>CM046877.1:190126042-192526042 GCA_025667525.1 Glebionis coronaria | reverse complement strand
TTAGGAGTTGTTACTTTCATTAAATGCATGAGATAACTTATAACTTTTTCAATATTTTCATGATTAGTTTTTGAAAATCTTTGCCTATTTTTGGGCCAATCACATGCATTCTTTATCTCCTATAAATTTGGCTCCTATTTTAAAACAGGGTATCTATAATTCTTGTCTAACATTTTTCTCTTATCAACCTTCATCTTCTATACTTCAAATTAACAACTTTCATCAATGGCACCAAAGTTTAACTCAGCAGACTTAGATTTGGGGTTCAAGTCTCAACACAACATGATTGCTTATCTTGTTGCTGATAATGATTTGTTTCCTCGATACACACAAATGGTGGCGTATTTGAACGCATCCCCCTTAAGGTATGCTCTTTCTCATGCACCACTCATTCCAGTCACACACATTAAGCAGTTTTGGAACACTGTTAGTTCCTCAACAGTTAATGGAGTGATCACATTGACTTCTATTGTTCATGGGAGATCTTGGGTGGTTACTAAGGCCTTGGTACGCCAGGCCTTGCATCTTGATGATGCTGATGGTATAACCATCCTTCCCATAAATGAAATAGAACAAGGGCTTAGGGCTTTGGGATATCCTATTCCTGATGAAGGTACTCTTAATAAGTATCATAAGCAGGAATTTCCCCCAGCCTGGAAGTACCTCATTCACATTCTCCTTCAATGTTTGAGTCCCAAATGTACTGCACACAATGAGATCAATAGATCCATTGCAAGTGCTATTGTGTGCATTGCAACAGGGCAAAAATATAACTATTCTAAAATGATTTTTGAAGGGATGTGTAAAAACAAGGGGACAAAAATGACTTTGGCTTATCCCCGTTTTCTGCAAATGATTTTTGATGATCAAAGATATTGTTCAAGGGATCACAATGATTTTTATAAAATCCCTGAACAAAAGAAAGCTATTTTTACGAAGATGGATTCACCACCTCATAGAGACTTACCTTTAACCCCAGCCATGCTTGCTGTTATTGCAGCCGCACAACCCCAACCAGACCCTCAACCTCAAATTGCCCCTCAACCACAACTTGAACCCATCCCTGAACCTTTACCCTCACCTGAACAAATGCAAATTGACCAAGAACCCTTTGACGCTGACACATCAAATGTTGGCGTTGATGTGCCTATTTCCAACGCTGACACACAACCATCACAATCCCAAACACCCCTTAACCAACCCACATCTACCCATTCTTCCACACCATCTTCCACACTACCTGAATATAGGTTGATCAAACGCCAAAGGACTACTGGAGTGTTCTCCTCTGGTGGTCCTAGCCATGAAGCAGAGAGAACCACCACCACAAGTGTGGCTGGTGACCTGGATGAGGCTGGGACTATTGGTTCTGGCTTAGATGCTGGCCAAGGCAGTCCCACCATCATTAAGTCCTCATCCTTTCCCAATGAACCTGACTTGGGAGGTCAAATCCCCATTTCAGAAGAGGGCAGACTGGAACCAATGACTCTTTTAGAATTGACGGCAGTCTGCATTAGCTTGCAAAATCAAAATGCAGACTTAGTACAAATTGTCAGCTCACAAGGCCTTGAACTCAAGGAATTGAGGGAGAGGATTGTTGTTTTGGAGAGTGATCATGCTAGGAGGGGTATGGAGGAGTCTTCCAAAGGGGAGGAAGATCAAAGAAATCTGAGTGATAAGGGCAGCCAAGATGGTCAATCAATGGATGTTGCTGAAGCCCTTACAACTTTGAAGGAACAAACAGGTTTTGATACGTCCTTAATCTCTCCAACCAATCTAAATTTATCATTTACAGCTATGTTGAGAGAGGTTACACAAGGCGCTGAGGGAAAATATTTGAGCGTTGACAAGACAAATTTGGACGCTGATAGAAGTATTTTGGGCGCTGATAGAGGAAATTTGGGCGTTGACAGACCTGCATATGAAGGTGATGTATTCTAGTCATCATATATCATCAAAGAAGTTTCTACTCAGGTATTACCATCTACCTTACCAACCATTGCACCATCAGATAAGGGTAAGGGTAAATTGGTAGAAGAAATTGTTCCAAAGAATGCAGCCCAAGTTGAATTTGATAGAAGATTGGCTGAGCAAATGATGGAACAAGGTGAAAAGGAGAAGTCACCATTTGTTGTGACTTCTGAAGAAGAAAGTGATGGAGCTAGCTCAGACTCAAGTGTGATGATTATAGAACCAGAAAGGCTTGAGTATGGTGATGAGCTTGCTAGGGAAAAGTTGAGAGATTTAAAGTTGCAGGTTGACTTTGACATGCCAGAGGTGGTTCAGATGTACAATTCTTGGGAAGAAAGCTGCATGGATAATCCAGACTTGACCATTTCAGATCAAATATGGGGTTTGGAGCTTCTTCTTAGAGTTCAGAAGGATTGTAAGGTGATTTTGAAGCACAAGCCAAGCAATATTTTCTCTGAGTTGAAAAGGGATAGAAGGGAGCTCTACTTTATGTTGCTCAGATGTCATGGAGTTGGATGGACACATCAGAAGTTGAAGGCTTTGACATTTGATGAGTTGGAACATAGGGCTTATCCTATTTGGGTGAGAGTGCAGGAAGAAAACACTTACAGACTTCTTTCAGATGAAAGAAAGGAGCAACTTGCAGAAGAGATGGAAATCAAGAAAGCTATGATTGTTTCCAGACCAGTGAAGAAGGGATTTAAACTTGAGTTTCCAAAAGATATGAATCCACTATATCCAAGTGAAGCAGTTATTAGAAAGAGCCTCAAGCTCTCCCCATTAGAAGCTTCAGATATGGTGCAAGTGTTACCATTAGATTCCAGGAATCCAATTGTGAGTTATGATGAGGATGAATGTGGATTCTGGAAGATTGGCAGATTTGGCAAGGAGGTACACACTTTTACCACTCTCATATCTTTATTTGCAAGTTGTGATAGAGAAGACTTGGTGGATCTTTGGAGGTTGCTGGAGACCAAGTATGAGGCTGAAGCACCAACTTCAGCTAATGGAATAAAACTTTGGACCACATTTAAAAGAATGTGTGGGACAAATGAGGAAGATCCTGAAATATGGAAGGATCTTGAAGATGACCTCAGTGGTCTTCAATGGAGGTTATATTCAGCTGATGGTGTATACCATTTGAGTTCTACAAAGTTTGCTGAGTATCTACTTGTGGATGCTCAATATTTCATATCCAAGGCTGTTTTGGAAAAGATGAAGGACACTCAGCTGGAGATAGATTATACAAGTGACGTGGCAAAGAATTTGATCAGATTTATTTATTACCAATATGATAAGGTTTGTCAGACTCCTCCAAGTTCTTAATGCTTATTCAGAAACATGATCATAAGAGTGGATATCAAGTTTAGGGGAGGATTGTTGGGAATAAACTAAGGCCAGATCACTTGAGCGCTGACAAGAACAAATCAAGCGTTGACAGGAACAAAGCAAGCGCTGACAGCTCAAGCGTTGACAAGTTAAAGTCAAGCGTTGACACATTGAAGACAAGCACTGATGAAAGATATAAGCTACACGTTTATTATATTCTAGAATACTTCTAGTAAGGATAGAAACGACAATGTATTTTCTATGTTTATCTTTACCTAGAATAGTTGATACATAGCTTATTGTACAAGGCTTCTTAGTCTATAAAAGAAGGCCTTTAGGTTAATGTTTAGTATCAAGTTTTATATAAGTTTTCATTCGTAAACATCTTTCATTGTAAGCAAGTCCGACATTCATAATCAAAGTGAAAGTTTTGTTTACATCTTGTGTTCTTGTTTAAGTGTTAAATTCCGCATAACACTTAGATTCACAAAGCATATAACAAAGGTTTCTCTACGTGTTATACTTGATCTAATCTCGTATACACAAAGCTAATCGATCTAAGTTTGGGATCAACACGGGAGCCTTTCTGAATACTTTTTATAGTTTCCAGAAAATACTTGTAAGAGAAACGAATACAAATGGGTGGATTACCTTGTTTTGAACGACCGCGGCATCAAAAATTTCCAACTTTTGTTCAGATTTGAAGCCATAAGGAATATCTGGAAACAGTTCAGGACACATGTAATTTGGCGTTTTAGCCACTTGAAACAAAGTAATTATAGGAGCTAAAAGATTGTAATCACGTGCTCTAAATCGTACTTGTGGCCTAAAATAGATACAACATCTACAATTCTTAGATGTTAGGATTCGATAGTAGGATTGAGTTGGTCGATACTTATTTTAAGAATCGGAAGACACACGCAAAATATGTACATTGTTCAGCTTATAGCCAAGAACCCAGAACATGTATGCCAGATCTCACAAACAGAAACCTCATCAGAAATTTCACCATTATAGGTGTGCAAAAGCAAAACAATGTGCTGAATAAAAGGAAAGCTTTTACCACTACAACGAAGACAAATTCCTATGTTTTGGTGGTGGCATGTGCAATAACATACTGTGTATTCTACAATAAATAACAGCAGAAGCACAAAAGATGAAATTAACTTTGAGGGCAGTGATGTATGGGAAAGTAAAAAGTTATAATTTTAAGAAGTTAAGATTATGCATACATACTGTAGCTGCAGGAGCTATTCCAAGTCCAACAGTGCAATGTATGTCAGTTATTCCACCATTTCGATTAACAGATTTGCAGAATTTGCTTACTACAGCTAGAAGGCGAATGTGAAAATTAGTACCATCAAAGTCTCTGTCCATGGAATTTATGATCAAATTATATCAGGTGACACTATTATTTAATTGATGCACATTAACTAATCAAGAAATATTTGTTACCTTATTTCAGCACGCAAGTGTTAAAGTAAGGTGGTATCACATTCACCACCTGGATCAGACACAATGCTCAGACCTACCGCCTCATCGGAACTGAGAGCAACCATATTACCAAAACTTGACGCCTCATTAGCACTGGGAATAACCACAGTACCAAAAACCAACGCTTCGTGGTCACTAATATCAGTCGCCGCACCAAGACCCAATGCCTTATCGGTACCAGGAACAACCAACGTACCAAGGACCACATCACGAGATCAAGACATTGAATAAAAAAGCAAACGCAAACGAACAGAAGGGATAGTTAGCAGATGACACAATCAGGAAACCCTTAAATGCTACTTTACTTAAATGCTGCAGATTGGACGAAACAAATGGTCGGTTTTGGGGTTATGTTTTAACTTATTGTTTTCTGAATGAGTGAAGTGGCAAAATTCTAGAGAATACTTGTAAGATAAACCAAAACAAATGGGTGCACACCATCAGGAATTTGCAACTTTTGTTTAGATTTAGCAGCAACCACAACCTTAGGCTATTTACTGAAAAAAGAAAAGAAAATGAAATTGTATGGAGGCAATGATTATCATTTTTCTAGTGTGACACAGTCGAGTCAGTATGATGATGCTTTTTTTGCCTTTTTTTCTTGTTTATTGAAATGCTAAAAAATGTTTAACAAAGATTACCTTCTTTTGAAGGGGTGCACGCCATCAGGAATTTGAAACTTGACATCAGATTTAGCAGCAACCACCAGTTTGCCCTAGATTATATTCTTGTTTTGTAACATTTCATCAAACATGTTACCTACGCATACCATCGAAACGTATAAATAAAAAAATTTAGATACCTTAACCATCAGATAATTAAACAACATGAAATTAAAATTGTAAATCAACTATACCGATTAATGAGTCGAATGTATCGAGTAAATTAAAGTGGAATTGGATATTAGACATACCTGGTTGGATATTCTTATTTCGATTTAAATAAGTTGGTATTTCGATTTAAATCAATTGGGTTTTTTCTATTCATATGAACATTTGATTTGGCCGATTTTTTAAGGGTATTTCAATCTGAAGAAGATGATTCCGGGTTTCTTATTTTCAGATGTTAAGCTAATTTGAGAGGGTATTATAATCTGAAGTAAAAAACAACATTTTTTTTCTGAATCATAATAACAAATTCGATATTAAAAATTAATCTTACCTTATAATGAATAGAACCGAATGTATGTTGATTGCATGGTTCAGTTGTTTAGAATCGTTTGTATAACAATTAGTTTTATGATTGCGGATCTGACAGGCTAAGATGTTTTTGGGGATCTCTGATGTAAACTTGGCGTTTTTTTATGGAAGAGTCAATAATGAAATTCGGTATAGAGTTGGTGGTAAAATAAGTCATATATGGAAATAGGTTATTGATTTACACGTGTCATTTTCTTAGAATTTTGAAGTTAAGGTAATGTTTCACCATCCTTCCTATATAAGGGTTTCTGATATATATATATATATATATATATATATATATAGAGTTATGTTATTGTAGTGTAGCTCTTTAAAATTATTAAAATGAGAAGTTACGTAAACCGTTGGATTTAATGATTTGTGTTAGATGAGATTATAATTAAAGAATGGCATTTAGGTAATAAACATCAACATTAAGGTTTTCATATATTACAATAAATGGGGAGTTGATTCAAGTAAATTGAATTTAAACGTATCAACACCTAGTCATTTAATTCTCATATATTTTAATTTAATTTTTGGAATTTGTGTTTTTGTTAACCAAAAATATGACGCCAATGTAATGATACACAACCTGTTTTCGAAATAAAAACGTATCCACTTACGAACTATAATTACATGATACACAAATAAATGAGAATCCAAAAATAAACTACAATGTTTTATACTAAGCTTTTTACTACGTGTACTTATTTTTGAATGAAAAAATAAATTGATACATGAACTCATCACTTGATAAATTAATTATACATAAGAAAATTAATGTGATTCCATGAGGCCATGAACAAACAAAAACTTTCAACATGTATCAACAACAAAACATAAGACTGTCCAAAGAAACTAAACACTAGTAGTTGATTAAAAAAGAATAAAGCTCAAAATGAAGCCTCATTGTACACCACCAAACTAGAACTAATTTTCTTAATAAGAAAAAATAAAGCTACAACAAAACAAATATATCTACTAATCTGTTTTCTCATTGATCCATATAAAATACACGGGACCACACATGCACTACTAGTACATATTAGGTGGACATGATAATAAACGATTTTCATCCACAACATGATGCTAACAAAAGATTGACACCATACAAATTTTCTTTACATGTTCCATCCATTCTTACGGCGATAGATATGAAATCTGACTAAGGTTACCATCGCAAATGAGACTCCAGTTCTTCAAAAGCAGATATCCATGTTAACCTTTCTGTACAAAAACTTGATGCACCCAACTATTTCGATCGAGTAGCGGCTACGAGTGCTAAAATACTAGAAATTATAAAACCAACTATTTGGAACAAGTTTCGACGTCTACTAATTGTACTTGTACACCACCGGCTCATAAACCATCGACTCATACACTACCATCTCGTACACCACGAACCCGTACACGAAGGTGAACTCGAGCCTCACCACACACGACTTGTAAACCACCAACTCGTACACCATGGTGAACTCGAGCCTCGCCACCCACAACTCGTACACCATGGTAAACTCAAGCCGTAACACACACGACTCATCCCACAAACAAGCCACCGGTACACCACCAACTCGTACACTAAGGTGAACTCGAACCTCGATCGTAAGTACCATACACTGGTGAATAGTACACCACAACCCAAAATGAGATTCTCGTTAGTTAATGTATACAACTTGATATTGTCACTTGTTACCAGTGAATAGTACGCCATGATATACATCCTCTACAAAGATCCAAAATATATATTAAGCCACCATTGTTGACTTCCGAATCATATAACCTACACTAACAGACTAACTGATGATACACTCATACACCTAATCGATAACCAACTGATAACATCTTTTAAAACCCAATTGGTTCATAAACGTAACCATTATTAATCGAAACCCCTATCCAACGAGAATAGAAGCGACCGAAGATAAACTATTAGTGACGGCGGATTTTTCGAGGGGTTGACAGGAATATGTTTGAGATTTGATTGTGTTTTCTTCTAGAGAAAAAGAGGATGAGATGAATATTTTAAGTGGAAAGAGATGCGTTTTTATTTTTCGAGTGTTGTTATGAATGGAGGCAGTATTTAGAAAATTTAAAATACCAATTCTGCCCTTTACACCATATAGAAGTAATAAATTTTCTTTTTTATTTTCTTTAATGAAATTAATACCATCTTAAACATATTAGAAGATCAAAAGGCTCAAAATGCTTTTCATTTTAACAATTTTAAACAAGTACACTATTTTAACTAAATTCTATATATATATATATATATATATATATATATATATATATATATATATATATATATATATATATTTTAACTAAAATCAATGCTTTTCATATATATATATATTTTATATATATTTATTTATATAAAATAGTTACTAAAATTTAATTTAATCCTAATATATATATAAATTAGTTGTTAAAAAATAATTTGAATATAAAAAAGTAACTTTTATACTTTGATTTTTTTTTTGCATATCTATGTAATTATATATATTTTTAGAAAAATTCTGAAAATTCGGGTCAACCCGAAAACCGAACCAAATTCAAATTTGGTTTTTGGTTCGGTTCGGTTTTCAAGTTGATCCAAAAAAAAATTAACCGAATAACTCGAACCGAATAAACCAAACAACCCGATAACCGAACCAAAGTACACCCCTAATTTGGGTATATGAATCAGGCGGCTGATACACTTGCAGAGATCCAAGAACGACTTCAAGGCAACTGGAAATAAATTCTTAAATTTAATACTGTTATGGGTACTTCTACGCAGTTTTCTTAAGAAATTAATATCATTATGCTCGGCACTAAATTTGCGACCTGTTTTTACGATGAGAAGGGGTGTGGAAACTATCGAGAGTATAATGTTATTTTACACAAGCGGCAACACTCACGGGTCACACGATGTTCTAAGTCATATACAAACTAAATTTTGTTTTCCAGATATATATAAAACTTTTTTTTTTTCTTTTCGTAAAGGGTTGCTCGGTAAATCTATACTACATATAAAAGAGATTAGTATCTCTCTCCTAATTTATATTAAAACTTATGGTATAATCCTCAAATGCACAAAACTTAACTTTAACTCATACAACTTATAAAGCTTATGTTATAAATCATTCATACATTAAAATACTCATTAGATTAAAGTCTAAACTAGTATTTTTCTTGACATAAACGATATTAGTTCATTTGCAGTTCTAAACATGATGAAAAACAAATTTACTAAAAATATCCAATTGTCTTGACGTACGATAACGATAAAATTAAATATAATCACGCTCTCTAACCATAATATTTTTCAGATTTAAGTGAAGGAACTTATTTACATACATTCTATAGATTTGATTTGTTTTAATTCACAAGCACAGTTAATTTCACAAGAAATTACCTACAAGATATGGTGTTACTACTACCATTTAATAACATACTTACAAGTCCAACTTTTTTAATAGTGGTCGTTTTTGGAATTTATTGTGTAGTCTAGAAAGTCATACAATGTGAACTCATTAAGTCATATTCAAATAAATAATTTTCCTTAGTTGACAAACTTTGAAATTTCCATATATCTTCTTCAAAACTTCATATACACTCTTGATCACACCCCTTCTTCAAATTAATTGCAACTCTCGTGTGCAAAGCTAGATTTACTTGCAAGATCAGCAATGGCTTCCCAAGCTCAAATGGACAAGATGCAACTTCGACAGAGCTACCGAAACGTGTGGCATACTGATCTCATGAGAACTATTTCTGCTGATACCCCTTGTAATTGAATTTCATTAATATATATCGATGCTCTTATGTTTTATTTTGTGTATAATACGTATACGGCGTTAACTCATTTGTTGTTTGTGTCTGTGTTTCTTTTCTTGTAGATTGCTGTTTTTCATTATTCTGGTAAGCGCCTTAACTGATAAAAAAATTAAGTAGATATGTTTTTTTTTGTTCTTTTACATATGTTTAGCCTAAATGCCTAATACAGTTTGTGATTCTTCTGTTTTAAGCTTTAGAATACAGAGTATAGCTAGACAATATTCTAAACTAATTATCCAAAACTGATTATCTAATATCTATTATTTGAGGACCAGTTTCACTATATATATATATATCATTATATGTTTAACGTGGTTACTTGCGTCTTGATTGTAACTTAAGTACAACCAGTAATTTTTTCCCCTTACTAACTACCTTTCTGCTGTTCTATAAAAATGACAGTGGACCATGTGTATCATACTTGCTTCGTAAACGAGCTCTATACAATGATATGTCAAGGTAAACACGAGACTATCTTAGCCAAAGTCGATAGCTATTAAGAATAGTTTATTGTGCTAACAATATTATGGTCCCTGTAATAGATACACTTGTTGTGCTGGATATATGCCCTGCAGTGGAAAATGTGGCGAAAGTAAATGTCCCGAGTTATGCCTTTGCACAGAAGTATGCATATTCCTAAATCCTGGTTTACTAATAAGATCAATGTGTTACATGTTATATCACACTAATTTTGTATAATTAATATTAGGTATTCCTGTGCTTTGGAAATTCGGTAGCATCAACCCGTTTTCTATTGCAAGATGAGTTCAACATACAAACAACACAATGCGATAACTGCATCATTGTAATATGTTTTTTCCAATTATTAAGTATTCTAGTTTTGGCTTTGGACACTATAGATTATTTTTAACTAATAATTCGGTTGAACTCTTATTTTTAAGGGTTTCATGTTCTGCCTACAACAACTTGCGTGCATATGCTCTCTTGTTGCTTGTATTGTTGGAAATGATGAACTCAGTGATGCAGCTCAAGCGCTCAATTGCCTAGCTGACATTGTATACTGCACGTGAGTTATTTTGATACATTTTTACTAAAACAACGTAACGGCCTCTCTCTTATTATATTGATTGTATTTTATTTTTCTTTTTCAGGGTTTGCGCGTGTATGCAGGTATGTGGTGTTTACTTTTTCAGAAGTGTTTCCTGATCTAAATAAAAAAACAGATTCGATTTGGGTCGGGGTATATATTTTACAAAGTATGTTAAGCTGACTTTGGACGTAATTTGCAGACACAACACAAAGTTGAAATGGACAAACGTGATGGGAATTTGGACCACAGCCAATGGCGGTTCCACCAGCTCAGCAAATGTCAAGGTTTGATCAGCCATATCCTCCAAATGTTGGATACGGGCAGCCAGCAGCATATGGTGCCAATCAACCAGGCCCCCCTCCTCAGCAAGTCCAAGGCTACCCGCCAACTGCCTATCCTCCACAGGGCTATCCAGCTCCAGGTTACCAGAGGTGAAAGGTCTTTGATGCATATATGTTCCATTTTTTATTGGTGTGAAATAAGACGTACATTTTTAGTACTGAACTTATTAGTAAGACTAATTCGATCTTGTGTTTGCTGAGGATTTATTTGTACATGAATAAGGTTTGTATATATTAAAAAAAACTAGCCGAGTACCCGCGCAATGCGGCGGCGGGTACTCGGTGACTAAGTTTGTAGCGGGCATATATTTTTTCGTTTATATATTTTAACGGTGAATAAATAATTTCTACTGTAGTTGTACCGTTATAAAATCTTTCTCGAAATTAGATGTATAAATAAATTAACTATAATACAAGAAATCTTAAAAAACTTGCAAAGAAATAGAAAAACTGTTAGTTCCTGCTCGTTGGATTAGCCAAATGTGGCTAGAGGTGTGTGAGCCTATTGGGGGCACACACGTTAAACACTTAGAGTGCGTTTTACTTCACGATATGCTTAGAAATTGTAAACTACTGGACTAATCATGTAAGAACTTTTATGGCTGTCCTAAATTCGTTTTAGTAGGCTGAGGAAAGATCTAGAATGATTACTTGAGTGTCCAGATTCATTTGAGATAAGGAGTAAAGAAGAGTCATGATAAACATTGGTGTTTGTGTGGGATAAGGCTTAAACTTGAAGAGTTTTTGACTTATCATGAGTGGGATTTGATGGGTATATAAATACCCTTCTACCCAGCTCATAACACACGAATTTCACAAAGCAAAACCAAAGAAAAGCTCTGCCATTAACATACTCTTAATCAATTTGGGTTTAAACTCAATTAGGGTTTATAATCTTAAATTGATCACTCCATCTCAAATCACTTGCATTTAATCAATCCAAGTTGTTTAGTAGTTGTTATTTGATACTACTAAAGGTTTACAAACCGTGGGATAATCTGTCAAAGGCGTGACAGATCACAGAAGCTATTCCGGGCTCTTTCTGATCGTTCTCGGACAAAAGCTTCTGTGCAGATCGGACAGTGTTGTCCGATATCTTACAGCAAAGGGAAAAGTTCTCGGGTAAAGCTATATCTCGGACAACAAAGCAGTTTTAGGCTGTTTTGTTTTTTTGGTTCGGATCGGGTTTTTCGACACTTGGTGTTTGGGCATACGTGGAGTTCGGCTAGCAATCCGGACGTGTTCATTTGACGTGTTTGTGTGAGCAACCATAGAGGTGGTATATTTTATCACTCGTTTTAGTTTCATTGCTTTTGGACGAAGGTTAGTTTTCGCGTTTACTTTATTGTTTATTATTAATTACGTGTTAATCATAATTGCTCAAACTAGATCCATTTCGCTGCGCACTCGTAGTTACATGGTTAACTAGGTATTAAATCCCAACAGTGGCATCACGAGTCATGCTCGTTTGGTGGTTATGGGTTACACGTTTTAAATAAACACGCGAAACCGCATGCATGAAACCTAATTTAGTTATTTGTTTTATTTTTATTTGACAATTAAATTGTGTACTTGTCATTAATTATAAAAAAATAACAAGATGGTAATTATTAAAATTAATTGTTAATTAGAAACATATAATTAAAATTAAATGGTTAATTAGAATACATAAAATAATTAAAAAAATTAATAGTTAATTGTTTTGCCATGATTATTTTATGTGTTATCCGGCTATAAGACTCACTACAATCACGTAATGTGATGCATGGGGCGATTTAGGCACTTGATGAAAACCTAATGAGAGTCTTATGGTTCTTCGTTTGGGGAAGACTCTTCGGGGTCTCGGATTTATGTGTTTACTTAATGTCTTATGTTTGTTGTATTTGTTTTCCTAATTGCATTATTGTTACATGTTTTTCAAAACACCTAAATTACATGCAATATGGATAAATACTTATAGAGAAACATGACATTAAAATTGGTCAATATTTTACACGCCTAAATACATGTTCATTGTGACCGGTTATGTGTTACGTGGAAAAGTGTTTTATAAAATAAAAGGACCTAAACACTATTGAAACACGCTTTCATGGAAATAAAAACTGGACGCTATGGACTCATGGGATGTACGGCTTACCCACTAGAACAAACTATAAGGCGGGTATAAGCCGGTGCGCACAGTCACACCTAAAGGATATCCGACTATTGCCTTGCGCTGGTCTGGTCCTGCGCTTGCTTGCGAGTTCGATTGGAGCTACCGTGAACCATCGTAGATCACTACAGTGTCATTACTAAAAGTTTTTAAAATTCGTGCTACAAAGTTGTTTACATGCTTCTTTGTACACATGTTTTACCACATTTATGTGTTATACCCTATGTGAAATTTAAGTGTATGCCAGCCAACTAAGAACACGTGCATTTGATTTGGCTTATCTGGACAGTCCTAAGGGCCTTGTCAAACCCATGGCAAATTTTTCACGACGGTCAGACCCTGTGTGATATTTGCATGTTCTTGCTTGGTTAACTTAACTCGAGTATGCACGGTCAGACCCTGGACCCGAGGCATAAGATGAGACTAAACATGCTCATGACACTACTACCGTTTTACTAGTGTCTTGAACGGTCTCATAAAGTCTAAGAGTTGCATGTTATGCAATTAACGCTCGTCGCTTACCTCTTGCCCCACTTGTTTACATATTGGACAGTCCTTTTGTAAGAGTGGGAGTACAAGATGGATCTTAGTCTTAATTAGTAATTAATTGGGTAGTTAATTCTATTAAGAATGTAATTATCGAAAATACTAATTGTTTGAACTTTTTAATTGTAGATGACTACCAATGTCGGAAACAATTCGGTACTCAGGAGTTTCTTCGAGAAACACAAACTCACTGGGCCTAACTTCATTGATTGGTACCGCCAGTTGCGCATTATCCTATCAGCTGAAGACAAGGAACAATACTTGGAACATCCAATTCCTGCTGCACCTGTTGCAACTCCTGGTCACCAAGTCCCTCCCGATGCTCTTGCAGCTCATGCTGCTTGGGTCAAAGGGTCAAAGGACATTGTTGCCCTTATGCTCATGACTATGGACTTAGAGATCCAACGAAATCTAACCCATCTCGGAGCATATGACATGTTGCAGGAGCTGAAAACCATGTTTTCTCAGCAAGCAGAACAGGAACTTCTTCAAACTGCGCGTGAATTTCACGCGTGCAAGCTTGAGGATGGTCAAAATGTAGGCTCATATGTTCTTAAGATGAAGGGCTACATTGAGAACTTGGAGCGTCTTGGTCACCCCGTGACTGTCAGCTATGGAATAAGCCTGATCTTGATAGGCCTTTCCAAGGAGTATGACAGTTTTGTTCAAAACTTCCACATGCATGGCATGGGGAAGACTGTGAATTCGGTGAATGAACTGCATGCCATGCTTAAACAACATGAGCAAACACTTCCCAAGAAGGTTGTTTCACCTGCACTTCATAATGTGCGTGCAGGCAAGGTCCAGAAAAAACAAGGTAGTAAACCGCCTAAGGCTGCGAAGGGGAATTATGGTAATGGAAAGAATAAGCTGGCTTATGCTCCCGAGCACAAACCATCTTATGCTCCCAAGAACAGAAATCCTCCACCACCCAAAAAGGATAATCCTGCTAAGGACGACCCCTGTCACAAATGTGGTCAGATAGGTCATTGGAAACGGAACTGTCCCGAGCACTTAGCCGAGTTGCAGAAAAAGAAGAGGTTGTCTCAAGAAGCCAACACTTCAGGTATTTTCACTATAGAACTATATTCCCTTCCGAGTAATTCGTAGGTATATGACACTGGTTGTGGTACTCACATTTGTAATAATACTCAGGGTCTAAGGGGAAGTAAGAAGCTGAATCCAGGAGCTTTGAATCTGTACATGGGCAATGGTCAACGTGCAGGAGTCGAAGCTATTGGAAATTATCATTTATGTCTCCCTAGTGGATTAGTTATTGTTTTGAACAATTGTCACTATGCTCCCTCTATCACTAGAGGGATTATTTCAGTTTCTGGTTTGTTTAAAGATGGTTTTGTAAACTGTTTTGATTCGAATAATGCAATTTCAGTTTCTAGGAATAACGTTGTTTATTTTACTGCTACTCCCCGAGGGGATGGCATTTATGAAATTGATATGTCTTGTTCTAAAACAAATGATAGTTCTATGTTTGCTGTTAGCAATAAAAGAGCCAAATTAACTTTGGACTCTACTCTCTTGTGGCATTGTCGTCTTGGACACATAAGCAAGAAACGCATGGAGAAGTTGCAACATGATGGACTTCTCACCTCAACTGACATTAAGTCATTTGAAAAGTGTGTCTCTTGTATGTCTGGGAAGATGGCAAGAAAACCCTATTCACATCAAGTGGAAAGGGCTAAAGATCTATTTGGACTAATACATACTGATGTTTGTGGCCCATTTAGAATCATGTCAAGGCAAGGAGCTAACTACTTTGTCACTTTTACTGACGACTTTAGTCGGTATGGTTATGTTTACCTGTTAAAGCATAAACATGAAGTGTTTGAGACATTTAAAGTGTTTCAAAAGGAAGTAGAAAATCAACTCGGTAAGACCATAAAATCACTACGATCTGATCGTGGAGGTGAATATATGAGTCAAGAGTTTTTGGATCATCTTAAGGAGCATGGGATTATTGCCCATCGAACTCCTCCCTACACACCTCAACATAATGGGGTGTCTGAGAGGAGGAATCGAACACTGCTAGACATGGTTCGATCCATGATGAGTCAAACTACTCTTCCTAAGTCCTTTTGGGATTATGCCCTTGAGTCTGCTGCACGCATACTCAACATGGTTCCAACTAAGAAGGTTGAAAAGACACCATACGAAGTATGGCATGGGCAAGCCCCTAAGTTGTCTTACTTAAGAGTCTGGGGTTGTGAAGCTTTGGTTAAACGTGATACGATGACCAAACCTGACAAACTGGAACCCAGATCTATTAAGTGTATCTTTGTAGGATACCCAAAGGAAACGATGGGATATTCCTTCTACTACCCACCTGAGAACAAAGTTATTGTTGCTCGGAATGTTGAGTTCTTTGAGAGTAATCTCTTAGATCAAGAAGCAAGTGGGAGTATAGAAGATCTTGAAATTATTCAAGATGAAGATACAAATCCTTCTGATGACACTGGCTTAGATCATGATGAGGATGATCAAGAAATTGAAGAACCTCAAAGTGATATCAATCCCATTCGTAAGTCCTCTAGGACACGCCGTGCACCAGATCGAATGTGTTTATACGTCGATGCTGAGGAGCATGAGTTAGGGGATCTTGGAGAACCCGCTAACTATAAAGCTGCATTATTGGATCCTGAATTTGAAAAATTGCTTAATGCGATGAATGTGGAGATGCAGTCCATGAAAGATAATGATGTCTGGGTATTAGTTTATCTTCCTCCTAACGGTAGAACCGTTGGTAGCAAGTGGCTATTCAAGAAAAAGACTGACATGGATGGCAAAGTACACACCTTTAAAGCTCGTCTTGTAGCAAAGGGCTTCACTCAAACCTACGGGGTTGATTATGAAGAGACCTTTTCTCCTGTAGCAGACATTAGAGCTATAAGGATTCTTATAGCCATAGCCGCGTTCTATGACTATGAGATTTGGCAAATGGATGTCAAAACCGCTTTCCTCAATGGACATCTTTCCGAAGAAGTCTATATGGTGCAACCTGAGGGTTTTGTCGATCCTAAATATCCTAACCGAGTATGCAAGCTCAAGCGTTCCATTTATGGACTTAAGCAAGCATCTAGGCAATGGAATAAGCATTTTGATGATGAGATTAAGAAATTCGGTTTCACTCAGAATCAAGATGAGCCATGTGTATATCACAAAGCCAGTGGGAGTAATGTTACTTTCCTAATTCTATATGTTGATGACATATTGCTCATGGGGAACAATATTCCAATGTTGAAAGGGGTAAAATCCTACCTTGGAAAATGTTTTGCTATGAAAGATTTAGGAGAAGTTGCATATATTCTTGGAATCAAGATCTACCGAGATAGATCTAGACGGTTAATTGGTTTATGTAAAAGTGCTTACATTGAGAAAATCTTGAAAAGATTTCATATGGAGAATTCCAAGCGTGGAACTATCCCAATGCATGAAAGCCCTAAATTGAGTAAGTCACAATGTGCTGTTTCACCAGCTGAAAAGCAACGCATGCAGAATGTTCCTTATGCCTCGGCTATAGGATCAATTATGTATGCTGTGAGATGTACTCGTCCTGATGTTGCGTTCGCTCAGAACATAACAAGCCGATTTCAACAGAGTACTGGTGAACTTCACTGGACTGCTGTTAAAAATATTCTTAAGTATTTACGGAATACTAAGGATATGTTTCTGGTTTATGGTGGTGACGAAAAACGAGAGCTCAGGGTTTCTTGCTACACTGATGCTGGATATCTGACAGATGCTGATGACCTAAAATCTCAGACTGGATATGTTTTCGTTCTAAATGGAGGTGCTGTTGACTGGAAGAGCACAAAGCAAAGTATTTTTGCAACTTCATCTACAGAAGCTGAGTATATAGCTGCTTTTGATGCAGCTAAAGAGGCTGTTTGGATTCGTAAGTTCATTTCTGGGCTTGGTATTATGCCCACAATTGAAGATCCCATTGATATGTATTGTGACAATACTGGAGCCATTACTATAGCTAATGAAAGCGGAGTCACCAAGGGTGCTAGACATTTCCGCGCAAAAGTTCACTATCTTCGAGAAACCATTGAGATGGGTGATGTTAAGATAGCAAAAGTTCATACAGATGACAATCTAGCTGATCCATTTACGAAGGCGTTAGCATTCCCTAAGCATTCTAAATTGACTCAGGGTATTGGTTTGATACCAGCTAGTAGTCTCATGTAAATCTGTATGTTAATTAGTATTTGGATAATTTGGAATTGTAAGACAGTTTTATTTTCTGATAAATAAAGATACGAGGTATTTGTTATTTCATTCATATAAAATTTGTTATTCTATATTTGCATGTTTAATCCATGAATGATTTAATCATTCTAAATATCCATTGTCGGTTAGCAATATGGGAATATTGTTTACATAAGGCAAATGTGAGTGTTGGATATATTCTGTGAGAATGAGAATTGTTCTAAGCCAAACTCATATGTGTTCATAAGGGATGCATACTGGATTCCCCAACTTCAAACATTTACTTTTGGATCCATGTCATGAGTAAGATGTTGAAAATGGTCTGTTAAGTCATCCTTAGACTTGAGATGCAAACAAGTTCTGCATGTGTGGATATCACTTTCGTAATTATATGCAAAACGCTGTCCTGAATAAGGTAGTTATAAAAGCTATTTTTCAGAGTGATGTGAAGCAGCATCCACAACACTTGTAGTCAATAAAGGATTTGTTACTCCACTTAGTATGTGCAGAATGATACCATGGCGCCTCTCTAGAATTAATCAGATAATTGTTTGGCCGAACCCAAATGGTAATGCAAGATGAATCTTGGTTACATTTGGTATATCTGAATTGAATTCAATAACGAGAATCTAAATGGTTAAACTATATGGAATGAGTTAGGATCCATATCCATGGTTTAACGGTATCTATAACAAAGGATGATGAAAAGCAAGACATAAATGACCATGCTACTGAGAATGTTCTATGAAACTATATCTCAGACACCTCTAGTTAAATAACGAGTGTGAGCGTTGCTAGACGTTTCCGTCGTTGACATTTGTGTTGTCTACTCCAACGACCAAGTGGGAGCTGTTAGTTCATGCTCGTTGGATTAGCCAAATGTGGCTAGAGGTGTGTGAGCCTATTGGGGGCACACACGTTAAACACTTAGAGTGCGTTTTACTTCACGATATGTTTAGAAATTGTAAACTACTGGACTAATCATGTAAGAACTTTTATGGCTGTCCTAAATTCGTTTTAGTAGGCTGAGGAAAGATCTAGAATGATTACTTGAGTGTCCAGATTCATTTGAGATAAGGAGTAAAGAAGAGTCATGATAAACATTGGTGTTTGTGTGGGATAAGGCTTAAACTTGAAGAGTTTTTGACTTATCATGAGTGGGATTTGATGGGTATATAAACACCCTTCTACCCAGCTCATAACACACGAATTTCACAAAGCAAAACCAAAGAAAAGCTCTGCCATTAACATACTCTTAATCAATTTGGGTTTAAACTCAATTAGAGTTTATAATCTTAAATTGATCACTCCATCTCAAATCACTTGCATTTAATCAATCCAAGTTGTTTAGTAGTTGTTATTTGATACTACTAAAGGTTTACAAACCGTGGGATAATCTGTCAAAGGCGTGACAGACCACAGAAGCTATTCCGGGCACTTTCTGATCGTTCTCGGACAAAAGCTTCTGTGCAGATCGGACAGTGTTGTCCGATATCTTACAGCAAAGGGAAAAGTTCTCGGGTAAAGCTATATCTCGGACAACAAAGCAGTTTTAGGCTGTTTTGTTTTTTTGGTTCGGATCGGGTCTTTCGACACTTGGTGTTTGGGCATACGTGGAGTTCGGCTAGCAATCCGGACGTGTTCATTTGACGTGTTTGTGTGAGCAACCATAGAGGTGGTATATTTTATCACTCGTTTTAGTTTCATTGCTTTTGGACGAAGGTTAGTTTTCGCGTTTACTTTATTGTTTATTATTAATTACGTGTTAATCATAATTGCTCAAACTAGATCCATTTCGCTGCGCACTCGTAGTTACATGGTTAACTAGGTATTAAATCCCAACAAAAACTATTTGTCTATGCTTTTGTTTCATGTAAGTTTGGTTAAAGTGTAAAAAGGTATGAATTTGATAAGTTATTAACCTTACGCTAGAATATGAGCTCATTTTAAGATGTGGGCTTTAGTTAAATGTGTGGAAATGATTCATTGTTGAATGTCAAATATTAAATGCTTTAAACTTTAAAATGTCACAGGCTCACATTAAAGTATTATATCGATATTAAATACTCTTAACCCTAAAAACTTAATTCATATCCTCCATCTCTCACTCTCACTTGTATACAAAAGTTACTACGTATATCATCTCCACCACAACTACCAAAATAAAGCTACCACCACATGCTAACATCATAAGCTAGGAGCCTCCATTATTAGGCCAAATATGTGCCGTCACTTCCAAAATACGTCGAAGAATCTCACAAAAACCTAATATTTATGCAACCCATTCGAAACCCGAAGATCCATTTGCAGCCCCCATCACATCTAGTTCTTGCTGCCAAACGCTAAGGATGTTGGGTGAAACACCACTAAAACCACAAGTGTATCGAAATATCAGTAAAACACACGGATTTCGGTGTACCAGAGTCTACTGTTTCTGGTCCGATATGTACATAGTGGAAACCCACAGATTTTGATACACAATTATGTATGTATAAGATATATTTATGTATCATATTCTGGGTAAAACTCATGGATTCCGGTGTAACCAGAATCTATTGTTGTGCATGATGGATGGTTTTTTATTCACATATTTACTCATATAGTCTCATTTGGCTTAAAATCTGGAATGGCTATTTGACCGTTACAAATACAAAATTAATTGGTAGTATTCTAGATTTTATGATCCTAACAGTTACAAAGATTATTTGACTTAATTTTAATGTTAGAGTTGAAAACTGTTACGAAGTTACAAAATTAAATAATATTTAAATCTCATTTATATTGAAAAAACGTATGAATTAAATCTGGAAAAAAAAACGTATGTATTAAATCTGACTTTTTTTTGAAAATGGTCAATATTGGCTAGTGATTTGTATGTAGATTACTTAATAAAGAAATGTTTGAGGCTTAAAATTTTAAGATTTCTTTATTTAGAAAGGATGTAAATGTTTTATAAAGTAGTATAGATATAGATTGAGCATGGTTAGCAGTTACTGGTTTCGTTTGTCCCTTATATAAACTCTAGCGCATAAACGCACGAAAGTTATCAAAGCACTGGTTGTGGTTTAATCAAACATTGTTCACATAGTTGATTCTTCTATGAAGAATAATTTTGAGACAAGAAGATAGAGTGTCATTTATCAAAAAATTTATCATCATTAGACTAGTAATAATGGTGACCACAGAGTGACCGCAATCACAACTAAAAAGATATCCCACAAATATTAACTTACAAACACTCACACGCACACAAACATATGCAAATTGTTCAGTCAAGTAAACGACCGAATCTCCTTTTTTTGCTAAGGAGGGCGCGTCCCACGGGGATGGGTAACGGGAGGTAGAGGTGCGAATAAACCGGATAAAACCGGATTCGGATTTAAAAAATCCGGATTTGATAAAACCGGATTTTCAAAAATCCGGATTCGGATCTGATCGGATTTTTTGGAATCGGTTTTTTTCGGATAAGAAAGTTCGTATCGGATTTTTTTCGGATAAAAATTTTCGTTATCGGATTTTTTTCGGATCGGTATTTTGGGTTAAAAATGTTCAGATCGGGTTTTTTTCGGTTAAAAATGTTCGTATCGATTTTTTTCGGAATTTATTTACAAACATTAAAAAAAAAACAACCATAAAACATTGAAAAAAGTTACCACCAGTGGTATCATGTATACCATGTCAAGGGAGGCTACACCAGAAAAAAGAAAAACAGTTTTCTATATCTCTCGATTCCGGATTTATAAAAAAATGTGTTTGATTTTCAGTCAAATTGAATTGCTTTAGAAAATGTTATATTAGACTAATACAACAACGATAATCACCATGTTTAGGCTTATCGACTTTGAGTATTCAAGGTTTTCTATACATAACTACATACATATTTATCTTTCTGCTAGAGTTATAGATAATGAACCGTTTCTGGAAATGGGCCATAATTAATATTTTGGATAAAATGAATCAAGTAGTATACGGATGCATTTATTCGGTCATTCCCAGAATGTGCAGAACTAATCTCACTTTAATGTATTCATCCGACCAAACCCGGTCCATGAAACAATTGCCACATCCCACTACACAGGCCAGTATAAATTCACAGCCCATTACTTCACCTTCTAACCTGGTCCAACATATTTGAGATATAAATACTACCAAACCTAAAGATTAGGTATTACTTAACCCTAATCTCATCTACTCAAACTTACGCAGCCATTCTTTCATTATCATCTCTGCCTACAACTTTCATCTTTCTCTTAGCTTATCTCCAATATCAATCTCAATCACAGCCACCTCTTATCTCATTCTAGCATAATACAAATGAGTCCAACCCATCAATCATCATCAATCTCAGCCTATCACATTTACTCACCTATCTCAAAAAAAAAAATATATATATATATATATATATTTAAAAACCGGATTTATCCGGATTTTTTTAAAACCGGATAAATCCGATAATTAATCCGGTTTTTATCTGATTTTCGGAAAATCTTGAAATCCGGTCTAACCGGATCGGATCTTAAAATCCGGACCGGATTAATAAAATCCGGTTTTTCAAAAATCCGGATCGGATTTTTGGACCGGATTTTTAAAAATCCGGATCAGATTTGCACCACTAACGGGAGGGGATACCGTAGCCTCAGAGGGGATCAAGTCATCATAGTTCATAATAGTTCATAGTATAGAAAAGGAGAATCTATCTCCATATACAAAGCAATAGCATACATATATGTAATTTCAGTGAAACAAAAGCTAGTAGGTACAGGCTTAGTTTGTATACTTTTTGGGCCTATATTACCACCGGGCCTAGGTTCTAATATGTTTTGATAATGTGATTAACAGTCAGATGTTTCTATTAATTTTTTATGCTACATCATTTCATAGAATGACTTATGACTTTGTTTTTAAAGGGTTTTTTCATAATTTATATTATGCCAGAAAACAAATTAATAAGTATAAAAAGATGCACGTAAGTTTCACATCTCCGATCCGTTCGTTACATTGACAATCAACTTTTTTCAGAAAGAAACACACAAGAAATTAAACAAAAAAACTCAGATAAAAACATAAAGAAACTAATGTTGTTTATGTCATCGAACCCTGATTCCATAAGTAGAAGCTATAGACTGAATATCTTCTGAGATAACTTGATCTTCATACAAATAGTCATCATATGGGTCGTAATCAACCTCACCTCTCCCATGCAATTCTCTCCATTGTTTTAGGAGACTTTTTTTTTTTTTTTTTTTTTTGAACGGCAGCATTTTATTAAGAAACTAGCAAGGCACTAGAAAACTTACAAAGAAATCAAAGAAGGGTTCAAACACCAAAGGTCCCAACTATAAAGGACATTACATCTAGCAGAAAACCAAAGAAAAAAACGCTCGACCATTGTTTTAGGAGACTAGTAGTCACTCTCCATTGTTTAAATCATGACTGATTTAAAAAAGAGAATTTTTGTTATATCACTATTCGCATGTGAATACACAACCCGCATATATTTGTGGATGTATATTGATTAATAATATATCTCACTTAGTTTCGGCATGAGTGTAACTTGATCACATCAATCTAGTGAAACAATGCCAAATCTAAATATGGTAATTTGTAACTGTTCATGTGAGTTTGTTTTAGTCCAATTTCTTAACAGAATTAAATTCGACCCCCACATGGAATTTTTTGTGACCAACGTTGCGTACAAACGACTTCCTGTTTTAATACTCTGACATTTTCTAATCAAATGAAAGGAAAACCTTAAAGCATGCTGATGAAGGCATTTGTCAACAGCTTATTCAAACTTCTATTATCAGCAATGAAAATAAGGATAGTCTTTTATGTTTTCTAAAAAAAAATTCTTCATAATTAAACAGAAGAGAAAAGCTGTACTTGTGATAAATGTGGCTCTTAAGAAAACATATATCGTCTGATGTTTGCTTATGCCAGTTCACATGAGTTAGATATAAATAATAGAGTAGAAAAACATCTAGGCCGCGTTTAGTTGGAAAACATTTTCTATCATTTTCTATTTTTTGTTTTGTAGAAAAAGAGAAGGGATTTCTATCTCCACAAAACACTTAAAAATTTATAAAACGCGTTTAGTTAGAGAAATATGTGTTTGTGTTTTCTATTTATCAAAACTAGAAAACATGTTCAAGTGTTTTTGTTTTAGGTTTTCGTCAGTGAATTTACGTTTTCTTCGGTAAATTCACGTTTTCGTCATTAAATTTACGTTTTCGTCAGTAATTTTACGTTTTCATCAGTAATATTACGTTTTCGTCAGCAATTTACGTTCTCGTCAGTAAATTTACATTTTCGTCAGTAAATTCACGTTTGGGTCAGAAAATTTCGGTTTTCGTCAGTATTTTTACGTTTTCGTCAGTAAATTTACGTTTTTGTCAGTAAATTTACGTTTTCGTCAGTAAATTTACGTTTTCATTATTTTAACGTTTACCTCAGTAAATTTAATTTTCGTCAGTAAATTTTCATTTTCGTCAGTGAATTTACGTTTTCGCAAGTAAATTTACGTTTTCGTCAGTAAATTTTACGTTTTCGTCAGAAATTTTACGTTTTTGTCAGTAAATTTACGCTTTCGTCAGTAAATTTATGTTTTCAGCAGTACTTTTACGTTTTCGTCAGTAAATTTACGTTTTCGTTAGTAAATTTGCGTTTTTGTCACTAAATTTACGTTTGCATCAGTAAATTTACGTTTTCGTCAGTGAATTTACGTTTCCGTTTGCAATTTTACGTTTTCGTTTGCAAACGTAAAAATTTTATTGACGAAAAAGTAAATGTACCGACAAAAAGGTAAATTTGCTGACGAAAACGTAAATTTACTGATGAAAACGTAAATTTACTGATGAAAACCTAAATTTACTGACAAAAACGTAAAATTTCTGACGAAAACGTAAAATTTACTGACGAAAACGTTAAAATAATGACAAAAACGTAAATTTACTGACGCAAACGTAAGTTTACTGATGAAAACGTAAATTTTCTAACGTAAACATTAAAATAATTATGAAAACGTAAATTTACTGACAAAAACGTAAATTACTTACGAAAACGTAATTTTACTAACGAAAATGTAAAATTTCTGACGAAAACGAAAATTTACTGACGAAAACGTAAAGATACTGACGAAAATGTAAATTTACTGACGAAAACGTAAATTGCTGACGAAAACGTAAATTTACTGATGAAAACGTAAGTTTACTGATGAAAACGTAAATTTTCTGACGTAAACATTAAAATAATTATGAAAACGTAAATTTACTGACAAAAACGTAAATTACTTACGAAAACCTAATTTTACTAACGAAAATGTAAAATTTCTGACGAAAACGTAAAAATACTGACGAAAATGTAAAATATTTGCGAAAACGTAAAATATTGATGAAAAAGCAAAATTTCCAACGCAAACGTAAAAATAAAGAGAAAATTATATATTTTGTGTTAAAAGGAAAACATGGAAAACAAAAAAAAGTTGTTTTCTTGTTTTGTGTATAAAAGGGGAAAATAGGAATTTTGTGTTTTATAGAGATATTTTCTAGAAAATGATGATTTGAACGCGTTTTCTATTTTCCTTGTTTTCTAGAAAATATTTTATAGAAAACAAGGTGTTTTCCATCCAACTAAACGCACCCCTATAATTTGTCTTAATTAGCTTGTTTGCAATAGGGGTATTGTATGTGACTACATTAATCCATTACATATGATTTGGTTAAGTGACAAATACATACACTATAATCTAGCATACATATATACTAGATCGATCTATCTAGTTTACGTGGTACTTCAACTCACAACCACATCAGGAAAGTGCATCAGGTAATGGCATTTTTCGATTAAGCTTCTTTCCAAAAAAACGGATAACTTTGTCGATTTGATAATTAATAAAGGTGTAACTAGTCACAAAATTGCCATCTTAGGATATAGTATCAAATATAATACACTATATATGAACAAACCCTAAGATTTCACCTTCTAGCTGTCTAACATGCTAGGTAACAGTTGTATGATAATTAAATATACGGAGTAATTTATTGCTTAATTTCTTAATTAATGATGGATTATTACAATAATAGCAACTTTCTTCAAAGAAAAGAATTGTTTAATAGACTACGTGATCTTTATATCTTGATGAATGCAATTTCTTTGGGTATTTAACTATTTATAGGACTTCAACTATCTAGACCTGTGTATAAGTATTTATTAGGGCTTGTGCTTCCATGGCCAATGATGAGATTGTTATACGGTTTACATCTATTCATTTTTGCATCGTATTGCAATTTCACTCTCTTTTTCTTTCTCTTTCTTATACTATTCACATTATTATATTTTATTTTATAATATTAAAAATTAATTTTAAATTATAGATATTATTTTAAAATATGATAATATTTATATCTAATAAATATTTTCTCTCACCAAAACTTACATTGCTATACGGCTTGTCTACACACGTATGCATTTCCATCACTAGCCAATTATTACTGAATCTTATTTTAAGCAACCAGTGGTTGATTATTATTGGCACAACTAGAATCTTCAAAAATACCTTATTAGACGAATCTAAGAGTATGGATCCTATTGTTGATTACATGATCTAGTATATTATATTGTATATTCATAGCAGGTATTATTTGGATGTGATCAAATCTGTGTTATTACTATATAAGAACACATCTTTAATCGAATATGGATCATGGTCAAACGTGTAACATACGAATTAAAATTGTATGAGCTAATGAAGAAATTGTGTTTTAACTTTAGAATTCGTTTGGTCCTGGTAAAGTCGTAATCCATTTTTTAGACTAGTCCCTTATCACCATTCCAGAGGGGACACGTCCCCCATAGACAAAAGTTGTGAACCGGTCGACTGAGAGACCGAGCCCATGGGTATGTTTGTATGTATGAGTAATTTATCTAATTACAGTAATTTTTATAAGTAAGATATTTTTTTTTTGTCATCGTTCTTGTTACATTACTACACGATTACCCGCGCATACCTACGTAAATTTCTAGCGGCAAATAATTAATGATATACGATATTATAGAGTGTTTCGTTTCATATACTGATTGCTCTCAAAACTATACAACATATGAATGAAAGTTGGTGATGTCTTTTGTATAGACTTGGGTGCTCGAAAGAGGTGATTCAGTATGTTTGCAGTCCTTTCACCAATCTATTTTAACATAAAAAGTAGATCAGAATCATATAATGAAATTTAGTGCATATCAGTATTCTATTAATGACTAACAAGTAATTCAGAAGAATAACTGTTACTATTACCAGATTAATAGTAAGGTGTCAATTTGCATACTGATAGTAAGATAAAAAGCATCCCTAAATATCATTTTAGATGTATGCAAAAAAAAAAAAATCAATTCCTTGTCTTTATTGTTATGTCTTGTGACCTGCATTATAGATTATATTTTTTTTTCAGTACTGAAAGAGCGACAATGAATAAGAAGCCGGAAAAAAGAGCACAATAACTCACCACATCATGGAGTTGAAAGTGACTTATAGTTATTGCATTAGGTATACCACGGACTTCATTAAAGAATATAACATCTATGTAATCATGTGATCGGCAAGACACTACTATTTCATACATAACCTGCATTCATCAATATTCAATGTGTAAAATAAAGTAATTGCAATAAAATCGTCACATTATCCTTCTTTACTATATAATGTTAAGTTTTACTATATAATGTTAAGTTGAGATTGCAAAAGTAACTACTGATAAGCAACAATCATAACCTTAATAAAAATATGTATGCACAAAGTTCTCACATTTTGGAGACCTTGA
Organism: Glebionis coronaria; assembly: GCA_025667525.1. Classification (NCBI taxonomy): domain Eukaryota; kingdom Viridiplantae; phylum Streptophyta; class Magnoliopsida; order Asterales; family Asteraceae; genus Glebionis; species Glebionis coronaria. The sequence goes on along the minus strand of CM046877.1, from coordinate 192,498,119 downwards.
AGCAACTTCATGTAAAGGAAACAAAATTGACATGTATGTTAGGGCCCTAATATATACCTGATAAAACATGGTATGCACTTCAAGTGGCAAGACAAATGCATCTTGAATGGCTCCATTTGTGCCCTGCAAAAAAGTTATTGTTGTTCTATTAAGAATACACTTCAAAATTTTGATTTTGTCCAGAAGTTCATACACAAGTTACATATGATGACCATAAGGCACAACCTCCTGGTATATATTTCGTTCAGTAGCCATAACATCAACACCTTTAATGTATTGTAAAACGAATTTTAAAAGAAGGGAAATGCTAGCCCATAGAGATATGGTTAACAACCACTTAACAATAACGATTATAGTATAATTTATGTGAATATACAGAAGACAATAATCATAGATTGGTTGAATAAAATAACCGATGTTTGTTGTCTATACTTGTACCTGAAATGGAGGTCAAATCACCTTCACTTTTTCTACCTATCTTTTCTCCTTCACTATTGCACAAAATAGTGATGTCGTATAAGACACATTTTGATGCATATACTTACACCAAGACATTAACTAAGCATTATAAATTAGCCATGTTATGAAAGTATATTCCCATTCACTTCCGTCAAATACTATAAACTCACTTCAGTATGGTACATACCATTTTGGAGATTCCCATGCAAGACCAGTCGTCATGCACTAATACACAAACAATTCCAAGTATCTAAATAAACACGTGGTGTCAAACTTGAATCAATCATCCAAGATAATTTGTATGCTTTTATTTTTCGTTTTGCAAATGCAATTACTACTCGCATTTATACCAGGAATGCATGAACGAGACACTAATCTTAACAGAAAATAGACGGTAGAAGAATTTGCAACTTCGAATATAGACGGTAGCAACATTGCAACTGATGAATTTACTAATATCGGAAGTCTACATATAATCAATTCATCAGTGTTTCGAGTATGTCCTTGAACTGTGACTACACAAAACAAAGAATTTCATTGTTTGCCATATATCCTCAACTAATGAACCAAATATGCAAGTATGACTAAAATTTAAGCGCTGAATTTCTGCTTAATACATTAACTTGGTTTGGTCATTTAGAGCAGGGAAAGAAGAACTATAGATATCACACTTAAAAGTGGTTATTTGTTTTATCTTGCAATCAAAACCTCTTGCAATTTAGGCACATAAAAATTACAAGATCTGTTATCCATAGTGTTGCAACAACAATCTCATACCTTGTAAGTTAAAATGCTTCACACTTACATAAACATCATAGCCCAGAAAAAGGTATTTCAAGTATTTAGCAAAACTCAAAGACACATAGCCACAAACCCGAGTTTAAGACTCGATTTGAATTTAAAGGAAACAAAAGTTGAAAAAGTACCCCAACAAAAAGTATGTGAGAATTTCATCAAACACGTGATAGCACAAATCCATCCAAGCCCTGAACAAAACATCTTCACCACAGATCATAACACAGCAAAAAACCACAACCTTCTTCTATAATGATGTCGGAAAACACAACCAAGATCCACCGCCGTATTCGGCCTTATTCTTGTTGATTTTCAAGATTTATGATTCTGGTGACAAATTAGGTTATGATCTCCTTTTAAGAGATTTGAAACAACACCCAATATAAGGGTGGCGGCGATTAGCCCCTTATAATAATAAGTTACATTAGTTGTTACAAAGACCACATATCACCCGCAAAGAAAACAGCCACGTGACATCGCCGACGTCGTCTTGCCGACCATTAACGCCGCACGCCATGAACGGCGACAACGAAGAAACCGTCGACAACGAAGTGGATGTAGCCTGTGGCAGGGGCGAAACTACTTCAATGTTGCGGGGTGCGGCGCCCCCCATGGCTCTGATGCAGTCAAAAAAATACGCTTTTAGGAAAAAGACATATTATAGGCAAGTATTAATCGACACGGTTTAGGAAAACCGTGAAGACGAAAAGTCCAAGTTCGTTCTCGGCGGAGGTGTATGTTGTGTATGCCAATTATATAAAATTAAAGTTTGGATTAGTGTCGTTTTTTGGTTTGAGAAAGAAAATTAAAAGACGAGCTACGACTACGATTACACTACGACGTATGACGTAAAACGCGAACGTAAATACGTAAAACGTGACGAAAATAAAAATTAAATCTAAAAATTAATTAAAAATTAAAACTAAGTTTAAAATAATATAAATAAGAATAAAAACTCAATAAATAAATTTTAAAACCTTTTATTAATTAAAAATATTCAATTTTAAATGCTAATTAAAGCCCTAAAATTAAATATAATTAAGAAAAATCACAAAATATTATTTTTTTAAACAAATATCTCACTTATATTATTTAAAGACTAAAAAGTATTTTTCTTAAATTTTAGAAACTATTTTTCTATTTTTTTAAACACTAAAAACACTTTTAAAACTAAAATAATGATTAAAAATAATAAAATAATGCTAAAATTAATTTTACTGTTTCAAAAATCCTATTTTATATTACTAAACAGTAGAAAAATAGAAAATGTTGAAAAAAGTAAAATTTTCCACTAAAAGACGAAACAGTTTAATATAAAACCTATTTAATCTTAAATTAATTCTTAAAAAAAATTAAAAATATGAACAGTGAACTTTTTAAACTAAAAATCTTAAAATATTTTTCTGAAACTAAGAAAATTTTTAAAACTAAAAAATATTAAATTTTTGCACTAAAAGACAAAAAGCAGTTTAATAAAAACTAATTTAAATTGAATTAATTCTAAAAAATAACAAATGAACAGTAAATTAAAAGCAAACTTAATGAAAAATCATAAAATAAAATAAGAAAACAGGGAAAATTAAAATCTGTGAAAATAACCAATTTTAGGTCACTAAAGACAAAAAAGTCAATAAGCTGATAGTGATAGCCCATGACTTTTGTCATGTTGTGCCAGCAGTGGGAAATATAAGCCTATCAGTGGGAAAGTATTCCCACTGCTCTATATATAAAAAAATGGGTGTGGGCACTTTTAGGCTTGGATCTTACTTGTTTGTTGGATTCACTTGGAAACAAAGGCACCCCCACAACCAGTTGGGTTGTGGGGAGTCACAGAAACAAGAAAATCGTTAAGTCCAATTCATAAATCACACAAAATGGCACAAACAGGTTGCTGCATATCAGAAAGCATGTTTGGGCACTAGTTGCTGGTCTAATGTGCAAGTAAATGGATTTCAATCCACAAAATCTTTCACAAAACACCACCAAATGACCACTAACTAATTACAATACCTAGATTACCTCTTAAACTAACAGATTTCAAAAATTCAAGATCATAAGATACTAAAACACCCTAGAATTGGACTACTGAATGTTTTGACCAAAAACTAGCTTGCAAATTCCCTTTTATCCTACCAAACTTGAAATAAACTCTTACCAACACCTATCACTAACCAACAGAATGAGTTAAACCTGTTTATAAGCCAAAGCTATCACTAACTTTGCCCTAATATGCAGATCTAAACACACCTTTATATTCAAAAATGGAAATTTTTCAAACCAAAAGCTAAATAAAACACTCAAACCTGATTAAAACTTACTCTATCATGCATCAAGAACATAAATGAACATGAACAAACACTTATCTAGAAATCAAAAAACTAATCACCAAATCATATAGTCATCAATCACCTAAAACCCAAAATACCAAAATCTAGCAAAATGGAGGGTTCAAGCCTAGTAATGTACCTTGTGGGACCCACATCCTGGCCCCGCTATGGCTGAAAAGCCATCTCTATTTAGCTTTGAAAGTGGACTTATGGAATGTTAAGAAAAATGATGTAGAGAGTGATGGTGTTGGATCCAAAATCCACACCCAATATATCTTGAATGATGGAACCTGCCAAGATAAAATAAAAAGGGTACAAGTCCAAAAAGACTTCACCAAAAGATGTCATCAAGCAGCTTTTGGGTGAGGCTTTTTAAATAGTAAGCACAAAATAAAAATAAGATTTTGGAACCAAAATTTGAAACACAACTTTTGAAACAACACTTTCTGAAACTTTGAAAAACAAATAAAGAATAGCTTATACTAGATTATAGGGCTTGTTTGGTTGTTAATGAAACAAGTCTATAAGCTCTTATAAGCTAAAGATGAAAACAGATTTTTGGCCTAAGTGTCCTTTCACCAAAAATCTTTTTTTCTTGATAAAACTTAACACGAATTTTTGCAATGAAATAAATGTTTAAACTAACAAAACAGTAAAGATGGAACTCAGTCTTTGCACAATTTAAAAAGTTTCATTTTCATTAATAATTTTTTTAAAAAAATACAAAAACTGGAACATGATCCTATTCCACAAGTTGGAAGGTCTCTTTATAGGCTACAAGAGAAGATACTAGAATGTCTAAAACCCTAATGCATAAAGATCCTATAATGCCCTTGGACGATTTTGAATTTTGGTCAAATCCTTCACATGTGATGTGCCAGCTTGAATTTGTTGATCTTGAACGTTTATTTGTGCTTTGGAAGTAAGCAAATCATCTTGGCCATCTATCTTGTCGGGTTTAGGATTTTGGGAAGAATGGGACGTGCAGGGGACCATTGGTGTGGGGTCGTAAGTGAGTGTGAGTGGAAAAAGTTAAGTGGGTTTTGGTGAGGAAAGAGGGAATTAATGATCTGGAGGTTTAGGGGTAAAACCCCTTTGGTTTGGGGTGGGTTCATAATTAGGGTTTAAGTTTAAGAAGGTGATGAATAGTGTGGTTCAGATTCTGATTAGGGATTAATCTTTGTGTTTCCCACGTTTTTCATTTTAATAAACAAATTTGAAAAGTAAATTAAATAAATGGGTGAATGGATGTGTGACTGGGATGGGGTGGTGACGTGGGAAGATGTGAGTGTGAGAGAGGGTTGAGGTGGAAAAATGATAGGCTGGGGTAAGTTTGTTGGTCTGCCACAAATGGTCCCTAGGCTCCCAAATACTTGTCACTTGGTGTAAAAACAACCCATACTGGTTTTCCTTTGTTAAACAAGTTTTATTTTTTATATTTTGGCCACAAAAGTTTTTTGAGAAGTATTCACAAGGACTTTAAATGCATATAATGCATTCTTCAAGGGTTTGTCTTGTACATACTTGATATTTTAGGGACCCTTATGAAATTTTGAGGTTTTTCAAGGCTATAAAATGACAAGTCTTCAATAGTTGAGGGACCAATCTTGCAAAATCTTCAAACTTCAAGGACTTCTTTGGAAAATCATGATTCGGGTCCGGTTCTTTGTGCGGCTTCGTTTCCCGTGTTCGTTTTTGCTTGATTCTTGTGATCTTTTGTTGATTTCACGATATCCGTACCTAAAATACACAATGAACAAACACACGCATATTTTGATGATATTTTAAGCATTTTAAGCCTGATTTGGACGATGAGACTATGTATAATTGCAGTCTCATCAGGCTCGCCAAATAAAATCAAATTTTAGTGTAAAAAAAAATTTTAAGACCATTTTATTAAAGTGCACCCCATTGTAAAATCGGATTGCCCCCACTCGGAAACAAAACAATGTAAAAACCTTCAAATTGCCCCCAAAATAAAAAAACAATGTAAAAGTCTATGTAAAACTCTTATATTTGTATCTTCATTTTTGTGTATACAACGACTTTTATCCAAAAAAAAAAATTTGCCCCCACTCCGCCAACATTCTGGTTCCACCACTGGCCTGTGGTTATGTGGTTTGAACCAACATGTGATGATCTATGGTGTAGATGGGTGGCGACGGCTGTGACTTTTAGAGAGAGAAAGATGGAGGTAGTGTATACATGGGGTTTAGAGAGGAAAATAAGTTTTGTGTGTGTTTTCTACGTTAGTTATATCATCACAGCTTAGAAAAGTCAGAATTTTAAAGATGGAAATATAGGAGTAGAGATTCAACATTGCCATGAATAAGTTTTAACAATTCAGTAGTAATGTGCAATTAATTTTTCAACATTTCCTAAATTAAGGAGTTTTTCAACATTCAAGGTTTTAGGGTTTTTCCTTTATAAGTAGTAGAGATATTGTTTGAAAAGTTATCTTGAAAATAGAAATCTGATACATGAGAGTCACCGCTACACTCCTTAGATCTATACAGTATCACATAAACAGTTAAATACCACCAAAGCAATCCTAGAGTGTGTTTGGTTTGTAACCATGAATCACTATGGATATGACTTTCATAAGAGGGTGATATGATATATGGATATCAATTTGATTATTTATGTTTGGTATGAAAATTCGAGTATTGGTATCATAGAGTTGGTCCTGTGTTTAATTATTTTAGAAAATATAATTATAACTCATAATCTCTATATCAATAATAATATTAAAATTGCGACATATATGTTTTCAAATAATATATGTATCATTTTATTTATTTTTAAGCCTATATCCGTCTGAAAAAATAAACTATATTTTTTAGGAAAAATACCTTGAAAATACATTAAACTTACCCATTTTTATCATGTTGTGTAGTCATCTAAATTTTTTTTCATTTTACTATCAAACTTTTGAATTTCGACCTTTCTATGTAACAACTTACAAGCTCACCCATTTTCGCCTACGTGGCACAGGTAATTTTAACGACTGTTTACTTTATTTCAATGTTCGTCCTTTATACTAACGATCGTTGGTTATTATTTGATTTTCTTACAAAAGATTTTTTTTATTATTTTTATTATTAATTGGTAGTACTAAATACACAGAGTTTCTTTTTTGTGTTCTAAAATTCCACTAAAAACATATACTTCATCATATATATAAAAAAATTCCGGGATTTTGTATATCACATTTCATCACAAAAATTTTTTCTTTCATACATATATTTGATACAAGATCTTAAAATCTACTTTTACAAAAATTGAATCATGAAAAATACTCTAAAAATCAAAATCTTCATACCCACTTAATAAAACCTAAATCTACAACAACTAGATCTGCAAAAATAAATCTTGAAACACATTGCGGTGATGGTGGTGGGTATTGGCAGCGGCGACGTGATGTGGTGGTGGTAGGCAAGTGAAGCGACGTGGCGTGTTAGTGGGTGGATCTGGGCAGCGGCGTGGTGGTGGGTGTATTTGGGCAGCGGTGTGGTAGATCTAGTGTGGTGGTGGTGGATTTGGATAATTGCGGCTAGGTGTGGTGGGTCTGTGAAACGTAGAGGTGGCAAATGGGTTGGTTTGGTTGGGTTTGGTTCATGGGTCAAATGGGTTGTGGGTCAAATGGGTTATGGGTCAAATGGGTCATCATTTAATAATGGGTCAAATGGGTTATGGGTCAAATGCTTTGGGTCGGGTCAACCCACTAACTTACAATATTTTCCTATCTTTTAACATGTTCAAACGTTTTTATCTGTATTCGTTCGATTTTTACGTTTTGGTCAGTTTTTTTTTAGTTTTTCATCGATTTTTTTACGTTTTCATCAGTATTTTTACGTTTTCGTCAGTAAATTTACGTGTTTGTCAATAAATTTACGTTTTCGTCTGTAAATATACGTTTTAGTCAGAAAATTCACGTTTTCGTCAGAAAATTCACGTTTTTGTCAGTAAATTTACGTTTTCGTCAGAAAATTTTACGTTTTCGTCAGTAAATTTACGTTTTCGTCCAAAAAATTACGTTTTCGTCAGTAAATTTACATTTTCGTCAGTAAATTTACGTTTTCATCAGAAAATTAACGTTTTCGTCAGAAAATTTATGTTTTCCTCAGTAAATTCACGTATTCGTTAGAAAATTAACGTTTCCGTCAGAAAATTTACGTATTCGTCAGAAAATTTACGTTTTCGTCAGTAAATTTACGTTTTCGTCAGTAAATTTAAGTTTTCGCCAGAAACTTTACGTTTTCGTCAGTAAATTTACGTATTCGTCAGAAAATTTACGTTTTCGTCAGTAAATATACGTATTCATCAGTAAATTTTCATTTTCGTCAGTAAATTTACGTTTTCGTCAGTAAATTTTCGTTTTCGTCAGTAAATTTACGTTTTCGTCAGAAAATTTACGTTTTCGTCGGAAAATTAACGTTTTCGTCAGTAAATTTACGTTTTCGTCAAAAAATTAATGTTTTCGTCAGAAAATTTATGTTTTCCTCAGTAAATTCACGTATTCGTTAGAAAATTAACGTTTTCGTCAGATAATTTACGTTTTCGTCAGTAAATTTACATTTTCGTCAGTAAATTTACGTTTTCGTCAGAAAATTAACGTTTTCGTCAGAAAATTAACGTTTTCGTCAGAAAAATTACGTTTTCGTCAGTAAATTCACGTATTCGTAAGAAAATTCATGTATTCGTCAAAAAATTTACGTTTGTGGTGGTGGTGGATCTGGAAGATGACAACACGGTGGATCTGGAAGATGATAGCGAGGTGGATCTGGTGTAGTGGTGGTGGATGTCAGCAGCGACAACATGATGTGGTGGTGGTGTTAGGTCTTGGCAGCACGGCTTGGTGTTGTGAATTGTGATGGTGGGTTGGTGTTGTGATTGTGGGTTTTTAAGATTGTGCAGAATAGTTGAAAAAGATAGACAATGATGATATTTTAAAGAAATTTTAAAGAAAGTGTTTGTAGTATATTTATATATACTGTAATATAAAGAAACACATATATAGTAATGTAAATGGGGTATTTTTATCATTCGAGTTAACTATTTACGTTATCTGCAAATGATCCTTAGTGAAAAGGATAAACGGTGCAAGGGTTTATAGATAGGCAACCGTCTAAGGGTTGAGCTGGTCACTAAGTACATAGAAAGGTCGAAATTTAAAAGTTTTATAGTAAAATGAAAAAAAAAATTAAATGATTATATAACATGATAAAAATGGGTAAATTTAACGTATTTTTAAGGTATTTTTCCTAGTTTTTAACATGCGAGTTTTGTCCTTAAATGCAAACAAAATGAAAAACTCATTGACGATAAAAAGATGAGACCACAAACAAAATTATAGGACAAAAAGTAAAATCTTCACATTGAAAAAAACAGTACCTAAAAAAGATTCTGTAATTCAATATGGCATAGTATATATGTGTGAAAATTGCACACATAAAAAAAACTCTTATAAGTATTACTTATAAATAAAAATAACACACTGTAATAAATATTAAAAGCATGGCCTGCTCATTGTAATAGAAAAGAAAGGAGGCTCTTTGCCATGTTATGAAGCTATAAGGGTAAAAGTTATAAAATATCATCTTATTTATTGATTTGTGCCGACTTTAAACATTTACTTTTTTATCTCGTGACTTAACTTTTTAATTTGTTCTGACTATACCAATATAAGCATAAAATGACTATATTACATTCGTTTTCTTCAATATAATTACATATATTGCCACACATCTGCTTGTTACTTTTCTTTCTAGTTTTTTTCAAAAACTATTGTCTCATTGAAAAACAAAAAAAAATACATATTATAATTATTTTCAAAATTATTTTATTTTAAAACATATCCAGATCTATATTATCCTTTAGACGACGGTGGGGTTGTGATTTTTCGAACCCAAATCACGAACCTAAATAACGACACAACCCAAAGCAGCCTTAATAGAACTCAAATCGTGAGAAAACTTTCGATCGTCGCTGACCGGAGAAGCAACGCCACCATCACCATTATAAAACCCACCACCACGATAAAACCCGCCGTATTTACCATCGCTGGATCTAAAAAATTCATATAGACGCATGAAAATGGTAGAAGAACTGAATAATCTTATCTAGGGATATGCCACGTTTCTCAGTAATTTGCTTCGGATGATATTAACTATGATAGAATATAACCGCGAGAAAATGCATCCATGCTTGACCACATGTGTTTGCATATTACAAAGACTAAAAGCAATGGTATCCCTTCATCCCTGCACTATATTTCATAAAAAGGTAAAAAAAAACTACCTAGTTCTATTATTATAAAAAAAAAATAGTTTAAGACTACCAACGTTAGTGGTGATTGTATTTTAATGAGAATACAACCAAGTTAGTTGCATATTTTTTAGAACCTAGACGAAAAAATTGAACAGGTAGAGTTTGATGTGATTTAATTTGAGTTTCTATATTTGGATGTATGTAATTGTGAGTTTAATTTTTAGGAAACAAAAATGAAATAAGGTGATTGATGATAGACAAATATATCTTGACTAATGATATATGAATTTATAGCTCGATCATTACTCAGTAGAGGTAAAGAGGTGTTTTTTCAATCAATGCGAGAAAAAAGACAATGGGTATATTGGTCATTTAAGATGGTAGAATAGTCATTTTATGCTTATATTGGTATAGTCGGAACAAATTTGAAAGTTCATTGTTAAAGTCACGAGATAAAAAATTAAGTATTTAAAGTCGGCACAAATAAATAAGTAAGATGGTATTTATAGCTTTTACCCAAACTATAACTATGATTAGCATTTTTTTATCTTTAGCAACTAACCAAACACTTCAATGACTATCATAGTCATTCATTAATTCCAAAATTGTGACACCAAACGTATTGTAAGAAACCTCACCTTTCAACCAGAATTTGGCTTAAAGGTATTAAATGGTATTTTGCTAGATGGAACAAACTTCCATCCATTATTAGAGTGATTCCTTTTGTTTAAATTTGTTTTATGATTAACCCTTTTAGCATTGTTCCATACTGTTTAAACATCTTTTTGACCAGTTCCCATAACACTCAACCTGTTTAGCCATTCTTTTTTCATGAAAATCATAATCTTTGATAAGATGACTGAAACTACCACATACAAAACATAATTTTCTAGTGAAACCAAATCATAATCCAATTCTCTTAAGACTTTCATTATATGTGACATTTCCTTTAACAAGTTGCCTAGTAGTTTTTACGTGCGTAGCACAACTAGGTTTTTTACTGAAGACTTAGACACATATTCAGCATCACTTTCTGACTCATATTCCTCAATAATAAGAGCATTATACCAAACAACTTTCGGCTCACAAACTACCGGTTTAGGCACAGATTCAAGTGTTTTTCACTAGAATTAGATTTAGAATAGGCAAAGTCACTGGTTTTAGCATATGTTTTCATTGTTATACTGTTTTTGACCATAAGTGAAATTTGACTCATCCGTTCCACAATCATATTTCAGAGGCATGTAAATTTCTGTTATATGAGGGGGGGGGGGGGGTACTACATGCATTCCTTCAATTTTAGCAAACCTATCATATACAGAACTATTCTCTACATCACTATCTCTACGTTGAAAAACACATCAAAACATTTCAGTTTCATAGCTGAAGACACCTTCAGTCAAATAATCTACATACTCGAGCTCAAACTTATCGTTAGCACTCATTTGAGAATTTATCAACTTACCAATACATTTAGAAGAATTTTTTCCATTTTTTAGGTAAAGTATTTTATTTCTTCTTTTTATTTTAAAGCATTTGTTAATAAGATGGTAGCTCATCAGTTTTCTCATTTAAATCAAGTGTCATAAACCTAGTTTTCTCTTCATAGGCAAGTTGATTCTTTTGAGGACAAACTAACTTAGCTTCTACCATTTTTAGAGCTTGAGTATAAGCAATTATTTCAATGTTATCATTACCAATTTTCTCTCATTGTTTATCATATAGGTTTTAAAGTTTAGCATAAGATTCTTCACAAGCTATTGAGCAAGATATTACCTCATGATCTGAGCCTAGATTGTAAGTGCGAGCCATCATAACATACCATCAATGGTCATCAAAGCTCTAGACTCGTCCTATTATGCAGGTGTTATTACATTATCTCTTGAGTTGTACCAAATGTTCCCTGCATACCTCTTTATGCCTTGTGCTTTTCGTTTTAATCTACACTCCCTATAAAAATACCCTGTCTTGTGATAATTAAAGCATTCAACCTTGTTCTTATCAAAACAAATTGGTTCATTTGTATCAAATTGCAACTTTCTTCCAGCCTGTTTGTATAGCTTCTTCAACCTAATGGCGATCATGACCACCTGCTATTTCAAGTTCATTCCTTCTAGATCAATATCATCAATCTATTCAAGATCATCATGATCTAATTATGGGCTACAAGATTGATTAGAAAAGAAGGAATACATAAGATCATCAGTATATGATGATGATCCTTCTTTGTAAGTTAGAACCAGAAGAAGTAGAAGTACTATGAGCGATACTAAATTCATAAGTATTGTTAGTGTTTTCTACAGAAACAAACGTCGCCATCTACGTATTTAAGGATGATCCAGTGGTTCCCTTGACATCACGTTCAAAAACTCTAAGATTGTTATAGAGATCGTCAAGTCTAATAGTCTTTATTCCTGGCCTAGTCCTCATGATCAAGGATACTTTGGACCAAGACTCAGGTAAAGACCTAAGAAACTTTAGCTGTACATTTTCAGTGGAGACACTTGCATCATGAATCTCTAATTAACTCAGAATATTTTGAAACTTGTGATAACCTTTATGTATTCCTTTTGAGTTTAATACAAAAAATCCTTAAAATTTCTTCTTCAACAAGTACTTCTACATCCTCTTTGACTCATCGTTTCCACCAAACTTTGATTTCATAACATCCCACATCTCTTTAGCATCAGTCATACTATGAAATTTTATTAAATGGTCTTCTGGAAAACCCATTAGTAAAGTGGTCCTAGTCTTTCTTTTCTTTTCTCTTGCATTAATCTCTTTAGCATTCTTACGAGGCAAGATCTTTATTGTTCCATTTGCAGTTGTTGCAATCTTAACATGACCATTTCCCTCTTAATGATCTACCATATAGAATAGTCTGTATGACTTAAATAATGTTTCATTTTCATGGCCCAGGTGTCACTGACCTTTTACTAGAATGGGAATTTTTATAGTAGACACAATATGATGGATTTGGTGTGTTGGTAGAGGAGGTAGGTTATTAGGTTGTTCACAATATCCATTTTAATTAGCATCATCATTTGTTCTTGACGTGGAATAGATATAAAAAAAATGAAAGTTTCTAAAAGCTCTATTTTAGGTTCCTCTTATTCAAAATTTCTCAACAAGCTCTGATACTATTTGTTAATCCCAATGAATAGACTTTTCTAGCCTGTTAAGGGTGGTAACTAGTTTGATAAATCCAAACTAACTACAAGAGAAACAAAGTTTAAGAACATTATAAGTTATGAAGAAACTAATTTATAATGCTAAGAAGAAAAATAAGAATAACATATTACAAATTACAAAAATTGTATTGATATTGGTGGAACTAATAATATTGGTATTGAACTGGTATCTAACTAACAGTCGTAGGGTTCCTTTTATACATTAATGAAAACCCTAATAGGCTTTACAAAATGCGTAGAGTGATCATGCATATCTCTTCCTAAAATATCTCAAGCATATCCTCTAACGGTACTAACTATTATAACCAATGGTACTAACTATTACAATCTTTTTACTAACGATACTAACTATACTAGCGGTACTAACTATTATAGCTAACGATACTAACTCAGAAACACGTAATTCAAAACACTCCCAAACTATTCCTCGAGAGAATGATAACAACCGTGAGTCCTTAACTATATTATATCTACACGTCCAGGTACACTACCCGAGGGGTTGTAAAACTCCTTGAGGTGGGGATTCTCTTTTCTAAAGGGAAACCCTATTCAACACCTTATCAAGACTTGAGATGTAAGCGTGTCTTACATATGTGGATGGTACTTTTTGATATAGTTATAACGTTATCCTTAACAAGGTAGTAATACAGATTATAATCATTGGTATCTTGAAGCATGTGAGAGGTATATGTAGTCTCGAAAGAATTAGTTCCTTTAACTAGGTTTGAAAAATGATGTTATTTGACCCTCGTTTAACTAATCATATGTGTATACGATCTTACCCAATGGTAATCTAAATTCTTCTAGATTAGATTGTTAATCTTGATTTAATTATGTGATATGAGAAACGTAATAGTTAAAATGCAATGACATCGACCCATATCCATTATTAACATAGCATTTGAGAAACAAAGAGATTGTAAATGATTAACTTTTTTTAGGCCAACGAAATGTCTGAGTTGGCCTTAACTAGATTTGATCTAAATTAGACTAATTGTTGATAATCGTTGATAAGATTTCAGCGACATGGATCAAGACCAGCTGAAGGCATAACTTCATATGGCACCTCAGACACATTTAAGTCAAAGACGTCGTCAAAGAAGTCAAAGACCATCTAAAGATATACTCGTTAGTTGTGATGGATAGCAGCTGATATGTAGAAGGAATGTGTTGATGGTTCGAGGACCTCAGAGGTGACGATATTCTGAGGTCACTCAGTACCCTTTGAAGATTAAGCAAGCAAAGCTTAACCTTATAGTTTATAGTTTATACGGGAGAATTCGATAAAGTGTATTAGGTGAGATAAAGAAGAGTTTTGAATTAAAGGAGCCTAGTACGACCTAGTGAAAGATGTGAGCATTTGGCATAACTGTTCATAGAAAGTTGTATAAAGTGTTTCCAAGAATGTACATACATTAATGGTAATGTACGCCCTCAATTCAGATCTTGACACGTACCAATTACCTCCATTAAGGAAGTAACCTTGTATAAATATAAATAGAAAATGTTTGTGGGAGAAAAAGTGATCACTTATTGTTACATTTACTTTTTATCTTTTTCTCCTTATATTAAACTTACATAATATACAGTTGAGTCACCTTAGCGACATACAGAAGTTCACTTGTAAACTTGATAATGAATATCAAGTTTACTTGTTCAAAGGGTAAACACACATTGTCATTCAACAAGTATGATCCATAACACTTTGTAATACTTTGTTTATAGTAATAAAGCATTGCACGATTGAAAAGTTATATCTTGTGTTATTGTTTGGTTAAAGAAGTTAGACTTTTAACAAATTGGTAGTAACAAATTGGGACTTTCAAGTCATTTGAGTGTATTATATGAGAAACTACACTCGTGAGTTTTTGGGAGCAAGCATCGATGTGTTGCTAGACGCCAACCATTGTCATTATATTATATTTTTATACATGTCCAAGTGGGAGCTGATGAAATATGTAAATGTAAATAATATGTATCCAGAAAACGTCTCGAGCATATGGAGACACACACGGTATGTTTGAATTTAATTATATATAATTAATAAATATTGTATAATTAATTATATAACAATAACCATAAACGAGCGTTAACAAAATAGTTACTAAGAGATTTAATAAAGGTCGCTAAATGTTAATATAAGTTACTAAATAATAAATCGAAGAAAAAGGAAAGTTTGCGGGTTGCTCATTGTGCTTGATGCGTTTGACTACTAGTTCTCCAAGTTTATTATATTAGGGTTAATATGGTATGTGAAAAAACTCTAAGTAAATCTTTTTTTCTCTTCCTATCTACTCTTTTGGAGTCGACCGAATACCAACCCTCCCCCACCCCTCCTATTAGGGTTTTGATGTGATCAATGTAAGATCAAGTGATTTGTTTTGCTTATTGTTTACCAAGAACTAGCATTCTAATTGAATTGCTAACAAACATGTATATGTTGATATAGATTATACATATTTTGTATCTTAGTGGTTTTTGATGATTCCGTTGATGTTTTAATTTATTGCATAAAGGTACGCTCTCTTGATGTTTTATTAATTAATTGTTTATACATAATTTTGTATTTATTTTGTTGCGTATTTGAGATTTTTTCACAAATTATGTGTTTTTTTCTCATGAGGATAATGTTTTGTTTTGTTTTTTTTATCAATTTTTCTATCGTTATTCGAAGGGATCAAGTCATCATACTATTATACAGAAAAGGAAAACATATCTCCTCCATACAAGGATGTATAAATGTATAATTTTGCGTGAATCAATATCTAGAAGTTTAGTACAGGCTTAGTTTGTATGCGTATTTGGGCCTATATTCCGACCGGGCCTATATTTTAATATGTTGTGATTCACTTAATCACATGTTCTATTGAGTAATTTTTAATGCTACATCATTTCATAGCCATGAGTTATGAGTATTGAGTAGTATAGTGAATATACAAACCCCATATATTTGTAGATGTATATTTTGATTAATTATAGGGCTATTTCTTCAAATGCTTTTCAGACAAAAGTTGTAGGTAAAAATACTCTAAGGCGTTCGAGGCATCCAAGCTACCTCGAGGCATCCGAGGCATCTGAGGTATTTAGGCATCATAGTTTGACACGTGTCTCGAGGCATCCAACGCATCTGAGGCATCCTGTTACTGTGTCGGACATGTGTCACCATATGGTGAGAAGATGCCTCAGATGTTTTAAGACATTTAAAAAAAAAATTAAGAGTATTTTAAGAATTTGCCCTTACAAAAACAGTATTTTAAGAATTTGCCCTTAATTATAACATATCTCATCTAGTTTCGCCGTGAGTGCAACTTGATCACATCAATCTAGTGAGCCAATCAATGTCAAGTTTGAAAATGCTACTGTAATTTGTATTCATGTGAGTTTGTTTTAGTCAGATTTCTTAACAGAATTAAATTCGACCCCCACATGGAATTTTTTGTGACCAACGTTGCGTACAAACGACTTCCTGTTTTAATACTCTGACATTGTCTTATCAAATGAAAGGAAAACCTTAAAGCATGCTGATGAAGGCATTTGTCAACAGCTTATTATTCAAACTTCTGTTATGAGCAATAAAAATAAGGATAGTCTTTTATGTTTTCTTAAAAAAATCTCTTCATAATTAAACAGAAGAGAAAAGCTGTACTTGCGATAAATGTGGCTCTTAAGAAAACATATATCGTCTGATGTTTGCATATGCCAGTTAGATATAAATAATAGAGTAGAAAAACATCCACTTTGAACGATACAGTATATTAGAACATCTACGCTAGATATGAATATCTATAATTTGTCTTAATTAGCTTGTTTGCAATAGGGGTATTGACGTATTGTATGTGACTACATTGATCCATTACATATGATTTGGTTTAGTGACAAATACATACACTCTAATCTAGCATACATATATACTAGATCGATCTATCTAGTTTACGTGGTACTTCAACTCACAACCACATCAGGAAAGTGCATCAGGTAATGGCATTTTTCGATTAAGTTTCTTTCCAAATAAACGAAGAACTTTGTCGATTTGATAATTAATAAAGGTGTAACTAGTCACAAAATTGCCATCTTAGGATATAGTATCAAACGTAATACACACAAACCCTAAGATTTCACCTTCTAGCTGTCTAACATGCTAGGTAACAGTTGTATGATAATTAAATATACGGAGTAATCTATTGCTTAATTTCTTATTAATGATGGATTATTACAATAATAGCAACTTTCTTCAAAGAAAACAATTGTTTAATAGACTACGTGATCTTTATATCTTGATGAATGCAATTTCTTTGGGTATTTAACTATTTATAGGACTTCAACTATCTAGAACCTGTGTATAAGTATTAGGGCTTGTGCTTCCATGGCCAATGATGAGATTGCTATACGGTTTACATCTATTCTTTTTGCATCGTATTGCAATTTCACTATCTTTTTTTTTTCTCTTTCTTATACTATTCACATTATTATATTTTATTTTATAATATTAAAAATTAATTTTAAATTATAAATATTATTTTATAATATAATAATATTTATATCTAATAAATATTTTCTCTCATCAAAACTTACATTGCTATATGGCTTGTCTACACACGTATGCATTTCGATCACTAGCCAATTATTGCTGAATTTTATTTTAAGCAACCAGTGGTTGATTATTATTGGCACAACAAAATCTTCAAAAATACCTTATTAGACGAATCTAGTATATTATATTGTATATTCATAGCAGGTATTATTTGGATGTGATCAAATCTGTGGTATTACTATATAAGAACACATCTTTAATCGAACACGCATCATGGTCAAACGTGTAAAATACGAATTAAAATGATATGAGCTAATGAAGAACTTGTGTTTTAACTTTAGAATTCGTTTGGTCCTGGTAAAGTCGTAATGCAACTTAGCTAATGAAATTCTTGTATTTCTAACGCCATGACAATTTTCCATTTTTTAGACTAGTCCCTTACCCTAAACCATTCCAGAGGGGACGCGTCCCCATAGACAAAAGCTGTGAACCGGTCGACTGAGAGACCGAGCCCATGGGTATGTGATATGTTCCTGATCATGTCTTGACCAAGTTTTTAGAGTCTCATCAATTTTTCCTTATTTTCTAACTTTGAAGTCATGCATTATTTTAGGAATGCAAAGTAGAACCCTACTACAGCATCTAATTCATGTTTACATCCATGTTCTCCATATTTGTAGTATTGCATTATGTTTAGGATAGTGGTACACGTTCTAGTTTACTATTTAAATGTACTCCATGCACATCAGTGAATGAAGAAGAAAAAAGAACAGAAAATTGCCTCAATTTGTTAGTCGTATGTTTACATTTTCAGCAAATTACAATTCTTGGTAGTAGTTTAGTTTAGATATCGACTATCTTTAAGCTTAGTCATATCATTGGTGCTTTCATTGTTCTTACCATGCCTCCTAAAAAAGACCATCCACCACTTGAAGAAACAATGACAGCCATGGCTGCTGATATTTCAAAGCCTGTCGAGTCTCAATCCATCACCAATGAAAACATCAAGGCCACCCAAGCACAATCATCTTCACAACTAGATGTCATATTCAAACAACTCGCGACACAATATGAACAAATTGTCGCCTTCATCGCGAGCATTGCTCAAAATAATGCACGACACCACCAACTGCCACCACCAAACAACGTGACACCAACTCCTCATGGGCTACAAATTCGACCGCCCAAACTTAATATTCCGGCATTCGACGGATCAAACCCTCTTGATTGGATTTTTCAAGCCGATCAATACTTTTTTTTTACAACATCCCATCACCTCAACGTCTTTCCATGATTGTCTATCACCTCACCGAAGATTCTCTCAGTTGGTACAAGTATCTCTCAAACAATCGTCTCCTTACCACATGGGATGCATTCACCCATGCTCTTGAAACACGCTTTGGTCTGTCAACCTATGATAACCACCAAGCCGCACTTTTCAAGCTCCAACAAACTTCCACCGTTTCTGATTACCAAACTGAATTTGAGCGATTAAGCAACTGTGTAATTGGTCTGCCTCTAGAAGCATTTACTTAATTGTTTCATCTCTGGCCTTCGTCAAGACATACAACAAGAACTCACAATTCTTCGACCCCAAACCATCACCCAAGGTACCGGTCTTGCTAAACTAATCGAGGGCAAAATAAATTATCAAAATTCACCACCAACAAAGGCACCCTTCCTAGCGGCTCCCGCCAGCCAATTTGCTCAACGTTCGACACCAACAAATGCACCCTTGCTCTCGGCTCCAGCTCGCCCTTCCGAGACACTCCCAGTCAAACGCCTAATCCCTGCCGATATGCAGAAGAGACTCGCTGAAGGCTTATGTTACAATTGTCCAGAAAAGTATCTACCTGGTCACCAATGTAACCCGCCTAAATTTCTTCTTCTTCAAACGAAAACCGAACCCAAAACCGCAACAACGGACCCCCCATGTGGGGACGATTTACGTGAACTATGGAAATGAAGGACCTTGAGGACAAGGTCCGTTTTAAAGGCGAGGTTATTGATATGTTCCTGATCATGTCTTGACCAAGTCTTTAGAGTCTCAGCAACTTTTCCTTATGTAGAAACTAGAAGGGGGGGGGGGGGGGTGAATAGTTTCTCATCGGTTTATCTCCTAATTAAAATTCCTTTCAATTAGGTGAGTGAACAAAACTATCTTTTACTTGAAAGTTAGTTTCATATCGATTAGGTTCAATTCTAATTCATTAACAATGTATAGTAAGTGTAGTGATAATGAATGTAAGTAAAGAGTAAGGAAAGAAACAACCTAGTAGGAAGACACCAAGATTTATAGTGGTTCGGCAACGAGGCTCTATCCTCGTTCCTACTCCACTCCTCGAGTACACCTTACTCGAGATTTCCACTATATCCACAAGCTCCCTTCTTGGCGGAGAAAACCTTACAACGTCGCTTACATTATTTTCCGACACTAAGCTAAATGTCGAGACCTAATCTTAGCTACGACCAATCTACACAACGTCTCCCACTTCACTCTTTTACGACACAAGGCTAGATGTCGAGTTCTAATCTAAAGGTTGAACCAATCTTCACAACGTTGCCTACTTCACCATTTTCTGACACAAGGCTAGATGTCGAGTTCTAATCCAAAGCTAGAACCAATCTTCACGACTCTTCACTTTGAAGCTAAGTGAGAACTTCACACAACACAACTACATATCACTTTATAGTTTAGTGAGAACTCACAAGACACAACCACATCACTTTAAAGTTTAGTGAGAACTCACAAGACACAACCACATCACTTTATAGTTAGTGAGAACTAACACAACTAAATACAACTCAACTAATCATATCCAAGTACACACATGTAGCTTGGATCTACACAACATAAATCCAAGCACGCACATGTACAATGGATGTACACAAATCTAATCCAAGTATTCACAAATAACTTGGATGAACACAACTAGTCCAAGTATTCACAAATACATTGGATCTACACAAGACACAAATAAACAAATGATGGAAATGACTATATCTTTAGGAGAAGGTGATCTTCATCAATGCTACATCTTTAATCACATCACAAGTGTGTGAGTGATCTTCTCTTTGGACAAGGTAAAGAAGGAGATCAAGAGGATAATCATGAGTAAACATACTCAACACATTAAGTGATCATTTACAAATGACTAGGATTAGATAGGAGAAAGAAGGCTGAAGAAGATGTCCAAAAAAGTTTAATGAGAATGCAGATTTGATCCACTATTTATAGGACAAAACATCCAACGGCTATATCTGCCCGCGGTTCCTTATTGGAGCCCGCGGTTCCTTATCGATAAGGAACCGTCGTAGGTGCTAAGGTACCACCGGCATATAGTCTGCTCCTTTTTATCTTTTAGTGAATTCGAAATATCTAAGGCTGTTTAAACCTTCAAAGGATATTCTTATGGTATTTGGAATATGCCATATTCAAATTTGCATTTTCATTTTAATAAAACATTTTCTTAAAAATAAAGTTTATTAAAAATCTTTTGTTATCTTTGACAAAAGTGAGTTTTAAGGCTAATCACTTTTATGATCACTAAACATCATTAAGATATGTTAGTGTAATGATTATTACCTTGATGATAGTATTTGTTAGATAATTTGTTTTATGATTGTGTTTGACAATAAATGTCTTTGTAATTTGTCATGATCAAAACTAAGAAAGAATAATTAATACTAACAATGTTTTTAGGCATTGCTTTGCATTAACAATCTCCCCCTTTTGATTACGACAAACTATAAACTCATTTACGTAAAATACAAGTTTATTCGAATTATTAACGAGTTTATCACTATCATTTCTCCCCCTTTGTCGAAGCAAAAAGGTTAGCACAAGTCTTTGAAGAAGAAAAGAACCGGACTTTTGCTAGTAGCTCCCCCTTGGTGCTTACTCCCGCTTGCTTGGGGCACCAAGTCAACGAGCTAAGGTGACATGATACACAAAGGTTAGAAGAAAGAAAAGAAACACCATTGTATATATGTGCACTACTTACTAACTAACTTGAGAGGTAGAAGGAAAAAATATCTCAAATTAGAAGCAAGCATTTGTTAAGTATGTCCAAAGGGTGTGTATTGACAACATCAGAGTTCAATTGGTGGAGTAAAAGAAGAAAAGAAACATCCAAACCAATCAAAGATGATTTAAAATGTCAATGAGTTAAAATTTAGAATTTATGGAATCACCCATAATTAATTTTAAGTTTTAACCATGATCAACTCTTTAACAAATGTGTGAAATAAAATTAGAGGGAAAGATAACACACATAACATTCATATTGCATAAATATGAAATAACATACAAGATAAATATTCATACACACAATATATGTAACATCCCACTTGGATAAGTGGACCGTTACGTGTATTTATGGCGTGTCATCAAAGCATAAAGTAAATGTCCTAAAACATTAACTGACCATAAAGGAAATACCGGAATCAAACATCGGTAATCCAAAGATAAGCTCAAAACATGAAAATTAAATACTGAAGGAAAGGACTAACAATGTCCAAATAAGCAAACTAATGTAAGAAGTGCATAAAGTAAGAAGTCTGGAAAGCTTCCATCCAAATGCACATGCTCTCAGAATCCTATGAGCTTCCCGATGTACCTGTCGTTAGAACATGAAAAGGAACTACGGCTGAGCATAACGCCCAGTGAACGGATAAAGCATGATAAGAAATACCAAAATGAAGCAGATGATAAAATATTGAAGCTGTAAGACTGATATTTAAATTGCAGCAGAAAATCTGTGTATAATCTGAAAATTCTGATTTATAAATAGTAAAGCTGAACTGTTATCTGTTAAATCTGAAAACATGTATTTACTGTATTTTAATTGCCAAGAGCTTATATAGGTCATGTGCTGTAACAACTGTTGCATGAATAACTAGAGGGGTGACCTCATCATGCTGTAGAGGGGTGACCTCTAAATAATGTGCTGGTGGAGGGATCAGCTCCAACGTGAAGGATGTAGAGCACACACCACATTCACTTGATAACTGTAAACCTATAGCCTAGGATGCACCCATACGCCCTGTTGATAATACTGATAAATGGCCAAGCTGAAATAAATGGGACGCTACGAGAAATCACTCCCTCGCAGAGGAGTCATGACACCGGTGCCTCTAGTGTCATGGCTACGGTACCTCCGTAACTAGTACATAAACTGGTCATGCTTGTATATAAAGCTCAGACAATTTATTTAGTTATTAAAAATGATTACTGATAAGCTTAAACATATAATGGGGAAAACGTTTGGCTGCAGACGGGGAATCCTAATCATGCATAGAAGGAAGTCCTTACTGAAGGACGGGAAATCCGTACCTCGTGTCCAACAATGAACTACGAATAAAAGCTGAAAGATCTACTACGACTTCACGGTTACTACATAAATAAGGAACGTGAAATGAGATATTGTTTACTGTTACCGATTTTTATTGTTCTTACTTTAATTTATTTACTCTGGTATTACTGTTTGTGTATAAACTGATAATATCTGACTATTCGATAATATCACTGATTAACGTATTTTCCGTTTACCTGAATACGGTATAATGTGAAATATATGCGATATAATTATTATTACTATAATTAGTAATCTGATATAATAAAAAGGTTTCTAAATTCGTTCCTTTGAAAAAGTATAAATTAAATCACGCGTTTCAAAATAATTTAAAGGTAAAACAATATTGATCTAATTTAACAAATTAATAAAATTTTACAATTTAATTAATTTATTATACAACACAATATAACAAATATTTAATTAATATAATTATTTTCCTCGCGCGTTAAAAAAATACTAGTGAACCCGAACCCGAGCTAAAACTAACCCCCGAGACGTCCACGCCTCGGTTTAACCAAACCGGGCCCACTACGTGGTACCCCTGCTGTTCTTCAAGTTCCCACTGCTTTGTTATTAAAGTTCCCACTGTCTTTGTTTTTAAAGTTCCCACTGTCTTTGTTTTGGTTCCCACTGTTAGTGCAGTGGTTCCCACTGCTCGCAGTCCCAAACACCCCCTTTGCTACGAGTTTACCCCAAACACCCTTGCTGGACGAATTTAAACCCAAACACCCCTGATGCTACGTCTTATACCCACTGTTTCTACAAAAACAGCCCCGAATTGGGGTGTTTTGGCTGCGGCCTGATTAAACAAACACCACCGAGACATGGTGATGTCTCGGTTTTGGTGCAACCACGGAACTCAAACCCCATGTTTATTATTAACTCATGTTTTCCAATTAACCCATTTGTTTAGATTAAAACATGTATTGATTTCGTGATATAAACATAAATAAAAGAGAAAGGATGCACATACACGAATCAAATGAGAAATAAATCTTGAATCCCTCTTTGTTGTTTGATTATAGTCGGCGACCCATTTCTTTCTTCCTCTTTTTTTTGTATTTTGTGTCGGCAGGAACAAGAACCCTAAATGTTTCTCTTTTTTTCGTTTATTGTTTTGTAAGAGGAGAAAGTGGGTGACTTGTTTTGTTTCCTGTGTTTGTATTTACCACGGGCCGGGCTTAAAGCCCACACTTCTTTGTTTAATAAACCAAACCGCCACCTTTTATTTATATTAAGCTTTTCGTTTGATTCTCGACACCTATAAATTATCACGTAAAACGTATTTATATTTCTCGTGTTTCTGTTTTCTGAAAACGTAATACTCTTTCTGTAAATAAATTATTTCTTGTGTTTTAATAAGTATTTATATTTCTCGTGTTTTAATAATTATTTTCTGAATAATTGTTATCTTGTAATATTTAAATAAAACTGAGACTGCGTATTTACTGTTTACGTTATTTCAAAGCTAAATCTGAGACTAAGCGTATTTAATAAGATTTTAAATACAGGTTTTACAATTCTTCCCCTCTAAAAAAATAATTCGTCCTCGAATTAAGGATGCGATTATGCTGGTGTTTTACAATTTTCACTCTCTAAAAAGAAAATTCGTCCTCGAATTTGAAGGTAATTTAAGCTGGAAGACACATAGACTGAAAGGAAATGAAACTGAAAGAAATATAAGCTAAAGGATCATTCGCCCCTGATTTAGAACATATTGTTGCTGAAAGGTATAACCGTGACATGACTGAAGTGAACCTGGAGTGTGACATAGCTGAAAAGAACATGGAACGTAACATGTCTAAAAGAACTTAACTGAATTTATTGAAGGAAAATAATGAGAGGTCCAGATGGACTCCTCCGTTTCGAATGGCCTCCCGCTCAAAACGATTCCTTTAAAGATCTAACATAATAAAAAATCTTGGTCCTGATGACCCTGTCTTGATGAATGTTGAATAGTTTCTGGTTCCATACCTAAGATGGATTCTCTGAATCTGATGGGATGTATAAGCTATAGCATGTAGTATACATGAACCGGTACGTACAAATATCCTGACAAGATAACATTTATATCTCTGAGCAAGCTGCTGAAACATATAGAGACGAACTATGTGAACAATTGTGAATGCACTACATAAGAAACTGTGAACGTGGTTCACGATCATCTGATGAATGTTGGGCATGGAATATGTCGTGAACGTGATCTGTGGAACATATTATGAATGTGATACTAGACAGATCATGAACGTATGCTGACTGAGGAAGGAATGCCATATGATATGACCTGAGACTGAAACGCCTGCCTGAGTATGGAAAAGTTATGCTAAAATTGAGTCTAGTTTCTTAAGCTTTCTATAACCGTATTCGGTAATTTGTGAAACGTGTATCGCGGAATGGAACAGGAACTTTAACATGAACAATATTATGAACACAAACGTGAGCTTAAATAATGAGATAGCATAAAACATGAACTGAACAGCATCATACTGCGAATGAGACATAAACGTGAAAGTGACAATAAACGTGAACGTAAAGTGAACGTAAACATACACGTGATCGTGAACATGAATTATGTCTGATATGATGGTCGATGGAATACCTTGGAATCGTACGATTTACTGCTGAATTTTCTGCAGGTCCGCTACTGTGTAATTCTTCTGGATGAAAGAAAACGCGTAGGTTGATTACATGGTCGACAATGACTTAGATAGTATTATACTTTTTCTGAGTCTGTGGTAAACTGATAACAATCTCTATGGAGTCTTGTCTCCTTCCGGTCCATAATTTCCACTGGTATTAATAACTCGATAGCATGACGACGTTCTATCTTAAACCTGCTGGAATGGCAGGCACTAGATATGAACATAGTTGCCTCAACGTGTTATAATGTTTCTACCAAAATCTTTCCTAGAATTTTGGTACATTATGGTGGAACCTGAGTGAATATTCATGGAAAGGTATGAGTCCCGGTAAATAGACATTTACTAGCGTAGGGTCTTGTGGAATACATAATTCGGTGTAGGTTCCCTTCTTTATGCGTAAGCTTAGTCATGGAAGGTTGATCGTGAGAACTGTTAGGAATTTCTGCGGTAGTAGTTTTTTTTTATTCTAGAAAAATTTTGTATGTTTGTCACCGATTTCGGTCTTGACCATTTGGTGATGGCCTTCATCTTCGCAGTATTGTCTGAAATTCCTTTCTTCTGAAGTAGGATGGCTCAGAAACGCCACTTTGTTCAATTGGAATTCGTATCTGGAAGGCTGTGTATAAAATTTTCTCCTATCGAAGATTCTATACAACTGTGAGAAGATTATTCTCGTGTTCTTCTCTAGAATTTAGCAGATCAGAATGTAATCAATGAATATACTGACGATTTTCTTTGAGAACTATGGGAAAAAAATTATTCATAAATTTCATAATATAGTTGGAGCATTAGGAAGCTCAGAAGTATAAATTCAAAATTTTATTAGAAAGACTATAATATGTGCAACAAGAGTCTGGAGAACATCATGTTCTTTCTCTTACCACTGATGGTAGCATGATAAGAAATTGTTCTGGAAAATTTTTTAAGACATCATAGCAGATCAGATAAACCTACTATTCATGGGATGAACATTGATTTAGAATGGTGATTTTGTAAAAATTTTCAGTGATCGATACATGACCTTATGATAGCGGCCTTCTTCCTGATAGACAGAAACGGTGCACTTCCTGGTGGTGCGCCAGGGCGAATAAAGCCTTGTTCCGGAAAATCTTGTAGCAAATGCTGCAACTCTTTTAACTTAGTTGCAGCCCTGCAACAAGAAGTTTTGAAAACAGGTTCTGTTCTTGAGACAAACTTGATGTAGAATTCTGTCTCGTGGTTAGAAAGGAATTTCTGGAAAAAAAACTTTCTGAAATTACGTCTAGGAACTCTAGAGTAATTTGCTGGTCATGAATTTAAGGAATTTCAGAAGTGAATTTATAATTGGTAGCTGAAAGGTCTTCGTAGCTTTGGAATAATAAGTTACTTGCTGTAAAGTATAACAAATTGTACTGATTTTCTGGCAGAAACTAAAATGACTATATTTGGGATTAGTAAGACGGATCTCGTCGTTAACTGAAAGGAAAACCTTAATAAATATGGGTGATACTGTGGAGGCTTTCTGGCTGGGAGGTAGGTAATACCTGATTTAAGATAAAACTGACATATGAGTATGTGAAGTAAATGTGGCGACTTTCACTGAATGTGTTCGTATGTAACTTCACAAAATGAATATTGCGTGTCTAACCTGAATAATACTCCAGTGGTGGTAACTGAGTTTTTTTGGTTTGATTTATACGTGGCATGGCCAAAAACGGGTATACCCCTTGGAGGGTACCCTGAATTTATGAGGGCCTAGTTTAGAGGACAATATTGAAAATATGAGTCTTGACTCGTGCCCTGAGAAGATATTCGTATGACATGTATCATGACTGGTATCTTGACATGTGTCTTCCAAAACGATACTAGGGGCCCGTGTCTTGACTGATGTCTTGGCATGGGTTTTAGTAGATGAATCGGAACAAGGCGGAAAATTTTGGTAACTGCTAGGATTTTCGGATCGGTTAGACTGCTGACCTCTGTATTTCTGGTCACGTCTATGTCGGCGTTCTGATGGCTACTGACTGATTAACATAAGCACGGTGCTTGTCATTACCGCCTTGTCTGTCAGTTTCCTGACGTCATTATCATGACCGTGATTCATGTAACTATTTATGTTGAGTGGCCGGCTGGGTACCGGTCCCCACTCTTTTGACTGAAAAATAGCTGTGTGAAGTGTGACATTTAACTGAGGAAGTAAAAGCATGGAATGGAATGGTAGCGTCTGATGCTTGAAATATATTCTTGTCAGAAATTTCAAATTTATAGTTTTTGTCCTTACTCTAAAGAGTCTTCATAATATAAACAACATCTTGTGGAATCTCCAAAGTATCAGCAGCATCAACATTTGTGAGGTCTCCAAAGTGTTGGCAACATTAGTATCTGGTAACATCTTCAACTCGCTAGCAACATCATCATTTGGTAGTATATCAACAAGTGGAAAACGCTAGAGATGATTGAGGATCGGTTAGCAATATCTATGGAGTAGGGTACCTGGAGTACACCTGGACTACTGTACATGAAGTACAAAATTAATACTACACATGGAGCATATCTGAGACACTGTACGTGGAGTACATATGGAATACTGTACATGGCACTTGATGGAAATTTTATAGGATGATCGATACTAGTGTCACTTGTCTGACATGATTAAGGGAATAATTTATTTAAACGGTTAACAAACTGAACTGAAATGAGTAATATGATAGGCTGACAATTTCTGCGTAGACTTAATGTTGGTCGTATAGAGAGATCGAAAGTATGGTTTAATTGAAGTTCCAACAATGGTCAGTATGAAAAATGATTAATGAAGGCCATACATGCTTTATCATGAAAACATGATTTTACTGAAATCCTTTTTGTGTCTTAGCATGAAGACATTATCATTCTGTTGAACATAAAACCCTCGTAAGGAGACATGAAACTGAAACAGCGTGGAAGCGACATCAACTTGAGATTGTGCGAACTGGATTGTTATAAAGACTGTAAGAGTATGATCAACTGAGGTTTAACATCAACTGATGTGGTTGGCTATGGTTTAATCCACAGAATTCAAGGAACAAAACATGTGACTAAGTATGGGCGATTCTGGTTCGATCCATACTTGTCAAAAAAAATTGAGAACTGTCATGTATAGAAATTTATAATCTGGGACTAAATATGGTTGGTTTTAGTCCGATCCATACTTGTCATAGTTTATGAAATGTCCTGATATGACAAAGGTGAACAACTGTGGATCGGTTCACAAAACATCAATCGACTTAATAGCATGAAAATTTGATCTGAAAAATGGTGAACGTTTTTGGCTGGTTCACCCAGTAATATTTGACTGAAAACATGAATCTGACATGAGTAAGGGTAAACGCATATTGGTCGGTTTACCAATACAAAATCTGAACGGGCAAGGGTGAATGCCTATGAGTCGGTTCAAAAAAACAAAATTCGAATGAAAAGCACATGCGACTAAATATGGCCAATCATGTACCAACCTTTTACTTAGTCAAAAATTTTAAGAAAACTGACTGATAAATGAAGAAAACTGACTGATAAATACATGAGAAACATAAAAGATAACAACGCCAAAATCTGGGAAGTTCCAGGTGACTACCCGCTAGTCACGGGTCAAGTTTTAGAGCCTACAGGTCGAACCTATAGCTCTGATAGAATAATTGTAACACCCCACTTGGATAAGTGGGCCGCTGTGTATATATATGGCGTGTCATCAAAGCATAAGATAAATGTCCTAAAACATTAACTGACCATAAAGGAAATACCGGAATCAAACATCGGTAATCCAAACATAAGCTCAAAACATGAAAAGTAAATACTGAAGGAAAGGACTAACAATGTCCAAATAAGCAAAGTAATGTAAGAAGTGCATAAAGTAAGAAGTCTGGATAGCTTCTATCCCAATGCACTGCTCTCAGAATCCTAAGAGCTTCCCGATGTACCTGCCGTTAGAACATGAAAAGGAATTACGGCTGAGCATAACGCCCATTGAACGGATATAAAGCATGATAAGAAATACCGAAATGAAGCAGATGATAAAATACTGAAGCTGTAAGACTGATATTTAAATTGCAGCGGAAAATCTGTGTATAATCTGAAAAGTCTGATTTATAAATAGTAAAGCTGAACTGTTATCTGTTAAATTTGAAAACATGCATTTACTTTATTTTAATTGCCAAGAACTTATATAGGTCATGTGCTGTAAAAACTGTTGGATGAATAACTTGAGGGGTGACCTCATCATGCTGTAGAGGGGTGACCTCTAAATAATGTATTGGGTGGAGGGATCAACTCCAATGTGAAGGATGTAGAGCACACACCACATTCACCTGATAGTTGTAAACTGATAGCCTAGGATGCACTCATACGCCCCGCTGATAATACTGATAAATGGCCAAGCTGAAATAAATGGGACGCTACGATAAATCACTCCCTCGCAGAGGAGTCATGACATCGGTGTCTCTATTGTCATGGTTACGGTACCTCCGTAACTAGTACATAAACTGGTCATGCGTGTATATAAAGCTATGGCAATTTATTTAGTTATTAAAAATGATTATTGATAAGCTTAAACATATAATGGGGAAAACATTTGGCTTCAGATGGGGAAACCTAATCATGCATAGGAGGAAGTCCTTACTGAAGGACGAGAAATCCGTACCTCGTGTCCAGCAATGAACTACGAATAAAAGCTGAAAGATCTACTCCGACTTCACGGTTACTACATAAATAAGGGACGTGAAATGAGTTGACTGACTACTATTTACTATTACCGATTTTTATTGTTCTTACTTTAATTTATTTACTATGGTATTACTGTTTGTGTATAAACTGATAACATCTGACTATTCGATAATATCACTGATTAACGTATTTTCCGTTTACTTGAATACGGTATAATGTGAAATATATCTGATATAATTATTATTACTATAATTAGTAATCTGATATAATAAAAAGGTTTCTAAATTCGTTCCTTTGAAAAAGTATAGATTAAATCACGTGTTTCAAAATAATCTAAAGGTAAAAGAATATTAATCTAATTTAACAAATTAATAAAATTTTACAATTTAATTAATATATTATACAACACTATATAACGAATATTTAATTAATATAATTATTTTCCTCGCGCGTTAATAAAATACTAGTGAACCCGAACACGAGCTAAAACTAACCACCGAGACGTCCACGCCTCGGTTTAACCAAACCGGGCCCACCACGTGGTCCCCCTGCTGTTCTTCAAGTTCCCACTGCTTTGTTATTAAAGTTCCCACTGTCTTTGTTTTTAAAGTTCCCACTATCTTTGTTTTGGTTCCCACTGTTAGTGTAGTGTTTCCCACTGCTCTTAGTCCCAAACACCCCCTTTGCTGCGAGTTAACCCCAAACACCCTTGCTGGACGAATTTAAACCCAAACACCCCTGCTGCTGCGGCTTATACCCACTGTTTCTACAAAAACAGCCCCGAATGGGGTGTTTTGGCTGCAGCCTGATTAAACAAACACCACCGAGACATGGTAATGTCTCGGTTTTGGTGCAACCACACAACTCAAACCCCATGTTTATTATTAACTCATGTTTTCCAATTAACCTATTTGTTTAGATTAAAACATGTATTCATTTCGTGATATAAACATAAATTAAAGAGAAAGGATGCACATACACGAATCAAATGAGAAATAAATCTTGAATCCCTCTTTGTTGTTTGATTATAGCCGGCGGCCCATTTCTTTCTTCCTTTTTTTGTCTTTTGTGTCGGCAGGAACAAGAACCCTAAATGTTTCTTATTTTTTTTTTCGTTTATTGTTTTGTAAGAAGAGAAAGTGGGTGACTTGTTTTGTTTCCTGTGTTTGTATTTACCATGGGCCGGGATCAAAGCCCACACTTCTTCTTTGTTTAATAAACCAAACCGCCACCTTTTATTTATATTAAGCTTTCCGTTTGATTCTCGACACCTATTAATTATCACATAAAACGTATTTATATTTCTCGTGTTTCTGTTTTCTGAAACCGTAGTACTCTTTTTGTAAACAAATAATATTTCTCGTGTTTTAATAATTATTTATATTTCTCGTGTTTTAATAATTATTTTCTGAATAATTATTATCTTGTAATATTAAAATAAAACTAAGACTGCGTATTTACTGTTTACGTTATTTCAAAGCTAAAGCTGAGACTAAGCGTATTTAATATTCTAAGATTTTAAATACGGGTTTTACAATAAGAATATTTAAAGCAAAAAATATGGAAAATAGACCACAAAGAATAAACTACTCTAATAGTGATAATCTTCCAAGATTGCTTAAATTTTATTGACTCAAACAACTAACGTACAAAATGTGCCTTAGTTGGAAAAGAAAGACGACGAATCATCATTCGAAGTTGTGTTCAAAGGAACGAAAAATTTGAGAGGGGGTCGAGGGAGGAGGAATTCAAGAAAATTTAGCCTGTCATAGATATGAGCAAGTTCAATTTGTTGAAAACGACAACAAGCACACGAGGAACCATGATGCTAAACAAAGTCATTAGATGGGGATGTCCATCAAGATTAGAGGTTGGTGGAGAGGGAGATAATGGATAAGAGATGTTTTCACAATGCCTAGTGAGGTTAGGGAAAGAAGATAGGTCATTAAGTTGAGGAGAGTTGAAAGGTTTGGGTGGTGGTGGAAGAATTTCTTTTTCTCCCGTAATTGGATTTATAGAGTAAGTCTCATTCCAATATTGTATCGGATAGAAAGAGGAATTCTTGGAGGATTTTGGAGAAGAAGAATCATGAGGATTCTTGTTCTTTTATATCCAAGTGGGTTTAACCGAGATTTTTGGTTTCTTTGAAAGCTTAGAAGAAGAAGCTTTAGGTTGAGAAGTTTGTGACAAAGAAATGTCAAGGTTAGGAAAGGAAGAATTAGGCATTATGAGGGATATAGGAAAGAACTCCCAAAACAGAAGAATTTAAAGAAAATAGACAAGGCAAAGATTTGAAATGACAAAGAAAGGTTTTAGGGAATGTTTAGCCAAATTGGGTAAACAAAGAATCTTAACCAAAACAGTGGTCAAAGAACAAAGACCAAAAATAAGCCAATAACGG
This sequence comes from Glebionis coronaria, assembly GCA_025667525.1. NCBI lineage: Eukaryota > Viridiplantae > Streptophyta > Magnoliopsida > Asterales > Asteraceae > Glebionis > Glebionis coronaria. Next base: position 192,465,472 of record CM046877.1, on the reverse strand, counting down.
CTTTACTGGGCGTTGTTCTTTAAAATAGCCCGCGGTTCCATATCGATATGGATCTGCCTGGAGGCTCTGGAACCGCGTCCAGTGGAGTACAAAACTTGATTTTCAAAAGTTTTGGAGAAAGATAAGACTTTTTCAAAATTTTGCAAATCTTGGATTTTTACCTCTTTTAGCACTAGATTATGCTAGGGTTGCATAAAAGCAACACGTTCACAAAGAATGTCTTGACATAGGGTGACAAAATATTTAAATAACATTTTGGTCCAATTTTTAAGTCAAGTTTTTTGAGGTTGTAATAGATTTAGGTTCAATTTTAAATAAACTGAAGTTGTTTAATGTGATGACATAGATTAAAGCACATAGAAACTAAATCCATAAATCATCCACATGAGAAAATCATGAGGGAAAGGAAAGGAAATACAAGAATTAAAAATACAATTAACTACTACAAAGATAGCTAACAACTATGTCTTGAGTTCATAGTTCTCTTTTAGCTTGATCTTCTTTTGAAAAGCATGTTAATTTTAAAGTCCATCATTTATCTCCTAAGAGGTGGAGGATTAGCAAATAGGTTCAACAAGAAGCTTTGAAACTTGATATGAGCCCCAGTCATCTCCAACCTAAGGATATCAATGAGGTGAAAGTTGTTCAAGCAACAAGGACAATTAGTTCCATTATGCATGAAAAAATAAAACAATTGTGGATCACCCAAGAGACGGGAAATGGGAACACCCAAGAGAGGAGTGTTGGTGGTAGGAGGATGAGGAGAAGGCATGGTATCCAAGGGTGAAATAGGTGAGATGGGTGAATTTGGTGTAGTGAAGGGAAGAGGCTAAAAAACAAAGGGAATCCATTGATGAGGTTGTGGTTGAGCATTCACATTTAAGGGAGGGCTAGAAATGAGTGGAGAGGAAAACTCATTCATTCTTGATTGGAATGAAGAGGAGGTAGAACCATGTGAATGGTTAGTACCATGGGTTGAGGTTGTTTGCCATGAAGCAAGTGGTGGTGAAAGTGATGATGAGATGAGGATATGTGAGGCTTCACTTTTTTGTTTGAAAGAAGATGGAGAACCAAGTTTAGAGGACTTGAGATTCACCTTAAGGCTTCCTTTGGATGAGGATGATTTGGAGGAGTTGGATGTTCTAGTGGATACCATGGTTGAATGTTGAGGTTAAGATAAGAGTTGAAGGGATGAAGAACATAATCAACAAGAGAAGGTTTAAGAAGAGAATGGGATGATCCAAACTAGTAATAGGTTAAAATCATTTTATGTGAACAATGAAATTAGGTAGCCTAGTTTAGGAAAGTGCAGGTTTTTGCAAAAGTTTTATCTAAGTTTTACACGGAATAAAGAAAACAGTGTAAAGTAAAGATTCTGTTGAAACAGTACTGGGCGGTTCCTTACGTAGGTCCGTGGTTCCTTATCGCTAAAGAACCGCGGCATTGATATGGAACCGCGACCAGAGGAGTTTGAAAATAGCACTTCCTTAAACTTTTGCTAGCGCAGATTTTATACTAAGGTTTATCAAGCCAAAGAGAACTAATAATCAAAGACTAGGAGGCTATCTAACACATAAGATGCAAAGAGCCATGTAAATCGAAAAATCGATAACATGGATAATTAGGATTAAAATACTAGGTAATCCAAACACAAATTGTTAGTTAAAGAATACACAACATCCTAAGAAGAGGTAAGAGAAGAGATAAAGATCAACAATCCATACATGTTTACACACATGTTAGTCTCACAAGAGTGGTAAATATCATTCATCTATGAGCATTTCATCCTTGCCTTGATTCACTTCTGATTCGATCTTGAAGATGAAGATTGAGACAATACTAATAGTCTGAATCAATGTCTAGTGAAGACAATTGAGATATAGATGATGACAAATCATAACGAGAAATGAGAGAATTGTCTTGAGAGACATTTTCATCTTCATTTGAGTCATGCGTGAGAATTGAAGGGACGTTTCCTTCATGAGAAACATGACTCGAACCACGGAGTGAAAAGAAGAAGGATTAAGAGGAGAATGATCAAGAAGAACTCTCTTAAGAAGCCTTGAGAGAATCATGGCATAAGGAAGAGTAGACCGAGATCCATTGAGAACGAATCTTATCCTTTTAGCCATGAAAAATGCAAGGTTGTATGGAGTAGTGGTAACAACACAATACAACATATGTGCAAGACAAGCAGGCACATGGTTGCGATCACCAACCAAACACATTGCATTTTCCCTAATGATTTCGGTCCAAGGGACCATAAAATCATTAAGATCGCTAGTTAGTAATTCCCAAGGAGTGAGAGCGCAAAATTCTCCTTCAAAATTACCAAGAATAGGATGTTCACGAGGTGAAGCAAGGGCACGAGAGATGGCCGAAGCCGAAGGAATCTCAGGCAAGTAATGCACATCAATAGGGGCTGATTCTAAGTGGTTTAAACCCCAAGCATCAGTGAACCTACATTGACCTTCGTATGGAACTCCGAGAATCTCACAAAATTCCTCGAGAGTGTATACAAAGGTTCCCCCCTTGATGGAAAATCTTATAGATAGACCATTGTTGAAGTGTATTAACTTGAATGAGTTAAAGAATTCCATGAGGAAAGAAGGAAAGATTGGCTCATCAATATCAAGCAAACAATCAAATCCAATGGTATTGAACAAGAATCGAATGAAATCAAGTCCACGAAGGTTAGAAGGAACAATACGTCCTTCATGAAAACAACGAGATTCGAGATTATGATAAGTGTTTTGAAAAGAGCGAGCTTGATTTGTCAAAGAAGGATTAGGAATGTTTCTTCTAGAGAGTAGATGGTCATTTTGATATCTTGTGGTCATGATGATAGTACCTAAAAATAACATATAAACATATTTCTCCAATTACTCATATGTTACATATAAACTAAAAAGAAAAAACAAGGAAAGTGAAAATGTGTTTTATAAATCTCTTGATACATCAAGGTTTAATCCTTATCATTCTTATATTCACAATGTACCCGTTTCACCATTGATCAAAACATATGAACTATGTTAGAACAATGAATTAGAACATTGGTTTTTTAAAACAAGGTTTTTAGGTAAGCATTTAACAATGTCATTACCAACTTGTTCATGGGTTCATATCAATTCCATCAATCAACCAAACTATTTAGTCAAAATTTGGATTTGTTCTACAAATGGGTTTTAGTGAAATCTCAATGAATATGAACCTAAGGAATCATAGTAACAATACTATGTCAACTCATATTCCTAATAAGGTTCTAATTCAATGTCAATTTTAAAAAGCCCCAATTATGAATGTATCAACCCTAGAACAAATTAGATGAAATTGAAAGAAATAACCTACATTAATTGATCTTGGATGATGGATGAGTGAAACCCACGAACTTGAATCAATTAATTTGAGTAATTGAAGGTTTTAGAAGCTTCAACAATGGTGGAAAAACAAAGAAAAACGTCGGCTGTGTGTGAAAGAGAGAGAATGACTTGTTTGAAAAAGATATTTTAACAAAATTGGCGCTCTTACAAAAGCTACTGCCCGCGGTTCCTTATCGATAAGGAACCGCGCCTCTGAGCCGCCAGAGAAAAAGAACCGCCTACAGAGGCAGGTTTTTATCAAAGAAAGACAAAGAATTTTTGAACACCAAAGTTTTTAAAATACTTAAAAATATATCTTAAACCTTTTAGGATATCATTGGACCACCACAACACTAGGTAATAATGTCTTGTTGAAGGATTACGAGTTGAATCGAGATAATAAAAGACCGAAACGAACAAACGACTACTCGTAGCAAAACGGCAAAGGGAGAGGAGTCAAGAGAAGTGAATCAAGACCGAGAAAATTGCTCAAGAGACAAATGACATTCTTCAAATTGAGGAGGTGAAGAGCTTGTGTCATATATAGTGGTTTAAGACGTTCCTTTCCAGCGAAAGTCTAAACGGCTTTGGTAATGAATTATACTTGTGACAACCCAAAACCTAGGTCATTGCTTAATCTTATTTTACGATTATTTTTGAAATTTTTGGATGAGTTTGAACGATATTTATTTTTGGAGGTTTAAGTTTAAACCGATGTTGGAAGGATTATATTTAATATTTAATAAGTAGTAGGAGTATTAGCAAGCGTGATGTCGATGGATGCCAAATATTTTACGTTTTATTGTCGGTTGTTTGATTTTTTGTCATTTTTAATGTTTTATTTTAAATGACGTGTTAAGTCGAGCCGGGAGTAGATATTATTATATTTGAGGTACGTTTTAAATTTTTAAAAGTATCTTTATAAAACCCGAGCCCCGTAAATATTTTCAAAATTGACTAATAGTTATTTCCCGCTTTTTAGCTAACTATTTTCATTTTGAGCCACAACTATTGCAAAATTACAACATTGGTCCCTCAACCACTATATATAAGCTTAAAATTCACACACACTCTTCATAAATCCCACTCAAAATTTTCATCTTCTCTCTCTCTTTTTCTTCTTTGTAGCCGTGACCTCCCACCCACCATAAACCCACACATTTTCAGTTTTTGCTCCATTTTAACAATGATTTGAGCCAAACTAACAAAAGACCCTATCTTAGAATTGTACAAAGATCATTTTGGTGCAAGAATTTCATACATGCAAGACAATTTACTTTTTTTCATGTTGGTAGGTGAAAGCCATGATCATGCATGGTGTTTTTGGCATGATCAATGGTGATTCTTGCAAAAATCTTGTTAAAAACTTGATTTTGATTTGAAGGTTTTGATTTTTATGATTATTTGAATGTTATGGTTCATATATGTTCACGTTAGGGTTTTGGGATGAACATTTCTATGGTTGGTTTTGGTCAAAAATGTGATTTTGTACAAGATTTTGATAGTCATATTATAACAGTAAGTAAACTGTAAATTCGGAATTTTTTTGTTTTGATAATGGCTTAACTTATAGCCTAGGGTTGTAGATAATTTGATTAGATTCAATTTGATATAAAGTAGAGCTTCTAGCTCCAAACGAGCGTGAAGTTATGATGTTTTGATTATTCGTGTACCGGGAGACGAGTATCGGCACTACATATAGTTGTTGTCGATATTTGGATCGAATCTCGGGGACTATAAATTGAAGTTTTGAAATGTTTAACCTACTGATAAAGAAGTGTGAACCTTAGAGGGTGAGTTTACTTTAAAACCCGAGTGTCGGTTTTGTAAACGGAGTCGTTTAAAGAAGTTAAAACGGTTGTATGAAAAATTAACGTAAATCTGTCCGGATTTTGTAGTTTGAAGATGAGTCGGGTAAAGGACTTTAAAAGTAATTTAATTTGATAAACTTGTAGGAGGACTTTCTATAAATAGTAAGTTAGTTTATCGAGTCGTTTCATAAACGTTTGACAAGTTTAAAAGGGGTAAATAAGGCAGTACATGTAGTATGTGCCGGCGGACTTTGTTAAAAGTATAAAATGGTAAAGTAAATGTGTAGTAGAGTGTAATGAAGTTATTTATATCGTTTTCTCTCGAGTTTATCGTGATTTTATGAGTTTGAGTTTGATTTTGTTATATATGATTTATTTCTCGAGTCATTATTAATGAACGCGCCTTATTTGATAGGTAGCGGTTCTCGTGTTTGAAAGGCATCCATTAATATCGACGATCATCTCGCTAGATCTCTTATACTAAGGTGAGTCTGTAGCCTCGCTTTTCATGCTAGCTACTAAATGTTTTATACCCGTGAGGGGGATACATGCTATTTGAAAATAAATGAACACAAGTCATGAGTAATTGTTGGACCCGAATGTTGCCTAAGTTGTTTACATTGTATAGAGTACCTTGTTGCTAAAGACCCTAAATTCATGAGCCGTTAACTATCTTCTGACTTGATGTTGTGAGTCGGGAATAGCCGCTTATTCTAATGATAGTAGGTGACCACCCTATCTGAGACCAGGGCATTACGTTGAGTAACCTCTGGGAAGGATAATTTACGGGATTAAGAATGTGGTATTCTAGCAACTGATACCCTAGAGGGGTAATGGTTTTATTCTAGTCATGCCGGCATTTGGCGTGGGTGGCTATTTGGTTAAGGGGTCGGTGTCATGAGCTTAAATACAATGTTTATTATTGCCTTGAATATAGATTGTGCGTACGACAATTCTATAAATGATTATGATTGATTTTCTTCTTGTGTTAAAATGTGATTTGATAAACCTATAGACTCGCTCAACATTATTGTTGTAAAACCCACATGCTTTTACCATCATAGTATCCTTTAGATCGTACGTACAAGATTAAAACTTTCCTTTTATAGCATGTTTACATTCACGTATAAGAATTTTAAGTATTGCGTACGTGTTAGAACACGATAAGTATTTATTACGTATGACCACACAAAAATTATTCAAACAATAATTATAATCACGAACATGCGATCATGAAATCATGAACGTAATTTAATCACGAGAGAATATTATTTACGTATATATATTTATTACGAACACGAATAAATATATTAAGTCACGATCAATAATTAATTAGAATACATAAAACACGAACACGATAAAACACGAACACACTATAATATTTAGACTCGGAAAAGGTACGGGTTACCCCAAGTGGGGCCCCCTACCCGCGGCTACACCAAGGAGAATGGGCCAAGCCCATTTTAATTTTTACTAAAACAAAGGAATTAGGGAAAACATGTTTTATTATTTACAAAACAAGAAAAATAACAAACCCTAAGTCTTTTTCTTCTTCCTTCCTAGGCTGCCGGGTTTGATCACCAACAAGGGTGTTTCGGGTTGATTTTTGATATTGGAACTTAGCAAGGATTCGTGTGTGTTCATCTTCATTCGTTTCACGAAATCGGTATAACCTTTTTAACCTTTTCTTTTATGTTTTGATTTAATGAATCACATAAAATCATGATGTTTTTAAAAACTAATTAAAAGCAATGATGTAAACATGTTAAGGATCATGTGTAAATCAAAACAAGGGTTTTGGGGGTGTGGTGTTGGTAGCCGACACCTAACCGAGCCCCAAAGGGGGTCTCGGCTTGGCTTATTAACCACCACCGAGACCATATGGTCTCGGTATGGTGATGGTGGTCCCACGGCAGCAGCCAAAACAAGGGAACCCCGACCTTGGTTCGGGGTATGATGTTGATTTCGGGTCCGGTTCATAGATTATTTTAAGGTTTATGATTTTAATAGTTATGTGTTAAAAATTAAATTAATAAAACATGACATGATTAATTTAATTAACATGACTTAGATTATAAATTTAATTATTAGATCATGAATTTTAACCTAAGTATTTATATTTAACTAGACTTTATAATTAATTAATTATTAAAAACCATGACTATAATTAATTAATTAACATGACTTAAGTTATATTATTAATAATTAATAATACATGTTTTAACCTAAGTATTTTAACTTTATTTAATTAAAAACATGATATATTTAATTAAATACTTTTAACCTATAGTTTATTTAATTTTCATGTAATAATTAATAAACTATACTTTATAACTACTCGACTTAGAAAAATAATCAGAAAACACTTAAGCTTGTATAATTAGCGTATTTAACCAGCTTATATCTATTTATTGAAACTTTTTATTTTTAGAAACTTATTTAATTAAGGCAGCTAATCTAATTATGGAAACTTTCTATTTTTAGAAACTTATATAATTAAGGCAGCTAATCTATCTATGGAAACTTTCTATTTTTAGAAACTTATCTATTTTAAGCAGTAATTCTAGTTTTGGAAACTTTCTATTTTCGGAAACTTTCTATTTTTGGAAACTTTCTATTTTTGGAAACTTTCTATTTTTGGAAACTTTCTATTTCTGGAAACTTTCTATTTTTGGTAACTTTCTATTTTTGGAAACTTTTTATTTTAGGAAACCTGCTATTTTTAGAAAGTTACTTATTATTACACAACAAGTATAATAATGCATGAAATACATGTAATAATTAATTAGAATAGACATAATATAAGATAAACACAGTATAAAACTTAAAACAGTAAAACATGACATGAACGTATAAAATAAGCTAAGACATGACATAAAACCAGTTACGTATTCAGTAATCAGATATTTATAAATGTATGTATTTATGTAGCATTAGTGATACCGAAGTAGGACTCTCTTCCGTTCGTCTTCTTCGTTCACTGGACATAAGGTACGGTTTCCCGTCCTTTCAGTATGGACATTCTTTCCTTATTAGGATTCCCCGTATGCAGCCAACTGTTTTCCCATAGTATAATTTTATATGTTTGATTGCTTATGTTTAATTAGAATACCTAAAGCCATATACATGCATGACCAGTTTCACCTAGTTATGGAGGTACCATAACCATAACACTAGAGGCACTAGTGTTATGACTTCCTTACGACGGAGTGATTGCTCTTGGCGTCCCTTCAGCTTTTGGCCATATTATTATATTTATCATGTGGTGCGTATGGGTGCATCCTAGATACATGTTTTTCAGCAGATTACTTAGTGTGAATGTGGTGTGTGCCTTGCATCCTTCACAAGGAGTTGATCCCTCCTACCCAAAAACCAGTATATTAAATTAGAGGCAGCCCCTCTAATTTGCATGATGAGGTCACCCCTCCAAGGATTCATGCACGGTGGATTTTCATGACCTATATTGGCTAATGGTAAAATATGTTAAACAGTTTTTACAAGATAAACACAAGGCTTTTCAAACTATAAAACTAGTTTTACTAAGACTTAACCGGGTTATTTGGGACTTAGTTTCTTCCGCTGTTATATGCTTATATTATTCATGCTTTATTGTACATCCGTGCACTGAGCGTATTGCTCAACCGTTTTCCTTTTCATGTTCCCAAAACGGCAGGTACTCAGGGACGCTCGTAGACTTTAAGCGTACGTGCATATGGACTGGAAGCTTTCTAGCCTTTCTTTACTTTATGCATTATCGATACTTTGATACTCTTTCCATGGACATTGTTTAGTCCTTTCATTTACAGTACTTATGTTTGTGTGTGATGAGCTTTACATTTGGACTACCGATGTTTGATTCCGGTATTTCCTTTTTATGGTCATGTAATGTTTTAGACATTTATCCTTGTATGCTTTGATGACACGCCCTAATTACGCGTGACATTCCATTATCAACATGGGGTGTTACAATTATGGTATCAGAACCAAGGCTTCGACCTGTAGGCTCTCAAAACATGACCTGTGATTAACGGGTAGTCACTATGGTCTTCCTATAACTGACAGTCGGTTTTCATGCATTCATCATTTCCATGCATACATATATACGTCATTGTCGCAGGTTTATGACTAAGTAACGGTTGGTACAGGACTGGCCCTATTTAGTTGCATGTGTTTTATCGAAACTTTTAAATTTGGGACCGACCCATAGGCGTCCCCTCGCCATGTCTTTTGTTTTAGGTGAACTGACCATAGGCGTTCACTCTCGAGCATACAAAAGTTTTCATAAAACTGCATCATGCATTCATATACACATTTCTGGCATAAAATTTTTCTCTTGATTTATTGGTATAAATTTTTTTCATGTATATATATTTTATGTTTTGATTTATTTAATCATTTGTTTTATGTTATACTGTCAGATGGTTCTCACACACGAGCAGGAACAAATCAATGCAGCAATCCAAGCTGCAATGCAAGCTTTACTTCCTCAACTAAGGAATGACATCAGGGCTGAGGTTCAGGCTGCCAACAATCAGCAGCAAAACCAAGCTCCTACTCCTCCCCCTCTAGTGACATTGGCAATATGGCTGGAGAGATTCAAAAAGCTCCGTCCTCGAGCTTTCGAAAGAAAAGATAGCCCGAGTGAAGCTGAAACCTGGTTGGCTCACATCGAGAAGATCTTCGATGCTATGGGTTGTGAACCCGTATTTAAGGCGAGGTCGGCATGTTACCGGTTCGAAGGCGATGTGTTAAATTGGTGGTTAGCATTGAAGCATTCTGAGGGAGGTGATAATTGGGTGGCTGGTTTGACATGGGCTCAGTTCAGAGATAGGGTGATGGAGCAGTTCTTTCCCAAGGCTGAGCAAGATAAGCTTAAGAGAGAGTACCATGGGATCCGACAGAGAGCTGGGGAGAATAGCAACGAGTTCATGCAGCGCTTTCTACTCTTAGCTGGTTTCCTTGGTGCAGCGGCAGGTACTCCTGAAGAGCAGGCACACCACTTTAGGTGGGCTCTTCGCACATTGGTCGCAAACAACTTGGTGTGTGCTACGTTCAACATAATAGCACAAGTGGCCGATGCGGCACGTAAGCTGGAGATGCTGCATGAGAGAGATGAGTTCGGGGAAGCTGAGAAACCCGAAAAGAGGTAAACATTCGTATTCAAGCGGTGACCAATCCGTATTCTTTCTTTATATGTCAAATATTTCATCTCTTTAAATTGTATCTTCCAGGCAGAAAACTGGGGACCGGTCTCAGCGGGCTACTCAGCAGCAGCCTAATCAGCCCAAGGGAAACGGTCAGACTAACGACCGTTCTGCTATAGATAGGCGTGGCGGTAATGATAATTACCGTAACAACGCTGGACACTCCAACGGCAGCAGGTCCTAATACTTACGCATTTTCTTATGATTTCATGTTATAACTCATAATTCTGACACTTTAGCAAATCTTCTACCAGGAACCATGGAAACGGTAGGGACCAGAACTAGAGAGGTTCACAGCCTAGCCGTCCAGCTATCACTGGTATTCAATCTTACGATTACTCACATTGTCCTTGTACCCTATTATCATGTCTCATGTAAAATGTTTTATCAGGTCCTCAGCCAGCCAGAGCACCTAATGGAGGATATACTCATCCTCTTTGCTCTACTTGCCACCGTAGGCACCCAGGGCCATGTCTTCGTGACACTGACGCACCTTCAAGTGTGGTCTTCCTGGCCATCACATGAAGGACTGTCGTAAGGGCGAGATGGAGGGCACATCGGGACATGCTGATACCAAGCCGCCTCCTACCACTGGACGTGTCTACATGACATCTCGAGATCAGGCCAACAAGTCTACATGTACCATCACTAGAATCTTGTATATGTATGGTCAAGCTGCGTGTGTGCTTTTTGATACGGGTGCTACTCACTCGGTCATTTCTACTGCTTATACCAAGAACATTAGGATGCTCCCCATGCCACTAGATAATAGACTTACTATTTCCACGCCCTTGAGGGACTCTGTATTAATCACCCATGTATACAAGAGTCTTCCCCTAGTGTTTGATGATAAGGTTCGTCCTGTTGACGCACTTCCGTTGGACATGAATGACTTTGACATGATTTTGGGCATGGATTGGCTATCCAAGTATCATGCTACCATAGACTGCCATTCATATCGAGTCATCTTCGGTGATGTTAATGCACCAGAGTACATTCACAACGGGTTCGTACCCGGAAGGTCTGTACAAATCATATCTACCCTGCAAGCACGTGCACTACTGTCACATGGCTGCGAGTGTTATCTAGCAACGGTTCACGACATGGATGCTGAATCTCCATCAATTCAGGATCAGCCAATAGTGTCGGAATTCCAAGATGTATTCCCAGAAGAACTTCCGGGCATACCACCTGCACGAGAAGTGGAATTCAATATCGAGCTTATCCCAGGAGCTGAACCGATTTCCAAAGCTCCTTGTCGCATGGCTCCCATAGAGTTAAAGGAGCAGAAGGATCAAATGCAAGAACTTCTAGAACGAGGTTTTATTCGACCGAGCGCATCTCCATGGGTCGCACCGGTCTTATTTGTTAAGAAGAAGGACGGCAGTATGCGTCTTTGCATAGACTATCACGAGCTCAACAAGATAACTATCAGGAATAGGTATCCACTGCCGCGTATAGACGATCTGTTTGACCAACTCCAAGGGGCCAAACACTTCTCCAAGATTGATCTTAGGTCAGGCTATCTACAACTACGGGTTAAAGAACAGGACATCGCCAAGACTGTTTTTCGTACCCGCTATGGCCACTACGAATTTGTAGTCATGCCATTCGGCCTGACCAATGCTCCAGTAGTGTTCATGGATTTAATGAACAGAATCTTCTATGAATTTCTGGACAAGTTCGTCATTGTCTTCATCGATGACATCCTAATTTTCTCGAAGTCCAAGGAGGAACACGAAGACCATCTTCGTACAGTACTACAAATTCTTCGCCAGAAGCAGATGTATGCTACATTCTCCAAGTGTGAGTTCTGGTTAGACAAGGTGGCATTCTTAGGTCACATTGTATCAGCAGAAGGAATCACCATGGATCCAGCGAAGGTTGAGGCTATTACTAAGTGGCCGAGGCCGACATCAACGACTGAAGTCCGCAGTTTCTTAGGCTTAGCTGGCTATTACCGTAGGTTCGTGGAGAACTTTTCCCGCTTAGCACTACCATTGACCAAACTGATGCGGAAAGGGGAGAAATTCGTCTGGACTGAAGAACGAGAGAAGAGCTTTGAAGACCTAAAGCAGAAGCTAGTATCTGCACCTATTCTTACTCTCCCATCTTGTACGGGTGGATTTCAAATCTACAGTGATGCATCGGGGAAGGGACTTGGCTGTGTTCTCATGCAACATGGAAAGGGATCACGTACGCTTCACGACAGCTTAAGCCTTATGAAGAAAATTACCCTACGCATGACTTGGAACTTGCTGCAGTCGTGTTTGCATTGAAGATATGGAGGCACTACTTATATGGAGAATCATGTGACATTTTCACGGACCAGAAGAGCTTGAAGTATATCTTCACTCAGCGTGAATTGAACATGAGGCAGAGGAGATGGTTAGAGCTGTTGAAGGATTATGATATTAATCTGCAGTATCATCCCGGAAAGGCGAATGTAGTAGCAGATGCACTTAGCAGGAAGTCCGGAATGATCAACGGCATTAAGATTGAGGAGGAAATCATAAGAGACTTGGAGCGACTAGACATTGAGATCATGGTACGTGGACAGTACGGTTACTGGGCTAATCTTAGAGTAGAACCCGAGTTACTCTCTAAGATCAAGGAAGCTCAGAAAGATGATGGAGAAATCTGGGCGATAGTTCAGAATTTGGAGAAGCAGACGGAATTCAGAGTAGATGTAGATGGTATCGTATGGCAGGGCACGAGACTTTGTGTTCCTGATGATCAAGAACTCCTGGAAGCCTTGTTAGCTGAAGCTCATAGATCCCCATTCTCTATACATCCTGGTTCGACTAAGATGTACTGTAGAAACTAGAAGGGGGGGTTGAATAGTTTCTCTTCGATTGGTGACCAAATTAAAATTACTTTCAATTTGGTTTGCATCAAAACTATCTTTTACTTGAGGCTAAGTTGCATAATGATTAGGTTCAATTCAAATGCACTAGCAAAGATAATAGGTAAGTATAATGATAATGAAATAAGTAAAGAGTAAGGAAGGAGACAACCTAGTGGGAAGACACCAAGATTTATAGTGGTTCGACAACGAGGCTCTATCCTCGTTTCTACTCCACTCCTCGAGTACACCTACTCGAGATTTCCACTATATCTACAAGCTCCCTTCTCGGCGGAGAAAACCTTACATCGTTGCTTACATTATTTTCCGACACTAAGCCAAATGTCGAGACCTAATCTTTAGCTAGGACCAATCTACACGACGTTGCCTATTTTACAATTTAACGACACAAGGCTAGATGTCGGGTTCTAATCTTAAGGTAGAACCAATCTTCACGACGTTGCCTACTTCACCATTTTACGACACAAGGCTAGATGTCGAGTTCTAATCGAAAGCTAGAACCAATCTTCATGACTCTTCACTTTGAAGCTAAGTGAGAACTTCACACAACACAACTACTAATCACTTTTAAGTTTAGTGAGAACTCACAAGACACAACCACATCACTTTATAGTTTAGTGAGAACTCCTAATCAAATCTATTACAACTCAACTAGACTTATCCAAGTACACACATGTAGCTTGGATTTACACAACACAAATCCAAGCAAACACATATGCAATGGATGTACACAACAAATCCAAGTATCCACAAATAACTTGGATGAACACAACTAGTCCAAGTATTCATAAATACATTGGATTGACCTAAAACAAAAAGGGTATCATGATGAATATGACTAACTCATAGATTCATCTTTATCACAACACTAGTGAGTGAGTGATCTTCTCATTGGACAAGGTAAAGGAGGGGATCAAGAGGATAATCATATGTAAACATCCTTAACAATTTAAGTGATAATTTACTAATGATTATGCTATAGAAAATAGAAAGAGGGCTGAGAAAAACGTCCAAGAGGCTTACTGGAAAATGAGATTTGACCCATTATTTAAAGGAGACAAAGTATAACGGATATATAACGGCTAGCTGTGCGCGGTACCTTATCTCACCCCGCGGTACCATATCGCTAAGGTAACGCGTAGGTACTTAAGGTACCGCCACTAGACTCCGCTCCGTTTTTTGTCTTTTAGTGGGGTGGGAATATCTGAGGTATTTGAAACCTTCAAAGGATATTCTAACAGCATTTGGAATATGCTATTTTCAAATTTTCATTTTCCATTTTAATAAAACATTTTCTAAAAAAGAAAGTTTATTAAAAAGTCTTTTGTCATATTAACAAAAGTGAGTTTTAAGGATAATCATTTTGATGATCACTAAGTATGATTAAGAAAGGTTAGTGATATGATTATTACCTTGATGATAGTGTTAGTTAAATAATTCATTTTGTGTTTTACACTAAATGTGTTGTATGGTTTGTTGTGATCAAAACTAAGAAAGATTAGTTAACACTAATAATGTTTTTAGGCATTACTTGCATTAACAATCTCCCCCTTTTTGATTACGACAAACGATAAACTCATTTACGTATAGAAACACAAAATATGGAATTATTAACTAGTTTATCACTATCATTTCTCCCCCTTTGTCGTAGCAAAAAGGTTAGCACAAGTCTTTGAAGAACATCAAACTTTGCTAGTAGCTCCCCCTTGGTGGTTGCTCCCCTTGCTTGGGGCACCAAGTTTGTGAGCTAAAGTGACATGCTACACAAAGGTTAGTAGGTAGTGATCATATATACATTGGTGTTTCTTTCCTTTCTACTAACCTTTGTGGAGCATGTCACCTTAGCTCACAAACTTGGTGCCCCAAGCAAGGGGGAGCAACCACCAAGGGGGAGCTACTAGCAAAGTTCGATGTTCTTCAAAGACTTGTGCTAACCTTTTTGCTACGACAAAGGGGGAGAAATGATAGTGATAAACTAGTTAATAATTCCATATTTTGTATTTCTACATAAATGTGTTGTATGGTTTGTTGTGATCAAAACTAAGAAAGATTAGTTAACACTAATAATTTTTTAGGCATTACTTGCATTAACAATCTCCCCCTTTTTGATTACGACAAACGATAAACTCATTTACGTAGAAACACAAAATATGGAATTATTAACTAGTTTATCACTATCATTTCTCCCCCTTTGTCGTAGCATAAAGGTTAGCACAAGTCTTTGAAGAACATCGAACTTTGCTAGTAGCTCCCCCTTGGTGGTTGCTCCCCCTTGCTTGGGGCACCAAGTTTGTGAGCTAAGGTGACATGCTACACAAAGGTTAGTAGAAAGGAAAGAAATACCAATGTATATATGATCACTACCTACTAAGTAACTTGAGAGGGAGAAAGAGAAGAAATCTCAAATTAGAAGTAAGTATTTTGCTAAGTATGTCCAAAGAGGTAATTGACAAAATCAAACTTCAATTCAATGAAGATGATAAGCTTGTCAATGGGTTAAAGCTTAGAATTGATGGAATCACCCATAAGCAATTGTAAAAATTAACCATGATCAACTCAAAATAGAACTAATGAAACAGCACACAAATAACACAAAGGTTAAATAAAAGGAAAAAAAAGACACAATAAAGAAGATAGTCATATACACAATATGAGTATCTAAAAGCAATAATTATGGAAAATAAGCCACTAAGCATAAGCTAGTCTAATAGTGATATTTTTCAAGATTGCAAAAAACATAAAAGGCTAAAAAGACGACGATGCATCATTCGAAGTTTTGTCCACCGGAACGAAAACTTGAAAGAGGAGGTCGAGTGAGGAGGAATTCAAGAAAATTCAACTTCTCATACACATGAGCAAGTTCAATTTGTTGAAATCGGCAACAATCACACGAGGATCCATGATGCAACACAAAATCGTTTGATGGGGGTATGGCATCAAACTTAGGGTTTGGTGGTGGTGGGGTAATGGGTTTGGGAATGTTTTCACAATGCCTTGTGAGGTTTGGGAAGGTTGAAAGGTCATTGCGTTGAGGGGTATTGAAGGATTGTGGTGGTGGTGGAACATTTTCTTTAGCTCCGGTGATGGGGTTTATGGTATAAGTCTCATTCCAATACTTGATTGGAGAGAAGGTAGGGTTTTTGGGTGGTTTGGACGAAGATGGTTCATTCTTCTTAACCCAAATAGGTCGAACCGAGATTTTCGGTTTCTTTGAAAGCTTGGATGAGGAAGCTTTGGGTGAGTGGGGTTGTGACAAAGAGATGTCAAGGTTAGGAATGTAGGAGTTAGGCATTGTGAGAGTGTGAGAATGATATCTCAAGGTTATGTGAGAATAAATTCTCAAGGTTGGGAAGGTGTGAGAATGAAATCTCAAGGTTGTGTGAGAATGAATTCTCAAGGTTGGGAAGGTGTGAGAATGAAATCTCAAGGTTGGGGTATAAGTAAAATGAAAACAAGATAAGAGTTTGAATACAAAATGTGGTGTGTCAAGGAATGTTTAGTCAATTTGAGTAAACAAGGAATATTGACAGGGTATAGGGTCCTAAAAGTTTTGACCAAAAATTCGTCAAAAGCCACTTACTGTCCGCGGTACCTTATAGGGACCGGCGGTTCCATATCGCTAAGGAACCGCGTCCAGTGGACTTGAGACCATGTCTTTCCTGGGTTTTGGGAAAAACTAAGACTTTTTCAAAAAGTTGCAAATCTTGGAATTTTACCCCTATTAGCACCAAAATATGCTAGGGTTGCATAAAGCAACACATTCACAAAGAATGTCTTGACAAAGGGTGACAAAATAATTTAGATATCATTTTGAACCAATTTTAGTCAAGTTTAGGGGTTGTGATAGATTTAGGTTCAATTTTAATTTCAAATTAAAGTTGATTAGTGTGCACAAAAGGATAGAAACACACAAAGCTAAATCCAAAGATCAACAATATGAAACATTCATTAAGGAAGCAAGTACAAAGACAAATAAAAACTAACTAATACATAGCTAGCTTAATATTAAATCTAGATAAGTAGTTTTCTTTGGCTTGGTTTTGTTGAAAAACTCTTATTAAGAAAACTCCATCATTCATCTCCTAGGAGGAGGCATGGAGAACAAGGCAAGCAAGAACTCTTGCAACCTCCTATGTATTCCATACATGTCCATCCTTAGGTTATGGATGATGTAGTGGTTGTAAAGACAACATGGACAACTAGGCCCATGAGTTTGTTGAAACCCATAGTATGGATCACCCAAAAGGAGGGAAAGTGGAACACCCAAAATTGGGATGTTTGAGTTGGGTGGAGGTGGAGGAGGCATGTTCTCCAAGGGTGATGTTGGTGAGAGTGGAGGCATGTTCCCTAAAGGGGAAATGGGTGAGTGTGGAGGTAAATTCTCCAAGGTTGGTGAAATGGGTGAGTTGTGAGGGGTAAATGGTGAAGTCACCAAAGTGTCATCAAAGTCATTCACAAAAGGAATGCTTTGGATTGGTTGGGGTTGAGTGGTCACATCCAAGGGTGCACTTGGAGTGAAGGGTGAAGAGAGCTCATTCATTCTTGAGTTGAATGAAGAGGAGGTAGAACCAATGGAGTGGTTAGTACCATGGGTGGATGATGTCTTGCATGGTGCAAGAGGTGGGGAAGGTGATGAAGAAATGAGGATAGGAGCCATCTCATTCTTAGGTGTGTGGAAAGGTGAGGAGTTAGGCTTAGCTACCTTAATCCTTATTTTGAGTGTTTTCCTTGGGGTGGAGGTCTTGGAAGTGTTTGAGGTTTTGGTACACACCATGGTTGATTAGGGTGGTTTAAGGTTTAGGGAAGTATGTTTGATGTGTGAAGAACATGGCAAACAAGGTGGGTTTAAATGGGTGAGGGGATGATCCAAACTAGTAATGGGTTAAAATCATTTTAGGTGAATAATGAATTTAGGTAACCTAGTTTAGGAAATGTGCAGTTTATTACTGAAAATCATGCAAGGTTTACACAGATTTAAGAAAACAGTGTAAAGCAAAGATGCTGTCGTGCACAGTGACCGGCGGTTCCTTATCTAGGACCGGCGGTACCTTATCGATAAGGAACCGCGGATCGATATGGAACCGCGACCAGAGGGTATTCAAAAATTTCCCATCCCAGTTTTTGATAAACCCAGATTTTTCCCAAGGGATTCACAAGCCAAAGTTAACTACAGATCATAATCTAATAAGCTAACTATCATAAGGCATGCACAAATCTATGTAAATCAAAAACATCATTGCATGAGCAACATTTAGGATCAAAATAAATAGTAATCCAAACATGCAACACAAGTTAATAAACAACTAAACCAAAGTGTTAATAACCAAATGTTTAACCATCAAATCCAAACTTTGACATAACTTCAAAGTCTTCACCTCCTTTTCTTTCCTAAACCCTTGATCATCTTTCCCAAATACTTGAATCCTTTTCTTGACTCCACTCGGTGTTCATGGAATTCTCCCCGAGTTCTAAGATTCTCACGATAAAGATGCTCCATATTGAGATCTTCAGGAACATCACTAGAAGGGTGAGGAGGAGGAGCTAAGTCCTCAAAATCATCCTCGAATTGATTTGAGGATGGATGGGAGTTACTCGAAGAGTCAAAATGAGAACTAGGACCGATGCCATCACCATCACTTGGTGGCATATCGGTGTCCTCTTCATCCGGCTCTTGATGGTCGGATTTTCTCGAACCACGGTCACTTCTTGGCTTTCGTTCATATGCCTCTTGAATAGGCATCATAACCCGTTGAACCGGGTGAAAGCGAGAAAGATCGAGTTGAGGAAAATCTTGACCAACCCTTCTAAAGAGGCGAGTAAGAAGCATAGCATAAGGGAGGTTTGTTTTGGGTTTGGAAAGAGCATAATTTATACATCGAGCGATGTAATATGCAAGATTGTACTTGGTGGAAGTAAACAGGCAAAACAACATATGCCCCATGCAAGCCGGGATATGATCTCGGTTCCCACCAAGACAAAACACATTTTCCCTAAGGATGTTTGCCCATTGGAGCATGTAATCCTTAAGGTCGCTTGAGAGCACTTCATACCTATTCACATTTCGCACATATGTATGAAGGCTTCTCACAACGTTTCCACTACGCTCTTTCGTGATGATTTCAAGGATGAAATTTAGATCAACTTCGGTGGTGTCATTTGGAGGTTTATCGTTAGACTCCAAGAGAGCATCTAGTCTCCACTTATCCGTAAAACGACAAGTGCCTTCAAATGGCACACCAAGAATATCACCAAAGTCATCGAGGGAATATTGAATGATTTGACCATTCAACAAGAAAAGAATAAAGATTTGGTCGTTGATTTCAAGCATGGAGTAAGTACTAAAGAACTCAAGAAGAAACAAGGGATAAATTACCTCGTCTATGTAGAGCAAACAATCAAACCCAATAAGCTCGAACATAGAGTTGATATAATTATCTCCCGCTATTCTTGAATCTACAATCCTACCCTCATGTAAATTACGAGTGGAAAGGGATGGGTAAGAGTTTTGGAGTTGAGGGGAAACAAAGGTTTGAGAGATGTCGGGCATATAATCTCTAGTGAATTGATGATCTTTTTGATATTGAGAAGGCATGAGTAAGTACCTAAATACACATAAGATAATATTTCTCCAATCACTCATATGAAAAATAAAAGTAAAAGATCAAAAATATGAGAATGTGTTATATCAATTTCTTGACAAACATAGGATTGAATCCATATCATTCTCATGTTCACAATGTGTCTATTCCATCATTAACCAATAACGCATGATCTATGCTAGATCAACAATGGATTAGAACATTGGTTTTTCAAAACAAAGTTTTTAGGTAAGCATTAACAATGTCATTACCTACTTGTTCATGGGTTCATCTCAAATCCATCATTCATCCAAAATCATTTAGCCTAAATTCGGATTTGTTCTACAAGTGGGTTTTAGTGAAATCTTAATGAACATCAACCTAAGGAATCATAGTAAAATAACCATGTCAACCCACATTCCTATTAAGGTTTTAATTCAATTTCAATTTTAAAAATCCCCAATTATGAAAGGATGAACCCTAGAACAAAATAGATAAAATTGAAAGAAAATACTTACAATTAATTGATGTTAGATGAAGGATGAGTGAAACCCACAACTTGGAATCAATTAATTTGAGTGATTGAAGGTTTTGGAAGCTTCAACAATGGTGGAAAAGGTAAAACCCGTCGGCTGTGTGTTTTTGGGAGAGAGAGAGTTTGGTTTGAAAAAGAATAAAATATTCAAACTGGCGCTCTGACAAACTTACTGCCCGCGGTACCTTATCGATAAGGAACCGCGGGTTTGAGCCGCAGAGATAAGGAACCGCATACAGAGGCAGGTTTTTATCTATGAAAAACGCCAAATTTTAAAAGCCAAGTTTTTCTAAAATACTTAAAAATAAATCATGAGCCTTTTAGAATATCATTGGATCATCATAACACTAAGCAATATGCCTTAACGAAGGATTACGAGTTAAATCAAGATCGAAAAGTACCGAAACGGACAAACGACTACTCGTAGCAAAACGATTAAGTAGAGAGAAGTCAAGGGAAGTGAATCAAGACTAGGACCAATGCTCAAGGGATTAATGACAATCTTCAAATAGTTGTAACGAAGAGCTTGTGTCATATATAGTGGTTTAAGACGTGCCTTTCCGGCGAAACGTTAAACGGCTTTGGTAATGAATAAGCACAAAGCAATTATTCAAGTATAGACTAAGATCACTTTCAATAATAGTATTAGTCTAAACCAAAATATGAGCAAGGTATTAATTCACTTTCTCTCCCACAAAGGGCCTACTAACCGTATGGGTGCAAACCATGGAAATCATGCTTGATACTTTAAGCTTCTACTAACTCACTCTACATCACCATATTCAGTCAAGTATCCAAGCAATGAAGGTTTGAGAGGATAAAAGAAAAGAAGCACAAACCACAAATAAATGTCAAGGCAAGGATGCCGAGAACAAGCACATAGTCAAGTAATGATCAAAAGAATGATCAAAGGGCGTGTGGAAGAACGAAAGCGTACCTTGGCCACAAAGAGCAATCCATGAAGGAATAAGTGCTATGCCCAATCAATGATTATGATGAGTACTAAGTCTTCAAGGACTAGTATCATTCCCAATCATCTTGGTATCATCATTTAAAGATCAATGAAGATGAGTCTTCTACAAGTGCAAGTAACTCAATCCACAACCAATTAAGTGATTGATCTTCATGAGTACCTACAAAAAGCAAGATGCAAACTAGTAGATACATTTCAAGAGTATATCTAAAATGCATAAAGGCTACTAATCTTAAGTGGGATGCAATATTATCAATTAAAAGACCTATTTTCAAAGAAAACATTGTTTTGACCAAAGAGAAACTTTAGTACAACTAGACCTTCTAATTTGAGGAGACAATGGACTGATCCAAGTTTCAAGTACAATATACTTCAAAGATCTTGACTGACCATCGCTCTGATACCAATTGTAGAAACTAGAAGGGGGGGTTGAATAGTTTCTCTTCGATTGGTGACCAAATTAAAATTACTTTCAATTTGGTTTGTATCAAAACTATCTTTTACTTGAGGCTAAGTTGCATAATGATTAGGTTCAATTCAAATGCACTAGCAAAGATAATAGGTAAGTATGATGATAATGAAATAAGTAAAGAGTAAGGAAGGAGACAACCTAGTGGGAAGACACCAAGATTTATATTGGTTCGACAACGAGGCTCTATCCTCGTTTCTACTCCACTCCTCGAGTACACCTACTCGAGATTTCCACTATATCTACAAGCTCCGTTCTCAGCGGAGAAAACCTTACATCGTTGCTTACATTATTTTTCGACACTAAGCTAAATGTCGAGACCTAATCTTTAGCTAGGACCAATCTACATGACGTTTCCTATTTCACAATTTAACGACACAAGGCTAGATGTCGGGTTCTAATCTTAAGGTAGAACCAATCTTCACGACGTTGCCTACTTCACCATTTTATGACACAAGGCTAGATGTCGAGTTCTAATCGAAAGCTAGAACCAATCTTCACTATTCTTCACTTTAAAGCTAAGTGAGAACTTCACACAACACAACTACTAATCACTTTTAAGTTTAGTGAGAACTCACAAGACACAACCACATCACTTTATAGTTTAGTGAGAACTCCTAATCAAATCTATTACAACTCAACTAGACTTATCCAAGTACACACATGTAGCTTGGATTTACACAACACAAATCCAAGCAAACACATATGCAATGGATGTACACAACAAATCCAAGTATCCACAAATAACTTGGATGAACACAACTAGTCTAAGTATTCATAAATACACTGGATTGACCTAAAACAAAAAGGGTATCATGATGAATATGACTACCTCATAGATTCATCTTTATCACAACACTAGTGAGTGAGTGATATTCTCATTGGACAAGGTAAAGGAGGGGATCAAGAGGATAATCATATGTAAACATCCTTAACAATTTAAGTGATCATTTACTAATGATTATGCTATAGAAAATAGAAAGAGGGCTGAGAAAAACGTCCAAGAGGCTTACTGGAAAATGAGATTTGACCCACTATTTAAAGGAGACAAAGTATAACGGATCTATAACGGCTAGCTGTGCGCGGTACCTTATCTCACCCCGCGGTACCATATCGCTAGGGTACCACGTAGGTACTTAAGGTACCACCACTAGACTCCGCTCCGTTTTTTGTCTTTTAGTGGGGTGGGAATATCTGAGGTATTTGAAACCTTCAAAGGATATTCTAACAGCGTTTGGAATATGCTATTTTCAAATTTTCATTTTCCATTTTAATAAAACATTTTCTAAAAAAGAAAGTTTATTAAAAAGTCTTTTGCCATATTAACAAAAGTGAGTCTTAAGGATAATCATTTTGATGATCACTAAGTATGATTAAGAAAGGTTAGTGATATGATTATTACCTTGATGATAGTGTTAGTTAAATAATTCATTTTGTGTTTTACACTAAATGTGTTGTATGGTTTGTTGTGATCAAAACTAAGAAAGATTAGTTAACACTAATAATGTTTTTAGGCATTACTTGCATTAACATGTACCATGACATCAAGAAGTACTTTTGGTGTAGTGGTATGAAACAGGATGTTGCCACTTACGTCTCCAAATGTCTTACCTACCAGTAGGTTAAGATCGAGCATCAGTGATCTGGCGGTCTCCTTCAACCGTTAGATATTCCAGAGTGGAAGTGGGACAAAATCACCATGGATTTTGTTACTGGCCTTCCGCCAACCAAGAGGAAGCATGATGCAATTTGGGTTATCGTAGATCGACTTACCAAATCAGCTCATTTCTTACCGATCCACAAGGAAGATTTGGTTAGTAAACTCGCTGATACGTATAGAAGAGAGATCATGAGACTCCACGGTGCTCCATCCAGCATCGTCTCAGACAGAGATCCTCGTTTCACTTCACGATTTTGAAAGAGTCTGCAGAAAGCTTGGGGTACACAACTTAAGCTTAGCACGGCTTTTCATCCTCAAACAGACGGGCAGTCGGAGCAAACGATTCAGACATTGGAAGACATGTTGAGGTCATGTGCGTTGGAATGGACGGGTGATTGGGACGATTATATCTGTTTGGTGGAGTTTGCATACAACAACAGTTGGCACGCAAGTATCAAGTGTGCTCCTTTCGAGATGTTGTATGGCAGAAAGTGTCGCGCCCCAATCTGCTGGGATCAGGTTGGTGAGAGAACACTTGAAGGACCAGAGATCATAGAGATGACTAATGATAGGGTCGCAGTAGCTAAGCAGAAACTTTAGGAAGCACGGTCACGTCAGAAGAGTTACGCCGATAAGCATCGTAGGGACATACATTTTAACGTAGGAGATCACGTCTTTCTTAATGTTTCGTCGGCACGTGGTGTTAGACGCTTCAGGATTAAAGGGAAGCTCAGTCCTCGTTTCATCGGACCGTTTGATATCATTGAACGAGTCGGTGAAGTATCTTACCGGTTAGCGTTACCTTCGTAGCTTTCGCATGTTCACAATGTGTTTCATGTGTCCTTACTCAGAGGGTACCAGTATCATCCCCTTCACATGGTTCAGTATCCACTGGAACAGATACGTGAAGATCTCACTTTTATAGAAGAACCCGAACGAGTTCTTGACAGACAAGAACGAGTCATGAGAAGGAAGACGATTCCATTCGTCAAAATCCTTTGGAGGGATCATACCGAGCGGGAAGCCACTTGGGAAACAGAGGAGTCTATCCGGGCTTGTTACCCTCATTTCATATATTGAATTCGGGTATGTTCTTCTTTTCCAGTTTACTTTATCTATAATTCGGGGACGAATTATTCTTTTTAGGGGGAAGAGTTGTAAAACCCGCATGCTTTTACCATGAATAGTACCCTTTAGATCGTACTTACAAGATTAAAACTTTCCTTTTATAGCATGTTTACGTTCATGTATAAGAATTTTAAGTATTGCGTACGTGTTATAACACGATAAGTATTTATTACGTATGAACACACGATAATTATTCAAACAATAATTATAATCAAGAACGTGCGATCATGAAATCATGAACGTAATTTAATCACGAGAGAATATTATTTACGTATATATATTTATTACGAACACGAATAAATATATTAAGTCACGATCAATAATTAATTAGAACACATAAAACACGAACACGATAAAACACGAACACACTATAATATTTAGACTCGGAAAAGGTACGGGTTACCCCAAGTGGGGCCACCTACCCGCGGCTACACCAAGGAGAATGGGCCAAACCCATTCTAATTTTTACTAAAACAAAGGAATTAGGAAAAACATGTTTTATTATTTACAAAACAAGAAAAATAACAAAACCCTAAATCTTTTTCTTCTTCCTTCCTTGGCCGCCGGGTTTGATCACCAACAAGGGTGTTTCGGGTTGATTTTTGATCTTGGAATTTAGCAAGGATTCGTGTGTGTTCATCTTCATTCGTTTCACGAAATCGATATAACCTTTTTAACCTTTTCTTTTATGTTTTGATTTAATGAATCACATAAAATCATGATGTTTTTAAAAACTAATTAAAAACAATGATGTAAACATGTTAAGGATCATGTGTAAATCAAAACAAGGGTTTTGGGGGTGTGGTGTTTGTAGCCGACGCCTAACCGAGCCCCAAAGGGGGTCTCGGCTTGGCTTATTAACCACCACCGAGACCATATGGTCTCGGTATAGTGATGGTGATCCCACAGCAGTAGCCAAAACAAGGGAACCCTGACCTTGGTTCGGGGTATGATGTTGATTTCGGGACCGGTTCATGGTTTCTAGTCACGGGTCCGGTTCATAGATTATTTTAAGGTTTATGATTTTTATAGTTATGTGTTAAAAATTAAATTAATAAAAAATGACATGATTAATTTAATTAACATGACTTAGGTTATAAATTTACTTATTAGATCATGAATTTTAACCTAAGTATTTATATTTAACTAGACTTGATAATTAATTAATTATTAAAAACCATGACTATAATTAATTAATTAACATGACTTAGGTTATATTATTAATAATTAATAATACATGTTTTGACCTAAGTATTTTAACTTTATTTAATTAAAAACATGATATATTTAATTAAATACTTTTAACCTATAGTTTATTTAATTTTCATGTAATAATTAATAAACTATACTTTATAACTACATGACTTAGAAAAATAATCAGAAAACACTTAAGCTTGTAATTAGCTTATTTAACCAGCTTATATCTATTTATTGAAACTTTCTATTTTTAGAAACTTATTTAATTAAGGCAGCTAATCAAATTATGGAAACTTTCTATTTTTAGAAACTTATATAATTAAGGTAGTTAATCTATTTATGGAAACTTTCTATTTTTAGAAACTTATCTATTTTAAGCAGTAATTCTATTTTTGGAAACTTTCTATTTTTGGAAACTTTCTATTTTTGGTAACTTTCTATTTTTGGAAACTTTCTATTTTAGGAAACCTGCTATTTTTAGAAAGTTACATATTATTACACAACAAGTATAATAATGCATGAAATACAAGTAATACTTAATTAGAATAGACAGAATATAAGATAAACACAGTATAAAGGTTAAAACAGTAAAACATGACATGAACGTATAAAATAAGCTAAGACATGACATAAAACCAGTTACGTATTCAGTAATCAGATACTTATAAACGTATGTATTTATATAGCATTAGTGATACCGAAGTAGGACTCTCTTCCGTTCGTCTTACTGGACATAAGGTACGGATTCCCGTCCTTTCAGTATGGACATTCTTTCCTTATTAGGATTCCCCGTATGCAGCCAACTGTTTTCCCATAGTATAATTTTATATGTTTGATTGCTTATGTTTAATTAGAATACCTAAAGTCATATACATGCATGACCAGTTTCATCTAGTTATGGAGGTACCATAACCATAACACTAGAGGCACTAGTGTTATGACTTCCCCACGGCAGAGTGATTGCTCGTGGCGTCCCTTCAGCTTTTGGACATATTATTATATTTATCATGTGGTGAGTATGGGTGCATCCTAGATACATGTTTTTCAGCAGATTACTCAGTGTGAATGTGGTGTGTGCCATGTATCCTTCAAAAGGAGCTAATCCCTCCTACCTAAAAACCAGTATATTAAATTAGAGGCAGCCCCTCTAATTTGCATGATGAGGTCACCCCTCCAAGTATTCATGCAAGGTGGATTTTCATGACCTATATTGGCTAATGGTAAAATATGTTAAACAGTTTTTACAAGATAAACATAAGGCTTTTCAAACTATAAAACCAGTTTTACTAAGACTTAACCGGGTTATTCGGGACTTAGTTTCTTCCGCTTTTATATGCTTATATGCTTATATTATTCATGCTTTATTGTACATCCGTGCACTGAGCGTATTGCTCAACCGTTTTCCTTTTCATGTTCCCATAACGGCAGGTACTCAGGGACGCTCGTAGACTTTAAGCGTACGTGCATATGGACTGGAAGCTTTCTAGCCTTTCTTTACTTTATGCATTATCGATACTTTGATACTCTTTCCATGGACATTGTTTAGTCCTTTCATTTACAGTACTTATGTTTGTGTGTGATGAGCTTTACATTTGGACTACCGATGTTTTATTCCGGTATTTCCTTTTTATGGTCATGTAATGTTTTAGACATTTATCCTTGTATGCTTTGATGACACGCCATAATTACGCGTGACATTCCATTATCAACATGGGGTGTTACAATTATGGTATCAGAGCCAAGGCTTCGACCTGTAGGCTCTCAAAACATGACCTGTGATTAATGGGTAGTCACTATGGTCTTCCTAGAACTGACAGTCGGTTTTCATGCATTCATCATTTTCATGCATACATATATATGTCATTGTCGCAGGTTTATGACTAAGTAACGGTTGATACAGGACTGGCCCTATTTAGTTGCATGTGTTTAATCGAAACTTTTAAATTTGGGACCGACCCATAGGCATCCCCTCGCCATGTCTTTTATTTTGGGTGAACTGACCATAGGCGTTCACTCTCGAGCATACAAAAGTATTCATAAAACTGCATCATGCATTCATATACAAATTTCTGGCATAAATTTTTTCTCTTGATTTATTGGTATAAATTTTTTTTCATGTATATATATTTTATGTTTTGATCTGTTTAATCATATGTTTTATGTTATACTGTCAGATGGTTCTCACACGCGAGCAGGAACAAATCAATGCAGCAATCCAAGCTGCAATGCAAGCTTTGCTTCCTCAACTGAGGAATGACATCAGGGATGAGGTTCAGGCTGCCAACAATCAGCAGCAAAACCAAGCTCCTCCTCTTCCTCCTCCAGTGACATTGGCAATATGGCTGGAGAGATTCAACAAGCTCCGTCCTCGAGCTTTCGAGAGAACAGATAGCCCGAGTGAAACTGAAAGTTGGTTGGATCACATCGAGAAGATCTTTGATGCTATGGGTTGTGAACCCGTATTCAAGGCGAGGTTGGCATGTTACCGGTTCGAAGGCGATGTGTTAAATTGGTGGTTAGCATTGAAGCATTCTGAGGGAGGTGATAATTGGGTGGCTAGTTTGACATGGGCTCAGTTCAGAGATAGGGTGATGGAGCAGTTCTTTCCCAAGGCTGAGCAAGATAAGCTTAAGAGGGAGTACCATGGGATTCGACAGAGAGCTAGGGAGAATAGCAACGAGTTCATGCATCGCTTTCTCCTCTTAGCTGGTTTCCTTGGTGCAGCGGTAGGTACTCCTAAAGAGCAGGCACACCACTTTAGGTGGGCTCTTCGCACATCGGTCGCAAACAACTTGGTGTGTGCTACGTTCAACACAGTAGCACAAGTGGCTGATGCGGCACGTAAGCTGGAGATGCTGCATGAGAGAGATGAGTTCGTGGAAGCTGAGAAACCCGACAAGAGGTAAACATTCGTATTCAAGCGGTGACCAATCTGTATTCTTTCTTTATATGTCAAATATTTCATCTCTTTAAATTGTATCTTCCAGGGAGAAAACTGGGGACCGGTCTCAGCCGACTACTCAGCAGCAACCTAATCAGCCCAAGGGAAACGGTCAGACTAACGACCGTTCTGCTACGGATAGGCGTGGCGGTAATGATAATTACCGTAACAACACTGGACACTCCAACGGCAGCAGGTCCTAACACTTACGCATTTTCTTATGATTTCATGTTATAACTCATAATTCTGACACTTTAGCAAATCTTCTACCAGGAACCATGGAAACGGTAGGGACCAGAATCAGATCAGAGAGGTTCACAGCCTAGCCGTCCAGCTATCACTGGTATTCAATCTTACGATTATTCGCATTGTCCTTGTACCCTATTATCATGTCTCATGTAAAATGTTTTATCAGGTCCTCAGCCAGCCAGAGCACCTACTGGAGGATATACTCATCCTCTTTGCTCTACTTGCCACCGTAGGCACCCAGGGCCATGTCGTCGTGACACTGACGCAGCTTCAAGTGTGGTCTTCCTGGCCATCGCATGAAGGACTGCCGTAAGGGCGAGATGGAGGGCACATCGGGACATGCTGATACCTAGCCGCCTCCTACCACTGGACGTGTCTACACGACATCTCGAGATCAGACCAGCAAGTCTATAGGTACCAGCACTAGAATCTTGTATATGTATGGTCAAGCTACGTGTGTGCTTTTTGATACGGGTGCTACTCACTCGGTCATTTCTACTGCGTATGCCAAGAACATTAGGATGCTCCCCATGCCACTAGATAATAGACTTACTATTTCCACGCCCTTGAGGGACTCTGTATTAATCACCCATGTATACAAGAGTCTTCCACTAGCGTTTGATGATAAGGTTCGTCCCGTTGACGCACTTCCGCTGGACATGAATGACTTTGACATGATTTTGGGCATGGATTGGCTATCCAAGCATCATGCTACCATAGACTGCCATTCATATCGAGTCATCTTCGGTGATGTTAATGCACCAGAGTACATTCACAACGGTTTCGTACCCGGAAGGTCTGTACAAATCATATCTTGCCTGCAAGCACGTGCACTACTGTCACATGGCTGCGAGGGTTATCTAGCTACGGTTCACGACATGGATGCTGAATCTCCATCAATTCAGGATCAGCCTATAGTGTCGGAATTCCAAGATGTATTCCCAGAAGAACTTCCGGGCATACCACCTGCACGAGAAGTGGAATTCAATATCGAGCTTATCCCAGGAGCTGAACCGATTTCCAAAGCTCCTTATCTCATGGCTCCCATAGAGTTAAAGGAGCAGAAGGATCAACTGCAAGAACTTCTAGAACGAGGTTTTATTCGACCGAGCGCATCTCCATGGGGCGCACCGGTCTTATTTGTTAAGAATAAGGACGGCAGTATGCGTCTTTGCATAGACTATCGTGAGCTCAACAAGATTACTATCAGGAATAGGTATCCACTGCCGCGTATAGACGATCTGTTTGACCAACTCCTAGGGGCCAAACACTTCTCCAAGATTGATCTTAGGTTAGGCTATCATCAACTACGGGTTAAAGAGCAGGACATCGCCAAGATTGCTTTTCGTACCCGCTATGGCCACTACGAATTTGTAGTCATGCCATTCGGCCTGACCAATGCTCCAGCAGTGTTCATGGATTTGATGAACAGAATCTTCCATGAATTTCTGGACAAGTTTGTCATTGTCTTCATCGATGACATCCTGATTTTCTCAAAGTCCAAGGAGGAACAAGAAGACCATCTTCGTACAGTACTACAAATTCTTCGCCAGAAGTAGTTGTATGCTAAATTCTCCAAGTGTGAGTTCTGGTTAGACAAGGTGGCATTCTTAGGTCACATTGTATCAGCAGAAGGAATCACTATGGATCCAGCGAAGGTTGATGCTATTACTAAGTGGCTGAGGCCGACATCAGCGACTTAAGTCCGCAGTTTCTTAGGCTTAGCTGGCTATTACCGTAGGTTCATGGATAACTTTTCTCGCTTAGCACTACCATTGACCAAACTGATGCGGAAAGGGGAGAAATTCTTCTGGACTGAAGAACGAGAGAAGAGCTTTGAAGACCTGAAGCAGAAGCTAGTATCTGCACCTATTCTTACTCTCCCATCTTGTACGGGTGGATTTCAAATCTACAGTGATGCATCGGGTAAGGGACTTGGTTTTTTTCTTAATATAAAGATTTTTGCAAATCCTTTTTATGCAATGAATGTTCGTTTTCCTCGACTCGACTCGAATTGATTTCCGATTAAACGTAAAACTTAATTTGTTCTTGGTAATTCGTATTTTTGGTGTTTTAAACTAAAAACTATTTAATATTAAAAACTTACTTAATTAACTATTAAAACTTTTTAGTCTAATTTAAAAATCTAATTTAAACTAATTTTAATAAAACTATTTTAAAACTTAAACAAAATTAAAACTAATTTTATGAGAAACTAAATTAAAATAATTTCTTTAAATGAAAACTATCTTTAAAACAAAACTAACTTATATTAAATAAAATTTGAACTTAATTTATAAATATTTAAAATTCCTAAAAGTAAATAATTTTTTTTATTTCTTTTTATTTTTTAAACTTTATAAAGAAAACTTTAAATAAAACTTTTTAATTAAAATATTACACTAAAACTTTGTATTTAAAATTTAATTAAAACTGCCGGAAAATTAAAAGCCTATATTAACTGAAAAGCGCGTAAAGAAACGCAAGAATGGTACTAGAGCAGTTGGTAAGGGCGTTTGGTTGTTAAGTGAGAGGTCCAGGGTTCGAAACCCTTCACAGACCAAATTTTTGCTAATTAATTTATTTTTTATATAATTTGGAACTTTAAACTTACAGATCAATTGGATTTGTACAGCAATACCAGCAAATATTTAAACCCAAATAAAAACCAAATAAGCCTAATCAGCTAAAACATATAAGCAGATAGATTGCAAATAAGCAAATAGGCAGATTAAACACTACTGAAACAAAAACAAATAAGCCACTAAAAACATTAACCAAATAAGCAAATAAGCAAATAAAAACATTAACACTACTGAAAATAAGCAAATAAGCAACTAAAAACATAAACCAAACAAGCAGATTAAACACTACTGAAATCCAAACAAATTTATAAACAACTCAAGCAGATTCGACTTAAACTAAAGCAGTTACCAAATTAAGCCAAAAACATATTAATAAGTAGATTAAGCAGACTAAATATTTAGAAATATTAAACAAAAAGAAAACAGATAAATAAGCTCAAATCCAAACAGACTTTAACAGTAACTACTCAAATTAAAATCAGACTGAAACTCAGATTAATTCAGAAACTAAAATCAAACTTAAGCTTAAATAAACTTAACAAGCAGATTACATAAACATTAATAGATATTCAATAAAACAAAACTTAACAATAAAATAAAAGAGAATGAGAACCTCGTGATGACAACCGTTGGGAAGAAGACGCGGCGCTGAGCCGTCTTATCGAAACCGAACAAACACCACCTTCTTATCCAAACATCGTCACCATCGTCCTTGAACCAAACAGTAGACCAATCAAACCAAACAGTACCAATACGAACAATGAACTTTTTACTTTTCCCAGTAGGGGAAAATAACTTTCACTCTTTCTTTTTATTTATTTATTTATTTATTTTTTTAATTATATTAATAAGAACGAACAGTAACAAAAATAAAAAGATCAAGGATTATAATTATACTAAACTTGACAGAAAATTAAATTGAGACGGATTTAAACTGAAATAAACTTTTCATTAATTATAATAAAAATTACATTAACTGAAAATTAAAATTACATTAATCCTAAAACTAATTTGCAGAAAATAAATAAAAGAAAAAAAGTGCTCTCTAAAAATTACAGATGAAAGGTTTTTATAGGAGAAACCCTGGAAACCGTCTTGGTGGCTTAATAAGTAAGCAATAAATCTTGGCCGCTTATTCCATCTTCTCTTTCTTCATCACTTGATCAATGGCTGAAAATCACCCAAGCATCACACGGATCGCCCTCGTGGCGGTTTTTGTGTTTGTTTGTGTTTCTTTAAGCTGAGGTGGAGGATTATGATAGGAGGATTGGGATGGTGATTTGGGTTAACCAATCAAAACCAAAGGATGGGAGCCACGTCGGATGGAAGAGAGGACCACAGTTTGGTGATTGCTCCGAAAAAGATGGGGATTTAATCCCCATCCGTGTGAATTACACACTTTGGGTAAAACCCCCAATTTTTGGGTGGTAATTTTGTGTAAGGGTGAATTAGGGTTTGGGGGTAAAAACAATGGGGGCTGCGTTATTTTTGGGAAGAAAGAGAAGGTGGGTAATGTGTTTTCCTCGTTTGTATCGAATGAAAAGGGTGGGTTAAATAAACTTTATTAAAACATGAGTGGGTGAGTGTACGTATGTGATGTGGGAGTTTTGACTGGGTTAAATAAAAGGGAAAAGTTATTCACTCTTTATTCGTTCCATTTTCAATCATCAAATGGGCTTTGGCCCAATAAAATCAATCCGTCTCCAATTTTTAAAGTGAATTGGGCTTATGTTTTGGGCTCATTTGATCCAACAAACAAAACGTCTTCTTAAATAGGCTTGTGGGCCCAATAAGCAAATGTGGGACCCACAAGGCCCACTCAACTTCAATAATATTAAATCCACTAAAAATGAGCTTGATTTCGGCTTCTTTGATCATTTCTTCAAAACCATGTTGGTTTAGCCGGTTTTCGTGAACTTGGGCACGCTTTTGGTCTTTTGACATTGTCTTCGTCTCTTTCTTGGACTTTTCTTCAATATTTAACCGTGAAGTCCCGTGTTTTCTTTCTTTTTGATCATTTGTACCTATTTCACATAAAAACACAAAACCACGCGTAATTCCGACTTTTACGATATTAAACACATGATTAAGTCTTGTTTTTCCTTAATTTTAGTGGCAAAAGGATAAGTGTTTACACACTTATTAAATCCCCTACACTTGACCATTGCAATGACCCCATGCAATGCAGTATTTTAAAGCATAAAGTTACATTATTCTCATTATTAACCCATCTTGGCCTTTATTAAGATATACTATTACTACTACGATGAAAAGATAAAAACTTTAAAGGAAACAAAAGTGATAACAATTTATTAACTTGGAAATTATTTGATGGAAGAAACTCGTAAAGAAATCTAAGACTTGAATTAGGGCTTTTGTGTCATAAATATTAATCACCCTCAAGTTTCACGTTCCCCATACCAAGCTTAAAAACGAGATCATTGTTTACCATAAGTCCTCAAGTTAAAACCACTTATATAAGACAATTCTGTAATACTCTTTCTCCAAGTCCTAAGTTGTATCTCTAGATTCTATTGAATGTCATTCACCCGTAGGCTCATTTTACTTATTTGATAATTATTAGTCCAAAAATGAAGGCCAAACGGTGCAAACCCGAAACTCAAAACCTAACCTCGTCCTAGAAAAAGTTGTCACTAAAGTAAGCCCACATCAAGGATGATTTAACACGATTTGGGGAATGAATTCCCGGACCCAAAATTTGGCAAATAGTACTACTTATTTAATTATTCCTCCAAAGTCATGTAGACTTTATGTGGAGTTTAGCAAGTTCACATCATATACCCTTAGGCTCTTTAAGATGTAAAAATGCTCCCCGTCTATTGTCCACACCCTAAGGCTCCTTGAACGATAAACGAGGGAATTGATTTTTGATCAATTTTTATTCAACACTTACCATTCCATACACCCTAAGGATCTAATGACAAGGTCCGTGCTACATGCCCCACACCCTAAGGCTCCTTGAGGTCATGTTTTAATCTTATTCTTCTTTATTTATGATATATATAGTAGGCCAAATTCCGCGGTCCCATTGTCTGAATACCTCCTACTTAGTGGTTATGAGCCACCTTAGTCGGAAGTCCACAACGCTGGCACCCTCAATGTGTTCATGCTTTAATTACAAGGAGAATAAAGATTCGGCTAAGAGTTAAGATATCGAATCGACACCGCAAAAATCCTCATTTATTAAGCAATTTAGATATACAAGCGGGAACAAAGAGCCACAAAAACCATATAAGCAAAAATTAACCCTTAAACTTATTATCAACTCTATCATCTCTCGTTCTCCACAATTTAAAATCTCAAGGAATGAGACTCGTGGATGCTTAGCCTAATAAACCAATTAAGGTCCATATGGTTAAGGATACTAGCTAGAGTAAACTTGGATAAGTAAACTCGGGTTGAGTCAAAATATTCACGACAGGCCTAATATATCAAAGACATCTAAACTTTTTAAAACCATTTTATTTATTTATTTATTTTTGACTTTATTCTTGATATGGAAAATATAAATACGATGCGATGACAAAAGGAAATAAATGGAAATACTACTAGGCCAAAATAGATCAAAAATTTGAAAAACGTTGAAAATTTTTTAAATTTTCCGGTTAAATGGGGTCAAATTCATGGAAAAGCCTACTAAAATTTCGATAGAAATCCCCCTACACTTAATATAAACATTGTCCTCAATGTTTAAGCATGTGGGAAAATAAACTCCCCTACACTTAGGACATTGAGTACGTTGTTTAAAATCAAGCTAAGGAAAGGACAACTAAAGTGATTACATTTATTCGTCTTATTTATATACAAGATTGAATCACAATAGCAAAACTTATCGAAGGAACCGGGTACACGGGAAACACGGGAACACGGGTCGTGTCAAAAGCACCAACAGTGGATCATTAAGCACATGTCCCTGCACACAACATCACACACAAACAACCTACTTGGCTCCCCCTACACTTATTGGTGAAAATGGGTAAAGGTAAAAATCTAACCTAGTTAAACGATGCTTGAGTTATTTATCACGAGTCTCTAGCTCGACTCGATTTCCCGAATGTTATCATTCAAATGGGAAAAATCATGGAAAAACCGAGATTTCCAAGGGAGGAAAATCTCTCCATGATAAAAGGGTGAAACAAATTCATATAAGGCATACCCCACAAAAATCCACCCGGGTCAAATACATAATTTCCATCACAAAAGGAAATAAACCCCGAGGTGGTAAAATTACGCAAGTCAAAGAAGAGTGGGGTATCCTTAGGAAAAAAAATTCTTACATGAAAGGATAGCATGGTGATATGGCAATGATAGCACTAAAGTCTCTATTCCGGGATCAAACACCGATTCCTTAACGGGAAAATAGCAAGAGGTAGTGACATTTAAGCTCAAAATATCATCAAAATCCAAAGTGGGAAGGTCATCCTCTTCCAAACTTGATGTGAAAACATAAGTATCCCCGGCAGTGGCGCCATTTTAATATAAAGATTTTTGCACATCCTTTTTATGCAATGAATGTTCGTTTTCCTCGACTCGACTCGAATTGATTTCCGATTAAACGTAAAACTTAATTTGTTCTTGGTAATTCGTATTTTTGGTGTTTTAAACTAAAAACTATTTAATATTAAAAACTTACTTAATTAACTATTAAAACTTTTTAGTCTAATTTAAAAATCTAATTTAAACTAATTTTAATAAAACTATTTTAAAACTTAAACAAAATTAAAACAAATTTTATGAGAAACTAAATTAAAATAATTACTTTAAACGAAAACTATCTTTAAAACAAAACTAACTTATATTAAATAAAATCTGAACTTAATTTAAAAATATTTAAAATTCCTAAAAGTAAATAAAATATTTTTTTATATCTTTTTATTTTTTAAACTTTATAAAGAAAACTTTTAAGTAAAACTTTTTAATTAAAATATTACACTAAAACTTTGTATTTAAAATTTAATTAAAACTGACGGAAAATTAAAAGCCTATATTAACTAAAAAGCACGTAAAGAAACACAATAATGGTACTAGAGCAGTTGGTAAGGGCGCTTGGTTGTTAAGTGAGAGGTCCAGGGTTCGAAACCCTTCACAGACCAAATTTTTGCTAATTAACTTATTTTTTTATATAATTTGGAACTTTAAACTTACAGATCAATTGGATCTGTACAACAATACCAGCAAATATTTAAACCCAAAAAAAAACAAAATAAGCCTAATTAGCTAAAACATATAAGCAGATAGATTGCAAATAAGCAAATAGGCAGATTAAATACTACTGAAACTAAAACAAATAAGCCACTAAAAACATTAACCAAATAAGCAAATAAGCAAATAAAAACATTAACACTACTGAAAATAAGCAAATAAGCAACTAAAAACATAAACCAAACAAGCAGATTAAACACTACTAAAATCCAAACAAATTTAAAAACAACTCAAGCAGATTCGACTTAAACTAAAGCAGTTAACAAATTAAGCCAAAAACAGATTAATAAGTAGATTAAGCAGACTAAATATTTAGAAATCTTAAACAAAAAAAACAGATAAATAAGCTCAAATCCAAAAAGACTTTAACAGTAATTACTCAAATTAAAATCAGATTGAAACTCAGATTAATTCAGAAACTAAAATCAAACTTAAGCTTAAATAAACTTAACAAGCAGATTACATAAACATTAATAGATAATCCATAAAACAAAACTTAACAATAAAATAAAAGAGAATGAGAACCTCGTGATGACAACCGTTGAGAAGAAGACACGGCGCTGAGCCGTCTTATCGAAACCGAACAAACACCACCTTCTTATCCAAACATCGTCTCCATCGTCCTTGAACCAAACAGTAGACCAATCAAACCAAACAGTACCAATACAAACAATGAACTTTTTACTTTTCCCAGTAGGGGAAATAACTTTCACTCTTTCTTTTTGTTTATTTATTTTTTTTAATTATATTAATATGAACGAACAGTAACAAAAATAAAAAGATCAAGGATTATAATTATACTAAACTTGACAGAAAACTAAATTGAGACGAATTTAAACAGAAATAAACTTTTCATTAATTATAGTAAAAGTTACATTAACTGAAAATTAAAATTACATTAATCCTAAAACTAATTTGCAGAAAATAAATAAAAGAAAAAAAGTGCTCTCTAAAAATTACAGATGAAAGGTTTTTATAGGAGAAACCCTGGAAACCCTCTTGGTGGCTTAATAAGTAAGCAATAAATCTTGGCCGCTTATTCCATCTTCTCTTTCTTCTTCACTTGATCAATGGCTGAAAATCACCCAAGCATCACACGGATCGCCCTCGTAGCGGTTTTTGTGTTTGTTTGTGTTTCTTTAAGCTGAGGTGGAGGATTATGATAGGAGGATTGGGATGGTGATTTGGTTTAACCAATCAAAACCAAAGGATGGGAGCCACGTCGGATGGAAGAGAGGACCACAGTTTGGTGATTGCTCCGAAAAAGATGGGGATTTAATCCCCATCCGTGTGAATTACACACTTTGGGTAAAACCCCCAATTTTTAGGTGGTAATTTTGTGTAAGGGTGAATTAGGGTTTGGGGGTAAAAACAATGGGGGCTGCGTTTTTTTGGGGAAGAAAGAGATGGTGGGTAATGTGTTTTCCTCGTTTGTATTAAATGAAAAGGGTGGGGTAAATAAACTTTATTAAAACGTGAGTGGGTGAGTGTACGTGTGTGATGTGGGAGTTTTGACTGGGTTAAATAAAAGTGAAAAGTTATTCACTCTTTATTCGTTCCATTTTCAATCATCAAATGGGCTTTGGCCCAATAAAATCAATCCGTCTTCAATTTTTAAAGTAAATTGGGCTTATGTTTTGGGCTCATTTGATCCAACAAACAAAACGTCTTCTTAAATGGGCTTGTGGGCCCAATAAGCAAATGTGGGACCCACAAGGCCCAATTAACTTCAATAGTATTAAATCCACTAAAAATGAGCTTGATTTCGGCTTCTTTGATCATTTCTTCCAAACCGTGTCGGTTTAGCCGGTTTTCGTGAACTTGGGCACGCTTTTGGTCTTTTGACATTGTCTTCGTCTCTTTCTTGGACTTTTCTTCAATATTTAACCGTGAAGTCCCGTCTTTTCTTTCCTTTTGATCATTTGTACCTATTTCACACAAAAACACAAAACCACGCGTAATTCTGACTTTTACGATATTAAACACATGATTAGGTCTTGTTTTTCCTTGATTTTAGTGGCAAAAGGATAAGTGTTTACACACTTATTAGTTCTCATGCAACATGGGAAAGTGATCGCGTACGCTTCACGGCAGCTTAATCCTTATGAAGAAAATTACCCTACGCATGACTTGGAACTTGCTGCAGTCGTGTTTGCATTGAAGATATGGAGGCACTACTTATATGGAGAATCATGTGACATTTTCACGGACCACAAGAGCTTGAAGTATATCTTCACTCTGCGTGAATTGAACATGAGGCAGAGGAGATGGTTAGAGCTGTCGAAGGATTATGACATTAATCTGCAGTATCATCCCGGAAAGGCGAATGTAGTAGCAGATGCACTTAGTAGGAAGTCAGGAATGATCAACGACATTAAGATTGAGGAGGAAATCATAAGAGACTTGGAGCGACTAGACATCGAGATCATGGTACGTGGACAGCATGGTTACTGGGCTAATCTTACAGTAGAACCCGAGTTACTCTCTAAGATCAAGGAAGCTCAAAAAGATGATGGAGAAATCTGGGTGATAGTTCAGAATTTGGAGAAGCAGACGTAATTCAGAGTAGATGTAGATGGTATCGTATGGAAGGGCACGAGACTTTGTGTTCCTGATGATCAAGAACTCCAGGAAGCCTTGTTAGCTGAAGCTCATAGCTCCCCATTCTCTATACATCCTAGTTCGACTAAGAAGTACCATGACATCAAGCAGTACTTTTGGTGGAGTGGTATGAAACAGGATGTTGCCACTTACGTCTCCAAATGTCTTACCTGCCAGCAGGTTAAGATCGAGCATCAACGATCTGGCGGTCTCCTTCAACCGTTAGATATTCCAGAGTGGAAGTGGGACAAAATCACCATGGATTTTGTTACTGGCTTCCGCCAACCAAGAGGAAGCATGATGCAATTTGGGTTATCGTAGATCGACTTACCAAATCAGCTCATTTCTTACCGATTCGCAAGGAAGATTCGGTTAGTAAACTCGTCGATACGTATAGAAGAGAGATCATGAGACTCCACGGTGCTCCATCCAGCATCGTCTCAGACAGAGATCCTCGTTTCACTTCGCGATTTAGGAAGAGTCTGCAGAAAGCTTGGGGTACACAACTTAAGCTTAGCATGGCTTTTCATCCTCAAACAGACGGGCAGTCGGAGCGAACGATTCAGACATTAAAAGACATGTTAAGGTCATGTGTGTTGGAATGGACGGGTGATTGGGATGATTATATCTGTTTGGTGGAGTTTGCATACAACAACAGTTGGCTTGCAAGTATCAAGTGTGCTCCTTTCGAGATGTTGTATGGCAGAAAGTATCATGCCCCAATCTGCTGGGATCAGGTTGGTGAGAGAACACTTGAAGGACCAGAGATCATAGAGATGACTAATGAGAGGGTCATAGTAGCTAAGAAGAAACTTCAGGAAGCACGGTCACGTTAGAAGAGTTACGCCGATAAGCATCGTAGGGACATACATTTTAACGTAGGAGATCACGTCTTTCTTAAGGTTTCGCCGGCACGTGGTGTTAGACGCTTCGGGATTAAAGGGAAGCTCAGTCCTCGTTTCATCGGATCGTTTTATATCATTGAACGAGTCGGTGAAGTATCTTACCGGTTAGCGTTACCTCCGCAGCTTTTGCATGTACACAATGTGTTTCATGTGTCCTTACTCAGAGGGTACCAGTATCATCCCCTTCACATGGTTCAGTATCCACTGGAATAGATACATGAAGATCTCACTTTCATAGAAGAACCCGAACGAGTTCTTGACAGACAAGAACGAGTCATGAGAAGGAAGACGATTCCATTCGTCAAAATCATTTGGAGGGATCATACCGAGCGGGAAGCCACTTGGGAAACAGAGGAGTCTATCCGGGCTTCTTACCCTCATTTCATATTTTGAATTCGGGTATGTTCTTCTTTTCCAGTTTACTTTATCTATAATTCGGGGACGAATTATTCTTTTTAGGGGGGAAGAGTTGTAAAACCCGCATGCTTGTACCATGAATAGTACCCTTTAGATCGTACGTACAAGATTAAAACTTTCCTTTTATAGCATGATTACGTTCACGTATAAGAATTTTAAGTATTGCGTACGTGTTAGAACACGATAAGTATTTATTACGTATGAACACACGATAATTATTCAAACAATAATTATAATCACGAACATGCGATCATGAAATCATGAACATAATTTAATCACGAGAGAATATTATTTACGTATATATATTTATTACGAACACGAATAAATATATTAAGTCACAATCAATAATTAATTAGAACACATAAAACACAAACACGATAAAACACGAACACACTATAATATTTAGACTCGGAAAAGGTACGAGTTACCTTAAGTGGGGCCCCCTACCCGCGGCTACACCAAGGAGAATGGGCCAAGCCCATTTTAATTTTTACTAAAACAAAGGAATTAGGAAAAACATGTTTTATTATTTACAAAACAAGAAAAATAACAAAACCATAAATCTTTTTCTTCTTCCTTCCTTGGCCGCCGGGTTTGATCACCAACAAGGGTGTTTCGGGTTGATTTTTGATCTTGGAATTTAGCAAGGATTCGTGTGTGTTCATCTTCATTCGTTTCACGAAATCGGTATAACCTTTTTAACCTTTTCTTTTATGTTTTGATTTAATGAATCACATAAAATCATGATGTTTTTAAAAACTAATTAAAAACAATGATGTAAACATGTTAAGGATCATGTGTAAATCAAAACAAGGGTTTTGGGGGTGTGGTGTTTGTAGCCGACGCCTAACCGAGCCCCAAAGGGGGTCTCGGCTTGGCTTATTAACCACCACCGAGACCATATGGTCTCGGTATGGTGATGGTGGTCCCACGGCAACAGCCAAAACAAGGGAACCCCGACCTTGGTTCGGGGTATGATGTTGATTTCGGTTCCGGTTCATCGTTTCTAGTCACGGGTCCGGTTCATAGATTATTTTAAGGTTTATGGTTTTAATAGTTATGTGTTAAAAATTAAATTAATAAAACATGACATGATTAATTTAATTAACATGACTTAGGTTATAAATTTAATTATTA
The DNA here is from genome assembly GCA_025667525.1 of Glebionis coronaria. Taxonomy (NCBI): domain Eukaryota; kingdom Viridiplantae; phylum Streptophyta; class Magnoliopsida; order Asterales; family Asteraceae; genus Glebionis; species Glebionis coronaria. Next base: position 192,423,634 of record CM046877.1, on the reverse strand, counting down.
GATCATGAATTTTAACCTAAGTATTTATATTTAACTAGACTTTATAATTAATTAATTATTAAAAACCATGACTATAATTAATTAATTAACATGACTTAGGTTATATTATTAATAATTAATAATACATGTTTTAACCTAAGTATTTTAACTTTATTTAATTAAAAACATGATATATTTAATTAAATACTTTTAACCTATAGTTTATTTAATTTTCATGTAATAATTAATAAACTATACTTTATAACTACATGACTTAGAAAAATAATCAGAAAACACTTAAGCTTGTATAATTAGCTTATTTAACCAGCTTATATCTATTTATGGAAACTTTCTATTTTTAGAAACTTATTTAATTAAGGCAGCTAATCTAATTATGGAAACTTTCTATTTTTAGAAACTTATATAATTAAGGCAGCTAATCTATTTATGGAAACTTTCTATTTTTAGAAACTTATCTATTTTAAGCAGTAATTCTATTTTTGGAAACTTTCTATTTTTGGAAACTTTCTATTTTTGGAAACTTTCTATTTTTGGAAACTTTCTATTTTTGGTAACTTTCTATTTTTGGAAACTTTCTATTTTAGGAAACCTGCTATTTTTAGAAAGTTACTTATTATTACACAACAAGTATAATAATGCATGAAATACAAGTAATACTTAACTAGAATAGACAGAATATAAGATAAACACAGTATAAAGCTTAAAACAGTAAAACATGATATGAACGTATAAAATAAGCTAAGAAATGACATAAAACCAGTTACGTATTCAGTAATCAGATACTTATACACGTATGTATTTATGTAGCATTAGTGATATCGAAGTAGGACTCTCTTCCGTTCGTCTTCTTCGTTCACTGGACATAAGGTACGGATTCCCGTCCTTTCAGTATGGACATTCTTTCCTTATTAGGATTCCCCGTATACAGCCAACTGTTTTCCCATAGTATAAGTTTATATGTTTGATTGCTTATGTTTAATTAGAATACCTAAAGCCATATACATGCATGACCAGTTTCACCTAGTTATGGAGGTACCATAACCATAACACCAGAGGCACTAGTGTTATGACTTCCCTACGGTAGAGTGATTGCTCGTGGTGTCCCTTCAGCTTTTGGCCATATTATTATATTTATCATGTGGGGCGTATGGGTGCATCCTAGATACATGTTTTTCAGCAGATTACTTAGCGTGAATGTGGTGTGTGCCTTGCATCCTTCACAAGGAGCTGATCCCTCCTACCCAAAAACCAGTATATTAAATTAGAGGCAACCCCTCTAATTTGCATGATGAGGTCACCCCTCCAATTATTCATGCACGGTGGATTTTCATGACCTATATTGGCTAATGGTAAAATATGTTAAACAGTTTTTACAAGATAAACATAAGGCTTTTTAAACTATAAAACAAGTTTTACTAAGACTTAACCGGGTTATTCGGGACTTAGTTTCTTCCGCTGTTATATGCTTATATGCTTATATTATTCATGATTTATTGTACATCCGTGCACTGAGCGTATTGCTCAGCCGTTTTCCTTTTCATGTTCCCAAAACGGTTGTTTCTAGCCTTTCTTTACTTTATGCATTATCTATACTTTGATACTCTTTCCATGGACATTGTTTAGGCCTTTCATTTACAGTACTTATGTTTGTGTGTGATGAGCTTTACATTTGGACTACCGATGTTTGATTCCGGTATTTCCTTTTTATGGTCATGTAATGTTTTAGACATTTATCCTTGTATGCTTTGATGACACGCCATAATTATGCGTGACATTCCATTATCAACATGGGGTGTTACAATTGTTGACTCGTTTTAGCATGTATTTCAGGTAATAGGAAGTGATGGAGCATGGAGCTTTGCTGTGGAGGTTGTGGCTTGACTTTTTGGAGAATGTTGGTCTAAAAACTATGTATATCCTTTACTGTTGAACAATTTATTTTATGTTTGTGTACTGTAATAAAATTGTGTTGATGGTTGGTCGAGATCCATGAGGACTAAACGCTTTACTCTGGTGTCGTTTTAGTACGATTATGCGATGGAATTTATGTTTTAGACCTATTATGAAAATCTTGTTTATATTTATGTGTAAACATCTCACTTTTAAGTCGTTCAATATACCTTGTGTGATGATGCTTGTGTCTAGCACCCAATTGTGTATTTCCGATGCGCAATGTAAATTGGGGGTGTTAGAGATTGGTAATCAGAGCTACAAGTTATATAGAACTGGGTCGATTTTGAAAATTGTCCTAAACTATAACTTTGGTGTCGAAAGTATTTATTCTTCAAAAGCACACAACTCCTCTGCAACGCTCCGGTAAGATCACTTTTAGTTTTGTTTTGCATTATAGATGTATCCCTCATAACTGAAATGATTTCTCGAGTATTTATTAAGTAAATACTACGATATTGTATTGGAATTATTGAAAGTACGCTGAGTGCTTGTCAATATCATATTTATTTATTTTTGCGAGCATTGCATAAACATCATTTGCATTGTCTTGCATAGCATGGATTATGTATAACATTTGCATAAGCATTGCATACTAATTTTTATTTTATTAACAATGACCTTAAGTATCCTTGAACCCTTATAATTGTAGAAAATGGCTGGTTGACCTCGTGAGGATGGATGGATTGATATGACTAATGTATTGGACGGTGAGGAAGTAGATAACTTTGGTGCTAGTGACAATGAGGAGCCTTTTGAGTATTTAGATGATGGGATTACGCCTACTGCAGTTGGTCAGACAGAGCCTGAATTGATACAAGGTAGTTATGTTCCAAGGGTTAATGTTGTGCCACAGACTGTTCCATATTGTCAACGACCTATTGTTCGTTCTTCGACGCCTACTTGTGATGCTTATATTAGTAGTTTGCCTGGGATTGCATTTTCTAGGGGTGATGTTCCTGTTGAGTCGAGTAGTGCTGCTAGTGCTCAATCTATTCATGATGGCATATCTAAGGTTTATTGTCCAGGTCCTAGGTCTTATGATGATATTTTCTGGTTTCTTAAGAAGTTTGATAGGTCTTTACTTGAAAGGTATTTGGTTGAAACCCGTGTGATTAGGAGGTTTGAGCAGAATGAGAAAAAGTTTGACAGGTTTGTTAATAATGTGAGGAGATCAGAGTTTATTACGGCAAGGGAAATGGATGAAGTTGTTAGGTTAAGATCTATGGTGTTGAATTTGAATAGGAAAGTTGAAAGGTTACGTGAGGAGCAAGAAAGGAATGCAAGGTTGAGTGCGTGGGGTTTGCCTATGAGATCTTTTCCTATTCGAGGTGTAGTGATTCATGATGTGCCGAGTCAGGTTGAAACTCAAGTGTTGGTGAAGCCAAATGAAGGAGGTAGTCGAAAGGGTAAGGAAAAAGTGGAAGAAGATTCTAAGGAAGACGATAGCAGCAGTGATGATGAGCCGATGTAAAGAAGCTGTGGGGATCTGAAGTTTAGTTCTTTTATGTTGTTTTTATTAGCCTTGTTGTAATAGAACTTATGTAGACTCGTACTGTAGCTTATGATGAAACTTAATGACTTTTAAGTTTGACGTGATGAAGCGTTGTAGTGACATTACTTGTCACAATTTTGGAAATTTTCCAACGCAATCCAAATTACCTTCATGACTTATGATTTGTCTTATTAGTTCTTTTGTGAATTGGTTAATGATTCATTGTGAACTATGTTGTTGATGCATGTAGTATCCATGTTACATCTTGATAGAGAAATCCTTCTTCTTATCTTGATATGAATACTTACTTGTTCTTTTTCTTTTATGGTTACACAGGAAGGAGTTGGGAGGCATTTTTCTGACTTTACTAAATTTTTGTTTGGTTAGTTTCCTGAAACATGCCGCCTAAATTGACGACTGCTACTGTTAATACTATGATTGAGCAAACTATCGCTAGAGCTTTGGAAGCTGAACGTGCTGCGAGGAACCAAGAGACTGAGAATAGGAATGCTGCTGGTCAGGTTGGAGGGAATGTTGAAAATCCAGTTGCAGGTAATGCTGATGAACCAGCAGGAGGAAATGTTGCGCGACAAGTTGGAGGTAATGCTGCTGTTCAGCAGATTCAGAAGGAATGTTCTTATGCTAGTTTCATGAAATGTGGACCTACCCAATTTCGTGGTACTGGTGGTGCTTTGGAATTAAGGAGGTGGATTGAGAAGATTGAAAGTACTTTTGAAATCAGTGGATGTTCAGAAGCTAGTAAGGTGAAACTTGTTGCAGCTACTTTTCAGGATGATGCATTAAGCTGGTGGAATAGTCAGGTAGTTACTATGGGATTGGTTGAAGCAAATGCTAGAACATGGAATGTGACCAAGGGACTGTTAACTGCTAAGTTTTGTCCTGAGGAAGAGTTAGGTCAGTTGGAGGATGATTTGAGGCATTTAGTGCCGAGAAACAATGATATTGTGGCTTATACAAGGAGATTTTCTGATTTATGTTTGTTGTGTCCTGATGCTTTTGCTGATGACCTTAAGAAGATGAAGTAGTATATCAGAGGTTTATCTGGTAATATCAAGGGAGAGACTACTTCGTCGAAACCCAAGTCATTTGATGAAGCTGTTCATATGGCTCATGCTTTAATGGATGTAAAGCTGCAGGATCGAAAGGATAGTATTGCTGAAGGGAATAAGAGAAAGTGGGAAGCTGCACACTCAAACCAAGGACAGAATCGTGGTGGTTATCGTAATAACAATAACCAAGGACCAAATAGGAATCAGCAATATAATTTGAGAAGGAAGGATGGTGTTCGTGCTGCCACTGGAAATCAAGGTAACAAGGTGAATCTGAAGTGTGGTCGGTGTAATCTGTATCATGTACGGAATTGTCTACCTGCTTGCAACAAGCGTGGGAAGGCCGGACATAAGATGGCAGATTGTAGAAACAAGGGTTTGGCCACTGGAGCCAATGCTGTTAAGGTAGTTAACTGTTCTGGATGTGGAGGCCGTGGACATAAGCAAGGAAACTGTCCGAGGGTTGGCATACGACAGGGAGGCAATGTTGCTGTTGTTGCTGCTGGGATTGCTGCTCCAGCCTATGTCGTGGGAGATGCTGACAAGCCTCAAGGGCCGAATGTGGTGACTGATCATTCTTACTTGATGCTTGTTATGCTAGTGTGTTATTTGATTCTGGATCTGATAGAAGTTTCGTAGATGTTAGATTCAGTCAGCTATTGGATAGAGAACCAGTGAGATTGACAACTTGTTATAAGGTGGAGTTAGCTGATGGTAAGGTTGTAAGCACTAGTTCTATACTAAAAGGTTGTTCCTTGAAGTTAGGTAATTATGTGTTTAGTATTGACTTGATGCCTATAGAATTAGGATCTTTTGACGTGATTGTTAGAATGGACTGGTTAGTTGGTAATGGTGCAGTAATTGTTTGTGGAGAAAGATTAGTCCAGATACCTCTAAGGAATAGGGTATTGACTGTGAAAGGTGATGAATGTACTTCTCGTTTGAGAGTTGTTTCTTGTTTGAAGATGATGAGATATATAGAAGCAGGTTGTGATGTGTTTCTTGCACAGATAAGTAATGATGGTGTGAATGAAAGGAAATTGGAGGATGTGCCTGTGATTAGAGAGTATCCTGAGGTTTTCCCTGATTTCCAGGATTACCGCCGCATCGTGAAGGGGAGTTTCGTATTGATTTAGTGCCGGGAGCTGCGCCAGTTGCTCGTGCACCGTATCGTTTAGCTCCATCTGAGATGAAAGAATTATCTGATCAATTGAAGGAATTGATGGATAAGGGATTTATTAGACCGAGTTCGTCGCCATGGGGTGCTCCTGTTTTGTTTGTTAGGAAGAAAGATGGTTCTTTTAGAATGTGTATTGATTATAGAGAGCTTAGCAAGTTGACTGTCAAGAATCGGTATCCATTACCGAGGATTGATGATTTTTTTGATCAGTTGCAAGGGTCATGTGTATACTCGAAGATCGATTTGAGGTCTGGGTATCATCAACTGAGAGTTAGGGAAAAAGATATTCCTATAACAGCTTTCCGTACTCGATATGGACATTTTGAAATTCAAGTGATGCCTTTTGGGTTAACGAATGCGCCTGTTGTATTTATGGATCTGATGAATCTTGTATGCAAGCCGTATTTGGATGAGTTTGTTATCGTATTCATTGATGATATTCTCATTTACTCCAAAAGTGAAGAAGAACACGAGAAGCATTTGAGAACAATTTTGGAATTGTTGAAGAAAGAGAAGCTGTATGCGAAGTTTTCTAAGTGTGAATTTTGGTTGAAATCAGTGCAATTTATGGGCCACGTGATTGATAGTGAATGTGTTCGTGTGGATCCTGCTAAGATTGAGGCAAATAAGGACTGGTTAGTGCCGACGTCGCCGACTGAAGTTCGCCAATTTCTTGGTTTAGCTGGGTATTATAGAAGGTTTATCGAGAAGTTTTCGCTAACTGCTAAGCCGTTGACCAAGCTTACAGAAAAGAATCGAGTGTTTGAATGGGGATTGGAAGAGGAATCTACATTTAGTACGTTGAAGGATAAGTTGTGTTCAGCGCCGATATTGTCTTTGCCAAAAGGATCTGAGGATTTTGTAGTGAACTGTGATGCGTCTCATAAAGGATTTGGGGCTGTGTTGATGCAAAGGGAGAAAGTAATAGCATATGCATCGAGACAATTGAGGAAATGAAGAGAATTACACTACGCATGATTTAGAACTTAGGGCTGTGATTTTTGCATTGAAGTTGTGGAGACACTACTTGTATGGAACCAAGTGTGTAGTTTTCTCTGATCATTAGAGTTTGCAATATATTTTTTATCAAAAGGAATTGAATATGAGACAAAGGAGATGGGTTGAGTTGCTGAGTGATTATGACTGCGAGATTCGTTACCATCCTGGTAAAGCGAATGTGGTAGCTGATGCACTTAGTAGAAACGAAAGAGATAAGTCTATAAGAGTTTGAGATTTGACAATGATGGAAAGTGTTGATTTGACAAAAGCGATATTGAAAGCCCAAGCTAATGGTTTGAAAGAAGAGAATGTTGAGGCAGAAAATTTAGTTAGAATGTTGAAACCATTGTTTGAAGTAAGGTCAAATGGATTGAGGTATTTTGAGAATAGGATTTGGTCACCATTGTGTCCGTTTGAGAAAGATTCTTTAGGAGTGCGAGATTTAGTGATGAATGAATCCTATAAGTCGAAGTATTCAATACATCCTGGATCGGACAAGATGTATCAAGATCTTAAGAAAGTTTATTGGTGGCCGAATATGACGGCAGATATAGCTCAGTATGCTAATAAGTGTTAAACTTGTGTTAAAGTGAATGCTGAACATAAGAAATCGTCTGAATTATTAGTGCAACCTGAGATTCCTGAGTGGAAATGGGAGAAGATTACAATGGATTTTATGACAGGTTTGCCAATGACTGCAAGTGGTTGTGATATGATATGGGTGATTGTGGATAGATTAAACTAAGTCTGCTCACTTTTTGCCAATGAAGAAAACGGATAGTATGGAGAGGTTAACAACAGTGTATGTGAAGGAGATTGTTTGTCGACATGGTGTGCCTTTGTCGATAATTTCTGATCATGATAGTAGGTTTACTTCAGAATTTTGGAAGTCTTTGCAGAAAGCGATGGGAACGGAGTTATGTTTGAGTACAACATATCATCCGGAAACTGATGGACAAAGTGAGAGAACGATTCAAACGTTAGAGGATATGCTTCGTGCATGTGTGATTGATTTTGGAAATGGTTGGGATAAGCATTTGCCGTTGGTTGAATTTTCGTACAATAACAGTTATCATGCTAGTATTAAAGCCGCTCCATTTGAAGCTTTGTATGGACGTAAGTGTAGATCTCTAGTGTGTTGGAGTGAGGTAGGAGAAAGTCAATTGACTAGACCTGAAATGATATTTGAGACGACTGAAAAGATTGTGCAAATTAAGAAGCGTTTGTTATCTGCCAGAAGTAGACAAAAGAGTTATGCTGATAACAGAAGGAAACCGTTGGAATTTGAAGTAGGAGACATGGTTATGCTAAAGGTATCTCCATGGAAAGGAGTAATTCGTTTTGGAAAAAGAGGAACGTTGAGTCCGAGATATATTGGACCATTTAGGATTATCCAAAGGATTGGATTGGTGGCTTATAAGTTAGAGTTGCCTGATGAGCTTAAGGCTATTCATAATACTTTTCATGTGTCTAATCTGAAGAATTGTTTAGCTGAAAGGGATGTGGTGATTCCATTGGAAGAAATTCAACTTGATGATAAGTTGCATTTTATAGAGGAACCTGTAGAGATAATGGATAAGGAAGTTAGGAAATTGAAGCATAGTAAAATTCCGATTGTGAAGGTGAGATGGAACTCTAGACGTGGACCAGAGTTTACCTGGGAACGTGAGGATTTCTTTAAGGACAAGTATCCTCATTCGTTTAGGAAGGATTAAGAGCCGCGGACGTCGCTTATTTTAAGAAGGGTGGGATGTGACAACCCAAAACGGTGGTCATTGCTTAATCTTATTTTACGATTATTTTTGAAATTTTTGGATGAGTATGAACGATATTTATTTTTGGAGGTTTAAGTTTAAACCGATGTTGGAAGGATTATATTTAATATTTAATAAGTATAAGGAGTATTAGCAAGCGTGATGTCGATGGATGCCAAATATTTTACGTTTTATTGTCGGTTTTTCGATTTTTGTCATTTTTGATGTTTTATTTTAAATGACGTGTTAAGTCGAGCCGGGAGTCGATATTATTAAATTTGAGTTACGTATTAAATTTTTAAAAGTATCTTTATGAAACCCGAGCCCCGTAAATATTTTCAAAATTGGCTAATAGTTATTTCCCGCTTTTTAGCTAACTATTTTCATTTTGAGCCACAACTATTGCAAAATTACAACATTGGTCCCTCAACCACTATATATAAGCTTAAAGTTCACACACACTCTTCATAAATCCCACTCAAAATTTTCATCTTCTCTCTCTCTTTTTCTTCTTTGTAGCTGTGACCTCCCACCCACCATAAACCCACACATTTTCAGTTTTTGCTCCATTTTAACAATGATTTGAGCCAAACTAACAAAAGACCCTATCTTAGAATTGTACAAAGATCATTTTGGTGCAAGAATTTCATACATGCAAGACAATTTACTTTTTTTCATGTTGGTAGGTGAAAGCCATGATCATGCATGGTGTTTTTGGCATGATCAATGGTGATTCTTGCAAAAATCTTGTTAAAAACTTGATTTTGATTTGAAGGTTTTGATTTTTATGATGATTTGAATGTTATGGTTCATATATGTTGATGTTAGGGTATTGGGATGAACATTTCTATGGTTGGTTTTGGTAAAAAAATGTGATTTTGTACAAGATTTTGATAGTCATTTTATAACAGTAAGTAAACTGTAAATTAGGGATTTTTATGTTTTGATAATGGCTTAACTTATAGCCTAGGGTTGTAGATAATTTGATTAGCTTTGATTTGATATAAAGTAGAGCTTCTAGCTCCAAACGAGCGCGAAGTTATGATGTTTTGATTATTCGTGTACCGGGAGACGAGTATCGGCACTACATATAGTTGTTGTCGATATTTGGATCGAATCTCGGGGACTATAAATTGAAGTTTTGAAATGTGTAACCTAATGATAATGAAGTGTGAACCTTAGAGGGTGAGTTTACTTTAAAACCTGAGTGTCAGTTTTGTAAACGGAGTCGTTTAAAGAAGTTAAAACGGTTGTATGAAAAATTAACGTAAATCTGTCCGGATTTTGTAGTTTGAAGATGAGTCGGGTAAAGGACTTTAAAAGTAATGTCATTTGATAAACTTGTAGGAGGACTTTCTATAAATAGTAAGTTAGTTTATCGAGTCGTTTCATAAACGTTTGACAAGTTTAAAAGGGGTAAATAAGCTAGTACATGTAGTATGTGCCGGCGGACTTTGTTAAAAGTGTAAAATGGTAAAGTAAATGTGTACTAGAGTGTAATGAAGTTATTTATATCATTTTCTCTCGAGTTTATCTTGATTTTATGAGTTTGAGTTTGATGTTGTTATGTATGATTTATTTCTCGAGTCATTATTAATGAACACGCCTTATTTGATAGGTAGCGCTTCTCGTGTTTTAAAGGCATCCATTATCATCGACGATCATCTCACTAGATCTCTTATACTAAGGTGAGTCTGTAGCCTCGCTTTTCATGCTATCTACTAAATGTTTTATACCCGCGAGGGGGATACATGTTATTTGAAAATAAATGAACACAAGTCATGAGTAATTGTTGGACCTGAATGTTGCCTAAGTTGTTTACATTGTATTGAGTACCTTGTTGCTAAAGACCCTAAATTCATGAGCCGTTAACTATCTTATTACTTGATATTGTGAGTCGGGAATAGCCGCTTATTCTAATGATAGTACTATTGGGTTGACCACCCTATCTGAGACCAGGGCATTACGTCGAGTAACCTCTGGGAAGGATATTTTACGGGAATAAGAATGTGGTATTCTAGCAACTGATACCCTAGAGGGGCAATGGTTTTATTCTAGTCATGTCGGCATTTGGCGTGGGTGACTATTTGGTTAATGGGTCGGTGTCATGAGCTTAAATACAATGTTTATTATTGCCTTGAATATAGATTGTGTGTACGACAATTCTATAAATGATTATGATTGATTTTCTTCTTGTGTTCAAATGTGATTTGATAAACCTATAGACTCGCTCAACACTATTGTTGACTCGTTTTAGCATGTATTTCAGGTATTAGGAAGTGATGGAGCATGGAGCTTTGCTGTGGAGGTTGTGGCTTTGCTTTTGGAAGAATGTTGGTCTAAAAACTATTTCTATCCTTTACTGTTGAACAATTTATTTTATGTTTGTGTACTGTACTAAAATTATGTTGATGGTTGGTCGAGATACATGGGGACTAAATGCTTTACTCTGGTGTCGTTTTAGTACGATTATCGGATGAAATTTATGTTTTAGACCTGTTATGAAAATCTTGTTTATCTTTATGTGTAAACGTCTCACTTTTGAGTCGTTCAATATACCTTGTGTGATGATGCTTGTGTCTAGCACCCAATTGTGTATTTCCGTTGCGCAATGTAAATTGGGGGTGTTAGAATACCAAGCAATTTTGATGCATAGAATAAAATCATTTACAAGAGTAGTCTTATTCTATTTCAAAATATGATCAAAGTATAGATTCACTTTCTCTCCCACATGATCGGATAATTATTGCTAGAATTAACAATAACAATATCCTTAGAATATTTCAATTCCAAATGTGTAAAATCCACCTGTAACTTAATGAAGTAGATTGGTATCTCAAAGGATTCACTAATCATCCTAGAGATGAGCTTAATTGCACAAGTTATACATGATATAGGGCCTACTAACCGTAAGAGTACAAACCATGGAAATCATTCTTGATACTTTAACCTTCTACTAGCTCACCCTACATCTCCATAATGAGTCAAGTATCCAAGCAATGAAGGTTTGAGAGATAAAAGAAAAGAATCACAAACCACAAATAAATGTCAAGGCAAGGATGCCAAGAGCAAGCATATAGTCAATTAATGATCAAAAGAATGATCAATAGGGCGTGTGGAAGAACGAAAGCGTACCTTGGCCACAAATTGCATTCCGAGCTTTCAAGGAACCAATGCAAAGCCCAACTATGACTAATAGTGACTACTAAGTGTTGATCCCTAACTTAGATCGATTTAGCTTGTGTAAACGAGATTAAATCAAGTTAAACACGTAGAGAAACTTTGTTGTGTATAAAACAATTTAAGTATCATGCGGAATTAATACTCTAACAAGAACACACAAACAATTGTAAAACAAACTTTCACTTGATTGATTAGAACAAACTTGCTTACAATGAAAGTGTTAAACGTATGAAAAACTTATATGAAACAAAACCTAAAGGTCTTCTTTTATAGACATAAGAAGCCTTGTACAAGAGTCTAAATATCAGCTATTCTAGGTAAAGATAAATATAGAAAATACATTGTTTATCATATCTTTACTAGAAACAAACTAGAAACATAATACGCGTAGACCATATCTTTCTATCAGTGCTTGACTTCAACCTATCAACGCTTGACTTCTTCCTGTCAACGCTTGATCTGTCAACGCTTGTTTTCTTCTTATCAACGCTTGTTTTCTTCTTGTCAGCGTTCAAGTGTACTGGCTACATTTTATTCCCAACAATCCTCCCATAAACTTGATATCTACTCTAGTAATCAAGTTTCTGAATAAAAATTAAGAACTAGGAGGAATCTTACAAATCTTATCATATTGGTAATAAACATGCCTAATCAAATCTTTGGCCACGTCACTTGAATAGTCAATTTCCAGCTGTGTTGTCTTCATCTTGTCCAAAACTTCTTTGGAGGGATACTCAGCATCTACAAGAAGATACTCAGCAAAACTTGTAGAGCTCAAATAATACACATCGGCAGCTGAATACAAACGCCATTGAAGTCCACTGATATCATCCTCAAGATCCTTCCAAACAGGATCTTCTTCTTCTGGTGCACACATTCTCTTAAATGTTGACCAAAGCTTTATTCCATTGATTGAAGTAGGTGGTTCAGTCTCATACTTGGCCAGCAATAACCTCCAAAGGTCTACCAAGTCTTCCGTATCCATACTTGCAAAGAGAGACATAAGAGTAGTAAATGTGTGTACCTCTTTCCCATATCTGCCAATCTTCTAAAACCCACTTGCATCTTCTTCATAGCTAATGATAGGGTTTCTGGCATCAAGAGGTAACACTTGTACCATATCTGAAGCTTCCATGGGTGAGAGCTTAATGCTCCTTCTAAGAACAGCTTCACTGGGAACCACTTTATTTAAATCTTTAGGAAACTCAAGTGGAACTCCCTTCTTCAAAGGCCTTGGAACAATCATTGCCTTTTGAATCTCCATCTCTTCTGCAAGTTCTTCTTTCCTTTCATCTGAAAGAAGTCTAAGAGTATTCATTTCTTGTACTCTTGCCCAAATGGCATAAGCCTTTTACTCCAATTCTTCAAAGGATAATCCCTGCAATTTCTTGAAGGTCCATCCAGTTCCATGACATCTGAGTAACATGTAGTAAAGCTCCCTTCTATCCCTCTTTAGCAGTGAGAAAACATTGCTAGCTTTATGCTTTAGAATTACCTTGCAGTCTATTTGAACTCTTAGAAGAATTTCCAAACCCCAAATTTGGTCTGAAATTGTCAAATCTGGATTCTCCATAATCCTATTCTCCCAAGCATGGTACATTTGAGCAACTTCTGGCATATCATAGTCTACTTGCAATTTTAACTCTCTAAGCTTCTCTCTTGCCAAGTCATCACCATATTCAAGTCTTTCTGGTTGTTTAATTATCATCACACTTGAATTTTCACTCCCTTCATCACTTCCTTCTTGTTCCTCAGAAGTAACAAAAAATGGTGATTCTCCAACGTTCTTCATTTCTTGTTCCACAAGTTGTGCAGCCAACCTTGAATCAAACTCTACTTGTGATGCATCCTTTGGAACTTCTACTTCTACCATAATTCCTTTACCCTTATCTAATGGATCAATGATGGGTAAAGATGATAATGGTACCTGTGAAGGCACTTCTTTGATGATAGCTGATGACTGGAATACATCAACCATATCTGCAGGTCTGTCAATGCTCAAATTCTATGTGTCAGCGCCCAACTTACTCTTGTCAGCGCTTGGTGTGTCAGCGTCCAAAGTTTGCTTGTCAACGCTCACCTTAATTGTCTCAGCGCCTCTTGTGAACTGCTCCATCATTGATGTAAAAGACAAGTTTAAGTTTGTAGGAGTAACCAAAGATGTAACAAACCCTGGTTGCTTCTTCAATTCAGTGAGGGCTTCAGCAACACCCAAAGATTCTCCATCATGTGAGCCTTTGTCACTCACATGGATCTGGTCATCCTACCCTTTGGAAGATTCCTCCTTACCACGCCTAGTGTTAGCATCCTCCAAAATGACAATCCTCTCCCACAATTGCTTGAGTTCAAGGCCTTGTGTACTGACTGTTTGTACCAGGTTTACATTTTGCTTTTGCAAGCTAATGCAGACAGCCGTCAATTCCACCATTGTGTATGGTTCCAATCTGCCCTCCTCTAGAATGGGAATTTGACCTCCCAAAGTAGAGTCATGGGGAATGGATGAGGTCTTAAAGATGTTAGGACTCTCTTGGCCTGCATCTAAGCGAGTACCAATAGTCCCAGCCTCATCCATAGCACCAACCACACTTGTGGTGGTTGTTCTCTCTGCAACATGGCTAGGACCACTAGAAGAGAACACTCCAGTAGTCCTTGGGCGTTTTTGCAACCTATATTCAGGGGGTGTAGAAGATGATGTGGATTGGGTGGTAGTTTGAAGGTTAAGGGGTGTTTGGGTCTGTGAAGGAAAGGTGTCAACGTGTAGATTACTAGTGTCAACACCAACATTTAATGTGTCAACGTTGAAGGATTCTTGGTCAATTTCCATGTGTTGAGGTGAAGGCAAAGGGTCTGGTATTGGGTCAAGTTGTGGTTGTGGGTCTGGTTGAGGTTGTGCTGCTGCAATAACAGCAAGCATAGCTTGGGTGAGGGGTAATTCACTGTGAGGGGGTGAGTTCATCTTACTAAAAATAGCTTTCTTTTGCACAGGGATCTCATAAAAATCGTCATGATCCCTTATGTAGTACCTTTGTTCATCAAAAACCATTTGTAAAAATCTAGGATAAGCCAAAGTCATCTTATTCCCTTTGTTTTTACACATGCCATCAAAAATTAACTTTGAAAAAAATATACTTTTGCCCATTTGTAATGCACATAATTGCACTAGCAATTGATATGTTAATTTCATTATGTGTAGTACATTTGGGACTCAAACATTGAAGGATGACATGTATGAGGTACTTCCAGGCTGGGGGAAATTCTTGTTTATGATATTTATTTAAAGTACCCTCATCAGGGAAAGGATACCCCAAAGCCTGAAGTCCTTGTTCTATTTCATTAATGGGGAGAGTGGTTATACCATCTGCATCATTAAGATGCAAAGCCTGGCGAACCAAGGCTTCAGTAACCACCCAAGTACGCCCATGAACAATAGTTGTTAATGTAGTCACATTATTAAGCGTTGAGGAACTAACAGTGTTCCAATACTGTTTAATATGAGTGACAGGGATGAGAGGAGCATGAGAAAGTGCATACCTAAGAGGAGATGCATTCAAATACGCCACCATCTGAGTGTATTGTGGAAACAAAGTATCATCAGCCTCCAAATAAGCAATCATGTTGTGCTGACTCCTGAATCCCAATACCAAGTCACTTGGTTTAAACTTTGGTGCCATTATTGAAGAAAGTTGTTTGTGAAAGATTGATGAAAGATGAATTATAGGAGAAAAAGTGTTAGACAAGAATATGATAGTACCTTGTTTAAAAATAGGAGCCAAATATATAGGAGAGATAGGAACATGTGATTGGTCAAAAATAAGGCAAGTATTTTCAAAATATAATGATGAAAATATTGAAAAGAAAATAAGTTATCTTGTGCATTAATTAAAAGTTATCTATTCCCAAAATTACGGCCCCAAAATTCGTCAAAAATAACAAATGGGTAAGTCCCAATGAGTGTCAACGGTCAAAAATAACCCATGAACGCCCAACGGCTATATTCTTGTCAACGTTTGCAAAAGCCATGTCAGCGTCTAAATTGGTCACAGCAACGCTTGGAAAAATATTTGTCAGCGTCCAAAAATAAAAGTAATAAAAATGAAAAAGGACCTTAACAAAGTAATTTATCCTAGTGAAGATAACCTATAAACTTAAAATTATTATAGGGCGGCAAGCACTGTCCAATTATGCACACTTGCTTATGCAAGATAGACATAACAGACCTCTAGTGTCCCTTACTAACCAAAATTCTTAACAATTAAGTTATTTTATAAAATTCCTTGTAACTCCCAGGTAAACCCATTATAAATCATTCCCAATTCTCCTAACAGACCACATCCACTTCTAGGCCAAAAAGGTCTTGGCAGCATGCATAGTATATCAACTTTGCATGCTACAGTGCCTCATGAGATAGAAAAACTAACTCATACTCACTTGTGGACACAATCTAGAATTGTGATAAGAGTATTATAAGAATACCCAAAAGTCCTAAAGGTTCCTAAAACCTCCCCTTAAACTGTGATACACAAGTTGCCAAATAATATGCATGTAAATAAAAATTTATGTCAAGATAGGAATATAAATATTCCAACCATCATCCATAAATTGAAACATGCTCCAATGATTCTCCAAGGATCCATAAGCAACTCTGTATCCAATGGTATAATGCTAACAACACCTTACACACATGGCTTAATTATATGCTTAAACTCCCTTATTCCTAGGTGTATCTCTTTTATTTTATTTTTGTCTTAGAATGATCATGAAGATGCATTTTTGGACTTATTTCGATAGTTTATTTAGGCTGAAAGCAAAGTAGGACGATTTGATTAATAGTTAGCTAAAGGACAAAATCTCTTAAAACTGCTTCTCGGGATATCAAAAAGTTCATATCTTGGCATAACTCGCTTCACGATTTGAGACCTTTCTCGGGCCGATATTTGGCATGTACTTCATACTTCATATCTTGAGAGACGTTCTTGAAATAATGGTCTTCTCTTCGTTAATAGAGTTTCTTCACTTGGAGACTTTTGAGGGATACTCCAACTTTGTTGACCACGACTTCATCATTATTTCTTCAATCGTTAATTGGGATTTTGAGATACAACGATCCGCCTCCTTTTCGGACTTGGATCTATTTATCCTCATACCTTGTTAGGGTCTTTTCGGATAGACTTCTCCATGATCTTTATGGGAGTTGATTGCTTTTCGTCGTGAGTCTTGATCCTTCATATTGATTTTGGGAATAATGATTTTCACATCACCTTGGATCTTTAGCAATAAAATGGAATCCGCATGCCTTGTTAGGGCCTTTTCGGACTCGCCAATCTTCGCACCCCGCTTCATTAGTTATGCCTTGGCTATGAACTCTTATCATTACCGAGCAACTTTTAAACGATCTTGGGCTAGAAGCTAAGTTATTCAATAAAATCGTACGACCTTACTTATTGCAGATAAATTATTAGCAAGCGATGGGAGAATAGGCTTATAATCACACCAAGTGTGCTTGTGCAAGAATACCGAATTATAATTGACTCTATCATTTCTCGTTCTCTACAATTTAAAATCTCAAGAAATGAGACTCGTGGATGCTTAGCCTAATAAACCAATTAAGGTCTACATGGTTAAGGATACTTGCTAGAATAAACTTGGATAAGTCTATTCGGGTTGAGTCAAAATAATCACAACGGGCCTAATATGTCAAAGACTTCAAAACTAGCTACACCACTTTATTAATATTTTTGACTTTATTGTGGGATATATACATATGAAAGCAACCATAAAAACTTTAAAAATACGACTATATGGCCAAAGTTAATTAAAAATTTGAAAATTGCTGAAAAATATGATTTTCCGGTTAAATGAAGGCATTTTAATGGAAAAGTCTACTTAAAACTTCGATAGAAGTCCCCCTACACTTAATATAAACATTGTCCTCAATGTTTAAGCATGTGGGAAAAGTCTCCCCTACACTTATGACATTGTGCACGTTGGTTAAATCAAGCTAAGGAAGAGACGACTAAAGTGATCAATTTCAAATGTGAGTATGAAGAAAATTGAATCACGATAGTTGAGAGATAGAACCGGATTGCGGATAACACGGGAGCACGGTTCTTCAAAGGTTCCAAAAGTGCATTTATCCCTGTAATCACATCACCACACAAACACAAACAACCTATATAGGTCCCCCTACACTTAGGAGGTAAAACGGAAAAGGATACATACTCGGGTTGCCTCCCGAGTAGCGCTTGTTTTTGATAACCAAGTCACGAGCCTGACTCGACCCAAAACTAGTTCATGGGAAACGTGGTGAGGGAAGGAATCATCTCATGAGAGATGTCCTCACCAAAGTACAACTTCACTCGTTGGCCATTCACCTTAAAATTAGGTCCATTAGGTTGAGCGAGCTCGAGAGTAACATATGGAAAAATTTGGGCAATGGTGAATGGGCCGGACCAACGAGATTTCAGCTTGCCCGAAAAGATTTTCAACCGAGAGTTAAAGAGTAAAACTTTGTCCCCAACTTGGAACTCTCGGTTTTTAATCTTAGAGTCATGAATGAGCTTAGTCTTTTCCTTATAGATCAAGGAATTTTCATAAGCCTCATTCCGGATTTTATTAAGCTCATTGAGTTGGATTTTGCGTAGGTCACCGGCTTTTTTGATGTCGAAGTTAGCCCACTTCAAGTCCCAGTAAGCCTTGTGCTCCAACTCAATGGGGAGGTGGCATGCCTTTCCGTACACGAGACGATATGGTGTACAACCAATCGGAGTCTTGTATGCGGTACGAAAAGCCCACAGTGCATCATCAAGTTTATCGGCCCATGAGGCACGATGCTCTCCCACGGTTCGTTCAAGAATTCGCTTTAACCCTCGGTTAGAGATTTCAGCCTGGCCATTAGTTTGTGGGTGGTATGCGGTGGAAAGACGATGATTTACACCATACTTAGCCATGACTCTTGCGAATTGATCATTGAAAATATGAGTCCCGCGATCACTAATAATGGCATGAGGCACATCGAATCTAGCGAATAGCGACTTCAAAAAGTTACAAACCACCATTGCGTCGTTAGTAGGTAAAGCTTTGGCTTCAACCCATTTAGAAACGTAGTCAACGGCTACAAGGATGTATTTGTTTCCTTTAGATGAAGGGAATGGCCCCATAAAGTCGATGCCCCATACATCAAAGATTTCACATTCTTGTATGAAATTTTGAGGCATCTCATCTTTATGTGTGATCTTGCCTTGTCGTTGGCAAGCATCACATTTTTTCACCATTTCGTGAGCGTCACGATAAATGGAGGGCCAATAAAATCCCGAGTCAAACACTTACTTTGCGGTGAAGTTAGGACCAAAGTGACCACCGGTGGGTCCTTTGTGGCAAGCTTTGAGAATGTCTAAAGCTACCGGTCCATCATTACATCGGCGAATAATCAAATCAGTGCATTGTTTGAAGAGATACGGGTCATCCCAAAAGTAAGTCTTAATATCTTTAAAGAACTCTTTCTTTTGTTGGGATGTTAACCCGTCAATGAGAATTCCACCCGCCAAGTAGTTTGCAATGTCCGCAAACCACGGGGTTTCATCATAATTTGAGTTGATAGACATTAAGGTCTCAAGGGGAAAAGAGTCATTGATCTCTTTGTTCGGATGATCCCCTTTATAAGGATCCTCAAGTCTACTGAGATGATCCGCGGCTAGGTTTTCGGCTCCCTTCTTATTACGAATTTCGATTTTAAATTCTTGAAGTAGCAAAACCCAGCGAAGAATTCTTGGTTTGGAAATCTTGTTTAGTTAACAAGTACTTCAACGCGGAATGATCGGTGTACACGATGGTAGTGGAAAGGACAAGATAGGGGCGAAATTTTTCAAAAGCATAGACAACAGCTAAAAGCTCTTTTTCGGTTGTCGTGTAATGCAACTGAGCCCCTGTCATTGTCTTGCTAGCATAATGGATTGGTTGGAAGTGTTTGTTCACTCTTTGGCCCAAAACCGCTCCAATAGCAAAGTCACTAGCATCGCACATCAACTCAAAAGGTAGCTCCCAATTAGGGGTAACCAAGACCGGTGCCTTAGTTAGCTTATCCTTAAGAAGATTGAAGGCTTGAATACACTCTTTGGAAAAGATAAAAGGAGTATCTTTTTCCAAGAGGTGGGTCATCGGGCGAGCGATTTTAGAAAAATCTTTGATAAATCGACGGTAGAAGCCCGCATAACCGAGGAAACTTCTCACATCCTTCACGGTTGAAGGTGGAGGTAATTTGGCTATGACATAAACTTTAGCACAGTCCACTTCAAGACCGGCTTTGGAGATTTTGTGTCCTAGCACGATGCCCTCTTTTACCATGAAATGGCATTTTTCCCAATTAAGAACAAGGCGAGTGTCTTCACACCGCTTAAGCATACGTTTTAAATTGGCAAGGCAAGCAGAGAAAGAATCGCCATAAACCGAGAAATCATCCATGAAGACTTCCATAGTTTCTTTAACCATGTCATGGAAGATAGCCATCATACACCTTTGGAACGTCCCAGGAGCATTGCATAAACCGAAAGGCATGCGTTTGTAAGCAAATGTTCCGTAGGGACAAGTGAATGTGGTTTTCTCTTGGTCTTTGGGATCGATGGGAATTTGAAAATACCCGGAGAAACCGTCTAAGAAGTATTAATAGTCATTACCCGCTAGACGCTCGAGCATTTGATCCATGAAAGGAAGAGGAAAGTGATCTTTTCTCGTGGCATCATTGAGCTTGCGATAGTCGATACAAACTCTCCACCCAGTAACGAGACGAGTAGGAATAACTCGTTGTGTTCATTGGGAACAACGGTTATTCCGCCTTTCTTTGGCATACAATGGACGAGACTTACCCATGGCGAATCCGAAATAGGGTAAATCAAGCCGGCATCTAGAAGTTTGATAACCTCTTGTTTGATGACGTCGTGAATTCGAGGATTAACCCTTCGTTGGCTTTGGATTGCGGGTTTAAATTCATCTTCCATGAGAATTTTATGAGTACAAAAGTTTGGATCAATTTCGCGGATATCGGAAATTTTCCAAGCTATTGCCTTCTTATGATCTTTAAGCACGGCGATAAGGCGAGATTTTTCTTCTTCTTTCAAGTCCTTAGCGATGATGACGGGCGACTTCTTCTTGTCTTCAAGGAACACGTACTCGAGATGGGACGGTAACTCCTTAAGCTCTAAATCCGGAGGATTTTCGGTGGAAGGCGCAATCAAATTCGGTTCATCGATAGCAATATCCTTGGGAGATGGTGGAGAAATATGGTCCTCATTGAGAAGTTTCTCAATGGTACGAATTTCTTCATCCCAATCAGTGGGAGAATCGTCATATTGTAAGTTCAAATCTCCCAAAGTCGCTTCAAATTCAGTCAGAAGGAAATCACTTTCTCCAAATGGAGTTAGTGATGGAGCAAGGGAAGCAACGGTCTCAACATTGGGAAGAGAGGTAAGACTACTTTTGCAAGCATCTTTAAAGTGTTCTTCACAAGCCTCATCAAGAATGTCGATACAATTAACACTCTCGTATGAATAAGGCTGTTTAGAAATCTTACCCATGTTGAAGACAATTTGATCGTCACCAACTCTCATGATAAGCTCACCCGCTTCTACATCGATGAGAGTGCGACCGGTCCTCAAGAATGGACGTCTAACGATTAATGGAACACGAGGGTCCATCTCGTAGTCAACGACAACAAAATCCGTCGGGGAGGTGAATTTGTCAACGCCAACGAAAACGTCTTCGGCTATCCCCACTGGATAAGCAACCGTATGGTTAGCTAATTCCAAAGTCATTTTGGTGGGGACTAGCTCAGGGAGAGATAATTGCTTCCAAACACTTAATGGCATTAAGTTTATACTAGCACCTAGATCAGCTAGGGCCATGCAATTCTCTACTCCCGGGAAGTTGCAAGGGATTAAGAAGCGACCCAGATCATCAAGTTTGGTTGGAAATTTCCTTAAGAGCAATGCAGAGCAATTCTCGTTAAGTTGGGTATTAGCAATATCAAGAAGCTTCTCCTTGTCACTAAGAAGATCTTTAAACATCTTCGCATATTTAGGCATGTGAGCGAGAGCCTCAGCGAAGGAGATGTTGAAATTCAATTGTTTAAACATTTTGAGAAAGTTTGAAACTTGAATATCGTCCTTGCTTTTGAGCTTCTCTTTCCTCAACCTTGAGGGATAAGGTATATCGGAAGAAGAGGAAAGCTTTGGGATAGTAGGATCACTCACATCCTTGGGTGGAGGAGGGGTAGAAGTAAGAGGTGGAGGAATTGGGGAAGTGGAAAGTTGAGGAATATGAGTAGGTGACTCGTTTTCCTTTGTCACAATCACCAGTGTAGGTATAGGTAGCTCGGGTTCCTTAGTACCTTTTCCACTGCGAGTGGTGATTGCTTTCATCTCCCCTCTTGGATTAGCAACGGTGTTACTTGGAAGAGTACCCGAAGAAGAGGGTTGATTACCTTGGAAGAAACCAGCCATCATGTCCCTTAGGTCATTCGTTTGACTACTCAATGAGTTTCGCATATCGGCTCTAAGATCATTCCCTTGTTTCACCATGTTGCCCTTCAAATTAATAATCTGGGTCTGCAGATTCTTGACCAACACATCATTCGTCCGCATGTACGTTTCGACCTCGTGGTTGAAAACGGTGGGTTGAGTAGGAGGAGGTGCTTGATAAGCAGGTGGTTGGTAAGGAGCGGGTTGGTAAACTTGAGTAGGATTTTGAGGTGGATATGGTTGTCTTTGAGGTGGTTGGTATGGTGCTCGAGGTTGGTTTTGGTTGGTTCGGTTAAGGTTTTGTTGTTGGTTTTGATTGGTTGGAGGAAAACTGGGCGGGGAAAGAAAGTTGTTGGAACGATAGCTTAGCAAGTTACGGTCTCCTTGAGGACGAGCTTGATAACCGGCCGGAGGATAAGTACCGTAAGCTGCGTTAACATTCTCACAAGGGTAGTCTTGGGTGGAGGTACAAGTAGTGTAAGAGTGAGGACCCCGCATATTTCACATGGTTGGCTTACAGCATTGACTTGAGCGTTGATGCTTTTGGTGTTGTTAGCGGTGTGGGCAGCAAGCGATTCAAGAAGCGAAGTAATTTTGTCAAGTCTCTTGTCGTTGTCACTAGTGCTAGCAC
This sequence comes from Glebionis coronaria, assembly GCA_025667525.1. Lineage (NCBI taxonomy): Eukaryota > Viridiplantae > Streptophyta > Magnoliopsida > Asterales > Asteraceae > Glebionis > Glebionis coronaria. The sequence continues at coordinate 192,400,864 of CM046877.1, read as the reverse complement.
TAGCGGCATTGGTCCGAACACTCTTGGTTTGCACTCTAGACTTATTCTCAATAATATCCCAAGCGGCATTAGAACTTTAACCAAAATATTACCCCCCGAGGCACTATTTAGTGAATCTTGATCATTCATGCTTAAACCATTGTAAAAGGTATTAATTTGGTGCACTTTGGTAAAACCATGTTGTGGGCACTTTCGTAAAAGGTCTTTAAAACGGTCCCGAGATTCACTAAAAGTCTCATCGTACTTTTGTTCAAAATTAATGATTTCATTCCACAAAGCGGTAGTACGAGAGGGTGGGAAAAAGTAGTTTATGAATTTGGTCTCTAAGTCCGTCCACGTCAGAATAATTTGTGGCGGTTCCTTTACAAGCCAATGTCGGGCTTGTCCCTCTAAGGAGAAAGGAAAAAGTTGTAAACGGATTACCTCTTGTGGAACACCATTGAATTTGACCGTATTTTTTAAAGTTGCAGGAACCTTTTGATGTGGTCATGAGGATCATCAATGGTACGCCCCAAGAATGGTTGAGCAGAGACCATTTGAATAAAGCCGGATTTGAGCTCAAAGTTGTTGGCTGCAATCGCGGGTATGACAATTGGATCGTTGTTGCCCTCTACATGTGCTTGCAAAAGTTCAATCATAGGACGATTGTCCGGTAGAGGTTCATTGTTGTTATTATTCATGTTGTTTTGAGGTGGATTATTATTGTTATTGTGTACACCGGCCATGTCTAAGTTATCGAGAGTCTCAGGCTCTTGATAAGACGTTGATCGAGTGCGCATACACCTGCAAAAGAACTAACAAAGCGAGAAATATTTTTGGTTTTTTATGTTTTTTAATTTTTTTTTGTATTTTTGAAAATTTTATATTTTTTGGGGGTTTTGAAAAATTTTAAGAAAATGTAACGTTCACGGTGAACGGATCCCAAAATCCAATTTCTCACAAAGTTCCGTTAATCTCTACGAAAAGAGCCGGCAGCGGCGCCATTTGATAATTAAGATTTTTAAATGGGGTTCAATTTAGTTCTCGGTATCTTCTCGAATCGATCACGGTTCAAAGTGGAATAGTTGTTCTTGGTTACTCAAAAAAAGGGGTTGGTTTTCTATTCTACTAAAAAGGATTAAATGCATGCAATAGAGAAAATAAGCCAAAAATAACTAATAAAAATAAGACTTGAATTAAAATAAAACAATTAAAAACCTTAACTCAGAAAAAACAGAAAAACAGTCAAGTAACTTAACTTGGAAAAATTGCTCACTCGGAATAATTAAAGTTCATTCGGAACAAACTGCTCATCCGGAATATCCAAAAACTTATGCGGAATAATCAACCAAACCACTCATTCGGAATACTACCTTCATGCGGAATATTTAGAACAAAGGCTTGATTCGGAACTACCTTGATTCGGAATAAAAAGATGCTTCGTTCGGAACAATCTACTCATGCGGAATAATTAACAAAAACACTTCATTCGGAATATTGCTTGCTCATTCGGAAGATTTGCTTCATCCGGAATAAATGGTGATTCGGAACATTTGCTTCACCCGGAATAAAACTCATCCGGAATAAATAACAAAAATGCTTGATTCGGAATATAAAAACTGACTCGGAATATTTTTGAAAAACCTTGATTCGGAACTTAGCTACTCATCCGAAATATTGATTATTCCGGTTGAACACTCTGATTCGGAATACCTGAATGAAAAATGCTTTACTCGGAATGTTTAAAACAAAAGCTTCATCCGGAATGTTTGGAGCTCATTCAGAATCTGGGAAACTTAAGAACACGCATAACAAGGAAATAAAATAACACGATTTTTAGCCAAAATCAACCAAGTTTTTAACCAAAACTTAAACCAATTTAACCACTATTCATCTACTAATCATAAACATCAAACCAAAACAATAGAAACACAAACCCCACTTACTTTTAAAGATTAAAATCAACCAAATAAGAACTTAAGACTTTGAATCAAAAAGAGAAAGATGAACAAGATTAAAGGAAAGATGATATTGATTGATTAAGGTTAAGTAAACAAAAGGGAAGATTAAAAACTTACAAGATACTTGATTAAAAAAAATGAAAAATCAAAACACCTTAATGGTGTTGGTTTCCTACGAAAAACAAGAAAAAGAAAGAACTGGAAAAATGAAAGCTAGTCTCCAAGTTGTGAAGGGATATCCTATTTATAGGAGGTGTAGTTGGTTGGTGAGTGGGCTTTCTTCCTTTCTTTTCGTCTTCTCGTCTTTTCAGTAAAGTCGACATTTTCGATTCTGATTCGGGATTTGTCGACGAATAAATTCAACTCGTCTTTTAATTTCTTCGTTTAATAGACTTGAGTTCTTCGACATATGTAAATCTTCCATCTTTGGTCCTTTTCTTCAATAAATCTTCAAATAGGCCCATTGACTTCAAATCTTTTACATCTCTTGGACTATAGACTTCGTCTTGAGTCTTTTTATTCGATAAAACCCGTGCAATCCCATGTTTTCTTCAATATTTATCCGGTTGGCTCTGAAAACACAACAAACACACAAACCACGCATAATTCCAAACAAATGACATTAAATACGCGTTTTGGTCTTGTTTTAGCAAGAAATAAGTGGTAAAAGGATGGGTGTTTTCACACCTATCAGGTATGAACCTTCTTGTGTATATTGGCAATAAATCCTCCAAGATTCTGATGAGATCTTCTAGTTTGAACAGGAGACATCACATCACCAATAAATAGAGAAGAGGGGTGATCCTTCATTGTAGAAGTAAGAACTCCTCCCTCAAAAAGTCTGTTGTCTTCAATCTCATCTTCCAGGTTACCAATATCTTCTTCAGACTCTCTTCCATCAATATCTTTATGAACCTCTCCATTTCTGCTTGAAGGTTCACCTTGTTTAAAATTAGAAGAGAAAATATGGTCAAAAGAGTTGTCAACGCATGAACCAAGGTTGTCAGCGTTGGAGCCATCAACGCCTGAAATAGAGTTGTCAACGTTTGAGCCATCAACGCCTGAAATAGAGTTGTCAACGTTTGAGCCATCAACGCCTGAATTTGTCTTGTCAGCGCTAGATTTTCCTTTGTCATCGCCTGAAAGACCATGCATGTTGTTAACTGGTGATACTTGGGGGCCACCATTTTCCTTTCCAGCAGCAGTAGCAGCAAAAGCATCTGTCCATATGGAATAGTGACATACTCAAGTATGGGTGATGACTTGTCTGCTTGTGATCCAACCTCTTCATTAACCTGTGTACCTAAAACATCAACAACTGGTTCTTCTATAACACTTGAAGTTACCTTCACAATGTTTGGATTAGTAACAGGCATATAACTCAAAGTCCTAGATAGAGGTTCCAAGTCAAATAACCAATTTGGACCACTTTCAGGATCACTAGGTTTACTTTCTAAAAACCTAACATGTACTTTTTCAAGTATACGTTTTTCCTTCTTAATGTAAACCCTATATCCTTTACTCTGCACTGAATAACCCATGAAGTAGCCTTCATCACCTTTAGCACTAAATTTACCTAAGGCATCACTAGTATCCAACACAACTACATGACAACCAAAAGGTTTAAGAAAACCAATATTAGGTTTCTTTCCCCAAAGTAACTCATAAGGTGTTTTGTTATGTATCTTGTTGACTAATGCTCTATTCTGAACATAACAAGCTGTATTCACAGCCTCAGCCCAAAAAGTAATGGGAAAGTGAGCATCAGCCAACATAGTCCTGGCTGCTTCTATGAGGGTTCTATTCTTTCTCTCAGCAACCCCATTTTGCTTTGGGGTTCTGGCTACACTAAACTGTCTAGTAATCCCTTTCTTGGAACAAAAATCATCCAACAGTTTATTTCTAAACTCACCACCATTGTCATTTCTAAGCATCTTAACTTCATTACGAGTCTTCTTTTCAATTTGGTTAATAAAGTTAATTATCAGCATTGTCACTTTTCAAAGCTAAAAAGAAAGTCCAAGTAAACCTAGAAAAATCATCAGTAATGACAAAGCAGTAAGATTTACCATTCAAGCTTTCTATATTAGTTGGACCAAACAGGTCCATATGCAGCAAGTGAAGTGGTTTAGAACTAGAGTGCACCTGTTTAGACTTAAATGAGACCTTATGTTGTTTGCCTTTAAGGCATGCAACACAAGAGTGGTCATTGTGGAAAGCCTTTTCAGGCAAACCATCAACCAAGCCAAGTCTCACAAGCCTGTTTATATTTTTAAAGTTAATGTGCCCTAGTCTCTTGTGCCATAGATTACTCTCATCAACTGAAGCCTTAGCATAAAGACATGACAAGTTATTATTCATCCTAATCCCATTAAGATTCAGAGTATAAATGTCCTTATGCCTAGGTGTTCTATAATCAATGACTTTCTCATCTGGTATTTTAAAATCCTTGCTCAACACCAAGCATTCAGTATCAGTGAAAATAACCTTATTTTTGTTATCATAAACTTGTGATACACTAAAAAGATTATAGTCAAGTTCTTTTACCAGAAACAAATTTTCAAAACGTAAATTGTTGGTGAGAAGAGTTCCTTTGCCTGTGATAGTTCCATATCCGCCTCTAAAGTAAACTTTATCACCATCCTTAATGGGAGTGAAGTTTATGAGATAATCTTCCTTCCCAGTCATGTGCCTAGAGCATCCACTATCCCAATAGCCATAATCATTAACCTGTTTTTGAATGTCCTGCACATAAAGAAAACAAATTAGTTTTCTTTTGGAACCCAAGCCTGAGCAGACTTGGATTCATTTGGTTGTTCAACAAGAACATATTTAGTCCTCATAACAACCCCTTGTTCATCCCTTTTTGGATCAAACAACCAATTAACCCCAATTGGTTTTGTGATGACCTTTGAAATTTAATAAATCTGTTACAAGTCATAAAAATCCCATCTGAATTAGGGTTTTGATCTTGCTTAGGTCTCCATGTCAAGCTAGAAGAAGCTTTAGACCCCTTTCCCTTTGGTTGCAAATATTTACCATTATTTGGTCTGGCAACGTTTCTGTCAGCGTTTGATTTGGACTTGTCAACGCTGAAATTACCCATATCAGCGTTGAACCTAGGGTTTGCTACAGGAACCCATTGTCTATTAGACCATGTATTGGTCTTTTAAAAAGGTGTTTGTCCATAAGTATTAGACCCTTTAGTAAAGAATGGACCTGGTCTAACAACTTGTGGACTTTGCTGAACAAAAGGTTTGGGTTTGACAGTGTTTGACTTTTTGTCAACGTTGACCTTGGAAGCGTTGACACACTTATAGGCTAAATGTGAAAAGCTACCACAAGTATAACAGGCTTTTCTAGACATAACTCTAGGTCTAGAAGAAAAGAAACCTGTTCCATTATCACTAATTTGGCTTTTTGGTGACCTAGTATTTCTATACATTTCTGCATATTTAATGTTAGGTTTTCTAACAACGTTTGAGCCAAGGTCAACAGTCTTGCCAGTGATTGGGTTTGTTACTTTGATAGGGGTAGACTCATTTGGGCTATCACTAAGCATGCCACCCTTGACAAACAAGGTAGGGTTGTCTTTCTTCCATTGGTCCAAATCAGTCAAATTCTGCCTATATTCTTCTACTGGAGTAAGGACTCTTGGTGGAGGAATAAATTCCTCTTCTTGAAGCTCTGGTAAACCAGTCCAAGATAAGTCCTTTCTTTGGACACCATAGAAGTCCCCAGCTAGTGGTTGAACACCAGCATACTCTTTCATCCCAATCCCAATCATATCCCTAGAATCCCTTTGTTTACTAACACATTCTCCTAGGGTTTGTGAGGCTTTATCAAATCTCTGAATTTTAAGATCTACATTATCCTTATTCTTGATAGCCTCATCTAACTTAGCCTGCAATTCAGCATTGACCCTCTCCATGATGTTTCTAAGATCAGTACTAGCATTTAAATCATGTTTTAAGATATTCATTTTATCTTTTAGGTCAAGCTCCATTTTCTTATACTCAGCTACAGTCTTTTTAGTTTGAGTAAGAGCAAGTTGATAGTTAGACAACTTGCATCTCTCATTACTCACATCTGTTGACAATCTTAAAACCTCTTTGTTAAGTCTTTCAGTATTTAAACGACAACCCTTACTACAAAAAGCGGCATCATATACCTCATTGTTTGATGAAGATGACGAGTGTGCCATAAGAGCATAGTGAACATGCTCTTCTTCTTCCATCTCAGCAACCAAAGCTTTATTCTCTTCCTCATCCTTAGCCAAATAGCTCCAATCCCATCCAACACCATCAATTTCTTGCATTGCAACCATGGCCTTGGGATCCTGAGCCTTAACAATTTTGCTTGAGGGTTTTCCAGCATCAGATCTTCTTGGAGATCTGCATTCTCTTATAAAGTGTCCCATACGATGACAATTATAACACTCAACCTTGGATTTATCAAATCCAGCAGTGTCCTTAGCACTAAAAGTCATCTTCTTATTGAATCTTCTATTCCATCTGTTTGCTCTTATACTTGCAAGAGCCATATTCCACTTAATGTCCATCTCCTCCAAATGCTCATCACTAATTTGCTCAAGGTCCTTATATGTAATCACTGAACCATTGGGCAATGAAGCAATGTATGCACACACAGTATCCAGATCAATACCAGCAGGCTTAACTCTTGGTGAGTCAATTTTGGATGTGTCAGCGTCTGAATGTGAGGCGTTGATAGGATATGATCCAGCGTTGACACAGGTTGATCCAGTAACTGGATGCATGTATGACTCTTTCTGATCAAATTGACCTTCACTATGTGAGAAGAAGGCCATGTTTCCATTTGTAGACTTGCTTCCATGATCCAAAAGAGTTTCATTCTCTATCAGCCTCAATTTATTGTACACATCATCAAAGGTAGAACTTTTGTGAGTGTTATTAGCAATTATAGACCTTGCTTCAATTTTCCATGCGTCACCAAGGCTTTTAAGGAAAGTAGAGATGATATCAACATCACCAAGCACTGTTCCTATGAAGGATAGCTTGCTTGTGATATCCAGAAGTCTGCTTCTCACACTACTTAGCTTCTCATTAGGTTGAGCCTTAAAAACAGCATACTCATGCAAGAGTTGCTTCTTTTTCTCTTGCACAGTATCAGCATTACCACCATAGGCAACTTCAAGGGCTGCCCAAAGATCTTTTGTAGACTCATAGCTTCTGTATATGTGCTGATTTTCTTGTCCCAAAGAGAGTTTCAGAATGCTTAGGGTTTTCATATCAACCCTTCTCTTTGCTATATCCTCAGTTGAGACATCTCTACCATCATCAGGTTTTTCTCTTCGTTCCTCTTCAGTAGAACATTGAATAGCTGTTCTTGCAGCAATGGCAGCTGCAATCTTTGCTGCCTTATCGAATGTGTTTCCATATTCAATAATTTCCCATAGAGTATAGTCATGTATTTGTAGATATTGCTCAAAGTTAAACTTCCACAGCTTAAAATTTTCTGGGTCTAGCATGGGAATCTTGATGTTGTGATCTGAGGAGGAGGGGGAGTTTGCTTCTGGGGTAGACATGATGTTTTTAGGGTTTTGTGAAAATTAGGGTTTTTGGTAATTTAGGGTTCTTGTGTTCTTTAGATCAAAGTTTCTTAACAAGCTCTGATACCACTTGTTGATCCCAAACTTAGATCGATTTAGCTTGTGTAAACGAGATTAAATCAAGTTAAACACGTAGAGAAACTTTGTTGTGTATAAAACTATTTAAGTATTATGCGGAATTAATACTCAAACAAGAACACACAAACAATTGTAAAACAAACTTTCACTTGATTGATTAGAACAAACTTGCTTACAATGAAAGTGTTAAACGTATGAAAAACTTATATGAAACAAAACCCAAAGGTCTTCTTTTATAGACATAAGAAGCCTTGTACAAGAGTCTAAGTATCAGCTATTCTAGCTAAAGATAAATATATAAAATACATTGTTGATCCTATCTTTACTAGAAACAAACTAGAAACATAATACGCGTAGACCATATCTTTCTATCAGTGCTTGACTTCAACCTATTAACGCTTGACTTCTTCCTGTCAACGCTTGATCTGTCGACGCTTGTTTTCTTTTTATCAACGCTTGTTTTCTTCTTGTCAGCGTTCAAGTGTACTGGCTACATATTATTCCCAACACTAAGTCTTCAAAGACTAGTATCACTTCTACCCATCTTGATATCATCATTCACTGATGTTGGAAATCAAAGAAGATAAGTCTTCTACAATTGTAAGTAACTCAATCCACAATTAACATAATGATTTATCTTCGTGAGTACCTACACATAACAAGATGCAAACTAGTAGATATATTTCAAGAGTAAATATAAAATGCATTAATACTACTAATTTAAGTAATATGCTATATTAACATTTTAAAAGGCTTATTTTCAACAAAAAATAGTTTTGACCAAAGAAAAACTTTAGTACAATATAACCTTCTAATTTGAGGAGACAATGGATCGATCCAAGTTTTAAAGTACAATATACTTCAAAGATCTTGTGTCACCATCTCTCTGATACCAATTGTAGAAACTAGAAGGGGGGTTGAATAGTTTCTTATCGGTTTATCTCCTAATTAAAACTCCTTTCAATTAGGTGAGTGCACAAAACTATCTTTTACTTGAAATCTAGTTGCATAATGATTAGGTTCAATTCTAATGCATTAACAATGTATAGTAAGTGTAGTGATAATGAATGTAAGTAAAGAGTAAGGAAAGAAACAACCTAGTAGAAAGACACCAAGATTTATAGTGGTTCAGCAATGAGGCTCTATCCTCGTTCCTACTCCACTCCTCGAGTACACCTTACTCGAGATTTCCACTATATCCACAAGCTCCCTTCTTGGCGGAGAAAACCTTACAACGTCGCTTACATTATTTTCTGACACTAAACTAAATGTCGAGACCTAATCTTAGCTAGGACCAATCTACACAACGTCGCCCACTTCACTCTTTTACGACACAAGGCTAGATGATAGTTGTAAAATCACACTTGTTTAGGAAAACAAGGCAATTAGGGTAAGTATTAACGAGTAGTTTAGAAAAACCACAAGTTATGACCCAATAAGAGTGAAGTGAGTTCGTTCTCGAGGAGGCTAGTGTGTTGTGTAATGAATTGGTTTTGACTTGTGATTATATTGAGAAAAAGAAAAGAAGAAAGGGGATTAGAAGAGAATGACGGTTACGAAGACGGATCGAGCTAAGACGAAAAGGTCGTTCACGTAAAACCGTAAAAAGCTACAAATTAAAAATTTTAAACCTAAAATTAATTAAAACTAAAAGAAGTCTAAAATAATATAAATAAGAATAAAAATCCAATAAAAATATTTTAAAACTTTTTATTAATTAAATATTCAATTTTAAATGCTAATTAAAGCCCTAAAATTAAATATAATTAATCAGAATGTCCAAAATATTATTTTATTGAACAAATAACTTACTTATATTATCTAAAGACTAAAAAGTATTTTTCCTAATTTTTAAAAACTATTTTTTCTATTTTTAAATCACTAAAAACTATTTTTAAACTAAAATAAATATAAAAAATAATAAAATAATGCTAAAAATAATTTGACACTTTTAAAAATCCTAAATTACTCTAATGAACAGTAGAAAAATGAAAAAGTTTAAAAAATATTATATTTTTCACTAAAAGACAAAAACAGTTTGAATAAAAACCTTAACTAAACTAATTTAATTTTAAAAATTAAATAAAAAGTAAACAGTAAAAACTTTTTAAACCAAAAATCTTAAAATATTTTTCTAAATCCAAGAAAAATCTTAAAACTGAAAAATAATAATTTTTGGCACTAAATGCCAAAAACAGAAATATTAAAAGTATTAAAAATAGCTAATTAATGTAAAAAATACTAAATGAACAGTAAATTAAAAACTAATTAGGCAGAAAAATCAGAAATAAAATTAGAAAAATAATGAAACAAGTTTCAAGTCCTAACTCTTAAATTGGTCCACAAAAGATAAAAAAATCCAAAATCTGATAGTGACACTTTGCCTGTTTTTGTCTGCTTGCTTAGCAGTACTAACCAATACACTAGCAGGGGTAACTTTTTTCCCACTACTAGTGTAAAAACTTGATCTGGTGACTGATGAGCTTAGGAAAGCTCTTTTGCTTGGATTTCTTTGGACAACAAGGCACCCCTACACTCAGTGGAGTGTAGGGAGTCAGATAATGCACAAAAATCAGCAAGTCACTTCACAAAAATCAACACAAAAGGCACACAAATGTTACTGATTAAGGCTATTATAGGTCTGAGAGTATTTTGCTGATGTAACTTGCACAAAATCGAATTTTAAACCCTCAAAACTTGCACACACATCCACCAAATGACATATAAGCAATACAAAATCCTTAAATGACCTAATATCTAGCAGCTTATCAAATTTGATGATCAAACTTCCACAAAATTAGGCAGTAAAGGTACTTTGCTGATTTTGACTGTTTACCAAAATTTTAAGCATGCAAATGTGTTTAAACTTCACCAAACAGAAACCCAAACTAACATATAACCTATAACTAACCTAAGGAGTGTATTTAACCAGGTTTTAAGCAAGCTTGATGTCAATAAACCCAACTTAAGCCTTAATCCAAACACCCTTTATAATCTGAAACAAAAAATTTACAAAGCAATTCTATTCAAATCCAAACCAAACTAATCCTAATCAACTCTATCATGCATAATAATCATTATAAGACCCAAACAAGCAGATAACACCAACTCACAAACAGATTTTCACAAATGAACCAAATCTCATAAAACTGAAATATGAAACTCAAAACTAGGAATAAGAAAGTTACCTTGTGGGACCCACATCCAGCTCCCACAGTGACTGAAAAGTCACCTCCTACAAGCCCGGGCTTGTGCTGATCCTTGGACAAGCAAGCTCCTAATAAGCTTCCTGCTAAGAACAATGAACAAACACAATATCCAATTTTCTGATTTTTGAAACTTTTTAAACCTTTTCACAAACTTCTCAGATAAAACTTCTCAAATAATCTTCTTTCAAAAACACTTAAATAACCAACTTACAACTCAGAAAACCAAAATTCAGAACAAGATTTAATCAAATCTTGAACTTTTTCAGAAACTTGAAGTTGCCTTTTGAAAACTCAAAATTACTTCAACAAATTAATTTTGGAACTCAGATTAATACTCATCAAACACCAACTTTTAACCAAGAAAAGTAATTACAATTTTTATAAAAAATACCAAATTGCATATATTAAAAAGGAATTACAATTTTTAAGTAAAAATCTGGAACAAGTATATGTGGTACATGCACCATCATATATATACTAGTCTAAAGAACTATCTAGAATCAAGAAAAAATAAAACCCTAGTGCAATGAATCCCCTAAATGCCCTTGGACGATTTTGAAAATTTAGTCAAAGTTCACCCCATGTGATGCTTGCTGGATGATAACTGTTTGAAAGTGATCTCATTCGTTCATTGTTCCTTTGGGAGCACAAATTCCATCTTGGCTGTTTATCTGGTCGGTTTTTGGGGGGTTTGGGTGAAAAAGACGTTGCAGGGGAGGGCCCTACCCAACACATGGGTGTGTTGGGAGGGAATCTGAGAGTGGGGTTGTGTTTAGGGTGTGGGTAATTAGTGATCTGGAAGCAATTAACAAAAACCCCTTTGTTTTGAGTGATTAAGGTTTTAGGGTTTATGGGATTAAGAACTTTAGCAGGGTGGGTTTTGATTTAGTTTTGGGGGTTAAGTTTTTAAATTATGTGTTAAGTGGGAAAACGTTGGGGGTTTGACTGGATTGTTGACCAGGTTTATTAATAAACCTGGTAAGTGGGCTTGGGTTGGGTTTGGACGGGCATGGGTTTGGGTAAAAGGGTAGGGTCGGGTATTGGTGAGGTGTCAGTTTATGAGTGGTGGGATGAAGTTGTTTGTCTGGACAGAATAGCCCCCCCATGTTTCTTGTTTCCTTCACTTTGTATTAAACAGCAAAAAGCCCCAACTCCTTTATATTCAACTTTGGCACCTTGTCAAAAATGGCACAATAACTTTTCAAGCTTGTATACAAGGACCATTAATGCATATTTTTGGATTCTTCAAGGGCATAACTTGTGTAATCTTCAAACATAGAGGTCTTCTTTTGCCAATGATGATTTCTTCAAGGTCTTATCTTGCCAAGTCTTCAAAAATGAGGGACCAATGTTGCCAATCTTCAAAACTTCAAGGTCATTTTTGGAAATTCCATGCTTGGGCCCGGTTCATTGTGCGGCTTCGTTTCCCGTGTTCGTTTTTGATTGATTCTTGTGATATTTTTGTCATTTTCTCAATATCCGTACCTAAAATAAACAAGCAACAAACACGAGCATATATTTGGCAGTTTTAATGATATTTTATGCATTTTAAGCTCGTTTTGGACGATGAGACCATGTATAAAAGCAGTCTCATCACTCCCCCATACTAAACCATTGCCGTGCCCTCACGCAATGCTAGAATAAAGTATCATAGCATCTCCAAAATCAATTTTTATTCACTTTATTGAATGATAAACTAGCTACGCTACTACTATTACTACTACTTGTGGTTTAGACATAATGTATGATTTTCATCGCAAAATGGGACGTTTAGGTTCATAGAATAAGAACACGTGAATGCTTCGTTAGAAATAATTTCGTCGTCCTCGATTTTCACCTTAATTCCATGCCAAGCGTGCAACGAGATCATTGTCATTATAAGTTAGTAATGCTAACACTACTCATATGCCCTAATCACGTACTTATCCTCCCATTATTCCTAAGTTGTATCTCTTATATTTTATTTTGTCTTGAATGTTTCACGAGGATACATTGTTTAACTTATGCGATAATAGAGATTTAGGTCTAAAAATAGAGTCCTAACGGTGTAACTAAGACCATCAAATCAATAACCCCTCCTAATAGACAACGATGTCAAAAAATTAAGTTGACAAGAAGAATCGATAAACACGGTTTTATAACGGTTTTGAACATGAGACTTATTACCAAGACTTTTATACGCCCCCTAACGGGAGGGCCTTATTATCTTTGGTTTACCTCCATCTTTTATTCAACTTCGCCATGAAGCTTTTATTATGACTTCGGTCTTGCCTTGCCTTTTATTATCCGCCTCATCGGTGGTTTTATTAGCCAAAGACGTATATCCTCACGCTAAGGCGAATTTTGGATCTTTAAAGCTTCGAAGATTAAGGCTTGATTCACTTTCAATTTTGCATAGATTTTTCGGCCTTGTGGGGCTTCAAATTGTTTGCTAGATTTAGGTGAGCACTTGAAATCTTATTATTGGGTGAAGCTTTTGACTATTCGGGTGCCAATACTTCAAAACCGTGACGTTGGCGATACCTTAATGTCTTCCCAATTTAATTACACGGAAGCTACTAGAAAAGACTAGAAACCCAACAATCCTAACTAAACCGCTAAGTCAATATTTATTAAGCAAAAAATATTTACATGCGAAGGGAGAATAAGCAAACAACGAGAACACATGAGTTTTTGAAAGAATACGAGTACTCTACGTTTAGCATAGTAACTTATAATTAACTCTATCATTTCTCGTCCTCATTTAAGAGACTTAGCCTAATGTGTAGTTAAGGAATCAAAGCTAATTGCTCAACAGCACGATCGAGTCAAAAATTACTCTTATTCTCGCCATCGGAAAACCTACATTCGTGTCTTCAAACACTTATAAAACATGAGAAAAATTTTAAAATTTGGCCATTTTTAACCTTATTTTGCAACAAAAACGATAAACAAAAAGATAAACTTTGGAAAGCGTGAAGGTTAGGCAAGGCAAGTATCTATTCACCCCCCCATACTAAAGTTAAACATTGTCCTCAATGTTTCGAGTCTAGGGGTGCAAACACCCCCATACTAGAGACGTAGTCGAATGCCTAATCTAGCATGGAAAGGGTGTAACCAATAAATTAATAGCCGTTTATGAAGTGTGCTATAAACCTAAGGTTAGAACATCAAAGGATATATCATTTGGATATTGAGAAGGTCTTCAAAGCAAACGATCGAGTGCTCCCATAAAACGAACACGAGAGGCTCCAATCGTGAAGATCATGATCATCTAAAAACCACAAGTCACAAAATGATAGTTGTAAAATCACACTTGTTTAGGAAAACAAGGCAATTAGGGTAAGTATTAACGAGTAGTTTAGGAAAACCACAAGTTAAAAACAACCATGAAACAATGGTTGGAAGGGCACAAATCCCCTCACGTTAGGTTAACTAAAAAATATTTACAAGGATAAGCATGAGAATCCCCCACGAGGCACCTTGTTTTTGATAACCGAGTCAAAAGCTCGACTCGAATCCCCATAAATGTGATCATTTAGGGATAATCATGGTATGGTAAATTTTTGGTGGGGCTTACATGATAAACAAGGCCAAAAAACAACCGGTATTAAGGACTAAGTCCTTTGATGGTGCAAAATACCGGGATCGAAGATGGCGTTCTCGTTTTCATTAGAAAAACAAATCAACGCCACTCCATCATGTGACAACATAAACCCTAAGGGTTTCAAGAAAATAGATGAGAAGAAATAGAAGGGTGGGACAATGGGTAAGTCATAAAAACCATGAGCTACTCGAGGTAGACTCGCACCAATCAAATAGAAAGATTTTCCATTTATTGCATAGGTGGAAGACCGAGATTTCCCTTTATAAGCAATTCCGGGATCAAATATCTCGTCCTCGGTAGAGAAAGGGGAGGGAACATAAGGGGCTTCCCCCACACTAAGTCCACACAAAGCATCGTCAAAAGGAGAAGACGAGCTTGTAGTACTCAAAACACGTGGTGATGACGGAGTTAGAGTTATAGAAAATTCTTTTAAATTCAATTTCAAATCTTTTCCTTTTTCATCTTTTAAAGTCTCCTTATGAAAACCCGACTTAATTATGTCAAAAATATTTGGTGTTTCTAAAGCAATGTTAGTCACACTAAAAATTCTCACATTTGAAAACCGTTTTGGTAAAGGTGGTGGTAAGTTCTCAAAACGTTTGTCAACAAAGAAAACTCCCCCATCGAGATCAACATATTCATCATCCGAAGAATCATTCACAATTGGGATCGTAGGCTTAACACTCTTAACCTCCACCGGCGGAGGGGACGGAACTTCATTTTTATCATCAACTCCTAAAACTCTTTTTGAAATCTTTTTGCAAATGTTTTTGATGGGATTGACATTGTACAAAGACGTGATAGAATACACATGAGAAAGTGTGGAGTTTTGAGTTGCATTAATGACGAGCTCTTCCTCATTGAAACGAAGAGTGATTTTCCTAGCGTGCACATCGATAAGTGCTCTCGAGGTGTCCAAAAATGATCGACCTAAAATTAGAGGAACTTTAGGATCGATGGGAATGTCAACAACAATAAAGTCTACGGGATAGTAGAACTTTCCAACTTTCACGAAGACGTCCTCGGCTACTCCACAAGCTAGAATCGTAGAATGATCGGCCATCTCGATTGACATTCTTGAAGGAGTGAGATTGGGAAGATTGAGTGATTTAAAAATCTCAAGAGGCATCAAATTAATACTAGCACCAAGATCGGCCAAGGCGTAGCATTCTTCCATGTCTTGTATAGCACATGGGATTAAAAAATTTGCCGGGATCACCGACTTTTTGAGGTATGCGGCTAAGAAAAACCGATGAACAACTAGACGATTTTTGCAATTTCTCTTTGTTATTCAACATACTTTTGAAGTTCGCGGCAAATCGAGGCATCATGAACAAGGCGTCGGCAAAACTTATATTAAAATGCAAGTCACGAAACATTTTCATGAAAAGTTCAAATTGATAATTATTTTTTCTTGTGCCTTTTCCTTGTCTCGTCTTGAAGGGTAAGGTAAGGGTGGTGTGGGTTGGGGCATAGGCAAAGGCCTTGGAATCTCGGGTTCCATGATTGGTATTGGTTCAACCGTAGGTGTGTTTTGAGCGGTACTTCGTGGGCTTGGAATTTGCTCCTTTTCTACCACCACCTCGGGTTCTTTATCTTTTTCCTTCTCCATAGAAGTACTTGGACGAGAAATGGGCTCTTTGAAAGTTTTACCACTACGAGTAGTAATAACCTTCAATTCTCCCTTCGGGTTCACGATGGTATCACTAGGAAGACCACCCGAAGAAGAAGGTTTACACATGATGGCTTCAAACATTTTTCCCACGGTCTTCAAACTTAGATTGCCTAGCATCCGCTTTTAACAACTCTTGCTTAATCTCATGTTGACCTTGCTCCATTTTTTGTTGATTTTGTTGGAGTCGTTGAACATTTCCTTCCATTTTATTAGCATGAATTTTAAGTTCATTAGCAAGTTCGTTTTTAAGCTCGTTTTTCAACTCGGATCTTAAGCTAACCATTTCACATTGCATATTATCAAACTTAGCATCGTTTGCCTTAACATAATTCAAAAACTCTCCTTGAAGATTTTTGGTGTGATCATTTTGAAAACCTTGAGTGGTAGTTTGAAAATCACGGTTTTGGTTTTGGTTTGAAATTTGCCCATTTCCACTTTGATAATTACCCTTGTTGTAATTACGTTGATTGCCTTGATAATTACCACCTTGGTTGTTGTTTTGATAGTTATTAGCATTTTGATTTGGTGGAGCTTGATTTTGGCGGGAACCTTGACCGTTTTGGTTATAAGTTCCCGTGGCTATATAAGCACTCGAAGTGTTACCATCCACGGTAATGCACTCGGAAAGATCATGAGCTCCACCACACGACAAACAACTCTTAGCAACCGCTTTAACCGAAGTGGAATTTGAAGCTTCTTGAGCTTTCCAATGGGACATAAGAGTCGAAAACCTATCGAAAAACCGATTTTCCTCATTAGCTTCATCTTGCAAGGCATTAATGCTACGAGACGATGGTGACGATGATGAACCCAATTTGGTAACACTCGGTGTGTTACGAGGGCTATAAACCTTAGACCTATTTTCAATTATCACCAAAGCTTCCTCAACCGTTTTACACAAAAAAATTACCACCCGCGGCGGCATTTAAATAATCTCTTTCATGATCATTAAGTCCATTGTAAAATGTGTCAATTTGATGCAAGTCGGAAAAACCGTGATGAGGACATTCATGTAACATCTCCTTAAACCTATTCCAAGCCGTTGAAAAACTTTCATTTGATTCTTGTGAAAACTTTGAAATCTCATTTTTCAAATGCGTAGTCTTAGAGGGCGGAAAAAATTGGTTCACAAATTTTGAAACGAGATCCTTCCACGTCAATATAGAATTGGGTAGCTCTTTCTCTAACCAAATTTTAGCGGGCCCCGCTAAGGAATACGGAAAAAGCATCATCTTAATCGAGTCATTCGAGACATCCTTAAATTTGCAAGTGGCGGTAAGACGATTGAATTGGCGGATATGGTTGTGTGGATTGTCCTTCTCATCACCACGGAATTTGTTGTTTTGGATCATCGACAACAAACCCGTTTTCACCTCAAATTCTCCGCAAGGATAGCGGGAATCACAATAGCTTCTCAATAACCCTCGATGGGTGCTTGAAGTAACTCCATCATAGTTCGATTCGCCATGGTTGGTGCTTCTCTTACAATGGGTTCGTCAATAGGAGACTCCTCACTAGAATGATTTGGAGTGGGAGTTTTGTTCTTTCGTTTACGTGCACGTCTTGCTTGATTACGAGTTAGCATAAACGTCACGTACAACGAGGGGACGAGCAAAGAAGATTCTTTTTGGTGTTTTGTATTGTTCAATTTTTTTGTGGTTTTTGATTGTATTAACCTTTTTGGATCTTGTGGAATGTATTAAGTAGACACAAATCTACAAATCTCCTCCTTAATCAAATCTCTCGATTAAAGAAGCCTCAAGGAATGAAAACGATCACGTGAAGTGAACGCCTTCGATGACTTTAGAATGTTGGTGGAACACCAAAACGTTCAAGAGGGTTTAATCAATGGAAACCAAGAAAATATATATGATATGTAATAATACTTTGGGCGGCAAAACCTTCGATTAGCTTTCAAAATCAAAATATGCACAAGCAAGCGGAGGAAACGAGGTGGCGTGAAGCACTTAAGAGCCTTTTTCCTTTAGGTCGTAAAATACAACCGCCTTATACCCACCTTATAGTTTGTATTTTTCAAAATCGAGCTTCACGAAAGTATTTATCTATTTTTGCCTTTTTCTTTGGTTTGAGATTCGAATACAATGATTGGGTAATGACCTCCCAAGTCAAGGTTGTGATTTCTCACGTATTTGGAGTACTTGTGAATTTATTGTTCTACGTATACAATATATTAATAGTATTCACACAAAAACCAAAAACCGATAATACGTATTAGTAGAGTGCTACTAATACAAATACTAATTATGGTTAGTATATAAAAATAACAATTTCAATCAAAACACAACACGCCTCCCCGGCAGCGGCGCCAAAATGATAGTTGTAAAATCACACTTGTTTAGGAAAACAAGGCAATTAGGGTAAGTATTAACGAGTAGTTTAGGAAAACCACAAGTTATGACCCAATAAGAGTGAAGTGAGTTCGTTCTCGAGGAGGCTAGTGTGTTGTGTAATGAATTGGTTTTGACTTGTGATTATATTGAGAAAAAGAAAAGAAGAAAGGGGATTAGAAGAGAATGACGGTTACGAAGACGGATCGAGCTAAGACGAAAAGGTCGTTCACGTAAAACCGTAAAAAGCTACAAATTAAAAATTTTAAACCTAAAATTAATTAAAGCTAAAAGAAGTCTAAAATATTATAAATAAGAATAAAAATCCAATAAAAATATTTTAAAACCTTTTATTAATTAAATATTCAATTTTAAATGCTAATTAAAGCCCTAAAATTAAATATAATTAATCAAAATGTCCAAAATATTATTTTATTGAACAAATAACTTACTTATATTATCTAAAGACTAAAAAGTATTTTTCCTAATTTTTAAAAACTATTTTTTCTATTTTTAAATCACTAAAAACTATTTTAAACTAAAATAATTATAAAAAAATAATAAAATAATGCTAAAAATAATTTGACACTTTTGAAAATCCTAAATTACTCTAATGAACAGTAGAAAAATGAAAAAGTTTAAAAAATATTAAATTTTTCACTAAAAGACAAAAACAGTTTGAATAAAAACCTTAATTAAACTAATTTAATTTTAAAAATTAAATAAAAAGTGAACAGTAAAAACTTTTTAAACCAAAAATCTTAAAATATTTTTCTAAATCCAAGAAAAATCTTAAAACTGAAAAATAATAATTTTTGGCACTAAATGCCAAAAACAAAAATATTAAAAGTATTAAAAATAGCTAATTAATGTAAAAAATACTAAATGAACAGTAAATTAAAAACTAATTAGGCAGAAAAATCAGAAATAAAATTAGAAAAATAATGAAACAAGTTTCAAGTCCTAACTCTTAAATTGGTCCACAAAAGACAAAAAATCCAAAATCTGATAGTGACACTTTGCCTGTTTTTGTCTGCTTGCTTAGCAGTACTAACCAATACACTAGCAGGGATAACTTTTTTCCCACTGCTAGTGTAAAAACTTGATCTGGTGACTGATGAGCTTAGGAAAGCTCTTTTGCTTGGATTTCTTTGGACAACAAGGCACCCCTACACTCAGTGGAGTGTAGGGAGTCAGATAATGCACAAAAATCAGCAAGTCACTTCACAAAAATCAACACAAAAGGCACACAAATGTTACTGATTAAGGCTATTATAGGTCTGAGAGTATTTTGCTGATGTAACTTGCACAAAATCGAATTTTAAACCCTCAAAACTTGCACACACATCCACCAAATGACATATAAGCAATACAAAATCCTTAAATGACCTAATATCTAGCAGCTTATCAAATTTGATGATCAAACTTCCACAAAATAAGGCAGAAAAGGTACTTTGCTGATTTTGACTGTTTACCAAAAGTTTAAGCATGCAAATGTGTTTAAACTTCACCAAACAGAAACCCAAACTAACATATAACCTATAACTAACCTAAGGAGTGTATTTAACCAGGTTTTAAGCAAGCTTGATGTCAATAAACCCAACTTAAGCCTTAATCCAAACACCCCTTTATAATCTGAAACTAAAAATTTACAAAGCAATTCTATTCAAATCCAAACCAAACTAATCCTAATCAACTCTATCATGCATAATAATCATTATAAGACCCAAACAAGCAGATAACACCAACTCACAAACAGATTTTCACAAATTCACCAAATCTCATAAAACTGAAATATGAAACTCAAAACTAGGAATAAGAAAGTTACCTTGTGGGACCCATATCCAGGTCCCACAGTGACTGAAAAGTCACCTCCTACAAGCCCGGGCTTGTGCTGATCCTTGGACAAACAAGCTCCTAATAAGCTTCCTGCTAAGAACAATGAACAAACACAATATCCAATTTTCTGATTTTTGAAACTTTTTAAACCTTTTCACAAACTTCTCAGATAAAACTTCTCAAATAATCTTCTTTCAAAAACACTTAAATAACCAACTTACAACTCAGAAAACCAAAATTCAGAACAAGATTTAATCAAATCTTGAACTTTTTCAGAAACTTGAAGTTGCCTTTTGAAAACTCAAAATTACTTCAACAAATTAATTTTGGAACTCAGATTAATACTCATCAAACACCAACTTTTAACCAAGAAAAGGAATTACAATTTTTATAAAAAATACCAACTTTCATATATTAAAAAGGAATTACAATTTTTGAGTAAAAATCTGGAACAAGTATATGTGGTACATGCACCATCATATATATACTAGTCTAAAGAACTATCTAGAATCAAGAAAAAATAAAACCCTAGTGCAATGAATCCCCTAAATGCCCTTGGACGATTTTGAAAATTTAGTCAAAGTTCATCCCATGTGATGCTTGCTGGATGATAACTGTTTGAAAGTGATCTCATTCGTTCATTGTTCCTTTGGGAGCATGAATTCCATCTTGGCTGTTTATCTGGTCGGTTTTTGGGGGTTTGGGTGAAAAAGACGTTGCAGGGGAGGGCCCTACCCAACACATGAGTGTGTTGGGAGGGAATCTGAGAGTGGGGTTGTGTATAGGGTGTGGGTAATTAGTGATCTGGAAGCAATTAACAAAAACCCCTTTGTTTTGAGTGATTAAGGTTTTAGGGTTTATGGGATTAAGAACTTTAGCAGGGTGGGTTTTGATTTAGTTTTGGGGGTTAAGTTTTTAAATTATGTGTTAAGTGGGAAAACGTTGGGGGTTTGACTGGATTGTTGACCAGGTTTATTAATAAACCTGGTAAGTGGGCTTGGGTTGGGTTTGGACGGGCATGGGTTTGGGTAAAAGGGTAGGGTCGGGTATTGGTGAGGTGTCAGTTTATGAGTGGTGGGATGAAGTTCTTTGTCTGGACAGAATAGCCCCCATGTTTCTTGTTTCCTTCACTTTGTATTAAACAACAAAAAGCCCCAACTCCTTTATATTCAACTTTGGCAGCTTGTCAAAAATGGCACAATAACTTTTCAAGCTTGTATACAAGGACCATTAATGCATATTTATGGATTCTTCAAGGGCATAACTTATGTAATCTTCAAACATGGAGGTCTTCTTTTGCCAATGATGATTTCTTCAAGGTCTTATCTTGCCAAGTCTTCAAAAATGAGGGACCAATGTTGCCAATCTTCAAAACTTCAAGGTCATTTTTGGAAATTCCATTCTTGGGCCCGGTTCATTGTGCAGCTTCGTTTCCTGTGTTCGTTTTTGATTGATTCTTGTGATCTTTTTGTCATTTCCTCAATATCTGTACCTAAAATACACAAGCAACAAACACGAGCATATATTTGGCAGTTTTAATGATATTTTATGCATTTTAAGCTCGTTTTGGACGATGAGACCATGTATAAAAGCAGTCTCATCACTAGATGTCGAGTTCTAATCCAAAGGTAGAACCAATCTTCACAACGTTGCCTACTTCACCATTTTCCGACACAAGGCTAGATGTCGAGTTCTAATCCAAAGCTAGAACCAATCTTCATGACTCTTCAATTTGAAGCTAAGTGAGAACTTCACACAACACAATTACATATCACTTTATAGTTTAGTGAGAACTCACAAGACACAACCACATCACTTTAAAGTTTAGTGAGAACTCATAAGACACAACCACATCACTTTATAGTTTAGTGAGAACTAACACTACAACTAAATACAACTCAACTAATCATATCCAAGTACACACATGTAGCTTGGATCTACACAACATAAATCCAAGCATACACATGTGCAATGGATGTACACAACTCTAATCCAAGTATTCACAAATAACTTGGATGAACACAACTAGTCCAAGTATTCAAAAATACATTGGATCTACATAAGACACAAATAAAAAAATGATGAACATGACTAGATCTTTAGGAGAAGGTGATCTTCATCAATGCTACATATTTAATCACATCACAAGTGTGCGAGTGATCTTCTATTTGTACAAGGTAAAGAAGGAGATCAAAAGGATAATCATGAGTAAACATACTTAACACATTAAGTGATCATTTACAAATGACTAGGATTAGATTGGAGAAAGAAGGCTGAAGAAGATGTCCAAAAAGGGTTTGATCCACTATTTATAGGACAAAACATCTAATGGCTATATCTGCCCGCGGTTCCTTATTGGAGCCTGCGGTTCCTTATCGATAAGGAACCGCCGTAGGTGATAGGCACGGCCGGCGTAGAGTCCGCTCCTTTTTGTCTTTTAGTGAATTTGAAATATTTGAGGGTGTTTAAACCTTCAAAGGATATTCTTATGGCATTTGGAATATGCCATACTCAAATTTGCATTTTCATTTTGATAAAACATTTTCTTAAAAATAAAGTTTATTAAAAATCTTTTGTTATGTTTGACAAAAGTGAGTTTTAAGGCTAATCACTTTTGTGATCACTAAGCATGATTAAGATATGTTAGTGTAATGATTATTACCTTGATGATAGTGATTGTTAGATAATTCGTTTTATGATTGTTTTTGACAATAAATGTCTTTGTAATTTGTCGTGATCAAAACTAAGAAAGATTAATTAATACTAACAATGTTCTTAGGCATTGCTTTGCATTAACACCTTATTTTCCAACTTTGAAGTCATCATGCATCATTTTAGGAATGAAAACTGGAACCCCACTACTGCATCTAGTCCATGTTTACATCCATGTTCTCCATATTTGTAGTATTACATTATGTTTAGGATAGTGGTACACGTTCTAGTTTACTATTTAAATGTAATCCATGCACATTAGTGAATGAAGAAGAAAAAAGAACAGAAAATTACCTCAGTTTGTTAGTCGTATGTTTACATTTTCAGCAAATTACAATTCTTAGTAGTAGTTTAGTTTAGATATCGACTATCTTTAGCCTTAGTCATATCATTATGTTTGTATGTATGAGACTATGAGAGTAGTTTATCTAATTACAGTAATTTTTACAATTAAGATATGTTTTTTGTGGTGTCATGGTTCATCTTGTTACTAGTACATTATATTGTTTGAAAAGTTATCTTGAAAATAGAAATCTTATACATGAGTGTCACCGCTACACTCCTTAGATCTATATAGTATACACGATAAACAGTTAAATACCACCAAAGCAATCCCATAAAATACATTAAGGGCGTGTTTGGTTTCAGGGAGTGGGCACTATTAAGTTTGGGTTATTATAAAAAGAAGTGTTTGGTAAAATTTTGTAGACCGAAAATTGGCAGTTAACCATACTGCTAGACTTTTCTGACAATTGATATGTTTTGTGGACCAAAACAATTTTACTATCACTTTTTCTTTCTCTTTATTATACAATTCACATTATTATATTTTATTTTATAATACTAAAAATTAATTTTAAATTATAAATATTATTTTATAATATAATAATATTTATATCTAATAAATATTTTCTCTCACCAAAACCTACATTAAATTCAAATCTTACTCAATTCTAAACCCTTACTTTATAAACCAACTCCCAAAGTAAAATCCATCTACAAACTAAATGGGCCCTAAGAAACCTTACCTTTCAACCCGAATTTGGCTTAAATGTCTACAATTAGTAACCCGAAGAAGGGTGTGAATAGTGCGAGGACTGGTTCTTTGCCCAAGTTGAAGTCTATTGTTACGTTATCGTCAGGTGCTGGTTTATCTACATCAAATTCTTACTCTGTTTTGGATCAAGATGATGAAGATGAAGAGGTTGAAATGTAATACTTGGTTTTTACACCTAGTATCAAAATTCGTAGTCCCAAGTCTTTTCGAATTGAAAACCGGTCTTAAGTGCGACTCAATCGTCTTTTGGTGAATCAAGAGAATGATTTGATTTGTTTGTCTATTTTAAACTATTAGCAAGTAATTAAATTGTCGTTGAGTAAATTTGGAACTTGACAAAATTAAACTTAAAGTTAATTTATGAAAATACTTAAAACTTAAAAACTTTGTAAAACTTGAAAACTTAATCAATAGGAATAAAACAATTAATGTCCATCGGAATACACCAAATTTGCAACCATCGGAATGTCACTAGAATTACTCGTCGGAATAATTCAAACAAGAGTCCATCGGAATGTTAAACTTACTACCATCGGAATGTTGCAATGAGTATCTATCAGAATGATGCTGCCGCAGTGTTCCTATCGAAAAATGGGCAGCACTTCGCCTTAACCAAGACCTTAAGACCCGTCGGAATATGTGATCGCAACCCAGATCGGAATAAGGGGTAATAACCAACCGATCGCAAAGTGGAACCCTATTGGGTTATTGCGATCAAATACCGAAAACTATCGGAATGTGTAGAAGCCGTCGGAATGTGTACAAAAACCCTTGTTTTGCGATGGATGGCAACAGTTTCGAAATTGGTGGCAAGAGTGAATCTCAATAAGCAAATGCAATAAGCTATTCTAACAGGATCTTAGTCACTTCAAAAAGCTTAAGTTCGACAACTTTTCAAGATATAAAATCAAGAACTTTGTGAAAGAGACTTTTAAAATAACTAATACCTTTATCAAACCCGAAAATCAATAAGCTAAAACTCGAATAAGCCAATAAGCATTACAAGCTTATGTCCTAAACGCGAAAGAACTTATGTGTAAACCAAGAAGATCAATCCTTCAACCACGAAATCATAAAATCATACGCATGAAGTATGATATTCAGATCAAAGGTAAAATAAATCAAGAAGTGAAGAATGAGACTTAAGATTTAAAAGCTTAAAATTGAACTTTGATTAATGAAAATAAGCAATACAAAGATGTTTTATCATGAAAGATTAAGAAAGAGGATGAAATTTAGTGAGAGAAAGTTTAAGACTTTCTCTCTCTAAAAACTAGAAAGAAACTTAAAAATTAAAACTAGCTAACTCCCCTCCTAATGTGATTAGGAGGGTATTTATAGGGAAGTGGGAGGCATGTGTGGTGCTTTCTTCTTTCTTTTTCTTCTCGACTCGACTTTAATTCTTCGTCTTTTCTCGATGTCGTCTCGGGATTTGAACTTGTCTTTTAATTTTCTTCTTCTATCAGACTTAAGTTCTTCGACTTCGTTAAATTTCAGTCTTTAGACTTTTTCTTCGATAAATCTTCAGAATAGGCCTTGGACTTCCGTTCTTTTTGCACTCTTGATCTTTTGACTTTGTCTTTTCCCGTTTTCTTTGATAAAAGCCCGTGAAAACCCGTGTTTTCTTCCTTTTTCATATTTTGGTCCTAAAACACAATAAAAACACAAACCACGCATAATTCCGACTTTTACGACATAAATCACACGTTTTGGTCTTGTTATTATTGGAAATAAGTGGTAAAAGGATAAGTATTTTCACACTTATTAAATCCCCTACACTTGACCATTGCAATGCCCTCATGCAATGCATTAATTTTAAAGCACGGTTTACATTTTCCATCATAAATAACCCACCTTGGCCTTTATTAAATACTAAACATGAAAAGATAGAACAAGTAAAGAAATTAAAAACTTACATTGGGTTTTGGCAGCCATGAACGTTTATCATCCTCAAGTTTCACGTTCCCCATACCAAGCTTAAAAACGAGATCATTGTTATTATAAGTTAGCAAACCATCACGAACTCATGTGGGCCAATTACTCACTTAGACTCCCTTATTCCTAGGTGTATCTCTTATATTTTATTTTTGTCTTGAATGATCACGAGGATGCATTGTTTGACTTATTTCGATAGTTATTTAGTCCGAAAATAAGGTGAACGATTTAATCAATAGTTAGCTAAAGGACCAAAGCTTTTAAAACTGCTTCTCGGGACCTCATAAAGTTCATATCTTGGCATAACTCGCTTCACGATTTGAGACCTTTCTTGGACCGATATTTGGCAGCGACTTCATACTTCGAATCTTTGAGAGACGTTCTTAAAATAATGGTCTTCTCTTCATAATAGGAATTTCTTCACTTGAAGTTTTGAGAGATTCTTCATCTTTAGACCATGACTTCTTCATTTTTCTCCAATCTTTATTTTGGACTTTGATATACAACGATCCGCCTCCTTTTAGGACTTGGATCTATTTATCCTCATACCTTGTTAGGGTCTTTTCGGATAGACTTCTCCATGACTTTTGGGTAGTTCTTGCTTTTCGTCGTGTGTCTCGATCCTTCATATTGATTTTCGATAAATGATTCTTCACATCACTTTTGGATCTTTAGCAACAAAATGTAGCCCTCATGCCTTGTTAGGGTCTTTTCGGACTCGCCAATCTTCGCATCCCGCTTCAATAAGTTATGCCTTGGCTATGAACTCTAATCCGTACCGAGCAACTTTTAAACGATCTGGGGCTAGAAGCTAAGTAACCTTTTAAATCGTACAACCTTATTTATTGCAGATAAATTTATTAACAAGCGGAGGGAGAATAGGCTTATAATTAACTCAAATAAATTCACGAAAGAATGCCGAACTTATAATTGACTCTATCATCTCTCGTTCTCCACAGTTTAAAATCACAAGGAATGAGACTCGTGGATGCTTAGCCTATTAAATCAAAGTTTTGGGTTTTCGAGTCGCCTATAGGATCTTGCAAATTCTTAGACTTTTTCAAGTTTAGAAATCGCATTTTAAAGTTCCCTTGATAAACGATTCTCTAGGATCAATTATAGGAACTTGCGAAAAGTTCTTGTTCTTAACCCGTGAGAGTTAAGACTTTCGCGTTTTACAGCTCCCTATATAAAAGCCTAGCAAAACTTGACTTAAACACGTTAAGGATACTAGCTAGAGTAAACTTAGGTAAGTAAACTCGGGTTGAGTCAAAATGTTCACGACTAAGAAAAATCTAAACCACTTTATTAAGATTTATTCTAGTAAGGCAAGAAAGTAAACATAACAAAGGAAAATAAAACTATACAACTAGGCCAAAATAGATTAAAAAATTTTGAAAAATGTCGAAACATCAACTTTTCCGGTTAAAATGAGGGCAAATTCATGGAAAAGACCACTTACTTCGATAGAAGTCCCCCCTACACTTGAGATAAACATTGTCCTCAATGTTTAAACATGTGGGAGTAAACTCCCCTACACTTAGGACATTGTGCACTTTGTTTAAATCTTGCTAAGGAAAGGACAACTAAAGTGAATTCAATGTGAACATATAAAATATGAAATATTGAATCACAAGAGTTAAGGATAGAACCAGGAAGATGGGAACACGGTATCACGGTTCGTCAAAAGTCATCAAGGTGGATCTTTGAAGCTTTAATCCCTGCACAGCACAAGAAACAAGACAACAAACACATACGGGGCTCCCCCTACACTTATTATGAAAACAGTAAAGGATAGATCACGGGTTGCCTCCCAAGAAGCGCTTGTTTTTGTTCACCGAGTCACGAGCCTGACTCGACCCATTTTAGTTCATGGGGAATGTGGTGAGGGATGGAATCATCTCATGAGAGATGTCCTCACCAAAGTACAGCTTCAGACGCTGGCCATTCACCTTGAAATTGGGCCCATTCGGCTGAGAAAGCTCAATGGTCCCATAAGGAAAGACTTTGGCGACGGTGAATGGACCAGACCAGCGGCTCTTCAACTTGCCAGAGAAGATCTTCAACCGAGAGTTAAAGAGTAAGACTTGATCACCAACGTGGATCTCTCGGTTCTTGATTTTAGCGTCATGAATGATCTTCGTCTTCTCCTTGTAGATCAGCGAGTTCTCATAAGCTTCATTCCTCAGTTCATTTAGCTCGTTGAGTTGAATCTTGTGATGATCACTGGCTTTGTTGATGTCGAAGTTAGCCCACTTCAAGGCCCAGTGCGCCTTATGATCCAGCTCGATGGGGAGGTGGCAGGCTTTCCCGTACACAAGACGATAAGGTGTAGAACCGATCGGGGTCTTATAAGCAGTACGGAAAGCCCACAGAGCATCATCTAACTTATCGGCCCACGCGGCGCGATGCTCTCCCACAGTATGCTCCAAAATTCGCTTCAAGCCACGGTTGGAAATCTCGGCTTGCCCATTGGTTTGGGGATGATAGGCGGTGGAAAGACGATGATTAACACCATACTTAGCCATGACTCTTTCAAATTGATCATTGCAAAAATGAGTCCCGCGGTCACTGATGATAGCACGAGGAACGCCAAATTGAGCGAAAAGCTGCTTCAAAAAGTTCACAACCACCCTCGCATCATTCGTAGGAAGAGCCTTAGCTTCAACCCATTTTGAAACGTAGTCGACGGCGACGAGGATGTACTTGTTCCCTTTGGATGATGGAAATGGCCCCATAAAGTCGATGCCCCATACGTCAAAGATTTCACATTCCTGTATGAAATTTTGAGGCATCTCATCCTTATGTGTGATCTTGCCTTGACGTTGGCAAGCATCACAATGCTTAACCATTTCGTGAGCATCACGATAAATGGTGGGCCAATAGAATCCAGAATCAAACACTTTCTTAGCGGTGTAGTTGGGACCAAAGTGACCACCGGTGGGTCCTTTGTGGCAAGCTTGGAGAATGTCAAAAGCTGCCGGTCCGTCAACACATCGACGAATGATCAGATCAGCACATTGTTTAAATAGAAAAGGGTCATCCCAAAAGTAAGTCTTAACATCATTCAAGAACTTCTTCTTTTGTTGGGATGTTAACCCTTTGATGAGAATACCACCCGCTAAGTAGTTTGCAATGTCCGCAAAGCACGGGGTGCCATCAAGATTGAGATTTATAGACATTAAGGTCTCAAGGGGGAAAGAGTCATTGATCTCTTTGTTCGGATGATCCCCTTGATATGGATCCTCAAGTCTGCTCAGATGATCCGCGGCCAGGTTTTCTGCTCCCTTCTTGTCATGAATTTCAATGTTGAATTCTTGAAGGAGTAAAACCCAGCGAAGAAGTCTTGGCTTAGAATCATGCTTTGTCATCAAGTACTTCAACGCGGAATGGTCCGTGTATACGATGGTGGGGGATAAAACAAGATAGGGGCGAAATTTCTCAAAAGCATAGACAACAGCTAAAAGCTCTTTTTTGGTTGTCGTATAATGCAATTGAGCCCCCGTCATTGTTTTGCTAGCGTAGTGGAGTGGTTGGAAGTGTTTATTCACTCGTTGGCCCAAAACCGCACCAATAGCAAAGTCGCTAATATCGCACATCAATTCAAAAGGCAGCTCCCAATTAGGGGTAACCAAGACCGGTGCCTTAGTTAGCTTATTCTTAAGAAGATTGAAGGCTTCGAGACACTCTTTAGAAAAGATAAAAGGAGTATCTTTTTCTAAGAGGTGGGTCATCGGGCGAGCGATTTTAGAGAAATCCTGAATGAAGCGACGATAGAAGCCGCATGACCCAGAAAACTTCTCACACCCTTCACGGTTGAAGGTGGAGGTAATTTGGCTATGACATCTACTTTAGCACGGTCAACTTCAAGACCGGCTTTAGAGATTTTGTGTCCTAGCACAATGCCTTCTTTTACCATAAAATGGCATTTTTCCCAATTCAGAACAAGGCGAGTGTCTTCGCACCGCTGAAGCATACGTTCCAAATTGGCAAGGCAAGAAGAGAAGGAATCCCCAAAGACCGAGAAATCATCCATGAAGACTTCCATGGTTTGCTCAACCATGTCATGGAAGATAGCCAACATGCACCTTTGGAAAGTCCCGGGGGCATTGCATAAGCCAAAAGGCATTCTTTTATAAGCAAATGTGCCATAGGGACAGGTGAATGTTGTCTTCTCCTGATCTTGGGGATCGATGGGTATTTGGAAATAACCCGAGAAACCATCAAGAAAGCAGTAATATTCATTACCCGCTAAACGTTCAAGCATTTGGTCTATAAAAGGTAGAGGGAAATGATCCTTTCTCGTGGCATCATTGAGTTTGCGGTAGTCTATACAAACTCTCCACCCAGTAACGAGACGGGTAGGGATCAACTCGTTGTTTGCATTGGGCACAACGGTGATACCGCCTTTCTTAGGCACACAATGGACTGGACTAACCCATGGTGAATCCGAAATAGGGTAAATCATACCCGCATCAAGAAGTTTGATAACCTCTTTTTTGATGACTTCATGGATTTTAGGATTCACCCTTCGTTGGTTTTAAATTGTGGGCTTAAAGTCGTCCTCCATGAGAATTTTATGTGTGCAAAAGTGAGGATCAATTCCACGGATGTCGGAGATTTTCCAAGCGATAGCTCTTTTATGCTTCTTCAACACGGCGATAAGTCGGGCTTTTTCGTCTTCTTTCAGATCCTTTGCGATGATGACCGGTAACTTCTCGTTGTCGTCCAGGAAAACGTACTCAAGATGAGGAGGTAGGTCCTTAAGCTCGAGAGTGGGAGGATCCTCAATAGATGGTGAAACTAACGATGGATCATCATTAGTCACCTCTTTAGGAGAAGGAGGAGACAACGGGTCCTCATTGAGAAGTCTCTCAATAGTACTAATGTCTTCATCCCAATTGGTGGACAAATTATCATACTTTATATCGAGAGGACCCAAGCAAGCTTCGAAATCATCCAAGTCACTTTCTCCGAAAGGAGTCAATGCTGGAGCAATTGAGGCAACGGTCTCAACATTGGGTAGAGAAGAAGGAGTACTTTTGCAAGCATCATGAAAATGTTCTTCACAAGCCTCATCGAGAACATCAATAGCATTAACACTCTCATATGAATAAGGTTGCTTAGAAATCTTACCCATGTTTAAGACAATTTTATCGTCACCAACTCTCATGATTATTTCGCCCGCGGCTACATCAATGAGAGTGCGACCGGTCCTCAGAATGGACGTCCAACAATTAATGGAACACGGGGATCCATCTCATAGTCAACGACAACAAAATCCGCCGGGAAGGTGAATTTGTCAACGCCAACAAAGACATCTTCGGCTATCCCTACTGGATAAGCAACCGTATGGTTGGCTAATTCCAAAGTCATTTTAGTGGGGACAAGCTCGGGGAGAGATAATTGCTTCCAAACACTTAAAGGCATTAAGTTAATACTGGCACCTAGATCGGCTAGGGCCATGCAATTCTCTACTCCCGGGAAGTTGCAAGGAATCAAGAAGCGACCCGGATCACCAAGTTTGGTGGGCAGTTTCCTTAAGAGCACTGCAGAGCAGTTCTCATTAAGTTGGGTCTGAGCGATGTCAAGAAGCTTTTCCTTATCACTTAGAAGATCTTTAAACATCTTAGCGTATTTGGGCATGTGAGCGAGAGCCTCGGCAAAGGAGATGTTAAAATTCAATTGTTTAAACATTGTTAGAAAGTTTGAAACCTGAATATCATCCTTGCTCTTTTGCTTCTCTTTCCTCAACCTTGAAGGATAAGGTATATTGGATGAAGAAGAAGGCTTTAAGGGAATAGGCTCACTCACAACCACGGGTGGTGGGGAAATGGGGATAGAAGGTGAAGGAGGTGGGGAAAGTTGCTCCTTTTCCTTGTTCACAATCACGGGTGGAGGTGTAGGAAGCTCGGGTTCCATATAACCTTTTCCACTACGAGTGGTGATTGCTTTCATCTCCCCTCTTGGATTCGCAACGGTATTACTCGGAAGAGTACCCGAAGAAGAGGATTGATTACCTTGGATGAGCGAACCAATCATATCACGAAGGTGAACAGCTTGATTATTAAAAGAGTTTTGCATGTTGGCATTAATTTCATTGCTGTGTTTGGCCATATCATTCCTTAGCTCGGCTCGAATATCGCTCCCTTGTTTCGCCATTTCTCCCTTCAAGTTGCGGACTTGACTCTGAAGATTCGTTACCAACTCCCGATTAGTCTTCATGAATGTCTCGACTTCTGGACTCACTGCCATCGGTTGATTGAGAGGTGGAGCTTGGTAGGCTTGGGAATTTCCCTGAGTTGGGTATGGGTTTCGTTGGGATTGATATTGATTGTTTGCACGAGGTTGGGATTGGTTGTAGCTTTGTTGTTGGTTTTGGTTTGCAGGAGGGAAACCAGGTGGAGCAAGATAATTGTTGGAACGATAACTTAGCAAGCCACGGTCTCCTTGAGGGCGGGCTTGATAGCCTCCCGTGGGATAAGTACCGTATGCTGCGTTAACGTCTTCAGAAAAATTTCCGTGAGTAGACGGACACTCATTGTAGGAATGAGGACCACCACATGTGTCACAAGAAATAGCAACGGCTTTAGCTTGTTGAGTTTGGTTAGAAGTCAAAATTTGGAGACTTATGTTAATATCAAGAATAGCACGTTCCACAACGAACATGTTGGTAGTGGAAGAAGTAGATGAAACATTAACTCTCTGATTAGATCTTGAGGATGCGGATGAATCCCAATTCTTGTGGTGAGTAGTCATGTTTTCAATCAACTCTCGACACTCCTCCGGTCTCCTTTTCATAAAGGTACCACCGGCGGCGGCATTGATCGTGTCACGATCACGAAAAGTGAGACCATTGTAGAAAGTGTCAATGAGAGTGACGGGGAGCATATTGTGATTAGGACAGCGGTCGATCAAATCATTGTAGCGTTCCCAAGCATCGAAAAGTGATTCATCATTCTCTTGCATGAATCCACTGATTTGGTTACGAAGGCTAGTGACCATGGACGGGGGAAAGTAGCGCGATAAAAAGCGTTGAGTCATGTCATTCCACGTATGAATAGAATTCTTCGGAAGACGGTCAAACCATTTTTCGGCATGGTGAGAAAGCGAGTGGGGAAAGAGTTGAAGGCGAAGGTCATCCATAGAAACACCGGAGCACTTCATGCTTTGGGTCGTGGTAATGAATTTGTCGAGGTGTTTGTTGGCATCATCATCCGGAATTCCATGAAATGGGTTCGTTTGCACTTGCTGGATCATGTGATGCTTCAACGAAAACTCCTGAGCCGTGAAGTGCATTGGCGCAATCGGGCCTCCGCGTCCGTTCATGGTGGGTTGGCACAATTCCTCCATGGTTCGTAAATCAGGTAGGAGGACATTGTTGTTGTTGTTGTTATTGTTGTTATTCAAATTGGGTTGAGGTGGGTGATTATTGTTGTTATTAACACCAGCCATATCTAAATCTTTACGAGTCTCGGGCTCAGAATAGTTCGAAGATCTAGTACGCATACACCTGCAGAAGAAAAATATACACAGAGAATATCTATATAGTCTTTTTGGTGCAAAACCTTTTGGAAAAGAATTGCTTTTAAATGATTTTTTTTAATGTTTTTGTATTTTTGAAGAGTTTTATATTTTTTAGGATTTTTGAAAGTTTTTAAAGCAAGGAAAATAACGTTCAAAGAACGGATCCCAAAATTCAATGCGTCTCTCACTAAAAACCGTTTATCGTAACGAAAAGAGCCGGCAGCGGCGCCATTTAATACTTGGTTTTTACACCTAGTATCAAAATTCTTAGTCCCAAGTCTTTTCGAATTGAAAACCGGTCTTAAGTGCGACTCAATCGTCTTTTGGTGAATCAAGAGAATGATTTGATTTGTTTGTCTATTTTAAACTATTAGCAAGTAATTAAAGTGTCGTTGAGTAAATTTGGAACTTTGACAAAATTAAACTTAAAGTTAATTTATGAAAATACTTAAAACTTAAAAACTTTGTAAAACTTGAAAACTTGAAAACTTAATCAATAGGAATAAAACAATTAATGTCCATCGGAATACACCAAATTTGCAACCATCGGAATGTCACTAGAATTACTCGTCGGAATAATTCAAACAAGAGTCCATCGGAATGTTAAACTTACTACCATCGGAATGTTGCAATGAGTATCTATCGGAATGATGCTGTTGCAATGTTCCTATCGAAAAATGGGCAGCACTTCGCCTTAACCAAGACCTTAAGACCCGTCGGAATATGCGATCGCAATAAGCGATCACAACCCAGATCGGAATAAGGGGTAATAACCAACTGATCGCAAAGTGGAACCCTATTGGGTTATTGCGATCAAATACCGAAAACTATCGGAATGTGTAGAAGTCGTCGGAATGTGTACAAAAACCCTTGTTTTGCGATGGATGGCAACAGTTCCGAAATTGGTGGCAAGAGTGAATCTCAATAAGCAAATGCAATAAGCTATTCTAACCGGATCTTAGTCACTTCAAAAAGCTTAAGTTTGACAACTTTTCAAGATATAAAATCAAGAACTTTGTGAAAGAGACTTTTAAAATAACTAATACCTTTATCAAACCCGAAAATCAATAAGCTAAAACTCGAATAAGCCAATAAGCATTACAAGCTTATGTCCTAAACGCGAAAGAACTTATGTGTAAACCAAGAAGATCAATCCTTCAACCACGAAATCATAAAATCATACGCATGAAGTATGATATTCGGATCAAAGGTAAAATAAATCAAGAAGTGAAGAATGAGACTTAAGATTTAAAAGCTTAAAATTGAACTTTGATTAATGAAAATAAGCAATACAAAGATGTTTTATCATGAAAGATTAAGAAAGAGGATGAAATTTAGTGAGAGAAAGTTTAAGACTTTCTCTCTCTAAAAACTAGAAAGAAACTTAAAAATTAAAACTAGCTAACTCCCCTCCTAATGTGATTAGGAGGGTATTTATAGGGAAGTGGGAGGCATGTGTGGTGCTTTCTTCTTTCTTTTTCTTCTCGACTCGACTTTAATTCTTCGTCTTTTCTCGATGTCGTCTCGGGATTTGAACTTGTCTTTTAATTTTCTTCTTCTATTAGACTTAAGTTCTTCGACTTCGTTAAATTTCCGTCTTTAGACTTTTTTTTCGATAAATCTTCAGAATAGGCCTTGGACTTCCGTTCTTTTTGCACTCTTGATCTTTTGACTTCGTCTTTTCCCGTTTTCTTTGATAAAAGCCCGTGAAAACCCGTGTTTTCTTCCTTTTTCATATTTTGGTCCTAAAACACAATAAAAACACAAACCACGCATAATTCCGACTTTTATGACATAAATCACACGTTTTGGTCTTGTTATTATTGGAAATAAGTTGTAAAAGGATAAGTGTTTTCACACTTATTAAAATGCTATATGATGAAACAACTAATTTATTCTCTAAGACAAATGCAGGTGGAAACTCCTTCACGGCAGCTGTTAGCTAGTTTGGTTTGTTTCGTGGTGTACTAGGTGTTTTGTAAGTGTTTATGGCCTGTCATAAGCACTAGATTTAGGTGTTTATTCAAGCTGTTTTTAGCTTGAAGGTTAATGTGGTACTTTAGCCACATTCCATTTGTACTTTACTGTTTTTTTTGTTAATCTATTTACCGGGGAAACCCATTACCAAAAAAAAAAGAATTTGGCTTAAATTTATTAAATGGTATTTTCCTAGATCCCATTATTAGAGTGAGTCCTTTTTTTAACAGTATAAGAAACAATAGCATAAAAAACAATTGCTTCTAGCAAGATGCTAGAAGAAATTACAAAGAAGATTTTAGCCGGTCATACCAATTACACATGATAGTACCTGTATTTTTTAACCAAGAATACGAATAAAGACGAATATTATCTAGAAGCCATCCTTCCTCATTGATGCAGGATTAAAAATGACACAATTTTGATACTTCCATAAAACCCAACACGAAGTAGCGACGATAACATATAACTTGTTTTTCTTTTCCTTTGAACCTTGCATCGACTCGACCCACGAAACCCAATCTTCACAGGAAAGAATCGAGATAGAAAAATTATCACACCAAATGTTCTAACATATTGTTCCATATTGTTCTAACATCTTTTTGACCAGTTCCAATAACACTTAACTTGTTTAGCCACTCTCTTTCCATGAAAATCACAATCTCTGATAAGATGACTGAAACTAGCACATACAAAGCATAATTTTCTAGTGAAACCAATTAGGACTCTTATTATATGTGACATTTTGTAACAGGTTTCCTAGTAGTTTTTACATGTGTAGCACAACTAGGTTTTTCATGTTCTATTGAAGACTTAGACACATATTCAGCATCACTATCTGACTCATATTCCTCAATAATAGGAGCATCATACCAAACAACTTTGGACTCACAAACTACCAGGTGGGCATAGATTCAAGTGTAATTAGATTTAGAATAGGCAAAGTCACTGGTTTTAGCATTTGTTTCATTATTGTTATAATGTTTTGGACCATAAGTGAAATTTGACTCATCCGTTCCAAAATCGGATTTAGGAGACATGTAAAGTTTTGTTACATGAGGTGGTACAAGATGCATTCTTTCAATTTTAGCAAACCTATCATACACAGGAGTACCCTCTACATTACTATCTCTACTTTGAAAAACACTCCGAAACATTTCATTTTCATAGCTCAAGACACCTTCAGTCAAATGATCTCCATACTCGAGCCTAGACTTATCATTAACACTCATTTGAGAATTTATCAACTTATCAATACCTTTAGAAGATTTTTAGCCATTTCTCAAGTATTTAATTCTTCTTTCTATTTTAATGCATTTGTTAATAGTTTCTTATTATATGCTAACTCATCAGTTTTCTTGTTTAAATTAAGTGTCATAAACCTAATTTTCTCTTTATAGGCAAATTGATTCTTTTGATGACAAACTAACTTTGCTTCTACCATTTTTAGAGCTTGAGTATAAGCAATTATTTCAATGTTATCATTACCAATTTTCTCTCATTGTTTATCATATAGGTTTTTAAGTTTAGCATAAGATTCTTCACAAGCTATTGAGCAAGATAATACCTCA
The DNA here is from genome assembly GCA_025667525.1 of Glebionis coronaria. Lineage (NCBI taxonomy): Eukaryota > Viridiplantae > Streptophyta > Magnoliopsida > Asterales > Asteraceae > Glebionis > Glebionis coronaria. The sequence continues at coordinate 192,363,820 of CM046877.1, read as the reverse complement.
TTATCTTAGCCTATATTGTAAGTGAGAGCCATCATAACATAGTTCTCTCTGAGTCTTCATCAGCACTCCAATCAATACCATCTCCATCAACGGTCATCAAAGCTCTAGACTAATCCTATTTTGCAGGTGTTATTCCATTATCTCTTGCTTTGTACAAATGTTCCATGCATACCTCTTTCTGCCTTGTGCTTTCCCTTTCAATCAGCACTATCTAGAAAAATGCCATATCTTGTGAAAATTAAAGTATTTAACCTTGGTCTTATCAAAACCAATTGGTTCCTTTGCATCAAATTACAGCTTTCTTCCAGTCTGTTTATACAGCTTCATCAACCTTATGGAGATCATGGCCACTTGCTATTTCAAGTTCATTCCTTCCAGATCAATATCATCAATCTTTTCAAGATCACCATGATCTAGTTATGGACTGCTAGATTGATTAGCAAAGAAGGACTACATAAGATCATCAATATATGATGATGACCATTCTTTGTGAGTTAGAACCAGAAGAAGTAGAAGTAATATAAGTGGTACTAAATTCATTAGTACGATCAGTGTTTTCAATAGAAACAAACACCAACATCTACGTGTTTGAGGATGATCCAGTAGTGCCCTTTACATCACGTTTAAAAACTCTAAGGTTGTTATAGAGATCGTTGAATCCAAGAGTGTCTATTTCTGGCCTAGTCCTCATGATCAAGGATACTTTAGACCAAGACTCAGGTAAAGACCTAAGAAACTTTAGCTTTGCATCTTTAGTGGAGACACTTGCACCATGAATATCCAATTGACTCAGAAGATTTTGAAACTTGTCATAACCTTTATGTATTCCTTCTAAGTTGAATACAAAATGTTGGGCCAATGAAAGTCTTAACTATGGCCTAGTCTAGATTTGTTTTAAATTAGACTAACTGTTGAAGGTCGTTGATAGAGTCCAGACCAGCTGAAGGCAAAGCCTTAGCTGGCACACCAGAAACATTCAAGTCAAAGACAGCGTCAGAGAAGTAGAAGATTTTCTGAAGTCATACTCACCAGCTGTTATGGATAAGTCGGTATGTAGAAGGAATGTGAAGGTGTCCAAGGACCTCTGAGATGGCAATGCTCAGAGGTCACTTACAACCCTTTGAAGAACAAGCAAGCAAAGACTTGCCTCATCCTTTATAGTTTAGGCGGGAGAATCTCTAAAGCACTTTAGGCGGGACAAAGTGAAGATTCAAGTTGAAGAAGCCTAGTAGGAAAAAGTGAACAGTTGGCATGATTGTTCACAAAAAGTTGGTTAAATGTATGTCTCCTTATAGACATACATTTAATGAAGTGTACTACTTCCACTTGGAAGTTGACACGTATCAATTACTCCCACTAAGGAAGCAACCTCGTACCACTATAAATAGGAGTTTAGAATATGGAGAAAAACAACCCTTGTGCTTATCATTATTATCTTTGTTTTTCTCTCATTGAACCTTTGGAGTCCCTCAGCTGTTAACCAGCGACTCTTGGGTTCACTTGTAAACTTGAGTCTCGAATCAAGTTTACTTGTTCAAAGGGTTCTTTCTTTATTTTCATTCAACGAGTGTATCCATAACACTTTGTAATACTTTATTTATAGTTAATAAAGCATTACGCGTTTAAAAAGTAAAATCATTAAGTGTTATTGATATTCGAGTTATAGTATTAACAATAGGCGTATTTTGGGACTTTCACACAAAAAAAGCCTTCAAATTGCTGCTTCAAAAAATACTTCTACATCCTCTTTAACTCATCCTTTCCACCAAACTATGATTTGATAGCATCCCACATCTCTTTAGCATCGGTCATACTATGAAATTTTGCTAAATGGTCTTTTGGAAAAGCCATTAGCAAAGTGGTTCTAGCCTTTCTTTCCTTTTCTCTTGCATGGATCTCTTCAGCATTCTTAAGAGGTTAGATAATAAGTGTGTAAACACTTATCCTTTTGTCACTAAAATCAAGGAAAAACAAGACCTAATCATGTGTTTAATATCGTAAAAGTCGGAATTACACGTGGTTTTGTGTTTTTTGTGTGAAATAGGTACAAATGATCAAAAGGAAAGAAAACACGGGATTTCACGGTCAAATGTTGAAGAAAAGTCCAAGAAAGAGACAAAGACAAAGTCAAAGACCAAAAGTGTGCCAAAGATCACGAAAACCGGCAAAATCGACACGGGTTTAAAGAAAGATCAAGGAAGACAAATTCAAGTTTGATTTTTAGCGGATTTAACTTTATTGGGCCAAGTGGGTCCCACATTTGGGTTAATGGGCTCAAAATCCCATTTGGAAGTTATATGTTGCTTGTTCAAATACTACAAGCCCAACAAAGGCCCAAATTCTATGATTTTATGGGACGGATTATAGCATTTAGAAAATTGGGCCACAAGCCCAAATTGGCTAATAAACTTTGATGGAAGAAACAAGATTGGGGTCAAAATTTGTGGTAAACCCTCACAACACACTCAAACGTATTTACTTCACACACACACACGTGTTTATCAAACTCCCAACTCACACATATTTAAATAAACGTTTTACCTAACCAAACCCACACACGTTACTTTATTTTACCCACCCATTACCCACTCATTCATTTACGATACAAACAAGAAAAATCCTCACCCACTCCTTCTCTCGTACAAAAAAAAAACGCAGCACCTCTATTTACTGTACAAAAACCCTAATAAAAAATTACCAAGATTAATTGGGGCTTTTCCCTTATTCGTGTGATTCACACACTTGGGGAATAAATCCCCAAGTTTTTCGGTTCAACATGATGGGTGGTCCTCACCTACGTGGAAAATCCTTTTCTTGTGATTGGATAAATCACATCACCACAACCCTTCCATCCAATCCTTGATATCCACATAAGCATGGAACAAACACAACAAACACAAAACTGCCACTCTGGCAATCCGAGTGAAAGAAGATGTATTCCCAGTCGTTTGATCAAGAAGAGAAGAGAGAGAAAGAAGAAAACATGTGTTTAGCGGCCAAGATCTATTTCCTTGCTCACAAAGATTATGAAGAAGGTTTTCTAGGGTTTTCCTATAAAACCCCCCCTCTTTGTGTAATTTATTTTCGTGCCTTCTTTTTATTTTAATTTTTATTTTTATTGAAAATAGATTCTAGGATTTTTGTAATTTTCCTTTAAAGTATTTTAAACAAATTTTAATTATTAGTGAAATTTATTTTCGGTTCATTCTTGTCTCTTTAATTAATTTAATTTAATTGCAATTTAAATCTCTAGTCTGTTTTTAATTAAATAAATATTGAAATAAAAGTGGTAGTAATCTTCTCTCACTGGGAAGATTAAAAAAATTTGGTCCGATTGTGTTTATGGTGCGAATGAAGATGATGATGATGATTGGGTAAAAGGAGATGTTTGATTCGGTTCGGTTCTAATAGGGGGTTCAGCGCCTTCCTACTTACCAAAGGATTCGACACAAGGTTCTTGCTCTCTTTTTAATTTTTTGTTAAGTTATAATTTCGGTTCATTAATCTGCTAGTGCTTATTAATCTCTTTTAGTTATATTTTAGTTTATTTTGGATCGTTTGGTTGAATCTGCTTTTTGTTTTACACGCGTAAGTTTTGTTTAAGTAGTTTTTTTTAGATATTGGTTTTAGCTTTAAGTTTGTTTAATCTGCTTGTGATTTGAGGTTGTTTGGATCTGCTTTATAGCTTATCTGCTTATTGTCTTAAGTTTTTTTTATAGATTTTTATTTGGTTGAAGTCTGCTAGATCTGAACATTTAGGTTTGTTTGTTTAGTTTACTTATTTAAGCTGCTAGTAATTTGCTTGACTGATTTCGCTTATCTGCTTATTTGGTTATTATCAGTTTTTGTAGCTTATTAAGTTTTATAGCTTTTTTATTTAAGTTTTAGTTTATCTACTTATTATCTGCTTTTACATATTGTGTTTAGTTTTGCATATCTGCTTATTTTTATCTTCAGTTTTATTAGCTTATTTGGTTTGTTGCTTATTTGCTTTTCTGTTAAGCGTTTTGTGCTTATTTTGGGCTTTGTATGTTTGCTATCTGCTCTTAGGAAACAGATCCAATTGATCTGTTTTATTTCAATCATTCTAGCAATATAACAAAGAATATTAATCAGTCAAAAAAATTGTCCCTCACGGGACACGAACCAGTGACCTTTAGCTTAAATGTCCAACACCTTTACCAGTTCCTCTAGGCCTTCATTTGTGATTATTCTCAGTCCATCTAATTAATATAGTCTTAGATGCAGTTTATTTAATTAAATAGTTTAAATACAAGTTTTAGGTTTAATTAATTTTAATTAAAAGTTTTTCTTAATAGTTTTCATTTATAACGTTTAAAAAAAGTATAAAAATATTTTAATTACTTTAATAAATTTAAATTGTTTTGTTTCTAAATTTAGTTTAAAAAAATAGTTTTACATAATTTAGAGTTATTTTTCATTTAAATTTAAAATAGTTTTTTTATAGTCTAAAATAGTTTTATTTTAAATAGCAAGGTTTTAGTTCATTAAATTAGTTTTAATTTTTAAATAGTTTAAATAGTTTTAAATTAAATAGTTTCTAGTTTTAAAAATACCAAAAAGAGTAATTTTACAAAAAACAATTAGTCTTACGTTTAATTTGATATCAATTCGAGTCGAGTCGAGGAAAACGAATATTAATTGCATTGACAAAATTCATACATTAAAATGGCGTCGCTGCCGCTTCGCTCGTTACGATTAACGATTTGTCGTGAGATGATTTGGATTTTGGGATCCGTTCGATTTTGAACGTTATTTTTCTTGTTAAAAAAAATCTAAAACATAAAAAATCAAAAAGATAAAAATTAAAAAATTAAAAAATCATCAAAAGCAAACTCTTTCCTAAGATTTGCACCAAAAAATTAAATCCAAAAGTAATACTTTTCCTAAAGTATTACACCAAAAATACTCCTGTTTATCCTCTATTGTGTTTAATTCTTTTCTCTACCCCTCTTATTTTTAATTCTTCATGGATTCATACTGCGTACGGTGTGGGAGACCATGGAATGGTTATCAAACATGTCAATGGTGCACATGTGAGCGATGCGGCTATCATCTCGACAATACACAACTTGGATTTTGTCCACTTTGTAATTCAGCCAATTCGTACTTCACCTCTCCCATATATGAGGATCCATATCCGCAAAATGCACCGGGTTTTTCTCCATACCCGTGTTGCAACTATTGTGGGGGCCCTCACGATACTTCTTATTGTCAACCGATGAATTATGAGCCACATCCGTGCTATAATTCCGGTTTTCAAAATTTTGAACCCCCACAATACTCCGTTGTTCATCAACCTTCTTTTGAGGAACAAATCACTATTTTGGATGGAATTCTAGAAAGCTTAAAACAACTTAAAGTTAGTTCGCATGACGAAAGCCGACAAGAGCAAGTATCTAATCTTAGTGCTTTTACTCCTCCTCTTGTGCGTTCTTACTATTATAATGATGATGATGATGATGAGAATTCCATTTCTTGGAATGATCTTTGTGCTCAACATCCTAGTGCAATTGTAATTCCTTCTCTCGATATCCCAAATGCATCTAAGGATTGTGATGCATCAAGTGAGATAGTGATTTTGGTCTCGACAAATTCTTTATAAAGTTTGTGATGTGCCGACTTTTGCGGAGCCTACGGACGAGGTCGCTCTTACGGATGACATTTCTCCATGTTATGAGGATTTCACGTTTGAAATTTCTCCTTTTCACTTATTTCCACCGGGAGATGCGGGCGATGACGATTTATTCTCTCCGACTTATGAGAAGTTCACCGATGAACTTGCTCTTTTAGATGAGGTGGAAGACGTTATTCTTCGAAACAAATTATTGAAAGTTCATCTTCTTATTTCTCAAATTGAAGCGTTGAATTCTACTCCTATCAATGAATCTTTACCTCCGTCTTTAACTCCCGTTGAGAATAATGACCCATATATGGAAGAAATTGACAATCTCTCAATACCTCCGGGTATTGATGATGACACGGAGGGGGACATTCTCTTTGATAATTTTATAAATGAAGACATTGTCCCAAGCCCCCCTCCCGAGCACCTTTCCTCCCAACCTTTGGAATCTATTACCGAGGATGAGTGTTTTGACCCGGGAGGTGACATTGATCATTCTATGATTAACACCTTTCCGGCTTTGCCGAATAATGACTATCCATTGTCTTTGGGGGATGACAATTTGTCTCCTTTACCCACCGCACCGCCCATGGATCAAGACTTCACTTACTTTTCTTATGTTGAGAGGACTTTTCTACCCTTCAAGACTTATCCTCCTGCCTCTCATTTATTATGTTCCTCCGGGACCGAAGATAAGATTTTTGATCCCGGTATTACATTAGAGGCTTCCTCATGGACCATTTAATTCGGGGTCGAGTCAGGCTCGTGACTCGGTTAACAAAAACAAGCGCTTCTCGGGAGGCAACCCGATGATCTATTTTCTACCATAAGTGTAGGGGGAGCCAAGTAGGTTGTTTGTGTGTTGTGATGTTGTGCAGGGACATGTGCTTTAATGATCCACTTTTGGTGTTTTTGACGCGACCCGTGATCCCGTGTTTCCCGTGTACCCGGTTCTCTGAAAACTATTGTGATTCATACATGTATATAAATAAGACGAATAAATGTAATCACTTTAATTGCCTCTTCCTTAGCTCGATTTTAAACAACGTACTCAATGTCCTAAGTGTAGGGGAGTTTATTCTCCCACATGCTTAAACATTGAGGACAATGTTTATACTAAGTGTAGGGGGACTTCTATCGAATTTTAGTGGGCTTTTCCATGAATTTGACCCTATTTAACCGGAAAATTAAAAAATTTCAACGTTTTTCAAATTTTTGATCTATTTTGGCCTAGTAGTATTTCCATTTATTTCCTTTCCTTTTGTCATCGCATCTTATTTATATTTTCCATTTCAAGAATAAAGTCAAAAATAAATAAATGAATAAAATGGTTTTAACAAGTTTAGATATTTTTGATATATTAGGCCCGTCGTGAATATTTTGACTCAACCCGAGTTTACTTATCCAAGTTTACTCTAGCTAGTATCCTTAACCATATGGACCTTAATTGGTTTATTAGGCTAAGCATCCACGAGTCTCATTCCTTGAGATTTTAAATTGTGGAGAACGAGAGATGATAGAGTTGATAATAAGTTTAAGGGTTAAATCTTGCTTATATAAGTTTTGTTGGCTCTTTCTTCCCGCTTGTATATTTAATTGCTTAATAAATGAGGATTTTTGCGGTGTAGATTCGATATCTTAACTCTTAGCCAAATCTTTTATCTCCTTGTAATTAAAGCATGAACACATTGAGGGTGCCAGCGTTGTGGACTTCCGACTAAGGTGGCTCATAACCACTAAGTAGGAGGTATTCAGACCATGGGACCGCGGAATTTGGCCTACTATATATATCATAAATAAAGAAAGAATAAGATTAAAACATGACCTCAAGGAGCCTTAGGGTGTGGTGCATGTAGCACGAACCTTGTCATTAGAGCCTTAGGGTGTATGGCATGGTAAGTGTTGAATAAAAATTGATCAAAAATCAATTCCCTTGTTTATCGTTCAAGGATCCTTAGGGTGTGGACAATAGATGAGGAGCATTTTTACATCTTAAAGAGCCTAAGGGTATATGATGTGAACTTGCTAAACTCCACATAAAGTCTACATGACTTTGGAGGAATAATTAATAAGTAGTACTATTGGCCAAATTTTGGATCCGGGAATTTACTCCCCAAATCGTGTTAAATCATCCTTGATGTGGGCTTACTTTAGTGACAAGGTTTTTGAGGATGAGGTTAGGTTTTGAGTATCGGGTTTGCACCGTTTTGCCTTCATTTTTGGACTAATAATTATCAAATAAGTCAAATGAGCCTACGGGTGAATGACAATCAATAAAATCTAGAGATACAACGTAGGAATTGGAGAGAGAGTTTTACACAATTGCCTTATATAAGTGGTCTTAACCTAAGAACTTATGGTAAACAATGATCTCGTTTTTAAGCTTGGTATTGGGAACGTGAAACTTGAGGGTGATTAATATTCATGACAACAAAGCCCTAATTTAAGTCTTAGATTTATTTACGAGTTTCTTCCATCATATAATTTCCAAGTTAATAAATTGATCATAACTTTTGTTTCCTTTAAAGTTTTTTTATCTTTATCGTAGTAGTAATAGTATAATAAAGGCCAAGATGGTTAATTATGAGAAAAATGTAACTTTATGCTTTAAACTAATGCATTGCATGGGGTCATTGCAATGGTCAAGTGTAGGGGATTTAATAAGTGTGTAAACACTTATCCTTTTGCCACTAAAATCAAGGAAAAACAAGACCTAATCATGTGTCTAATATCGTAAAAGTCGGAATTACGCGTGGTTTTGTGTTTTTTGTGTGAAATAGGTACAAATGATCAAAAGGAAAGAAAACACGGGATTTCACGGTCAAATGTTGAAGAAAAGTCCAAGAAAGAGACAAAGACAAAGTCAAAGACCAAAAGTGTGCCAAAGATCACGAAAACCGGCAAAATCGACACGGGTTTAAAGAAAGGTCAAAGAAGTCAAATTCAAGTTCCATTTTTAGCGGATTTAACTTTATTGGGCCAAGTGGGTCCCACATTTGGGTTAATGGGCTCAAAAGCCCATTTGGAAGTTATATGTTGCTTGTTAAAATACTACAAGCCCAACAAAGGCCCAAATTCTATGATTTTATGGGACGGATTAGAGCATTTAGAAAATTGGGCCACAAGCCCAAATTGGCTAATAAACTTTGATGGAAGAAACAAGATTGGGGTCAAAAATTGTTTTCAACCCTCACAACACACTCAAACGTATTTACTTCACCCACACACACGTGTTTATCAAACTCCCATCTCACACACATTTAAATAAACGTTTTACCTAACCAAACCCACACACGTTACTTTATTTTACCCACCCATTACCCACTCATTCATTTACGATACAAACAAGAAAAACCCTCACCCACTCCTTCTCTCCCACAAAAAAAACGCAGCACCTCTATTTACTGTACAAAAACCCTAATCAAAAAAAATTACCAAGATTAATTGGGGCTTTTCCCTTATTCGTGTGATTCACACACTTGGGGTTTAAATCCCCAAGTTTTTCGGTTCAGCATGATGGGTGGTCCTCACCTACGTGGCAAATACTTTTCATGTGATTGGATAAATCACATCACCACAACCCTTCCATCCAATCCTTGATATCCACATAAGCATGGAACAAACACAACAAACACAAAACTGCCACTCTGGCAATCCGAGTGAAAGAAGATGTATTCCCAGCCGTTTGATCAAGAAGAGAAGAGAGAGAAAGAAGAAAAGATGTGTTTAGCGGCCAAGATCTATTTCCTTGCTCACAAAGATTATGAAGAAGGTTTTCTAGGGTTTTCCTATTAAAACCACCCTCATTTGTGTAATTTATTTTCGTGCCTTCTTTTTATCTTAATTTTTTTTATTGAAAAATAGATTCTAGGTTTATTGTAATTTTCCTTCAAAGTATTGTAATCAAATTTTATTTATTAATGAAATTTATTTTCGGTTCATTCTTGTCTCTTTAATTAATTTAATTTAATTGTAGTTTAAATCTCTAGTCTATTTTTAATTAAATAAATATTGAAATAAAAGTGGTAGTAATCTTCTCCTACTGGGAAGATTAAAAAAATTTGGTTCGATTGTGTTTATGGTGCGAATGAAGATGATGATGATGATTGGTTAAAAGGAGATGTTTGATTTGGTTCGGTTCTAATAGGGGGTTCAGCGCCTTCCTACTTTCCAAAGGATTCGACACAAGGTTCTTGCTCTCTTTTTATTTTTTTGTTAAGTTTTAATTTTGGTTCATTAATCTGCTAGTGCTTATTAATCTGTTTTAGTTATATTTTAGTTTATTCTGGATCGTTTGGTTGAATCTGCTTTTTGTTTTACACGCGTAAGTTTTGTTTAAGTAGTTTTTTTTAGATATTGGTTTTAGCTTTAAGTTTGTTTAATCTGCTTGTGATTTGAGGTTGTTTGGATCTGCTTTATAGCATATCTTCTTATTGTCTTAAGTTTTTTTTATAGATTTTTATTTGGTTGAAGTCTGCTAGATCTGAACATTTAGGTTTGTTTGTTTAGTTTACTTATTTAAGCTGCTAGTAATTTGCTTGACTGATTTTGCTTATCTACTTATTTGGTTATTATCAGTTTTTGTAGCTTATTAAGTTTTATAGCTTTTTGATTTAAGTTTTAGTTTATCTACTTATTATCTGCTTTTACATATTGTGTTTAGTTTTGCATATCTGCTTATTTTTATCTTCAGTTTTATTAGCTTATTTGGTTTGTTGCTTATTTGGTTTGTTGCTTATTTGCTTTTCTGTTAAGCGTTTTGTGCTTATTTTGGGCTTTGTATGTTTGCTATCTGCTCTTAGGAAACAGATCCAATTGATCTGTTTTATTTCAATCATTCCAGCAATATAACAAAAAAATATTAATCAGTCAAAAAAATTGTCCCTCACGGGACTCGAACCAGTGACCTTTAGCTTAAATGTCCAACACCTTTACCAGTTCCTCTAGGCTTTCATTTGTGATTATTCTCAGTCCATCTAATTAATATAGTCTTAATCTTAGTTGCAGTTTATTTAATTAAATAGTTTAAATACAAGTTTTAGGTTTAATTAATTTTAATTAAAAGTTTTTCTTAATAGTTTTTGTTTATAACGTTTAAAAAAAATATAAAAATATTTTAATTACTTTAATAAATTTAAACTGTTTTGTTTCTAAATTTAGTTTTTTAAAAAAATAGTTTTAATTAATTTAGATTGATTTTTCATTTAAATTTAAAATAGTTTTTTTTATAGTCTAAAATAGTTTTATTTCAAATAGCAAGGTTTTAGTTCATTAAATTAGATTTAATTTTTAAATAGTTTAAATAGTTTTAAGTTAAATAGTTTCTAGTTTTAAAAATACCAAAAAGAGTAAATTTACCAAAAACAATTAGTCTTACGTTTAATTTGATATCAATTCGAGTCGAGTCGAGGAAAACGAACATCAATTGATTGATAAAATCTCTACATTACAAGATCTGTATTGTTCCATTTACATCTGTTGGAATCTTAACATGAACATTTCCCTCTGAATGATCTCCCATATAGAATAGTGTATAACTTAAGTAATGTTCCATTTTCATGGTCCACGTGTCACTGACCTTTTACTAGAATGGGAAGTTTTATAGATGACACAGTATGAGGGATTTGTTGTGTTGGTAGAGGAGGTGGGTTGTTAGGTTGTTCATCATCTCCATTTCTATAAACATCGTCATCTGTTCCTGACATGGAATAGATCTGAAAAATGAAAGTTTCTAAAAGATCTATTTTAGGTTCTTCTTATTCAAAGTTTCTCAATAAGCTCTGATACCATTTTTTGATCTCAATGAAAAGCTTTTTCTAGCCTGTTAAGGGTGGTAACTAGTTTGAATAAAGCCAAACCAACTATAATAGAAACAAAGATTAAGAACATTATAAGTTATGTAGAAACTAACTTATAATGCTTAGAAGAAAAATAAGAATAACATATTACAAATTATGAAACTTGTATTGATATTGATAGAACTAATAATATTGGTATTGAACTAGTATCTATGTAAAACCCACATTAAAAACCTATGAACAGTACACGTGAACAGTAACATACGAAAACACGGTAAAATCTAAACTTTCCATTTATAATATTAATACACGTGTCACGATAATAAATAACGAACAATCATGAATATTATAAATGTGACACGATCATGAATACCAAAATCACGAATAATAAATCACGAACACACATGTAAATTATTTAACACACGAAAACTACGGGTTACCCCATGTGGGCCCCTATGCCGCGGCTAGAACAAGAGAGGAAGGCCAAGTGGGCCTTTTGGCCCAAAACCAATTTTAATAAAACTACTTGAGGAAACCTTTTTCTCATAATTTAGGTTTATAGAAAATTTTGTCCTCGTCCTCCTTTTTCCACCATAGCCGCTGACCACCTCAAGAACAAGGGCAAACCCAGACGATTTTTTTATTTGTTTAATTATTCGTGATCACCTCGTCATTCTACACGCATTGGTATATTCAAAAACCTTTTCTTTTCATTTTCTTTTCTTATGATTTCATGTTTAAAATTTATATGTCACATGAACATGTAAAGGAATAACTAGGATTAATTAATTTTGTCAAAGGTTACGTTTGGTTTGTGGTTGTGGTTCGGCCGAGGCACCGAAACCCCCAAAGGGGTGCTCGGTTTGTTTTTAATCACCACCACCGAGACCATAAAGGTCTTGGCTTGGTTGGTTATGGCTCGGCGCAGGCAAGAAACCTCCGACCAAAGGTCGGGGTGTGTTTGTTTGTTCGGTCTGGTGTAACCGAGACACCACCGAGACCCCCAAGGGGCTCGGTTGGTTTTGTTTGATCGGACCCGAGACCAAAGGGACCCCGACTTTGAGTCGGGGTATGTTTACATGATTAGTTGATTAAGTAGTGTCAACCGGGACCCCTCCAAGGTCTCGGTGGGACTTTATTTATAGCTTATTTGGTTCGGCTTAATTAAAACACGGGCTCGGGATTCGAGTTTTTATAAAAACTGTTTTTATAAATCATGTCATATTAAACTATAGGTTAATTAGTTTATTTAAATTAATTCATGTATGACCTGAGGTATTTATACTTAGTCATTTTAATTAAACATGTACTTTAATTAAAATCAGATGACGTATAGTTTAATTAAATTAACCAGTTATTTAATTAACCAACTATAATCATGACTTGTATTGTACTAATTTAACTTAACTTATTATTTATAATTCAATTAATTCTAATTATCGAAACTTACTATTTTTGGGAACTTTCTATTTTTGGAAACTTATTATTTATGGAAACCTGCTATTTTTAGAAAATTACTTAGTATTACAATACAAGTATTATAATACACTAATACATGAATAATACAACAGAACATCAGAATAACTATTGTTAACACAGTAAACAGTAAACATGACAGAATACGTATAACAAGCTAATAACACACGGAACCAGTAAAACACATGTAATTCAGACAACTCATACACGTCCATATTTCTTATGTAGTGTTATCCGTCAAGGAGGATTAGTCTTCATCGTTTACGTTAGCTTCTACTGGACATAAGGTACGGATTTCCCGTCCTTCAGTAAGGACAATCTCTTCCTTCATTAGGATTTCCCGTATGCAGCCAATTGTTTTCTCCAGTAGTTACAGATTAAATGCTTATGTTTTATTAGTTACCTTAGCCATATACATGCATGACCAGTTTCACCTAGTTATGGAGGTACCATAACCATAATACTAGAGGCACTAGTGTTATGACTTCACCACGGCGGAGTGATAGCTCGTGGCGTCCCTTTTTAGTTATTTTACCATTTTATTATTATATTATCATGTGGGGTGTATGGGTGTATCCTAGTTACATGTTTCAGTCAGGATTTCATGGTGAATGTGGTGTGTGCCTTGCATCCTTCACAAGGAGCTTATCCCTCCTAACACTTACCAGTTAATTAGAGGCAACCCCTCTAATTGCATGATGAGGTCTCCCTCCAAGTATTCATGCACGTTGTTGACCTCATGACCTATATTAGCTATTATGGTACATTAACTAATACAGATTTTCATAAGTAACATGAGCTATGTTTTCAGAACTAAAACCAGTTAGCATGACAGACAACTAGGTTTTGCAGGACTTATTCATTTCCGCTGCCATTCATGCTTTATATTCTTTATATGCTTCTATACTCTATGTTTTCCATGCTTTATTGTATATCCGTGCACTGAGCATTATGCTCAGCCATCTACTTTTCCATGTTACGGCAGGTACCCAAGGACGCAAGTAGGAACTCTAGAGTATGTGCATTCGGATTGGAGGCTATCCGGCCTCTTTTACCTTATGCATCTATTCCTATTTTATCATACTTTACTTATTTTGGACATTGTTTAGTCCTTTCCATTTACAGTACTTATCTTGCTTGTTTGTGAGTTACAAGACTACCGATGTTTGATTCCAGTATTTCTATTTATGGTCATGAATGTTTAGACATTTACCTTGCATGCTTTGATGATACGCCATAATTTACTGTAGCACTCTATCCTATTAAATGGGGTGTTACAATTATTGTATCAGAGCCAAGGTTTCGACCTGTAGCTCTGTAATAATGACCTATGACTGACGGGTAGTCACCAGTGTCTTCCTAGAAGTGACAGTTGGTTTTCATGCATTCATTCATTTTCATTTTATTTCATGCATTCATATCATTGTAGCAGGTTTATGACTAAGTAATGGTTGGTACAGGACTGGCCCTATTTAGTCGCATGTGCTTTTATCGAAACTTTTAACTTTCAGACCGACCCATTGGCGTCCCCGCGCAATGTCTTTTGTTTTGAGTGAACTGACCATAGGCGTTCACTCACGTTCATATAAAAGTTTTATAAACTGCATCATGCATTTTTACATTGTTTCATGCATTATAAACTGCTTCTTTGATTTATACATTGTTCATGCATTCTTATGTTATCTCATATCAGATTTATAATTTATCTTGTATTTTGTTGTTTTAAACTGTCAGATGGTGAAAAATCACAATACTCCAGATTTGACAGCAGCTGTCAATGCAGCTCTACAAGCCCTCATTCCCCAACTTCGTAATGAAATCAAGGATGAACTTCAGGCGGAATTCCAGGCTCATGGTAATCACAACAACCCTCCTCCTCCTCCTCCATCGGTTACTCTTATGACTTGGTTGGAGAGATTCAACAAACAGCGACCCCATTCATTTGAGCAGACTGACAGCCCCAACGAGGCTGAAGCTTGGATTTCTCACATCGAGAAGATTTTCGATGCTATGGGTGTGATGGTATTTACAAGGCAAGACTGGCTTGCTATAAGTTTGAAGGTGATGTGCTATAGTGGTGGAAATTGGTCAAGCAGTCGAACGGTGGTGACAGTTGGGTTGCACAGCTGACATGGGACAGGTTTAAGGAGCTCATCCTTACTCAGTACTTTGCACATGCTGAGCAAGAGAAGCTCAAGAGGGACTACCACAACATTCGGCAGATTGCTGGTGAAAACAGCAATGAATTCATGCAAAGGTTTCTCCGGTTAGTAGGTTTTCTGGGTCCAGCCGCAGGAACTGCTGCGGAGCAGGCTAAGAAGTTTCGCTGGGCACTTCACACTTTGGTTGCCAACAACCTGTTATGTGCTACTTTCACTACAGTGGCACAGGTGGCAGATGCAGCCCGTAAGCGCGAGATGCTTCAGGAACGAGAGGAGTTTGGTGATGACAGAGCAGTGAAGAGGTATCTTCAATCACCAATTGTAAACAATTCATTTCCATAAGTATTATTCTTTTCATATAACCCTCTGTTCAAAAATATATATTCCAGGCAGAAGACTGACGACCGTAAGCCTGCGGCCGCTCAGCAGCAAGCATCCAAGGGAAACGGCAAGACTAACGACCGTTATGGTTCTGAGAGGCGTGGCGGTAACGATAGTTACCGTAACAACGCTAACAACTCGAACAACAACAAGTCCCTACATTAACCTTATTTCATGTTCAACTATTTTATGTTATGGTATTTTGACTCTGCAATATGTTTTAAATCAGGAACAATGGTAACGGCAGGGATCGGGACCGTAGGGGTTCACAGCCTAACTGTTCTACCTCATCTAGTAAATTTTACACCTTCTATGTAATCATGTTTATGTTACACGATCATGTCTCATGCATGTATCCTTAACCAGGCTCTCAGATAACTAGGACGCCTGCTGGAGGATCACGCATCCTGTATGTTCTACTTGTTCGCGCAGACACTCTGGTATTTGTCGCCGAGGTACTGGTGGTTGTTTCAAGTGTGGCCAACAAGGCCATCAGCAGAAGGACTGTCGACAGGGTGAGATAGAAGGCACCTCTGGACACGCCGACACCAAGCCACCTCCTACTTTTGGTTGCGTGTTCACTACTAGTCGAGATCAGGCGAATAAGACTTCAGGTACCATCACCGGAAATCTCTTTATGAATGGTTTGGCAGCATGTGTTCTTTTTGATACCGGAGCGACGCATTTAGTCGTATCCACTACTTTTGTTGTACGTGCTAGGATTTCCCTGATACCATTAGAAATGCCTTATGAATTTCCACGGCACTTAGGGACTCTGTACGAATCACTCAAGTGTATAGAGATCTTCCCCTAGAATTTAATGACAAGATCCGTAGAGTTGACGCACTTCCTTTGGACATGTGCGATTTTGACTTGATTTTGGGCATGGACTGGTTATCCAAACACCAGGCCACGATTGACTGCCACACTTATCGGGTTATCTTTGGTGATGTTAAATCTCCAGAGTACATACACCATGGTTTTCTGCCAGGGAGGTCAGTACAGATTATTTCATCCATGGAGGCGCGTGCATTGCTATCACACGGCTGGCAGGGCTTCATAGCCAATATTCATGACATTACTGCCAAGTCTCCATCGATCCAAGATCAGCCTATTGTGTCAGAGTTTCCTGAGGTATTTCCAGATGAACTTCCGGGCATACCACCTCTTCGTGAAGTCGAGTTTGGAATCGAGCTCATACCAGGTGCAGAGCCAATTTCTAAAGATTCTTACCATATGGCTCCTATAGAGCTTAAGGAACTAAAAGATCAGCTGCAGGAACTTCTGGAACGAGGTTTCATCCGTCCCGGTGCATCGCCATAGGGTACACCGGTACTATTCGTAAAGAAGAAAGACGACAGCATGCGTTTATGTATAGACTATCGTGAGTTGAACAAGATCACGATCAGGAATCGTTATCCTTTGCCGCGAATTGATGACCTATTCGATCAACTTCAGGGCGCCATGCATTTCTCTAAGATCGATCTGAGGTCCGGCTACCATCAGTTATGGGTCAAAGAGCAGGATATCTCCAAGACTGCTTTTCGTACACGCTATGGGCACTACGAGTTCGTAGTCATGCCATTCGGACTCACTAATGCTCCAGCTGTCTTCATGGATTTGATGAACCGTGTCTTCCATGAGTTTCTGGACAAGTTTGTTATTGTGTTCATTGATGACATCCTAATATTCTCCAAATCCAAGGATGAACATGAGGAACAGCTTCATACAGTCTTACAGATTCTTCGTCAGAAGAAGTTGTACACCAAGTTCTCTAAGTGAGAGTTCTGGTTAACCAAGGTGGCATTTCAGGGCCATATTGTATCTGCAGAGGGGATCACCATGGATCCTACCAAGGTTGAAGCTATCACTAAATGGCTGAGACCTACATCTACAACAGAAGTTAGAAGTTTTCTGGGTTTAGCTTGCTACTACCGTAGGTTTGTAGAGAACTTTTCACAGTTAGCCTTACCTTTAACTAAGCTGATGAGGAAAGGAGAGATATTCGTCTGGACGGAAGAGCGAGAGAAGAGCTTTGAAGATATTAAGTAGAAGTTAGTGACTGCACCTATTCTTACTCTCCCATCTGGCTCAGGTGGATTTCATATATATAGTGACGCTTCAGGAAAGGGTTTAGGTTGCGTTCTCATGCAACATTAGAAGGTTATTGCATACGCATCACGACAGCTGAAACCTTATGAAGAAAACTATCCTACTCACGATTTAGAACTTGTAGCAGTTTTTTCGCGTTGAAGATCTGGAGACATTATTTGTATGGTGAATCATGTGACATATTCACATACCACAAGAGTCTCAAATACATCTTCACCCAGAAGGAACTGAACATGAGACAGAGGAGATGGTTAGAGCTATTGAAGGACTACGACACCAACATTTAGTACCATCCTGGTAAGGCAAATGTGGTGGAAGATGCTCTAACCAGAAGGCCGGGTATGATTGATGGCATTTGGATTGCAAAGGAGATCATTCATAACCTAGAGATGACTGATATTAAGTTTTGTTTACGAGGACAGCACGGGTACTGGGATAATCTTCGAGTGGAACCAGACTTACATTCTAGGATCAAGGAATCTCAGAAGGACGATGGTGATATTTGGGCTGTTATTCAGAATCTTGATCAGCAGACGGAGTTTCGTGTTGACGACGACGGTATCTTATGGCAGGGCACTAGACTAGTCGTTCCTGATGACTCAACTCTCAGGGAAGCTGCGTTGGCTGAAGCTCACAGTTATCCATTTACCATACATCCTGGTTCTACCAAGATGTACCACGACATCAAGCAACACTTTTGGTGGAGTGGTATTAAGCAGGATGTTGCCACCTTCGTTTCTAAGTGTATGATTTGCCAGCAGGTGAAGATCGAACATCAACGATCTAGTGGTTTACTACAACCATTAGATATTCCAACATGGAAGTGGGACAAAGTCTCCATGGATTTTGTTACTGGTCTTCCATTTACTTAGAAGAAGAATGACGCTATCTGGGTCATTGTGGATAGGTTGACTAAATCTGCTCATTTTCTGCCGATTCGCAAGGAACATCCGGTCAACAAATTAGCAGACACATTCTAGAGGGAGATCATGAGACTGCATGGTACTCCATCAGAAATCATCTCTGACAGAGATCCCCGTTTCACATCACGTTTTTGTCAGAGTCTGCAGAAAGCTTGGGGCACCAGACTTAAGCTCAGCACTGCCTTTCATCCTAAGACCGACGGACAGTCGGAACGTATCATTCAGACATTGGAGGACATGCTACGATCGTGTGCTCTAGAATGGTCAGGAAGCTGGGATGATTATATATTCTTAGTAGAATTCGCATACAACAACAGCTGGCACGCTAGCATCAAGTGTGCTCCCTTTGAGATGTTGTATGGCAGAAAGTGTCGCGCTCCAATCTGCTGGGATCAAGTGGGCGAACGACTGCTTGAAACTCTAGAGATGATTGAAGTGACCAATGAGAAGGTCGCTGTCGCCAAGGAAAAACTTCAGGAAGCTCGTGCTCGTTAGAAGAGCTATGCTGATAAACATCGTAGAGATGTGTCTTTAACGTGGGTGATCACGTTTTCCTCAAGGTATCACCTGCACGAGGATTTAGACGTTTTGGAATCAGAGGGAAGCTTATTCCTCGCTTCATCGGACCGTTTGACACCATAGAACGCGTTGGTGAAGTGTCATACCGTTTAGCGTTACCGCCTCAGCTATCAAACGTTCACAACGTGTTCCATGTGTCCTTACTCAGAGGATACAACTATCATCCAGTTCATGTTGTCCAGTATCCAGTGATCAGATTCGAGAGGATCTTTCCTATGTCGAAGAACCCGAGAGAGTTCTTGAACGACAAGATCGTGTCATGCAGAGGAAGACGATCCCTTTCGTCAAAATCCTCTGCAGGGATCATCCTGAGCGGGAAGCCACTTGGGAGACGGAGGAGTCTATACATACATCTTACCCTCATTTCCAGTTCTAATTCGGGTATGTTTTCTTTTAGTTTACGTTTCTCCAATTTGAGTACGAATTGTTCTTTTAGAGGGGAAGAGTTGTAAAACCCGCATTAAAAACCTATGAATAGTACACGTGAACAGTAACATACGAAAACACGGTAAAATTTAAACTTTCCATTTATAATATTAATACACGTGTCACGACAATAAATAACGAACAATCATGAATATTATAAATGTGACACGATCACGAATACCAAAATCACGAATAATATATCACGAACACACACGTAAATTACTTAACACACGAAGACTAGGGTTACCCCATGTGGGCCCTTATGCCACGGCTAAAACAAGAGAGGATGGCCAAGTGGGCCTTTTGGCCCAAAAGGAATTTTAATAAAACTCCTGGAGGAAACCTTTTTCTCATAATTTAGGTTTATAGAAAATTTTGTCCTCTTCCTCCTTGTTCCACCATAGCCGCCGGCCACCTCAAGAACAAGGGCAAACCCGAACGATTTTTGTATTTGTTTAATTATTCGTGATCACCTCGTCATTCTACACGCATTGGTATATTCAAAAACATTTTCTTTTCATTTTCTTTTCTTATGATTTCATGTTTAAAATTAATTAATCACATGAACATGTAAAGGAATAACTAGGATTAATTAATTTTGTCAAAGGGTACGTTTGGTTTGTGGTTGTGGTTCGGCCGAGGCACCGAAACTCCCAAAAGGGTGCTCGGTTTGTTTTTAATCACCACCACCGAGACCATAAAGGTCTCGGCTTGGTTGGCTATGGCTCGGCGCAGGCAAGAAACCCCCGACCAAAGGTCGGGGTGTGTTTGTTTGTTCGGCTTGGTGTAACCGAGACACCACTGAGACCCCCAAGGGGCTCGGTTGGTTTTGTTTGATCGGACCCGAGACCAAAGGGACCCCGACTTCGATTCAGGGTATGTTTACATGATTAGTTGATTAAGTAGTGTCAACCGGGACCCCTCCTGTAACACCCCACCATGGCGGAATATGGGGTGCGACGTATGGATATCATCACAACAAACGGTGTCTCTATAGAGAAAACTAAAATGCAAATATAATGTCATAAATGGCGACACAAATGTCATGACAATATCTCAACAATGCAGGAGTCTAGGTAAGTAGGTAACAGTCCTACCACTTACCCAAGACAAACAATAAACATAAACCAAACAAACATATAGGTGCCAACATGTATCACTTATCAAAAAACATAAAGGTAAACTAAGAAGGAACGGGGATTCTCCTTCTATATGCATTCCTAAGCTTCTCCAATCCTAGCCACTTATTTTCTCATGCTTAACCACATTCTCACCTGAAAGAGACACTAAAACACGTCAACATAAAGTTGGTGAGAGTCATAGGTTTAGACTCCAACGCTAAATCAGTTACAAGCTATGAATAACAATCATCAACAAAAGAACATATGGACAATGTGTTACAATTATGTATTAACAACTATCAATCAAGACCAATCATACCAAACCAATCCAAGGCTCCTACCTTGCCAAACAACACCATGGTACCTTAGATGATCACCCTATGTACCTATCCCAAGGCCACTACCTTGGCAAACCACAAGGCCACTACCTTGTCAAACCACAAGGCCACTACCTTGTCAAACCACAAGGCCACTACCTTGTCAAACCACAATAACATATCAAAAATCGCATAGCAGTTAATCACATAAGTGTACACACAAGTCCATCACAACCATAAAACATTCACAGCAACAATTTAGAAACAACTCAACACAGTGTCTCTTCCATCCCATCTGGAAGTCAAAAACAAAAATAAACATGGGACTATGAACACTCACCTGATAGCTCCTTCACACGTCCTTGCACTAGCAACAAGCTAACAAACCAAAAAAACGAAATCAATAAACGAACCAATCACTAAGATGGCTCATTAACCTATGATGGACATCTAACCAATTCTCACATATTTACCTCATTAATAAGCTCTAATTACCCCATTACCCTTCCTTAACAAGTCCTTAACTTGGTTAAGTTTAATAACTAACCCGTTCGTATTTTACCCAAAACAGTCCCAGTTTTTAGGTCTCAAAACTTTAGGTCAAACGCCCACTTAAACCTACCCATGGTTTCTGTAAAAGGAATATTCACACCCATACATATGTTGGCTAACACCTCCCACTTGCCCTAACCTTAAAGCTATTGTTAAGGCCCCGATATATATATATATATATATATATATATATCTACTTTCGTCATTCTAGATTTCCTGATTTTAAACGTACTAAAAGTTTGTTACCATTAAGGGGTCTTACCCTAAACCACCACCTTAGCCCAAGTGCAGATATTAACTACAATATATAAACCATCTCTCACGTTCGTGAGAAGATCCCAATGCAACCCTAAGTGCCCCAAACAACCCAAAACTTAAAAAGAAAACAGGCGGAATTCAAAACTGCTTTGACCTTCGACTGTTGTAACCTGCTTTTGACCCACTTCCCGACCTCCAATTTAGTTCTCGTTTCTTGATTTAAAAGCCAACTCAATTACCTATCCAGGGCTAGTTTTATCGCATCTTGAATGTTCCTAGAACTCTAGATATGATCAAAACAATTGACTCAAAATTCTGCCCAGTTTTTAAAAACGGGTTTAACAAAATCAACCTCATTAATTAACCCTAACCCCTCTAATTACAAGCCCTAATTTATGTGATCATCATATTATGATTAATACATCATTAATCTACTGTTTTTATATAAACCCTAACCCTAATCCATCATAAGAATGATTAATTTAAACATAAAAACAATTTAATATGAAAAGGGTTTTGAAGATTTACCTTTAAATTAATGGAAGATGAGAAAAACCCAATTTTATGAAGAACCCTAATTTTTCTCTTCTATAAGTCGACTATAAACTCCAGGGAATGAATATAATTCGTTTGGTATAAGTGTGGGGGTTTCTTATATAGCAAAACAATCCTTGTCCAAGTATAACACTTGTTTCCTTTTTTCCTCTTTTCCCTTTTTCTTTCTTTTTTTTTAAACCGACCCTACCCCTCAAAATTCGTTTTTTATTTGTTTTTATTATTAATATATGTATTAATAATATTACCTTAATTTACCTTAATTTATTTCAGCTCCTAAAGCTCCCAAAACCTCAAAACCGTAAAACTAGTCAAATTTATGCGTTTTACCGTAAAAGACGTAAAATATACACTTTTAAAAAAAATCTCAAATTTTGAAATAAACTTTATAACTAAGTCCTAAATGACTTAAAACCATCCCGAAAAATATCCATATGACTAATTACCTTATCCGAGACCTCTAAATGCTAAACCGTAAATCGTAAAAATACGATTTTCTATAATACATATACGTATACGTAAACACCAAAATATCACTATTTCATTTCATAGTCACCACTTGTGAGCTCATGAACATGAAATAACCGTTCCTCGATTTACTTATGAGTACTCTATACTCATAAACGATAACCACACCAACCTCGTTCACACAAAATAAACACGTAAGCACAAAAATCAAGTAGTCACACATAAAATAACCTAAAAGTAAGACCAAGTGACGAACCTCAAAACCACGGTTGTCACATCACTCCCTCCTAATAGAAATCTCGTCCCGAGATTTACTCCTTAGGATCAACACACAGACAACAAATCACACGAGGATACTTGTTCTAAATGAACTCCTCTCATTTCCACGTGAACTTCAGTTCAAGTTTCAAGATACCACATGTACAAACCAAAAATAATTAAACCCATTGCCAAACTCTTGACCTCACAGTCAATAAATCTCGCAAATGACTCTTCGATAAAACAAATACTCTTATTAGCACAAAACCCGAATAACCGGTCATGCAAATATGCATCCTCAAACAACATTTACCAACCCCAATACATGAAATGTATCATGTATACAACTCATTTCCCCCAGGTAATTCTATGCTCATAAGCTAATGGTCTGATCTTCCCAAAGATCATAAATGGACCTACAAAACTCTACATCAACACTTACATCTTTCCAAATCATACCACCCGTTACTATGGGTGAAACTCCATACATAACTTTGTCACTAAATCTAGTGGTTTCCTCCTTTTCTACATAGCATCCCTTGTTGCTCTCATTCTGTCCACAAACACTATTACCACTTTAGTAGCCTCTTTTACCAATTCTAGTCCACAATGAGGACAACTCACCCTATCCTTTCATATCGTGCCTCAAATGGCATTTATCGACTTCTAGTACGATAACTATCATTATATGAAAACTCAGCCATCGCTAACGAGTTTCCGAACTACCTCTAAATCAATCACCCATGTCCAATTACGTTCATCAACTCCCTCCAGTCCGTATCCCAAACTACTTTAAATTCCAATTTCCTTACAAAGTGACCTATGACGGTCTTTCACATATCCATTAATTCTTCCAACTTCCCAACTACGTGACTTCTCATTCCTCTTAAAATAGGTGATGAATTAGTCAGTCAATCGACTATCACCCAACTCTCATCGTACTTAATCCCCCACCGCATTATGTATCCCTTCCACCAACTTCGTCCTTACATCGCCCTTTCTAAACTACTCCTATCCATGTAGGAAGTATAGTCTACGTCCCTTTCCTCCTTACGATTGTCCAAGCCACGCAACATAAATGTTGACGCGTTTACTGCTTTAGACAACTCAACTCGTGCAACCCACATCCTTCATCCAAACCACTCTAATACATCATCCCTATAGTTCAAGTACATCTCAGCTTCACCTCATCCTTCTTATTCCATGTCTCATCGACCATGCTTGCCTTTCCCAGATGGTACTTGGCCTTGCAATTTTCTTTCATCAGTTAACTCCACCCATCACCTTTGCCAAATGTTCAATCAAGATGATTGAATATGTGTTGGATACGTTCATGATCCGTATAGATCATTCTCCACGTCTCGTACACCAAATGCCTCTAGCATTCTAGGTAGATATAACAGTCCAGCTCCACTAACTAAGTCTATCCAGTTCTTCCAAATCTTCAGTTCCTGCAACGTATAAGCGATCGCCTTTCTTTGTCGTCCTCGTACGTGTCCAAATCCCTGCTCCACGTATCGTCATGCTTCGCGAATTCATCCAGTCCTTCCGATAATGCCAAGATCTGCTCATCATCCAATCCACCTCTTCAGCCTCCAAAATGCTTCCTCGTCCTTCTTCACTTCGCCCCTTGCTGGTTCCACGATATGCCATCATCTCTGACTACTAGTCCTGGCCAACTAAATCCTAAAACTCACACTTAAAAATCTCACGTTTCATTCCCTTTACAAACAACTCCAAAACCAACACATAATTCGCCTCATCCTCCTTCTAAGATTTGAGTAGATCAAGATGTCGTCGATGCTCCCGATGACAACTCGTTTATAGACGTTCATGCACACTCGGTTCATTGACTCCATGAAAACCGCTAGTGCTTTGGCGAAGCCAAATGCATAACCGTAAACCCAAAGTGTTCATACAACATCCTTAGCAATTTCAACTATGTCCTCCTCACACCCTCTCGTAGCGGCAATACGAATAAATTCCTTGTAATTTCTAACAACTCTTGTTCTTAATTCACTCCATCAACGATTTGCCTTGGATGACACTAACTACAACTCCTCTCACTTCTCCTACTTGCTCTATTCATGGTTCTACCTCAACGCTCCTAAACCATACAAAACCAAAACTACATCCTGAATACACCAGATACGATCGACGAATTAAACCCACGGATAACTAACGACATTTCACGTGCACCAATTAAAACAAATCAAAAACCACGAAACTCCAAAGAAAACTCAAACCCAAAACATGTATCAATTTCCAAATGACCCATGACAACGAAAAATAATCCAAGAAACACCCAATGGCAACCAAAACATATTACGCCCCGCCACATATTATTTAAACCGTGCAAAGATCGACTTTCCAAAAGAATATATATATATATATTTTTTTTAAATTTTTTTTCCTTACCTCCCCACATCTATGTGACTCAAACCATCTACAAACAACCTTCTAGACGATCTCAAAACTCAACTCAAAGACTAGGTATCCCGTGCATCCCAAATCATAAAAAAATAAAACTACTATTCAAACTCAACCTTGAACCCGACACTTGTACAACAATTCCGGCCAGTCCACTGACATCCCATGACTATACATTCTGAATATTTGAAAAGTACGTTTCGAGTATATAATTTTTGACTTTTTAATCACCCAAAAAGCTTTAAAAACGAACAAGTTATGACCAAAACAATTTTATGCTAGTTGTTTTAAAAAACTAAAGAATAGACTTAGTGATCAATGCAATCCTTTTCAATGAAAGATATAATTGTATGTGAAATATTCATAAACTCCTTTTAACCTTGTATCAATAACTATAAATGGCATGAATTAGTTAAATCCGATTATATAAACTATGTAAGTAGAAAGAAATTTTACTTCGCTTTATTTTAATGAAAGTCTTTTAGAATTTGAAATAAATAAGTGTTGATAAAAAAAAATTATGTTACATCTTGTTTCAAACATGACTCCAACACCTTACCCTTATTTTACCGAATACAACCAACTATCTAACTCTATAGTAGATTTCCAAGTCCCCCCCTTTTTCCATATACCAACCAAAAGAAATGTAAGACTCAACCCAAAAGATTTCATTATCCCAAAAGAAATCTCCATTTATTTCAACGGACTTAAAACCCAGAACAACATTTTAAAATGTACACGTGAAATATGAACTCAAAGAATACGCTACAAGACACAGTTCAAAAAAATCGAAACGTTGTTGAAACTCCATCAACTCCAGCACCATAAAACACGAACAAACACAAGGTACGTTCAAGTTATAATAACTAGTGAACGACCATATACCATAACTTAACACATAGTAGTATATATACATCCGCATATATATACCTATTAAATCACCCAAAACATACTCGTTACCATACATGTCGGATCAACCAATCACGTCATACACTCGTTTTTTTCACACGAGTAATTACCATCTCACCGTGCCACAACAAAGCATAAAACCCACCTCCAAAACCAAACCATATCGTGTGACCCCAAAATCACACAACACAACTATAACCCAAAACATATAACACACTAATAAAAATAGCCATATCGTAGGCAGCCGTTACATAAACCCATATATTATACGTATACCCAATATCTACATCTCACCATATACAAGCATGTATTAATCCTCTTTCATGCAATCATACTTGAGAACCCATTGAAGTTGTGGTACTTGTATAACTATGTTGGCCACCATACTTATACAATTACCCTTTCCCAAATGCACTCCCTCCTATGATGACACTTATAAGAATCAATACAACATATAACACATAAATCTATCTACTCACATAAGCTCATAACCACATAACCAATAAGGTCCAAAACTCCATCTATAAAATAACATAATAAAACTCTTGGAATACAGAAATCCATAGTCTAGCTAAAACAGCCTAGACTAAATCCAAAATGAAAACATAATTAGTTATAAGTCATGTCGCCCATAAGAGTGGAAATAGCATAAGGTCCTTCATATTCACCTACTCCTAATAACTCGAACCACCACATGATTCTTAGGGAACATGACTTAAATATCAAAAGAAAATAATACCCCTTAGGTACATAAAATAACCCAACAAAAGATAGAAACTACTATGTACCAAATTATGTACTATAATGTACATTATAAGTAAAATACGACAATGACTAGCGTGGGCGATTATGGTTAAACCCGCACTACTCACAACTCGAAAAGAAAATAACATGTGGCTAAGTATGAACTTACTATGGTTCAATTCATAACAGTCAAAACATCACAATAAATAACATTCAAACACATCAATTATAATAAAATGCACACATACTCCTATGACGCCTATATGCAGGGACCCTTAAGCTATAGACTAGGCTACGCGACTAGACAACCTAATTCTCTATAACCATTGTCTCTATCCAGGGCTAGTTTGATCGCATCTTGAATGTTCCTAGAACTCTAGATATGATCAAAACAATTGACTCAAAATTCTGCCCAGTTTTTAAAAACGGGTTTAACAAAATCAACCTCATTAATTAACCCTAACCCCTCTAATTACAAGCCCTAATTTATGTGATCATCATATTATGATTAATACATCATTAATCTACTGTTTTTATATAAACCCTAACCCTAATCCATCATAAGAATGATTAATTTAAACATAAAAACAATTTAATATGAAAAGGGTTTTGAAGATTTACCTTTAAATTAATGGAAGATGAGAAAACCCCAATTTTATGAAGAACCCTAATTTTTCTCTTCTATAAGTCGACTATAAACTCCAGGGAATGAATATAATTCGTTTGGTATAAGTGTGGGGGTTTCTTATATAGCAAAACAATCCTTGTCCAAGTATAACACTTGTTTCCTTTTTTCCTCTTTTCCCTTTTTCTTTCTTTTTTTTAAACCGACCCTACCCCTCAAAATTCGTTTTTTATTTGTTTTTATTATTAATATATGTATTAATAATATTACCTTAATTTACCTTAATTTATTTCAGCTCCTAAAGCTCCCAAAACCTCAAAACCGTAAAACTAGTCAAATTTACGCGTTTTACCGTAAAAGACGTAAAATATACACTTTTAAAAAAAATCTCAAATTTTGAAATAAACTTTATAACTAAGTCCTAAATGAATTAAAACCATCCCGAAAAATATCCATATGACTAATTACCTCATCCGAGACCTCTAAATGCTAAACCGTAAATCGTAAAAATACGATTTTCTATAATACATATACGTATACGTAAACACCAAAATATCACTATTTCATTTCATAGTCACCACTTGTGAGCTCATGAACATGAAATAACCGTTCCTCGATTTACATATGAGTACTCTATACTCATAAACGATAACCACACCAACCTCGTTCACACAAAATAAACACGTAAGCACAAATATCAAGTAGTCACACATAAAATAACCTAAAAGTAAGACCAAGTGACGAACCTCAAAACCACGGTTGTCACACCTCCAAGGTCTCGGTGGGACTTTATCTATAGCTTATTTGGTTCGACTTAAATAAAACACGGGCTCGGGATTCGGGTTTTTATAAAAACTATTTTTATAAATCATGTCATATTAAACTATAGGTTAATTAATTTATTTAAATTAATTCATGTATAACCTGAGGTATTTATACTTAGTCATTTTAATTAAACATTTACTTTAATTAAAATCATATGACGTATAGTTTAATTAAATTAACCAGTTATTTAATTAACCAACTATAATCATGACTTGTATTGTACTAATTTAACTTCACTTATTATTTATAATTCAGTTTAATTTTAATTATGGAAACTTACTATTTTTGGGAACTTTCTATTTTTGAAAACTTTCTATTTTTGAAAACTTTCTATTTTTTGAAAGTTACTATTTATGGAAACCTGCTATTTTTAGAAAATTACTTAGTATTACAATACAAGTATTATAATACACTAATACATGAATAATACACAACAGAACATCAGAATAACTATAGTTAACACAGTAAACAGTAAACATGACAGAATACGTGTAACAAGCTAATAACACACGGAACCAGTAAAACACATGTAATTCAGACAACTCATACACGTCCATATTTATTATGTAGTGTTATCCGTCAAGGAGGATTAGTCTTCATCGTTTCCGTTAGCTTCTACTGGACATAAGGTACGGATTTCCCGTCCTTCAGTAAGGACAATCTCTTCCTTCATTAGGATTTCCCGTATGCAGCCAACGGTTTTCTCCAGTAGTTACAGATTAAATGCTTATGTTTTATTAGTTACCTTAGCCATATACATACATGACCAGTTTCACCTAGTTATAGAGGTACCATAACCATAACACTAGAGGCACTAGTGTTATGACTTCACCATGGCGGAGTGATAGCTCGTGGCGTCCCTTTTTAGTTATTTGACCATTTATTATCATGTGGGGCTTATGGGTGCATCCTAGTTACTAGTTTCAGTCAGGATTTCATGGTGAATGTGGTGTGTGCCTTGCATCCTTCACAAGAAGTTGATTCCTCCTACCCACTTACCAGTTAATTAGAGGCAACCCCTCTAATTGCATGATGAGGTCTCCCCTCCAAGTATTCATGCACGTTGTTGACCTCATACCTATATTGGCTATTATGGTACATTAACTAATACAGATTTTCATAAGTAACATAAGCTATGTTTTCAGAACTAAAACCAGTTAACATGACAAACAACTAGGTTTTCCAGGACTTATTCATTTTCGCTGCCATTCATGCTTTATATTCTTTATATGCTTCTATACTCTATGTTTTCCATGCTTTATTATATATCTGTTCATTGAGCGTTATGTTCAGCCGTCTACTTTTCCATGTTCCCAAACGGCAGGTACCCAAGGACGCAAGTAGGAACTCCAGAGTATGTGCATTCGGATTGGAAGCTATCCGGCCTCTTTTACCTTATGCATTTATTCCTACTTTATCATACTTTACTTCTTTTGGACATTATTTAGTCCTTTCCATTTACAGTACTTATATTGCTTGTTTGTGAGTTACTAGACTACGGATGTTTTATTCCGGTATTTCTATTTATGGTCATGAATATTTAGACATTTACCTTGCATTCTTTGATGATACGCCATAATTTACTGTAGCACTCTATCATATTAAATGGGGTGTTACAATCTAACTAACATTCATAAGGTTCCTTTTATAAATTAATGAAAACCCTAATAGGCTTTACAAAATTCGTAGAGTGATCATGCATATCCCTTCCTAAAATATCTCATGCATATCCTCCAACAGTACTAACTATTATAAGCAACGGTACTAACTATTACAATCTTTCTACTAACGATACTAACTATACTAGCGGTAATAACTATTATAGCTAACGGTACTAACTCAGAATCAGATAATTCCCGACACTCCCAAACTATTCCCCGAGAGAACGATAACAACCGTGAGTCCTTAACTATACTATATCTACACGACCGGGTACACTGCCCGAGGGGTTGTAAAACTCCTTGAGGTAGGGATTATCTTTTCTAAAGGGAAACCTTATTAAACACCTCAAGACTTTAAATGCAACCATGTCTTACATATGTGGATGGTACTTTTTGATATAGTTCTCACGCTATCCTTAACAAGGTTGTAATAATGATTATAATCATTGGTATCTTGAAGCATGTGGGAGGCATGTGTAGTCACGAAAGAATTTGTTTCTTCAACTAGGTTTGAAGAATGATGTTATTCGGCCCTCGTTTAACTAAAAAGGCGTAAATGTGGTAAGTATTAAGCGAGATGATTTAGGAAAATCAAATGGTAATGACCCAAAGTAAGTTCCTTCACTAAGGAGGACTAAAGTGTGTGTTTAATTTGTATGATTTTGGATTAATATTGATGAAAGAAAAAAAGGGGAAAAGAAAATGACGGATTACGGTAAAAATTACACTAAGACGAAAAAACGTAAAACTATGAATAGTGACAAAATAAAGATTTTCTCTAAAAATTCTCAAAAATTGCCAAAAATTCCTAAAAATAAAGTAAGGGTTTGTAAATGATCAAAACTTTTTCAAACCTTTTTAATTAGTTAATATTTAATAATTAAATGCTAATTAAAGCCCTAAAAATCAAATAAATATACAAAAAGCCTAAACAAAGATTTTTCAACTTGTAAACCTCAAAAATGTCTTAATTAAGCTAAAATCTATTTTTCCAAAATTTTAAACCTATTAAATCTTTTTAAAAACCCTAAAAACAATTTTTAATAATAAAATAAAAATAAAAATTCAAAAATTATAAAAAAATAAAAATTTGCAAACTAGTTTATTTTAACCTAAATAATCAGAAAATGAAAGTAAAATTACCTAAATACCCCTATTGGGCCCTCAAATGGATAAAAAGTAAAAACAGTCCACCTAAATGGGTTTTTTAGCCCAATAAGCAAAAAGCCAACCAAATAAGCCCAAAAAGCACAGTCTTACTTAAAATTTGATTTCAAACAAAAAACTCTAAAGGCCCAAAAGCTAAAAGTGAGCTTATCACAGCTTAATAAGCACTCAGCTTATTCCTAATGGGCCAATAAGCCCATTAAGCCATAAGCTGCAAATTTACACACATCCTTCTCTTGTGATTCTAAAGCAGATTGTAAAAAGAATTTTTGAAAAAGTTAAATAAATTAGCCTGAAATAAGCAAAAGCTCTCTATATAAAACGACAAAATAATCGTTTTTGAGTTCTAGGCTGATTCAAGAGCTGATTCTTTTTGCAAAATGTTCTAAATGGATTAACTATGAATAATCAACAATACAATTTCCAAAAGGTTAAGTTAAATAAGCTGTAGAAGGTGATAAGCACTCTGAAAAAGCACAATAAGCTGATTTTCTAGTAAAAGCTTAACCAAATGAACTACAAACTTCCAATATTGATTATAAGCTGAGAAAAATGACACCTATCACAAAATTAAAATTATTGCACACACCAATAAGCTAAACAAAAAATAAGCCAAATTGAGCTTATTTGCCCAAAAGTCAAAGTGTCCAAATGTTACCAAATTATCAGGACTTGTTTATGAGCTTGTTTTCAGCAATTTTTGTGAAGGATTCAAGGTTGAATTCTATGAATAAAGTATGACAGTTAGCCAACTGATTTCAGTTTTGGTACAATTATGGCCAATAAGCCAGTGGGCTTATGAGCTGATGAAATAAGCTGCAAACACTTGGCACATCACAAGTAGGCAACAATAAACAAGTATAAAGCAAAAAACCACACAACTCGGTTCAAGAATAGCAAAATCATATAGCATGCATTTGACTGATGAACTTGACCAAAAAGTTGAGATTCAATAAGCAATAACTTTTTCAATAAGCACCAAAATGTGAAACCAGATAATGCAGAGATAAACACCAACAGGAACTACAAGCAAACCAAATTTCAAACTTTAAATCAAACAAACAAACAAATAATCCTTTCTGATGTGTTTGACCTTTTTTTAGGTGAAAAAGTGGTTAACATGCAAATTCTTTGTTATTTGTTTTCAACACTTAGCAAAACACAAATAACACTTAAAATGACCAACCAATAGCAGCAAGAACAAAGGAACCAAAGGCCAAAGGCCTTAAGCCCTAACAACAGGCAAATCCAAACAACACTTAAACTTACTGATTTCAAAGCACTTGTTGATTAACCTTGTAACATGTAATTTTATAACTTAGATAAGTTATTATAAACCTATGTGACAGATTCAAGCACAAAGATTACAGCTTTCAAGCATGAAACTCCAAATCACATAGCATACAATATTTAAACAGAAAAATGAAGGATTAAGTATTCAAACCTCCAAGATGTACATCCACACCTTGGAATCAAAGAGCTTAGGTGCTAGCTAAACAATCACCAGCTTTCCACTGCTAAGAACAAAGAAAAGTCACAGCCCAAGGCTTAGACCTATGATTAGCACAAGTAAAATTGTAGAAACTAGAAGGGGGTTGAATAGTTTCTTATATTTACTTGTTAAATGATGTTTTCAAAAAATTCTTTTTCAAAAACTTAGGCTTGAGGAAATATGTGAAATCTTCTTATGCACAATATGAACAATGATAGTGTAACTAAACTAATACTAACTAATGTATATGCACAAAGAATAAAGAATGTAAAGAGTTAAGGGTAAAGAAAGATCAAACCAAACACCAAGGATTTATAGTGGTTCGGCAACGAAGCTCACTCCTCGTTCCTACTCCACTCCTCGAGTACTCCTTACTCGAGAGTTCACTACACAACAAGCTCCTTATGGTGGAGAAAACCGTACACGTTGCTTAACCAATTTCCGACTCTAAGCTAAAAGTCGAGCCCTAATCGTAGCTAGGACCAATCTACACAACTATACTTAGTACAAACACAACTTCGAAATAGACACAACTACTTGGATCTTCACAACTATGACACAACAACAAATGTATAAGATTTGATCTTCAAAGGATCTTTGGTGGTGGACTCAACACTTCACAAGGATAGTGTTCTTCTCTTTGCACTTGGAAAGGAAAGGATGGATGGGATAGATTCACTTCTAAACAAGTAGTAATCAATCAAATGATCAAAGGTTTGAGTGATTTAAGAAGTATGTTTGAATCTGAAAATATATGTGCAAAAGAGGTGAAGAGAAAGTCTGAGAATGGTACACTATTTATAGGACAAAGGGCCAACGGCTATATCTGCCCGTGGTTACTTATCTCAGCCGGCGGTTCCTTATCAATAAGGAACCGCATAGGCACTAGGTAACCGTCAGAGTAGACTTCGCTCCTTTTTTGTCCTTTAGTGGTGGAGGTCTTATCTAATTATAAGATATCATGAAAGAATATTCCAAATCAAAAAAGAATATGCCATTTTCAAATTTTCAAATATTTAATTTAATAAAACATTTTCTTAAAAAGAAAGTTTAATAAAAAACTTGTCACACTTAATAAAAAGTGAGTTTTAAGAAAAGATTAAATCACTTGATCACTTGATTAAGGTTAATACTTGTTTATTCATACCTTAAGTGAAAATGGGTAAAATGAAAAATACTTGAACTCAAGAATTCGTTTTTCGTTGTTTTCGTAAATGCTTGTTTTTACATATTGTCGTAATCAAAACTAAGCGAGACCGAAAAATGCAAGTAACGTTTTTAGGCATTATTGCATTAACAATCTCCCCCTTTTTGATTCCGACAATACATAAACTCAATCACACAAAAACAAGATTTTCGAAGACGAGTTTATTCATTTTTCCCCCTTTGTCGAAGCAAAAAGGTTGCACAAGTCGGTTTTGAAGAGACGGACTTTGCAAAGACTCCCCCTTGGTGCTTACTCCCCCTTGCTTGGGGCACCGAGGAATCGATATGGTGACAAGCTACATAGAAGGATTAGTTGAACAAAAGAGACAACCAACAAGAGATAGCTATATGTCACGAAAAAAGAGAAGAAAACACAAAGACTAAGATCCAAGTGAAGACATGTATTAAAAAAATCATACAAAGATGTATGAAAAAGTAAACAAGCCAAAAGCATAAATCTAATCCTAGTTAATCTAGAATTCTATGATTTGCTTGAATTAGGTGTCTTGTGGATAAGCAACCAATTCTTATATGAAAGACAAGGTAGTGGCGGAAGGTGGTGGTGGTGGCTTGGTGGAAATCTCATAATCAAAGTGAAGAGGAGGCTTGATTAAGAGACTCTTGATGTAGCTCAACTCCTCATAGATGTGTGCCATAGCAAGATGTTTATATTGAAAACAATGCCAATATGTCCCATGGTGCATGACATTATCATGAGAGGGAGGAAGAACACTAAAGGGTGGTGGTGGAAGAAAAGATGTTCCACAATCAACATTCTTGGTAGGAGAAATGTGATTAAGAGTGTTCTTGGGTGAATTTGGATTGAAAGTGTTCTTGGGTGAGTTGGGATTGAAAGCAATTAGGGAAAATGGAGGAGAGTCAAGGCTTTCATTAGGAGAATAAGACATTTTGGGATGTGAAGTATGGCAAAATGCATATGGTTAAATAGGGAAGGCTCAAGGTATTTTTAGGGTGGTCAAAGGGTTGAAACAAAGATTCCTAAAAGTGTTGGAACTAATTTGGAGTTTCAGATTACCCGAAAAAGGAAGCATTGTACGCGGTTCCTTATCACTTCTGGCGGTTCCTTATCGCTAAGGGACCGCGGTTCATATATGGAACCGCCTACAGAGGCTGTGTTTTGGTGGTGAAGGAAGATTTTTAAATTCAGCAAATCTTATTTTTCTAGTCTAACTAATCATAGGGATGTGCTTAAAAGCAAAGATAGACAAAGAAAACGCATACGAACTCACCAAATAGAGATTTGACCAAAATACATGGCTTTTAAAATAAAAATCGATGTAGGAGGTGTGTAATACAAGACCTTAAGTCACGACGCAATAATCCTTCATGATTCTATCTTGTTCTTGCTATGTTTAAGAGAATCATACATATGAATTATGTAAGCTCGAGATTAATAGCAAGAATCTATGAAAAACGTTTTTAGATTCATATAACAATGTCAAAACATTTCTCGACCATTTTCAAAAAAGACTTTGAGAATTTTGAAAAGGAGAAGAGAAGACTTTCAAGAAGAGTTTAGGAGACTCAATGACTCAAAGTGATAAAAGACTCAAAAGAAAATAAGAGACTCAATAAAAGGAAAGCAATTAAGGAATATGTTCCATTAATCCTATACCTAGACACAAGTAATTAAAAGGTTCCCTCTTAAGTGGCTTAGTGAAGATGTCAGCTAAGTTATCCTTGGAGGGTACCTTCTCAATCTAAATGTTCCCCTTTTGAACATTATCCCTACGGAAATGGAGGCGAATTTCTATGTGCTTGGTTCGCGAATGTTGCACGGATTCTTGCTAAGTTCTATAGCACCTTTATTGTCGCCATTATGGGAACATCATCAAGAGAAATCCCATAATCAACAAACGCTTGTTTCATCCATAGAGCTTATTGGCATGCTTTTTCAGCACTCACATACTCGGCTTCCGTGGTGGATATCTCAAGAGCGGGTTGTTTCTTGGAGAACAGAGAAGTTAAACAACAACCCATGAAGGTACAAACTCCACTAGTTCTTTTTCGGTCCACATAGTCTCCCGCATGATCCGAGTCCGCGTAGACAATGGTTTCTACGCCGGTCCCTTTAGGATACCATAATCCTAAATGTATAGTGCCCTTAATGTATCAGAAGATACGCTTAACCTCTTCAAGGTGAGAGGTTTTGGGAGCCTCCTGGAAGCGAGCACAAAGGAAAACACTAAACATGATATCCGGTCGACTTGCCGTTAGGTACAAAAAACTACCAATCATACCTCTATATTTGGTGTTGTCTACCGACTCACAATCATCATCTACAGTGAGTTTAGTATCCGAGGCCATTGGGGTCTTCATTGGTCTAGATTCTTCTAATCCAAATTTCTTTAGAATTTCTTTAGCATACTTAGATTGACTAAAGAAAATACCATCATCCATTTGTTTAATTTGGAGTCCTAAAAAGAAGTTAAGTTCTCCCATCATACTCATTTCAAACTCATCATGCATGATTTTGGCAAAGTCATCACACAATTCTTGACAAGTTGAGCCAAATATAATGTCATCAACATATATTTGTACGATTATGAGGTGAGAACCTTTCTTCTTTGTAAAGAGCGTGTTGTCTACAATTCCCATGGTATACTCATGTTTAACAATAAACGCTTTAAGTGTATCATACCAAGCTTTGGGTGCTTGTTTAAGACCATAAAGTGCCTTCTTAAGCTTGTAAACATGATCCGGTTTCTCAAAATCAATGAAGCCGGGAGGTTGAGCCACATATACCTCCTCATTGATCAAACCGTTAAGAAACGCACTCTTTACATCCATTTGTTGAAGCTTAAAGTCTAAGGCACAAGCGTAGTCTAAAAGGATTCTAATGGATTCTAATCTTGCTACTGGTGCATATGTCTCGTCATAATCAATCCCTTCTTGTTGGTTATAGCCTTGAGCTACAAGTCTAGCTTTGTTACGAGACACAACACCATTCTCATCTAACTTATTCCTATAGACCCATTTGGATCCTATAATGGTAGAACTTCTAGGTGGAGGAACAAGTTCCCAAACATCATTAGCAACGAATTGATTCAATTCTTCTTGCATCGCAATGACCCAACTCTCATCCGT
Source organism: Glebionis coronaria (assembly GCA_025667525.1). Classification (NCBI taxonomy): domain Eukaryota; kingdom Viridiplantae; phylum Streptophyta; class Magnoliopsida; order Asterales; family Asteraceae; genus Glebionis; species Glebionis coronaria. Next base: position 192,326,623 of record CM046877.1, on the reverse strand, counting down.
CAAAGCTTCTTTAACATTCTTTGGTTCAATCAAGGAGATGAAACAAAAGAAGTTGCTTTGGTTTTGGACTTGAGATCTTAGGGTCCTTTGATTTAAGTTACCAATGATATTATTGAGAGTATGATCCTTAGACTCCTTAATGTTTACTTCCTTTTCAACACTAAGGTCTTCAACCCCTATTTTTCTAACCTCTTTGGCTTTAACTACTTCTATTTCATCCAAGTCATCATCAACCAATGGTGGTGTCTTGGGTAAAGGAGGGGTTTCATCAAAAGTCACGTTAAGTGATTCTTCAATTACGCCCGAGGTTCTATTGAGGACTATGTAGGTTTTGCTAGTTTGGGAATAACCTAAAAAGATACCTTCGTAAGACTTTGGGTCGAACTTGGTAAGGTAGTCTTTGGTGTTGAGGATAAAGTACTTGCTTCCAAACACCCTAAAGTATTCCAATGAGGGTTTCTTAACTTTAAGAATCTCATAGGGGGTCTTTACTAGGAAAGGTTGAATAAGAATTCGGTTGAGAATATAAGTCGATGTGTCCACGGCATTGCACCAAAACTTCTGAGGCAAAGATTGCTCGTTTAACATCGTCCTACTCATCTCTTGGATGGTCTTATTCTTCCTTTCAACTACCCCATTTGATTGTGGAGTGCGAGGAGCCGAGAAGTTATGGGTAATACCATGAGCTTCACAAAAGGCACCAAATTGCACTTCATTATCAAATTCCCTACCATGATCCGTCCTAATAGAGAAAATTGGACATCCTATTTGATTTTGAATTCTTCGACTAAAGATTTCGAAATGATCGAAACCTTCATTCTTAGATGCCAAAAATCTAGTCCAAGTGAATCTATAATAGTCGTTAACTATAACTAGGGTATAAAGGTTACCTCCATAACTCCGTATGGTGGAAGGTCCAAAGAGACCCATATGTAGGAGCTCTAAGCACCGAGAGGTTGAAACCAAATTCTTGGCTTTGTGACTTGAGTGAACTTGCTTTCCAACTTTGCAAGCATCACAAAAGTGACTATCAAACTTCATCTTGGGGAGTTGTCTTACCAACTCCTTAGAGACTAAAGATTGAATTAAACGCATATTAGGGTGACCTAATCTCCTATGCCAAAGAGTAGAACTATCATCTATAGTCACAAATAATATGTTGTCTTTTGACTTCTTATTGACCTTCATGACATAAAGCCCATGCTTTCTAACACCTTTTCCAATGACCTTTCCATCTTTTACGATTTCACTGTCATGTTCCGAAAAGATGACCTTACACTTATTGTCACAAATTTTACCTATACTTAAAAGGTTAAACCCTAAATTATCTACGTGCTCAACATTTTCAATGGTCATGGAGTCAAGAGAAATTGTACCTTTGCCAATGATATTACCACGTAGACTACTAGCGAGTGTGACGTTACCTCCATCATATGCTTTGTAGTGCGAGAACAAACTTCGATTACCCGTCATGTGTTTAGAACAACCACTATCCTTAATCCACTCGTCGGGTTCCAAATCAATTCCCAAGCATATCTAGGTAACAACACACACGATCAAATATTTGGTCCCCAATATCTCATGGGTCTAAAATTGTTAGTTCCAAACATCCCTTGCATTTGGTTGGGATGCATGAATGGAGGAGGGGTTCCCCATGGGGAATAAAATAGAGGAGGATAATAATTCATATAACCATTTTGTTGTTCATTATTTCTCCTAGGTGTATTTGATCTTGGTTTAGAGTTATGGTCATTCCTTCTAGGTGTTGGAGTTTTATTTCTAGGTCGTGAATTATTTTGACTATCTCTTCTAGGTGTTGTCGTTCTACTTCTAGGCCTAGACTCATTCCGTACTCTTGGTGGAGTAGTGGATGGTCTTGATAAACTTCTATTTCCCATTAGAGGTTTACTCAAGGGCTTATAGAACTTATCAACGGCATTGTCGTCAAGTATAAGTAGATTGACCTTGTTAACAATAAGATGCTTTGGTTGTTCACCTAAATTTGACTTTTCAGAAAGTTTAGGATTTTCAGCAAAACTTGTTTGTGGCCGCGGTTCCTTATCTAGGGCGGCGGTTCCATAGTGATAAGGAACCGCCCCATACAATCTGGGACCGCGTACAGCAGATGATTTTACTGAAAATCTGACTTGTTTAGGTTCACTAGTTGAAGCTTCATTTGAGTTAAAACCTACACCAAGTCTTTCCTTAGAATGAATTTGTTTGTTTAACATATCATCAAGAGCACTAGTAACTTTCATGAACTTTTCCAATTTAATGGAGGTGCTCTTGAGATCTTCATTCTCTAATCTAAGTTTCTCACAACTTAAGCAACCTAAATCAACTTCTTTATTTTTCTCAAGCTTGGCTAATTTCTCCCTAAGTTCATTGATCTCATTTTCAAGCTTAGTTTTGGTTGATTTTAAGGTTTTGTTCTTTTCTATGAATTTAAGGATAAGTTTATGTAAATTATCATATTGGCCTTCTAATTCAATATCATCTTAGGTGGAGCTATCATTGCTATAATATTCGGTTTCGGAATGTACCTCTTTAGAAGTATGAGCCATAAGACATTTCTTCTCTTTAGGGTTGTCATCAACATCTTCATCGATATCGCTCCAAGAACCACTAACGAACGCCGTGTGATTCTTATCGCGTGAAGGCTTTGGACAATCACCAATGAAATGATTTGGATCACCACATCTAAAGCAATTCCTATCACCTTTTTCGTTCTTGGCAAACCGATTCTTTGAGAATGGTTTATTGTCATTGTTGGGTTGCCTCACGTGTTGACCTCGTCTTTTGAAGAACTTCTTGAAATCTCTCACCGCCAATGCATACTCCTCATCATCGCTATCCGAGGAACTATCATGATCGCTTTGTGCCTTCTTGGCTTTCAGTGCAAGAGACTTCCTTTCACTCTTGATTTTTACCAATTCCGAGTCCTTCAAAATTATCATCTCATGAACCTTCAAGTTGCCTATGAGTTCATCGAGTGATAAAGTTGAGAAATCTTTCGATTCTTTAATCGCCGTGAATTTTTCTCTCCACTTCGGATGTAAGGCCCTTAGAAACTTCCTAACATTGTTCTTGCTAGAAAAACCTTCATCAAGTGCTTTTAGACTAGTAATAATAGTGTTAAATCTAGCAAAAGCACTATCAATAGTTTCATCTTCTAAGATGACAAATTGTTCATATTGTTGGACAAGAAGATCGATTTTGCTTTCTTTGACTTGGATATTACCTTTGTGGGTTACTAAAAGAGTGTTCCAAATATCTTTAGCGGTTTCAAACATAAAAATCCTTTCATACTCTTTCTTAGGTTAAGCATTATAAATCACCATTTTAGCCTTATTATTTTTTGAAAGTTTCTTTTTAGTATCGTCATTAGCTTTGTCAAAAGTGACCAATTCTTTTGTTTTAGAAACTTCATTAAATTGATAAGGTAAAAAATCACCATTGGTAATAACATGCCAAAGATCTAAAGCTTTTGATTTCACATAAGTTTCAAATCTATTTTTCCAATAAATAAAACTATCGGTTTCAAAAAGTGGTGGTCTTTGCATAGATCGCCCTTCTAGGTACTTGTTGGAATCCATAGATCGATTCAAGTTTTAAAATACAATATACTTTAAACATTATTGAGCAACCTCGCTCTGATACCAATTGTAGAAACTAGAAGGGGGTTGAATAGTTTCTTATATTTACTTGTTAAATGATGGTTTTCAAAAAATCCTTTTTTCAAAAACTTAGGCTTGAGGAAATATGTGAAATCTTCTTATGCACAATATGAACAATGATAGTGTAACTAAACTAATACTAACTAATGTATATGCACAAAGAATAAAGAATGTAAAGAGTTAAGGGTAAAGAAAGATCAAACCAAACACCAAGGATTTATAGTAGTTCGGCAACGAAGCTCACTCCTCGTTCCTACTCCACTACTCGAGTACTCCTTACTTGAGAGTTCACTACACAACAAGCTCCTTATGGTGGAGAAAACCGTACATGTTGCTTAACCAATTTCCGACTCAAAGCTAAAAGTCGATCCCTAATCGTAGCTAGGACCAATCTACACAACTATACTTAGTACATACACAACTTCCAAATAGACACAACTACTTGGATCTTCACAACTATGACACAACAAAAAATGTATAAGATTTGATCTTCAAAGGATCTTTGGTGGTGGACTCAACACTTCACAAGGATAGTGTTCTTCTCTTTGCACATGGAGAGGAAGGGATCGATGGGATAGATTCACTTCTAAGCAAGTAGTAATCAATCAAATGATCAAAAGTTTGAGTGACTTAAGAAGTATGTTTGAATCTGAAAATATATGTGCAAAAGAGGTGAAGACAAAGTCTAAGAATGGTCTACTATTTATAGGACAAAGGGCCAACGGCCATATCTGCCCGCGGTTCCTTATCTCAGTCGGCGGTTCCTTATCGATAAGGAACCGCATAGGCACTAGGGAACCGCCAGAGTAGACTCCGCTCTCTTTTTGTCCTTTAGTGGTGGAGGTCTTATCTGATTCTAAAATATCCTGAAAGAATATTCCAAATCAAAAAAGAATATGCCATTTTCAAATTTTCAAATATTTAATTTAATAAAACATTTTCTTAAAAAGAGAGTTTAATAAAAAACTTGTCACACTTAATAAAAGTGAGTTTTAAGAAAAGATTAAATCACTTGATCACTTGATTAAGGTTAGTACTTGTTTATTCATACCTTAAGTGAAAATGGGTAAAATGAAAAATACTTGAACTCAAGAATTCGTTTTTCGTTGTTTTTGTAAATGCTTGTTTTTACATATTGTCGTAATCAAAACTAAGCGAGACCGAAAAATGCAAGTAACGTTTTTAGGCATTATTGCGTTAACAAAAATGAATAAGGTGACAAAAAGACCAAGTCTTTGAAACACTTAGGTTCCCACAAGGCTTGAATCCTCCCTTAAGACCTCACTACCCCTTAATCAGTCAAGATTAGGAGGCTATGATCACCCTTAAGCTCAAATAAACAAGTTGTTGAACCACAAGTACTTAGCAAACTATTTGACTGATTTTGTTAAGAAAACTTGTAACAACTTCCCAATTTGTTTAAGCAGTTTGAATGTGACTTATGTCACTTAAATAAACACCTCAATGAACAATCCTTCTCCAAGCCAGACCAAATTCTTCATCACATAAAGAACAAGGGATTCACAGGCTTATAGGAGAACTTTGGACTTGTTTAAGGTTTTGTTTAAGTACAAAAACATGACAACAAAAGCTTAAAACAATAACAAGAATAATGGAACTCAGTTTTCAATCACAACACAATACCACATAAATCAAAAAAGGGCTTTACAAGGCTTGACAAAGTAAAAACTGAGAACAAGAACTAAGCTACTCAACTAATGGCCTTATATAGACCTTACGATGATTCTAGAATGATAAGGAAACAATAAAACCCTAGCTACTGAAGTTCCAAGTATGCCCTTGTTAACTTTTGAATTTAGAGGTCTTGTGAAGAGTTCTTGGCGTTTTGATGATGCTGAGTTGTTATGGAGTGATCTCAGGCGTCCAATGATGTATAGGGACCAAGAAAATGCCTTTGGTCGTTGGATGGAACTTTTGGTTTTGGCTGTATGTTGAAGACGAATGAGGAGTGAGTAGGGGAGCCACGTGTAGCACTCTTGGGTGATGGGGGGACCAAAGTAAGGTTTAGGTTTTGTTAAGCACATGATTAATCTTAAATCTGGAGCTTATTAAGGTTTAATTGTTGCTTAATCATAAATGCCCAATTTGTGTTCTTCGTGAAGAACACAGATTTTGATCTTTGTTTTGGTTTAATAAAAGTGTTAGGCGCCATAATTTTTAAACGAGATTAATTATTATTAATCTGTTTAGTGGAGTGGTGATGTGGAGCAATGGTGGATGTTGATTGGTGGAGAGAGTGAGTGGGGTGAGGTGGCAAGCTCTGGTTGGTCTAGGTAAGGTTGGATGTTTGACAGCTTTGGTCCCCTATTTTCTATCTTGTCTTCATTTCCAACTTAGCAGCTTGAAACTCCATTTCCTTTGTTAACAAAGTTTCATTCTTCACACTTTTGCCCCAAAAACTTTACAAAAGGTATTTCAAGGACTTGTTTTGTCATTTCTTGATATTTGAAGGACCGAACTTGTTCTTTCTTGTATCTTGAAGGTCTTCATTGTATGTGTGACTTTGAGGAGGACCAATAATGACAAGTCTTCATTTTGTGAGGACTAATCTTGCCAATTCTTCAAAGTTGATGGACTTTTTTGTAATTTTGACGAACTTTAGGGACCAAACTTGTAATTATGAACATAAAAGGGTATAAAGTGTCATTTCTTCAGTGATGAAGGACCTTTCTTGTATATCTTCAATTCTTCAAGGACTTTTTCTTGAAAATCATAACTTAGGCCCAGTTCATTGTGCGGTGATGAGACTGCTTTTATACATAGTCTCATCGTCCAAAAAGGGCTTTAAATGCATTAAATATCAACAAAATACCCAAATATATGCTTGTGTTTGTTGCTTGTGTAATTAGGTATGGATATTGAGAAAATGACAAAAGATGACAAGAATCATACAAAAACGAACACGGGAAACGAAGTCGCACAATAAACCAAGCCCTAATGAAGAATTTTCCAAGACAAACCCTTGAAGATTTGAAAATTATGCAAGAAGGGTCCTACGATATTGAAGAATTAACACTTTAAACCCTTGTATCTTCATAATTACAAGATTGGTCCCTAAAGTTTGTCAATATTGCAAAAAGGGCCCTCCACTTTGAAGAATTGGCAATTTTAGTCCCTCAACAAAACTAAATTGTCAATATTAGTCCTCCTCAAAGTCAAACATACCATGAAGGACTTCAAGTTACAAGAAATTACAAGTTTGGTCCTCAAAACATGTCAAATTACCAAAAGGACCCTTAACTTTGAAGAAATGGCAAAAATGGTCCCTCATAAATCATGACTTGGCAATTTCAGTCCTCCAAGAAGTCAACAAGATAGGTCAAGACCATTACCTATGAATAAAATGCCAAAAAAGCCCTCCTAGAATCAAGAATTAGCAAGAAATACCCCTGAAAATACTTCGGAAAAGTATTTGGGGCAAATGTGTGAAAAATGAAACTTCATTAACAAAGAAAAACGAGTTTTGGCCAGTTTTATTACAAGTGAAAGAAGTATAAGAGATGGGGGGTTATTTCTGGCAGACAGCAAAGATACCTAGACCTATGGGCTTGTGACACGTGCCCCACTACCAAAAACCAATCAATCACCACTCTCCTTGGTGCCACCTCACTTACCACTCATAACTAACTAAACTAATCACTGATTAGTTTATTAAAGTGGCGCCTAACACTTATTTAAAAACCAAAACAGATTAAACACCATGTTCTTGGTGTTCTTAACAAAATTGGGTGTTCTTAATCCTCTTATAATTAAGCCCCCAAAACCTCCAGATTTATGATTAAGCTTGTCTTAATCATAACCCAACTCACAAAAAGCTTGCCACATCACCCATCAACCCCACATGAGATTCCTCTGCTACACTCTTGTGCAAACTACCAAAACTTGGACAGTCATCCAACGTCCTATATCATTGCTTGGAAGTTAAGCTTAACCAAGACCATTGGATGCAATTTTCCCCTTGCCAGCTCCACAACAATACAAGAACAAGTCACATGATCTTCAAAGTATTCAAACCCTAAAGGACATTTTTGGGACTTCACCATCAATTAGGGTTACGTTTTTTAGCTTTCACTAGTTCATTGTAAGCCTATTTAAAGGCCTTAGAATACTACATTTGTTTTTTGCTCTTGAATTTTCCTTTGTTCAAAGTTCTGTAAATCATATATTCAAAGTAATGAAATGTGTTTGAATCTTTGAAGAAAAGTCAAGTGCCATTGTTATTTCCTGCTTGTTTATGTTTATTGTTTGCTAAAACCTGAATCTCAAAACGTTTTCACGATGAGTGTGCAAAAGTTTGCACATTTTCCTATAATCCTGATATTTTGCTAAGTTTCTTGGTACACCTTGGAATTCTTGGGCTATAAAGCTGATCATAGCATCCTGATATTGTGATATCAAGGTGTTGTGAAGCTTATAACTTGGGGATAATCAAGTGTGGGGTACAAGAGTTGCATTAATCAAGGCTTTGTCACTTTACTGTTTTTATATAATTGCTTCTAACCTTGTTGAATCTTAGCAGGATTTTGTGTGGAAGCTTGTGCTTGTTCTTGCTAGCACATAAGCTCAAAATTCGTGGGTGTGGTTGTACATCCATGAGGTTTGCACCATTCTACCTAAAATCTGCTTAAAACCTTGATTTTTAGTGAATTTGTGTGCTACTTGTGTTCTTGCTGAATTTGTGGTCTAATCTTGTTCAATACTGCATATTATACTTGTTAATGTGTTTGATTGGGCTTGGGTAGTCTTGAAATACACTTATACTTGTTTAAATCTGATTTGAAAAAAGATAAGGGGTGTTTGGGATTATCTGTTTAAGATCATAGGTTGCTATTGTGTTGTTGAAAGTTGTTGTTTATGCTTGTTATCTGTTATTTACTTGGTTGAGAACTAAAACCTGCAAGTTATTGGGTTTAAAACCTTGAATCAAAGATTGTGCTATAACTTATTAATTTTGACTGTTTTTGACCTAAAATTTTGGTAATACTTAGAGTATATGCATGTTTAGGGATATAAGTTGTTAAATCAAAGTTTTCATAACCTATCTAAGAGATTTGATTGTTTGAATTTGGCTTGTTGGTCAAGTATATCAGCAAAAGTAAAAATCTGCTTGTTAGTGTTCATCAGTAACATTGTGGTGCTTGAATCTTGATCTAGACCTTGAACCATTGCATGAAACCTGTTTAAACTTGGTCATTTAAGTTTATTATAGCTTGTGTATGCATTTAGTGAAGTTTGGCTGGCTGAATTGTGCTATAAGTGCTTATTGAACCATAACTGCTTATTTGTTCATGTCTGGGCTAGATCTGGTGATGTTTTGAATTAACCGTACTAATTGGTTGATTGTGATTGTGTTTTTGTGATTGTTATTGACTCCTTATGATTAAGTGATCATTTGGGTGCCTTTGTGAAACTTGAATCCACAAAAAAGTCATATAAGACAAAAAGTCAATTAAGTCAAGCAGTGGAAAAAGTTTCCACTGCTCAGACACCAAAACTAGCCCCTACTAGTGTAATTTTGCATTCAGCTTATTAATAAGCCATATTGGCTTATCCAGACCTGCAACAACTTACTTTTTGTGATCAATCTTCCTCATTTGATCCATTTGTTTGAACTGGAGCTTATCAGACCTTGACTTTGACTTTTTGGTAGAAAAATCATAAGTTTAACTTTTAATTAGGTGCTCATTTGCTTATTCCAGCTTATTGAGTAGGCTTATTTGAAAAATTTTTGTTGATTAAGCTTAGTTAAGTCATTTAAAAGCTTTAGAAACTTGAATCAGCTCTTGGGGTGGCCTAGAACTCGAAAACGACTATTTTGTCGTTTTGGGAAGATAGCTTATTGCTTTTTCAGGCTTATTCCTTGTGCTTATTTCAAATTTCTTTTTTCAGAACTCTTAAGTAACTCAAAAGAAGCTTGTGTGTCTAATCTGAGCTTATGGCACCAGCTTATAGCTTAATGGGCCAAAAAGCCCATTAAGAATAAGCTGCTTTGAAATAAGCTAGCTTATACTCATTTTCAGCTTTTGGGCCTTCAGAGTTTTGTTCTTAAAATCAAATTTTGAGTCAGATAGGAGTTTTTGGGCTTATTTGGACAATATTTTTCTTATTGGGCCTTAATCAGCCCATTAAGCTAAATGTTGGGACTTTTGGCCCATTCTAGGCCCATTAGGGGTATTTAGGTAATTTCAACTTCATTTTTGTGTTTATTAGATTAAAATAAGCTAGTTTGCAACTTTTTAGAGTTTTTTTATAAATTTTGGATTTTTAATATTATTTTATTAGTATTTTATTATTAAAAATTAAAATTTAGATTTTTCAAGTTTTTATATTTTTCTTAGGATAAATACATTAAGTTAGGAATTTTACAATTTTTAGAATATTTTTATTGTCTTTAGATTAATTTTTATAATTATTTTAAGTTTTAATAGTTTTTAATTGTTTTTAAATAGTTTTAATAATTTTAAAATTTTCAAAAATAGTTTTAAATTAAGTTAGGTCAATTTAGAGGTTTACAATTGAAAAAATCTCATTTTGGGCTTTTTGTTAATTAAATTGATTTTTTGGGCTTTAATTAGCATTAAAAAATTATTATTTAATTAAATAAAAGGTTTGAGTGATTTTTGATTTTTTGTAAACTCTAAATACATTATTTTGGATTAATTGCAATGTTCTAGGAATTTTTAGGGTAAATTTTTAATTTTGTCACTTTTTACGGTTTTACGTGTACGACATTTCGTCTTAGTTTAATTCGTCATCGTAACCGTCATTCTCTTCTTACCTCATTTCTATTTTCTCTTCTCATAATCATAATCACATAATTAATCATCTCTTAACACACACACCAAGCCTCCTTGAGAAGATCCCCACTTTGGGTCATAACTTGTGGTTTTTCTAAATCACTTGTTAATACTTGCCCTAATTACGCTCTTTTTCCTAAAAGACGTATTTCTACTCAACATCATTTTGGCGCCGCTGCCGGGGAGGCGTGTTGTGTTTTGATTTGGCAATTGTTGTTTTTATATAGCCATAATATCTATTTGTATTAGTAGCGCTCTACTAATACGTATTATCGGTTTTCGTTTTTTTGTGTGAATACTATTACTATATTGTATACGTAGAACAATAAAATCACAAGTACTCCAAAAGTGTGAAAACACAATCTTGACTTGGGAGGTCATTACCCAATCATTGTATTCAAATCTCAAACAAGAAAGAAAAGGCAAAAATAGATAAATACTTTCGTGAAGCTCGATTTTGAAAAATACAAACTATAAGGTGGGTATAAGGCGGGTATTATAAAATATACCCTAAGGAAAAAGGCTCTTAAGTGCTTCGCGCCGCCTCGTTTCCCCGCTTGCTTGTGAGTATTTTGAGATTGAAAGCTAATCGAGGGTTTTGCCGCCCAAAGTATTATTAAGTATCATATATACTTTCTTTGTTTCATTTGATTAAACCCTCTTGAACGTTTTGGTGTTCCACCAACGTTCTAAAGTCATCGAAGGCGTTCACTTCACGTGATCGTTTTCATTCCTTGAGGCTTCTTTAATCAAGAGATTTGATTAAGGAGGAGATTTGTAGATTTTGGTCTACTTAATACAATCACAAAAATCCAAAAAAGGGTAAAAACAATCAAAAACCACAAAAAAAAATTGGAAAATACAAAACACCAAAAAAAAATCTTCTTTGCTCATCCCCTCGTAGTACGTGACATTTATGCAAACCCACAACCAAGCAAGACGTGCACGTAAACGAAGAAACCAAAAGGAGTCAACACCTACTCCTAATCTTTCTAGTGAGGAGTCTCCTATTGACGAACCTATCGTAAGAGAGGAACCAACCATGGAGAATCGAACTATGATGGAGTTACTTCAAGCACCCACCGAGGGTTATGGAGAGGCTATTGTGATTCCCGCTATCCTTGCGGAGAATTTTGAAGTGAAAACGGGTTTGTTGTCAATGATCCAAAACAACAAATTCCGTGGTGATGAAAAGCACAACCCGCACAACCATATCCGCCAATTCAATCGTCTTACCGCCACTTGCAAATTTAAGGATGTTGTTAATGACTCGATTAAGATGATGTTTTTTCCGTATTCCTTAGCGGGGCCGCGCTAAAATTTGGTTGGAGAAAGAACCACCCAATTCTATAGACGTGGAAGGATCTCGTTTCAAAGTTTGTGAACCAATTTTTCCCGCCCTCTAAGACTACGCATTTGAAAAACGAGATTTCAAAATTTTCACAAGAATTTAATGAGAGTTTTTCAACGGCTTGGAATAGGTTAAAGGAAATGTTACATGAATGTCCTCATCATGGTTTTTCCGACTTGCATCAAATTGACACGTTTTACAATGGGCTTAATGATCATGAAAGGGATTATCTAAATGCCGCAGCGGGTGGTAATTTTTGTGTAAAACGGTTGAGGAAGCTTTGGTGATAATTGAGAATAGATCTAAGGTGTATAGTCCTCGTAGCACGTCGAGTGTTCGTAAGGCTTCGTCTTCGGCTTCACCTTCTTTGTCTAATACCATCGATGCATGTCAAATTGAGGCGAACTTGGAAAACAAATCTTTGATAAGCTTAAAGGACTTTTAATTGAATTCAAAGTTGGAGAATAAAGTGCTCCCGCTACGGATAAAGCGGTTGAGGCTTCATGTATGTATTGTGGTGGAGGTCATGATTTCTCCGAGTGCATTACCAACGATGGTAACACTTCGAGTGCCTACGCGGCCACGGGAACTTACAACCAAAACGGTCAAGTTACCCGCTCTAATCAATTGACTCCACCGGGTTTTGCTTCAAATCAAAATGCTAACAACAACTATCGAAACAATCAAGTTGGTTTTAAAAACAATTACAAAGAAAACTATGGGAATCAAGGGGCTAATAATCAAGTTTCAAACAAAAATCAAAGTGATTTTCAAAACAACAACAAGGGTTTGCAAACTTTGAAAGATCTTCCAAATGAATTTGTTGAATACGCTAATGGAAACGATGCTAGGTTTGACAACATTCAAAGAGAAATCATTAGCCTAAGATCCGAGTTTAAGAACGACTTGAAGAAAGAGTTGAAAAATGAGTTAGCAAATGAGTTTAAAATCCATACAAACAAAATGGAAGGAAATGTAACTAGGTTACAACAAAACCAACAAAAAATGGAACAAGGGCAACATGAAATTAAGCAAGAAATGATTAAGGCCGAGAAGAGGCAATCCATGTTTGAGGACAAAATTTCATCTATGTTTGAGGCTATTATGTGAAAACCGTCTTCGAGTAGTCTTCCTAGTAACACCATATCGAACCCTAAGGGAGAGATGAAAGTGATTACCACACGTAGTGGTAAGACACTCAAGGAACCGACTCCTCAACCAATTGCTCCTATGGAGGATGCAATTGAGGAAGAACCCGAGGTGGTGGTCGAAAAGGAGCATGTCCAAATCCCACAAGGTACCACTCATGCCACACTTACGGTTGACCCATTACCAACATTGGAACCGAGATTCCAAAGGCTATGCCTATGCCTCAACCCACACCACCTTTTCCCTATCCATCAAGACTTAGAAAGGAGAAACGTCAAGAACGCGACAATTACCAATTTGAGCTTTTTATGAAAATGTTTCGTGATTTGCACTTTAATGTGAGTTTTGCCGATACTTTGGTCATGATGCCTCGATTTGTTGCTAACTTTAAGAGTAGAGGTGGCAAAATGGGCGGGCGGGCGGGCACGGGCAACGGGCTAAATGGGAAACGGGCTAAACGGGCGGCGGGCTAAACGGGCGTGGGCTAAACGGGCACGGGCGAAACGGGCGGGCTAAGCGGGCGCAAGCTAAAAAACGAAAAAAACATATAAAAACCCATAAATAAAAAATAAAAATACTTGTTTGAAAGCCGGGATAAAAAATTTAATAAAAAATATTCGTCGAGTATACTAATTTGTATTTTACAAGTGCGCCCGTTAAGCCCATTAGTTTCTTACATATGCGCCCGTTTCGCCCATTCATTATAAAGAATGGGCAAAAAATGCCCCATCCTTTTTTGAAAATGGGCAAAAAGTGCCCATATGTATCAAAATGGGCTAGATTTGCCACCTCTATTTAAGAGTATGTTGAACAACAAGGAGAAATTGCAACAATTGTCTAGTTGTTCATCGGTTTATCTTAATCGCATACCTCAAAAAGTCGGTGATCCCGGTAAATTCTTGATCCCTTGTGCAATCCAAGATATGGAAGAATGTTATTCCTTGGCCGATCTTGGTGCTAGTATTAACTTGATGCCACTTGCAATCTTCAAGTCGCTCAATCTTCCTAATCTTACTCCTTCACTAATGTCTATCGAGTTGGCCGACCATTCCACGATTCTCGCATGTGGATTGGCGGAAGACGTTTTTGTGAAAGTGGGAAAGTTCTATTATCCGGTAGACTTTATCGTTGTCGATATTCCCACGGATCCTCAAGTTCCTCTCATTTTAGGTCGTTCGTTTTTAGATACGTCTATGGCTTTGATTGATGTTCATGCTAGAAAGATCACCTTACGTTTCAACGACGAGGAACTTGTTATAAACGCAACTCAAAATTCTCAAATTTCTCATGTTTAATCCGTTGCAACCATAAACCTCGTTGATATGATTGACGTTGTTTGCGAGGAATTTTCACAAGAAGTTCTAGGTTTTGGTGATGATGAAAATAGTGGCAATCCCACTATGTTAGATCCCATTCTTGATAACTCGACACCAACCTTCACTCCATTTGAAGGTGGTGGTTTTACGTTGGAAGAATTCGATGTTCCACGTACTTGTGACGAAGACCTCGACAATGATTAGGACTTCTCGATTATCAAGGATTTTCTTAACGATTTCCCATTTCCTCCACCCGAGGAGGTTATGAGTATCGAGCCCAAATTGTTGGAAATACGTTTTTACGTATTTAGGAAGATTCGGTCACTCTGACAATATACTAAGTAGTAGTTCGTAGTCTAGACATCGTTATTTATCAAACAAGTCCAAGCCTAGCCTACAACATGTGTAGGCCGGCCCAAACGTGTAAGCCCAATCCCATTACAAGGCTTGGGTATATAAACCCTCTCCTTTGATGGAGAGGGTGTGTGGTTTCATAATTTACACATAGTTCTCTTAACTTTCTCTCTCTTCTTTCTCTCTCTAAGTTTCTCCATTCTCCATCCATCTCAATAGGTTAATCCATAACAATGCCTAATCCTTAGAAAAACACGATCCTTAAAATGGTATCAAGAGCTTGGGATGAAATATAGGTTTGTTTTTAGTGTTGCGTATGTTTTATAAACATTTCGTAGGTTGTTGAGTATTTCTTGCCGAATCCTCAAAATTTTTTTGTGTTTGATCGTGATTTCAAGTAGTATAACGTAGTGATTCATGTTATAGTGTTTTTGGTATCTTGGTTTTGGTTAAAACACAATCATTCTTGGATCAAAAGTGCAAAAAGTTCTTGTGTTCTTCATTCCGAAATTCATGCAAACATCACCATCGGAAAGTACAAGTGCAAAGGGGTCTCCATCGCAATAACCATCACCATCGGAAAGTGACTGGTTCCACATTGCGATACTTGGATTTCGATACTTATTTTGATCTGGACATTCCGATCGTTCTTTGCGATCTGGGATTCCGACGGTTATAAGGAAGTTTTAAGTCGTTACTCTGCCAAAATTTTATCAGCTATATTCCGATCTGAATCATTCCGACAGCTCTTTGCGATCTGAGCATTCCGATAGGACTTTGCGATCTGAGCATTCCGATAGGACTTTGCGATCTGAACATTCCGATAGGACTTTGCGATCTGAATCATTTCGACAGCTTTGCATTGCGATCTAGGCATTTCGATACCAACAACATTTCGACAGGGTTATATTACGATCTGGACATTCCGATCTGACATTCCGATCTGGACATTCAAATAGTGTGACATTCCGATCTGGCATTCCGATCTAGACATTCCGACAATCCAAAAATTATTCCTTAAAAAATTTCGATCGGGTGTAATTTTGACTTGGAATTTTTTGTTTATCGAGAACATATTTTAGGGGATTTTAACATTGTTTCTCGATTTTAACTCACAACAACACAAAAATACTTAACCTTATTTCATTGTTCGATCAACTTTGTAAATCTTAACTTATTGAAATGGAGTACACATCTCTTACGGATAAGTCCATCCTCTCGGGTACGGATAATCGTCCATCAATGTTGGAGAAGTCTATGTACGAGGATTGGACTTCCTGAATGGAACTTTACATGTTGAACAAAGAGAATGGACATCTCATTTGGGCATCGGTGCTCAATGGACCATTAGATTATGGTACAGTGACGGAAGGTACGACTACTCGTCCTCGCACAACGGGTGAGTTGACTGAGAGATATGAAGATTCAAGATAAATGTGATAAGTATGCCACTAACATCATTCTCCAAGCCCTTCCTCCAGATGTCTACAAACTCGTCAGCAAACATAAAGTTGCCAAAGAGTTATGGGATAGAATTCGGGTTCTAATGCAAGGCACCTCGTTAACTAAACAAGAACGAGAGTGTAAGCTTTATGATACTTTTGATAAGTTTGCCTATGTGCCAGGGGAGACTCTCAATGATTACTATCTGAGATTTACCCTATTGTTGAATGAGCTTAATATCTATGGCATGGCAATCCCTACCTTTCAATTGAACACCAAGTATTTGAACACTCTTCCTCCAGAATGGAAAAAATACGTGACGGATGTTAAATTGGCTAAGGACTTGCATAACACCAATGTGGATCAACTTCAAGCTTTTCTTCAACAACACGAATGCCATGTGATCGAGGCTCGGTTGTCTACACCTCAAGTTCATGATCCACTTGCAATGTATGCTTCTCAACAAAACATGGCTTATACTTATCCACAACCATCATACTTGCAGCAGACACCACCACACAACTATCAGCAACCACAGCAACCATCTTATCAACCACTAATGATGCCATAGCAAGCATATCAACAAAGTGTTCATCAACAATCTTTTCCACAGCAACCACCATATCATACATCACCATCACAAGCCAACCCTTCTCCATTGGGCTATACTCCTCAGCAAGGATATTTTCCAATAGAAGCACAACCAGCACAAGCTTTCTACTCTAATGAACTTCCACCAATCCAAGCACCGGTCTTTACTCCAAATGATACGCCAGCTGATGTACTAAACCATCTCACCGCCTACTTGTCAAAACTTGTTGCAACTAGAGGATTTCCACCAACAAACAATCAGCTCCGCACCTCTTCAAATCCTCGACAACAAGCTACTGTTCAAGATGGTCAAGTAACAGTGCAACCTATTCAAGGAAGGCAAAATTCATATGGACCTCCTACAAGGACTGGGAACAATCAAGTTGTGACTTCTCAAGCTAGTGGAAATGGAAGTCCTATTGGTCCAAAAAGGGTTGTGACTTGCTACAATTGCCGAGGACAAGGTCATATGGCTAGGGAATGCACTCAGCCGAAAAGGAGAAGGGATGATGCATGGTTTTGTGAGAAGATGTATTTGGTTGATGCTCAGTCTAAGGGGAAGATTTTGGATTCAGAGGAGTTAGCATTTCTTGCAGACCCAGGGGCAGCAGATACTAAAGGCATTGCAGTTGTTTCCACTTCTAATGCAGCTTATCAAGCGGATGATCTTGACGCATATGATTCGGATTGTGATGACATTCACTCTGCCCAAGCTGCTCTCGTTGCTAATCTCTCTCACTATGGTTCTGATGTCGTCAGTGAGGTACCAACCACATCTAATAATATTGATGACAACCAACATCAAGTTGGGCATGAAAATGACAACCTCGAACAGCATTCGGGGACTAGTAACTCAAATGATGTGGTACCCAATTCTACATATTTGAGTGAACCTCAACCAAATGCTACGACGGGTATGGAATCTTATGCTCAACATGATTTGGTCATGGTGCCTAAACATATTATTGATCAAATGCATATGGCCCTCAGACAATCCGTAGATACCAATTCCACCCTAACTGCTGAGCTTGCGGTGCATAAAGAAAAGGTCAAAACTTTTGAAATGGTCCCTCAAGCAGAGAAAATAACATGTTCTGAATTTGACCAATTTCGTTTTGAAAAGATTGAACACTTGAAAGAAATAGAATCATTAAAAGCTAATCTTTCCAATGAATTAAAAGCAAAAGAGTCGGTTGTCAATGACTTTCAGAAACTTAAAATGGATTTCGAAACTCTCGAGTCTAAAAAGGTTGAATCGGAAATTAATGCTACCAAACTTCTTAAATTTAAAGAAAAACAGCTTTTAAAACAATACGCTTCCATATAAAAGGTTCATCTTTTAACTAAATCATTTAAAGAACTCGAACTTAAGCATCTTCAAGATTTACCACCTAATCCAGGTTATGCAAAACAAGCTCAGGAACATATTCCTGGTCTTTATGATATGACCATAATTGGCAAATCAAAAGAAGCACCTTTTGTTCGTAGTACTGAGGAGACACAGTCACTTGCGGATGAAACTCATTCTAAAATGATTTCAAAATTCCATACAATTGATTATGATCAACATAACAAAGATCAATTTTCGAAAAAGACACGCATTCGCTTACAAAAGGAATTAGCTGAATTGACAGTTCTTGTGCCCCAAAGTTTGTCAAATGAAAACCTTCCTAGTACGTCTCCTACACTTGTTAAAACGGATTTAACAAAGTTAATTCCACCGGTAAGTAAGGCGTCCGTTAACTTAAATGCGGTACACCAACACTTAGCCGATTTTGACAAGGTCATTTTGGAACGTACGACGGCCTCGGCCATAACGAAAGGTGAAAGGAACTTTGAGCACACTAGAGCTGCGTTCCGAGATGAAATTGTTCCGTTTGTAGACAATGTTAAAGCCTGTCTTAGTAATCTTGATCAATATTTTTTTTTGGAACTAGAAGAAGTTAGACGTGTTTTCAATGAAATGGAAGATGCTTATGAAAACAGTTTACTTGAAATAGAACGGGTTTTACGCCAAAATGATCTGCTTCTGAAGCAAGTGATGTCTCATGATCTAGTTTCCGTCTGTGTGAATAACAGTGTTGATAATGATTCTATTGTGCATAATGTTGAATCTGTGGATAATGTGGTAGATAGTACTTGTCACGAATCTGACGCTGAATTTTTAAAGCTTCAAGATTCATATTCTTCGCATTCAAAACGTTTTGATGAGATTCAAACACATTGTATTTCGCTTGAATGCAAGCAATAATTTATTCAAGAAATCTTTGAAACGTCATTCGAAAGTGTTAATATCGATGATGCAAACTTTGAAAAGAATTTTCGATTGAATTTACAATCAAAACAGCGTCAGCCAAGTGACAATGTTGCTCAATCTTTGCCGATAGAAATAGAGAAATCTAAGGAGCTTAACTGTGTGAATGTACTTGAGGCCGCTGAGAATTTTAAACTTGATCTAGATAATCGAGTTTCCAAGATTTTGTCCAAAGTTGATAACTTAAAACAGAAAAATACACGACTCTTCGATTTAGTAAAGCCTGCATGTGTTGATACCACTGCACAGAATCAATCATTGATTGAACAATTGAATCGAAAGTCGGTGGAAATATCTGATTTGAGGGAACAAATTTGTGACAAGAATCTGGTCTTGGCTGAGTTAAAGGAAACACTTCGTACTCTAAAAGGTAAGAATGTTGTGGATAACGCAGCCACTGTCTCAGCATCGTCCTCTAGTGCAATCAAAAGGAACCTTATAGCCGTCACACCACTTAACAAGGGCCCTAGGACTAAACCATCTCAAACTTTGGTCACTAAAGATAAGGCGGAATCAAAACCAGTTTCTAATATTCCTATGTTGCCTTCTACAGGAGTAAGCACCACTACTAAGGCTCAAAGATCTAAGCATAAGAGAAACAAGATGAATGATAGGATCTTGCCCCCATCTAGTAGTCAAGTGAAGAAGAAAGTAGAAGTCCATCCTAGGAATGTTATTTCTGTTTTGAATAAAAAGAATCATGTAGCTAAACCTAAAGGCTCTGCGGTTGTGCAGCATTCTAAGCCTACTGTGAATTCTAATTTGAAATGTTGGAATTGCAATGAATGTATGTTTTCTAGTCGTCATGATTCTTGCCTTATTGACCATGTGAATGAGATGTATGCCCGAAAAAATGGATTAGAATGGAAACCGACTGGTAAAGTGTTAACCCAAGTTGGTTGGATGTGGCGCCCCACTGGTAGAACTTTCACAATAGTAGGAAATACGTGCCCTTTGACTAGGATCACTCCCACTAAAGCGAAGAAAGCGTGCCCTTTAACTAAGAGTACCAAAGCTACCAAAACACAAGCGTGTCCTTTAACCAGGAACACTGACACTACTGTAGGAACCAAGTGCCCTTTAAATAGGTCTACTCCCACTGTAGTGCCCGCGAATAATCCAAAACCTAAGAAAGGTGGAACAGTAAAACCTATTAGTGCTAAAACTCACATTAGAAAACGCAGGAAATCTAAGGGTCTCAAAAATGTTAGCAATTCTGATAATTCTATATCTGTATCTGCTAACACTCCGGAACCAATAGTTTCCAATGCATTGTCTACTGTTGTTATTGAAAACAGGTGGTCCAAATTGTTCTCTGGTATTTGGACTATGGTTTCTCCAAGCATATGACCGGAGATCGCTCTCAGCTCAGAAATTTCGTCAGCAAGTTTCTTGGTACGGTTCGATTTGGAAATGATCATATTGCAAAGATAATGGGTTACGGTGAATATCATATTGGGAATGTTATAATTTCAAGAGTGTATTACGTGGAAGGTCTTGGTCACAACTTATTTTTTGTGGGACAATTTTGTGATGCAAACCTAGAAGTTGCTTTTCGAGAGCATACCTGCTTCATTCGTAATTTGGAAGGGGTTGATTTATTGAAAGGTACTCGAGGGAATAATTTGTATACTTTGTCTCTACAAGACATGATGGCCGCTTCTCCCGTATGTCTTCTCTCCAAAGCATCGAAGACTAAGCCATGGTTATGGCATCGACAGTTATCTCATCTTAACTTTGACGCTATTAATCACTTGGCGAAAAACGAACTTGTTCGTGGTCTTCCTAAACTATCATTTCACAAGGATCATTTGTGTTCCGCGTGTACAATGGGGAAAAGCACTAAGAAATCATACAAACTCAAGACGGAAGACACCAACCAAGAGAAACTCTATCTGTTGCATATGGATCTTTGTGGACCAATGCGTGTTGAAAGTCTTAGTGGCAAAAATTACATCCTCGTCATTGTCGATGATTACTCTCGGTTTACATGGGTGAAATTTCTTAAAGCAAAAAATGAGGCACCTAAATTCATCATCGGATTTCTCAAGATGATTCAAGTGCGTCTCAACACTACTGTCCGCCGCATTCGTACAGATAATGGAACCGAATTTGTGAATCAAACTTTGCGTGATTATTATGAAGAAGTTGGCATTTCTCATGAAACATCTGTTGCTCGCACTCCACAACAAAACGGTGTCGTTGAAAGGCGAAATCGTACACTTATGGAAGCTGCTCGAACGATGTTAATTTACGCAAAGGCTCCATTGTTTTTATGGGCAGAAGCAGTATCTACAGTAGTGTACACCCAAAACCGGTCACTAATTCGTAAACGCCATGGAAAAACACCTTATGAACTTCTCCATGGAAAAGTACCAGATTTATCATATCTTCATGTATTTGGCTCTCTTTGCTATCTAAATAATGATGGTGACAATTTGGGAAAACTTCAACCAAAGGCTGATATTGGTATTTTCATTGGTTATGCACCCGCAAAGAAGGCATACTGAATCTACAACCGTAACTCTCGCAAGATCCTCGAAACTATGAATGTTGATTTTGATGAGCTGACAGCAATGGCTTCTGAGCAAAGTAGCTCTGAACCCGCACTTCATGAAATGGGACCCAGTAACATTATTTCTGGTCTTGTCCCAAACAACCCTACTTCATCATCATTTACACCACCTTCTAGAAATGAATGGGATACGTTGTTTCAACCGTTCTTTGATGAATTCTTTACTCTCTAACTATCGTTGCTCCAGAACCTGAAGTAATAGCTCCGGTAACCGAAGTTGTCGCTCCAGCAACCGTTGCACAATCAGATACATCTGCACCTACAATTGGTCAAGGTATACCTTCAACAAGTAATTCTCAACCAACACATGTTTCAAATACCCATGTCATGCCTATTGATGATGAAGAGGATGATGATGATCACGATTTGGAATTCGCTCAAATGCGTGAACTTCCATTCTTTGGTGTACCAATTCCCGACCCTAATCAAGCCGGGTCGTCCACCTCAGAGGAAGCTCCTTCTACGGTTTACTCCAATCCACGGATTCGTGAACATGACAGCAAGTGGACAAAGGATCATCCTATAGATTCTATTATTGGTGACCCTAATCGTCCAGTATCCACACGAAGTCAGTTACAAGAAAGTGCAATGTTTTGTCACTTTGATGCTTTTCTCACTGAAGTTGAACCTAATACATGGCAACAAGCTTTTACTCAATCCTGTTGGATAGAAGCTATGCAAGAAGAACTTAACGAATTCATACGTCTTGAAGTATGGGAACTTATCCCATGCCCGGATCAAGTGCAGTTGCTCACTTTGAAATGGGTTTACAAGGTGAAACTCGATGAGTTAGGCGGAATATTGAAGAACAAAGCTCGACTAGTAGCTCGTGGATACAAGCAATTATTGGGCGTCGACTTTATGGAATCCTTTGCACCTGTTGCCCGTTTGGAAGCTATTCGACTATTCCTCGCTTATGCAGCCCATATGAATATGATTGTCTATCAGATGGATGTGAAGACGGCATTTCTTAATGGTGAACTCGAGGAAGAGGTCTATGTTCAACAACCGGATGGTTTTGTGAATCCTAATTATCCTAATCATGTGTACAAGCTTAAGAAGGCTCTCTATGGGTTGAAGCAAGCTCCTCGCGCATGGTATGATCTATTGTCACAATTCCTTATTACGCAAGGCTTCGCTAAAGGCAAGGTGGATCCCACGCTATTCATTCAGAAACGAGGTAAAGATATGATTATGGTACAAATATATGTTGATGATATTATATTTGCAGCCTCGACCCAAACCTTATCGGATGAGTTTGGGACACTCATTTCTTCCAAGTTTAAGATGTCAATGATGGGCAAGGTATCATTCTTCTTAGGTCTTCAGATATCTCAGAGTCCCAGAGGCATCTTTATCAATCAATCCAAGTATGCCCTTGAATCGCTTAAGAAGTATAAGATGGAATCTTGTGACCCCGTGGATACTCCAATGGTGGAACGAACTAAGCTTGATGCAGATCCACATGGAATTGCCGTTGATCCGACACTTTATCGTGGAATGATCGGTACTCTTCTGTATATCACAGCTAGTCGACCTGATCTTCAGTTTGCTATATGTATGTGTGCCAGGTATCAAACTAGGCCTACTGAATTACACTTAGCTACTGTTAAAAGGATCTTTCGATATCTTAAAGGAACCATTAATCGGGGACTTTGGTATTCGAAGGACTCTTCTATTGCACTAATGGCATATGCAGATGCGGATCACGCGGGTTGTCAAGATACCAGGCGTAGCATGAGTGGGACTTTGCAACTACTAGGAGATCGACTAATCAGTTGGGCATCGAAAAGGCAGAAAAGCGTTGCAATTTCAAGTACCGAAGCAGAATACATAGCTATGTCCGGTTGCTGTACTCAAATTATTTGGATGAGATCGCAATTAACCGACTATGGTCTAGGTTTCAACCAAATTCCGATGTACTGTGACAACAAGAGTACAATTGCCTTATGCTGCAACAACGTTCAATTCTCCCGGTCGAAGCATATTGACATTCGCTACCACTTCATCAAGGAGCAAGTGGAAAATGGAGTAATCGAGCTTTACTTTGTCCGATCTGAGTATCAATTGGCGGATATTTTCACGAAGGCTTTAGATCGCGCTCGAATTGAATTTTTGGCCGACAAGCTAGGAATGAGAACCTTCTCGCCTGAGACTCTTAAGGAACTGGCAGATGAAGCGAAAGAATAGTGATGGTAAGCTATTCTCCGTATCCTTGGTGATCATTTGTATATATTGTTTATATTTTTATCTACAAAAGCAAAATACAACAATATAAAACCATATAAAAACCATAAAAATTGAAAAATTCATAAAAATCCAAAAATATTTTTACTTTATTTTTTAAAGGCATGTCTTTTGGTACGATAATATTTACGGCCTTAGAAATGTTGATTAATATCGACACGGTGCCATAAATAGAGTTCGTACAAAAGTTGTAAATATTTCATAAAACATGCCCTTATGGCTTGTAGTTATTTCTGACTGCAACCCGGTTTTCACATTAAAGTCAAGTATTTCTTATGAAAGTTTTGGCTCACAACGGGAATTAATTTTCTCGGGCAAGGTTTACTTTAAAACCTTGTAAGGGATCAAGTTTACTTTATAACTTGGTCTAACACAAATCCATGTACGTTTCAGTGCATTTATTTGTTCAAACAAGAGAAGTCTTGTTTTTATGAAGCTATCATCTCTACAACCATAGCAATCTACAATTGGTATCTACATACTCGACGATGCGACTACTCAACCGATGACTACAGCTCTTTCAATAGAACACGGGTCAACAATTGAGGGGGAGCAATTGTCAAGCATTCAGAATCTTCGATGCCGAACGTGCCAAGTTCACAAGTTGGTGTCAAGACAACAATACCAATCGTACATGTGGTGTCAAGAGATGACTTCAGATGTGACGAGGCGACCAACATATGCTGACAAGAACCATTTGATATTATCATATGATGTTCTCATCTATCAGGTCCAAACTTGTCAATTCTTTTTTAATATGGTGAATATGTGATCATGTTACAAATCGGTATCATATCTCATACGTTTGATATCATGAAGATAAAATGGACTTGCATTTTTCTTCCCAAAACCTTTGTTAAAACTTCATTAAATCAATTGATATTAAAAACATCGATTGGGTTAATATTTTTAATATGGGGGAGAAAATGTGATTTAATATGGGATCTTATCACAAATGTTTTGACTTAATGTGCCGGCTCATCCCGACATATGCGAAATGTTTTCGAATATCGTGGCATATGTTAAGGGGGAGCAAAACGGATTTGGATATCAAAATAGATTTTCATGGTGACATATACTTACCCAAAATCCATTTGTTTCACGACGATGAAGATTGTGGTGACATAAGGATGGTAGGATAGGTTAAGTCCAATGATTCTTCTAGAACCGGAGGAATCTTCCCAAGGACATTCCATAGCTAGAAATAGTAGTCCTTAGGAAAGATGGAGAAAGATTGTGAACGTAGCTGAATGTCGACCAAGTACTTAAGTTAGCACTGGAACAATCACAACAAGGTGTTAGTTATGACGTATTGGTAAGCATTGAAGGGGTTGAAGAATGAAAAAGAATTGTAAAGATAAAGGTGTAAAGAAAGAAGCCCTCCTTACATCTTTAGGCAGAAACCGGGTCAACACATATGCTATTGAGATCATTTTAATGATGCTCGATATTGAAGATAGACATCATGGACCCAGTGATGCAATGCACAACCCATCCCAGCTAACTCAGATATCTCTCAAAAGGTATTTGTTTTAATCACACGGAGACAACACATTATCTATTGATTTATTCACTCCGAATAAATTGGTATTGAAAAGGTGGCACTCTTCTCCAGCCTCCGATTACTAAAATCCAAAATGCACGATCGAGTCTAGAGCCATTTGAGATCATCAAATATCTCATTAGGACACACTTTCATAATTCCTTGCTTCTTCACACACTGTGAAAACTAAGAAAGATCTTAAAGAGTCCTATGCAAAATCTTCATGATCTTGCCTGAACATCCGAGTAATACGAAAGTATTTACAATGAAGATGGAAATCCTTCTTGAGCGAATATCAAAAAGCTCATGGTAGGTGACTTGTGCGATTCTTTATGAATCAAACTTGTGATAACTGGAAAGCAACAGCTGTTTAATTCTTAACTGAATTTAAACACGTTCCAGACCTCTACGCAATATCTTAGTGATCTTGCCAGAACACTCAGAGTGATACCTTAGTGTTCACAGTGATGAGTGGAAATCCTTCTAGTGTTAACCTCAAACAGCACTTGGTAGGTAACTTGCAAGATTCTATACGAATCAAGCTCGTGACAACTAGAAAGCAACGATGGTGCGGTTCTTAATTGAATTTCACTTGTTCCAGGAACATAAATTGACGGCTTCAAATCATGCGGATATTATTATCCAAATGATTCACTCTTTATGTTCGCAGTCAGCTTTGGACGGTCGAATAAAGAGAACGGGTTTACCCGTGAAATCCTGTCAGGAAGTTACTTAATTGAAACTATCCATCACGGGTACGATATCTAATATCGTTTAACGGTCTTCACCGACCGGAGGTAAAATGCTACTGATTTAGAATGAAATGTTCAAAGCCATTTCGTTTGTGTCTACTTATGTTGCGGCATTTGAAGATGGTGGCGTTGCGGAATCCAAGAAGAAGTCGTCCCCGCATGCTTATACTTTATGCACTTAATTCAAGAAAGCCTAAAAGTTAAGTCTTCCGTTGTATCGAACTCTGAAGCTTTCAAGAATTACAAAGGTATAAGTATGTGGGACATGGTGTCACGAAGAGGCGAAGATCACAAGTGATGGATGCACGAGATCAAGGCAAGAGATTAATGCTCAAGATTGATATCAAAGATCACATCAGCATGTTCACCAGAAAAATAAAAGGAAAAGAAAGACGAAGACTACGAGCTCAAGACAAGCATAGTATGCTAGGTTTATTTCATTATTGTAACTCGTGTAACGCCCTTGTTTGAAGTGACCTCCCTTAGGGGGAGATTGTTGGAAATACGTTTTTACGTATTTAGGAAGATTCGGTCACTCCGACAATATACTAAGTAGTAGTTCGTAGTCTAGACATCGTTATTTATCAAACAAGTCCAAGCCTAGCCTACAACATGTGTAGGCCGGCCCAAACGTGTAAGCCCAAGCCCATTACAAGGCTTGGGTATATAAACCCTCTCCTTTGATGGAGAGGGTGTGTGGTTTTATAATTTACACATAGTTCTCTTAACTTTCTCTCTCTTCTTTCTCTCTCTAAGTTTCTCCATTCTCCATCCATCTCAATAGGCTAATCCATAACAATGCCTAATCCTTAGAAAAACACGATCCTTCACAAATCTTCGATTGAGGAACCACCTATCCTCGAGTTGAAAGATTTACCTCCTCATCTCGAATATGTCTTTTTGGAGGAGGACAACAAGTTGCCGGTTATTATTTCGAAAGAACTTTCAAATGATGAAAAAACCGCACTTGTCGATGTTCTAAAGGATCACAAAGGGGAAATTG
The DNA here is from genome assembly GCA_025667525.1 of Glebionis coronaria. Lineage (NCBI taxonomy): Eukaryota > Viridiplantae > Streptophyta > Magnoliopsida > Asterales > Asteraceae > Glebionis > Glebionis coronaria. The sequence goes on along the minus strand of CM046877.1, from coordinate 192,299,490 downwards.
CGTGGAAGTTATCCGACATTAAAGGGATCGATCCTAAATTTTGTACCCACAAAATCTTAATGGAGGAGGATTACAAGCCCGCAATCTAATGTCAAAGAAGGGTAAACCCCAAAATTCACGACGTCATCAAAAAGAAAGTCCTAAAACTCCTTGACGCGGGAATAATTTACCCTATTTCCGATAGCCCTTGGGTGAGTCCTATTCATTGTGTCCCTAAGAATGGAGGAATGACTGTTGTGCCAAACAATGCCAACGAGTTAATTCCCACTAGACTCGTGACGGGATGGAGAGTGTGCATTGACTATCGTAAGTTGAATGAAGCCACTCAAAAAGACCATTTTCCCTTACCCTTCATGGACCAAATGTTGGAGCGTCTTGCGGGAAACGATTTCTATTGCTTTTTAGATGGTTTTTCCGGTTACTTCCAAATTCCCATCGATCCTCGTGATCAAGAAAAAACTACGTTTACGTGTCCATATGGAACGTTTGGCTAACGTAGAATGCCATTCGGACTTTGCAATGCACCGGGAACCTTTCAAAGGTGCATGATGGCTATTTTTTATGATATGATCGAGAAGACGATGGAAGTCTTCATGGATGACTTTTCCGTGTTTGGTAGTTCGTTCACTTCGTGTTTGTCGAATCTCGAGAGAATGTTGAAGCGTTGTGAGGAAACCAACCTTGTGCTTAATTGGGAAAAGTGTCATTTTATGGTTAAAAGTTGAATCGTCTTAGGGCACAAGGTTTCGAAAGCGGGGATTAAGGTAGATCAAGCTAAGGTAGACGTCATCGCCAAATTACCTCATCCCAAAACCGTTAAGGGAGTTAGGAGTTTCCTTGGCCACGCGGGCTTTTATCGTCGATTCATCAAGGATTTTTCAAAGATCTCTCGACCTATTACACATCTCCTTGAAAAAGATGCACGTTTTGTCTTTGACGAAGATTGTGTACGAGCCTTTGAAATCCTTAAAAGGAAACTTATCGAAGCTCCCATTCTTGTTGCTCCCAATTGGAACCTCCCCTTTGAGCTCATGTGTGATGCTAGTGACTACACTATTGGGGCCGTATTGGGGAAACGTCATGAAAATCACTTCTTGCCCATTCACTATGCTAGCAAGACGATGACCGAGGCTCAACTAAAATACACTACAACGGATAAAGAATTCCTTGCCGTGGTGTATGCATTTGAGAAATTCCGACCTTATCTCGTCTTGACTAAATGCATAGTGTATACGGATCATTCGGCTATCAAGTATCTTATGGCTAAACAAGGTGCTAAGCCAAGATTACTTCGTTGGATTCTCCTCCTTCAAGAATTTGATCACAAAATCGTTGACAAAAAAGGAGCCGAGAATCTAGCGGCCGATCATCTTTCTCGTTTGGAAGATCCTCACCAAAGTGTTTATGAGCCCAAGGAAATCACCAAAACAATTCCACTCGAGACACTAGGTGTAGTGAAATCTAATCTTGATTCTTCCACCCCATGGTTTGCGAACATCGCAAATTAGCATGCGGGCAACTTCATCATCAAGGGTATGACGACTCAAGAAAAACGAAAATTCTTTCGTGACGTCAAGTTCTATTTTTGCAACGACCCTTACTTGTTTCAGACTTGTGCGGATCAAATCATTCGACGTTGTGTCTTTGGTACCGAAGCTTCTAACATCCATAGAGCTTGTCACGAGGGACCCACGGGTGGTCACCACGGTGCTAATCTCACGGCTAAGAAGGTTTTTGATGCTGGTTTCTTTTGGCCTACTATTTATCGAGATGCACATGAGCTTGTGAAGTCGTGTGACTCATGCCAACGACAAGGAAAAGCCTCACAAAAAGATGAAATGCCACAAAACATCATCCAAGTGTGTGAGATCTTTGACGTTTGGGGTATCGACTTTATGGGGCCGTTCCCATCATCTCGTGGTAATAAGTACATCCTTGTCACCATTGACTACCTACCTAATTGGGTGGAAGCTAAGACTTTGTCCACCAATGATGCTCGTGTGGTATTCAAGTTCTTGAAAAGCTTGTTTTCTCAGTTTGGAACCCCTCGTGCGATCATAAGCGATCGTGGAACCCATTTTTATAACGACCAATTCGAAAGGGTCCTAAGGAAATATGGGGTTACACATCGGCTTTCTACGGCTTATCACCCACAAACGAGTGGGAAAGTCGAGGTTTCAAACCGAGCTTTGAAGAGGATCTTGGAGAGATCTATTGGGGAAAACCGACAATCTTGGTCGGATAAGTTGGACGATGCTTTATGGGCCTTTAGGACCGCTCATAAGACGCCCATTGGGTGCACTCCCTATAAGCTTGTGTATCGGAAAAATTTTCACTTGCCAATTGAATTGGAACACAAGGCTTATTGGGCCCTAAAGCATTCTAATGATGATATGGAGACCGCAGGAAAACACCGGAAAATGCAATTAAATGAATTGGATGAATTAAGGGATATTGCTTATGAAAATTCATTGATTTATAAAGAAAAGACTAAAAAGTTGCATGATTCAAAATTAAAAACCGGGTTTTTAACATTGGGGATCAAGTTTTGCTTTTTAACTCTCGTTTGAAAATCTTTTCCGATAAGTTGAAATCCCGTTGGTCCGGTCCATTCACCGTGACTCAAGTTTTTCGGTATGGGACCATCAAGCTAGCTCAAAATGATTGCCCCAATTTCAAGGTGAATGTACATAGGTTGAAGCACTACTTTGGCGGGGAAGTTCCATCCTTGAACTACCTCGACCAAATCACCTTCCCCAATGATAATTAGTATTGAGGGGATCGAGTCGAGCTCATGACTCGGTAATAAAAAACGAGGTGCCTCGTGGGGGAGTCCCATGCTTATCCTATGTACATATTATCGCTTTCTAATGTAGTAAAGTGAGGGGATTTGTGCCCTTCCAACCTTTGTTTCGTGGTTGTTTGTGAATTGTGGATTTTAGATGATCATTATCTTCACGATTGGAGCCTCTCGTGTTCGTTTTATGGGAGCACTCGATCGTTTTCTTTGAAGACTTTCTCAATATCATGATATATCCTTTGATGTTCTAACCTTAGGTTTTTAGCACACTTCATAAACGGCTTTAAATTTAACGGTTACACCCTTTCCATGCTAGATTAGGCATTCGACTACGTCTCTAGTATGGGGGTGTTTGCACCCCTAGACTCGAAATATTGAGGACAATGTTTAACTTTAGTATGGGGGTGAATAGATACTTGCCTTTCCAAACCTTCACGCTTTCCAAAGTTTATCTTTTTGTTTATCGTTTTGTTGCAAAATAAGGCTAAAAATGGCCAAATTTTAGATTTTTTCTCATGTTTTATAAGTGTTTGAAGACACGAATGTAGATTTTCCGATGGCGAGAATAAGAGTAATTTTTGACTCGACCGTGAGCACTTAGCTTTGATTCCTTAACTTCACATTAGGCTAAGTCTCTTAAATGAGGACGAGATATGATAGAGTTAATTATAAGTTACTATGCTAAACGTAGAGTACTCGTATTCTTTCAAAAACTCATGTGTTCTCGTTGTTTGCTTATTCTCCCTTCGCTTGTAAATATTTTTTGCTTAATAAATATTGACTTAGCGGTTTAGTCTTGATTGTTGGTTTCTAGTCTTTTCTAGTAGCTTCCGTGTAATTAAATTGGGAAGACATTAAGGTATCGCCAGCGTCACGGTTTTGAAGTATTGGCACCTAAATAATCGAAAGCTTCACCCAATAATAAGATTTCAAGTGCTCACCTAAATCAAGCAAACAATTTGAAGCTCACAAGGCCGAAAAATCTATGCAAAATTGAAAGTGAATCAAGCCTTAATCTTTGAAGCTTTAAAGATCCAAAATTCGCCTTAGCGTGAGGATATCCGTCTTTGGCTAATAAAACCACCGATGAGGTGGATAATAAAAGGAAAGGCAAGACCGAAGTCATAATAAAAGCTTCATGGCAAAGTTGAATAAAAGATGGAGGTAAACCTATGATAATAAGGCCCTTCCGTTAGGGGGCATATAAAAGTCTTGGTAATAAGTCTCATGTTCAAAACCGTGTTTATTGATCCTTCTTATTGACTTAATTTTTTGACATCGTTGTCTATTAGGAGGGGTTATTAATTTGATGGTCTTAGTTACACCGTTGGGACTCTATTTTTATACCTAAATCTCTATTATCTCATAAGTCAAATAATGTATCCTCGTGAAACATTCAAGACAAAATAAAATATAAGAGATACAACTTAGGAAAATGGGAGGATAAGTACGTGATTAGGGCATATGAGTAGTGTTAGCACTACTAACTTATAATGACAATGATCTCGTTGCACGCTTAGCATGGAATTGGGGTGAAAATCGAGGACGACGAAATTATTTCTAACGAAGCATTCACGTGTTCTAGTTCTATGAACCTAAACGTCCCATTCTGCGATGAAAATCGTACATTATGTCTAAAACGCAAGTAGTAGTAATATTAGTAGTGTAGCTAGTTTATCATTCAATAAAAGTGAATAAAAATGAATTTTGGAGGTGCTACGATACTTTATTCTAGCATTGCGTGAGGGCACAACAATTGTTTAGTGTGGGGGAGTGATGAGACTGCTTTTATACATAGTCTCATCGTCCAAAAAGGGCTTTAAACGCATTAAATATCATCAAAATACCCAATATATGCTTGTGTTTGTTGCTTGTGTATTTTAGGTACGGATATTGAGAAAATGACAAAAGATCACAAGAATCATACAAAAACGAACACGGGAAACGAAGCCGCACAATGAACCAAGCCCTAATGAAGAATTTTACAAGACAAACCTTTGAATATTATGCAAGAAGGGTCCTCCAATATTGAAGAATTGACACTTTTAACCCTTGTATCTTCATAATTACAAGATTGGTCCCTAAAGTTTGTCAATATTGCAAAAAAGGCCCTCCACTTTGAAGAATTGGCAATTTTAGTCCCTCAACAAAACTAAATTGTCAATATTAGTCCTCCTCAAAGTCAAACATACCATGAAGGACTTCAAGTTACAAGAAATTACAAGTTTGGTCCTCAAAACATGTCAAATTACCAAAAGGACCCTTAACTTTGAAGAAATGGCAAAAATGGTCCCTCATAAATCATGACTTGGCAATTTCAGTCCTCCAAGAAGTCAACAAGACAAGTCAAGATCATTACCTATAAAGAAAATGCCAAAACAGCCCTTCAAGAATCAAGAATTGGCAAGAAATACCCCTGAAAATACTTTGGAAAAGTATTTGGGGAAAATGTTTGAAAAATGAAACTTCATTAACAAAGAAAAACAAGTTTTGGAAAGTTTTATTACAAGTGAAAGAAGTATAAGAGATGGGGGGTTATTTATGGCAGACAGCAAAGATACCTAGACCTATGGGCCACCTCACTTCCCACTCATAACTAACTAAACTAATCACTGATTAGTTTATTAAAGTGGCGCCTAACACTTATTTAAAAACCAACACAGATTAAACACCATGTTCTTGGTGTTCTTAACAAAATTGGGTGTTCTTAATCCTCTTATAATTAAGCCTCCAAAACCTCTAGATTTATGATTAAGCTTGTCTTAATCATAACCCAACTCACAAAAAGCTTGCCACATCACCCATCAACCCCACATGAGATTCCCTTGCTACACTCTTGTGCAAACTGCCAAAACTTGGACAGTCATCCAACGTCCCATATCATTGCTTGGAAGTTAAGCTTAACCAAGACCATTGGATACAATTTTCACCTTGCCAGCTCCACAACAATACAAGAACAAGTCACATGATCTTCAAAGTAATCAAACCCTCAAGGGCATTTTTGGGACTTCACCAGCAATTAGGGTTACGTTTTTTAGCTTTCACTAGTTCATTGTAAGCCTATTTAAAGGCCTTAGAATACTACATTTGTTTTTTGCTCTTGAATTTTCCTTTGTTCAAAGTTCTGTAAATCATATATTCAAAGTAATGAAATGTGTTTGAATCTTTGAAGAAAAGTCAAGTGCCATTGTTATTTCCTGCTTGTTTATGTTTATTGTTTTCTAAAACCTGAATCTCAAAACATTTTCACAAGGAGTGTGCAAAAGTTTGCACATTTTCCTATAATCTTGATATTTTGCTAAGTTTCTTGGTACACCTTGGAATTCTTGGGCTATAAAGCTGATCATAGCATCCTGATATTGTGATATCAAGATGTTGTGAAGCTTATAACTTGGGGATAATCAAGTGTGGGGTACAAGAGTTGCATTAATCAAGGCTTTGTCACTTTACTGTTTTTATATAATTGCTTCTAACCTTGTTGAATCTTAGCAGGAGTTTGTGTGGAAGCTTGTGCTTGTTCTTGCTAGCACATAAGCTCAAAATTCGTAGGTGTGGATGTACATCCATGAGGTTTGCATCATTCTACCAAATCTGCTTAAAACCTTAATTTTTGGTGAATTTGTGTGCTACTTGTGTTCTTGCTGAATTTGTGGTGTAATCTTGTTCAATACTGCATATTATACTTTTTAATGTGTTTGATTGGGCTTGGGTAGTCTTGAAATACACTTATACTTGTTTAAATCTGATTTGAAAAAGATAAGGGGTGTTTAGGATTATCTGTTTAAGATCATAGGTTGCTATTGTGTTGTTGAAAGTTGTTTTTATGCTTGTTATTTGTTATTTACTTGTTTGAGAACTAAAACCTGCAAGTTATTGGGTTTAAAACCTTGAATCAAAGATTGTGCTATAACTTATTGATTTTGACTGTTTTTTGACCTAAAATTCTGGTAATACTTAGAGTATATGCATGTTTAGGGATATAAGCTGTTAAATCAAAGTTTTCATAACCTATCTAAGAGATTTGAGTGTTTGAATTTGGCTTGTTGGTCAAGTATATCAGCAAAAGTAAAAATCTGCTTGTTAGTGTTCATCAGTAACTTTGTGGTGCTTAAATCTTGATCTAGACATTGAACCATTGCATAAAACCTGTTTAAACTTGTTCATTTAATTTTATTATAGCTTGTGTATGCATTTGGTGAAGTTTGGCTGGTTGAATTGTGTTATAAGTGCTTATTGAACCATAACTGCTTATTTGTTCATGTCTGGGCTAAATCTGGTGATGTTTTGAATTAACTATACTAATTGGCTGATTGTGATTGTGTTTTTGTGATTGTTATTGACTCTTTATGATTAACTGATTATTTGGGTGCCTTTGTGAAACTTGAATCCACAAAAAGTCATATAAGACAAAAAGTCAATTAAGTCAAGCAGTAGAAAAAGTTTCCACTGCTCAGACACCAAAACTAGCCCGTGCTAATGTAATTTTGCATTCAGCTTATTAATAAGCCATATTGACTTATCCAGGCCTGCAACATCTTACTTTTTGTGATCAATCTTCTTCATTTGACCCATTTGTTTGAACTGGAGCTTACCAGACCTTGACTTTGACTTTTTGCTAGAAAACTCATAAGTTTGACTTTTAATTAAGTGCTTATTTGCTTATTCCAGCTTATTGAGTGGGCTTATTTGAAAACTTTTTGTTGATTAAGCTTAGTTAAGTCATTTAAAAGCTTTAGAAACTTGAATCAGCTCTTGGGGTGGCCTAAAACTCGAAAACGACTATTTTGTCGTTTTGCGAAGATAGCTTATTGCTTTTTCAGGCTTATTCCTTATGCTTATTTCAAATTTCTTTTTACAGAACTCATAAGTAACTCAAAAGAAGCTTGTGTGTCTAATTTGAGCTTATGGCATCAACTTATAGTTTAATGGGCCAAAAAGCCCATTAAGAATAAGCTGCTTTGAAATAAGCTAGCTTTTACTCCTTTTCAGTTTTTGGACTTTCAGAGTTTTGTTTTTAAAATCAAATTTTGAGTCAGATAGGAGTTATTGGGCTTATTTGGACAACATTTTTCTTATTGGGCCTTAATCAGCCCATTAAGCTAACTGTTTGGACTTTTGGCCCATTCTAGGCCCATTAGAGGTATTTAGGTAATTTAAACTTCATTTTTGTGTTTATTAGGTTAAAATAAGCTAGTTTGCAACTTTTTAGAATTTTTTATAAATTTTAGATTTTTAATATTATTTTATTATTATTTTATTATTAAAAATTAAAATTTAGATTTTTCAAGTTTTTATATTTTTCTTAGGATAAATACATTAAGTTAGGAATTTTACAATTTTTAGAATATTTTTATTGTTATTAGATTAATTTTTATAATTATTTTAAGTTTTAATAGTTTTTAATTGTTTTTAAATAGTTTTAATTAATTTTAAAATTTTCAAAAATAGTTTTAAATTAAGTTAGGTCATTTGGTTTACAATTGAAAAAATCTTATTTTGGGCTTTTTGTTAATTAAATTGATTTTTTGGGCTTTAATTAGCATTAAAAAATTATTATTTAATTAAATAAAAGGTTTGAGTGATTTTTGATTTTTTGTAAATTCTAAATACATTATTTAGGATTAATTGCAATGTTCTAGGAATTTTTAGGGTAAAATTTTAATTTTGTCACTTTTTACGGTTTTACGTGTACGACATTTCGTCTTAGTTTAATTCGTCATCGTAACCGTCATTCTCTTCTTACCTCATTTCTATTTCTCTTCTCATAATCATTAATCATCTCTTAACACACACACCAAGTCTCCTTGAGAACGATCCCCACTTTGGGTCATAACTTGTGGTTTTCCTAAATCACTTGTTAATACTTGCCCTAATTACGCTCTTTTTCCTAAAAGACGTATTTCTACTCAACATCATGCGGCTTCGTTTCTCGTGTTCGTTTTTGCTTGTTTCTTGTGATCTTTTGTCTTTTTCACAATATCCATACCTAAAATACACATATAACAAACACAAGCACATAATATGGTATTTTATGACATTTTATGCATTTTAAAGCCCGAAAAGAAAGATAAGATCATGTATAAATGTCATCTCATCAACAATCTTACCCACTTGTAATCTGATTTCGTTTTGATTAGATTGTTAATCTTGATTTAATTATGTAATATGAGAAACATAATAGTTAAAAGCCAATGACATTGACCCATATCCATTATTAACATAGCATTTGAGAAACACATATATTGTAAATGATTAAGTTATGCTAGGCCAATGAAATGTATGAATTGGCCTTAACTAGATTTGATCTAAATTAGACTAAGTGTTGATAATCGTTTATAGGACTTCAGCGACATGGATCAAGACCAGCTGAAGGCATAGCCTCATATGGCACCTCATACACATTCAAGTCAATGACATCGTCAGAGAAGTCAAAGACAATCTAAAGTCATACTCGTTAGCTGTGATGTATAGCAGCTGATATGCAGAAGGAATGTGTTGATGGTTCGAGGACCTTAGAGGTGACAATACTCTAAGGTCACTTAGTAATCTTTGAAGATTAAGCAAGCAGAGCTTAGACTTATACGTTTATAGTTTATACGGGATAATTCGATAAGTATTTTAGGCGAGATAAAGAAGAGTTTTGAACTAAAGGAGTCTAGTACGACCTAGTGAAAGATGTGAACACTTGGTACGACTGTTCACAGAAAGTTGTATAAAGTGTTTCCAAGAATGTACATGCATTAAATGGTAATATACGCCCTCATTTCAGATCTTGACACGCGTCAATTACCTCCATTAAGGAATCAACCTCGTACTAATATAAATAGAAAATGTTTGTGGGAGAAAAAAGTGATCACTTATTGTTACATTTATTTTATATCTTTTTCTCCTTATATTGAACTTACATAATATACAACTGAATCACCTCAGCGACATACAGAAGTTCACTTGTAAACTTGATAATTAATATCAAGTTTACTTGTTCAAACGGTGAACACACATTTTCATTCAACAAGTGTGATCCATAACACTTTGTAATCCTTTGTTTATAGTAATAAAACGTTGCACGATTGAAAAGTTATATCTTGTGTTATTGTTTTGTTAAAGGAGTTACCATTGGTGATAATTTGGGACTTTCAAGTCATTTGAATGTATTTTATGAGAAACTACACTCGTGAGTTTTTTGGGAGCGTGCATCGTGTGTTGCTAGACGCTGGCCATTGTCATTATATTATATTTTATATATGTCTAAGTAGGAGCTGAAAGAATATGTAAACGTAAAAAATATATATCTAGAAAACGTCTTGAGCCTATGGAGACGCATAAGATACGTTTGAATTCAATTATGTATAAGTAAAAAACATTGTATAATTAATTATATAACAATAATAATAAACGAGCGTTAACTAAATAGTTACTAAGAGATTTATTAAAGGTCGCTAAATGTTAACATTAATTACTAAATAATGAATCGAAGAAAAGGAAGAAAAGGAAACACGTGTCTAAATAATTTATTAGATGTCGCTAAATAGTTACTAAATAATTTATGTGATCAATTTAAGAACTAGCATTTTAATTGAATTGCTAACAAACATGTGTCTGTTAATATAGATGATACATATTTTGTATTTTAGTGATTTTTGGTGGATACGTGATTTCGTTAAACCTTTTAGGTGTTTTAATTTATTGCATAAAAATAGGCTCTTTTTATGTTTTGTTAATTAATTGTTTATATATGATCTTATATTTATTTTGTAGCGTACTCGAGATTATTAGATGTCGCAATGAAATTCTTACATTTTTCACAAATTATGTGTTCTTTTCTCATGAGGAGAATGTTTTGTTTTGTTTTTTTTTATCAATTTTTCTATAGTCATTAGAAAGGATCAAGTCATCATACAATTATACTACAGAAAAGGAAAACCTATCTCCCCATACAAGGATGTATAAATGTATATATAATTTTCAGTGAAACAATATCTAGAAGTTTAATACAGGCTTAATTTGTATTCATATTTGGGCCTATATACCGACCGGGCCTAGATTCTAATATGTTGTGATTCACTTAATCACATGTTCTATTGAGTAATTTTTAATGCTACATCATTTCATAGCCATGAGTTATGAGTAGTATAGTGAATATACAAACCCCGTATATTTGTAGATGTATATTGATTAATATAATATATCTCATCTAGTTTCGTCGTGAGTGCAACTTGATCACATCAATCTAGTGAACCAATCAATGTCAATTTGAAAATGTTAAAATGTATTCATGTGAGTTTGTTTTAGTCCAATTTCTTAACAGAATTAAATTCGACCCCCACATGGAATTTTTTGTGACCAACGTTGCGTACAAACGACTTCCTGTTTTAATACTCTGACATTGTCTTATCAAATGAAAGGAAAACCTTAAAGCATGCTGATGAAGGCATTTGTCAACAGCTTATTCAAACTTCTATTATGAGCAATAAAAATAAGGATAGTCTTTTATGTTTTCTAAAAAAAAATTCTTCATAATTTAAACAGAAGAGAAAAGCTGTACTTGTGATAAATGTGGCTCTTAAGAAAACATATATCATCTGATGTTTGCATATGCCAGTTCACATGAGTTAGATATAAATGAGGCTGGTGGAAGTGGCGTAAAAAAATCATCTGTCACTTCAACGTTATCTGAGTTTTTTCACTTTTTTCACTAATTCATCAAAAACTTACATTTCAAGCTAAAATCGAACCGAACAAATAGTTTAAGCGTATTTTTTTTGTTTTAATACGAATCGAAACTGAACAGAACTAAAACCGAATCGAGAAAACCGAAAATCATAAATATACAAAATCGACCAAACCGAAAATGATCGGTTCGTTTTCGATCGGTTCAGCTCTGTTCGGTTTGACTTTTGCTTGGATTTGCTCAGCCCAAATCTAAGTATATAATCTATATTATATAAAAAGAGTTTTGCTAAACAATGTCTATTAGATATTTATGTATTAAATACACATTAAACTTTATCCAGTGAACATCGTTTACAAAAAACAAAAATTAATACATATTCCAATTGAAGAGAAAATAACTAAAAATTTGACCATTCTAGTGACTACATATAGTAAAAGAATAAACATTTAATGAACAATTTGTTAATACATCTGTTTTAAATTATTGTCGATTTTTTTTTTTCTCAAAATTGTTGGAAACTCACTTTATGTGACGACATTTAAGAATTCCCGTTAGTTATCATAGTCACGCACATTTAGTCTAGACTAGGCCCTTTGTAAAGTGCGTGACTATATATACCCCTCCTTAGCTTCCAAGGAGGGGTGTTGATTGTATTTTGTTCATTCAAGGAACACACACATTTCACATTCAACCTCTCTTTCTCTCTCTCTAAGCCAACAATGGCTTCCACCACCCTTTACCACCACATTAGACCATCGGATCCGATTTAGCTTTTCCACATTTGGTATCAGAGCCTCGGTTCTATCCTTGGATCGTGTTTATTTAGTCGATTTGGTGGTCTAAATTAGTTCTTGTGTCTCGTTTATAACAGTTCTGTCCATTGTCTCAAAAAAATTTTTTGGTCACGTCTTATTATTTTGTCCAATCTGTCCATTCAGTTACACGTGTTTGGGTCTTATCATATTATTTGTGTCTCAGTTTCATCCATTTCATGGTCAAAAGTCTTATCTTTCTGGGTTTTTCTGGGTTTATGCAGTTAGAAAAGGACATGTCTGCTGTTCCATCTTTTTAGGGTCATTCAAAACCCTTTTCAGATTGGGTTTTCAGATTGTCTTTCAGATTGGGTTTTCAGATTGCCTTTTCCGATTGTACTTTCAGATTGGGTATTCATATTGTCTTTTCCGATTGGGTTTCAGATTACACTTTCAGATTGGGTTTCATATTGCCTTTTCAGATTGGGTTTCCTATGGCACATTCAGATTGGACTTTCGGATTGGTCATTCCGATGGGGGTATATGCTTTATTCCGACGACTTTCCGATGGGATTCACTTGGACTTAATTTGACTCAAAAATAAAACATTCAGATTGGATTAAATTTACATTCCAATTGGCCTGTTTTGATTAAAAACTTGTGAACCAACTTTTGTGACCAAATCTGTGAACCACACCCATCTTATCCGAGTCAACTCGGTAATTACCGAGTTGACTCAGTCAACCCAACCGAGTTTAACACACTGACTCGACAAACTCATTCCATTTATTTTTTTTTTTACACCTCAACACCACAAATCTAATACCTAAAGCCCATCGTCACCTACACGCCATCACATCTAGACTCGACCAAAAACAGAAATATCAAATCTTGATCTCAGATTATTCGTTATGCATGTGTGGATCTTTTAAGATCTAACAAAAACACGACGATATCATCATCGATCGGTGTTGTTTTCGAAGATAACAAAAGAATAATAACTAAAACAAGTTATTCTCTTTTCATTGGTTCGATTAATAACCTAAGTCTACCATGTATCATAGATTCTTGTTGAAGTTTAAAACTTCTTTTGATTTTCGAAAATGAACTAAGATTTATAACAAGTATGTTATCATCTTTTCGTTCCTTTCGATTGATACACAAAATCAAAACGAACACAAAGATCACCTAACTGCAACCTACCTGAGACCTTAATTGAAGGTATCTTGAAGCACTGATCTTGGTCGGTTCAAGTATATACTCATCAGTATACAAGGTTGTAATCAGGTTATGTTTTTTTTTAATTGTGTTTTGATATGGTTATCGAAGATGATGATGATTATGTGTGGTTGAGTTTAATGAATCTGTGATGGGAGAGATTTGGAGGCAAAGAAATAAGGATGAGACGGAGTTCTCGATGTGGTGTACATTTGAGTTGGAGGAGATGAAGTTAGGTGAGAGAAATGGTGGGGCGGTGTAAACAAGGTTGGGAGAAGATGAAGATGGAGTTTGGTGGGAGTGAAATGGGGGCGGAGTTTTTTGTGTAAGTGATTAGGTAACCCTAATTTCTAGGGTTGGGTTATTTATCCCAATGTTTGGACCGGCTTGGGCCAGGTAATAGACCCGGGTTTCACAATGCATCAATTGGGCCAGATTTGTTTATTTGCTTGCTTTGGGCTGGACAAAAGTTTAAACTGGTTATTGGACATGTTCTGGGCCGGGTTGTGCTAAGACTTTTGGGCCTTGGTTAATTTGTTAAATTTTGGCTAAATGCAATGTTTAAACCGTGTGTTTTTAAAACACATACACGCAAATTTCTTTTAAAATTTTTTTTAAATAAATTTGTTGTGTATTTCGTTTTAATTCATGGTGACATCGGGTCGAGACAAAGGGACAAAATGTGACGCGACAAAATTGAAGTGATAAATGTGACAAGAATTTATTTTGACGAGACCAAGAAAGAATGGGCGATTTTTTAGTGGCTACAGATTTTGTTTGATCGGGTACTAATTACGTGACGATGAAGACGGATTTTTTCGAAGGCGTGTATTTATTTTATCTTTTACTAGATAACTTGCTCGTACTTAATCCTAGAATGAAGACTTGGTTATCTGGTTTCCGGGTTCGGGGTGGATGGTTGATGACTCGGATAACTATCACTTAAAGGGGTTACATTGTTGTACTCAGTGTCACGCGCGTAGTCGACGTGGATAATTTCAAGAGGTGTTGTGCTTATAGACTTCTTCATTGATGCATTGAGTACTTAGAGATTTCTCCACCGTTCTTCATTCAACAATAGTGCAAGCTTAAGTCACAAGATCGAAGGATTTTTATTCAGCTTCACGTTTGATGTATCCGGTTCATTCTTTCAGTGGTAACTTCAAATTGCTTTCATGTGGTATGGTACAGGTGGCCATGGAGAGTTTATGAGAAGAGATTTTCGATCAACAGCTGATTCTCACAAAATATATAATTCAGCTTATTTATTATTCTCACGAGATTTCAGGTACATGTGCGTACAATTTATTGATGGTTCCGAGTTTCGAAACCATCAAGGGGGAAGAAGAAGACACATTGAACGCACAACGAGTACACGTGATGAACTTCATACCTTCTTTTGATTTGAAGATATTCCGGGATGACATTTGTCATAGCCGCAGAGAAAATCAGTGTTTTAACTCGTGTCGTTATCAATCAATCTCCAAACGGTACACTACTGATTCGAGGTTTAATTGTTTGATTGTTGCAATTAAACATCATCATTATCCTATATGCATTCCCGGGACTTAATTGACTCTGGTGCATCTCCGGAAGAAGACGTGTGCATTTCCGGGACTTAATTGACTCTGGTGTTACGATGTCAACTTCATGAATGGGATAAAGTGTCCACTTTAGTATTTGAGCTTCATAATTGGGATTGATTTACCTTCTTCAACTATGTGGGGGAAGAAGTGTCTTGATTCTTTCTGGTATGCATAACTTAAAAGCTCAGGGGGAAGAAAAATTCAGAAGAATTATTCAAGCGTGAGAAGAAAAGTTGTTGATCTACTTGGGGGAAGCTATTTAAAATGCTTCTACATCAAGTTTACGTGGCATGAATTAGGGGGAAGCTAATTCAGAAGCTTCTCCTTAACCAGAAGTGTATGGGTTACTTAGCTCGTGCCGTTACAGTATTTCTACTACAAGTTAAAGATGAAGACGAAGGCCTTAGAAGACTTCATCAGCATTGGATGCTTCATGGAAGCTCTTGTTCTTAATTATTTTGTACTTGATAGGTAGAATATTGTAAGGAATTCTACACGTCGTCCCATGGGGGAAGATTGTTGGAAACTCACTTTATGTGACGACATTTAAGAATTCCCGTTAGTTATCATAGTCACGCACATTTAGTCTAGACTAGGCCCTTTGTAAAGTGCGTGACTATATATACCCCTCCTTAGCTTCCAAGGAGGGGTGTTGATTGTATTTTGTTCATTCAAGGAACACACACATTTCACATTCAACCTCTCTTTCTCTCTCTCTAAGCCAACAATGGCTTCCACCACCCTTTACCACCACATTAGACCACCGGATCCATAATTACTTTTCTACAAAAATTAACGCCCACGTCTAAAATTAATAGTTGAATTTGTCTATGTTTACTTTATTCCTCTTTGTCCAAATTTATATTTACAAAGATAAAAGAAGACACTAATTAATTACTAAAGGGTAAAGCTGTCTTTTTGTGTTTTCGTAGAAACCAAAACAGTAATTAATCTATTTTTTTTAAACTCTATAATTGTTGTCCGCAGAGAATAATTTTAGGACGAAAGTAAAAGATGATATTCCTTTCATCTTAAATTAATAGTTTTTTTTTAACCGTTCTAATTTAATTATCCATTAATAAAAATAGACAGAATTATTTGATAAAGTTTACACTATTACTTTTTATTGAAAATATTATTACAAACTCTAAACTTGAAAAAATGTAATAAATGTAAATTTTTTAAATCTGTTTTTTTATCGAGTGCAATAAGTTTAAGACGAAAAAAGTATTTTATTTAACTCACGGCCGCATCACGAAAGTTAATCAGTGTCCTGTTGGCTACAAGCCCGCTGGAGGCTGGTTGTAAATGATATTTTGGATTAAGTTTCTTTCCAAAAAATGAATAACTTTGTCCATTTGATAATTAATAAAGGTGTAACTAGTCACAATATTTCTATCTTAAGATATGCTAGTATCAAACGTAGTATATCACAATTCACAAACCCTAAAATTATATTTCATCAATTCTAGCTGGCTAACATGCTACGTAACAGTTGTATAATAATTAAATATACGGAGTAATTAATTACTTTCTTAATGACGGATTCATAACTACATTAATTGCAATAATATCAAGTTATCAACTCTCTTCTAAGAAAATATTTGTTTAATAGACATAGTCCGTGATGTTTAATTATTTATATCTTGATGAATGTAATTTCTTTTGATTAGGACTTCAATTATGTGGCACCGGTGTACAAGTATTTAGCAAGATTTATAAAATCGAGATCAAACTCGTTTTTGTATTTGAAATACATCATAAACAAATAAATATAAAATTATATGAATGTTTCAAAAAGACGATGTCTTAGATTACAATTATGAAATATATAAAAAGATTAACATGTTGTTCTCTAGATTATATGAAACATAACCTGCTAATTTGTTTTTTTTTTCGAGAAAAGTAAGATCCAATTATAAGAGATCTTAAGATTCTATTTTCAAAATCAAAATCTTATAACATTTTAAACATGCAAAAATTAATTGTAAGATTTTAATCGCTTTTATTTTTTTTTGAACGACTAAATCGTTTTTGCTTTACAGTATTATAAACTTGTAAGATTCTAATACCGGTATTTTTTACAACCATAGAGCTCGTGTTTGCATGACCAATGACGATATTGTTGTACGTCATGTTACGTACTTTTTTTTAGAATGACAAATGTTAGTGGTTAGTGGGTCGAGTCGTGCAATGACATTTAAGTGACAGAATGTTTTCTTCGAACCCTCGTCTAGTTATATTAAACTCCTTATCTGCTTCATCTGAGAAGGCATTGGCATGTCTTGAACCCAAGACCTCCAGCGAATCTCCCCCAAAGAAACCACTTAACTTTGGTGGCCAACTGAGTAAAGCCAGTTGGTTTACGTCATGTTACATACTTACATTACGGCTATGTTTGGTAAGAGTCGTTTTGAAATTTTTTAGAGTTGTTAGTTTTTTTTTTGTTAAAATATAATCTAATAGTTTTATTTGGCATAACAATTAAAACTGTTAGCTTTTTATTTTAAATAATTGGCTATTAAATAAAAAGCTTATTGATAAATCTTTTTTAAATTATCAAAAGCTGTTAAAAATAGAAATTACTGATTACCCTTCAACCATATTATAATTTATTTAAATATGTTTTTTAAGTTATTTTACATCTTAATTTTACAACCAACAACTAATATATCAAACACTTTATTAAAAAATACAGTTTATAACTTATGTCAACAACTTTTTAGTAAATATCTTATAACTTACAGTTAGCAGCTTACAGCTAGTTTTGCCAAAGACAGACATACATTACATGATTAACATCTATGCATTTTTGCATTAAAAAATTCCGGTTTTAGGCCTGTCCACATGGTTGTAGACTTTTTAAGGTCAAACATTTATGTTTTTCCGGTTTTGGTCATGCTCTAACAGAAAAATGCTCTACTTATCCCACCGACTGACACGTAGCATGCTTTACCCAACTTTTTCAGGCTCTATCTATCCCAGCGACTGACGCGTGACATGAGGAGAACATTTTTGAGTAGAATAGAGCACGTTTGGGTAGAGGATGACCATAACATGAAACCTTTTATTGTATGAAAAAAAGGTACATACACTATGAGGACATGACCCAAAATATTGCTACAGTATTATTTTTTTCGGTCTCAAAATCTCAGAAATGCATCTAGTCTCAAAGATAGGTGTTTATTGTCTTATTTTACTTTTGAAAAAGCATTCGATCATTTATGGTTTTGACCAAGTCCCTATATGGCTCGATATTGGGCAAACAATGAGTTTAAAGTTTAAACATGGCATTTCGACCACTTGCCAATTATTGCGTATTCATATCCCTATATATATTTTTGTCAGCTGAATATTTTAAGCAACTAGTGACTGATTATTGGCACAACTAAATCTTCAAAAATACCTTATTAGACGAATCTATGACTATGGATCCTATTGCTGATTACATGATCTAGTATATAATTATATTGTATATTCGTAGCACGTGTTATTTGGATGTGATCAAATCTGTGTTATTACTATATAAGAACACATCTTTAATCGAACATGCATCATGGTCAAACGTGTAAGATACGAATTAAAATTATATGTGCTAATAATTGTGTTTTAACTTTAGAATTCATTTGGCCCTGGTAAAGTCGTAATGCAAATTAGCTAGTAATGAAATTCTTGTAGTTTCTAATGCCATGACAATTTTCCCTCACGGCGATAAGATATTTCATCAAATGATGCCCAACCTATGTGGCCTTCGTATTAGACTAGTCCTTAATCCTACACAATTCCAGAGGGACGCGTCCCCTATAGACAAAAGCTGTGAATCGGTCGACTGAGAGACCGAGTTCATAGGTATATTTGTATGTATAAGTGGTTTATCTAATTATTAAAATTTTGTTGGAGTAAGTAAGATATGTTTTCTTTAGAAAGACATTTTAATCTCGATTTAAACTCGAGGGACCCTCGAGTTATACCATTTATAATGGACAGGTCCGGAATCCGAACCATTAAAAGAGACCCGCGAAAAAAAACCTAATACATGAGTGTCACCGCTACACTTAGCCTTAGATCTATACGTACAGCAATATACACGATAAATAGTTAAATACCACAAAGGCAATCCTAGAATATACATTAAGAAATCTCACGTTTGAGACACATGCATCGGAATTATATCCTTAATAAAAGGGGGGGAATCACGTTCCCAATGAACAGTTCCCCCCTCACATCCCTTTTTTGTTTATTGTTTCTACTCTCACACACGAACTGAATAAAAAAAGTTTAACAATACCCTCACACACCAATAATAGGGTATCCCCTTTCTACTCCCACACACACCAAATATTGAGACGTTCCCCTCTCTCTCAGTTCTCTCTACTAATCAGATCTAATCTTTTTGTGAGGTTATGGATTATAATCAGATCTGCTCTTTCTGTGATCTAGATCTCTCACTGAGGTTGGTTGCTTCATACCCATCGTATGTCATGATTTTTTTGTTGGATATAACGATTTATAAATTTGATTTGATTATGTTATATTTATATGTTTTTCTTTCATATTAAGTTTGTTGCTTTAGGTTTTAAAAATTTGTAGGTTTTGAAGATCCAAATATTTGAAGAAGATGGTTGCTTTGAATGAGGTGATTCTGAAAGGTATGTGTCTGTCACAATTTGAGAGTATGAAAAATGGCTTCTTCTTGGGATCAGACTGGCCAACGTTGTGTGACCAAACTTTATAATCGGTGATCCGATTTGGCCAGCGTTGGTGCTGGATGATCTTGATTAAGGTACTAATCAACCTGAACACAAACATGAATTCATTTTTTTAAATATTGGGGTTTGATTTTGAGGATGTTCATTTTTGTAGTTGATGATGATGGAGGATGATGATGGAGAAATACTGTTGGATACTTAAGCAGAGGACACAAATAAATTCGGGTTTCAAATTTGGGGCTTGATTTTAAGGGTTTTCTATCGGAAGTTCTACCATAAAAACAAGGTATATTTTTTTTATCTAATTTATGTGTACTAATTAATTGTGTTTTTAACCCAATTTTGAAACTTATAATGTAGATTTCTAAATGGATGATTCTTGATGGTGCTGATATATAGAAAACTGAGGAAGGTATTTCATGCTTTGTCTAAATAGTTATCCTTTCGGCTTATTTATTTGGTTTCCTGCTTATGCTTCATAAGCTCACTTTTGTGTAGCTTATTTTAAAACTTTTTGGCTTATATAAGTTTATTATGTCATATTGAACCTGTATAAGCCTAAAAGCTTTAAAATAAGGCACGCAGAGTGAGCTTATGGAACATAAACCCAAAATCAAATAATCCATAACCTGTTAATATGAGCCAAAACAAACTCCCCTTAATGTTCAATATGTAGGAATGTATGTTTTGGATGATCATTCACATTGATTAATTGCGCACAGTACGATTTGTGTTTTTATATTATTGCCAGCTACATACCATATCATCTAAAAAAACCACCAGAACCCCCCTCTCTCTCTCCAGAAAATCCTATCTGATTTTGATCGGGTTTGATCTAAAAACTCTTCGACGCCGCTGATCTCTTCGTTGCCACCGTTCATAGTGTGTGACGTTGTTGATCGGCTGGCAACGTTGGGTAACTTAAGTGGGATTCGTTGTTGATGTGCACAAGTTGTTGATTCTGGAATGAAGAAGTTGTTGGTTGAAACTCTAAATTTGTTAGGTTTGCTTGAACCCTAACATTTCTGATCGGGTGAATTTATTCGCTTCACATTTAGTTTTTTTTCGTCCTTTAGTCGAAAAAATAGTGGTTATCCGCATATTGGCGTGCCAAATTAATGCATTTGCAGAATCCAACACACGACTCCAAATGTCTGGCGTTGTGGAGCTTGAACTATTGCTGATATATAAGCTTTTACAGGTTTGTATTCTTTATATTCTTAAACAACAGTAACTGATTCTTATTAATGAAAATTGTGTAATCAGTTCCTAAAACATATCTTAAATTATAGGATGCTATTTGTACATCTTGGATATTAGTGCCTGAGTATTGATTATAACTTTATTTTTCAAAAACATGTGAACTGTATATGTAAATACTAATGATATTCATCACATGTGTCTAATGTAGTTTCAGTCATCCTTGGTCCACAATAGTTACTCATCATCACATAACTAGCTTCATTTGTTTTACTTATTTTTATTGTAAGTTCATGTTGATTGTATATTAGTATACGCTAACGAAAGAAGCATGTTACTTTGCAGGTGATCAGATTATTTGAACCAAATGTGACCAAATCATTACATGAAAATAAAAACATTTGTAAATACATTTGATTTGTCTAATATGGTACAATTAATTGAAGCATATTGGTGATTGAAGCATATTAGTCTGGTCGTTTAGTAAGTGTAACATGAAACGGGTTTTGATTTTACGCTACTGATTTTATCTTAATAGATGTAAACATAATAACTGAATATTTGGCGCGACTTTCATATTTATGCAGCGAGATTAGAGTCGCGCAACACCCGCCCTGCTGCAAATGGGTGTTTGCTTGTTGTTAAACAGTTGTCAAACACCCATTCGGCTGCAAAAACGGTGTTTGGATGTTGTAAAACAGTTTCCAACACCCATTCTGTTGCAAAAGGGGTGTTTGGCGGCTGTTATAACATAATCCAAACACCGTTCTTGCCGCAGAAAGGGGTACCTAAACTCTCTTTCAAAGACACATCGCGACTTTCTCACCGTTTTTTATGTCTAGCGTGTTTTTATTTGATCTTTCGTTAGGTAGATGATATTATATGTGTTCTTATAGTACATTTGGTTGCAGGGATGGCGGCTCAATTCAATGGCCAAACCAAGGATTGGGAAGAGAAAATGGACAAAGTACACCAGCTGTTTTCAATGGTTCCGCACCCTAACAATATAAGTATGCATGTATATCTTCATTAGAAAATAAAAAAAATGAAAACTATCGTCTAAAACTTTCTTGCCGTCCAGATTTGAAAGCAATACAAGTTGGATTCCATAAATAGAGGAAAAGCAGGAGTTAAATCCAAAGCCCGGTCAAGAACTTCCAGCTGACCACGGAGGTAACTAAGCTAAACTAAACATTCATTAACATATATTAAGGTTATGAAAGCCTTATTCCTCACAATATGAGGGTCGATATAAGATTATTAAATCTGGTGCTCCATAAACGTGTTTGACCAGTTTGGTTAACAAGCAAAAAATTACCTATTTCCTTATTTTTGTTATCAATTATCAATGCATTAGATATCATCAAAACTATTCAACTAGAACAACACTTAAGTGTGCAAAACTAAAGCAATCTGGAAGGTTTTATCAGTATTGAAATATGAAAATACAATTTGGCGAATTTCAATCCGTTTGACCCATTTCTCTTTTTGCTAAATACATTTTGACCATTTGTGTATTATTAAAAAGTCTATCAATGTCAATATAGTTGCTGATTCTTGGGGCCTGGAATGGCACAAAATGCAACTTATTGATAAAATGTGTTGCATTCAAAGCTTCTTTCAAATTTACGCTTTTGTAAAGTTTGAAACTTTTTGCAATGATTTTTAACTACAAAACACGTCTCATAGTAAATAATTAATTTGTAAAATGTATGATTTTTACTATAAGGCGCGATTTTAAACCCCCTAGACCTCACTGACGTGTTAGGATTTAAAATATCACTTCTATAATTTCTTAACCAAATAGGTCTTGCGATATACTTTTTTGCTAGGTAACCAATGTATACATGTGACTTGCAAAACTGATGTAACGCCGACTTCTACAAAAGTATATACAGTATAATTTAATACCTATTCAGTGAATATCTATGATTTATTAATGTAAAAGGAGAGTAGGGGGTTACTTATTCAACTATTTTTGTATTTTTTTTTAAACGCACCAAAGTAGATTCTAAAAAAAATGCAATGATGTAAGACCTTAAGTAAAAGTTCCTGATGCCGACCCAGTGATACAAAGTTCCTGGTGCAATCTTGCTGCTGCAGGATGCTAATGAAATGTTTAGTGCGGATTTTGGTGTGCGTGGTATCTGGAGATCTATCTTGGTCGTGCCACGGATTTTGTTTGCTC
The DNA here is from genome assembly GCA_025667525.1 of Glebionis coronaria. NCBI lineage: Eukaryota > Viridiplantae > Streptophyta > Magnoliopsida > Asterales > Asteraceae > Glebionis > Glebionis coronaria. The sequence continues at coordinate 192,276,363 of CM046877.1, read as the reverse complement.
TAGCTGTTGCGCTAGCTGGGGACAAGAAGGGAAGCGAAGAACATGTCATGTAAAAGTCTTGACAAGCAAAGACAATCAGATTATGCATGAAAATGAGGCGACAACATTTTAGAACATGAGATTCTTTACCGGTCTGTTTAGATTTTTTATTAGAGTATGTAATCCGTTCATCAAGAGTTTGGTTTCGTTTTGTAAATAATTCATATAATATCAGTCCATATTTAGTATCATAATTATACGATTCTGAACCTGCGCTTTTCTAATGTTACTTATACGCAAACTGCCAGGTTCACAGCAAGTCCTTGCATTCATCAACGACCACTAAGAACATTGCCAAAAACGCTCGCACCTCGCCGCAGCGAAGCGCGGGCACAAATCCTAGTATATATAACACCTTGAAACCATGATTTGGAGTACTCCATAATTCCATCAAACACAACCTGACGATAAGTTAATATAATTGAATACTATTTCAACTATTCACCATAGTTATTGTATAAAGCCTAGTTGATTTGGTGTTTTACAAAATGAATGGACAATATTATACCAAGTTTCATTTAAAATATAAAAGATAGAACAATATAAAAACGACAAGAAGTGGACATACAACGTGGAAATGTGTCTCCTTAACGAGCTTCCGTTGTGGATTGATTTGGATCCATTCATCATGTTGGTTTTCATTGATATTGATATCTTCTTATACGTAGTAAGTATATAACACAAACATATTATTGTAACTTTTATACAAAAAGAAAAATATAGTATCTATTCTCTTAGTATCATAGTAGGGAAAGACGATATAAAAGTCGGGTGTGTCACGAGCCGTTATACCCGATTTCAAATCATCAAGTTATTGGGAATCATTATCACTTCCTCAATTATCTCCTTGATCTCCTCTCATCATATATTGTATTTCCATTATACAGATCCCTTGATTGTAGCATTCTTCCTTTTATAGTTTATTTCCTCTGTATATGTACATCGTTTTTGACATAATGATATAACTTTTGGTATCAATCTCTTTATGGCATCAGAGCAATACCGATCCTAAACCACACAAAAAAAAAATCGTTTTCCATGGCAGGAGACGATTTAGACAAAACCCAAACAGACAATGGAAAGAAAACCCAGAGTGAAGGAGAGACAATCGACCACAACTCTCCTTTTTACCTACACGCTTCCGACTATCCAAAACAAATGCACGTGAATGATGTGCTTACCGACAAGAACTACAGTGATTGGGAACAGGAGATGATGAACTTTATGTTCGCGAAAAACAAAACTGTTTTATTGACGGCTCGATCAAAAAGCCAGAGATAAGATCGGACAAATACCTACCTTGGATGCGTTGTGACGCAATGATCAAAGGCTGGTTAACTACAGCCATGGAGAAAGAGATTCGAAATAGTGTGAAATACGCCAAAACAGCGGCTGAAATCTGGAAGGATTTGAAAGAGAGGTTTGGGAAAGAAAGCGCCCCCAAGGCGTACGAACTGAAACAATCACTAATCGCAACTCGACAAGATGGTACAACCGTTTCTGCTTATTACACGAGACTACGTGTTTTGTGGGATGAGATCGAATCGGTTTTGCCAACTCCTCGATGCACATGCGATGGATGTGAGTGTGGGCTCGGAAAGAAACTAACCGAATTAAAAGAGAAATAAAGAACTTACGAGTTCCTAATGGGCCTTGATGATCAGTTTAGTGTTATTAAGACCCAAATATTGGCAATGAAGCCAACACCAGACCTGAGTGCAGCCTATCACCTAGTGGCAGAAGATGAACAACAACGTACCATTGCCTCATCAAAAAGGCCGGTCCGTGAAGTTGCTGCCTTCCAAGCTAGTTTTCAAGGACGGCGAGAACAAGCGCGGAACCAACAAGAAAAGGGATGGACAAAGAATAAAAGGGGTTTTCAAGCCGACAAAACTGAGCAATGTAGTGAATGTGGAAGAGATGGGCACAACAGAGATGGTTGTTTCAAGATAATTGGTTACCCGGAGTGGTGGCCAGGGAAAGGAAAAGGGGACAAACCAAGGCCAAAAGCAGCAATGGTGGAAACAAAACCGTGTCCTATACCAGGCATGACGGAGGAGCAATATGCAATGTTTCTGAAGTTGTTTGGTGAGAATCGAGAAGAACCCGTGATAGCTAACATGGCAGGTAATATGAGTGTTAATGATAGATGGGTTGTGGACTCGGGTGCAACTGAGCACATAACCCACCAAGGACACCTCCTTAAAAATTTATCCATGAACACCACTGAAAGGCCAGTCACCATCCCAAATGGGGAATCGATCCCTGTAAAGGGGAAAGGTGAAGTCGTTTTCAAAGGAGGATTGAACATCAAAGGAGTTTTATTTGTACCAAATTTTACTTGCAACCTTCTATCAGTTAGAAGACTTACCAAAGATCTCCATTGTGCTGTAACATTTTTTCCCGATTTCTTGGTTTTACAGGATCTGGAAGCGGGGAACTTGATTGGAGCGGGTGATTGTCGCGGTGGTCTCTATTGGATGGGAGGAATAAAAGAAGAAAGAAAGGCGATGGCGGTCACTGTCGATGCATGGCATAAGCGTCTTGGGCATGCATCTAACGTAAAGTTGTCTCGTGTTAGTTTTCTTAAAGATGTCTCTTCAAGTTTTAATGCAAAAGTTTGTGATTCATGTAACAAGGCCAAACTCACTCGGTTACCCTTTTCGATTAGTATCATTAAAACTAGTAATTGTTTTGATTTGATCCATTGTGATGTTTGGGGGAAATATAGAAGACCGTCACTTACAGGGGCAAATTATTTTCTTACAATAGTCGATGACTATAGTAGGGCGGTATGGGTATATTTGCTTAAACATAAACACGAAGCAAGTTCTTGCCTAAGTGACTTTTACAACCTGGTGAAAACACAATTTGGAAAAGAGATCAAAAGAATTAGATGTGATAACGGTGGAGAGTTCGTATCAAACAATATGAACGAATTCTATAGAGAACATGGAATCATTTTGGAAACTACTTGCCCTCATACCCCGCAACAAAATGGGGTAGTAGAACGAAAGCATAGGCACCTCTTAGAGATCGCACGAGCTTTACGGTTTGAAGTGAGTCTCCCCTCAACGTTTTGGGGGGAGTGTATCCTTACGGCTGCATACATCATCAACCGGTTGCCATCGAAATTAATAAATGACAAAACCCCATATGAAATTCTATTCGGACAAAAACCCGAATATAACCATATGAGAATTTTTGGATGCCTAGCCTACTACAAGAACACCGAAACAAATGGAGATAAGTTTGAACCAAGAGGAAAAACAGGAGTATTTTTGGGCTATCCTCCAGGCAAAAAGGGGTACAAAATTTATGATCTAGAACAAAGGAAAATGGTGATGACAAGAGACGCAAGATTCATCGAAGAAATGTTTCCCTTTTCGAAAGCAAAACCAGAAAGTTTTGAACAAGAAATTTTTGAGTACTCGATTCCTATCACAGAATATGATGAACCACATGATGAAATTGCAAATAATATGGAGACAGAGGGATTCTTAATGCAAAACAATGAGGAGGAACACACACACAGCATTGAAGAAGTCTTAGAAGAACAATCAGAAGAAGAGATAGTTGAAGAAAGAGAAAACATCCAAAGTGACAATATTCATGTTGAAAACATACACATGCAAAATCATGTAGAACCACCTGCTATTCAACAAGAGATCGAAGAAGTAAGACCAAAGAGACAAAGAACGCAACCAAGGCACTTAAGCGATTATCAAGTAAAGCTTCCACCATCCATTGACCACACGCAGTCCGCTTCCGATCAAGAATCCTCAACGGTACACCCATTATCTCATTATGTTTCTTATAAGCGTTTTTCTAACACTCACAAAGCATTCTTATCTGCCATCAATGATCATGATGAGCCGAAGTTTTTTCATCAAGCAGTCCAAAACGAAAACTGGAAGGAAGCCATGCGAAAAGAAATATACGCTCTTGAGCAAAATGGGACATGGACCCTTGAACAATTACCGAAGGGAAAGAAAGCAGTTGACTCAAAATGGGTGTACAAGATCAAGTTCAAACCGAGTGGTGATGTGGAAAGGTACAAAGCAAGACTCGTCGCAAAAGGCTTTACACAAAGGGAAGGAGTGGACTACCATGATACTTTTGCACCTGTTGCGAAATTGGTGACCCTAAGAACAATATTAGCCATTGCCGTGAAACGAAGATGGGAGATTCAACAACTTGATGTTAACAACGCATTCTTACATGGAGATCTAGAGGAGGAAGTTTATATGAAGATTCCTCAAGGGTTCTCGAACAAAGATGAAACAAGGGTGTGCAAACTCAAAAGGTCTATATACGGCTTGAAACAAGCATCTCGGAATTGGTATCACAAGTTTACGAAGTCCCTTGTTGGCCTTGGTTACAAACAATCTAAGGCTGATCATTCTTTGTTTATCTACAAAAATGGTGACACATATGTGGCATCTCTTATATATGTGGATGATGTAATACTCGTCGGGAACAACATGAAATGGATTGAAAGAACAAAGTCTCACCTGGACAAAGAATTTAGCATAAAGGATCTTGGTCCTTTGAAATATTTCTTGGGCATCGAAGTAGCAAGAACATCCGAAGGATTGGTCCTTAGCCAACATAAGTACACATTGGACATTCTTCACGACAGTGGGTTGCAAGGATGTCGTCCTAGTTCGTTCCCCATGGAACCAAACCTCAAACTTGACAAAGGAGAAGAAGAAGAAAAGATTGATGCAAGTCGATATCGAAGACTTGTAGGTCGCTTGCTATATCTACAAGTCACTCGCCCAGATATAGCCTACGTCGTAAGCATTCTAAGCCAATTTGTTGGTGACCCACGGCGTATTCATATGGAGGCTGCAAACAGAGTTTTACGATACCTTAAAACTACCATTGGTCAAGGCATCCTTTTACCAAATACCACTGGCACCGACCTTGTGGCTTATTGTGATGCCGATTGGCTCGGATGTCCACTTAGTAGGCGATCGAGGTCAGGTTACGTGCTTTTACTAGGGGGAGCCCCAATATCCTGGAAATCTAAGAAACAATCGGTTGTGTCACGCTCTTCAGCAGAGGCGGAGTATCGATCTATGGCCACTGCAGTTAGTGAGATTACATGGGTTCGTTGGTTGTTGAAAGAACTCGATGTCGCAGTGGTTGGCCCTACACCATTATTTTGCGACAACCAAGCAGCAAAACATATAGCGAATAATCCCGTCTTCCATGAAAGAACGAAGCACGTTGAAATGGATTGTTATTTTGTTCGTGAACGAGTTGAACGAAAAGAGATTGTCCCAGTTCACATCAATTCAAGACAACAAATTGCCGACTTACTTACCAAACCGCTTGGTTCTCACCTGCTACACACTTTGCTGGTCAAGTTGGGCATTCGAAACTTACATGCGCCAACTTGAGGGGGAGTATTGGGAATCATTATCACTTCCTCAATTATCTCATTGATCTCCTCTCATCATATATTGTATTTCCATTATACAGATCCCTTGATTGTAGCATTCTTCCTTTTATAGTTTATTTCCTCTGTATATGTACATCGTTTTTTGACATAATGATATAACTTTTGGTATCAATCTCTTTACAAGTGTATTATTTTATAAATGTTTAAGTGTTGCTTTTTTTTTATGGTGTAACTTCAATCCAGAATTATTAATTGTTCTTGATGATAGTCATGGTATTAAGAGCAAACGGAGCGGTGGTGTTATTGTCTGGTGTCAAGCTACGGTGCGAGAAAAAAGAACGACGCATCATTGTGTGGGTTGGCGTTATGACTTTGGTTACGTAGCTATCAACGCACGTCAAATAGTTTTTGATTTTTTTTTCAATCAAACGGATATACAACCCTTATAACATCAAAAATACCCTCTATGGCATAAGAAACGTTATAGCTCATTAATACTAATGAAAACTGATGCTATAACATTTTTAGTTCAACGTTAAATTACTTTTTTTTTTGCTATAACACCAATTCTACGACACCACACTCGTCAGGTGATGTGTAAACATTTAAGAGTGAAAGGTTTATTATGCATGATTGCATGTATTAATGCAAGTATAAGTAAAAAAAAGAAGAGTTTGCTCAAATATCAAGACAAGATCCTATTAACCCGGTTGGATCCAAGCAACACCAACAAGCACTGCTTTGCGTAGGACCCTTACATTTTGGCACTCTCTTGTATTTTTCATAAGCAATTTTGGAACTTTATGATTTTCAAACTACAAAACTAAACGACATAAGCATATTAAGCACCACGTAAGTGTAATCATTCATATATTGTTATCCACTTTGAAACGAAGTCATTTTTTGTAAGTCACAGTAATTTGAAAGGTATCTTTTATGTACTAGCTAGGTATTTGAAAACGAACTTACCACATGTATTTAAGTATATTGGTTCGTGAGTCTAAATATCGAAATCACAACTTTATATATAGAAAGAAAACACATTGATAACTGTTTTGCACGGTTAAATCTTTCATATTCTATTGAGTTCACATGTTACTTTATTTGACAAGTAGGTAAAGGTTGCAAAAGAGAGGGTTAGACGGGCATGGACATCAGATTAAACGGGTGCAGGTTAAATGAACACAGGCTAAACATGCATGGGCTAAACGCACAAATGGGCGACACACTATCTTGAAGAAATCATCGAGTTACGCTATTAGAATTAAACGTCGAGTATACCGTAATTAATCATATCACAAGAACCATAAATTTAATTTGCAAATAATAAAAGTAAATATTTATATCATAGTTATCAATTGGGCAAGATTTGTCACTTCTACAAATAAGATATGAATATATGATCAATTTACAACTTACAAAATGTGTAGGTTTTTTTTCCTTCCCATCAATCATTGGCGAACAAAACGCATTTTACTTATCTCTTTTACTAAACTTCACAACATAGAGTGAGTCATTTTATGAGGCTACTAATTTGTATGTGAGACACGATCATGCGATATCGCCTCTAACCTATTCCTCAATTCTTTGTTGAAATCCATTCGTTAAATAACGATCTGTTATTGTATGATCTTCATTAGATCGTCCTTAATGGTTTTTTATTTGGCTCGACAAATCTTCATAAAGAAGCGATTAGTTTTTGGGGGATTTCGTTAACCTAATTCGTATCTTTTACTTTTTTCATGTTGGTTCTTAATTCACTTTATAACGATCAATTAGGGTTTATAATTTTGATTTTGGATCTGATCTTATTCATTGATTCGACGTAGTTAGGAAGGACGGTTGTTTGATCTTTGACCAGTGATCGTCTTGGCTCAATATGCATCACATGTAAGGTTTGGTTATCATAACGAAATTGTTACTTATAATTTATTGTTATCAAGGATCGACGAGACCTTAGGAATATTTGTAATGGTGCGATTAGGGTTTTGATCAAATTAGGTTTTATTTAGGGCTTTTGTTTTGGTTATGTTTCTTTGGTGTCGCTTCGTATCCCACTTACAAGTATCACGTCTTTAAGATCAAAAGAAGATGATGTTGCGAAGATTTCTACAACGGTGTATGTTACTAATTTCCCTGAGTATTTGACGTCCAAAGAATTGTTTCACTCCTACAAGGTATATGGTCACGTGGTGGACTCTTTCATTCCGATTAAGAGAGCTAAAAAAGGTAAACGATTTAGATTTGTTCGTTTTATTAATGTGTTCAACGAGGAGAGATTGGTTAATAATTTATGTACGGTGTGGATCGATCGGTTTAAGCTGCACGCAAACATTTCTAGGTTCAGTAGAGATATTGTTAACAATGTGAAGGCTGGTCAGTCGTGTGTGGGTCAGAAGGAGAATAACGTGTCCAGTAAAGGGACTAAGGATAATGGTACTTCTCAGCAGTCAGAGATGTATAAGGGGAATACGTCATATGCTAAGGTGGTAAAAGGTTTGACTAATAAAGGAACAGTGGACTCTCATGCGTCTATTGTTTTAGACGAAGGTTGCGTGATGTCTTAGGATCTATCTAAGGCGATGATATGTAGAGTAAAAGAGTTTGCTTCCTTGTCTAATCTCAAATTATCTCTCCAGAATGAAGGTTTTGTAAATATCACGATCCAATACATGGGAGAATTTTGGGTAATTATTGATTTTGAGAATGTTGAGGTTATGAGAAAATTTCAAGATAATGTCAGTGTTCGATCCCGGTTCTCTATCATGAAAAAAGGTACATTGGAGTTTCAAGCTAATAAAAGAGTTGCGTGGGTGGAGGTTGAAGGGATACCGTTTGAACTTTGGACTGGGGCTACATTCAAACGTATTGCATATAAGTGGGGAGAGCTTCTAGATGTTGATGATTTAGAGGATACATGCTTTCACTCAAAAAGGCTATGTATTCATACTAAGTTGGATAGAAGTATATTTGAAGATTTTATAATTATCTACAAGGGGAAGACCTACTAGATTCGTACTCAAGAAACTCCTGGATGGGTATCAGACTTTGATACAGAGATCGATGAGGAGGAAATGGATGTTAATGATTTCAATGAGAATGTTGATGTAGTACAAGAGAATAATGTCTTTGAAGACGAAGAGGACATTGGAATGAATATGGAGATCGAGCAAGGTAGACGAAGAGAAATTGGAGAATAATGATGTGGAATAGGGAGAAGTTCATGCTAGTGTGGAGATGTCTGATGATCCTTTTGAGGTCTATCCTTTACTAGAAAAGGATGGGAAAGCAAAGACTCGGACGAATCACCGAAGTTCCCTCCTGGTTTTAATCCTATGGAAGAAAAGGTTGGGTAAAGTGATGATGGAGAGAAGCAACAGGAGAGTCTTGTTGACATACCTAATTTCAAAGATGCAGGAGTGAATGATGCGGAACATGTTACATTAAGAGGCGATTCTAAATCATAGGAAAGCACGGGCTATGTTACAATGGGTCGTTTTAAATGATCTGAAGCACCTAGAACGGGAGGATCGATGCTTGGGTTGCTTGATGAAGTAGTCAGAGTGGGCCAAACACTGAGTTATAAAATGGAGGGTTGTATAAATAATATTAATGAAATTATAGAAACATATGGAGTGGGAGAAGGTATTAAATGATTTTCTTTCGTTGAATATCCAAGGTCTCGGTAAGAAGACCAAACGGGAGTGGGTTAAGGTTTTATGTAACAAAAATAAGGTGAATTTTCTATATCTTCAAGTAACTAAGATGGAAAATATGGATTTGTTGTGTGTTAAAATGTGTTAGGGTAATAGTAATTTTGAGTGTGTTCATAGTGACGTTGTTGGATTTTTGGGGGGTATTTTATGTATGGGAAATTATAATTGTTTTGCTAAAGAGAATGTGACGAAGTCATATTCATTTATCATTATTCGTGGGGAGTGGAAATTGATAGGTAAGAAACTTATGGCGATTGTTGTTTATGCTCCTCGTGAAATCAAGTATAAGCAAATGTTGTGGGAATATCTTCAACAACAGATTCTTAGATGGAATGGAGAAGTAGTAGATATGGGAGATTTTAACGAGGTCAGGGACAAATCGGAAAGATATGGTTCGACGTTTCATGCGTATGAAGCGAAGGTTTTCAATTCTTTCATTTTGAATTCGGGGTTGGTGGAGGTGAGTTTAAAAGGGAGCTTGTTCACTTGGTGCCACAAATCAGCGTCTAAAATGAGTAAGTTAGACAGGTTTTTAATATCTGAAGCTTTGATGAATATGTATCCTAATTTTAATGTTATTACTCTTGAGAGGTATTTATCCGATCATCGTCCTATTTTACTTCGTCAAGTTGACTTCGATTATGGTCCTACTCCTTTCAAGATTTTTAATTATTGGTTTGAGATTAGAAGGTTTTAGTAATTTGGTGGAGGATAGTTGGGAAGAATATCCGGGTAAAAAAAATAATCCTATATATTATTTCATGGGAAACTTAAATTTCTCAAGGGTAAAATTCGAACTTGAGAAATGAGTCGTAGGAGGGCAAACAGTGGGCAACGGTTGACATATCTTAAGGAACTGGAGCGAGTGGATAAGATTATTGATGCTGAGGGCGGCAATGATATTATTTTGGAAATAAGATTAGACGTTATTAAATAACTCTCCAATATTGATACTTTGTATTCGAAGGAATTGGCTCAGAAATCTAAGATAAAATGGGCGGTGGAAGGAGATGAGAATTCTAATTTTTTTCATGGGAATCTTAATAGAAAACAAAATCTTAGCAATATTCGAGACATTATGATTGATGGTTCGTGGGTGGAGGATCCGAATGAGGTTAAAAAGGAGTTTCTTGATCTCTTTGCTTCTAGGTTTTTACATCCTGTGAATAATAGTATTTCGTTAGAGTTGGAGTTTCCTAAGAGGTTATCTACGAATGAACAATTGATGCTTGAAAGTGATGTTACTGTATGCGAATTGAAAAAAGCGGTTTGGGATAGTGGGATGGATAAAGCACCAGGGTCGGATGATTTTTCGTTTGGTTTCATTCAGAGATAATGTAATCGAGAAAGACGTCTTTAAAGCTGTAAGATATTTCTTCTTTCATTGTGATATTCCTAGAGGTTGTAATTCCTCTTTTATTACTCTCATTCCTAAACATCCCAACGCGAGTTTAGTCAAAGATTTTAGACCTATTACTTTGGTGGGTTGTTTATACAAGATTATTGCCAAAACTTGGAAATCGGCTGGTGGGTGTTCTAAATGGCTTAGTTAATGAGGTTCAATCTGCCTTCATAGCGGATCGACAAATTCTTGATGGGCCTTTTATTCTTAATGAAGTGTCTAAATGGTGTAAGTGGAAAAAGCAGCAAGCCTTAATTTTTAAAGTAGACTTCGAGAAAGCGTGTGATTCAGTGAGATGGGATTTTTTAGCTGATGTTCTTAGAAAATTTGGATTTGGAGATAAATGGTGTAAGTGGATTCAATGTTGCTTGAGATCTTCTAGAGGGTCTGTTTTAGTAAATGGAATTCCTACGGCGGAATTTCAATTCGGTAAAGGTCTTAAACAAGAAGACCCTTTATCTCCGTTTCTATTTGTCATGATTATGGGGAGTTGATGTGTCGTTGATCGTTTAGTGATAATTAAGATACGTTATAGGGTAAATTAGAAAATTACCTTTAGGAAAAAGTAATAGACTAATATTACCAATGACGAATTCAATTAAACACGTGATGAACCAAGTTCGTTGTACACGAAGATCGAATGAATTTGAGACGTTTTGCTTCGTTTTGGACAATTGATTTGAATTGGTTTTCAGTTTTTAAACTAGAAATTAATTCTACCAATTTTAAACTATTTAAAATTATCCTAAAGTGCATGAATCGTCAACCCCGAATTAATTAAATCTAAAAGGCGCCAATTAAATCTATCTTTTTTTTTTTTTTATTTAAAACTAATTAATTTTATCCAAATTAAAATAAACAATAACTTTGAAAAGAAATTATACGTTTCAAATTTAACTTTTAAACTAAAATTTATGAAAAAAAAAAACGTTTATAATTAAATTCACAGTTAAACAAAACGTGTTATAAAATAATAATGTAAAACTAGTAACAAAAGATGAGCCTAGCTCAGATGGTAGATTCGTTTGGTGGATATCAGTGAGGTCTCGAGTTCGAGACCCAGGAATGACAGATTTTTGCTATTTTTATTTTTGGAAATGAAAGATTGAAAGATTTCAATTCACAGATCCCAAACAATTCGTTTGGGTTCCTGATTTGCAACTGATCAGGAATACTACTAAAAGAACAACACAACTATGATTAATTCCAACCTTATATCAGTTAAACCAAAGTGCAATTACAAGTTAAATACAGGCAAAAATATTTTCATTAACTCAGATCATACGAAAACAACACTAACAGCATATCAAGATCAAATAGGCAGCTAGCAACCAAGTATAGAAATCATATGCAGATTAAAAGGAATACGCATCATACTTCCAAACTTACGAAAGCTTTGATAAAAAAACTTTTAGACCAATCAATTCTAACATTCAGTAAGATCAATATGAACATAATCAAGCAGCCTACCCAAATAACAAACACACAAGCTACTAATAAACAAGCAGTATCAGTTTATAAAAAAACAATTTCAACAGACAAACACGTATTACTAGACCAAAAGAACTCAGTATCAAGACCTGCTAGCACTAAATCACCGCAACAAATAGAAATCAGCAGATTAACAGATTTTAAAATGATACTAACGTCTCCCAAATATACACCCAAAAGTCAATACAGACCAGCTAGAGTAACACACCAACTAGCCTAAATCTCAGCTTCAAATTTTAAGGCAACAAATAACAATGCTAAAACAGCTAGACCAAACAAGGCAGATTTTCTAACTTATTAAAACCAGAAATCAACAATACCAAAATCACTAGCAGACTTCAAAACAGATCACTAAATCAAACTCATAACATCAAATCTAAACGAGCATGATCAAATAAACTGCTAACTATCACCAAATACCTATATCCCAAACAGATTTTATCAATACCTTCATTAAATCCATACAACTCTAATCCATATACCTTATAACTCATAAAATCACTAACACAGATTTATTAAAGATATAAAATAACATGAACATAAAATGTAACACACCTATTGAAGAAACCTTTGGGACGAAGATCTGCGCTGAGCAGTCTTATAACTTAAACGACACCACCATCATTCACCACCATTACTCGCTTATGAATCACGAACCACCATCCATCGTCGAACAACAAAACTACTCGAACCAACAGCTTCGTATAAACTTAAACAGTGGGTTTAAGTATTATTCCCAAATCTCTCTTAATCATTCAAATTAAGCTATAAATCGAGCTTATTTAAAAAACCACACATATTATATCAATTTAATTTAGAATAGATAAAACTGCATAAATCTTAACAGAAAAAATACGCAAGTGTAAAAAGAAGATGAATCTCAAAATCACTTTATTAATTCATAAAAGTTATTACAATACCATTAAAAATAAAATTACAATTACCTAAAAATTAAATTGACATTATAACATTAAAAGAAAGAAAGGGCTGATTAAATTACATAAACTAGGGGGTTTTTAAAGCCATCCCAAGGCTTGTTGAGGAAGAATATTCGGATCTTTTTGGCATATTCCTCTTCAATCTTCGCCCTTAGATCATCTTTCTCTCTCTTGTTGTTGATCCTATGGTTGAGAGGACACAACTAGCACACGGATTGCCAACGTGGCATCCGTTTGTGTTAGTTGTGTTAGTTTGAAGCCTCTTGATTGGTGGAGTGGGGAGAATGAGCTGTTTCTTCCAGTATAAATCTGCCACGTATCCTCATCTCTCCATCATTCTCTTCCTTAAAATCGGGGGATTTAATTCCCCCACACTTGAATCGCACGTGGGAGTAAAAGCCCCTTATTAATTTGAACTCTTGGGTAATTAGGGTTTTTAGTAAACAGTAAGTTTACAGGTTTAACTTTGGGGAAGAAGGAAACACATAGAAGTTATCGAAACATTTTTTATTGTGTGTGAAAAGAACGTGTGAATGAGTGGGTGAGGATTATTTATTGTGTGTATAAGTGTGACAGTAAATGAATGGATGTGTGAGTTGTAACATGTATATACACGTTTAATGAAAATGAGTTAATAACTCTTAAAGTATCTTGTAAATATACAAAACCCTAAGGCCCATTAACTTTAATTCAGCTTAATGTAGAAACTTGGGCTTGGAACCCATTTCTTTACTTCCATCCGTTTTATTCTTCCATTTGGGCCGTATCTTGGGCTTTTGCTCAAATGTGGCAATATTAATTCCCATAATGGGCTATCAGGCCCAAATAGCAATTGTGGGACCCACTTGATGCAAATAGTCTTCATAAGAATTAAATCCACTAAATCGAATTCATTTTTGGCTTCGTCGATCTTTTCTTCAAACTTGTGTCGGTTTTGCCGGTTTTCGCGAACTTTGGTACCTACACACACGAAACAAGAAAACATACAAATACAAGGCATTTTTGATATATTTTATGCATTTTTTCATTGTTACTTGATACAAAAGATATGAGTATTTAAGCTCATATCAAACTCCCCCTTGCTAAGAAATTGCCGTGTCCCCACACAATGATAAAATAAAACACTAGTTACACCATTATTCAACTTTTGACTTTTTATTTTACAAAGACATAATGTATTGCTTTCATTATTTGAAAAGTAACTTTAAGGATCATAAAAATCAAATAGATTCATCGTCCCCGACTTTTCACTTTTCCATGCCAAGTGCAAAAACAAGATCATTGTCAATCATAAGCCCCAAAATTAAACCAACTCATACAAGTAATTTGTGTTAAACTCAATCTCCTATTATTCCTAATTGTATCTCTAGATTTTATTTGTCATTCACCCACAGGCTCATTTGACTTTATTTTGATAATTATTAGTCCAAAAATGAAAGCAAGAACGGTGTAAACTCAACACTCAAAACCTAACCTCGACTTCAACAACCGTTGTCACTAAAGAAAGCCACTACAAGAAAAGTTGGTTTTTAGGACAAAACCTTTTGGAACAGTAAAAAAATCGTGCCAAATACATGCATTTGGCACTTTTTAACTAACCGTGCCCAAAAAGTAGGTATTTAGGACGACTATTAAAAGATTGTTCCAAATAAGTATGCATTTGGAACAATTTCTAATAATGGTACCAAATACATATGTATTTGAGACAATATGAGTTAACAGTGCCAAATACATATATATATTTGGTACGGTTGGTACCAACGGTGCCAAATTTGCATGTGTACTTGGAACGCTATCTACTTTTGATGCCAAATACTTATGTATTCGGAACGGTTGGCACTACCGATGACAAATATTTCTATGTATTTGAAACATTATCTAATGCTAGTACAAAATTAGGATTGTTTTTTGGGTTGTGGATTCTTATGTATTTCAAACGTCTTTACAAAACTAACTTGATTTACGTTTTTCCCCTCACGTGTTAGCTATATTTTGTTTATATTATCTTGTATATCAAATAACAACTTATAATAAATTTCATTAATCCACTCTACTAAATATCCCTTTGGTTATGAAGGAAAAAAGAAAATTAAGATTATTTTCAATGAGTGCATATGACCTATCGCGGATAGTAGCATTGGTCTTGCGAATTTACTTGGTGGGATAGCAAAATATGGGGCTCGTGCTACTCTTAATATTTCTCTAATATTTAGTTTTTAGAGTAAATTTCATTTTTGAATTGTGTGGATTGGTCAAATTGTAAGTTCGCCCCCGTCCTTTCAAATTGCAATGGACGTCTCTATTTTCATGTTTAATCTTGCCCCAAAGTTGAATGATCAAAATACACTTTGTCTTCATCATTTTTAAATGTGAAATGTACACCTAGAAAATATACATGATTCTTATGAAGCAGGTTTATGTGAGCATCACTCCTAACGGGACGTTCCAATTAGATCTCCGGTGAGCATAAGGCAGGTCTGAGGGAGTATAACCACCCCAAAATGCGTTATGATTAGATATGCGATGGGGATTGAGCGGGTATGGGGGATTGTTTTGCTAATCGGTTTGGGAATGAGGATGGCTGCCTCGCCCCAAACCCCCAACATTGCCATCAATAGCCATAGGGAGACGCGTTGATCATCGAGCAAGCATGTAAAACCTCTGTTTTTACCCTCATTGACTCTGTCAACTGTAGTACTATTTATATTTGGAATTTATATAAGTTCACTTTTATATGACTTATTAATTATCATATACCTATTGTCATACTACCTTTCATATTTATTTTAAATAATATATGAACCTTTAGTCATTTATTGACTACCTTGGCAATTGACTGGCCACTTGATTGAATAATATATGAACCTTTAGTCATTTATTTACTACCTTGGCAATTGACTGGCCACTTGATTGAATAATATATGAACCTTTAGTCATTTATTGACTACCTTGGCAATTGACTGGCCACTTGATTGAATAATGAAATTCATCACCTCAGTACATATTTGAAATAAAACTGTAACCTTACTTAATTTATTTTATTAAGTACTTAAATTATTTTTATATGTACATATTTACATATAATACTTAAAAGTATTAAATGCCTAAACACTTTAAAAACAATGTATATTATTGTACATTGTCACCTATTTACTTTAATAAAATAAATTAATTTTAGTAATGTATTTAATAATACACTTTCACTAAGTTATCTAAAAGCTTCAACAAAAATACCTACAACACAACAAGTACCTATAATAATATACAAAGACTATTATTATCATACAACACTTGGCAAAATTTACCCAAAACCCTTCTCATGTCTATACAATAACGTGTGTATGTATGCATGCATGCACTACCATCATTTGATTTTACTAGCTACAAGTAACCTAGTGTAATCATACACTCCACTAATACCCTATACTAATACATGCATAAGCCTTACTTTACTTACATCTAACCATGCTTTTGCTTACACAAAGCATACTTAGACACTTACACACTCAAACCTCATGCATTCTACTATGCCATGTAAGAACTTGTCCCCCCATTTGACTTATGAAAACACACGGTTGCAACTCAAAAAGGAAAGGAAAGGAGTTGCTAGTTTTGCCAAATGTTGAAATCAATCAAAACATATCCCAACTAGATACATCATATCTTGGTTTGATCCTTAGTACTAGGTACAAGATTCACCAAATCTTTGTTCTCTTTCTTCTTAAGCCGAAACAAACACACAACACACAACACAAAATATTTTCCAATCTCACTTCACTCTTTTCTCTCTCAACTCATGGCTAAACAACACAAACCACCATTTTTAAACCTTCAAGCTTTACTACTACTCCTATACTATGTCTTCTACAACCTAAAGGTTAATCCTAAGCTCAACCTACAAGAAACCTTGTTCATTGAAGCAAGAACAAGAACCCTAGAAGACTACTTGAAGCCCACGGCATGTTTGTGTTTTCCTAGACCTTCATTGTTGAAAGCTTGTCACTTGTTTCTATCTATTCTCATATCATTCCTAAACCTAACTAAACAAGTAAGTACAAGTTAAAACCTATCTTTTCTAATACATTACCTTTATATATATTGATGTGTACATGTTTATATTTGGTAAAGATAACATTTAAACAAGTATGGAAACCCTAAAAACCTAAGTAAAACCCACGGCTAATTTTTATATATAACAAAACTTGATGTAAAAACTTGTCAACCTTGAAGAACACATCAACATGATCTTGTTTAACTTGAAAAATCATGAAAACCTAACCATGCAAATAATATTAGACGTGAGTTTTAAGCTCATACTATGATTTTGAGTGATCTTGAAATGTTTAGATATAACTAGAAACATTAGATTCATGTTATTAGATGCCTTAAAATGTTAAGATCACTACTAGGCCTCATAAGATTAGCTTAAGCTCATTATAATACTTTTCCTAGATAAATAATCATTTCCATTAAATAAATGTTTTATAAGGCTTTTAGTGTCAAAAATATGATTTTATAAAGTTACATGTTAAAAATATAGATCTATAATTATTTTGGATTTAAATGATAGATCTAAGAAGTTTTGGACTAAAATAGTAAATAGATAATACTTTCGGACTAAAATGTAATTTTAGTAAGTAAAAGGGGTCTAAATGAATAAGTGTAGAACTTTGTATTTCAAAAACATAAACTTTGATCCACTTTTTAATTAATGCCGAGAGTTCAGGGGTGTGTTTTGAACATATCCGAAACTTTGTAAAGTTAAAAAGGACTAAAAAGAGATTACTAAAATATTAGGGTAAGTTGTGTAAACTTTGGAAAGCCTAGGGACTATGTTGGACACAAGCCGCGACCTAAAATAAACCTTAGGGACTAAAAGTGTCAAGTTACTAAACTTAATAAAACCCTAAGCAACCCTAGGGACTAAACCTGCCTATAGCCGAAACCCATGCAAGCCCTAGGGGGCAAAAGTGTAACTTATAATAAACATTATTATTAGCCGAAACTATAGGGACCAAAACTGTCATTAAGTGAAACTATAACAAGCCCTAAAATAGGCCGCATACTATAAGGACCAAAATTGACACTTTATGAAACTTTAAGAAACCCTAGTTACACGTGTAACTAGGGAGGGACCAAAACCGTAAATACTTGAAAGATTTAGAAACCCTAGGGGTATAAAAGTAATTTAATCTCGAGTATCTATTTATTTAAAAGGACTAAAACGTATTTTATACAAGTATTGCGAACCTTAAAAGCTTATACATTTTAAACCTTTATTTAAACGTAAAACTTAAATAAACGTAACAATTGTTATTTTTCCAAACCTATAACTTAATAAATATAAATCTTACGTATACATGGATTCCTAAATAAATGTTATACATTTGTAAACCTTATTTATATATTAAATATAAATTAAAAATGGTTAACTTATAAATAAATATATTAATTATATTTATTTCCTATCACTTTAAACGGATATAAAACTATCCTATATAAATATTGAAGTGTTTCATAAGCAACGTAAGTACAAAATATTAATTAAGTGAATTAATTAATTAAACCTTGTTATTTATTTTATACCTAAAATAAATACTATTAGAACTTGTACTACGACGAACAAATTACAAGTATTGTAATTAAATATTTAAACCCGTTTAAACATGTACAGATTTATTCTGGAACTTTTATGCATTATGTTATGCATTTACTGAGACCTTATAATTATTTAGGTCGTTGACTGTATCGTGAGAATCCTTATCAGATTTATCTTCTGACCTATTGCTGTACTACTGAGGTGAGTTCATGGCCCCACTTTATATATTGACAAACTTTTAAACCTTTTAATGGGGAAGAAAACATGCAACATATTTGATTTTATGGACATAGATTGAACTGTGAAACTTTTGATTACCATGCCTATTGTAGATGAACAGCATGACCCGTGCATCCGAAACTGTTAGAATTATTGAATTACCTGAATGTTATAAATAGATCTATTTGGGATTGACCGTCCCCATCTGGATGAGTCATGCTCACTGTGCCTCGGCCGGGACAACAGATGTTTCACATGTCAGCACTTATTTTTGTTATGGGTGCCTTGATAATGATAAGGCGAAGGGTCCTTATCTGTTAAGGACTTAACTGTCAAGTTTCAGTTTCGGGCAATATGGAAATGTAATTACTTTTAAGTATTAATGCTTTGTGCATTACTACTTCTGGGAATATCTAATGTCCAAACTTAACTTAATTAAACCTGTGAATTCACCAACTTTATGTTGACTTTCTAAGCATGTTTTCTCAGGTAACTGAAGCAAGTAATGGTGTGCATGAAGTCAAGCATCATGATAGATTGCATTTATAGAGCTCATCTGGGGTTTTATAAATTGGGAATAAATTCAAACTTTCAAACAATGTTAAAGACTACTGTAATACTATTTGCACTTTCAATCATGTAATAAATGTAAGGATAATCTTTTATCTGTTGCTCTATATTCTGTCTGTTGTCGATCCACCTACGTGACACCCAAATATTATTTTCCGCTGCGTTGACTCAATTTGGGGGTGTCACAAAAATGGTATCAGAGCGATAGTTATAGAGAATCAGAACCAAGTTTAAAATAAATATAAAAATAACATTTTTATATAATCTGAACTATAACTGCTTTAAAAATCTTTTGGGATTTTCGGGACTAGAATAGTTAAGCATATAGACCGTAGAGCATACATCGATTGTGTGATTGCCTGTGCATTGATTATTAACATCCGGTTGATTAATCTTATAAGTATTAACGTAACCTTTAGCATGGCGAGTGTTAAATGGCATTATTATATAATTTTAAATTATATTTCTCAAAAATTTTAACTTGAGTAAGTTTATACTTATATCAATTAAAACTATATTACTTTCAGATTTATCATGACTTCACCTACTTATACACCTGCTGTCGTATCTCCGACGACCGTCTTGTGTGGATGGTTATCTGCTAGTGACTCTGGCGATAGTCACGCATCTGTCGACGCTGCATCCATTGAGGCGCTTATTTCTTCACCACCTGTTTCCCCCGCTGGGGAAGAGGTCCAGCCTCCTACTGCTACACCACCTGTACCACTCGTGACTGTACTACGGGAGCATGCACCTGAGTCTCTGCCACCTCGTAAGAAGAGGTACGAGGCACCTCTCGATTCCACCTTTGAGATCGGTGAGGGCTCTCGGGCCAGACATGCTGATCCTGTCCAGGCCCAGATCACGGCACTTGCCGTACGCCAGGCCCAGGACGTAGCATACATTCTTGCTCTGCTAGCGGCCGGACAGACTGAGCGCACTGTTCTACAGCAGCGCCAGGACCTTTTATCGTGGACCGTGAGCTCAGAGGCACACGCTGCCCGAGGAGTGTGGTCGACTACTTACCATTCTCTCCAGTGGTTGCTGGATGAGAACGAGTTCCTTCGAGAGCAGATCTACCTACTGCAGAGTCAGCAGACAGATACTCACACCGCTCTTATGACCATGGAGCAGACTCTTGCCATATTCTTCGACCTCTAGGATGTCCGCCATCAGGGGCTGACGTCAGAGACCGCTCATCTTCGGGGAGTTCATCAGACTCTCAGAGACTAGTTCCGTGAGGCACTCCGACTGCTCAGAGAGACCAGGGCTGCTATGACCGCGATGCAGGATGCCATGCAGGCACCGGCTGTCTCATCTCCGCCCGTGGCGCCAGCCGTATCCGAGGAATCAGTTAGGCATCAGTAGATTAGATGTGCTAGATCTTTTGTACATCATGATAAGCTATTAGGGTTGCACCCCGGCTATCATGATATAGGATCTCTTGTATTTGTACTTTTCTTTAGTCAGTTGTATTCCTGTACTGTACTATTTAGACTAGGGATTCATAGATGATGTACGCTAGATTTCATGTACCACCATCCCAGACAGGCGGGCTGTGCTCTGTCTTGGATTAGGTTGTGCATTTTGTATTGTATTCCTATTCTAGACTTATGGCATGTACTCATTAGCTTTTGTTATATCCGTATTGTATTATATTGTGAACTTTAAACAGGTTATCCAATTTGTTGCAAAGTGTATGCATGAAATTCCTTTTCGTGTAATTATATAAAAATGTGCTGACACCTTGAACTAATGATTTCATTTTTTTGTATAATTATAGAAAAATGGTAAACACTAGAACGAACCCCATCAATGCGGAGACTACCCAAAACGTCACTGCTGCCCAATTAAGGGAAATGATTGACCAAGGCATCGCATCTGCGATGGCTGCCAGCAGGAACGTAGACGACAGTCAAAATTCCAACAACCGCCAGAATAATCAGACCACCAGGGGTTGCTCTTACCCCGACTTCTTGAAATGTAAACCTTCCTATTACAAGGGCAAAGAAGGAGTGGTGGAACTGATGCAGTGGTTTGAGAGGTTAGAAACGGTATTTCGCATCAGTGATTGTGCAGAAGAGAACAAAGTGAAGTTTTCCGCTTGCACCCTACTTGAGAGTGCTCTTACTTGGTGGAACTCTGTTGTTGCTACTCTTGGACACGATGCTGCCTATGCTCTCAACTGGACTGAGTTGAAGAGAGGATGACTGAGAAATACTGCCCAAGGGGAGAAATGAAGAAGCTGGAGATCGAGTTATGGGATCTCAAATGCAAGAACAATGACATCACTGCGTACAACCAAAGGTTCCAAGAGTTGACCCTAATGTGCGCCAGGATGTTTGTAGAGGAGGATGAAAAGATTGAGAAGTACGTGGGTGGACTCCCAGACGCCATTCACGACAGTGTGCTCACATCTCGACCTACTACCGTCGAGAGTGCCATTGAGTTCGCTACTGAGTTGATAAACAAAAGAGTCTGTACCCTATCCGAGAGGCAGACTGACAACAAGCGAAAGGCAGACGAGTACTTCCGCAATCAGCACCAGCAGCATCCTAAGAAGCAGAATGTTGGGCAAGTTTACAGTGCTACTTCTGCAGGAACTAACTCGTACGTGGGCGCCAAACCTTTGTGCCCAAAGTGCAACTATCATCATACGTTTGATAGCCCATGCCAGACCTGCTACAGATGTGGACAAATAGGTCACTTTGCTAAAACCTGTCGAGTTAATGCTGTCACCCAGGCCCGACCCACTCAAAACACTGGGAGCTACAACAACAGGGGTGGATACAATGCCCGTGGGAACGGGAATGGACAGCAGGGGAACCGCAATGCTACGGGAGGAAACAACAATGGACCCAAGAAGGGAGTTGTGTGCTACGAGTGTGGAGCACCAGGACACACGAGACCAATTTGCCCTAAGCGGGCAAGCCAGAACAAGAACAGTGGAGGAGCTTCATCTAGAGTGTACGTGGTCGGCAATGCAAAAGCCAACCCTGATTCGAATGTCTTAACTGGTACATTTCTATTGAACAATCGTTATGCATCTGTCTTATTTGATACTGGAGCAGACCGAAGTTTTATATCCACTGAATTTAGTCAAGTACTAGAAGTTGTCCCTACAAGCTTAGATCACCGTTACTCTGTAGAATTAGCTGACGGTAAAACTGTAGATGCTGACACTATCATTAGAGGTTGCACCTTAAATCTTTCCAAGCACCCGTTCAACATTGACCTTATCCCGTAAACCTTGGTAGTTTTGATATTATTATCGGCATGGACTGGTTAGCGAGATACCGCGCAGTCATTGTTTGTGACGAGAAGCTAGTCCGTATTCCATGGGGAAACGAAACTCTAATCATTCGAGGTGACGGTAACATCGACCTCGCTGACACTAGACTTAGTGTTATCTCTTGTACCAAAGCTCATAAATATTTGTTTAGAGGATGTCCTATCTTCTTGGCCCATATTTCTCAAACGGATGAAGAAGACAAACCCGAGAAGAAGCAAATCAAGGACGTACCCATTGTCCGAGATTTTCCAGAAGTCTTTCCTGATGAGTTGCCAGGCTTACCACCGACTCGACAAGTGGAATTTCAAATTGATTTGGTTCCCGGAGCAGCACCTGTAGCTAAAGCTCCATACCGGTTGGCACCATCAGAGATGAAGGAATTAGCTGAACAACTTCAAGAACTGTCTGACAAAGGATTCATACGACCCAGTTCCTCACCATGTGGAGCTCCTGTGTTATTTGTCAAAAAGAAAGATGGTTCTTTTCGAATGTGCATCGATTACAGAGAGCTGAATAAGTTAACTGTGAAGAATCGTTATCCACTTCCTCGCATTGACGACCTATTTGACCAACTGCAAGGGTCAAGTGTGTATTCCAAGATTGACTTGAGATCTGGATACCACCAGCTACGAGTCAGGGAGGAAGATATTCCAAAGACAGCTTTTAGAACCCGTTACGGCCATTACGAATTCCAGGTTATGCCATTTGGGTTGACCAATGCACCAGCTATTTTCATGGACCTTATGAATCGTGTGTGCAGACCCTACCTGGATAAATTCGTGATAGTCTTCATCGACGACATACTCATTTATTCCAAGAACGAACAAGAACATGGGGAACATCTTGCAGAAGTACTAAAGGTGCTCAAGGAGGAGCAGCTCTATGCCAAATTCTCTAAATGTGACTTTTGGATTCCTAGAGTGCAATTCCTTGGACATGTCATCGATTGTGACGGTATTCATGTGGATCCAGCAAAGGTCGAATCTGTCAAGGATTGGGTATCTCTTAAATCACCAACGGAGATCCGCCAATTTCTAGGCCTTGCCGGATACTATCGTAGATTCATTGAAGATTTTTCCAAGATAGCCAAACCGATGACCAAGCTCACACAGAAGGGAATAAATTTCGAGTGGGGAGAGAAGGAAGAATCAGCTTTCCAACTGATTAAGCAAAAGTTATGTAGTGCACCTATACTGGCCTTGCCTGAAGGCAACGATGATTTCGTTGTATACTGTGATGCCTCACATAAAGGCTTAGGAGCCGTATTAATGCAGAGGATGAAAGTGATTGCCTACGCTTTAAGGCAATTGAAGAAGCATGAGGAGAATTACACCACTCACGATCTAGAACTTGGATCTGTAGTTTTTGCTCTCAAAATCTGGAGACATTACCTATACGAAACAAAGTGCACAGTGCATACTGACCACAAAAGTTTGCAACACATATTGGATCAGAAGGAGTTGAACATGAGACAACGCCGTTGGATTGAGTTACTGAGTGACTACGACTGCGAGATCAAATACCACCCGGGAAAAGCAAACGTGGTTGCTGATGCTTTAAGTCGTAAGGAAACGGACCCTCCTATGAGAGTTCGGGCATTGGTGATGACAATCAGTTTGGATCTACCCAAACAAATTTTAGAAGCTCAGACTCAAGCCCAATTGCCTGAAAACCTCGTGAAGGAAGATGTCGGGGGAATGCTCAGAACTGATCTTAGCAAAGAAAAGTTAGAACCTAGAGCAGACGGAACCCTATGCCTTCACGGACGAAGTTGGTTACCATGTTATGGAGATTTGAGGAACTTGATCATGCACGAATCTCATAAGTCTAAATATTCTATACATCCTGGATCTGAAAAGATGTATCAGGATATGAAGAAGTTATATTGGTGGCCGAATATGAAAGCCAACATTGCCACCTACGTTCAGAAGTGTTTGACCAGTGCTCGTGTCAAAACTGAACACCAGAGACCATCGGGTTTACTTGTACAACCCAAGATACCGGAATGGAAGTGGGAAAACATCACTATGGACTTTGTTACCAAACTCCCAAAGTCATCTCACGGTTATGATACTATATGGGTAATCGTCGATCGACTCACCAAGTCCGCTCATTTCCTGCCGATTAGGGAGAATGATCCCCTTGCCAAACTAGCAAAGACGTACCTAAAGGAGATTGTGACCAAACATGGAATACCAGTGTCGATAATCTGTGATCGAGATGGTAGGTTCACGTCAAACTTTTGGAAGGCTTTTCAACGAGCCTTAGGTACCAATTTGGATATGAGCACTGCTTATCATCCGCAGACTGATGGTCAAAGTGAACGAACCATCCAGACTCTAGAGTACATGCTACGAGCATGTGTGATTGATTTTGGAAATGGATGGGTTGACCATATTCCTTTAGTGGAATTCTCCTACAACAACAGTTATCATGCCAGCATTAAGGCTGCCCCTTTTGAAGCACTATACGGTCGCAAATGCCGTTCGCCTGTGTGCTGGGCGGAAGTAGGTGAATTTCAGCTCACTGGACCCGAGTTAATCCAGGAGACTACTGACAAGATCGTCCTCATCAGACAGAGAATTTAAGCTGCTCGCGATCGACAAAAGAGCTACGCGGACCTGAAACGCAAACCTATGCAATTTGAAGTAGGTGACCGTGTTATGCTCAAGGTATCACCTTGGAAGGGTGTTGTACGTTTTGGCAAACGTGGGAAACTGAATCCACGTTATGTTGGCCCTTTCAAAGTAATAGCCAGGATCGGGGAAGTAGCGTATCGTTTAGAGTTGCCCCAGCAACTGAGTCGGGTACACTCTACCTTTCATGTTTCTAACCTAAAGAAGTGCTATGCTGAAGAACCACTGGCTATGCCATTGGAAGGAGTTCAAATTGACGACAAACTCCAGTTTGTAGAAGAACCAGTGGAAATCATGGAGAGGATAGTTAAGAAGTTGAAACGCAGTCACATCCCGTTGGTCAAAGTACGTTGGAACTCTAGGAGAGGCCCTGAGTTCACTTGGGAACGAGAAGACTCGTTCAAGACCAAGTATCCACACTTGTTCACCTGACCAATGGCTTCATCTTAAGCTTTGAGGACAAAGCTAAAATAACGGGATGGTGCTGTAAAACCTCTGTTTTTACCCTCATTGACTCTGTCAACTGTAGTACTATTTATATTTGGAATTTATATAAGTTCACTTTTATATGACTTATTAATTATCATATACCTATTGTCATACTACCTTTCATATTTATTTTAAATAATATATGAAGCTTTAGTCATTTATAGACTACCTTGGCAATTGACTGGCCACTTGATTGAATAATATATGAACCTTTAGTCATTTATTGACTACCTTGGCAATTGACTGGCCACTTGATTGAATAATATATGAACCTTTAGTCATTTATTGACCACCTTCGCAATTGACTGGCCACTTGATTGAATAATGAAATTCATCACCTCAGTACATATTTGAAATAAAACTGTAACCTTACTTAATTTATTTTATTAAGTACTTGAATTATTTTTATATGTGCATATTTACATATAATACTTAAAAGGATTAAATGCCTAAACACTTTAAAAATAATGTATATTATTGTACATTGTCACCTATTTACTTTAATAAAGTAAATTAATTTTAGTAATGTATTTAATAATACACTTTCACTAAGTTATCTAAAAGCTTCAACAAAAATACCTACAACACAACAAGTACCTATAATAATATACAAAGACTATTATTATCATACAACACTTGGCAAAATTTACCCAAAACCCTTCCCATGTCTATACAATAACGTGTGTATGTATGCATGCATGCACTACCATCATTTGATTTAACTAGCTACAAGTAACCTAGTGTAATCATACACTCCACTAATACCCTATACTAATACATGCATAAGCCTTACTTTACTTACATCTAACCATGCTTTTGCTTACACAAAGCATACTTAGACACTTACACACTCAAACCTCATGCATTCTACTATGCCATGTAAGAACTTGTCCCCCCATTTGACTTATGAAAACACACGGTTGCAACTCAAAAAGGAAAGGAAAGGAGTTGCTAGTTTTGCCACATGTTGAAATCAATCAAAACATATCCCAACTAGATACATCATATCTTGGTTTGATCCTTAGTACTAGGTACAAGATTCACCAAATCTTTGTTCTCTTTCTTCTTAAGCCGAAACAAACACACAACACACAACACAAAATATTTTCTAATCTCACTTCACTCTTTTCTCTCTCAACTCACGGCTAAACAACACAAACCACCATTTTTAAACCTTCAAGCTTTACTACTATTCCTATACTATGTCTTCTACAACCTAAAGGTTAATCCTAAGCTCAACCTACAAGAAACCTTGATCATTGAAGCAAGAACAAGAACCCTAGAAGACTACTTGAAGCCCACGGCATGTTTGTGTTTTCCTAGACCTCCATTGTTGAAAGCGTGTCACTTGTTTCTATCTATTCTCATATCATTCCTAAACCTAACTAAACAAGTAAGTCCAAGTTAAAACCTATCTTTTCTAATACATTACCTTTATATATATTGATGTGTACATGTTTATATTTGGTAAAGATAACATTTAAACAAGTATGGAAACCCTAAAAACCTAAGTAAAACCCACGGCTAATTTTTATATATTACAAAACTTGATGTAAAAACTTGTCAACCTTGAAGAACACATCAACATGATCTTGTTTAACTTGAAAAATCATTAAAACCTAACCATGCAAATAATATTGGACGTGAGTTTTAAGCTCATACTATGATTTTGAGTGATCTTGAAATGTTTAGATATAACTAGAAACATTAGATTCATGTTATTAGATGCCTTAAAATGTTAAGATCACTACTAGGCCTCATAAGATTAGCTTAAGCTCACTATAATACTTTTCCTAGATAAATAATCATTTCCATTAAATAAATGTTTTATAAGGCTTTTAGTGTCAAAAATATGATTTTATAAAGTTACATGTTAAAAATATAGATCTATAATTATTTTGGATTTAAATGATAGATCTAAGAAGTTTTGGACTAAAATAGTAAATAGATAATACTTTCGGACTAAAATGTAATTTTAGTAAGTACAAGGGGTCTAAATTAATAAGTGTAGAACTTTGTATTTCAAAAACATAAACTTTGATCCACTTTTTAATTAATGCCGAGAGTTCAAGGGTGTGTTTTGAACATATCCGAAACTTTGTAAAGTTAAAAAGGACTAAAAAGAGATTACTAAAATATTAGGGTAAGTTGTGTAAACTTTGGAAAGCCTAGGGACTATGTTGGACACAAGCCGCGACCTAAAATAAACCTTAGGGACTAAAAGTGTCAAGTTACTAAACTTAATAAAACCCTAAGAAACCCTAGGGACTAAACCTGCCTATAGCCGAAACCCATGCAAGCCCTAGGGGGCAAAAGTGTAACTTATAATAAACATTATTATTAGCCGAAACTATAGGGACCAAAACTGCCATTAAGTGAAACTATAACAAGCCCTAAAATAGGCCGCATACTATAAGGACCAAAATTGACACTTTATGAAACTTTAAGAAACCCTAGTTACACGTGTAACTAGGGAGGGACCAAAACCGTAAATACTTGAAAGATTTAGAAACCCTAGGGGTATAAAAGTAATTTAATCTCGAGTATCTATTTATTTAAAAGGACTAAAACGTATTTTATACAAGTATTGCGAACCTTAAAATCTTATACATTTTAAACCTTTATTTAAACGTAAAACTTAAATAAACGTAACAATCGTTATTTTTCCAAACCTATAACTTAATAAATATAAATCTTACGTATACATGGATTCCTAAATAAATGTTATACATTTGTAAACCTTATTTATATATTAAATATAAATTAAAAATGGTTAACTTATAAATAAATATATTAATTATATTTATTTCCTATCACTTTAAATGAATATAAAACTATCCTATATAAATATTGAAGTGTTTCATAAGCAACGTAAGTACAAAATATTAATTAAGTGAATTAATTAATTAAACCTTATTATTTATTTTATACCTAAAATAAATACTATTAGAACTTGTACTACGACGACAAATTACAAGTATTGTAATTAAATACTTAAACCCGTTTAAACATGTACAGATTTATTCTGGAACTTTTATGCATTATGTTATGCATTTACTGAGACCTTATAATTATTTATGGGTCGTTGACTGTATCGTGAGCATCCTTATCAGATTTATCTTCTGACCTATTGCTGTACTACTGAGGTGAGTTCATGGCATCACTTTATATATTGACAAACTTTTAAACCTTTTAATTGGGAAGAAAACATGCAACATATTTGATTTTATGGACATAGATTGAACTGTGAAACTTTTGATTACCATGCCTATTGTAGATGAACAACATGACCCGTGCATCCGAAACTGTTAGAATTATTGAATTACCTGAATGTTATAAATAGATCTATTTGGGATTGACCGTCCCCATCTGGGTGAGTCATGCTCACTGTGCCTCGGCCGGGACAACAGATGTTTCACATGTCAGCACTTATTTTTGTTATGGGTGCTTTGATAATGATAAGGCGAAGGGTCCTTATCTGTTAAGGACTTAACTGTCAAGTTTCAGTTTCGGGCAATATGGAAATGTAATTACTTTTAAGTATTAATGCTTTGTGCATTACTACTTTTGGGAATATCTAATGTCCAAACTTAACTTAATTAAACCTGTGAATTCACCAACTTTATGTTGACTTTCTAAGCATGTTTTCTCAGGTAACTGAAGCAAGTAATGGTGTGCATGAAGTCAAGCATCATGATAGATTGTATTTATAGAGCTCATCTGGGGTTTTATAAATTGGGAATAAATTCAAACTTTCAAACAATGTTAAAGACTACTGTAATACTATTTGCACTTTCAATCATGTAATAAATGTAAGGATAATCTTTTATCTGTTGCTGTATATTCTGTCTGCTGTCGATCCACCTACGTGACACCCAAATATTATATTCCGCTGCATTGACTCAATTTGGGGGTGTCACAAAGCAGACAATCGGAAATGTGTTTCTATCACCTTGTATCGTACAACATGATGTTGGTTGTGGACCCTAATGTTACTAATTCTTTGGTTCAAATTTTCATGAGCTTGAGCTTATAGAGGTTTATGACTTATAAAAGCTTTAATAAGCATGTGTGACAAAATTATTTTATAAACTATTTTATTGTTAATGCTCAAGCCCGTGATAACAAAATTATACAAAGATTAATTAACAATGTTTTGAAACCGGGTCTTTAATCGACCCGGCCGAGTCACCACGTTACCTGTTCTATCGATTACACCACCGAGTTTATAAATTTTCTACAAGAAAAAATAAAAAGTATTTGCAATGATTAGAAACAAAATAATATATGTAAACCATTAACTAAAAAATATACAATTAAAGCAATTTATTCGTAAATAAACAAGAAAAAAACTAAAACACGACCGAGTCTCGAGAACTGGGTTGACCCGGGGTCACTTTAAACGTGAATATTTTAGTCGGGTTTCAAAAATATAAAATCCGATTTAATTTAACCGTTGTTTTGATTGAAAACTGTTCAATTAATTAAACCGACCGACTCGAACCGGATTCAAGACGTAGGCAACTAAACTTATAGCTTAGTCCAATAAATGGAAATTTTTTTTGCTAAAAGTGGCGCCTTTGACGAATCTTTAAAAATCAAATTGAAGTTTTGGCTCCTAACTTGAATTTTTCACAAAGTTTAGGTGCTTAAGTGTAGAAATGCTAAATGAGATCCGGTGGTCTAATGTGGTGGAAAATGGTGGTGGAAGCCATTGATGGCTTAGAGAGAGAGAAAGAGAGGTTGAGAGTAAAAGTGTGTGTGTTCCCAAATGAACAAAATACAATCAACACCCCTCCTTGGAAGCTAAGGAGGGGTATATATAGTCACGCACACAACCTAAACTTTACAAAGAGCCTAGTCTAGTCTAAATGTGCGTGACTATGATAACTAACGGGAATTCTTAAATGTCGTCACATAAAGTGAGTTTCCAACATTAAGTTACGGCTTCAAATTTGAGATCTAGTTTCATAACAAATATCTTCTTCCTCAAACCTTCCAAGAACATTTCTTTTTGTTTGTAAGTACAACCAAGAATTGGTTAATGTGTATAGCTCACTTTTAGTATTTTTTTTTCTTGTGTTATCTTTTACTTTAGGAAGATTGTAACAAGGAGGGTTAAGTATATAAGTTTGCTTGCTTATTATTTTGTGATTTGTACATATGTTCTACTTATATATTGAAACTGGACTTATTGATCTTTATTCGTAGAGAACATATCAAAAAGAAAAAGTAATTTGTCATGCGTGAATACAAAAGATTGTCTTAATCTACTCGATTCAGGTATGTTTTTTAACGCTTCTTATTTTCGTAATTGACTAGTTTATTAGCTCAATGCTAGAATCTATAATGTACTTGGATAAGGGATACAAAACTACTTCATGTTTGTTAAATTGATTTATAAATTTTTATTAACCACAATTACCGTGCTTATTGAGAAGGAGTATTTTGAACGTGGATTAAAAATTATTATAATCAATGACAATGGGGTGGTAGTTGTATTCCATGATGGTTCAAGCCAAGTAGATGCTCATTTAGGCTAGGCCCAACGGTTGGCGTCGGAGTTGCTCGCGACTTCGGTCGCAATCGATTGGCTCGTTGCAGCGACCGAATTCGATCGATTTGGAATTGAATAAAAGGGAAAAAATTGTCGGTTTGTAGCTGATTTGGTTTGTAGTGGTTTTTTTTGTTTTTTAAAAATTATATTAGTTTTAATTATATTTTAACTAGATAAAATTTGTAATAAATTTTTAAATTTTAATATATTGAATTTTATTTAATTTCTTACAACATATATTAATTTAATCATTTTTAAATTTAGTTTAATTAATACATTTTACTCTCTCTCTAAATAAGTTTTTTTAATCATTTCATTAATAATATTTAAGTATAAATATTATTGCAGTGTTTTTTATTTAATGTAATGTATTTAATTGAATTTAAAAAAATTAAAAATTTGAACTAGATCGTCTTGTTGGGGCAAATAGGTCGTTGTAGATCGGTGGAGAGAAAAAGCTGACGTGACAGAAAAAATTAAGATCGTACTAGATCGCTGTTGTGTCTACACTTAAAAAATAAAGTAGCCGAGCGAGTAGCAGAGCAAAACATATAGAGGCCAAAGTAGATGTTTCAAATTATAAAAAACTTAAATGAATTCGTTTATGAAATTGAAATTATGACTACGAAGCGACTAGCGACCTCCGTTGGTTCATAAGCTAATTAGTTATTCTTATCGTATTCTTTTCTTAATTTCTAATGTTAGAATATTTTGTTATGCAGGGTTTACAATAAAGACTTGTTCGAGTGAGCTTTAGTCGTTTCCACTAGTAATAGATCATCAGAGATTTATACTGAGTTCTATTTTTGAATTTGTAATTTTTTAGATAATGGTTACAAAGATATTGGACGTATTGTTTTTTTTACTTTGTTTAAGTGACAATGTAGAATTTATTCCATTCATGATTAATAAAAAACGAGTTTTTTTTGCTTCGATTGAAATAATATGATAACTAATTGAATGCACAATAGTACCAAATGATATTTATAACAACAAAAAGCGCGTCAAATTTTTTTGGCACGACAGATAAAAAGGTGCCAAATACGGTTGGAACAAAGAACGGACACCATGCCAAATACGTTTGTCACGGAAGATAAAACCATCCTATCTAAATTTGAACGGTAATAGAATCTGAACCAAATATGGATTCGGCACGGGAAATGAATTGGTACCAAATACACATTTAGCACGAGATATAAAAGTGTGACAAATTTTCATTTCGAATGGAAAGTTATCAATCGTGCCAAATACCTCTCTCGTGGCACCACAAAGTTAAACCGTCCCAAGGACTGTGCCAAATACTATTTAGCACGCTTTCAACCCGGCCCAAATATATTTTGCATCCTCATATTTAGGACGGAGCCAAAAGCGTCCTAAAGTCGTGCCAAATAGCAATTGGCACGGTTTTTTGTGTATTTGGCACAGTTTTCCACCGTCCCAACTACCCCTTTTTCTTGTAGTGAGCCCACATCAAGGATAACTTAACACGATTTGAGGGATAAATCCCGGACCCGAAATTTGGCTAATATGGCTACTTAAAAGCAACAATAAAACCTCCAAAGTCAATTATGACCTTATTAATGGAGTTAGCAACAATTACACCATAACACCTTTTGGCTCTTTAAGATGCAATTGTGCTCCTTATTTAAAATCCACACCCTAAGGCTCCTTGGACAAAAATAAGGGAATTGACAACACCATCCCACCTTACGGATCATGATGATGAAGCAATTTTTATTCAACACGCCCCTTGACATACACCCTAAGGCTCTAATGACAAGGTTAGTGCTACATGACTCCCACCCGAAGGCTCCTAGAGAACATGTTTTTATTTATTCTTCTTTATTAATATGATATTTATAGTAAGTCAAATTTCCGCAATCCCATGATCAAAAGTCCATGACGCTGACACCCTTAATGTGTTCT
The DNA here is from genome assembly GCA_025667525.1 of Glebionis coronaria. Classification (NCBI taxonomy): domain Eukaryota; kingdom Viridiplantae; phylum Streptophyta; class Magnoliopsida; order Asterales; family Asteraceae; genus Glebionis; species Glebionis coronaria. Next base: position 192,243,079 of record CM046877.1, on the reverse strand, counting down.
CACTTTAATTACAAGGGAAGAAAAAGAAGGAGTTACGAGTTAAGATATCAAGCCTAAACCGCTAAAAACTTCATTTATTAAGCAATTATTATTCAAGTGTGGAAAGTAAATACGAGGAGATTAAATCAAACACAAAAGTACTTGCACAAAGAAGAATTTAACCTTAGAAACTTATGATTGAACTCTATCATCTCTTGTTCTCCATATTGTAAAATTTCAAAAATGTGAAATCAATGGATACTTAGCCTATTAAATCAAAGTTTTGGGTTTTCAAGTCATCTATAGGATCTTGCATCTTCTTATACTTTTTCAAGTTTTAGAATTTGCGTTTTAAAGTTCCTTTGATAGACGACTTTCTAGGATCAATTATAGAAACTTGCGAAAAGTTCTTGTTCTTAACTCGTATGAATTAAGACTTTCGCGTTTTAAAGCTCCCTATATAAAAGCCTAGCAAAACTTAATTCAAATACGTTAAGGAAAAGCTAAGGTTAAAAACCGAGTCGAGTCAAAAACTATTCTTATTTTCACCAACGAAAAGCCTACATTCGTGTCAAAAGCACTTATTTTACTTATTAAAACTTAAAAATAACATGAAAAATTTAAAATTTTATTGAAAAATGAGAAAAACAATACGTTTGGACACGACAAAAGCAATTGCAAGCGATTATATCGATTGACTCCCCCATGCTAAAACCAAACATTATCCTCAATGTTTCTTAGCTCAAGAGTAACTCCCCCTTGCTAAGACACGAAGAGTCTAATGCAAAATCCTAGCATGGAAAGAGCACGCAAATCTATAAGCCGTTTATTAATTATGCCTCAAGATAAAACGTAAGTCGATAAAAATCAAAGGGTAAAGAGAGTGTGCCCCTTTTTGGCATTTAAAGAATGGAAGATCAAGTGGACCAGCAAAAACCGAACACGAGAGTCTTCAAATACAAGGGTCATACCTAAGATTTACAACACAACAAAATACGAGCACGAGCTTGAAAGATCAAGCATTATTAGTGTTAGAAAATAGAAAGAAGATAGAATATATGGGACTCCCCCACAAGGCACCTCGTTTTTGTTCACCGAGTCATGAGCTCGACTCGATCCCCGCATTCATTAGTCCTTAGGGAAAGTGGTGAAAACCGGCATAATGGAATAAAATCCATGATAAAGCACGATTTCGGGGTCAAAGATTACATCCTCGTTGTCGGATGACAGACGAAAGGATAAAACTCCAACACAAACCTCTAAAAAGAGATAGTAGTCATAAATCACTAAATGGATGTAGCATGCTCCCCGAGATAAACTCGCACCAAGATGATTAAAAAGTCTTTCAATTATTGCATCGGTGAAAGGCCGAGATTTCCCTAAATCAACGATTCCGAGGTCGAATACCTCGTCCTCGGTGGAGAAAGGAGTAGACAACACGGTGTCGTCCCCCCATGCTAATCCTAAATCATATAAGACACATGGTAATGGTGTGGTAAAAGTCTCAACACTAATGGTTTCAACTTGCATGACTTTGTTGACCTTGTCACTCTTAGGAATGTGAACAAAGGGGTCATGGTACTCAAAATGAGTCGCATGAAAAACCCGCATATTAAGATCAAAGCGAGTGGGAAGGATAATTGGAGCAAAAGTAATTTCTCCCTCCAGTCAACATTATCATCATCATAAATCGGGTGATCAAACCAAGAGTCTTCATCACCGTCATTAGACTCTTCCTCAAATTCCGAAGGAATGTCTATATAAAGAAACTCATCAACCTCCTTAAAGAAAAGATCATCATCACAAAGGTTGTGAGATGTAGGAGGTATGATGCTCTCAAAATCCTCTTGAAACAATGGATTATTGTTCAATGAAGCTTCAAAGAGAGGATTTGAGTAGGTCACAAAAGTGTCGTCATCCTTATCATCACAAGAAATATCCGACAAAGTATCAAGTGTATCACACTCGGATACAAGATCATCATTCTCATTTGAAGGCAATTCATCGGCGAATTCCTCGAGAATGGTAGGTAAAACATGATAATCACGCTCGATCTCGAGATCGGAAACGTCTTCACTTCCCCGTGGAAGTGGATCAATGATAGCAAAAAGTTCATCGATGAACTTATCACATGTATAGTCACTAACCTCACTCGGTGTGAAGTTAGGAATCAAAGGCTCTTCAATTGAAGATTGTGCCTTAGGAACATCAACATGATCCTTAGAAGAGAGTGAAAATGAGTCCATTTTCAAAGATTGTTCAATTAAAGCAATATCACTCTCGGGATCAAAATTCTCACTATTAAACTCACTAGCATCAAATGGCTTACTTAGGTAATCATCAATTTGTTTTTCAATCTTAGCACTATCATCCTCGTGTGGAGTGAGTGCAGATGAGGAAAGGTTACAACATGTTTCAACAAAGCAAGTTTCTTTATTTGAATTCAACTTTCCTTTATCACAAATTGAAGTTTCCAAATTTGGAAAAACACCTTTATCAAAAAGAGCTTTCTTATTACTTTCAATTGTTTCAACAAGTTTAACGCTTTCAACTTTCTTAGAAGCAAATCTTGGAATCTTTTCCGGTTTGAAAACGATGCTTTTATCTCCATAAAACAATTTAATTTCCTCTTTCCTCATATCAACTTGAATTTTAGCCGTGCACAAAAATGGTCTTCCTAAAATAATAGGCACACGAGGATTGGTCTCATAATCAACTATAGCAAAATCGGCTAAGTACAAGAAATTTCCCACTTTCATAATGACATTTTCCGCTATACCAACCGGTCGAGTGGTGGTACCATTAGCAAGCTCAATGATCATTCGAGTGGTACTAAGTGGTGCATAATCAATATTTTTCCAAAGGGCTAGGGGCATTATGTTAATGCTAGCTCCTAGATCGGCTAGGCCTTTGCAAACCCCAAGCTCATTGAAAACACAAGGTATCAAGAATTGACCCGGATCTTTATACTTCTTGGGAAAGAAATCAAAGAAAACCGAGGTACTAATCACATTCAAAGTAGTCTTAGTGACTTCTAGAAAAGTTTCCTTAGCTGGAGGACTAAACTCAATCACTTCAACTTCATCTAAATTTTCACAATCATCATAAACGGTTATGGCTTTAAGCTCTCCCTTCGTGTTTAGAATGGTATTACTAGGTAAGCAACCCGAAGAAGATGGCGGTTTAGACATAAATCCCTCAAACATCGAAAGCAATTTATTTGACTTTGTCCCAAACTTTGGTGCATACGATTTTGACTTTGTTATAACCTTTGTTGATTAAGCTCAATCTTGTTATTTTGCCCTTTAATCATATTTTGAAAATCGAGTCTCAAAGTATTAATTTGCCCTTGAATGTTATTTTGTAAAGCTTTCATATTTGCCTCATTTGATTTAATGTAGCTTGACAAATCATTTTAATTATTGCTTTGAAAACCTTGATTGTTTTGATTAGCATTAAACCCATTTCCTTGATTATAATTCCCTTGGTTACCACGGTTAAAATTATTCCCATTATTTCCATTGTTGTACCTATTTTGAACCGGTGGAAAACCCGGTGGATCAACATGATTTTGACGAGGAACTTGACCGTTAGAGCCATAAGTTCCCGTCGCGGCAAAAGCACTAGCTTGATCAAACCCCGTGGTTGAACAAGCATAATTAGGATGTGCTCCACCACATGATACACAAACATTCTCAACCATATTAATGGATCCATGAGGATTCTTCCTAATCTCACTCAACAAAGTCGCAAATCCACTATCAATCTTAGAGTCCAATCTAGCACTCTCGGGATTTAATGAATTCACATTGGAAACACTCGGTGGGTCGTTAATATTGTGCTCTATACTTATCCTCAATTATTCTCCACGCGTCTCTCGGAGTTTTTCTTAAAAGATTACCACCCGCGGCGGCATTTAAAGAATCTTGTTCAATCATATTAAGCCCATTATAAAAAGTATTTATTTGATGCAATTCCGAGAAACCGTGGTGTGGACATTGTCTCAAAAAATCTTTAAATCTTTCCCAAGCTACCCCAAACGATTCATGCACTTTTTGTTCAAATTTAGTGATTTCGTTCTTAAAGTGTGTTGTCTTAGATGGTGGAAAGAAGTAATCCATAAACTTAGACACTAAATCATCCCATGTTAAGATCGAACCCGGTGGTTATTTCTCATACCAAAGCTTAGCATTACCCTCGAGCGAGTACGGAAAAAGCACGAGCTTAATCACGTCATTCGGCACATCTCTAAACTTGAGAGTCGAGGTAATTCGATGAAAATTCCATATGTGAGAATGCGGGCTATCGGTCTCATTGCCATGAGATTGGTCGGCACGAATGAGCGATAAAAGACCCGTCTTAATCTCAAAATGATCCGCTAAATAACCGGCACAACGATTGCTTCCCCATACCCTTCGGTGGGTGCACGGAGCAATTCCTCCATTGTTCGGTTATCGGCCATCTCTACAACAATAGGTGGAAGCTCGGGTTCCACTATTCGTTGTTGACGATTTCTATTTCTACGAGGAATATTTTCAAGCCTATTAAAATCAATCACAAGACGAGAAGAACGTAATTTCATACACTACAAAGACGAGAATTTAGAGGACTGAAGAAAAGAATTTAGACAAGAAGAAGATTATTTTTGGTATTTTATTTGGTATTGTTCAATCAATAATGATCGATAAAAAACAAGGAATAAAGATAACTACTATGGAAGTAAATTACCTGAAACGATAGGTGAAAACCTAAACGTCTCGAGGTTCAATAAGTAAACTACAAAAATAAGATTTATTACTACTTGAGTCGGCAAACCCATAATAGGTTGTCCCTCTCAATAGACGGCCTTTTTCCTTAGCGGGGAAACAAGGTGACACAAAGCATTTAAAAACCTTTTTCCTTAGACGGCCTTTTATAGCACGTCGCCTTATACCCACCTTATAGTTTGTATAAATCGAGTTCAAACTTCTTATTAGTATTTATCTATTTTGCTTTTTATTTTTGTTTTGGATTCGACTACAATAGCTAGATGATGAAATCCCAACTAAGGCCTTATTTGATAAGTATGTAAATTTATTGTTCTACGTAATACAATATATTATTCACAAAAAACGAGAAAAACGATACATACTATATAATAGAAAAATAACAAAACTTTCCGAGGACGGAAAGGGTCTTCAAATCAACTATCAACAAATCTCCACAAAAGCGAATCGTACACAAGATCCCCGGCAGCGGCGCCAAAATTTTTGATGTGTCGTTGACAGTTTAGTGATAATTAAGATACGTTATAGGGTAAATTAGAAAATTACGTTTAGGAAAAAGTAATAGACTAATATTACCAATGACGAATTCAATTAAACACGTGATGAACCAAGTTCGTTGTACACGAAGATCGAGTGAATTTGAGACGTTTTGCTTCGTTTTGGACAATTGATTTGAATTGGTTTTCGATTTTTAAACTAGAAATTAATTCTATCAATTTTAAACTATTTAAAATTATCCTAAAGTGCATGAATCGTCAACCCCGAATTAATTAAATCTAAAAGACGCCAATTAAATCTATCTATTTTTTTTTATTTTTTTATATATAAAACTAATTAATTTTATCAAAATTAAAATAAACAATAACTTTGAAAAGAAATTATACGTTTCAAATTTAACTTTTAAACTACAATTTATAAAAAAAACGTTTATAATAAAATTCACAGTTAAACAAAACGTGTTATAAAATAATAATGTAAAACTAGTAACAAAAGATGAGCCTAGCTCAGATGGTAGATTCGTTTGGTGGATATCAGTGAGGTCTCGAGTTCGAGACCCAGGAATGACAGATTTTTGCTATTTTTATTTTTGGAAATGAAAGATTTAAAGATTTCAATTCACAGATCCCAAACAATTCGTTTGGGTTGCTGATTTGCAACAGATCAGGAATACTACTAAAAGAACAACACAACTATGATTAATTCCAACCTTATATCAGTTAAACCAATGTGCAATTACAAGTTAAATACATGCAAAAATATTTTCATTAACTCAGATCATACGAAAACAACACTAACAGCAGATCAAGATCAAATAGGCAGCTAACAACCAAGTATAGAAATCATATGCAGATTAAAAGGAATACGCAGCATACTTCCAAACTTACGAAAGCTTTGATAAAAAACTTTCAGACCAATCAATTCTAACATTCAGTAAGATCAATATGAACGTAATCAAGCAGCCTACCCAAATAACAAACACACAAGCTACTAATAAACAAGCAATATCAGTTTATAAAAAAACAATTTCAACAGACAAACACGTATTACTAGACCAAAAAAATTCAGTATTAAGACCTGCTAGCACTAAATCACCGCAACAAACAGAAATCAACAGATTAACGGATTTTAAAATGATACTAACGTCTCCCAAATATACACCCAAAAGTCAATACAGACCAGCTAGAGTAACAGACCAACTAGCCTAAATCTCAGCTTCAAATTTTAAGGCAACAAATAACAATGCTAAAACAGCTAGACCAAACAAGGCATATTTTCTAACTTATTAAAACCAGAAATCAACAATACCAAAATCACTAGCAGACTTCAAAACAGATCACTAAATCAAACTCATAACATCAAATCTAAACGAGCATGATCAAATAAACTACTAACTATCACCAAATACCTATATCCCAAACAGATTTTATCAATACCTTCATTAAATCCATACAACTCTAATCCATATACCTTATAACTCATAAAATCACTAACACAGATTTATTAAAGATATAAATTAACATGAAAATAAAATATAACACACCTATTGAATAAACCTTTGGGACGAAGATCTGCGCTGAGCAGTCTTATAACTTAAACGACACCACCATCATTCACCACCATTACTCGCTTATGAATCACGAACCACCATCCATCGTCGAACAACAAAACTACTCGAACCAACAGCTTCGTATAAACTTAAACAGTGGGTTTAAGTATTATTCCCAAATCTCTCTTAATCATTCAAATTAAGCTATAAATCGAGCTTATTTAAACAACCACACATATTATATCAATTTAATTTAGAATAGATAAAACTGCATAAATCTTAACAGAAAAAATACGCAAGTGTAAAAAGAAGATGAATCTCAAAATCACTTTATTACTTCATAAAAGTTATTACAATACCATTAAAAATAAAATTACAATTACCTAAAAACTAAATTGACATTATAACATTAAAAGAAACAAAGGGTTGATTAAATTACAGAAATTAGGGGGTTTTTATAGCCATTCCAAGGCTTGTTGAGGAAGAATATTCGGATCTTTTTGGCATATTCCTCTTCAATCTTCGCCCTTAGATCATCTTTCTCTCTCTTGTTGTTGATCCTATGGTTGAGAGGACACAACTAGCACACGGATTGCCAACGTGGCATCCGTTTGTGCTAGTTGTGTTAGTTTGAAGCCTCTTGATTGGTGGAGTGGGGAGAATGAGCTGTTTCTTCCAGTAGGAATCTGCCACGTATCCTCATCTCTTCCATCATTCTCTTCCTTAAAATTGGGGGATTTAATTCCCCCACACTTGAATCGCACGTGGGAGTAAAAGCCCTTTATTAATTTGAACTCTTGGGTAATTAGGGTTTTTAGTAAACAGTAAGTTTACAGGTTTAACTTTGGGGAAGAAGGAATTACATAGAAGTTATCGAAACATTTTTTATTGTGTGTGAAAAGAACGTGTGAATGAGTGGGTGAGGATTATTTGTTGTGTGTATAAGTGTGATAGTAAATGAATGGATGTATGAGTTGTAACGTGTATATACACGTTTAATGAAAATGAGTTAATAACTCTTAAAGTATCTTGTAAATATACAAAACCCTAAGGCCCATTAACTTTAATTCAGCTTAATGTAGAAACTTGGGCTTGGAACCCATTTCTTTACTTCCATCCGTTTTATTCTTCCATTTGGGCCGTATCTTGGGCTTTTGCTCAAATGTGGCAATATTAATTCCCATAATGGGCTATCAGGCCCAAATAGCAATTGTGGGACCCACTTGATGCAAATAGTCTTCATAAGAATTAAATCCACTAAATCGAATTCATTTTTGGCTTCGTCGATCTTTTCTTCAAACTTGTGTCGGTTTTGCCGGTTTCCGCTAACTTTGGTACCTACACACACGAAACAAGAAAACATACAAATACAAGGCATTTTTGATATATTTTATGCATTTGTTCATTGTTATTTGATACAAATGATATGAGTATTTAAGCTCATATCAAGAGTCTTCACATATCATTTCAAAGAGTACAGGATTATTTTAGGCTATAAATATTGGAGGAGGTATGGTGAATTTGTCCCACATGTTTTATGCGGATGATGCCGTTTTTATGGGGCAATGGAGCGATACTAATATTACGACACTTGTTCATGTTTTTGAGTGTTTTTATTTGGCTTCGGGTTTACGTATTAATATGTCTAAAAGCAAAATTTTAGGGCTTCTTGTTCATAAGGATTTGATTAAAGACGCGGAGAGGAGATTGGGATGCTTGATTCTTAGTGTTCATTTTTCGTATCTTGGTTTAATTGTTGGTGGTAATATGAATCGTATGCAATCTTGGGGAGAAATTATGGAGAGAGTGAAAAGTCGTCTTTCGAATTGGAAGATGAGAATGTTGTCGATAGGTGGTAGATTGACGTTGATTAAAGCGGTGTTAGGGTATATGCCCATTTATAACATGTCTATTTTTAAGGCTCCGATGGGAGTTTTGCCGTTTACGTGATCTTGAAGGTATTCGTAGGACTTTTTTCCATGGTCATGATGCTGCAGGTATCAAGGATTCGTGGATACGTTGGCAGAAAGTTCTTTCAGTAAAGGATAGAGGTGGCTTAGGTGTTTCTAGCTTATATGCTTTAAATCATAGTCTTCTTGTTAAATGGATTTGGCGGTTCTTTTCAAAGAAGGAAACGTTATGGGCCCGTACAATCAGGGCTATTCGTGGTGATAACGACCGTCTTTGGGTGGATAAGAAGGTTGTGTATCATTCGTGTTGGACATCTATAATTGAAGAGGTGATAAGATTGTCAGGGAGGGGTATAGATATCCAGAAGTATATGCGTAGGAAAGTAGGGAATGGAGAGACGATTAAATTCTGGAACGATAGGTGGATCAAGGTTTGCTTAAAGATTTATTTCTGAGAGCGTACTTGCTGGAATCCTGCAAAGACATATCAGTGGCTGTTAAACTGTCCTAGCTCTCTCTTTCAGAATCTTCCAGACGTTTGCCTAGGGGTGGTAGAGAGTTGGTTCAGTTTCAAGATATGGTCGATTTGGTTAGTTCGATTTCCTTGGATAATTCTCATGATAGATATATTTGAAGTCTAGGCAATAAAGGTATTTTTACTGTATCATATGTTAGAAATCTTATTGATGATACGATTCTTTCGAGATTCGAGTATAAGACGAGGTGGGTTTCCTATGTTCCTAGAAAGGTTAATGTTCATGCTTGGAAAGTTATGCGTGATGCTTTACCGACGAGATTCAAGATTTCTATTAGAGGTATAGATATTGATTCTATTATTTGTTGTAATTGTGATATCGGGGTGGAGACCTCGGGTCACTTATTTTTCTCGTGTAAGTCCGTGCATAAGCTTATGTCCAATATTGGTCGATGGTGGGATATTCATGTGGAGGAGTTTGATTCGTATGGGACATGACTCTCGTGGTTCGAGATGGTTGCTTTGCCGGCTAAGCATAAAAGATTACTACAAGGAGTGTTCTACGTTCTTTGGTGGAAGATATTGTGGTTCCGTAATTCCATGCTTTTTGGAGAGAAGACTCCTAAGAAGGAGTTAATTTTTGATGATATAGTTTGTAATTCTTTTTTTGGTGTACGCATAGATGTTTCAAAGCTCTCGATTGGACCGAGTGGCTTAAAAACCTAAACTTATATCTTTGTAGCTAGCTTCTTGCTAGTGTTTTTTTTTCTAATAAATCATCAGCCATTAAAAATAATATTGGCGAACGATATTTGTTTCAACATTGTTTCCACAAAAACTTTTCTAACAAAATTGTTTATGTGTGAAGTATGAAAGAAGAAGAGTTCTCGATCTGGCAAATAGAATTTTTGGTTGTTAGACACTTATATCACTCACATTCTATACTCGCCGCTTTCTATCTCAAACCTCTTACTCAAGCACGTATATTATTTTAATACTTATTATTAGACCGGAGCATGATGGTCAAGTACTCAACGCCCGTGGCGAGCAAACGGTTATTGCACATGTGATGATTCTGTGTTCAAGCATACCGAAAAATTTGCTTGAACACATTACTATTAATTTTAATATATGAAAAATAAAATGAGGTTTGAAAGAGTTTAGATAATGTAATTTTACTATATACCATTTGATCCATTGTCGTAAAAACATTACATGATCGTACGATGACGATTTATTAGCGATCAACATATGTGACGGCATGGACATTATATAATTCGAATACCTTAGTGAATTTTAAACATTGAGATCTAGTGGTTTTTATGATTTGCACACTTCAATTATTTATCATCACACGTGAATGTACAAACACATTAAATATCATGTAACACACATACAACAATTTAAACAAGAGATAGCGTGTGAAAATCAAAATTTTAAACTAAATATGCCGATCACTTCCTCTTTAAAATAGAGACAATGTCTTAAAATCAGGTTAATTCGGTCAATTGAATCAAAAGTCAGTTTTGATTGTAAAACAGGGTTGAATTGTAGCATGATAATCAACATGTCAATTAAAAAGCTGGTTTTGAAACATTGAATGGAGGTCATGACAAGCACATGTATATCGGAGTAGATAACATGGGAGGTTCTTGGATAACAATCATGGTGTTATCTAAAAGTGTGGTACGATTAAAGTAAAGGTGTACAGTTAATGAAGGAAAATCACACATTACCCAAGTCTATATAGCTCTTCTTTTACTACCTGAGGTTATCAACATGAAAAACGACTCATAATGTTAGCTTCCGTATATTATATACATCATAAGGGTATGAGTGATTACACGACAACAACAATGCTTGTAACATGGGTAAATGGTAAGAAGATTCACCAGACGCAGGTCGTCTTGGTCTTTCGGATGCATGTAAATAAAAGAGAACACGTGTTAGCTTCGTGTACTGGCGGACTTTGAGCTTATTTTGGAGTCTGAGTTATTTTTATACCAAAACAAAAAAGGCTAATTATGAAAAGAGTCTACCAAATTAGAGTAACTAAAGTTTTACGAAAAAAAAAACATGTTTTTTTCTTTTTTATGGGCAACAAAAATATAGTATAACAAGCGTCAGATTTTGACAAGTGTCTCAAAAGTATGACAATTCTAACAGATTGCTCAAACAAAATAGGGCAACAAATGACACATGACGCATTCTGCACCCAGTTGTCATGTTGCCTAAAAAAGTAGTTTATTTTAAGGAAAAAAAAAATTTGGACCCATTTTAGAATTGGAATTGGACAATTGGACCTTTTTGATAATTAAACCAAATAAAAAAAATACACAATAACTTTTAAACGGAATGCATAATATTTATACTACTCGCCATAATCTTTGGAAGGGTCGAGAGCGGTCTTCCCAGTCTCTACTAAAATCTGCCTCTTACCTCGCCAACATTATTTGGGTTTTAAATCTTTTTGTTTTTTTGGATATAAAGAGACCAAACTTCAACAGTTTAGCGTGATAGTAAATAAACATAAGTATGTATATAAATATAAAAAATGCCACTTAGATCATAGTAAATTAAGGTATTTATAGCACCCGACTCCTAGGGTATGGTTACGTCGAACTACCCCTAGCCTTGGTGTCAGGCGGTGTATCTTTGTAATCTTGATTTTTGGATTGGCGACGTTCTTTTGAATGTAGGCTATGGACCGTTGGTCCGAAGAGTTGCCTGGTTAATACATTGTTTTGAAGCTACCAAACAGTTTGTTCGAGGTCCTTCGGACGTGACATTCCGGCCCTTCGACACTTTGGATGGCAAACTCGTTTAGGTATATACGCCAACATATATTATATTGACAGTTACACTGTTACCCGAGTGTAAATGGACAGATCTTTATTCAAAACGTTTGATCTACATATAGGTACATAACTAATTATAACGCTTTTCCTTGGGCTAACTTAGTGATCATTGATGTTTAAGTAGATTTAAACATAAATTAAACTAAGTATAAAATTACTCTTATAATGAAATCAACAAGCAACTTAACCAACTGTCTTAGAGCAGTTAGCCACCAACTACCGCAAAAAGCACGCAGCTGACTAAGTCAAGCGAAAGGGCGGGGGTTCAAATCTGGTCATTGGCTTGGTTAGCCAATGTTGGTTAAATAATTTACTGGGATATGTCTTCCTTGTTGGATGAGGGGCTCGGTATCAAAAAAATACACGGATTTAAAATGATTCCGCCAAATATCATCAACAAGCAACTTCAACAAAGTTCAAGTGAGAGACAACTGTAATAAATTAAATACAACTAGAAAATATCCTTCCTCAGTGATGATAATTAAGGCAGAAGGTGAGGAACAGATGATCATCAGTGATTAAGGCTGGGCGGAGTGAAGAGTTAACCCACGAGTGAGTTCTTCATGAAACGATGAGTTATTATCACGGTCACACAACTCACGCGTGAGTATGTTGAGAAAAAATGAGTTCCTCATCACAGGTGAGTTCCTTACCACAAGTAAGTTCCTCATCGCAGGTGAGTTACACTAAGTTCATCTCTTTTTCTTTTCATTTAAATTATTATATTTGTTTGTGATTGTATTAAGTATATACTAGAGTATATTTATATAAAACGAGATTTAGAGCCTGCGCGCTGCAGCGGATCACGTGGGACTAATGGTGGAGTAGATCAATATTTAAAAGGCTATGTGCGTCAATGGTTGACCTTGAAAAAAGGAAATAACCTCAAAGATTGTTTACAAAGTAATTTTGTTCTTTATGTCGGCTCTATTTTTCTTTATTTTTTGAAGCTGTATTTTCGTAATAAGTGTTGTAGTAACTAAAATTTCAAAATTTTGTTCATGATTAGCCTTTTAACAATTTATACTTTTACATATTTATATTACGTGTATGGCAAGTTATAAAGCTCATAGATAGATCGAGGATAAATAGATGAACGTGTGTTTGTGAATATATCTTAATCGGTAATTTTTTTACAAACTCGTATGTATGTCGAAAGCGTGTCAATAACGGTTTTATTTTGTTCGTAAACTAAAGATGTAGTCGTCGGTATACTTTTTATCGAACAATCCGTCAAATGTTTGTCAAATAGAGTTTCTATATAAAATAACGGTAGATAAAAAAAAATACGTTATATTTCTTTTATCGTTATTTTTTTACCATGGTGGTCTATTTAAAAGTTATTAGATAGTTTATGGGCGCGTTTTGAATTTTTCTTAAATATATTTGTGTAAAATATTTTTTCATAAAAATACATGTACGTAAATCTTTTTGCAATATTCAGCATGTTAAAGGTCGAAATTTTTTATGATGTCATATTTTTGTAATGAATTTTTCGATTTCAGTCGCATTCTTTATTAATAAATTTTGTTATATTAGAAAAGCATAAAGTATAAAAGTTAACTCTGAAATTGACCGATAATGCAAAAAATTTCCGCGTTAAGTCTTGCACAAAAAAAAAACGCAAGGGCTTATAAGATGTTTTTAAACATGTATTAGTTTTTAATATTTTTATAAAATCATACGTATGTCCGGGGCGTTGCAATACTGGGCTCATTTGGTTCGTAATTCGATGATCTTTTTGTGGTAATTTTTTTTAAATGAATTGATAGGGTATACGTTTCATGTTCGATAAGTTAAATTTGTTATATAAAAATTGTAAATAGTAAAAACTTTGAGGTAGTTGTTATAAAATGCCATATAATGTAAGGGGTGGTAGGAAAATTTGGTCTTGTTGTCAAATGGTTTGAGATTGTGGCTGGTGTCCAAACGACACAACCCATAATTGAAAACGACATTTACAAAAAGGAAACGACGTCGTTTATTTTACCGAATAATATATATATTAATAATAATAAAAACGAGTTTTTTTAGTGTCACTACAATTAAAAATAAATTATATAAATACAAAGAAAAAGTTAAAATAACGTTGAAGTAAACTACTCTCTTAAATCTAACGATGCTTGCCTAGCCAAATAAGACATGTTGCCTACTTCTTGTTGATCAAGCAATTCCAACACTATAGAAAGAATTAAGTCTATCTAAGATAGATTGTGTTATCTAGTAATAGGGCGGAGCATGACAGACTTAAAACTGACCTGGATCGAAAAACTAGATCAGACCGGATCGAACAATTTTGTCCGATCCACGGTCCGGAGTTTTACACTAATTCGGTCTTTGATCCAGTCGGTACGGTCCGGTCCGATTCTGTCTTACCAAAATTTCGTTAATTATGTCTAATACTCCGAGACCGGACCGGACCAACCCGGACCGGACCATTTCGGTCCGGGGTTTAGGGCCATTTCGGTCCTCGGTCCGGTCCGATCTTAGCCGGTCTTGTCCGGTCCTGAACCGATGCTCAGCCCGGAACGGACCGAACAATTTATGTCCGGTCCTCGGTCCGAAGTTTTGGACTAATTCGGTCCTCGATCCAGTCGGCCCGGTCCGGTCCGATTCGGTCTTACCAAAATTTCGTCAATTATGCCTAATAGTCCGGGACCGGACCGGACCGGACCAACCCGGACCGGACATGACCATATCGGTCCGGGGTTTAGGACCATTTCGGTCCTCGGTCCGGTCCGGTCTTATCCGGTACGGTCCGGTCCTGGACCGATTCTCAACCCAATGTAGTACTATGACTCAAGTTGCATGAAAATTTATTAAGGGTCCTCCTATTCATACGCCCCCCCTAACTTCTTAAAAAGTACAAAAAGTACAATATTTTTGTAAAACCCGCATGCTTTTACCATGCATAGTACCTTAAGTTCGTACGTACTAGTTAAAATCTTTCCTAATATAGCATGATTACGATTACGTATTAGGAGTTTATGTATTACGTACCTTGTTAGAACACGATAAGTATTTTATATGAACGATCACGTAATAATTATTTAGCAATAATTAATCACGAACATACGATCACGAATCACGAGCGTAATTAAAATACGAGATATTATTAATTACGTATATATATATTTAATACGAGCGTAATTAAATATATAGGTGTAGGATATTTACGTAACGAGAACTTTTAAAACACGAACTAAATTAAACGTAAACGTGTACGAAATTACAAGACACGAAACGAGGTACGGGACCGCCACAAGGGAGTCCCTACCCGCGGCCAACATAGGGACAATGGGCCAAGCCCATTGTCAATTTTACAAAAAGGAAGGGATTAGTAATTTCACTACTCAAATTATTTTTACAGAAGAATTTCAAGAAAACTTAAAATCCCTTCCTCCTTCTCCTTTGTGTGCCGCCACCTACAAACCACCATAAGGGGGTGATTTTGATCTTGGATCTTGTTGCTTTAGTATTTGTTCGTGTTTGTTCTTCACCCTTTTGATCCACGAATACGGTAAAACCTTTTTACTTGTTTTCTTTTTAATTAATCTTTTATTAATTAAGAACACGTGATGTTTTTCATAAAAACATATTAATTAAACCTAGATCTAACATGTTATGGTCATTAATTAATCAATGGGATCGATCTAAGGGGTGTTTGTTTTGAGCCGCAGGAACAACCGACCCCAAGGGGGTTCGGTTTATTTTTAGCCGACCACCACCAAGACCTTTTTGGTCTTGGTTGGTGCGTGTGGGTCCCACGGTAGCAAGGGGGTACCCCGATTTGGTTCGGGGTACGGTGTTTGTTCATATCCGGTGCATGTTTTTAAGCTTAGATCCGGATCATGATTATGTTAGTTTTTTATGTTATAAACTTATGTTAAGAATTAAATTAATAAAGGTGTAATTAATTTAATAACATGACTTAGGTTAACTAATTATTAATAAACATGAATTATTTTAACCTAAGTATTTTTATTATTAAGACTTATAATTAATTAATTATTTTAAAACCATGGATATAATTAATTAATTAAACATGACTTAGGTTATATTATTAGTATTTAATAATACATATTTTAACCTAAGTATTTAATATATTTAATTAAAACATGTCATACTTTAATTAAATATTATAACCTATAGTTTAATTAAATTACATGAAATAATTATTAAACTATATGATATATCATATGACTTAGAAAATAATCATGAAAATACTTAGGCTTATTTACTTAGCTTATTTAACCAGCTTATTTCTATTTATGGATTCTATTTTTAGAAACTTAGTTAAATAAGGCAGCTATTTTATTTATGGAAACCAGCTAATTTTAGAAACTTATTTATTTAAGGCAGCTAATCTATTTATGGAAACTTATTTAATTAAGGCATCTAATCTATTTATGGAAACTTTCTATTTTTAGAAACTTATCTATTTTAAGCAGTAAATCTATTTTTGGAAACTTTCTATTTTTTGAAACTTTCTATTTTTGGAAACTTTCTATATTTAGTAACTTTCTATTTTTGGAAACTTTCTATTTTTGGAAACTTTCTATTTAAGGAAACCTGCTATTTTTGGAAAGTTACTTATTATTACACAGTAAGTATAATAACACATGAAATATCAGAAATACTTAATCAGAATGAACAGAATATAGGATTTAACACAGTTTAAGGCTTTAAACAGTGTAAATAGTAAGAACACATAAAATAAGCTAAGACATGATATAAAACCAGCTATGTATGTAGTAAGTAGATACTTATTTCATGTACGTATTTATGTAGCACTAGTGTTTCGGAAGTAGGATTCTCGCAGTTCATCGTTCTCGTTCACTGGACATAAGGTACGGATTCTCGTCCTTTCAGTATGGACATTCTTTCCTTATTAGGATTTCCCCGTATGCAGCCAACTGTTTTTCCCGTAGTATATGTATGAGTTTGATTGCTTATGTTTAAATATGATTACCTATAGCCATATACATGCATGACCAGTTTCACCTAGTTATGGAGGTACCATAACCATAACATTAGAGGCACTGATGTTATGACTTCACCACGGTGGAGTGATTGCTCGTGGCGTCCCTTCAGCTTTTGGCCATTTATTTATATTTATCATGTGGGGCTTATGGGTGCATCCTAGTTACACGTTTTTATTCAGGATTACATGGTGAATGTGGTGTGTGCCTTGCATCCTTCACAAGGAGCTGATCCCTCCTACCCATAAAACCAGTATATTAAATTAGAGGCAGCCCCTCTAATTTGCATGATGAGGTCACCCCTCCAATTATTCATGCACGGTGGATATTCATGACCTATATTGGCTAAATGGTAAAATATGACAAACAGTTTTTATAAGATAAACATAAGACTTTCAAACTATAAACCAGTTTTATTAAGACTTAACCAGGTTACTCGGGACTTAGTTTCTTCCGCTGTTATTATGTTATATGCTTATCCTATTCATGCTTTATTGTACATCCGTGCACTGAGCGTATTGCTCAGCCGTTTTCCTTTTCTATGTTCCCAAAACGGCAGGTACTTAGGGACGCTCGTAGACACTAAGAGTACGTGCATATGGACTGGAAGCTGTCTAGCCTTCTTTACATTATGCATTTCTTTTCTTTATGATACTTATGTTTTGGACATTGTTTCGTCCTTATTCCTTACTATACTATGTTTGTGTGTGATGAGCTTTACTTTTGGATTACCGATGTTTGATTCCGGTATTTTCCTTTATATGGTCAAGTAATGTTTAGACATTTTACCTTGTATGCTTTGATGACACGCCATAATTGCTGTGATATTTCCATTTCCAAAATGGGGTGTTACAATTATGGTATCAGAGCCAAGGCTTCGACCTGTAGGCTCTCAAATATGACCTGTGATTAGTGGGTAGTCACTACGGTCTTTCTAGAACTGACAGTTGTTTTCATGCATTCATCATTTTTAAGCATACATATATATGTCATTGTTACAGGGTTTTTGACTAGTAATGGTTGGTACAGGACTGGCCCTATTTAGTCGCATGTGTTTTATCGAAACTTTTAGATTTGGGACCGACCCATAGGCGTCCCCTCGATATGTCTTTTGTTTTGAGTGAACTGACCAGAGGCGTTCACTCTCGAGCATCCAAAGTTTTCATAAAACTGCATCATGCATTCATACAAAAAATTTCTAGCATAAAATTTTTCTCGTGAAATTTTTAGTAGAAAATTTTTTTCATGTATATATTTTATATTTTATGTTTTGAACTGTTAATCATATGTTTTATGTTATACTGTCAGATGGTTCTCACACGCGAACAGGAGCAGCTTAATGCTGCAATTCAGGCTGCCATGCAAGCCTTGCTTCCTCAACTGAGGAATGACATCCGGGCTGAAGTTCAAGCTGCCAACAATCAGCAGCAGCACAATCAGCCACCTCCTCCTCCTCCAGTGACATTAGCAGTATGGCTGGAGAGATTCAACAAGCTCCGCCCTCGAGCTTTTGAGAAGACTGATAGCCCCAGCGATGCTGAAAGCTGGTTGGCTCACATAGAGAAGATCTTCAACGCTATGGGCTGTGACCCCGCATACAAGGCGAGGTTGGCATGCTATCGGTTCGAAGGCGATGTACTTAACTGGTGGTTAGCTTTGATGCAATCCGAAGGTGGTGATGAGTGGGTTGCTGGTTTGACTTGGGCTCAGTTCAAGGACAGGGTGATGGAGCAGTTTTTTCCCAAGGCTGAGCAGGACAAACTCAAGAGAGAGTACCATGGGATCCGTCAGAGAGCTGGGGAGAATATCAACGAGTTTATGCAGCGCTTTCTTCGCTTGGCTGGTTTCCTTGGTGCGGCAGTAGGTACACCTGAAGAGCAGGCACATCACTTCAGATGGGCTCTTCGCACATCGGTCGCAAACAATCTGGTGTGTGCTACGTTCAATACTGTAGCACAAGTGGCCGATGCAGCACGGAAACTGGAGATGCTACAGGAGAGGGATGAGTTCGGGGAAGCTGAAAGACCCGACAAGAGGTAAAACCTTCATATTCAAGCGGTGATCAATCCATATATCTTCCATATGTCAATTATTCATCTCTTTAAATGTATCTTCCAGGCAGAAAACTGGGGACCGGTCTCAGCCGGCTACTCAGCAACAACCTCATCAGCCCAAGGGAAATGGTCAGACTAATGACTGATCTGCTACGGATAGGCGTGGCGGTAATGACAATTACCGTAATAACGCCGGGCAATCCAGCAACAGCAGGTCCTAATACTTACGAAATTTCTTATGTTTTATGTTATAACTCATATTCTGACACTCTAGCAAAATTCTACCAGGAACCATGGAAACGGTAGGGACCAGAACCAGAGAGGTTCGCAGCCTAGCCGTCCAGCTATCACTGGTATTCAATCTTACGATTATCCTCTTCGTCCTTTGTACCCAATTATTATGTCTCATGTAAAATGTTTTATCAGGTCCTCAGCCAGCCAGAGCACCTGCTGGAGGATACACTCATCCTCTTTGCTCTACTTGCCACCGTAGGCACCCAGGACCATGTCGCCGTAATACTGATGTGTGCTTCAAGTGTGGTCTTCCTGGCCATATTATGAAGGATTGTCGTAAGGGCGAGATGGAGGGTACATCGGGACATGCTGATACCAAGCCGCCTCCTACTGCCGGGCGTGTCTACACGACATCTCGAGACCAGGCCAACAAGTCTACAGGTACCATCACTAAAATCTTGTATATGTATGGTCGCGCTGCATGTGTTCTTTTCGATACGGGTGCTACTCACTCGGTTATTTCTACTGCTTATGCTAAGAACATTAGGATGCCTCCCTTGCCACTAGAAAATAGGCTTACTATTTCCACGCCTTTAAGGGACTCTGTATTAATCACCCATGTATACAAGAGTCTTCCCCTAGAATTCGATGATAAGGTTCGACTTGTCGACGCACTTCCGCTGGACATGAATGACTTCGACATGATTTTGGGCATGGATTGGCTATCCAAGTATCATGCTACCATAGACTGCCATTCATATCGGGTTATCTTCGGTGATGTCAATGCACCAGAGTACATTCATAATGGGTTCATACCCGGACGATCTGTACAAATCATATCCACCCTGCAAGCGCGTGCACTACTGTCACATGGCTGCGAGGGTTATCTAGCTACGGTTCACGACATGGATGTTGAATCTCCACCGATTCAGGATCAACCCATAGTGTCGGAATTTCAAGATGTGTTTCCAGCAGAACTTCCGGGCATACCACCTGCACGAGAGGTGGAATTTAGTATCGAGCTGGTTCCAGGAGCTGAACCAATCTCCAAGGCTCCTTATCGCATGGCTCCCATAGAGTTGAAGGAGCTGAAGGATCAACTGCAAGAACTTCTCGAACGAGGTTTCATTCGACCGAGCGCATCTCCATGGGGCGCACCGGTTTTATTTGTTAAGAAGAAGGACGGCAGTATGCGTCTTTGCATAGACTATCGCGAGCTCAACAAGATTACCATTCGGAATAGATATCCACTGCCACGCATTGACGATCTGTTTGACCAACTCCAAGGGGCCAAACACTTCTCCAAGATCGATCTTAGGTCAGGCTATCATCAATTACGAGTCAAGGAGCAAGATATTGCTAAGATTGCCTTTCGTACTCGTTATGGCCACTACGAGTTTGTAGTTATGCCATTTGGCCTGACAAATGCTCCAGCAGTGTTCATGGATCTGATGAACAGAATCTTCCATGAATTTCTGGACAAATTCGTCATTGTTTTCATCGATGACATCCTTATTTTCTCTAAGTCCAAGGAGGAACACGAAGACCATCTTCGTACAATACTACAGATTCTTCGCCAGAAGCAGTTGTATGCTAAATTCTCCAAGTGTGAGTTCTGGTTAGACAAGGTGACATTCTTAGGTCACATTGTATCAGCAGAAGGAATCACTATGGATCCAGCGAAGGTTGAGGCCATCACTAAGTGGCCGAGGCCGACATTAGCAACGGAAGTCCGCAGTTTCTTAGGCTTGGCTGGCTATTACCGTAGGTTCGTGGAGAACTTTTCCCGCTTAGCACTACCATTGACCAAACTGATGCGAAAAGGGGAGAAATTCGTCTGGACTGAAGATCGAGAGAAGAGCTTTGAAGACCTGAAGCAGAAGCTAGTATCTGCACCTATTCTTACTCTACCATCTGGTACGGGTGGATTTCAAATCTACAGCGATGCATCGGGGAAGGGACTTGGCTGTGTTCTCATGCAACATGGGAAAGTGATCGCGTATGCTTCACGGCAGCTTAAGCCTTATGAAGAGAATTACCCCACGCACGATCTGGAACTTGCTGCAGTCGTGTTTGCATTGAAGATATGGAGACACTACTTATATGGAGAATCATGTGACATTTTCACGGACCACAAGAGCTTGAAGTATATCTTCACTCAACGTGAATTGAACATGAGGCAGAGGAGATGGTTAGAGCTGTTGAAGGATTATGACATTAATCTTCAGTATCATCCCGGAAAGGCAAATGTAGTAGCAGATGCCCTTAGCAGGAAGTCCGGAATGATCAACAGCATTAGAATCGAAGAGGAAATCATAAGAGACTTGGAGCGATTAGACATCGAGATCATGGTACGTGGACAGCATGGTTACTAGGCTAATCTTAGGGTAGAACCCGAGTTACTATCTAAGATCAAGGAAGCTCAGAAGGATGACGGAGAAATATGGGCGATAATACAGAATTTGGAGAAGCAGACAGAATTCAGAGTAGATGCAAATGGTATCGTATGGCAGGGCACTAGACTTTGTGTTCCTGATGACCAAGAACTCCGGGAAGCTTTGCTAGCAAAAGCTCATAGCTCCCCATTCTCGATACATCCTGGTTCAACCAAAATGTACCATGACATCAAGCAGTACTTTTGGTGGAGTGGTATGAAGCAGGATGTGGCCACTTACGTCTCCAAATGTCTTACCTGCCAGCAGGTTAAGATCGAGCATCAGCGATCTGGCGGTCTCCTTCAACCGTTAGACATTACAGAGTGGAAGTGGGATAAAATCACCATGGATTTTGTTACCGGCCTTCCGCCTACCAAAAGGAAGCACGATGCAATTTTGGGTTATCGTTGATCGACTTACCAAATCAGCTCATTTCTTACCAATCCGCAAGGAAGATCCGGTAAGTAAACTCGCAGATACGTACAGACGAGAGATCATGAGACTACACGGTGCACCATCCAACATCGTCTCAGACAGAGATCCTCGATTCACTTCGCGCTTTTGGAAAAGTCTACAGAAAGCTTGGGGTACACAACTTAAGCTTAGCACGGCCTTTCATCCTCAAACGGACGGACAGTCGGAGCGAACCATTCAGACATTGGAAGATATGTTGAGGTCATGTGCGTTGGAATGGACGGGTGATTGGGACGAATACATCTGTTTGGTGGAGTTTGTGTACAACAACAGCTGGCACGCGAGCATCAAGTGTGCTCCATTTGAGATGTTGTATGGCAGAAAGTGTCGCGCCCCAATCTGTTGGGATCAGGTTGGCGAGCGAACACTCGAAGGACCAGAAATCATAGAGATGACAAACGAGAAGATCATAGTAGCTAGACAGAAGATTCAGGAGGCACGGTCACGTCAAAAGAGTTACGCCGACAAGCATCGTAGGGATTTACACTTTAACGTAGGAGATCACGTCTTCCTTAAGGTTTCGCCGGCACGTGGTGTTAGACGCTTCGGGATTAAAGGGAAGCTCAGTCCTCGTTTCATCGGACCGTTTGATATCATTGAACGAGTCGGTGAAGTATCTTACCGATTGGCGTTACCTCCGCAGCTTTCACATGTGCACAATGTGTTTCATGTGTCCTTACTCAGAGGGTACCAATATCATCCCATTCACATGGTTCAGTATCCACTGGAACAAATTCGTGAAGATCTCACTTTCATAGAAGAACCCGAACGAGTTCTTGACAGGCAAGAACGAGTCATGAGAAAGAAGACGATTACATTCGTCAAAATTCTATGGAGGGATCATATCGAGCGGGAAGCTACTTGGGAAACAGAGGAGTCTATCAGGACTTCTTACCCTCATTTCATATTTTGAATTCGGGTATGTTCTTCTATTCCAGTTTACTTTATCTATAATTCGGGGATGAATTATTCTTTTTAGGGGGAAGAGTTGTAAAACCCGCATGCTTTTACCATGCATAGTACCTTAAGTTCGTACGTACTAGTTAAAAACTTTCCTAATATAGCATGATTACGATTACGTATTAGGAGTTTATGTATTACGTACGTGTTAGAACACGATAAGTATTTTATATGAACGATCACGTAATAATTATTTAGCAATAATTAATCACGAACATACGATCACGAATCACGAGCGTAATTAAAACACGAGATATTATTAATTACGTATATATATATTTAATACGAGCGTAATTAAATATATAGGTGTAGGATATTTACGTAACGAGAACTTTTAAAACACGAACTAAATTAAACGTAAACGTGTACGAAATTACAAGACACGAAACGAGGTACGGGACCCCCACAAGGGAGTCCCTACCCGCGGCCAACATAGGGACAATGAGCCAAGCCCATTGTCAATTTTACAAAAAGGAAGGGATTAGTAATTTCACTACTCAAATTATTTTTACAGAAGAATTTCAAGAAAACTTAAAATCCCTTCCTCCTTCTCCTTTGTGTGCCGCCACCTACAAACCACCATAAGGGGGTGATTTTGATCTTGGATCTTGTTGATTTAGTATTTGTTCGTGTTTGTTCTTCACCCTTTTGATCCACGAACACGGTAAAACCTTTTTACTTGTTTTCTTTTTAATTAATCTTTTATTAATTAAGAACACGTGATGTTTTTCATAAAAACATATTAATTAAACCTAAATCTAACATGTTATGGTCAATAATTAATCAATGGGATCGATCTAAGGAGTGTTTGTTTTGGGCCGCAGGAACAACCGACCCGAAGGGGGTTCGATTTGTTTTTAGCCGACCACCACCAAGACCTTTTTGGTCTTGGTTGGTGCGTGTCGGTCCCACAGCAGCAAGGGGGTACCCCGATTTGGTTTGGGGTACGGTGTTTGTTCATATCCGGTGCATGTTTTTAAGCTTAGATCCGAATCATGATTATGTTAGTTGTTTATGTTATAAACTTATGTTAAGAATTAAATTAATAAAGATGTAATTAATTTAATAACATGACTTAGGTTAACTAATTATTAATAAACATGAATTATTTTAACCTAAGTATTTTTATTATTAAGACTTATAATTAATTAATTATTTTAAAACCATGGATATAATTAATTAATTAAACATGACTTAGGTTATATTATTAGTATTTAATAATACATATTTTAACTTAAGTATTTAATATATTTAATTAAAACATGTCATACTTTAATTAAATATTATAACCTATAGTTTAATTAAATTACATGAAATAATTATTAAACTATATAATATATCATATGACTTAGAAAATAATCATGAAAATACTTAGGCTTATTTACTTAGCTTATTTAACCAGCTTATTTCTAATTATGGAAACTTTCTATTTTTAGAAACTTAATTAAATAAGGCATCTATTTTATTTATGGAAACCAGCTATTTTTAGAAACTTATTTATTTAAGGCAGCTAATCTATTTATGGAAACTTATTTAATTAAGGCAGCTAATCTATTTATGGAAACTTTCTTTTTTTAGAAACTTATCTATTTTAAGCAGTAAATCTATTTTTGGAAACTTTCTATTTTTGGAAACTTTCTATTTTTGGAAACTTTCTATTTTTGGAAACTTTCTATTTTTTGAAACTTTCTATTTAAGGAAACCTGCTATTTTTGGAAAGTTACTTATTATTACACAGTAAGTATAATAACACATGAAATATCAGAAATACTTAATCAGAATGAACAGAATATAGGATTTAACACAGTTTAAGGCTTTAAACAGTGTAAATAGTAAGAACACATAAAATAAGCTAAGACATGATATAAAACCAGCTATGTATGTAGTAAGCAGATACTTATTTCATGTACGTATTTATGTAGCACTAGTGTTTCGGAAGTAGGATTCTCGCAGTTCATCGTTCTCGTTCACTGGACATAAGGTACGGATTCCCGTCCTTTCAGTATGGACATTTTTTCCTTATTAGGATTTCCCCGTATACAACCAACTGTTTTTCCCATAGTATAAGTATGAGTTTGATTGCTTATGTTTAAATATGATTACCTATAGCCATATACATGCATGACCAGTTTCACCTAGTTATGGAGGTACCATAACCATAACATTAGAGGCACTGATGTTATGACTTCACCACGGCGGAGTGATTGCTCGTGGCGTCCCTTCAGCTTTTGGCCATTTATTTATATTTATCATGTGGGGCGTATGGGTGCATCCTAGTTACACGTTTTTATTCAGGATTACATGGTGAATGTGGTGTGTGTCTTGCATCCTTCACAAGGAGCTGATCCCTCCTACCCATAAAACCAGTATATTAAATTAGAGGCATCCCCTCTAATTTGCATGATGAGGTCACCCCTCCAATTATTCATGCACGGTGGATATTCATGACCTATATTGGCTAAATGGTAAAATATGACAAACAGTTTTTATAAGATAAACATAAGACTTTCAAACTATAAACCAGTTTTATTAAGACTTAACCAGGTTACTCGGGACTTAGTTTCTTCCGCTGTTATTATGTTATATGGTTATCCTATTCATGCTTTATTGTACATCCGTGCACTGAGCGTATTGCTCAGCCGTTTTCCTTTTCTATGTTCCCAAAACGGCAGGTACTCAGGGACGCTCGTAGACACTAAGAGTACGTGCATATGGACTGGAAGCTGTCTAGCCTTCTTTACATTATGCATTTTTTTTTCTTTATGATACTTATGTTTTGGACATTGTTTCGTCCTTATTCTTTACTATACTATGTTTGTGTGTGATGAGCTTTACTTTTGGACTACCGATGTTTGATTCCGGTATTTTCCTTTATATGGTCAAGTAATGTTTAGACATTTTACCTTGTATGCTTTGATGACACGCCATAATTGTTGTGATATTTCCATTTCTAAAATGGGGTGTTACAATTTTTGTACTTTTTGTCTCCTTATCCCCCTGTTTACAGTTCAACACAGTTTTCTTATCAGTCTATGTTCCGTAACTTTGTCTATTTATTACTTTTAACCTATTAAGCTTTGTAACTTTCAATCCGTACTTTCAGGATCTCAGTTTTATTACATAAATAAAATTATAAATATAAAAAAAAAAATTTAAAAAAAAGAAAGAAAAAAAAGAGAGGGTATCAACTGTATTTTAGGGGGTCTTTATAACAGACAAACTCATTTAATCTTAACTTAACAACTACTTATTGATTATGTGACATATAAATTGACTCTCATATGTGAGAGATTATAAGCTTATTTGATTTCGATTTATATTTGATAAGGCTCAAGTTCTGACTTATTTAGAGATTTACGAACTCATATAAATTTGTTATATGATAACAAACTTATATAAATTCATAAGTATTAGAATAGCTAAAACTGAGACTTATAAAATAAAATATAAAGCTAAAATCAAATAAGCTTATAAACAAGCATATAAGCGTTAACTGTCAATTCTTGCCAATCCTAACTAGTCTACACACAAAAAATCTCAATTTACTCTCCTTTACTTTTCATTTCTCCTTTACTTGAACAGTAAATCAAGTTTAATTTACTCTCCTTTACTTTTCATTTCTCTCCTTAAAAATCTCAGCAACATAAAAAAAATTTATTTTCATCCCAACCTTTCATTTTCACTCCAAAATATAAACTCAGAAACAGAGTGTAGGTAAAATAAGTGTCGCAAAATAAAATTTGGAAACATCTTAAAAGTGACTTGAAACATTAATACTACCTCCGTCCTAAAATTGTTTTCCACGGATAAGAATTACACAGTTTAAAAAAATATATTAATTCTTATTTTCATTTCTTCGAAAGAAAAAAAAACGGTTTTACCTTTTCTTATTAATTAGTGTTTTTTTTATTTTTGTAAATATCAAATTGAACTAAGGGTAAAAGAGTAAACGTAAACAAACTTAACTATTATTTTTAAAAATGAATAATAATTTTGAGACAAATGAAAAAGAAAAAATAAACAATAATTATGAGACGGTGGTAGTACTAGTAATTATTTTATCAATTTGTATCAACCTTGTATCATATAATATTGGTTATCATTTTCTGAATATCAAGATAAATAATTAACCAAACTCTTGATGGATAAGTGAATAACCATCGGAGATTAAGCTTAAAAAAAAGTTAAAATGAAGATAACAAAAAACCAAAATTTCCATTACCTCTATCCATTGTTGTCTATACAATATATTCTTCCCAATTTGCCTTTTTGCTTTTTTGGTTACCAAAATATACATTATATCATCATCATCTAACCTATCCAAAACCAAAAAAAAAAAAAGGAAAAAAAAACATATTTCTAAAACGAATTATACACTACTGACCATCAACGAGTCCCCATAATAATCAGCAATACCAGAAGCAGCCCATAACTTTTCATTAAACGAATCTTGCAACTCATCAGGAATAAACGTTGTTCGACACAATGGACATGTTTTTTGGTCATGATCCATCCAACGGTCTACACAACTTTTATGAAAAATATGTCTACAGTTGGTCAAGTGTCGAATCTCATCACTTGCCTCAAACTCGTACAAACAAACTGCACAGCTCTCTGGAGGGTCCACCAAGTCAGAAAACTTTACTACAGGTAGTAGTTCACGTATCAAAGCAGCTGATATTGAAAAATGGCTAGTGTTCAAGTCAGTTCGAGTTGGATCATGTGAGAATTCGGGCTCTAGGAAATCGCCTAGCCCGAATATTTGAAAAGTTGTGGAAATGAATTTACGAATGAGGCCAAGGAGTGTTAGGATGTGGATGAGTAGCTTTGGGAGGAATAAGTCAGTGTAACCAACTGGAAAGCCCATGTTTTTATAAAGATGTTTTGAGTCTGAATGTGATTTCGAAAAAACGAACACGAAAATGGAGTTGAAAAATGGTTGTGATTTATGAAGAGAGATATAGGTTTGGATTGCGAGAAGGTGTGGTGAGGTTTTTGGTGATGTATATATAAGCTAGTAGAAAGGGTGGGAAAGTGAAAGAAGGAGAGAGTTGAGGGGGTAGATGCAAAGTTGGTAAGAAATTATTGAGTTTTAAAAGATTATTGTCACACCAAGCAACTTTTAACTAAATGGATTTATTTTCCATAAATTATGTGAACTGATTAGAGATTTTGAGTTAACAAATTGAGAACTTTTTGCTCATAATTTGTTGCTTTGTTTTTGTTTTGTTTCAGGTTCGAATTAAAGGAAATATCTTTGTTTTCTCAAAGGATTATTGTGATTTTTTTAGGCTGGTGGGAGTGGGTGTCAATCCACGAGCTGCATGGCCTAAGTCACGCGCAACCCCGCCCCCCATACACAACCCGCGTGCGAGTTCATTGCTAGCATGCCAAAATGCATAGCAAACTCACCCAGTGAGTTTACACCTATTGGGCCCCACCACTTAATAAACTAACCGTTTTTTTCTAATTTAAAAAAAAAAATATTTACTCAAAATTTACTTATAAATACCCCCATCATCTTCTTCATTTTTCGCACACACAAAATCAAACATCTCATCTTCATCTCCATCTTTCATTACTCAAATGGCATCTATATTTTGGACACCCGCGGAAGAAATAGCTTTGTGTCATGCTTGGTACTCGGTTGCTTAAAACACCGTGCCAAGTAACCGAACTGATACTCGGGTTTTTTGGAATTTAGTTGTGCAAATGATGGAGGGTCATTTAGAAGATCCAAGGAAAAAAGACACCATACGCTAATCTGAAAATGGAAGGGCGTAAAGTGTGTCATGCGTAGGTTTGTTAGATGTCACAACAACACAACGCGTGCACAGGTAATTGGAGAAAGTGACGGAGATATAATTAACAACGCCATTCGTGAATATGAAGCTTAGTATAGGTGCCCATTTCAGCTTCTTCATTGTTGGGAGGTTTTGAAAACTTATCCGATGTTTCTTTCTACTGTGTTTTAATTTTCTATGTACCCGTGTTTTAATAAAATGTATGAATAAATGTTTTAATTGTATGAATAAAAAATATTTAATGAAAAAATGGGGGTGGTGTGGAGTGAGTTTGGGCGAGTGTCATTACCTCTTGTGGTGAGTTTGGGTGAGTTTTAGTGAGTTTGATAAAAAACTGACGTGGCGCTGAGGTGAAGGTGAGTGGGTTTCACCCCACTCCCACTAGTCTTAAGGGAAGAAGACACATTTGGTTAAAATCCTTTTTCTCAATTTATTTTTTATCAATTTAAATAAAAATTTCGTATTTATTCATATACAATTGCATAACTACTCAGCTCTACTACATGTTTGTCATGTGTCATCTGAGGCTACATTTTTGTAACTATTTCCGGTCTCACACATGTCCCTCATAACAAGGACAATATTTGTCTTATTACCTTACCAAATGATCAACTAACGACGCTTAACCACCAAATGATCAACTGTGTTAGTACTTTTTCTATTTCCATAAAATAAAATTTCTTTCCATTTTCAAGAAAAAAATACACTGACAAATTGATAATTTAATAGTTGAACACCATTGATTAATAATTTAAAAAGTATTTTTTAGAAAACACTTATCAACAATTAAATAATAATGATTAAATTTGTCAAAACTTTAAGCCATAACCAAATATTAGTTATTTTTTTTTTTTGAACAAAAAATATTAGTTATTCAATGCTTAAAATAACTATCGTCTTTTTCCCTTTACTTACGTAAAAAATCAAATCTTACCTCAAACAGATAAAAACATTTTACATAAAAATGAGAAAAAAAAACAAGCACATGTAGATACAAAGACAACTGGCATGTCAAATCTATCAACGAACCACTGAAAATCCATAATTACTACTAAAATTACCCAAGAATTTAAGTACATGGGACCAAATGGTACAAGTCATGTCTATTTGTATTGAGTGTGCAATGGCATCTCATGGTGGGAGCCATATGAATCATGCTTTGCATGAATGAATACCCCCACAAAACATTTCAGAAAAATAGACACTAAAAACAAACAAATGAATAGTACAAATGAAGCATGGCTAGTGGGTTTTCATTTATTGTGTCATGGTTGGTCCATAAGGTTTAGCTTTGTTGCATCTTTGGTGGGGGTGCTTGCCTGATTATTTGGTTTGCCCTTTCTTAAATGTGAATTTAAACCTTGTACCATAGATTGTTAGTGACTATAAAACCAATATTCTATAACATATATGCAATCATATGGGGTCTTTAAGTTAGCCACAATCAAACGTTATTGATCATGTAGGCAAGGACCTATGTGGTACAATGGATACCACGAATATTCTGACCAAAAACTTATTTAAAAAAAGGCATATTTTAATCATTATAGCACTATGACACTACATGCATGTTAATTTCATTTGATTCATCACTATAATATCTACCTTTTTTACTTTCATTTCAAGAAAGAATATGACGTTGGTCCAAGTAATGAACTGGCTGAGCACATTCGGGTTTCAACAAAAAGCAATGATGAAACATGTTTGTACCATGCAACTTAACATCTATAGATGGACAAGTCACAAGTGATCGATTTTTCTTCAAAACAAAATCTTCAACTAATATCTTGATCAGTTCAACTAATTAAACTACTAGTAATAAAGTATCACTTTAGTTACACATGTTAATAAGTTAAAGTTGTACAATAAGATATAAGTTTGATTGTGTGCAAGAACTAAGAACCAAGCCACCTCACTCCCATGGGGTCTAATCTAAGATATGTCTGATAAAACCAAAACACAAAGACCCACTTCAACCGAAAAAGGTTAAAAGAAATTTATAAAAATGTTAACTAAAAAATAAAAATAATAATTAAAAATAGACTACACATTGATACCTAAATCTACATCTAATGCCCGACCGCTTGGACCGGACCTCATCTTATCACTCCACCGGTCCACTTACTTGTGCCCCCTCTTCCTTTTTAAGTTTTGTCTTTTCCCTTGTTTTTGTTGAGGTGGTTTTCTCATTTACTTTTGATGGATATTTGGTTATATATTAAGAACCATTACATTTGTAAGATTAATATCTAGAATACTAGACGCGAATAATGACGATCGTGAAAAACAGTCTGATAGCAGCCAATTTGAGATGGCGAGTCTCCCAAGAAGCTAAGAGCAAGAAGAACAATTTGGAGCAATTTTCTAATATCCATTAATGAAAAGAGAAAGCTTTAAATACAACTACAGAAAGGAAAATGCATCCTAAACTAGTGGAACGTGGAGAAGAAAAAGAAACATGGTTAACTACTTGGGGAGTGCCCCCTTTATTCGCATGCATGCACATGAAGTGGGGAGGAAGAGTTCCTCCTGTTGACTGTTGACTGTTGACTGTGACTGCTTCTATTGTTGGTATCGGTTCGGCTTCTTGATGGTGCGTTTAGGCCTGGGCGACTGTTGGGCTTCATGGGTATGGGTCGTATCAATACCCTCCCTCTCTGAATCGGACTCGTCCTCGTATCCGTTGTAAAAGGCTGGGAAGCGAAGTGTTATATCATCAGAGTCCTCCCAGGTGGCTTCGGAAGTGGGCTGCTGTTTCCATTGGATGAGGAGTTGTTTTGCATTACCCAATTGGCGTTGTTGTAAGATTCGTTCCGGGATTGGTGATGGACTGGGGCAGTCTGTGAGCCATTCACTTGGAAACTCAGTTGAGGTGGCTTGGCTATGGCTTTCCTTGAGAAATGACACATGGAAGACAGGGTGCACCTTGGAAGTGATTGGCAGTTCCAAACGATATGCGACTTGGCCAATTTTTTCAATAATGCGATAAGGCCCGAAGTAACGTTTGGATAACTTTCGGTTTTCCCTTGCTGCTACTGAAGTTTGTCTGTAGTTTCGAAGGCGTAAGTAGACACAATCACCAACTTTAAATTGTTTCTCCATGCGCTTTTTGTTGGCTTGTTTGGCCATACGGTGTCGAGTTTGTTCTAGGGCACCTTTGAGGGCTTCTAGTAGACGTTGGTGTTCAATGAGAGACGTGTCGATTGAGGCTGTTCTATTCTCCCCTGGTGTGTAATCATGGATTGTCTGGGCGTCTCTTCCATAAAGGGCTTTGAAGGGTGTCATTTGGATTGATGAATGGTAGCTTGTGTTATACCAGAATTCGGCTAAGTAAAGGTAGTTGTTCCAGGAGCGGGGCTCATCATGGACGAATGCACGTAAGTAGGATTCAAGGCATCTGTTAACGACCTCAGTTTGACCGTCGGTTTGGGGGTGGTATGCACTCGAGTGCTGCAGTTTGGTGCCCAATTGAGTGAACAAGTGTTTCCAGAAGTGGCTTAAAAAGAGGGGGTCGCGATCTGAGGTTATGGTTTTTGGTAAGCCGTGGAGTTTGTATATGTTTCGAAGGAATATAGTGGCGAGAGTATGGGATGTGTAGTGGGTAGGAAGTGAGATGAAGTGGGCAAACTTTGAAAGGCGGTCAACAATGACCCAAATAGCTGTTTTCCCATGTGACGGTGGAAGATTTGTTATGAAGTCCATTGTAATGTCATGCCATGGTTTTGAGGGAATAGGTAATGGTTGGAGGAGGCCATAAGGTTTGTGTGTAGGGTACTTAATTGACTGGCATGTGGTGCACTTCTTGACAAACTCTTGGACATCTTTTTTGAAATCTGGCCAATAAAAAGAAGAAGCCAAGCGACGATTGGTGGCTTCAATGCCTGCGTGGCCGCCCAAGGTTGAATTGTGGAACTCCTGCAAAATAAGAAAACGCAATTGTGGAATGTTAGGAATAAATAAACGACCTTGGTGATAAACCAAGCCGTTGTGAATCGTGTATGGTGAATTTGCTGGTGATTAGTGCTCCAATTGCTCAAAAAAACTCTTGCCCTCGGGATTGGATTGGTAATATGAACGTATCTCATTAAGCCAAGTAGCAGTGGGGGTCGATAAGGCCAAAACAGTGGCTGGTTCCGGACGACTTAAAGCATCAGCGACCTTGTTTTCCTTGCCTGGTTTGTAATGGAGTTCAAAATCATAACCCAACAATTTTGTAAGCCATTTGTGTTGCTCAGGGGTTTGAATGGTTTGGGTAAGAAGGTGCTTCAAGCTATGATGATCTGTAAAGACCCGAAAGTGGCGACCAAGAAGGTATTGGCGCCATTTTTTTATGGCTTCAGTAATGGCATAAAGTTCCCGAACATAAGTCGAATTACCTTGCATACGATCGCACAGTTTCTTACTGAAGAATGAAATTGGCTTATCTTTTTGAGAGAGGACTGCTCCGATGGCGATACCCGAGGCATCGGTGGTGATGTCGAACGCCTCATTGAAATTGGGAAGGGCGAGGGTCACGAGTTGGGTCATAGCTTTTTTCAGGGTATTAAAGGCAGCGGCTGCTCGTTCGTCCCATGTAAACGTGGGTTTTTTAAGGAGGTCCGTTAAGGGGGATGTTATGTGTGCATATCTTTGGACGAACCTGCGGTAATAACCCGTTAAGCCCAAGAAGGCTCGTAAGGTTGTGAATGAGGCTGGGGTGGGCCAGGCTTGGATGGCTAAGATCTTTTCTGGGTCCGCATCGACGCCATTTGCTGAAATAATATGACCTAGAAACGGGATGGAGCCTGTGCCAAACACACATTTGGTAACTTTGGCATGATATTGGTTCTCCTTCAAAGTACGAAAGACCAATTCCAGATGTGCATGATGTTGTTCTAGGGTTTTGCTGAATACCAATATATCATCAAAAAACACTAGAACGAATTTGCGTAGTACTGACCGAAAGAGATCATTCATAGCTGATTGAAAAGTAGATGGCGCGTTTGAAAGACCGAAAGGCATTACCCGAAATTCATAGTGGCCGTCAATTGTCCGGAATGCTGTCTTGTGGATATCATCTGGTGAGACACGGATTTGGTGGTATCCGGCTCGTAGATCGATTTTGGAGAAGATTGTCGCGCCATGTAACTCATCCAGGAGCTCATCAACAGTAGGTATCGGAAAACGGTCACGAATTGTGACGGCATTCAGGGCTCGATAGTCGACGCAAAAGCGCCAAGTTCCATCCTTTTTTTGAACAAGGAGAACAGGCGATGAATACGGGCTTTGGCTTGGTTGTATTACACCATCTGCTAACATATCCTTTATTAATCCGGTCATGATCTGCTTTTGGTAGTGCGGGTAACGGTATGGTTTCACATTAACTGGGTTGGTATTAGGGAGAAGTGGGATAGTATGGTCGTGAGGGCGAGGGGGTGGAAGGCCATGTGGTGGATCAAAAAGTGTTTTGTACTGGTTGAGCAAGGCATTGATTGTGGGGTCGTCGTGTTGTATGGGATTGGGTGGGGTTGGGGTGGGGGGTTGATGGTGGTATATCAGGGTATGTAGGGAGGCTATGGAGTTTTTTTTGATAAGGGAGTGGAGGGAGCTAGGAGTGACTAGGGATGATAAGGGTTGGCCTTGTAATACACATGTGGATCCATTAACTGTGAAGGTTAATTTGGGAATGGAGAAGTCTGCCACTATGGTTCCTAATGATCCTAACCAGGCGAGTCCGAGAATCACGTCAGCGCCGGCGACTGGAAGAACAAAAAGGGGAACGTTGAAGGTGAATTTGTTTATTTCGAGTGGTGTGTTGGGAAGGAGGCTGTTGCATTCCAGGAATTGGCCATTGCCGACCATAACGGGGAATGGTGTAATAGGTGTTGGTTTGGAGGCCAGTAGGGCTGCTATGCGTGGTTGGATGATGTTGTGCGTACTCCCGCAGTCAACAAGGACGGTGACAGGTTGATTTCCAATATATCCGGTGACACGGACGGCTCGTGGAGATTGTAACCCGTAAAAGGCGGCATCGGAAAGGGCAAGGTAGTAGGGTTTGTGGTTATCAGTGGGGTCGGTGTTGTCGAGGTCCAAAAATTCTGAATCGGTAAGTGGTTCGTTGTCTGCTGTTTGGTCGTTATCGACAATTAGTAAGAATTGTGGTGGATTACATACGTGACCGGGTTGGTACTTTTCCGGGCAGCGGAAACAAAGACCCTCTGCTCTCCTCTTTTGAAGCGCCTCAGGTGAAAGTCTTGTAAAGGACAGTGGGGGGCGTGGTTTTGGTGTGGGTAGCAAAGCGGTGGTAGCAGGGGTGGAGTTTGGGTTCGCCGTGAGGGCAGGGGTAACGGGTTTTGGCAGTGGGTTGTGAGTGGTAAATGGGGGACGTGGGAAAGGGTTGTAGCGGGGGTGATGACTTGCTAGTTTGTCTTCAATGAGTTTCGCGAGTCCGTAAGCTTGTTGGAGGGATGTTGGGTGGTGGATAGCTATTTCGTTTTGGATATCGGCACGAAGACCTGAGATGAAACAGTTTAGTAAGGCTTCCGGCGAGAGACCAATGACAAAGTTGCTGATTCTTTCAAACTCGGTTTTATAGGCAGATACGGTGGAGGTTTGTTTTAGTTTAAAGAGTGTGGCCTGGTGGTTTTGATATGTGGAAGGTCCAAAACGTAGTTGGAGTGCTCGTGAAAATTCTTCCCAAGTACCAAGCGAGTGGTTATGCGCCAGATGTTTGTACCAACTTAGCGCGTCGCCGGTAAAGTAAAAACAAGTTAGTGCAACACGTTGGGCGGGTAGGATAGAGTAATACTCAAAGTAATTATTAGCTTGGAAGATCCAATCTAACGGGTTTGAGCCGTCGAAATTTGGGAGAAATATTTTTGGTGGTCGTGGTTGGTTATGTGGTGGCTGTGGTGGTGGTGGTGGTGGTGGTGGTGGTGGGGGTGGGGGTGGCGGTGGGGCTTGGAGGAGGTGTGTCATGAGGGTATCAAATTTGGTGTTTAAGGCGTTTATTTGGTCTTGTAAACTTGGTGGTTGGTCGTCGTTTGAAGTGTCTTTACGAGGAGGCATGGTGAGATCGATAATGAAAGCACCAAATGATAGCAGCCAATTTGAGATGGCGAGTCTCCCAAGAAGCTAAGAGCAAGAAGAACAATTTGGAGCAATTTTCTAATATCCATTAATGAAAAGAGAAAGCTTTAAATACAACTACAGAAAGGAAAATGCATCCTAAACTAGTGGAACGTGGAGAAGAAAAAGGAACATGGTTAACTACTTGGGGAGTGCTCCCTTTATTCGCATGCATGCACATGAAGTGGGGAGGAAGAGTTCCTCCTGTTGACTATTGACTGTTGACTGTGACTGCTTCTATTGTTGGTATCGGTTCGGCTTCTTGATGGTGCGTTTAGGCCTGGGCGACTGTTGGGCTTCATGGGTATGGGTCGTATCACAGTCAAAAAAAAAATCACATAAGATATTATCCTTAATCCTTTCTCCAAGTAGTGTATGAAAAGAATATGTTAATTAGTAATCTTTTTCTCGCTCACCTCTTTTTATAAAGATGAGGGAGATGACAATCGACTCCTACAAAGATAGGTAGTCGGTTGTGAAAACATACGGGTTGGGCTTGGACACAAGCAAAAACCGTCATTTATTCTATTAGGCTAATATTATTAGACTCGACACTAAACCGTTAGAATCGACTTAGGCTAATAGAAGCTAAATATAACAATTTTCACTTTAGACTTATATGAGTCTATCCCAACACTCATCAATTCCAAACAGTGTTCTAATTTGCGTCCAGGTACCACCTTCGTCAAGGCATCCACAACATATTATGTTCAGTATCCACCTACAGAACTTCAACTGTCTTTGCTTTCAAAACTTTTCTGATAATGTGATAACGTACATTGATTTCGCGATAAGTGAATCGCACCCTGATTATCACAATTAACTGCAACAATGTCAAGTTTCACGCCCAACTCTTTCAAGAGTCCCCTTAGCCAAATAGCTCCATTCATAATATCTGTAAGTGTCATATACTCCGCTTTTATTGTCGATAAAGCCTCCATGTGTTGTAACTTAGCTTCCCAGCTCCTCGCACATCCATGTATCAACAACCCGTACATGGTGATTGATATACCCATGATAGTAATCGATCTTATCATGACGTAGTAAAATTTCACAAAAACATGTACGTATGTCTGTAATCCATGATTAAACCCACCCAACATACCCACATCTATAGATGTTATGTTAGGTCTCATGCAGACCAATATTGTCGGCTAGGGCTGAGCAACAGGTCTGGATCGGACCGGACCGACCAAGATCGGACCGTACCGAGGACCGAATTGGTTCAAAACCCCGGACCGAGACCGGACCGAAATGGTCCGGTCCAGTCCGGGTCGGTTCGGTTCGGTCCGATCCTACTAGACATAATTGACGGGTTTTTGGTAAGACCGAACCGGGCCGGACCGGACCGACCGGACCGGACCGACCGGACCAAAGACCGAAATGATCAAAAACCCCGAACCGAGGACCGGACCGAAATTGTCCGGTCCAGGTCGGTCCGGTCCGGTGTTCCGGTCCGGTTTTCCGGTCCGTTCCGGTCCGACAGTCCAAATGCTCACCCCTACTGTCGGCTTTCAATCGCATATATATATGACCACTTACCATTCTTTTTCACATCACAGTCCCATGATAGACTACCCTCCAATGACAGTGTGGAGTGTTCCTTCAACAGAGTCCATACCAACTTTCAGTTGTAAAACCTGGATAGTGACACCTTTAGAGTATTACTAATCTGATTCCTGATGATCTTAATACCAAGTATATTTCCCTTTGCTTTAACCAGTAAAACCTTGGTGTAGAATCTTGATAACCTATGAATCTATGAAGTGGGTTGATGTTTTCTAGAGAGAGAAACTAGAGAGAGAAAGTGAGAGAAAATGTGTGTCTTCTTTATTAAATGAAAGCATGAAAAAATGTTCAACAACCAACCCCTTTCCAAGGAGGAAAGGGGTATTTATACTTCCAAGGCCTTACTTGGACTTGGGCCGGCCCATGACAAGCCCATGGACCGGTTCTTACTTAACTTAATAAGCATACTCCAACTACGAGATATTACAACATAAATAATATTGTGGAGTGACCGATACTTCTAATATACGTAAAAACGTATTTCTAACAATCTCCCCCTAAGGGAGGTCACTCCATGTTACAAAGTTCTAAACCTAGCATACTATACTAAGTCTTCGTTCTTTAGCTCGTAGTCTTTTCTTCTTTTCTTTATTTTGTTGTGAATATGTTGGTTTGATCTTTTAGGCTTTGGCTTGAGAGCATTGTTCTTTTGGCCTTTCACGTGCGATCTTTGCCTTCTTGTGAAACTTGCCTCCTCGTGACTCCATGTTCCACACACTTATGTCTTTTTGTTGAATTCTCGAAAGCTTCAGAGTTTGGTACAGCGGAAGACTTTATCTTGTACTTTCTTGAATTTTTGCTGAACTTTGATGCAGAAAAACATAAGTATGTGGGAACGACTTCTACAGGTACTCCGCAACACCACCGTCTTCACTGATACACAGCAACGCCACCGTCTTCAACAGGTACACAGCAACGACACGAATAAAATGGCTTTGAACATTTTATTCTAATTCGGTAGCATTTTACCTCCGGTCGGTGAAGACCGTTGGACGATATTAGATATCGTACCCGTGACGGATAGTTTCAATTAAGTAACTTCCTGACAGGATTTCACGGGTAAACCCGTTCTCTTTATTCGACCGTCCAAAGCTGACTGCGAACATAAAGAGTGAATCACTTGGATAAATTATCCTTGTGATTTGAAGCCGTCAATTCCTGGAACAAGTGAATTTCAATTAAGATTTTCACCATCGTTGCTTTCCAGTTGTCACGAGCTCAATTCATAAAGAATCTTGCACGTCACCTACCAAGTGCTGTTTGATGTTAACACTAGAAGGATTTCCACTCGTCACTGTGATCAATAAAGAGTCACTCTGAGTGTTCTGGCAAGATCATATGATAATGCGAAGAGGCCTGGAACGAGTTTAAGTTCAATTAAGAATTAAACCACTGTTTCTTTCCAGTTTTTCACAAGATTGGTTCTAAAAGAACCGCACGTGTAACCTACCATGAGCTTGTTTGATGTTGGCTCAAGCAGGATTTCCATCTTCATTGTAATACTTGCGTATTACTCGGATGTTCTGGCAATATTACAGGAATACTGCGTAGGACTCATGAAAATCTCTTACTTTTCACAGTGTGTGAGAAAGCAAGGAATAAATGGAAAGTGTCCTAATGAGACTTTTGATGATCTCTTGGCTCTAGACTCGATTGTGCGTTTTGATTTAGTGAGCGATGGCTGGAGAGGAGTGCCACCTTTTCAATACCAGTCTATTCGGAGTGAATAAACCAATAGATTACGTGTTGATCTCCGTGTGATTAAAACAAATACCTTTTGAGAGATATTTGAGTTAGCTGGGAAGGGTTGTGCATTGCATCACTGGGTCCATGATGTCTTTCTTCAATACCGAGAATCATTAGCAAAAATGACCTCAATAGCATATGTATTGACCCGGTTTCTGCCTAAAGTTGTAAGGAGGGCTTCTTTCTTTACACCCTTTATCTTTACAATTCTTTTTCATTCTTCAACCCCTTCAATGCTTACCAATACGTCATCACTAGCACCTTGTTGTGATTGTTCCAGTGCTAGCTTAAGTACTTGGTGGGCATTCAGCTACGTTCACATTCTTTCTCCATCTTTCCTAGGACTTCTAATTCTATCTAGGGAATTGTCCTTGGGAAGATTCCATCGGCTCTGATGAATCATTGGACTAAACCTATTCCTACCACCCTTTTGTCACCACATTCGTCGTGAATTAAGCGTGTTTTGGGAAGGAATTGCCACCATGAAAAATCATTGAAAATCACCTAAAGTACTTGTGATATTGAAATCAAAAGTTTCGTACCTTAGGTGTTTTTGATCATCAAAAACGCTCCCCCTTAATACGTGCTTTACACATATTAAGTTGGATTATCGTTAAATCTTTTTCATCTTTTAGCCAAGTATCACTTAAGTCTCCTTAATCCCATTTTCTCCCCTTATCCAAAATGTTAACCATTAATATTTGGGATATTGAATGGATTAACCGGTCTTTGGGTAAAAAATGAAATCGATGTTTGGCCATAGAACATGTGAATGCTCCCCCTTAAGTTAATAAGGGATAGTTGTAGTGCTTTAGTATGATATATTTTGAAAGATTTAGAATCTCGTGAGAAATTCTTGAAAAATTATCATACCTTAACACTACATCAAGCCATTAAAGCACAATATTCACAAATATACATATTCACAATTGAAAAACCAATATAAAGTGGACCTGAAATGTACGACCCATTAGATGGATCGTTGCAGTAGCTTGTGGTGCACTAAATATGGTCTACCACCAACGAATCTTTCCAAGCTCCTCATCAATCTACGTTCACGGAGCTTTTGATCAATCTTCTTGATCACGTACTTCGCCATTTGCCGATAACCCGGATGCCAATCCTCCGTCATCTCTGGCAAAGTCCCACCCGAGTTAAGATGCTCCAACTTTCCTCTGACTTGTAGAAGAGTCCCATCACTGTACTTATAAAGCTCACCCACCCTCATAAACTTCATTAACCCTCGACTGTTCAAGTAGAAAATCCCACAATTCGGAATAGAAATGCCGGTATAGGGACATCTGTTGACATGTTGAGGTAACACTTGATTCACTGGACGGGTTAGGTTAAGCTTCCTCTGGTAACTTTCGACTCCCAACTGAAGATCTTCAACTCGTTTCTTGATAACAACGCTTCGTGTGAACATACGAAGTGCTGTATTCAAGGCAATGAGGTCTTCACGAGGAATATGTGTGAGTTGGTCACGGGTCATCAGAAGCAACATATCTTCGATATCCTCAAGGCGAATGAGAGAAAAATCTCCCTGCTGGATTTTGTATTCTCTGTCATCCTCCCTTTTCAAACGAATCTCCGTCACATGATAATAGCCATTCTTGGCTTCAGTTTTCAGCCCTAAGATGCTGGAGATGCGGATATCGGATCTAACGTTACTTCCTGAATTGACTAGGCAGCAACCCCTGTACGCCCTTCGGACTCGTTCGTCCCAATGAGATGCACCTATGACAGCATACATATCATAATTACGATTTACCTTTGGGACCCAGAGTCGGTTTACCTTTTCCTCGATAAAGGGTATTGTCCCCCAGTTGGCAGCTTTCAGCAAGGTAAGGGAGGTTGCGTACTTTGATGACCCTTTGAGAAGATAAACCAGATCATTGGTGACGAAGAAGTCAAGAGCAATCTGATTATCTTGAGAAGGATCAAGTGGAGGTGGAGCTCTTTCTGAATCATGAAGAACTGGCCGTTGAACGGTATTCAGAGCTTTCAGGATCTCATCGGCATAATACTCGAACTCCATTTGGGTTAGCGTGGTTTTGGCGCGAAGTCTCTTATCCTTTAGCGCTTTCTTCACCAAAGACGGAGTAACCGAAGTCTTATACTCATGAGCAAGGAATGCACACAAGTCAATCGGACTACGGATACGGAGATATAGAACATCTCTGT
This sequence comes from Glebionis coronaria, assembly GCA_025667525.1. NCBI lineage: Eukaryota > Viridiplantae > Streptophyta > Magnoliopsida > Asterales > Asteraceae > Glebionis > Glebionis coronaria. The sequence continues at coordinate 192,201,495 of CM046877.1, read as the reverse complement.
CAGCGTCCGCGATTGGATCATATTGCACCGCTGCCGTGATCCAAGCCTGTGGCGGTGCAGTCTCATCAATCTCCAACGTGTCTGCCCAGTCTCGTGTGCTTGGTTCAGGAACCGTAGATTGTTGTGCTTGTTGTAGAGGAGTAGAAACGCAAACATCTGTTGGTTCTGATTCAGGCATCTCGGCGGTGTCATGAACGGGTGAGTGTTGTGCAGCTTCAGGTTCCGTTACTGATTCTGCAATCACAGGAGCAACAACAACTGGACTAATAGGGTTAGTGGTAACAGGTAAAGATACAGCAATAGATGTACCAGGAATCGATGACGCCGTAGTAGCATTCACATCGTGGCGCCACTTGGATCGTCTTGATTCCGTGGAGGTAGACTTTTCCTTCTGCTCAACATCTTTCTTGGACTTGGTTCCAGACTTAGCAGGTTTCTTGGAGCTGGTAACCTTATCTCCCTCTTTAGACTGTTTACCCCCATCATCATCCTCATCGTTATCCTCGTTGCTCCCCCTAGCACTCTCCTCATTCCCACCACCACCATCATCGCCATCATCATCATCATCATCCTCATCCTCATCATCATCATCATCACCATCATCGTCATCTTCATCATCCTTTTTTTCTTCTTCTTCTTCTCCACCTTCATCTTCACCAGTACCCGCTTCTTCTTCACTTTCTTCCCTTTCTTCCTCAGGTAGAATGTGGTATGGTACCACACTTCCAAACGTTTTAAATAACCTATCATCCTCCATGATAGCGTCATTTAGGGATCTGTAGAGAGCCCGTTGAATCCTAGATTTATCAAACGATCCAAGTTCCACCATACGAGCTTTGAGGATCTTCTTTAATTCAAAATCCGTTAACTCATAGGCAATTTTGTAGGCGGATTCTGAAGGATTGGATGACTTGATCATCAAGTTATCAGCTGCTAGTGTCTTCAACTCATCACGCAGTTTAGGCATAATGGATTCAACGGATTCTTGCACTCTCTCTTCAACAGAGGCTTCAAGTGCTTCTTTTTGCTCCTTGTATTTATCCCTCATCGCTTGAAGTCTAGTGATACGTGCAGCATGCTTATCAGCCTCAGTTTGTTTAACCTGAGCTAGTTCTTCTGCATGAGCTTTTCGCGTCAATTCCATATCTGCAGCGAACTTAGCAAGCATCTCTTCTTGGGCTTTCCTAGATGCTTCTTCACTTTGAACTCGTCTATGTAGCTCTTGGCGAAGTTCATCCATTTCTCTTTTGTGATTATCCGTATGTTTATCCAACATTTCGGCCATCACCAATGCAGCCATTATAGATGTTGCAGAGCTGCTCTGGGTTGATTGAAGAGGCTCGGTTGTGACCACGGTACTAAGGATGGGAGTTATTGGTGGTGGAAGGAATGGTGTTGAGGCCGGTCTGGTTGGTAAGGGTTGAATTGGTGGAGGTTGAGTTGCTAAAGGTTGAGTTACTAACGGTTGAGTAGACACCATGATAGTAGGAGCACCGGACTCCTTTTCAACACTTGCTGAAACCGGGATGGATGTCTCATTCGAAGTAGAATACCTTTCAGGTGACCCAAACTCATCAATATCCTCTGGCTCCTCGTACTCTTCTTCAATATTTACCCTTGCACCTGAACCACTACCGCCAGTATCTTTCCTACTCCTTTGAATAGCTATCTTCATCATTTTTCTCTCCGTCTTGTCAAGAGTAGGATCAACAACATCTTCTTCGTCACGTAGAACAATCTCATCAGCCTTACCCTTTCCCTTCTTAAACTCAGTCTTCTTCTTCTTGGTTTCGGGTTCAGGTAACGCAGCTGGTTGCTTGCGTTTACCTTTACTCTTGACCGTAGTAGACGAGTCTTCTCCAGTCTGAAGGTTTGCTTTTAGCTTCTTGATTTCTAGCTGCAGTAGTTTGTAATCAGCAGAACCCTTAATTCTTTCCGTCAGAAGGTAATCGGGAATAGGACCAGGAATAACACCACCAGCTGGTCCTTCATGCCTTAAATCCACAGTATCATCAGTTTCTTCAGTGTGATAACGACTTGCTGCACGCCTATCAATAGTAGCATCATTTTTCATAAAATAATTAATGATAAGCTTGATAAACCGAGGATAAGGAAAGAAATTTGTCTTCAGCTTCTTGTTTTGGAAGAGTTGAAAGGTGAATTCTTCCCATATCAACAATGCATAATCTGCATTTGCACCTTTGTACATGCCATAGAAGATGTTCATAATAGGACTGCGCAAAGCATCATGCCCACTTGTTTTTGGTGTAAGACATCTACTGAGAACACCCAACATTGCTCTCCAAGGTTGTCCTACTTTAGCAGTGGTAAACTCAGACGCAACTCGTATGTCAGGACATCCAAGAGCCTCGAACATCTCCATTAGTTCATCTTTAGTAGGATCCCTCGAAAATGACATGCCTTTGGGTGTATCCCGTATACCAAAAATCTTACGGAAGTCTGAAACTGTGAGCGTCTGCTGCTTGTTGTCGATGGTGAAGGTGATCTTGTTTGAAGTACTCTCCTCGGTAGCCCAGAACTCATACATGTACTCATAAGGCACCGAGGCAGTACTCCTAAGGGCGTTCTTGAAATGAGAGTGATCAAGGATTGCTATGGCTACTTTAAATCCATGGTGAGTGGATTTTGAGACTTGCTTCAGCCGGTAATTGTTTGGTATGAACTTGAGGGTTCGTGCTTTAGCAATAGCGGCTTCTCTAGAGTCTTGGATTGCTTGTACTGTTGGATTAGTCATTGTATCTGCTTAAGATAAGACATGAAAGGTTGATGCACAAAAACATATAGATATATATCATTCTTACTTCTAAGCATAACACAATTCATAACATAATACAACAAGTACATATAACAGGCAAACAATATTAATCAAACAACTCTTCATCCGGAACATTCCTTTATTCGGAACTTCTTCAACCGGAACATTCCTTCATTCGGAACTTCTTCATCCGGAACATTCCTTCATTCGGAACTTCTTCATTCGGAAGTTCTTCATTCGGAACTTCCTTCATTCGGAAGTTCTTCATTCGGAACTTCCTTCATTCGGAAGCTCTTCATTCGGAACTTCTTCATTCGGAAGTTCTTCATTCGGAACTTCTTCATTCGGAAGTCCTTCATTCGGAACTTCTTCATTCGGAAGTCCTTCATTCGGAACTTCTTCATTCGGAAGTTCTTCATTCGGAACTTCCTTCATTCGGAAGTCCTTCATTCGGAACTTCCTTCATTCGGAAGTCCTTCATTCGGAACTTCCTTCATTCGGAAGTTCTTCATTCGGAACTTCCTTCATTCGGAAGTTTTGTTTAAAACTTCCTTCATTCGGAAGTTTTTTGAAGTTATTATCCATGTTCATTCGGAACTTCAAAACACATCCTATTGATGATTTAATCTATGCGCGTTTGTGAGTTCTAAGGCAAACTAAGGCAATAATCCACAATCTAATGATATTCCGCATGATTCCCACCTAAAACCTTAATCAATTAATCCTAAATTGAGGCGAACGAACCCTAATTAGATTAAATTGATTATCCGTATTAATTAACTTGATTTACATAAATTAAACGAATTAGGAATTAAATGATTGATGTTTATTACCTTATTGAATCGAATGAATGGAACGGATTGATTAAAATCGAATGTTGTGAGCTTGTGTGTGTGTATTTCAATGGCGGCAAGTGAGATATGAAACAGTGAATGAGAAATAGAGGGACGGGGGGTTTTGTTTGACTTAGGTCAAGTTTTTACAAGTTTCACACAATGTCACCTTAAGTCCCTATATTTCTCTATACTTTTCCTTTTTGTTTATAACTCATCTTCTCATTTTTCCTTTCCATTGATAAGCTTAGTCAACTTAATTTTGCTTAGTTAAACTAAACTCGACAATCTCACACAACTTAAGTATCGCATCCAATAATCAAATCTCCAAGATCTAAAGCAATTCCTATCACAATGAACGAGCCCAAGTCGTTTTCTAAAGCAATACCACTCAATTATCATTCAGCCAATTAATTTTCCACAAACACTTTTGAAAATCGATTTAATGACGAAGATGATTTAACATTTTCTCCCCCTTAAACGATGACCCGTTTTCTATTTAAAGAGCTGTAGTCATTGTTTAAAGAGTCAAATATTGATGAAAGCATTTCCAATTTGTATCTTGAAAAAATTTGATTCGTGGTGTCAATAAGATTTCTCTTATTTTAACAAATTAATGCACTGAGACGTACACAAATTTGTGTTAGACCAAGTTGTAAAGTAAACTTGATCCCTTTGCATGATTTGGCTTGTAAATCATGCCCGAGAAAATTAATTCCCGTTGTGAGCCAACGTTTTCCAAGGAAATACGTGACTTTAATATGAAAACCGGGTTGCAGTCTGAAATAACTACAAGCCATTATGGGCATGTTTTAAAAATGTACAACTTTTATACGGACTCTATTTATGGCACCGTGTCAATATTGATCGACATTTCTAAGGCCGTAAATATTACCGTACTAAAAGACATGCCCGATTTAAAAACGAAAAATATTTTTGGTTTTTCTTGATTTTATAATTTTTATAGTTTTTGTAGGTTTTATATTTTTTATGGTTTTTGTTGGTTTTATATTTTTTATAGATTTTGTTGGTTTTATATTTTTGTATTTTCTTTTTGTGGTTTATATATTTACGATAATATACATGATCACGAACAAAGGATACTCTGAATAGTTTACCACGACTATTCAGCTGATTCTTCTGCCAACTCTTTGAGAGTCGCTGGAGTGAATGATTTCATGCCAAGCTTGTCGATCAAAAACTCGATTCGTCCTCGATCTAAGGCTTTGGTGAACATATCCGCCAGCTGGTACTCAGTAGTGACAAAATACAGCTCGATCCCTCCGTTCTCCACCTGCTCCTTAATGAAATGGTAGCGGATGTCTATGTGCTTGGCCCGGGAGTGTTGAACGTAGTTGCAGCAAAAGGCAATGGCGCTCTTGTTGTCACAATACATCGGGATTTTGTTAAATCCAATTGTGATCTCATCCAAAGGACTTGAGCACAACAACCGGACATGGCGATGTATTCAGCCTCCGTGCTAGAAATTGCAGCGCTTTTCTGCCTTTTTGAAGACCAACTGATCAATCTATCTCCAAGGAGTTGCACAGATCCAGAAGTGCTACGCCTCGTGTCTTGACATCCAGCATGATCGGCATCTGCGTATGATATTAAAGCAATAGAAGAATCTTTCGGATACCATAGACCACGATGAAGTGTTCCTTTTAGATACCGAAAGATCCTTTTCACAACATGTAGGTGCTTTTCGGTAGGCCGAGCCTGATACCGGGCACACATGCATACAGCAAATTGCAAATCAGGCCTGCTAGCAGTCAGATAAAGAAGGGTGCCGATCATCCCACGGTAAAGTTTTGGATCGATAATAGTCCCATTCCTATCTTCATCTAACTTGGATTTCTCCACCATTGGAGTGTCCACGGGGTCACAATTATCAAAGTTATATTTCTTTAACGATTCTAGAGCATATTTGGATTGATTAATAAAGATGCCTATGGGATTTTGAGAAATCTGTAATCCTAAGAAAAATGATATTTTCCCCATCATTGACATCTGAAAGCGTGTGGACATTATCTTCTCAAAGCGATTTGACAATTCTATGTTAGTGGCAGCAAATATTATATCATCAACATAAATTTGTACCAGAATCATGTCGTTGTCCTCCTTGAGAGTGAATAGAGTGGGGTCCACTTTGCCTTTGGAGAAGCCTTCCGAGATGAGATATGTTGAAAGGAGATCATACCAAGCACGTGGAGCTTGTTTCAACCCATAGAGAGCCTTCTTAAGCTTGTACACATGATTAGGAAACTCCGTGCTAACGAACCCATCCGGCTGACTAACATAGACTTCTTCCCTTAGTTCACCATTCAAAAATGCCGTCTTCACATCCATTTGATAGACGATCATGTTCATATGAGCAGCATACGCAAGGAATAGTCTAATAGCCTCCAATCTCGCAACAGGAGCAAAAGATTCTTCAAAGTCTATACCCAAGGCTTGTTTATATCCTCTAGCAACCAATCTAACCTTATTCTTCAATACCGCACCCATCTCATCAAGTTTAACCTTATAAACCCATAACAAAGTAAGGATGTTAACTTTGTCAGGGAGAGGAACTAATTCCCATACCTCAAGTCATTGGAATTCATTTAGTTCCTCCTGCATGGCTTCAATCCAAGATGATTGAGTCATAGCCTGCTGCCAATTTTTAGGTTCAACTTCAGAGAGAAATGCATCAAAGTAGCAATAGAGTGCACTTTCTTGTAATTGATGGCGTGTAGAGACTGGTCGATCTAGATCTCCAATGACATTCCTAATTGGGTCCATTTAGTGCTATGGTTTTCAATCCTAGGTGGTCTGGAGTGAACAATAGAAGGAGCTACTTCTGAGGTAGACGCGACTGAAGGGTTTTCAGGGATCGCTACACCAAAGAAAGGAAGCTCTTGCAGGTGAGCATATTCCAAATCGTGATCAATAGAATCCTCTTCTACATCATTAGGCACAAGTAGGGGTGACGATTCAGGTGTAGTTTGAGAATCACTTGGTGAAGGTGCATCTGGTTCAATGTGAATTGAAGATGCATTAGATAAAGCTTCATTGGCTGGAGCAACAACTTCAGGAATTGGAGCTATCACTACGGGTGCTGGAACTTCATCATTTGAGGGATCAAAGAATTCGTCAAACAACGGTTGAAACAGTTTATCCCACTCGGGCCTTGATGGTGGTAAAAATGATGTAGAAGTAGGATTATTGGGAACTAATCCGGAACTAATAGCACCGGTTCCCATCTCATGAAGCACGGGTTCAGAGCTGTGTTGCTCAGAAGCCATCGCTGTCAGCTCATCAAAATCTGCGTCCATAGTTTCTACAATCTTGTCAAGACGACGGTTGTAAATTCGGTATGCTTTCTTGGACGGTGAGTAACCAATGAAAATACCTATATCGGCTTTCGATTGAAGCTTACCCAAGTTCTCACTATTAATGTTTGGATAACAAAGAGCATCAAACACATGAAAAAATGAAACATCGGGTTTACGGTCATGTAGAAGCTCATAAGGTGTTTTTCCATGGCGTTTCCGAATGATAGAACGGTTTTGGGTGAAACATGCAGTAGATATAGCCTCTGCCCACAAGAACAATGGAGCGTTCGCATAAATAAGCATAGTCCTAGCAGCTTCCATAAGTGTACGATTCCGTCTTTCAACGACACCGTTTTGTTGTGGAGTGCGTGCTGCGGATGTTTCATGTGAGATACCAACTCCTTCGTAGTAATCACGAAGAGTCTGGTTGACGAACTCTGTTCCATTGTCTGTACGAATACGGCGAACAGTAGTATTCAAACGTACCTGAATGAATTTCAGAAAAGTGATGATAGCCTTCGGTGCTTCATCCTTTGTACGTATAAATCTAACCCATGTAAACCTGGAGAAATCATCCACAATAACCAGAATGAATTTCTTACCGCTCACACTTTCAGTTCTCATTGGCCTACAAAGATCCATATGCAAAAGATAAAGTTTTTCTTGATTGGTGTCTTCAGCTTTGGGCTTGTAAGATTTCTTGGTACTTTTCCCCCTTGAACACGCGGAACATAAATGGTCCTTGTGAAATTTAAGCTTTGGAAGACCACGAACTAATTCGTTTTTAGCCAGATGATTAATAGCATCAAAGTTGAGATGAGATAATCTGCGATGCCATAACCAAGACTTGGTCTTAGATGCTTTAGAGAGAAGACATACTGGAGAGGCGGCCATCATGTCTTGTAGGGACAACGTATAAAGATTTGCACCACGAGAACCCTTCAACAAATCTTTTCCTTCCAAGTTGCGGATGAAACATGTATGTTGTCGAAAAGCAACCTCTAGGTTGGAATCACAAAATTGTACTACTGAAAATAAGTTATGACCAAGACCTTCTACATAGTATACCCTTGAAATCGTAACGTTTCCAATCTGATATTCACCATACCCCATTATCTTTGCTATATGATCATTCCCGAATTTAACCGTACCAAGAAACTTGCTGACAAAATTTCGGAGCATCGAGCGATCTCCGGTCATATGCTTTGAACAACCGGAGTCCAAATACCAGAGGATGATTTGGACCACCTGAAAATATCACCACACGAAGACAATGTAGAGGTATCGGAATCTGAGTGTTCCTTGTTATTAGCAGGTACAGATTTAATAATCTTAGATTTGCTAACTCTAGGTTTCTTAGATTTCCTAGCCTTCTTCTTCCTAGTTGGTGGTGTAGATTCTAGTTGACTTAAATCCTGTGGTATTTCTTCACTGATAGGCACTATAGTGGGATCTGACCTAGTTAAAGGGCGCTGTTTCCATACTTGAGTGCGAGTGTGCCTAACTAAAGGATGCTCAGACCTAACCTCAATGGATGCATTCCTAGTTAAAGGGCACATTTTTCCATCTAATGTAAAGGTCCTACCAGTGGGACGCCATTGCCAGCCAACTTGGGCACGAGTTCTACCCGTTGGCTTCCATTCAAGACCATTCCTAATGGCATTCATTTCATTCACATGATCAATAAGACACAAATCATGACGTTGGAAAAACATACATTCATTACAATTCCAACATTTTAAATCAGAATTCACAAATGGTTTAGGCTTCTGCACAGGCGCAGAGCTTTTAGTCTTAACATGATTCTTCTTATTTAAAACTGAACTAACATTCCTATGGTGATCTTCTACTTTCTTCTTTTTGGCACTACTAGTGGAGGGCTTGATCTTATCTTTCTTGAGTGGCGATCCTTTAGCCTTAGTAGTCTCTTTTAATCCTGTAGAAGGCAAAGTGGGAATATTAGCAACAGATTTTAAAGGTGCCTTACTTGATGGTGCCAGTGACGGTTTTGCTCCTGGAGTCTTATTGAATGGAGTTACAGCAATGGGCCTATTAGTAAGTAGTGCAGAACCTGGTTTACCTATGTATTGCAAGTATGCTAAGCAATATTGAACTCGCTTAATATATTCATGAGTCGAATAATAGTAGCTACTTGAGGGATCTAAGGCATAAAGATCGTCTAAAATATCCCTAACAAGATCTACATGCTTAATGGCATTCCTCATATAATCATCGTAGGTAACCGGGTTTCTCTTATGAAGCGGGTTCTTATAAAGCACTACTGACTTGGTTGTTGGAGCACTAGTGGACGGTGCAGAGTCGGTAGCTAAGTTATCAACAACTTCTTGTCGGGTGAGAAGAAGTGTCTCCTTTAACTCGGCCAAAACCATGTTTTTGTCAATGAGCAGGATGTTTAAGTCAGAGATTTCCTCACACTTTTGGTTCAGTTGTTCAACATAAGATTGTTGCTGTGTCGCATTAAAAGCGAAGCGTTCTTCTAGTGAACCATAAAGAGCGGATAGTCCCTGTCTTGTCCGATCCATCTCCCCTAGAACAGACGAAAGTCTAATTTCTAAGACCTGGTTTTTAGACTCTGCAGCCTCTAGTTCCAATTTTAGTGTTTCATTTGATGACACATCTCTCTTCAATCTCATAATCTCTTCCTCTAATGCCTTAACAATTGCAATCATCTTGTCACTCGTCTCAACACCGTTTTCACAACCATTTGATATCAAAAGATTCTCATTTTGAGTTTGTTGTTTTAATTCTAAAGATATACAATGTTGTTCTAGTTGATTAAAGCATTTTGAAAGTAAATTGTAAGAATCTTGTAGCTTTAAAAACTCAGCGTTAGATTCGTGACAAGAATGATTATCTACCTCATTTACAGTATCAGCAACATTTACATACAACATCACAATTAATCATAGCGGATGTAAGCTCATTCGAATAATTAACATTTACAGTTGTAAGCACATCACACGAAATTACTTCAGACAAGAATCGGTCATATTCGGTTAAAATCTTTTCTTTTTCAATTAGTTGTAGTTCGTAAGCGGTGTCCATTTCATAAAACACTTTTTGAACTTCTCCAATTTCAAATTCAAGATTTTCCTTAAGAGATGCAAAACTTCCTTTTAGACTTTCGACAAATGGATTGATCTCATTTATAAACACCTCGTTCATGTGTTCGAAAGCCCATTCTCCGGCGTTTAGGCCATTTGAAGTCGTACATTCCAAAATGACCTTGTCAAAATTAGTAAAGTATTGATTAATCTCTTGCAAGTTTAACCATACAGTGCTAACAGGTGGGAGATCCTTTGGAATTTCCTTAGGACCTTCCATGTTGACAAGTGTAGGAAATGTACTAGGGTTTTCTTCATTCAACATGTAGGTTGGTGCTGTAATGAGATCTTTGTCCATATGGAAGCGAATTCTAATTAGCAAGCTCCTGATTCATTTTAAAATAATCACAATCGGGATATTTTGTAGAATTGTATGACCGATCCTCATCAACTAGATCCTTACTTGTGCGATCATCGAAAATAACAATCGGGTCTAAGACCAATCCTAATTGGGTTGCATTATAAAGTCTAGGACTATGTCTTAAAGCTTGTTTTGCATACCGTGGGTTAGGGGGAAGGCCTTTTTGACGTGATAAGTTAAATTCTCTAAACGAAGCATCAAATAAGTGCACTAGTTGAGAAGCAGCGTATTGTCTTAAAAGCAAGTAATCTAGACTTCTAATCTTATTAGCAGCATTAATCTCCATTTCATTCTTCTTAGACTCGAGTGATTCAAAATCCGTTTGAAGTTTTTGAAAATTAGTGACCACTAACTCCTTTTCTTTAAGTTCATTAGAAAGATTTGCTCTTAAGTTTTCAATTTCTTGCAAGTGACCCATTTGTTTGTTTCGAAAGTGATCATATTCGGGATTTGTTAGAACACTAGACGAAGGCACTAATTCCAAAGTTTGAACTTTCTCGTTGCTTAAGGCAAGCTCATCAGACAAATTCTTATTCTTAGCTAGGGTTTCTAAGAGTGCAGCATTCATTTGGCTAAGTAATGTAGCAGGAACCATGACCAAATCTTGTTGAGCAGGAGTAGACGTATGCGAAATGGCTCCCGGTTGTGATTCACTCAAAGTCTGGGGACTCACATTGATATTGCTATCATTGATTGTCTCCTCATTTGAAAGACTCACCACCGAAGACTCATTCGAATCAGCACTCTCTTGCACAACTTGATGTGGTTGAATACTAGCATCAGTGGTATTATCGGTGGTATTAATAAGTACCTCAGATCTCTTTTCTGGCCCTAAGCTGGAGATAGTTGCCATAAGAGCAGCCTTTGCAGATTGGAATTTATCACAGTCTGAGTCATACGCATCGAGATCATCTGCTTGGTATGCTGCATTCTGTGTGGTGACAGTGTCTTGTTCAGCAATCCCTGGATCAGCAAGAAATGCAAGCTCCTCTTCATCAAGTTCCCTTCCTTGTGCCTGAGCATTCACCAGATAGATCTTCTCTGCAAACCATTGTCCATCCTGTTAACATCATAAGATTCAAGCTAACAAGAGGTGATCCGGAGGTCGGGGAGGATAAAAGTAATGTTTAGACATTTTAGAGAGAGAAAGATAAAGCTTAAAATGTAGTGTGTGTATTTAGAGAGATAAAGGGAAATACACAAATAAGAAGTATCCTCACCCCTCCATGGAAGTATGGAGGGGTATATATAGGCTAGACATGAGTTCACTTTGACAACATGTCAATAGTAGTCCTCCATGTTTTTGCCCATATGAAACTAATGTAATTCCGTAAATGGCGCTCACATTTTAGGGCTAACAATCTTCCCCCAATGTGGAGACATACGGAATTACTTACAATGTTCCTAACAAGTTAAAATACAACAAAATAAAGTCTTCCAAGGCGCTTCCAATGCTGAGGATGTCTTCCAAATCTTCTGGTCTTCATAACTTGTACCTCAGCTTGAATCCTCTTTGTCTTTGCTTGTTGTGGAACAATTGTAATATGCATGATTTGGATTAACTTCCCCCCAATTCATGCAGCATGTATTTAAAAAACTTTCTTCATAGACTTCTTTTTGACGAAGTTTCTGAATCAGCTTCCCCCCAAACCAATATATGTATCTTAAGTAGATTCTGACACTTTGATGTAGTTTGAACAATCTTCTAGCTCATCGGTTTAAGTGCACAGCGGAAATTTGTAGAAGAACCACACCAAATAATACTGCTTCTATACTGTTTCATGTCGTTTAGGTTTTGATGATAATTCGTTTGGGGTAACATGCAGTAAATCAACAACAATTCTTCTCACGCCTACAGAATACTTCATAAAAATCATATAAAGTAAGTAGATACCATACCATGTACACTACTTCCCCCTGGAAGTTGATCCGATTACTTCAAAGTACACGATCTTCCCCCATGATGATTTCGAACTCTCGGAAGCATCATTATCGTGGACGTTCATATACTCGAAAAGTTCTTAGTCTTAAGCAAATGTCTTGAAAAGTTTTGAAAGTCATTGAGAAACTTTGAAAAATTTTGCTTAGACTATGAAGTACCATTGTCGTTGTGAAGCTCATAAATATCCCGTGAGAATTGATTGCTGATTCCATCTCTCTCTGTCTAACTTACCAACCTCGAATTCATTCGGCTATTTGTTGTGACCACATGTGAAGTAAACCCGATATTCCAAACTTGAAACTGAAGTACAATCCCCCAAATTTGTTACTTAAGCTTGCACTTATGTCGATTGAAGAACGGTGCAGAAACAAGTCTCTAACATCTCTTGAAGTTATCCACACGAGCAACTGCGTGTGACACCCACAAATGATAGTTATCCATGTCGTCGACCATCCACCCCTTGACAGTGGAAACTAGATAATTCAAGTCTCAATCATAAATGTTATCGCCCAAGCAAGTCATCAATCGATAGACTGGGTTTGAAGAAAAGGGGTAGAAAAATAGAAGGAAGGCTCGATGATGAAATAAGTAGACGCCTTCATGAAATCCCACTTCAACTTCAAATAAAGAATACCAAATCCACTTCGTGATCACTTGTCTTTGTAGAACCAAAACTAGCCTTGTCGTTAAAGTGAATCTTATATCGGATCGTTTTAGCGTTAAGTGTTTTGTTTGCTTTGGTGTTGTGTTTGAGAATGTCGTTATCTAGAACAAATGATAAAATATCATTAAAGGATAATTTGTCTAGATAACTTGTCATTGAAGCTCAACGTCAGTCATATGCCCAACTGATGCGCCGCGGTGAGGTCGTCGAAATTATTTTTGAAAATATTGGGTTTTAAACCAATAATTTTCTTTGTCAATTAAGCACTTTCGATAGAGACATACCGAATACCCGACATTAAAAATAATGTCATTGTAGCCCGTTAAATAAACCCCAAGTAATAAACTTCACCATTATACTCGGCCAACCTCTAATACTTTGTCGATTGTTTACTATACTCGGCCTAGCATAAACATATCTAAATCAGATATAAATCGATATCAAGGCCCACTGTGAATTTATAATCTTGTTGGTTTTGTTGGTTTTACTGACCGTATATCAAGGCCCAACTGTGAGTTATCCCAAATCAGTTAGGGATATATAAAGCACACCAGTGATCTAATTATACTCACTTGGCCCTAACCTAATCTCATAGCAACTTCTATCCACCGCCTCCATTCCATCTCTCTCATCACATCTTCTCTTAAATCTGCCTCATACTCAATCACTTCAATCTTCATCATAAACATTTAAATCCGACTCATGAGCATAAATCCCATTAACAATTAACTATTTAACCAAGCCACGATACTTTTACATCACATCTGCTCATCTGATCAATGTTCTCATCTCAAACTAAACCAATCGAATCCCATGAGATTCTTATCAAACGAGTCACACTACCGTAGCCTTTCTATCTTAAGCTCAGAAATCCCTCGAACCATTTAAGAAGACTAGAGGCAGGAACAATACATCATCAAGATCTAATAAATGCTCTCGGGTAGGTTTGAATGTATTGGTTTATGATTCGTTTTAAGTATCGAGTCCTAATTGAAACAAATAGATTGATTATAACATAAATGTTATAAATCATTATTTGACTTCATATAATAAAACTTGGGTAGTACCCAACAGAAATCGATGAAGATTTATTGATTCGTGTAGATCTTTAAAGATCTCCGTTTGCATGTAAAAAAAACGAATTGAATCTGAGATTTAGAATGATATTATTCAAGTCTTGTTAGATGATGTTGGAGATAGGAGGATGTGTGTCAATGGGTTAACGTTAAGACATATATTGTCGGGTTTGGATTTTGATAGTTTTGAGTGTTAACCTTTGACTCAGTTGAGTTGACCCGGTCAGCTCGGTAATTACCGAGTTGACTCGGTGAAGGGTGAAGGAGGTTATGGAAAAAGATGGTTTTGAGTCATCGGAATGTTTTTTTAGTCACATCGGAATGTTTTTCAAACGAGTCACATCGGAATGTTTTCTTCTAAAATGAGTCATCGGAATGTTTTCAGAAAAAGTCAACTCAGTTGCAGTGAAATACTCTCCATCCCCATATTCGATACATCCCATCGGAATAACCATCTGAATGAACCCATCGGAATGATCCCATCGGAATAATCCAATCGGAATGATCCCATCAGAAAAGGGTTTTGACCCATTTTTCTTGGTTTCTCCGAAAAAGGTGGATCTGATAATATTCCGATCTGTATTTTTTTTTCTTTTTGTTTTCTTTTAGATCTGTGCAACTCATCTTCATCTAAAACATACCCAGAAAGGCTTAAAAAAAATTGTGATAAGCCACAATCTAATAAGAAAACGTGTTGACCAAAAAGACAACTGACAATCAGACAGACGAGAGAAAAAAAAAATCTGACTTTTGGTCTTTTTCAGATCTGTTCATGCCCCACCAACACGTTATATGTAAAGTGTGAACATTTGGACCAAAAAAAAATGACACCAAACCTCACGTGGACAGCTATGGACTGATAATCAACACAAACGACACCATGACATCAGCTGCTTATAAATAAGCAGTGAATAAGCAACGAAAATAAGCAAACAAACACAAAACACCCCCGGTTAGCTCTGATACCAATTGTTAACATCATAAGATTCAAGCTAACAAGAGGTGATCCGGAGGTCGGGGAGGATAAAAGTAATGTTTAGACATTTTAGAAAGAGAAAGATAAAGCTTGAAATGTAGTGTGTGTATTTAGAGAGAGAAAGGGAAATACACAAATAAGAAGTATCCTCACCCCTCCATGGAAGTATGGAGGGGTATATATAGGTTAGACATGAGTTCACTTTGACAACATGTCAATAGTAGTCCTCCATGTTTTTGCCCATATGAAACTAATGTAATTCCGTAAATGGCGCTCACATTTTAGGGCTAACACATCCCTTCTCCTCTTGGGTTTCTTACAATCCCTGGACATGTGACCTTCTTCCTTGCAGTTGTAGCATGTAATCATTCTCAACTTGCCTGTGGAATTAGCCCGTGGAGCAGGATTGACCATTGGAGCAGGACTGACCGTGCGAGCATTTGTAGTTGATGTGGTAGGTCTCCCCTGATATGGTTGAATAGGTTGAACCATTACCCTGCCATTCTCAATAGTATCTTGTTGGCGAGAATTGGATGAATTCCTCAACTGATTGTTGGTAGGAGCTGATCCCCTAAATCCTCGTTTGCTTAAAGTTCTTGTGAGATAAGCAGACATAGTGGTTAACACTTCAACTGGGTCAGTTCCTTGTTTGAACACGGGAATGGGGACTTCTTCATCATCATCACAATACATTGCTTGATCTTGTTGAGCTGCATAATCACTTGTTGGATATGCTGCATTCTCTTGATAAGAAGAATATGAAGATTGAGCATAAGGTGCAATACTTGCTGGGTGATGTTGTGAAGCATAGTGTGGTGAAGGTGCATTGAACCGATATTGTTGCTGATGTGAGGTGGGTGGTTGCGGTAGAATCGAGTATTGGGGGAAGGTTGGTGTCATGTAAGGTGATGGATGATAGGCTTGATGTCCCAAGATATAAGGAGTGTTGTTGTGAGACAAGCTTGGTTGATTCGCCATCAAAGCTAAGGAATCAGGGTACATACCTCGAGGCGAACGGTGCATGATCACATGTTTCTCATGCTGCTGAAGGAAAGCATAGAGTTGATCCAAATTGCACTTATGCAAATCCATGGTTAACTTAACATCGGTAATATACTCACCCCATTCAGCTTGAGGTAAAGTATTCAAGAATTTGGTGTTAACCTGGAATGGAGCAATCACGAGATTGTATACATTCAGATCATTCATGAGAGTGGTGAACCTGAAGTAATAATCGTGAAGCGTTTCCCCTGGGTTGTACGTGAATCTATCAAACAGATCATACAACTGACATTCCCTTTCCTGTTTGGTGAGAGACGTGCCTTGTAACAACACCTTTAGACGTTCCCATAAATCCTTTGCCACCGTATACTGACTTACCATCCGATAGATGTCATGGGGAAGAGCTTGGAGAATGGTTTGAAGAGCCTTTTCGTCTGCATCTGCAACAAGTTGTTGAGCTGGTGTGAGTTATTCAAATTCTCTTGGTCGAGTCACGTTGTTAACCACGATGGTACCATAGTCAAGTGGACCATTTAAAATTGACTTAACCATAAGCCTCCCATAAACCGGTTTTCCCTTAAGGTAAGACATCATCCGGCCTTGCCATGCTTCAAAAACTTCTTTGATGAGCATTGGCGGGCGATTATCCGTTCCCGTAATGACGGAAATATCCGTAAGTGATGTCATCTGAGGCATTACCGAATTCGGATTCATTTTGTTCACTTCAAAGAGACAAAGATTATCGGTTGATCGAGCAGTGAAGTAAAGCTTGTGAATTGTGTTGAGTTTTTGTTGTAAGAAACCAAGATTAAATCCTCTAAAAAATCGTCGAAAAAACAAGTAAAATGACCCTTGATTCGGAACTTTTTGTTGATTCGGAAGTTTGATTCGGAAGATTTTGGCTTGGAAATACCTTGATTCGGAACTTTTGGTTCGGAAGTCTTGATACGGAACTTTCCCTTGATCCGGAACTTTTCCCTTGATCCGGAACTTTCCTTGATCCGGAACTTTCCCTTGATCCGGAACTTTTTCCTTGATCCGGAACTTTCCTTGATCCGGAACTTTCTCCTTGATCCGGAACTTTCCTTGATCCGGAACTTTTGTTGATCCGGAACTTTTCGTTCGGAACTTTTGGTTCGGAACTTCCTTGATCCGGAACTTTTCGTTCGGAACTTTTGGTTCGGAACTTTTGTTGATCCGGAACTTTTCGTTCGGAACTTTTGATCCGGAACTTTGGTTGATCCGGAACTTTTTGGTCCGGAACTTTTTGGTTCGGAACTTTTGGTGTTGATTCGGAACTTTTGGTGGGTAATCAGAAGGTGTTTCGTGATGAACAGTCGATCAAAAAAAATCAAGATTAAACCCATATTTTTACCAAATAACCCAAAAAGTTTTGTGATTTCAACAATAATAAGTAAAAACTAATACTTATCCACTAATCCCAATCACAAAAACACCAAAAACTCCAAGAATCAAGATGATCTTCTTAAAGAACACTAATACAATCAAAAACTAAAAAACCACACAAATCACTACCTTAAATCACCCCATAGCTCTTGATACCAAATGTAGAATCTTGATAACCTATGAATCTATGAAGTGGGTTGATGTTTTCTAGAGAGAGAAAGTGAGAGAAAATGTGTGTCTTCTTTATTAAATGAAAACATGAAAAAATGTTCAACAACCAACCCCTTTCTAAGGAGGAAAGGGGTATTTATACTTCCAAGGCCTTACTTGGACTTGGGCCGGCCCATGACAAGCCCATGGACCGGTTCTTACTTAACTTAATAAGCATACTCTAACTACGAGCTATTACAACATAAATAATATTGTGGAGTGACCGATACTTCTAATATACGTAAAAACGTATTTCTAACACTTGGTAACCGAGATCTCAGCCTTGCATCCGCAAGAAAATACCATACAATCTAGATATGTAGACATGGTTGTATCATCTGTCCAAAAAACCTTGAACAGACCAGACTGAATCAGAAAACAACGTACCTTATCCAAGCGAGCCACGTTCGCCTCCTCAACCAACCCATTCTGCTGTTGTAACCCTACAACATCCAAATGTTTAGCGACCCCTCTCTTCATACATTGTTTTATAGACCTCTAATTACAAGAATCAAAAGCATTAACTGTCTTGATCTTCCACCCAGTCTGAAATTTTCCTAACTGCTTCCTACCCTTCATTGTCTTCTCGGTCATAGCCTGACCGTTTAGGGTATATACACAATTAGCCCTTCTTGTTCCTGATAGTACCACCAGTGAACCCTTTATAACCTTGATCTTGCCCGACTGCATCTTCACAGTAAAACCCTCTTTTACAAGAGTGCCCAACGATATCAAGTTTCAGCTTAATTCCGGAACATACCTGACGTTATCCAACACGAAACTTGACCCACACCTCATTCGTACTCGAACATTCCTTGTCCCTCGTACATGATATTCCTTGCCATGACCTAACAGTACATTACCACCGTCATACTACATAAAATCAACCAAGTAATCTCTCTTGTATGTCATATGGTATGAGCCACCTGAATCCATGATCCAGTCAAGTAAATCCCTAACAACAAATGAGCTTGGTGATTTTGAGTTCATAGTAGCCATTATCATTTGTTTTAAAGTATTATCTATGATAAACTTGGTTAGCAAAAAGTTTCAATCCTACGTTATGCTTACTGATGTTGCTATAAATGAAGTAGAAAGGCTGATTTGTTTCTTTGTGGAGTTTAGGAATACATGCTTTGCTAAAGCGATTAAAATTGCCAAGGAAATTGATGTTGAAATAGACATTGATCTGGTGTTCAATCAGAAGCGTGTAATTCGTAGAAAGAAACAACTCGATGAGAATTCAATCGAGTCGGATACTTTGGTTTCCATCGAATAATCTTTTAAGGTCAATTATTTGCATATTTTTGACCAAGATCTTTCTTCACTTACTATAAGATTTGAACAACACAAAGAGTATGAGAATGTTTTTGGTTTCTTATTTACTTTTCATAAGTTGCAATATTTTGACGATATCACTCTCAAGTCACATTGTATTCATCTTGGGGATGCATTTATGAATAAATGGGAAATATGATATTGATGCAAATAATCTTTACGTGGAGTTGAGGTTACTTAATAACATTTTGCCTTGTGAAAATTTATGACCTGTTGACTTTTCAATTTTGTGAATCAAAATGTTGTCTACCTAGTGCAATAATCGCATACAGAGTACCGCTGACAATACGCGTTTGTGTAATCGACGGAAAGAAGTTTTTCAAAACTTAAGCTATTGATGTCCTACTTGTGGTCCACTATGACACAAGAGAGACTGAATGGGTTGGCAATGATGGCAATTGTGAGAGGTTTACTCGAGAGTATTGAGTATGAAGATGTGATCGACAACTTTGCTTCCAAAAATGCTAAGAAAACTGCATACTTTAAGAAATAGATAGTGTTATCTATGGCTATGATTAAAAGTACTTTGTTATGGTCAAATTAACATTATGAATACTTAAAGACCTTTTTAAGAATACTATAAATTTATTTTGCATTACCTTATGATTTTGATTTAGAGTAGAACCTCTTTTGTAATAATGGCACAGGGCCCTTCAAAACTACGGGGCGGCCTTGCCCGATGACATAGAAGTTTGCTAAATCACAGCGAATAGTTGAGATCTACAAAATTTCATATCCTAAAAAGATTCAAGAATCAAATCAAAACCATCTAATCTTATATTCATCTAACGGCTAGAATTAAATCTACTAATCATATCTAAATCTTAAAAACGAAATAAAAAAACACATACACTGTATTAACTTCTCTCTACAACAAACAAAGTATAATACTTTCTCTCTCTATCAAAGAACCTAGATCTGCCTCCCGCCACCTCGCTGGAAAATGAAAACCTCGTTGTGTCAGATCTTGTATTTTTCCCGGTAATTATTTTACTCTTAAATATTATTGTAATCATTGATAATATTTTATTCAGAATTATAAAAATTTTATTTTATGTTTTCATATATACTTAAATCACAAATTTTGATTTAGAAGCACCCACAACATTTTACAAAAGGTTTACTCAAATCAATGAAACGAGGACCGAGGGCTAAATATTTCAACCTCTAGAAGTGAAATAAGGTTAATCTTTACTTGGTATGAAGTCTGAACCGATAACGGACACGGTGTTAAATCCTTGAATTTTTACACTTTATTACCGATGTTTGATACTTTTGACGTTTTCGTTTTAATTGCGAATTAAGTCGAGTCGGAACCATATTATTATATTTTGTGTGCATTTTAACCATTGGAAAGTATTTTTACGAAGCCCGAACCCGCCAACTTTTGAAAAATCGACTACTAGTCATTTCTCGCTCTTTAACTTGTATTTTTATTTAAGTCCAAAAGAAAGCCAAATTTACCATTTCTACCTCCACCCCACTATAAATAGATTTTCCACCAACACATTTCTTTTATTTTTTTAGAGTAAACTCAAAAATACATCATTGTGGTTTGCAGTTTCTCACACAATACATCCCCTGGTGAAACTATTGGCACTATACATCACCAAGTTAGGCAAATGTTTGTCACAATTCATCCCTTAGGACTAACGATACAACTTTTTCTCGTTAAATTCTGACGAGTGATGTATTTTGCAAAAAAAGAAGATTTTGAAAAAAAGAAGATTTTGAAAAAAAAGTTTTAATTTTTTCGAAAATAAAAGTTTTAACTTTTTTCCGAAAATAAAAGTTTTAACTTTTTCAAAAAAAAATTTAGTTTTCTTATTAAAATAGTTTTAATAATTAATTTTTTTTTTCACCGAATTAAAAAAAAAGTCTTCAAACATTATTTTAAAATTAAAAAAAAAATTTATTTTTAAAATGTTTTAAATTTTTATCTTAATTTGTTCCTTCAAAAAAACATTTTTTTTGTTTTAAAATTTTAAATAATTTTTCAAAATCACCTGAATTTGTTCTTTCAAAAAATAAAAAAGAGTTATTTTATAAAAATGCTTTCAGACATTTTTCTTTAAATTAAACGTTTTTCTTAAAAACAAATCATTAAACATTTTTGTTTTAAAACATTTTATGTTTTCTTTTTGTTTTCTTTTTGTGTCTAAAGAAATTTAATATTTTTTTATTTGTTAAAAGACTTAGAAAAATAAATTTATTTTTTAAAACGAAAATGTTTAAAGTTGTTCGAATACATTTTAAAAAATTAATTTTTTTATACTTTTCGGAAGGAAGAAATCCAGTTAATTTAAAAAGAAATAGTTAAAACATTAAAATAAATTTTGTTTTGGATGGAACAAATTAAGTTAAAAAGTTAAAACATTTAATTTTTTTATTTAAATTTTTAAATAACGTATGAAAACTTTTTTTAAAAAATTTGGAGAATTTTTTTTATAATTATTTAAAACTAATTTTAATAAGAAAACTATTTTTTTTTGAAAAAAGTTAAAAAATTTATTTTCGAAAAAAAATTAAAACTTTTTTTTCAATTTTTTTTTTCAAAATACATCTCTCGTCAGAATTTAACGAGAAAAAAATTGCATCGTTAGTCCTAAGGGATGTCTTGCGACAAACGTTTGCCTAACGGGTAATGTATAGTGCCAATAGTTTCACCAAGGGATGTATTATGTGAGAAAGTGCAAACCACAGGGATGTATTTTGCAGTTTACTCTTTTTTTTAATTTTTTTTTGACAAAAATCTCTCCCCACACCCCATTCTTGCCGTCCCATTTTCTTCACCAAAATACCACCAAAAACTATTGATCTAATTGAAATTGGAAGAAACTAAGACTTGTCCCTACCTTGGAATTGTTTGGTGAGTGTTTTAAGCTAAAATTTTACTACATACATTAACCTTGATTTTTCTCAAAAATTTATTTTGATGAACTATGTAAATTGATCTATTTTGTTGGTAAGGTTCCTTATTTATATGTTAACTACTTAATTAATTTTTTTTATGGTTGCATGTATGATTTTGATTTGGTTTTGTAAGAGAATGGACATGCAAGTGATTTGGAGTAGTGAGTTTTGGTTTGGTTAATTGTTAGTCAATGTTAGAAGTATGAGAATGGTTAAAATGGGTCAAAACTATGATTTGGTATGATTTTTAAAAGTGTATTTTAGATCATTGACTTTTAGGGTTTTTTCGTGGTCTTAAATCTGAGATAAGATTGGTTTGATGGGATATTGTTGTAGAGTTTTTCCCAAGCTTCGATTCGGTATAAAGTAGGCCATCCAATTCAAAACGATGAGGAAGATATGCTAGTTTAAATATTCGTGTACCGGTAGGCGAGTATCAACACAACATGAAATTATTGTCGATAATTGGTCAAATTTCGGGGACTATAAGTAGAGTTCGGATATGATTAGAGGCTGTTCTTAGGCTCTAAACTTATCATTTTGGGTCTATTTCAAAGTCAGTTGTTTAAATTGTAAATGGTCTTGGGTAAGGATGTCTAAATGGTTTCACGAGTCAAGTGTACAAAACTGTCCAGATTTTTAAAGTCTAGAAATATGTTGAGCAGGTGGTTCTAAAATGTAAATATTTGGATGAAATTTAAATTGAGTTTTTTTCAGGTTATGATTGAGCTTTTCACTAAGTTTCATAAAAATTCAAGTTGTATAAGTATGAGAAATCGGCGGATACATTTGGTATATACCTGCTGAGTGCTTTTGGGAGCATTGTCTAGTAAAGTAGACTTTTAGAGGTGTCTAGTAGTATCACTTGCGTGAATTGTTCTTATTATTCATAGCATGGTTTATGTACTAATTGAAATCCGAGTGTTTTCTAAACGTTATTTTTGAATCTTCTAAATTTCCGCGCCCCGTTATCGTAGGTATTGGATGAGTTAAAGTTGCTTGATTTCTTGTTGTTACTACTCAGCCCTCAAGTTCCGTGTTAACTCACCTCGTAGCTAAGGTGAGTTCATAGCCCCATATTATTCTTTGTAAATGTTTCTAAATCGCGGGGTAAGATTTTCATGTTGGAACACAACCTTTTAAACTATATGCTATCCTGAACTATATGTTGCAAGATGAATACAATATATTATTACTTTTAGTGTCCATAGCCACTAAGTTTCCTCTCTTGATCATGAACCATTAATTTTTCCGTATTACTTTTTGCTAAGCGCGAATGTTATGGGTGGATCCATCGGGATTGACAATGCCCGTCTGTATTACTTTGACGCATTTCATTTTTTTATACTTGAGTAAATAGGATGAATACTCACTAGGCGAACTTACATGTTGTTAAGCTTCGGTGTCATGAGATAAATAGCAATAATATACATCATGACTATGGATAATGTACATAGTCATTCCCCCATTACTTGTTTTACAAATTTTATTGTGTTCCATTACTTAATTTACTAAACCTATGAATATCACTCAACTTTTGTTGACATTTTACATGTTTAAATCTCAGGTAATAACGCTTGATATGCTTTGGATGGGAGCCCGCATGATGTTAGGAGCTTGGATCTTGTGTGTTGTATTTTAAACTTTTGTTTGGTAAAAACTGTCAAAATCCATCCTGTTTATCTTTGGTATCTTCTTAATTATGTTGTAAAAAAATTGGGACCTATGTTTTAAAAACTCTGATATATCGTGATGTAATGTATGTCTTTTATTACGTCATTTTCGAGTCATTTATAATTATTTGTTGCTTGTACCATGACGTGGCACCCCCATGCTGCCTATTTGTCTCGTGTCTGATTTTAGGGGTGTTACAGACTGGTATCAGAGAGATGGTTATAGGAAACTGAGTCGTTTTCAAAACTTGATGTATAACTAAATTTTAAAATATTTCATGCTATACTAGTGTCAAACACAGTATCTGCCAATGTTTTTCAATATCTGCGCGGGTAACTCTTTAATCCTTATTGTTTACTTTAATTATTCTTGTAATATTTCATACCTTGATTTCGTTTTGAAATGTTATATTGGTTTCATGACGATACTTATTACCTCCTTCCAAACGCTTCGTGCTTATTATATATATATTTTCCTCTTCTTAGTGTTGCATTCTATGTTGACAATCAGTTATGCGTCTCTAAAATCTCTTCTTATCTATTTTCTCCATTTTTCATGAATCTTGAAACGACATACTTATACAAGTTCTCAATGAATTTTATATTGTGTTGTTGACAGAAACATGCCGCCTACCAGAATTCGTAGGGCTGATGGACCCAGGAGATCCCGCCGGGCTACTATGGAGAGAATTAATGCAAAACGGGTACAGAAAGCCGTTGCTGAATACGAAAAGAGTAGAGAGACTCAAGCTAAATGCGAAAGTTCTTCAAGTTCAAAAGGATGTACGCACAAAACTTTCATGTCTGGAAAACCCCACTCCTTCAAAGGGACTGAAGGCGTTGTTGGGTTAACACGTTGGTTTGAAAAGATGGAGCAAGTGTTTGGGACTTGCAGATGTGCCGAAGAGGATAGGGTGATATATTCTGCTAGTACTTTGGAAGGTATTGCACTTACATGGTGGAATGGGAATATTCTAACCTTAGGTCTTGATAATGCAAACAAAATCCCTTGGAGTGAGTTCAAAGTAATGATGACTACTGAATATTGCCCTGAGACTGAGATAGCTCGGATAGAACAAGAGCTATGGAATTTATAAATGAAAAATGATGATATTGAAGCCTGCAATAATAGGTTTCATGAGTTGGTCTTAATGTGCCGCGAAATGGTTCCAGATGAGAAAAATAAGATAAAAAGGTATGTCAAGGGCTTTCCTGAATGAATTAAAGGGCACATTACTTCATGAAAACCTTCCTCCCTACATGAACCAATGAACATGGCTCGTGAGTTGGTCGAGCAGTCTATGGAAGGTAAAGCTGCTAAGTCAAATGATGATAACAAGCGGAAATGGGAGGATACTAAAGGAAACAATCAAGGGAACAATCTGGGCAATAACTGTAACAACAACCGGGGAAACAACAGAAACTCCAACAAGAACAACAACAGACAAGCCAATAAGAAACAAGAGACAACAACCATGTATGCAGCTACTCTTGCTGCTCTTGCTGCTCCTGTTGGCAGACAAGGTTATACTGGAAATCTGCCCAAGTGTGATAGATGCAACTGGCATCATCCTGTTAGTGTCTGTCCTCCTAAGTTTGCAAATTGTAAGAGGATGGGCCATGAGGAAGGAAACTGCCATGTGGTGTGCTTTGGCTGTGGTGAAAAAGGTCATTACTAGATTAAGTGTCTAAAGGCCAGGTCCCCACAAAACGATGGAGCTCGAGGAAGGGTGTATCAAATGGATGATAACGCTCAGCAGAATCCTATAGTGGTCGCGGGTACGTTTCTTCTTAACGATCACTATGTTAGTGTTTTATTCGATTCTGGTGCTGAGAAAAGTTTCGTGTCTTCTGCCTTTACTCCTTTTATTGATATTACTCCCTCTGCCTTAGACACTAGCTATGAAGTAGAATTAGCAGATGGTAAGATTATTAGCACCAATATAGTCTTATGTGGTTGTACCCTCGACTTGCTTAGCCATTTGTTTTTAATCGACCTTTTACCGACGCGTCTCAGCAGTTTTGATGTTATTATTGGTATGGATTGGTTAGCATCTCATCGTGCTGTCATTATTTATTTTGAGCGAATCGTGTGTATTCCTCTTTCTTCGGGTAAAACCTTAGAACTTCATGGTGAGAAGCAGGATGACAATCTGAATTCTCTTCTTTGTATCAAGTCTGATGAGAAAAAGCTTGATGAGTATCGTTTGTGAATTTTCGGTAGTATTCCCATATGATTTGTCGGGATTACCTCCTATGTGCGAAGTTGAATTCCGTATCGACCTTATTCCGGGTGCACTGCCTGTTGCCAAGTCGCCTTATCGCTTAGCCCCGTCTGAAATGAATGAATTATCGAATCAGCTTAAGGATTTACAAGAGAAAGGTTTCATTAGACCGAGTCATTCACCATGAGGAGCTCCTGTGCACTTTGTTAAGAAAAAGGATGATGCAATGAGAATGTGTATCGACTACAGGGAATTGAATAAGCTGATAACCAAGAATCGTTACCCTCTCCCTCGTATAGACGACTTGTTTGACCAATTGCAAGGTGCTTGCTGTTTCTCCAAGATAGACCTTCATTTAGGTTATCATCAGTTAAGAGTACATGAAAGTGACATCTCCAAAACCGCATTCAGAACCCGTTATGGTCACTTTGATTTTACCGTTATCATTCGGTCTTACCAATGCTCCTGCCGTTTTTATGGATCTAATGAACCGTGTTTGCAAGCCTTACCTCGAAAAGTTCTTTATAGTATTTATTGACGACATCCTTATTTACTCAAAATTTGAAAAAGATCATGAACACCATCTGAGAACAACTTTAAGTCTTCTGGAGAAAGAAAAGTTGTATGCCAAATTCACTAAGTGTGAATTTTGGTTGAAAGAGGTCTAGTTCTTAGGACACGTGGTCAATCAGGATGGTATACATGTGGATCCAAGTAAAGTTGAAGTAGTTAAGAATTGGAAATCTCCTAAATCACCTACCGAGGTCCGTTCATTTTTCGGGTTAGATGGATACTATCGCAGATTTATCGAAAATTTCTCCAAGATTGCTAAGCCTTTAACCTTGCTTACAAAAAATAACAAGGAGTACATTTGGGGTGAAGATCAAGAGCAAGCATTTTACTTATTGAAGGAGAAATTGTGTAATGCCCCAGTATTAACACTTCCAGATGGACCGAATGATTTTGTAGTTTATTGTGATGCATCCCATCAAGGTTTCGGGTGTGTCTTAATGCAGCGAGGAAAAGCGATTGCTTATGCCTCCAAACAACTTAAAATCCACTAACAGAACTATACCACTCATGATTTGGAGCTAGGTGCAATGGTATTTGCCTTAAAATATGGAGACATTATCTTTATGGGACGAAAAGTATAATATACACTAATCATAAGAGTCTCCAATATATCTTTGACCAAAAGGACTTGAATATGCGTTAAAGGCGTTGGTTAGAACTCCTTAGTGACTACGAATATGAAATTAAGTATCACCCGGGAAAGGATAATGTTGTGGTGGATGCCTTAAGTCGAAAGGAGCGACTTAAACCTAGGAGAGTGCGTGCTATGAGTATAACCATTCAATCTAGCCTCAAGGCTAAGATTTTAAAAGCACATAAGGAAGCTGCAAATGACCTTAAGGCTCCAGCTGAATTGCTACGAGGATTAGATGCTCAATTCGAAAGGAAAGAGGATGGGACAACTTACTTTGTCGGATGGATATGGATTTACTTAGTTGGAGGAATAAGTAAGGTAATAATGGACGAAGCTCATGCTTCAAGATAATCGATACACCCTGGTGGATATAAGATATATTACGATTTGAGGGATGTTTATTGGTGGCCTGGTTTGAAGAAAGACATAGCAGAGTACGTCAACAAGTGTCTGACTTGTTCAAAGGTTAAAGCAGTACACCAGAAACCTTCGGGTCTCTTACAACAACCAGAACTCCCTGAATGGAAATAGGAAAAGATTACAATGGACCTAGTTACAAAGTTGCCAAGAAGCAGTGGTCGTTATGATGCAGTTTGGGTTATCGATGATAGATTAACCAAATCTGCTCACTTTCTCCCTATACGTGAGGATTATAAAACTGAAAAATGGCTCGAATTTACATCAACGAAATTGTTGCAAAACACGGAGTACAAGTGTCGATTATTTCTAATAGAGATAGTCATTTTGCGTCTCATTTCTGGCAGGCAATTCAAAAGGCGTTAGGTACGCAAGTATTAATGAGTACGGCTTATCACCAGAGATGGATGGACAGAGTGGACGCACTATCCAGACTTTAGAAGACATGTTGCGGGCATGTGTTATGGATTTTGGAGGTAGTTGGGACACTCATCTACCTTTGGTCGAATTCTCCTATAATAACAGTTATATAAAAGTGTCAAGTGTTCGCCATTCGAGGCATTATACGGGCGTAAATGCAGATCACCAGTGATATGGAATGAAGTGGGTGAAAGTCAACTGATAGGTCCTGAATTAGTCCAAGAAACTACAGAAAAGATTGAACATATTAGGGAAAGACTGAAAACTACAAGAATTAGTCAAAAGAAATACGCAGACAAAAGACGCACACCTCTTGAGTTTCAAGTTGAAGACCGCGTGCTGCTACGAGTATCTCCATGGAAAGGTATTGTGAGGTTCGGCAAGAGAGGAAAGCCGCACCATGTTTTGTAGTTACATTCGAGATCGTCGAGCGTGTTGGTCCGGTAGCTTATCGACTGAAGTTGCCTCAGGAGTTAAGTTGGGTTCAAATGTATTCCACGTTTCCAACCTTAAGAAATATTTAGCCGAATCAGATGTCAAATACCTTTAGAAGAAATAAGGGTGGACGAAAAATGTACTTCATTGAAGAACCAATTGAGATTGTGGATCGCCAAGTCAAGAAGCTGAAACGTATTTAGATGCCTGTCGCTAAGGTTCGTTGGGATTCACGTCGGGGTGTTGAGTTTACTTGGGAGAATGAAGATCAATTCAAGGCTATGTTGGAAATTTAGTGCAATTGTGGGATCGAGTCATACTTGTAAATGGGTTTGGAGGTACGGAGCGTACACCCATTAAGTCCCTGACCTCCCTGGACTCAATATAGTGGTTGAAAGTTCATTAGTAGGAAGCTGCTCCTGGTTAGGAAGTTGCTCCTGGTGAGGAAGTTGCTCCTGGTCAGGAAGTTGCTCCTGGTTAGGACGTTGCTCCTGGTGATGCACAAAGTCTTTGTAACCTCTTTGACTAATCAATGAGGGTTGAATATTGACTTGATGACCAGGTTTATGTTCATGTAACCACTATGGTTTCATGTAGGTAATTATGAGCTTAATTGGCTGATTAATGCTCTTAATTACCATTGACTATGAGTTACATCCTTCTAGGACTAGGATCACTATAAATAGTGATCATATTTGCATGATGAAATATACAGAAACAAGAAACACTTACACGCACATAGTTCTTGATTTGTGCCTAAAACAAGAACTAACTCTTGGTTTTATCCCAAGGAGGTATTCGTGTTAACCCAGGCATAGGGTCGAATAATCTTCTTTGGAAAGTGATTACACGACTTCAAGAGATATCCGGTAACCATTCATTGGTACGTAGTTAGGCTATTGATTATCTTCACCCTGTTGGAACGAAGTAAACCCCAACAATCAAAGAAGATTATTTTGTGACAATCAATGGCGGCGGTAATGAAGCATATGGTGGCTAACTTCTCCAAACTAGACAAGTTTAAAGGGGTTGATTTTAGGAGATGGCAGAAGAAGATGCACTTTCTTCTTTCTACCATGAACGTGGTGTACGTGCTGACCACTCCGATTCCTGATGGTGGTGATGATGCTACTCTGGAGGAACTGAGGAAAAGGAGCAAATGGGAGAATGATGATTATGTGTGTCGCGGCATTATTCTCAATGGTATGTCTGATTCTTTATTTGATATTTACCAAAATGTTGAATCTGCTAAAGAACTATGGGATTCCTTGGAAGCCAAATATATGGCTGAGGATGCATCAAGTAAGAAGTTCCTTGTGAGTGATTTCACAAATTACAAAATGACTGATTCAAGACCAGTCATGGAACAATACAATGAACTTCTTAGAATACTTGGCAAATTTACACAACATAAAATGAACATGGATGAGACCATTCAGGTCTCGTGTGTCATTGACAAACTACCTCCTTCTTGGAAAGATTTCAAGCACACCTTGAAACATAAGAAGGAGGAATTAACTCTTGTTGAGTTGGGCAGTCATTTGCGCATTGAGGAATCCCTCAGGGTGCATGAAAGTGATAAGCCAAAGAGCAACAATGTTGCTGGTTCATCTGTTGTCAATATGGTGGAGCATAACAACTCCACCAGGTACAATGACAACAAGGGCAAACGTAAGCATCATGATAAAACCAAAGCTAATCCTAACAAGAAGTCATCAGTGGCTTGTTGGAAGTGTGGGAAACCTGGACACTTCAAAAGGGATTGCAAAGGTGTTAGCATTGGCAACCAAGCTAATGGATCAGGCACAAAAGGTCAGAATATGTTTAATGAATCTCTCCAGATTTATTATGTTACATATGTATCTGAAGCTTATTTTGTGCAGGATGATGATGTTGCGTGGTGGGTTGACTCTGGAGCAACAGTACATGTGTGTAAAGATAGATGTTGGTTCAAGACTTATGAGTCAATGAATGATGGATCTATTCTTCACATGGGAAATGAGTCAACAACCCTAGTGCATGGACGTGGTTGTGTAGATCTTAAATTTAGTTCTGGAAAGATTGTTTCTTTGTTTAATGTTTTGCATGTTCCTAATATTAGGAAGAACTTGGTTTCTAGTAGTGTTTTGAATAATTGTGATTATAAACAAGTGATTGAATCTAATAAATTTGTTTTATCTAAACATGGTGTGTTTATTGGTTTTGGCTATTTGAGTAATCAAATGTTCAGGCTTAATATTGATTCTAGTATAAATGTTGATTATGTCCTGATGACTACCACTAAACTGAATGATTCATCACTATGGCATGCTAGACTAGGCCATGTCCACTATAAGAGGATGCAAGATATGTCTAAGGATGGGTTAATTCCAGCTTTTGACATGGACACTGATAAGTGTCAGACTTGTATGCTGAACAAAATTACTAAGAAACCATTTCAGGATGTAAAACGTGAAACTACAGTTTTGGAGCTAATCCATAGTGACCTATGTGATTTGCATGCTACTCCCTCATTAGGGAATAAGAAATACTTGGTAACATTTATTGATGATGCTTCTAGGTTTTGCTATGTTTATTTGTTACATACTAAGGATGAAGCATTAGATAAATTTAAAGTATTTAAAACTGAAGTTGAATTACAACAAGGAGTCCAAATCAAAAGATTTAGGACTGATAGGGGAGGTGAGTACATGGATAATTTGTACTTTGAGTCTGTTGGAATCATCCATGAGACAACTGCTCCCTTTACTCCACAACAAAATGGTATATCTGAAAGGAAAAATAGAGTACTAAAAGAGATGGTTAACTCAATGTTGTCCTACTCAGGACCGAGTCAAGGGTTTTGGGGAGAAGCTATGTTAACAGCTTGCTATTTGTTAAATAGGGTTCCTAATAAAAGGAACATGATTACCCCTTATGAACTCTGGACTAAAAGGAAATCAAACTTGAACTACCTCAAAGTTTGGGGTTGTAGGGCTGTTGTAAGACTCCCTGATCCAAAGGTGAAAACCTTGGGTGAAAGAGGCATTGAATGCATCTTTGTTGGATATGCTGAGCATTCCAAGGCTTATAGGTTCTATGTTATTGAACCTAATCATTCAGTTTCAATAAACTCAATCATTGAATCAAGGGATGCTAACTTTGATGAGACTAGGTTCTCATCAGTCCCTGGACCAAGCCTTAGGACTCCTACTAGAGCTGAGGACATTGGTGTTTCAATAGAACCTGAAAGGGTCACTGATGAGGTTGTGGTTCAGCAACCTGAGCCTAAGCTTAGAAGAAGCACAAGGCATAGGACTCCAAGGAATTTTGGGCCTGAGCTTCAACTATACTTGGTTGAAGGAACAAGGGATGAGGTCTCTGACCAGTACTACTATTGCTTTAATGTTGAGGATGATCCCAAAACATTTGATGAAGCAATGAAGTCCCAGGATGTTGCTTTCTGGAAAGAAGCAATCAATGATGAGATAGATTTCATCATGGGCAACAACACTTGGGTGTTGGTTGATCTACCTCCAGGTTGCAATATACTTGGATGCAAATGGATCTTTAAAAGAAAGATGAAGGTAGATGGTACTATTGAAAAGTTCAAGGCAAGGTTAGTCTGTAAAACCCGCATGCTTTTACCATGAATAGTGCCCTTAAGATCGTACGTCCTAGATTAAAACTTACCCTATTTAGTATTGATCACATTCATGTGCTAATAATCAAGCAAGTGCATACGTGTATGACATGATAAGTATCGATTACGTACAAACTCATGATAAGCAGTTAATAAGTATTTACTATGCACGATCACGTAATAATTATTTAAACAATAATTAATCACGAACATGCGATCATGAAATCATGAACATAATTAAATCACGAGCTAATATTAATTACGTATATATATATTTATTACGAACACGAATAAATATATTAGGTCACGGTAATTATTTAACGAGAACACACAAAACGCGAACACAAATAAACACGAACAAACACGTAAAACACGAACACGAGAACACACTTATTTTAGACACAAAAAAACATTTGGGTTACCCCATGTGGGCCCCATTAACCACGAAATAAGGAAGGGAGAATGGGCCTAGCCCATCATTTTTACTAAACAAGAAAAAAGAGAAATCTTGTGTCATTTTTACAAAAACAAGAAAAATAATAAAACCCTAAAAGAGTTTTTCTCCTTCTCCTCCTTGTTCTTTTGTAGCCGCCACCCATCAACACACCAAGAGGGGTGTTCTTGTTGATTTTGATCTTGAATATTGTACAAGTGTTCGTGTTTGTTCATCCTCTATTGATCAACACATTCGGTATACCTTTTTAACCTTTCTTTTTAATTATTTCTTTTGATTTGATCTAGTAAGATTAATGAAGAACATGATGTTTTTAAAACCTAATTAAAAACATAAAATAAACATGTTTATGATTATGTGGTAGATCAAAACAAGGGTTTTTAAGGGTGTTTGTCTAGCCGACACCTAAACCGAACCCCTAAGGGGTCACGGCTTGGCCAAGGAACCACCACCGAGACCATAAGGTCCCGGTTTGGTGGTGTGGGTCCCACGGCAGCAGTAAACCAAGGGGAACCCTGATTTGGTTCGGGGTAAGGTGTCGATTTCATGACCGGTTCATGGTTCTTAGTCAAAACCCGGTTCATGGTTCATGTTAAGATTATTATTTTGTATAAACTTATGTTATAATTAAATTAATAAAATGACATGATTAATTTAATATACATGACTTAGGTTATAATTAAGTTAATGATTAAAACCATGGAATTACTAACCTAAGTATTTTATATTTATAGACTTTATAATTAATTAATTAATAAAAACCATAGTCATAATTAATTAATTAGCATGACTTAGGTTATATTATTAATACATAATAATACATGTTTTAACCTAAGTATTTAACCTTATTTAATTATAAACATGATATATTTAATTAAATACTTTTAACCTATAGTTTATTTAAATTACATGAGATAATTATTAAACTATGCACTATATCATATGACTTAAGAGATAAGCATATAAACACTTAGACTTATATTTTTTAGCTTATGTAACCAGCTTAATTCTAATTATGGAAACTTCTATTTATAGAAACTTAATTAAATAAGGCAACTAATCTATTAATGGAAACCTTCTACATATGGAAATCTATCTATTTCAGGCAGCTAATCTAATCATGAAACCTTCTATATATGGAAACTTATTTAATTAAGGCAGCTGATCTATTTTTGGAAACTTTCTATTTTTAGAAACTAATCTATTTTAAGCAGTAAATTCTATTTTAGGAAACTTTCTATTTTTGGAAACTTTCTATTTTTGGAAACTTTCTATTTTTGGAAACTTTCTATTTTTGGAAACTTTCTATTTTTGGAAACTTTCTATTTTTGGTAACTTTCTATTTTTGGAAACTTTCTATTTTTGGAAACCTGCTATTTTTGGAAAGTTACTTATTATTACACAGTAAGTATAATAATACATGAAATACCAGTAATACTTAATCAGATTAATCAGAATACAAGATAAACACAGTTTAAGGCTTTAAACAGTAAACCATGACTTAAAACATATAAAGTAAGTTAAGATAAGACATAAAACCCAGTACGTAATCAGTGATCGATACTTATACACGTGTGTATTCATGTAGCGTTAGTGATCCAGAAGTAGGAGTCTTTCTTCCGTTCATTCACTGGACTTGAGGTACGGATTCCCGTCCTTTCAGTGTGGACATTCTTTCCTTATTAGGATTTCCCCGTATGCAGCCAACTGTTTTCCCCAGTATTTGTTTTATTGTTTTGAACTGCTTATGTTTAATTAGCATAATCTATAGCCATATACAAGCATGACCAGTTTCACCTAGTTATGGAGGTACCATAACCATAACATTGGAGGCACCAATGTTATGACTTCCCCACGGCAGAGTGATTGCTCGTGGCGTCCCTTTTCAGTTTTGGCCATATTATTATATCAGGTGGGGCGTATGGGTGCATCCTAGTTACATGTTTTATTCAGTTTATCATGGTGAATGTGGTGTGTGCCTTGCATCCTTCACAAGGAGTTGATCCCTCCTACCCAAACCAGTATATTAATTAGAGGCATCCCCTCTAATCAGCATGATGAGGTCACCCCTCCAAGTATTCATGCACGTGACCTTTTCATGACCTATATGGGCTATGGTATATTTATGTTAAAACAGTTTTCATAAGATAAACATAAGGCTTTTCAAACTATAAAACCAGTTTTCCTAATACTTAACCAGTTTACTCAGAACTTAGTCTTCCGCTGTTATATGTTACATGCTTATCCTATTTCATGCTATATTGTATATCCGTGCACTGAGCGTTTTGCTCAGCCGTTACTTTCCTTTCCATGTCCCAAAACGGCAGGTACCCAAGACTCGAGCATTTGGAGGACATGCATAGGATGGAAGCTGCCATAGACTTCTTCTCCTGTTTCCTTCATATATTTATGCCTGTTTAGTCTTTCATTCAGTTCATTTACTTTATTATGTTTTGGGCTTAGGTTTGGGAACCGATGTTTGATTCCGGTTTTCCCTATGGTCATGTATGTTTTACTACATATTACCTTGCATGCTTTGATGACACGCCATAATTACGCGTGACATTCCATTTATCAAAATGGGGTGTTACAATTATGGTATCAGAGCCAAGGCTTCGACCTGTAGGCTCTAAAACTCGACCTGTGACTAGTGGGTAGTCACCAGGAGCTTCCTAAGCCAACGATTGTTATTCCACGTATTGATGTTTTAGCGCGTTGTTGTTTTAACCATTATGTTTTCAGCACCTTTTTGTTTTAGCCATGACGTTTTCAGAACCTTGTTGTTTTCACCATGATGTTTTCACCAGTATCGTCTTACTAATATGGAATGAACAACCGTCATCCATACTTATTTATGTGTCATTGTCTATGCATGATGTTCCTCGTGAACTGTGACGATGTGGACTGACCCCAGTAGTTCATAATTTTCACATAAAATTTTTTTCTGTTAAGTTTTGACAATGATTTTTAATTATTATGTTTCATGCATTCATGTATTTATATCACATGTCATCTGTTGCAGGAATTTTGACTAAGTAATGGTTGGTACAGGACTGGCCCTATTTAGTCGCATGTGCTTTTATCGAAACTTTTAACTTTGGGACCGACCCATAGGCGTCCCCTCGCCATGTCTTTTGTTTTGGAACCGACCCATAGGCGTTCCCTTGCACATATAAAGGTTATATAAACTACAATACGCATTCATGCACTGTTTTTCTTGCATAAAAATTTTCTCATGATTTAAATTGGCATAAAAAATTTTTTCATGTCCCATCATAAGTTATTATGTTTTTATGTCAAGTATGCCTTCATACTGTCATGGTTAACTTCAGTTTCATGGTGATTATGTTATACACTTCTTCGTAATGGATGGTTTCATGTTTCCTCATGATAATTCCGCCTTCATGTTGATTATGTTTCACGCCTCTTTTGTTATTTACGTTGTCCTGCAAGACATTGTTAGATTTCTTGAATCATGCTTTCATGATAGTCATGGTTGGTTCCATTGATCATGCTGTCAGGCAAATCATCGTTGAATTTTGTGTAACCACACTTTAGCGTTTCTCTATGCAACCAGAATGATGTCTATGCTAATACTGCCAGGTTATCATGATGGTTTTCCTAACTGTTTAACCGGTTCACTTTCCTTAAATCATGACAAATGATCGAGCACATACCGATCATTTCATGTGCATTCCATGTGTACTCCACGTACCGTATTTCATGTGTATTACATGTACCTTAATCCATGTGTTTTCCACTTGCAATACTTCACGAGTATTCGCTAGTCGATTCTAAATCACCTCATGCGTATGTTCACTTGTTG
This sequence comes from Glebionis coronaria, assembly GCA_025667525.1. Taxonomy (NCBI): domain Eukaryota; kingdom Viridiplantae; phylum Streptophyta; class Magnoliopsida; order Asterales; family Asteraceae; genus Glebionis; species Glebionis coronaria. Next base: position 192,165,276 of record CM046877.1, on the reverse strand, counting down.
ATATTCTACAAGATTGTCGATGCCGCTCATAGCTTAGAGATGTTACTGAAGGTTGATGCTGCTGATGTTGGGAGACGCTACGAGATGCTGATACTGATGCGGTTCACAACCTGGAGATCCTAAAAGACAAAGACAAAGGCGTCGGAGCAAAGCAATTGGACGAGAAGATGCTTCACCATCAGACAATTCCCATCAATCATTGTCCCAAATTCATAGTTACATGTCACACGTCGTTCGGCTGTCATTTCAGCCATATGAGTGCAAACCAGTACCAGCCGGCCACTCAGCTAAATAGTTACATGAGTCACGGTCATGAGAATGACCGTCATGGAACCGACAGACAAGATGATAGTAACCACTACTATGACAGCAACTATCCTAGAAATCGCAACCGAGGCTCCGGCCACGGACGTGATCAGACATACAAATGATCAGTAGTCCAACCGATCCGCCAATTCTGGCATATTAACCTAATATTTGTAATTCTAATTGTTTCACATCTCGAGACACATGTCAAGACATCAGTCAAGACACATGTCTCACGTATACTTTCTGAGGACACATGTCAAGATACCAGTCAAGACATATTTCACGTTTACATTTATCAAGACACGAGTCAAGACACATGACTCACGTCTAATTATGGAACATTTCTAAGAAATTCAGGGTACCCTCCAAGGGTATATCTATGTTGTTGTGCCATGTATTAATCAGGCCATAAGAATTTCAATACCATTATCGGAGCATCAGTGAGAACTGTCACGTTGCCGATGTCACTTTCATTTCTTTCACCATAGTTCATATATTCATAACCATGAAGGACGCCTTTCGTATTCCCACGCATACGAAGGTTTTCCTTCAGCTTAATGATAAGATCCAAGCTACTAATGCATTTCCTCGGACAGACACGAGATGAATTTTATCCTAATTATGTACCATGAACACCACACCATGCTATGATTCATAATTATGTACAGTAACGTTCAGGCTCCTGAATACATTCAGCTTAATTTTCCATCGGGAAAGTCTGTACAAATTATCTATGCTTTTCAAGCACGTGCTTTGTTAGCCATATTGCTAAAATTTTCTAGCTGTCAGTAACACACGACTACTAAGGTCCTTTTACGCATAACCGACGAATTATTCCAAAATTGTTCCTTACACTCCAGAAGAACCTTCAAGGAGAAGGATGGTACCATGAGATTATGTGTCGACTACCGTCGACTTAAACAAATCACCATTCATGACCGTTATTCTCCTCCACATATTGACAACATGTCCAATCAACCGTATGGTGTTAATCACTTTTCCAAGATCGAACTCACGATCATGCTGCCAACAGTGACGAGTGAAAAAGCAGGACATGTCCATGACTGCTATTCGTACACGACTCGGTCATGCTAAATTTATGATTTTGAATTAGTCTCATCAATGCTCCAACCGCATTATGGACTTAATAAATTGAGTTTCCATGAACTCCTAAACAAATTCATCAGCGTTTTCATTGAGGATAACCTGATTTTCTCTAAGCCTAGAGAAGAACAGGAAGACCATATCTGCACTATGTTGCAAATTCTATGACAAGAGAAATTTCACCCTGGAAATTTTCCAATATCAATTCTGTTTGATTACAGTGACACACTGAATCACATGGGTTTCTATGGTTAATCTTACCATGACTCAGCTTATGCGTAAAGGAGAGAACCCTACACTACATTAGGTGTTCTAGAAAATTATACGCTAGGAGAAGTCTAAATTCAGAGACTCAGAGTTTCGCATACTCCTATGTATCAAGTTCGATGAAGCAAGATACAGTTACGTTCATATCTAGGTACCTGACATACCAACAGGTTAAGATAGGACACCAACAAACTGGGATGTTTTCATCATATGAAATTGTGAATCGAGAAGGGACAAGATCTCCATGGACTTTAGTTACCAGATTTCAGCAAACTCAGAAGAAGCATGATGCTATCTGGGTTATTGTCAACAGTTTGATCAAGTCTGCAGAATCCTTACATCCATACGGATTTCAGAACCAACAGATTGAACGAACATGTTCCAGCCAAGGCTCATCCGATCACTTGGCAATCCCTCAGCTATCGGGTCAGACAAAGATTCGTAATTGTACTCCTAACTTACTTCACGTCTTCATTCTAATTCCACGACTTGCTTTCGCGCTCACATTCATGACACTATTCACGTTCATGATCGTATTTTAGCTTACGATTTTACGTTCATTTCGTTCTGGGAAGTTTTGCAAGAACTTGAGAGACCAGACCCAAGTTTAGTATAACTCTTCATCATCAGATAGACGTTTCATGTCATATTCCACGTCTCACCTTGTAGCGTTTGGCGCTACCGCCATTGTATTCTATGATCACGATATGTTTCACATGTCATGTTCATTCCACGTTCCTCATATCATGATCAAGATATGTTACACGTATCATGGATCACGATATGTTTACTTATACTACACTCGCCATATCTCCACGTAGCACGTTCAAAATTTTTCACGTGTCACGTTCAAAATTTTTCACGTACTACGTTTCTTTATGTCTCGCGCATCATTTCTAATTATCAGTTACGTCAGATTGTCTTGCATCGTAACGTTTCAGTTACCCTTGCACGTTAACTCTTTTCCTCGATCGAATGTAGGGGATCTACCTTCCGTTGATAACCAAGAATTTCTTCGTATTCCAAGTCAAGGTCAGGAGGACCAAGATTTATCATTAGTGTCAGGATCTTCTGAAGGAACCGTTCCAAGAGGGAGGCCACTTGGAAACGGACAAGTTCATCCGGACTTCTTGTCCATTTTTTCTCTTATCGATTAGATATGTCCTTTCAGTCACGTCACGTTCCATGTCTTTTCAAGACATGTCACGTTCCACGTTCCCTTCTACCATGTCAACTTCATTTCCGTTATTTTGCATACCTTTCCAGTTTGATTCGGGTATGTTTCGCTTCCAGTTACTTTATCTATAATTCGGGGACGAATTATTCTTTTTAGGGGGAAGAATTGTAAAACCCGCATGCTTTTACCATGAATAGTGCCCTTAAGATCGTACGTCCTAGATTAAAACTTACCCTATTTAGTATTGATCACATTCATGTGCTAATAATCAAGCAAGTGCATATGTGTATGACATGATAAGTATCGATTACGTACAAACTCATGATAAGCAGTTAATAAGTATTTACTATGCACGATCACGTAATAATTATTTAAACAATAATTAATCACGAACATGCGATCATGAAATCATGAACATAATTAAATCACGAGCTAATATTAATTACGTATATATATATTTATTACGAACACGAATAAATATATTAGGTCACGGTAATTATTTAACGAGAACACACAAAACGCGAACACAAATAAACACGAACAAACACGTAAAACACGAACACGAGAACACACTTATTTTAGACACAAAAAAACATTTGGGTTACCCCATGTGGGCCCCATTAACCACGAAATAAGGAAGGGAGAATGGGCCTAGCCCATCATTTTTACTAAACAAGAAAAAAGAGAAATCTTGTGTCATTTTTACAAAAACAAGAAAAATAATAAAACCCTAAAAGAGTTTTTCTCCTTCTCCTCCTTGTTCTTTTGTAGCCGCCACCCATCAACACACCAAGAGGGGTGTTCTTGTTGATTTTGATCTTGAATATTGTACAAGTGTTCGTGTTTGTTCATCCTCTATTGATCAACACATTCGGTATACCTTTTTAACCTTTCTTTTTAATTATTTCTTTTGATTTGATCTAGTAAGATTAATGAAGAACATGATGTTTTTAAAACCTAATTAAAAACATAAAATAAACATGTTTATGATTATGTGGTAGATCAAAACAAGGGTTTTTAAGGGTGTTTGTCTAGCCGACACCTAAACCGAACCCCTAAGGGGTCACGGCTTGGCCAAGGAACCACCACCGAGACCATAAGGTCCCGGTTTGGTGGTGTGGGTCCCACGGCAGCAGTAAACCAAGGGGAACCCCGATTTGGTTCGGGGTAAGGTGTCGATTTCATGACCGGTTCATGGTTCTTAGTCAAAACCCGGTTCATGGTTCATGTTAAGATTATTATTTTGTATAAACTTATGTTATAATTAAATTAATAAAATGACATGATTAATTTAATATACATGACTTAGGTTATAATTAAGTTAATGATTAAAACCATGGAATTACTAACCTAAGTATTTTATATTTATAGACTTTATAATTAATTAATTAATAAAAACCATAGTCATAATTAATTAATTAGCATGACTTAGGTTATATTATTAATACATAATAATACATGTTTTAACCTAAGTATTTAACCTTATTTAATTAAAAACATGATATATTTAATTAAATACTTTTAACCTATAGTTTATTTAAATTACATGAGATAATTATTAAACTATGCACTATATCATATGACTTAAGAGATAAGCATATAAACACTTAGACTTATATTTTTTAGCTTATGTAACCAGCTTAATTCTAATTATGGAAACTTCTGTTTATAGAAACTTAATTAAATAAGGCAACTAATCTATTAATGGAAACCTTCTACATATGGAAATCTATCTATTTCAGGCAGCTAATCTAATCATGGAAACCTTCTATATATGGAAACTTATTTAATTAAGGCAGCTGATCTATTTTTGGAAACTTTCTATTTTTAGAAACTAATCTATTTTAAGCAGTAAATTCTATTTTAGGAAACTTTCTATTTTTGGAAACTTTCTATTTTTGGAAACTTTCTATTTTTGGAAACTTTCTATTTTTGGAAACTTTCTATTTTTGGAAACTTTCTATTTTTGGAAACTTTCTATTTTTGGTAACTTTCTATTTTTGGAAACTTTCTATTTTTGGAAACCTGCTATTTTTGGAAAGTTACTTATTATTACACAGTAAGTATAATAATACATGAAATACCAGTAATACTTAATCAGATTAATCAGAATACAAGATAAACACAGTTTAAGGCTTTAAACAGTAAACCATGACTTAAAACATATAAAGTAAGTTAAGATAAGACATAAAACCCAGTACGTAATCAGTGATCGATACTTATACACGTGTGTATTCATGTAGCGTTAGTGATCCAGAAGTAGGAGTCTTTCTTCCGTTCATTCACTGGACTTGAGGTACGGATTCCCGTCCTTTCAGTGTGGACATTCTTTTCTTATTAGGATTTCCCCGTATGCAGCCAACTGTTTTCCCCAGTATTTGTTTTATTGTTTTGAACTGCTTATGTTTAATTAGCATAATCTATAGCCATATACAAGCATGACCAGTTTCACCTAGTTATGGAGGTACCATAACCATAACATTGGAGGCACCAATGTTATGACTTCCCCACGGCGGAGTGATTGCTCGTGGCGTCCCTTTTCAGTTTTGGCCATATTATTATATCAGGTGGGGCGTATGGGTGCATCCTAGTTACATGTTTTATTCAGTTTATCATGGTGAATGTGGTGTGTGCCTTGCATCCTTCACAAGGAGTTGATCCCTCCTACCCAAACCAGTATATTAATTAGAGGCATCCCCTCTAATCAGCATGATGAGGTCACCCCTCCAAGTATTCATGCACGTGACCTTTTCATGACCTATATGGGCTATGGTATATTTATGTTAAAACAGTTTTCATAAGATAAACATAAGGCTTTTCAAACTATAAAACCAGTTTTCCTAATACTTAACCAGTTTACTCAGAACTTAGTCTTCCGCTGTTATATGTTACATGCTTATCCTATTTCATGCTATATTGTATATCCGTGCACTGAGCGTTTTGCTCAGCCGTTACTTTCCTTTCCATGTCCCAAAACGGCAGGTACCCAAGACTCGAGCATTTGGAGGACATGCATAGGATGGAAGCTGCCATAGACTTCTTCTCCTGTTTCCTTCATATATTTATGCCTGTTTAGTCTTTCATTCAGTTCATTTACTTTATTATGTTTTGGGCTTAGGTTTGGGAACCGATGTTTGATTCCGGTTTTCCCTATGGTCATGTATGTTTTACTACATATTACCTTGCATGCTTTGATGACACGCCATAATTACGCGTGACATTCCATTTATCAAAATGGGGTGTTACAATTATGGTATCAGAGCCAAGGCTTCGACCTGTAGGCTCTAAAACTCGACCTGTGGGTCAAACCTATGGCACCCATATCTATCCTTTGTGATAGTGCAGCTACATTGGCTAAGGCTTATAGCCAAATGTACAATGGTAAGTCTAGACACTTAGGTTTTAGACATAGCATGATTCGTGAGCTAATCATGAATGGGGTGATATCAATAGAGTTTGTGAGGTCTCAACAAAACTTAGCTGATCACTTGACGAAGGGACTGGATAGAGACTTGGTTATAAAGTCTGCTAAAGGGATGGGTTTAAAGTCCAAACTAGTCACTGAATGCTAGGACACCTAACTCCCTCCTGAGGAAACTTGGGAGCTGAGTTCAATGTGGAAAGCTGAACATTCAGGGGACTGAAGCACATGTATATCATCCCAAGGATGTACTTGTACCTGCTGAAAGGAGGATGAAGTTATAAACTTCTTAATGGTTAATTTCTTTGAAAAAGTGCTTAAGCAGGAGCATGAACTAAAGAGGAACCACCTATGTAAATGTTGAGGTTTCGCCGCCTCAAGGAGCATGGACTTTGGCTCTTACAACATTTATGAATTGGATATGGACACATGGCTTGTATGGTGTCAGGAGCGTTTTAAGTGTTTGAAAACTTGTGTGTATTTTATCTTCAGGTATTCAAAGTAGTTGAAGGGTTCAATTCTTAGAACATCCTGATTCTCGAATATTTGAAGTGATGTACTAATATGGAAATTCAATCCTCAGGACATTTTCATTTATGCACTGGTTTTGTTAAAGTTGATTTTCATGCAAAAGGAATTGTACTAAATTGGGGAGGATTGTTGGAAATTTAGTGCAATTGTGGGATCGAGTCATACTTGTAAATGGGTTTGGAGGTACGGAGTGTACACCCATTAAGTCCTGACCTCCCTGGACTCAATATAGTGGTTGAAAGTTCATCAGTAGGAAGCTGCTCCTGGTTAGGAAGTTGCTCCTGGTGAGGAAGTTGCTCCTGGTCAGGAAGTTGCTCCTGGTTAGGACGTTGCTCCTGGTGATGCACAAAGTCTTTGTAACCTCTTTGACTAATCAATGAGGGTTGAATATTTACTTGATGACCAGGTTTATGGTCATGTAACCACTATGGTTTCATGTAGGTAATTATGAGCTTAATTGGCCGATTAATGCTCTTAATTACCATTGACTATGAGTTACATCCTTCTAGGACTAGGATCACTATAAATAGTGATCATATTTGCATGATGAAATATACAGAAACAAGAAACACTTACACGCACAGATTTCTTGATTTGTGCCTAAAACAAGAACTAACTCTTGGTTTTATCCCAAGGAGGTATTCGTGTTAACCCAGGCATAGGGTCGAATAATCTTCTTTGGAAAGTGATTACACGACTTCAAGAGATATCCGGTAACCATTCATTGGTACGTAGTTAGGCTATTCATTATCTTCACCCTGTTGGAACGAAGTAAACCCCAACAGGCTATGTATCCCCACTTGTTCTCGTCTTCTTCCTTCTCTAGTTGAACTCTGAGGGACCAGAGTTCCTTTAGGGGGTCGACTGTGATATCTCGTATTTTTCCCGGTAATTATTTTGCTCTTAAATATTATTTCAATCATTGATAATATTTTATCCGAAATTATAAACTTTTTATTTTATGTTTCCATATTTATTTAAATAAAAAATTTTGATTTAAAAAGCACCTGCATGCATTTTACAAAAGGTTTACTCAAAATCAACAGAACGAGGACCGAGGGCTAAATTTTTCAACCTTAGGTAGTGAAAATAAGGTTAATCTTTACTTGGTATTAAGTCTAGACCGATAACGGGCACGGTGTTGAATCCATGAATTTTTACACTTTATTATGGATGTTTGATACTTTTGACGTTTTCGTTTTAATTACGAATTAAGTCGAGTCAGAACCATATTATTATATTTTGTGTGCGTTTTAACCCTTGGCAAGTATTTTTACGAAACCCGACACCCGCCAATTTTTTAAAAATCGACTACTAGTCATTTCCCGCTCTTTAACTTGTATTTTCATTTAAGTCCAAAAGAAAGCCAAATTTACCATTTCTACCCCGACCTCACTATAAATAGATTTTCCACCAACACATTTCTTTTATTTTTTAAAAAAATCATAAAAATCTCTCCCCACATCCGATTCTTGCCGTCCCATTTTTCACCAAAACACCACTAAATTTTTTTGATCTGCTTGAAATTGGAAGAAACTAAGACTTGACCCAAATTTGGAATTATTTGGTGAGTGTTTTAAGCTAAAATTTTACTACATGCATTAACCTTGATTTTTCTCAAAAAATTATTTTGATGAACTATGTAAATTGATCCATTTGTTGGTAAGGTTCCTTATTTATATGTTAACTACTTAATTAATCATTTTTTATGGTTGCGTGTATGATTTTGATTTGGCTTTGTAAGAGAATGGACATGCAAGTGATTTGGAGTAGTAAGTTTTGGTTTGGATGATTGTTAGTCAATGTTAGAAGTATGAGAATGGTTTAAATGGCTCAAACTATGATTTGGTATGATTTTTAAAAGTGTATTTTAGATCAGTGACTTTTAGGGTATTTTTCGTGGTCTTAAATCTGAGATAAGATTGGTTTGATGGGATATTGTTGTAGAGTTTTTCCCAAGCTTCTATTTGGTATAAAGTAGGCCTTCCAATTCAAAACGATGAGGAAGATATGCTAGTTTGAATATTCGTGTACCGGGAGACGAGTATCATAATTGTTGTCGATAATTGCTCAAATCTCGGGGCTATAAGTAGAGTTCTAGAAATGATTAGAGGCTGTTCGTAGGCTCTAAAATTAGCATTTTGGGTCTATTTCAAAGTCAATTGTTGAAATTGTAAATGGTCTTGGGAAATGATGTCTGAATGGTTTCACGAGTCAATTGTACAAAACTGTCCGGATTTTTAGAGTATAAAAATGTGTTGAGCAGGTGGTTCTAAAATGTAAATCTTTAGATGAAATTTAAACTGAGTTTTGTTCAGGTTATGATTGAGTTTTTCACGAAGTTTCATAAAAAATCGAGTTGTCTAAGTATGGGAAAATGGCGGATACATTTGGAATGTACCCGCTGAGTGCTTTTGGGAGCATTGTCTAGTAAAGTAGACTTTTAGAGGTGTCTAGTAGTATCACTTGTGTGAATTGTTCTTGCGAGTCATAACATGGTTTATGTACTAATTGAAATTCGAGTGTTTTCTACACGTTATTTTCGTATCTTCTAAATTTTCGCGCCCCGTTATTGTAGGTCTTGGATGTCTTAAAGTTGCTTGATTTCTTGTTGTTACTACTCAGCCCTCAAGTTCCTTGTTGATTCACCTCGTAGCTAAGATGAGTTCATAGCCCCATATTATTCTTTGCAAATGTTTCTAAAACGGGGGTGAAATTTTCATGTTAGAACACAATCTTTTAAACTGTATGTTATCTTGAACTGTATGCTATCCTGAAATGTATGTTGCATGATGAATACAATATATTATTGCTTTTAGTGTCCATAGCCACTAAGTTTCCCCTCTTGATCATGAACCGTTAATTTTCCTGTATTACTTTGTGCTAAGCGCGAATGTTGTGGGTGGATCCATCGGGATTGGCAATCCCCGTCTCGTATTACTTTGACGCATTACATTTGTTTATACTTGAGTATTTAGGCTGAATACTCACTGGAACTTACATGTTGTTAAGCTTCGGTGTCATGAGCTAAATATCAATAATATACATCATGACTATGGATAATTTACATAGTCATCCCCCCATTACTTGTTTTACAAATTTTATTGTGTTCCATTACTTAATTTACTAAACCTATGAATATCACTCAACTTTTGTTGACGTTTTACATGTTTAAATCTCACGTAATATCGCTTGATATACTTTGGAGGGGAGCCCGCATGATGTTAGCAGCTTGGATCTTCTGTGTTGTATTTTAAACTTTTGTTTGGTAAAAACTGTCAAAATTCATCCTGCTTATCTTTGGTATCTATAAACCTTAAAACCATGTTGTAATGGTTCTTAATTATGTTGTAAAACTTTTGGGACCTATGTTTTAAAAACTATGATATATCTGATGTAATGTATGTCTTTTATTACGTCATTTTCGAGTCATTTATAATTGATGGTTGCTTGTATCATGACGTGGCACCCCCATGCTGCCTAGTTGTCGCGTGTCTGATTTCGGGGGTGTTACACGTTGGAATAACATCAAAATCTTACGAAAACCTTAACAAACCACCACTTATTCATTCTAAACCAAAAAAACTTGTTGAATCATAACAAAACCTCTCCGGAAAATAACAACTTCACCGAAAAATCATAGCAACCACCGCCGAAAATAAAGCACCTTTTAATCACCTCAAAATCGTAAAATAATCACAAAAATCACTTTTGTTTATGAATCACATGTGATTTTGATAAGTTACATGTTATTTATACATATAATAAATCTGAAATAAGTAACTATTTTTCTAAATTTACTAGTATGTATAAATCACATGTGATTCGTGTATAAATTGCATGTGATTCGCACAAATCACATGTGATTCGCACAAATCACATGTGACTCGCACAAATCACATGTGATTTCCACATGAATCACGTGTGATTTACACAAGAATCACATGTGATTTACAAAGACGATATTTATATTTTTTGGCGATGTTTGTTTGTTTTCTAGCGAGGATTATTTGTTTTTCGATGGATTTACAGTGGTGGATTGACGTAGATGGTAGATCCATGGTGGATTTATAGTGGATCGACAAAAGTGGTGGTTACTACGTTTTTCGACGATGGTTGTTTGCTTTACAACGACGATGGGTGGTAGGTGTGATGGCGCTAACGGTAGCAGATGGAAAATCCACTACGAATTTGTTGTAGATGCATGAAAAAGGTGGTGGATCGGCGAAACGATGGTGGGTGCGACGGCGACGGTATGCGACGATGGCGAGGTGCAACAATGGTTATGCATCGATGGATTTAATTAGAATTTGATATTAGGGAGTGTTTGTGAATGTGAGATGAGAAAAGTGGATAAAAAATAGTGGACCATGATCTATTAAATCTCAATCGTTGGATCACTTTTCAAATAAAGGACTAAGATGTATGAATTTGTTTTTTTTTTCTGATCTATGTTTTATGTCTAACATTTGTCTATACGCCAAGCCTTATTATTAATAATCCATTAATGGGCTACTCAAAGCCGTTGGGTTAACGGCTTAAGATGAAAGTTTATGGACTTAAAATTAATAGTCGTGAGATAGGATCGAACTCGGGATCACGGGATTGCACACATAACGTAAAGAGTTAATTTATTTATTAAATATATTTTATATATGTTTATTAAATCGAACCAAAGCTTAACTAACGATCGTTGATAAATAAAAGTTAAGTTATAACGACCGTTAAGGAATTAAATAGAAGCTAAAAGAAGGAAAACGGAAAAGTTCCGGAAGCCCTAAATTGGGCTTATGGGGCGTCGGCCTAAGGAAGAAAAAGGAAGGAGGAAAGATTTTCTTTCCTAATTGGTGTTTTACTTGGAGAACAAGTTTTGCTAAACCTATATAAACACCCCAAGGCCTTCATTATTTTTCACCCATCCCTCTCCTTCTCTTCTCTTGATCGCCGGCCACACCCTCACCAATTAGGGTTTCGGTTGGTTTTCAATTTAGCTTAATATCTAGTCCTAATCCCTCTCTAGGGTTATTGGGTAGATAATCCATAAGCGTTGAAGCTCGGTTTGTTCGTGCTAGACTCACGGTTAACTCGTTGTATTACGTGTGTACAAGAGCGTGATATAATCTTCCTTTAGATTATATTCTTGGTGGTGTTCGTGATAAACCCTAGTTGCCGTTCGTTCCGTCGTCTTGTGGATCTTGCTAGGATAAAGGTATGTAACCCTAATCTTGATTAATATAATTGTGTTAAATTAATGATCTTGTTAATCGCTTCCGCTATGCGTTCTTTGATCCATATTGGGGTTTTAAATAATTGTTATGAACTATATAAACCAACAGTGGTATCAGAGCCGTTTTAACATGATTATAATTATCAAGATCTAAAGTTTTTTAACTAATAATGATTTGTGTTAAAAATTACATGTTGTTTTTTAGGTTTTATGAAAAATTAGGGTTTTGTTTTTTATTATTATTAAAATCGACTTATGTCGAATTTTTAATAAAAAAATTTTTTTTTTTTGTAAACCCTAAAATTACATGGTAATTGACTTTAGATGTTTTGCATGAATTAATTGTTATGTCATGTGTGGTTACGATCCGTAGGTTTTTTAATTGTTAAGAGAATGTGGGAGATCCGTAATGAACATGCATGTTTTTTACGGATCATATAATTTTGATTGCTATTTGCTTTATTTGATTCAAAGTTTTAAAATTAGGGAAGACTTTTTATGTTTATAAAAACCCTAGATTTGATGTTCTTTGAATAAATTGGTTTGCATGTGGCTATTTGATTTAGTTTTTTTTTTGTACTACTTGTTTTCATACGTTTTTTTAATTGTATGTTGTAAACAAGGGTAATTTTTTCCAAGAAAAATAATATGGACTAAATCTTATCAAAATTAATGAATTGTTTTGAGATGTAAAATACATATGATTTGCGTTGATTAGAATTGCAATAGCAACTTAACGGCCTACTCGATTTTGGCAAACTATAAAGTGGGTATAACGCACCGCTGGTCATGTACCCGGTTAAGGAAGGAGGTGCTATGCTTTTACGCTGACCAAATTCCCGGCTCGCCTGTGCGTCAAAAATTGGAATTACCTACGGTTGTTATTGGTACAATTCATTAAGGTTGATTTAACTACATTAATTCACATCCGAAACACAATGAATAAAGTTATTGCTTTGTGCTATAACTAACGTTCTAGAAAAAGTACGGTGTGAATTTAGTTGTGTGTAAATTTTTTAATTGGTTTAACCAATACCTCAACTTGCAAGTATATGATGAACTTTTAGTCTCACCAAAAGGTTTACTAAACGTTTTATTAAACTTATGTTATGGAGATGTATGCATGCTTCTCCGTACATGATTTTGACACCAAAATCTATACCCTAAATTTAAGTCATATTCCCTCTAATTGACGAACACTTGAAGTTACAATTGTCGTCATATAAGATATCGGACGATGTTGTAATGGAGAGAAAACTTCATGACTGAATAAGATTGCACATGAAGGTTTTAAGTTCTTTAGATTAGTCGACTTAATTAAGTTACTCAGTGAGAACTGGAAACTTAAGGCATAAAGTAGGGATAAAACATGTTTACAATGCAAATGATTTTGGCAATGTAAATCCCTAACATATCTAGAAATTGCAATTTGATTTAGGCAATTATTGTTCGACAAGTTACTATGTTGAATACATTTGTCACTAGCAGATCAACTGATGTGATGAATCTATGTCAATATGGGTTCTAGTTTTTTCAAGGAAAATACTATGGTTTTATTACCGGGGTAATTTTATTTTCTTGAATTGTATTATCGAAAATACTAATGTTTGAACTTATTTCTGTAGAAATGGCTCAACCCGAAAGTAATCTGACAATAAGCTCGGCGTTCAAAGCTTTCTTTGAACGGCCTGAACTTACTGGCCCGAATTTCAATGATTGGTACCGCTCACTAAGAATTGTTCTGAGAGAAGCGGGTACTATCAATATCTTGGAAACTCCTTTTCCGGATGATCTTGCTGAAGGAGCATCTGATGAGCAAAGGCTTCAACACGCCGCTAACGTTAAGAAGCACCATGAGGTGGCTGCTGTAATGTTAGGGAGAATGGATCCAGCACTTCAAAGGAAGTATGAGCTATTTCCACCTCAGGCAATGCTTGAGGAACTTAAGGCAGTGTATGAAACGCCATAGGCTGTAGAGATCTATGATCTTGTTGATGCTCTACACAGCTGTAAGCAAGCTCCTGGAAAGTCCGTAAGTGCACATTACTTGGAGATGAGAGGTTATATGGAACAGCTCATCGCACTAGGACAACCCTTTGATCATGCTATGGCTATTAACTTGATCAACAGGTCCCTTAATAAGGACTTTGGTGATTTTGTTCGTAACTATAATATGCATTGCACGGGGAAGACAGTTAATGATTTGCATGCAATGCTCATTGACTTCGAAAAGGGTTTGAAAGATAAGGCATCCACTGCTACACCTCAAGTACTTTATGTACAAAAGGGTAGAGTGTCTAAACCTAAACCGCAAGGGAATAAGAAGCAGAAAGGCAAAGGCAAGGCTGATAAGAGCAAGCAAGTTGCGACTATATCTAAGCCGAAGCAGAACTTTGCTAAGAAATCTCAGAAAGATGAGACTTGCCACTACTGCAAGATGACTGGACACTGGAAGAGGAATTGCTCTCTCTATCTCCATGAAATGGCAGAACATAAGAAGAAGGCTGAGCAAGTTGCTGCAGCACCATCTTCAGGTAACTTATTTATGATAGAGTTATTTAATCTTTCATACAAATCAAACTCCTGGGTATATGATACGGGATGTGGTATTAACATTTGTAATACCCTGCAGGGATTTGAGTTGAAGAGGAGACTATCCTATGGGGAACAATCTCTGCAAGTGGGCAATGGCGCACAAGCACCGGTTGAAGCTATAGGAATATTTAAATTAGTTTTACCTTCGGGTTTAGTACTGTCTTTAAATAATTGTCATTATGCACCTACAATTGTTAGGGGTGTTATTTCCTTTTCTTGTATGTTGGATCTTGGATTTACTCACACGATTGATAATAATAGAATTTCTGTTTTCAAAGATGGTCTATTCTATTTTGATGCAATTTCTGTGAATGGTGTTTTCGAAATTAACATGCGTGATAAAAATTCCAAGAGAAAAAATAATTCTGTTTTTAGCATGAATAAGAAGAGTAAGTTAGACAAGAACTCTTCTTATCTTTGGCATTGTAGGCTTGCCCATATTGGGAAGACTCGCATACAAAATCTGCAACGTGATGGGCTTTTGGAAAGTATCAATGATGAATCATTTGATAAATGTGAATCTTGTATCTCTGGAAAGATGACCAAGAAACCTTTTAATAGCAATATTGAAAGGGCTACTGAACTACTTGGTTTGATACATACTGATGTGTGTGGACCACTTAGACATGTGTCAAGGAAAGGTGCTAGCTACTTCTTAACGTTTACAGATGATTATAGCCGTTATGGTTGTGTTTATTTACTTAAGCATAAACATGAGGTATTTGAAACATTCAAGACGTTTAAAGCAGAAGTAGAGTTACAACTAGGAAAGAAGATTAAAGCTCTTCGTTCTGACCGTGGTGGTGAATATTTAAGTCAAGAGTTTAAAGATTATTTAAGTAAGAATGGAATTGTTCAGAAACTTACTTCTCTGTATACTCCACAACAAAATGGTGTATCTGAAAGGAGAAATCGTACATTATTAGATATGGTGCGATCTATGTTTAATCTTACAACTTTACCATTATCCTTTTGGGATTATGCTCTTGAATCTGCTGTTCGTATTCTAAATATGGTTCCCACAAAGAAGGTAGATAAGACACCATATGAACTATGGCATGGCAAGAAGCCATATTTGTCTTATTTAAAAGTCTGGGGTTATGAGGCGTATGTGAAACGTGACTCTGGAGATAAACTCCAACAACGCTCAGTAAAATGTATCTTTGTAGGTTACCCTAAGGAAACTATGGGTTACTACTTCTATTATCCGGCTGAGAACAAAGTAGTTGTGGCTCGGTATGGAGACTTCCTTGAAAATGATCTTGTAAATCAAGAATTCAGTGGGAGAAATTATGATCTTGAAGAAATTCAAGAAGATACATTACCTTCTGAAAATACTAGCGATGAAATTCCTGTAGAACCAGAAAGTCTGAGTGTTCCACCGGAATTAATTCCTCCACGTAGGTCTCAAAGGACTATACGTGCGCCGGACAAACTATGTCTTTACATAGAGGATGATGAGGAGGAAGTAGGGGATCTTGGTGAACCTGTTAACTATCGATCCGCAATGTCTGATCCAGAAAAGTCAAAATGGATAGTTGCGATGAATGAGGAAATGAAATCCATGGAAATCAATGATGTTTGGATTCTTGTAGACGCACCTAAAAATGCTAAAGTAGTGAAAAATAGGTGGATCTATAAGAAGAAAACTGACATGGATGGGGATGTACAATCCTATAAAGCACGATTAGTGGCTAAAGGTTTTACACAAACTTTTGGCATAGACTACGAGGAGACATTTTCTCCTGTAGCAGACTTACGAGCTATTAGGATTCTCATAGCTATAGCAGCATACTATGACTATGAGATATGGCAAATGGATGTTAAAACTGCCTTCTTGAACGGTCGCTTAGATGAAGACATCTATATGCAACAACCAGAAGGGTACGTTGATCCTAAATATCCAAAGCGCGTGTGCAAACTTCAAAGATCTATTTATGGTTTGAAGCAAGCATCACGTCAATGGAATAAGCGATTTGATGAAGAAATCAAAAAGTTCGGATTTATTCAAAATCGTGATGAGCCATGTGTATATCGCAAAGCTAGTGGGAGTAATGTAGTGTTCCTAGTTCTTTATGTCGATGACATATTAATCATGGGAAGTAACATTCCAAGACTTAAGGAAGTTAAGGATTATCTTGGTAAATGTTTTTCTATGAAAGATTTGGGAGATGCTGCATATATTCTGGGAATTAAAATCTATCGAGATAGGAGTAGACGGTTGATTGGTCTTAGCCAAGATGCTTATATTGATAAGATATTGAAGAAATACAACATGCATAACTCTAAGAAAGGTTTCTTACCGATGGAGGTTAAGCATGAGTTAAGTCATGAGAAAGATGCATCATCACCTGAAGAGGTGGCTTACATGAAGAAGGTGCCTTATGCTTCGGCAGTAGGATCTATTATGTATGTTGTAAGATGTACAAGGCCTGATGTGGCGTTTGCTCAGAACTTAGTCAGTAGATACCAACAGAATCCAGGAAAGTTCCACTGGACTGCTGTTAAGCATATTCTGAAGTATTTGAGGAGTACGAAAGATATGTTTTTGGTATTCGGGGGTAAACCAGACACAGAATTGAATGTAACAGGGTTCTGTGATGCGTCCTGGCAATGTGATAAAGACGATACGAAGTCTCAGACGGGTTACGTGTTTGTCATCAATGGAGGAGCAGTTGACTGAAAGAGCAGTAAACAGAAAACCATTGCTATGCATGCGACTCAATCTGAGTACATGGCCGCTTCAGAAGCTGCAATGGAAGCTGTTTGGATTAGGAAGTTTATTGGAGATCTTGGAGTGATGCCTTCAATTAAAGAACCTATTGATATATATTGCGACAACTCTGCGGCAATAATATTCGCCAATGACCCTGGAGTCATGAAGGGCGCCAGACACTTTAAACGTAGATATCACTACGTTCGAGAACAAGTGGAAGCTCGAGAAATAAAATTAATAAAAGTTCACACAGATGATAACGTAGCTGATCCTTTTACTAAGGCTTTATCTAGGCCGAAGGTAGTTAAGCATGCCAAGGCAATTGGGCTGCAAATAGCTAGCGAATTCATGCAATAAATCTGTTGATTAGTATTTGGATAAAGGATGTAAGACATTATTAAATTGATGAAATAAAGATTGGGTTTCGTTTATTTTTCTGTTATTTAATTTTGTATCATATTTTACATGTTTTAATCCATGAGCATTTTGATGTTTCTAAATGTCCGTTGTCAATTAATAATATGGGAGTATTATTAAACTAAGACAATTCAAAATAGTGACAGAGTATACTTGAAAGTATATTGGTCAATTTTGGAAGATATTTGATGGATCAAATATTGGACTTATCCCAACTATATGATTTTACTTTATGGATCTTTGTCATTAAGTAAATCATAAATAGTTATCCTTAGACCTGAGATACCAGAAAACTGCATTGAATGTAGTGCATTTCTGTAAGGTAACCTAACGCTAAACGTAACTGGTAGTCATAAGGGTTATTTTCAGAAGTGTTGCGAAGTTCATGTGTTTTGCTTGTAGTCGAAATGGGATTCGTTTCCTTCAAAATTTATTTTGAAGTATAAATACAGCTGGGCCCCTCGGGGGAGTAGTAAGATGTTTGTGTGGCCACACCCAAATGTGTTTTGGTAATCTTGCTATATCCGTAAACGAGAAACAGAATAGTTAATGAAGGAATGACTAAGATCCATATCCTTATTAACAATGTATTTGAAATGAAAGGGTAATAATAATGATGTAATCATTAAAAGGTTCTTGTCCAGGAGACCTTACCCGGTTTGTACTAGTGACATTGCTAGTGTAACTAGACGCTAGTCAATGTGATCACGATATTAGAATTTTGTCCAAGTGGGAGCTGAAAGTTTATGGACTTAAAATTAATAGTCGTGAGATAGGATCGAACTCGGGATCACGGGATTGCACACATAACGTAAAGAGTTAATTTATTTATTAAATATATTTTATATATGTTTATTAAATCGAACCAAAGCTTAACTAACGATCGTTGATAAATAAAAGTTAAGTTATAACGACCGTTAAGGAATTAAATAGAAGCTAAAAGAAGGAAAACGGAAAAGTTCCGGAAGCCCTAAATTGGGCTTATGGGGCGTCGGCCTAAGGAAGAAAAAGGAAGGAGGAAATATTTTCTTTCCTAATTGGTGTTTTACTTGGAGAACAAGTTTTGCTAAACCTATATAAACACCCCAAGGCCTTCATTATTTTTCACCCATCCCTCTCCTTCTCTTCTCTTGATCGCCGGCCACACCCTCACCAATTAGGGTTTCGGTTGGTTTTCAATTTAGCTTAATATCTAGTCCTAATCCCTCTCTAGGGTTATTGGGTAGATAATCCATAAGCGTTGAAGCTCGGTTTGTTCGTGCTAGACTCACGGTTAACTCGTTGTATTACGTGTGTACAAGAGCGTGATATAATCTTCCTTTAGATTATATTCTTGGTGGTGTTCGTGATAAACCCTAGTTGCCGTTCGTTCCGTCGTCTTGTGGATCTTGCTAGGATAAAGGTATGTAACCCTAATCTTGATTAATATAATTGTGTTAAATTAATGATCTTGTTAATCGCTTCCGCTATGCGTTCTTTGATCCATATTGGGGTTTTAAATAATTGTTATGAACTATATAAACCAACATAAGAATCCTTAAAATCTGTAAACTGTGATCAAATCAAACTAATTCATTTTCTTACATAGTGATTAGTGACTGTTTGACCAATTAGATGGACCGGATTGTATCGAAGTTTTTAAACATTAAATGACTAAACGTCCTTATCTTCATTAAACTAAAAGAAATCCCACTTGCTTAATCTTAAACTAATAGAGTAAGTCACTACTACTTTCCAGCCATTGTACACATGAATTAGTTTTTAATTTACATAAACTAATACAGGATTATGAAGTTTGATTACTTCCAAAAATGCCCCAGCTCTTTATTACCAGAGTTTGCCTGCCACAACTTAGTTAAGCTCTGAAATCAAAACATGGCTTAATTGTCATTTGCTAATAATCCAGCTTTTCATCAGAAAATGTCTCACCACATGGACTTAATTTAGTTGCCACAATACTTCCATGTGCTCTGTAACTTGCTCTTCACATGAGCGTTTCACAATTTACATGTTTATAAGTAATCTAAGTAGAAAAATTGTAACAATCCACTTTGCTCATACTGTGAAAAGGTTGATATGTTTTCACTCTTCTAAAAAGCTGCAAATTTTCGAGAAGAGGAAATAACTCTACACAATTACGAAGTACTAAGAGCACAAGGTGCAGTCGGCTCAAGTCGTGGAAAAACATCAAAAATTTCTCACGGTATGATCAATGTTAGCTAAATGATCCCCACCACACCACAACCTCCACAACGCCAAAAAGCACCATTCTTGGTTGGCTTGAGCCATGAGGAATTTATTTTTATTTTAAAAAAAAAATTAAAAAAATTAAATACACCAAAACGCGAAAACCGGTATGGTTCTCGTGTTTTCGTGTCACGTTTTCGCGCGAAAACATGCGCCGTGCCCTAGACGCGAAACACGAAAACGCGACTTCAGGTATGTTTTGTGGCGTTTTCCCATGACGCGAGCCATTCCCCCTGTACCCTGTGCTCTAACGATCGAATACATAAAATTACTACTACTACATCAAACGGAACAGAAATCCGGCATTCCAAATTTTGAGATTAGAATTCAAAATTCGATTCTTCGAATTCAACATGATGGAAATAAACCCTAGTCGTAAATATCTCTATGAAATTATTTTTATGGGTTACGGTTTATAATTTGGCATTGTTAGTCGATTAATCACGAAATTACTATTTTTTAATAGTCGTAAGTCAGTGTAGATGAACCTCTTTGGCCATAAGGTCTTTATGTTGGAATTTATAAAAACCCTTAATCATATTAACACATTAATAATTATGCGTATGCAGTGGAATATTAAAATCACGTATAGACAAGTAATTAACATAAACGATAAAGAAATGCGTACCTGTTAGCTTTATCAAACAACCAATATAAACGAAAACCCAATCAAAGATTAAGTATGATCTCTCTAAGTATACGCACACAATACGTTTAACAAGCAATAAGTATACTAGTACGTAAGTGTTAAACAACCAATAAACCAATACTCTTGAATCAATCAATTAACAAGAAACCTTGTGGTTGCTTCCCTTTCGTCGACCACCAAAAACCGATCACAACTCTTTGGGGTTTGTCGACCGATCGGATCAAAAGAAAGAGGAAGAGAAAAAAGTGATTTAGGGATTGCAAGTAAATCATGAGGTATCCAACACCTCCTTATATACTTGTAATAACTTGGTGATTAAGCAACCAAGCCTAAAAGCCTCATGGGCTTTTGTTTCATTTTTTCTTACTTTCCATTCTTGGTTTATTTATTTAACTATATTTAATATTTAATACAATATTAATATATATTGCTTAACGATTTACGTGTGCGTCTCCTTAAACTCGAGACGGCTTTCGGACATATATTATTTCATGTATATATTCCTTCATTTTCTAGCTTAATATAGATACCTAGCACGACAATTGTAACTTACTTTACAAACAAATAACTTGAAAGACTAAGGTGTGTTTAGTTAGATAAAAATATTTTATTTTTCTAAAAAAAAATTAACAAGAGAATATAAAAATAAAAACATGTTCTATCGTATTTTTTTACAATATTTTTCAAAAAATTAGAAATTCTCCCTCTCCACTATTATATAGGAAAATAGAAAACAAATCATTTCCATTTAAACTCTTTTTTATTTAAAGAAAAAAAAAACTCTGTCTAAACAGAGTTTAAAATTTTTCAACTTTTCTCTTAAAAAAAATCATTTCTGTCTCTATAAATTATTTTTTCACAACGAAATAACAACTAAATTTTTCGACTTTTAGAGTTATAAGAAAGAAACAAATCATCAGTTTTTTAGTATACTTGGTTTCATGATTTTGAATCTTGTTTCGTGGACCTACTTCCCGACATTTACCTAGTTAATAGACTAAAAGCTTTCCTTAATGATAATCTTGGCTCTATCATATAAAATTTGCAGATGTTATTATACAAAATATGTGCGATGCAAAATGACATGTTGCGATAAATTTTGCTTTAAGTGGGCCGATATATTAGGCCTACACCAACAGCCTGCTGGGCTCATGTTGACTTTCTAAATTTTGCAGGAATCCCTATGGTTTTTCTTGTTGATTTCATAAATAGTTACAAAGGTTTTGTTAAATTTAGTATCCGATCACGTGAAAATCACGAATTTGATCAGATCTTTTTTCTATGGACCACCAAGAGCCATACTTTCGAAGACAAAAGAATTGTTAGAAATCAAGCAAGTCTGGTTGGGCCTTCAAGCCCAAATAAACTCATCCAAATTTTCGTATCAAATGGTGAATTTCAGAGAAGGCTATGTGACTATGTCATACTAAAAATCGAGATTCTCAAAATAATATGGATGTAATGGAATTCGAACGTTGACATCACGAGCGTATTCCAAAAGCAAGCCGTGATGGCGGGGAATGAGCCCTGTCATGGAATTTCAGGCTCAAGAGGAAAATTTGGCAAAATTCACTCATGTTCATGAATAAAGTCGTCATACTTGGCCTTAACCTAACTAGACTTTCTTTGAACAATATTGTTCTCGCCAAAGACGTAACGTAGGATAAATAGGATATACCAATAGGGAAAAGATTTTTTTTTCTTGACTCGAGAATTAAGTTTTCCTCGACTTGAGAAAACACGTTGAATTAAGTTTTACTCGCCGCCGAGAAAAGGAGCAAACAAAGAAGGATATTTTTATCCACGTTAAAGAAATGTAATTTCTCAATCGGTTGAAATTCAATTTATACACAAAGAAAAGGTCTTTGTAGATTACACATGGAAAAGCTCGTTGTGCCTATGTTAAGCGTGTATCAAACACGCTTTGAGAGACACGCGTGAACGTAAAGTCATGATGACGTTGCGCACAGTCGAAAGAATGAGTTTGAAGTCGCCGAAACGTCAACTAGATCATATTGGAAGTCATTACAAAAATATTTCCTAATTTTTTCACGTAAACAATTGACGGGGGCGACCTTGAAACGGCTTAATGCAACATAGCCGATTAAACTTGCACCCGACAATGATAAAAAGGCGACCACTACATGGAATTTAACGTGCTCAGCCTGGTAACTTTTACATTTAGGTATTGAGTCAAACGTCATCTCATTTACTCATGATATAATACTAGGCGAGGGTTCGAAGAAAACATTATATCGCTTGAATGTCATTCAACGACTCGACCTACTAACCATTAACATTTTCCGTTTTAAAAAATAAAAACATTATATAATACTAGTGTGAAGAACTTGATAACACATGAAGCTTAATCATCGAATCCCACTAATCACACGCTAGAACTAGGCTCTATTGGCAACCAATACATAAAATGATAAAATCAACGTCCTTAGACCATGGCTATCATAGGAAGTCTTCTCAGTCCATGTGACATAAGACAGTTGTCTCTCACCCGTCAATAACGATTTATATGTATAATGTAACATCAGCATCGTGACTGCGTAATGTGACAATAAATATTTAGTGACGATTTTTAAAACGACGAAATGTTATTATCTTAACTATCAAGTTCGTACCATATTAATTTAAAATAGTAAAAAAGTTAAATCAAAATAAATCCGCTAAAAATATAAAAAACTTAAAAAATTAATAAAATTTATCGAAATAGACATTGAATTAAATAGCACAAAATTTTTAAAAAATATGGTGAATCTAATTACGAAAATAATAAGAGGGTTGTTTTGGATAGATACAGGGGACTCATTCAAGCCATTCATCTCATTTTGATTGTTGATGCTAAAATCCTCCGGTAGAGCCTACGGGACAAGAACTCCTTCCACGTAAGCTAGAAGATCGTAAGATCACCTCACAAGTAACAACACACGTTAGCTCGCCCCGGGTATTATCCCAGGACCCAACTCCGGTGTGAGAATAAGTAGAGATCGGAGACAAGGGGTATTAAATGTGCTATTAAGTGTATTGTCAGAGTAATCAATGTGTGTGTGATAGTAAATGTAAATGCTATATATAGAGTATTGTGGATACTTGTGATATCGACAGTTCATACCTGCAACTTTTCCTGAAATGGGTCTGAGCCCATTTCCTTTCTGACATTGTTCCCTTTCTTCTTTGAGCATACATGTAGCTAGTAGGTGGGGCCTAGCCTATGAAGATGTCACTATCCTGACCCTGTTCATGCCACGTCATGCTATATTTCAGTTTTGCTCCGGTACCGCTCCGGTGAGTGCCACGTGTCATGGTCTACGCGCCATTTCCGGGACCATACACGAAAATGTCCCCTCCAGTATCATGTTATCCGGATGAGGATGGTATGATACTTAATGTCCGTTGGGTCTTTGTCGAGCCTAGGAGAAGATGAAAGTTTAGGCCTTGAAGTTCTTTGTTAGGTTGTGGGAAGGTCATAGATTAGACACGTGTAACACACTTTCTCTTTTCGATCGGTCCTGGTTACGCCACGTGTACTTCCCATTAATGCGACCTTCACGCTTCCCGGTGTATTCTCTATATATACTTGTAATTTCATTCTCCTTTTTACCTTTTACTTTTTTACTTTCACTTTCTAACTGTGTGTAAATTCCGAAGCGCGTATCTCTCGGCTAATTTCAGGTAGGTTTTTCTTCCACGGTTTTACTCTTTGTTTCGTATTCCTCTCGCATCTCATCATGTCCGACGATGATTCTGACGGTGTTTCTTCGAGCTTTGGTTTGCTGGATCCTAAATGTGATATGCACATCTGGTATTCCGAAATGACGGATGTAGAGTTAGAACACACCGTTGATGAATACCGTGTGTCGTCTGAGCTTCGGCCACAATTACCGGATCCTAACATGATGATGGATTTGTTGCGAAGGGATAGACATATAGGTATATATCTGGACTACCTTGAGCATGGGGGCTTACAAATACCTTTTTCTTCTTCTTATTGGCTGTGATTAAGCACTTTCAAGTGCATGGGGGCTTACAAATACCTTTTTCTTCTTCTTACAAATACCTTTTTCTTCTTCCGGTGTTGAAGTCTTAATATTGATTGTACCGTGGATTTGTTCCAAGTTTTTTATAAATTGGCGAAGCAAGGGCACTGGTTCTCTTTTGTTAACAAGGTGCATATAAGGGATCGAAAATTTTGTATAGACACAACTTCTAGTTTGAAGGAGTGGAAGAAGTTCTTCTTAATCGGTCGTAGGGCGATTCTTGATGCTATACCGTGGAGGGACCGGGACACTTGTGTTGCGGACCCTTTTCCACGCCACTTTAGTGAAGCCGATGTTGATCTGTTGGCGGAGCCCAAGATTTTCTTGAGGTCTCCTCACAAGGGGTTATTATACTTATGTGGTTTAGCTCGACCACCTTTTCACCCGGAATGTCGTCGCATTCTATGAGATGCGAGGGGAAATGTTAAAGCCTTTTCTTTTGCATTTGCTTTCATGTTTTCACTAACCTGGTTTTCTTAATTTCCCCCTTCATCCCTTCTTTTTTCTTTTCTTTTTGCAGAATTTAATATGGATCAATTCCTACGTCTTCCGAAGTGGACCGGGACAAACATAACAACAGAACAGTAGATTCCGGAGAATCAACGCCCCGTTGATCATAACACTTTGCCTTTGGCCGTGGGAGTGGCTATTCTAGAGCTTACACCAGAGCAGGAGGCGGTTCAACATCCGGATGCAAGGATTAAAGCTGCTAGGGAGCGCCGTGAGGCACTCGCTCTAGAGAAGAAACTTCTAGAGCAGGACCAGGAGGCTGAGGCGGGGAGGGACCAAAATAAAAGGAAGGGTGAGAGCTCTTTGGCTGGTTCTAGTCGAAAGAAACCCTCTCGTACTCGTCAAAACGGGACTGGATCTACCTCCAATCAGACAATTTTCGTGGATCCGGTCAATGTTGCTGGTCCTCATGTCCAGAACCAATCTGCTCCTCAAGAGGATGGTGGGGATCATTCTCATGTTGAATTGGATGCTCATGCCCGGGAAACCGTGGATGGTGGTGTGGATACGGGCAACGGTGATAACAATGTTAATCAACATTCTGTTCCGTCTCTCGGGAATCGTGACAAGGAGATTCGAACTGTGGTTACAAAGGTATGAACCATGAAGAGGAAGATGAGATGGTTCATAACTTCGTGCCCATATGGCGGTTACAAAATAATTTTGTTTTCAATAACCATTTTTCTGCGAATGAAATGCTAATTCATCTCAACACTCCTGCTGAGCAAAAGATCATGTCTGCTACTTCAGATCATGATTTGATCTGTAATGGTTATCATGCTTGGGCTCGGGCCGCACTCAACCAGACAGAAATCATCCAAAGGTTTGAGCTGTTGAGTCATGATCATAGGGAGTTAGTGAACTCTTCTCGCAAGGATGCCACTGACTTTAAGCGAGGAAAAGCTGTGCTTGAGCAGTTTTCTGATAGTTACAAAAAATTGGAGGCTGACCACTCTGGTTGTTCGCCTAGAGAGGAGGAGTTGAAGGCTCGAATCCGGGTCATGACCAGAATATTCGTGACTTGGAGTGTTCTTTTAGGTTTGTAGAAACTAGAAGGGGGGGTTGAATAGTTTCTTTTCGATTGGTGACCAAATTAAAATTACTTTCAATTTGGTTTGTATCAAAACTATCTTTTACTTGAGGCTAAGTTGCATAATGATTAGGTTCAATTGAAATGCACTAGCAAGGATAATAAGCAAGTATAATGATAATGAAATAAGTAAAGAGTAAGGAAGGAGACAACCTATTGGAAAGACACCAAGATTTATAGTGGTTCGACAACGAGGCTCTATCCTCGTTTCTACTCCACTCCTCGAGTACACCTACTCGAGATTTCCACTATATCCACAAGCTCCCTTCTCGGCGGAGAAAACCTTACATCGTTGCTTACATTATTTTCCGACACTAAGCTAAATGTCGAGACCTAATCTTTAGCTAGGACCAATCTACACGACGTTGCCTACTTCACAATTTAACGACACAAGGCTAGATATCGGGTTCTAATCTTAAGGTAGAACCAATCTTCACGACGTTGCCTACTTCACCATTTTACGACACAAGGCTAGATGTCGAGTTCTAATCGAAAGCTAGAACCAATCTTCACGACTCTTCACTTTGAAGCTAAGTGAGAACTTCACACAACACAACTACTAATCACTTTAAAGTTTAGTGAGAACTCACAAGACACAACCACATCACTTTATAGTTTAGTGAGAACTCCTAATCAAATCTATTACAACTCAACTAGACTTATCCAAGTACACACATGTAGCTTGGATTTACACAACACAAATCCAAGCAAACACATATGCAATGGATGTACACAATAAATCCAAGTATCCACAAATAACTTGGATGAACACAACTAGTCCAAGTATTCATAAATACATTGGATTGACCTAAAACAAAAAGAGGTATCATGATGAATATGACTAACTCATAGATTCATCTTTATCACTACACTAGTGAGTGAGTGATCTTCTCATTGGACATGGTAAAGGAGGGGATCAAGAGGATAATCATATGTAAACATCCTTAACAATTTAAGTGATCATTTACTAATGATTATGCTATAGAAAATAGAAAGAGGGCTGAGAAAAACGTCCAAGAGGCTTGCTGAAAAATGAGATTTGACCCACTATTTAAAGGAGACAAAGTTACAACGGATCTATAACGGCTACTGTGCGCGGTACCTTATCTCACCCCGCGATACCATATCGCTAAGGTACCGCGTAGGTACTTAAGGTACCGCCACTAGACTCCGCTCCGTTTTTTGTCTTTTAGTGGGGTGAGAATATCTGAGGTATTTGAATCCTTCAAAGGATATTCTAACAGCATTTGGAATATGCCATTTTCAAATTTTCATTTTCCATTTTAATAAAACATTTTCTAAAAAAGAAAGTTTATTAAAAAGTCTTTTGTCTTATTAACAAAAGTGAGTTTTAAGAATAATCATTTTGATGATCACTAAGTATGATTAAGAAAGATTAGTGATATGATTATTACCTTGATGATAGTGTTAGTTAAATAATTCATTTTTTGTTTTACACTAAATGTGTTGTATGGTTTGTTGTGATCAAAACTAAGAAAGATTAGTTAACACTAACAATGTTTTTAGGCATCACTTGCATTAACAATCTCCTCCTTTTTGATTACGACAAACGATAAACTCATTTACGTAGAAACACAAACTATGGAATTATTAACTAGTTTATCACTATCATTTCTCCCCCTTGTCGTAGCAAAAAGGTTAGCAAAAGTCTTTGAAGAACATCGAACTTTGCTAGTAGCTCCCTCTTGGTGGTTGCTCCCCCTTGCTTGGGGCACCAAGTTTGTGAGCTAAGGTGACATGCTACACAAAGGTTAGTAGAAAGGAAAGAAACACCAATGTATATATGATCACTACCTACTAAGTAACTTGAGAGGGAGAAAGAGAAGAAATCTCAAATTAGAAGCAAGTATTTTGCTAAGTATGTCCAAATAGGTAATTGACAAAATCAAACTTCAATACAATGAAGATGATAAGCTTGTCAATGGGTTAAAGCTTTAGAATTGATGGAATCACCCATAAGCAATTGTAAAAAAAATTAACCAAGATCAACTCAAAATAGAACTAATGAAATAGCACACAAATAACACAAAGGTTACATAAAAAGAAAAAAAACAACAAAGAAGATAGTCATACACATAGTATGAGTATCTAAAAGTAATAAATATAGAAAATAAACCACTAAGCATAAGCTAGTCTAATAGTGATATTTTCCAAGATTGCTAAAAATAAATCTAAAAAGACGACGATGCATCATTCGAAGTTTTGTCCACCGGAACGAAAACTTGAATAGGAGGTCGAGTGAGGAGGAATTCAAGAAAATTTAACTTCTCATACACATGAGCAAGTTCAATTTTTTGAAATCGGCAACAATCACACGAGGATCCATGATGCAACACAAAATCGTTTGATGGGGGTATGGCATCAAACTTAGGGTTTGGTGGTGGTGGGGTAAAGGGTTTGGGAGTGTTTTCACAATGCCTTGTGAGGTTTGGGAAGGTTGAAAGGTCATTGAGTTGAGGGGTATTGAAGGATTGTGGTGGTGGTGGAACATGTTCTTTTGCTCCGGTGATGGGGTTTATGGTGTAAGTCTCATTCCAATACTTGATTGGAGAGAAGGTAGGGTTTTTGGGTGGTTTGGACGAAGATGGTTCATTCTTCTTAACCCAAACGGGTCGAACCGAGATTTTCGGTTTCTTTGAAAGCTTGGATGAGGAAGCTTTGGGTGAGTGGGGCTGTGACAAAGAAATGTCAAGGTTAGGAATGTAGGAGTTAGGCATTGTGAGAGTGTAAGAATGATATCTCAAGGTTATGTGAGAGTGAATTCTCAAGGTTGGGAAGGTGTGAGAATGAAATCTCAAGGTTGGGGTATAAGTAAAATGTAATCAAGGTAAGAATTTGAATACAAAATGTGTAGTGTCAATGAATGTTTAGTCAATATGAGTAAACAAGGAATCTTGACTGGGAATAGGGTTTTACAAGTTTTGACAAAAAAAAAACGTCAAAAGCCACTTTCTGGCCGCGGTACCTTATAGGGGCCGGCGGTTCCATATCACTAAGGAACCGCGGGTCTTTAAGGAACCGCGTCCAGTGGACTTTAAACCATGTTTTTCCTGGGTTTTGGGAAAAACTAAGACTTTTTCAAAAAGTTGCAAATCTTGGAATTTTACCTTTATTAGAACCAAAATATGCTAGGGTTGCATAAAGCAACACATTCACAAAGAATGTCTTGACAAAGGGTGACAAAATAATTTAGATATCATTTTGAACCAATTTTAGTCAAGTTTAGGGGTTGTGATAGATTTAGGTTCAATTTTAATTTCAAATTAAAGTTGATTAGTGTGCACAAAAGGATAGAATCACACAAAGCTAAATCCATAAGTCAACAACATGAAAACATTCATTAAGGAAACAAGTACAAAGACAAATAAAACTAACTAATACATAGCTAGCTTATCATTAAATCTAGATAAGTGGTTTTCTTTGGCTTGTTGTTGAAAAACCTTATTAAAAGAAAACTCCATCATTCATCTACTAGGAGGAGGCATGGAGAACAAAGTAAGAAAGAAATCTTGCAAACCCCTATGTAGTCCATACATATCCATCCTTAGGTTATGGATGAGGAAGTGGTTGTAGAGACAACATGGACATCTAGGACCATGAGTTTGTTGAAACCCAAAGTAAGGATCACCCAAGAGGAGGGAAAGAGGGACACCCAAAATTGGGATGTTTGAGTTGGGTGGAGGTGGAGGAGGAAAGTTCTCCAAGGGTGATATGGGTGAAAGAGGAGGCATGTTCCCCAAAGGGGAAATGGGTGAGTGTGGAGGTAAATCCTCCAAGGTTGGTGAAATGGGTGAGTTGTGAGGGGTAAATGGTGAAGTCACCAAAGTGTCATCAAAGTCATTCCCAAAAGGAATGCTTTGGATTGGTTGAGGTTGTGTGGTCACTTCCAAGGGTGCACTTGGAGTGAAGGGTGAAGAAAGCTCATTCATTCTAGAGTTGAATGAAGAGGAGGTAGAACTAATGGAGTTGTTAGTACCATGGGTGGATGAAGTCTTGCATGGTGCAAGAGGTGGGGAAGGTGATGAAGAAATGAGGATAGGAGCATTCTCATTCTTAGGTGTGTGGAATGGTGAGGAGTTAGGCTTAGCTACCTTAACCCTTATTTTGAGTGTTTTCCTTGGGGTGGAGGTCTTGGAAGTGTTTGAGGTTTTGGTACACACCATGGTTGATTAGGGTGGTTTAAGGTTTAGGGAAGTATGTTTGATGTGTGAAGAACATGGCAAACAAGGTGGGTTTAAATGGGTGAGGGGATGATCCAAACTAGTAATGGGTTAAAATCATTTTAGGTGAATAATGAATTTAGGTAACCTAGTTTAGGAAATGTGCAGTTTATTACTGAAAATCATGCAAGGTTTACACAAACTTAAGAAAACAGTGTAAAGCAAAGATGCTGTCGTGCACAGTGATCGGCGGTTCCTTATCTAGGACCGGCGGTACCTTATCGATAAGGAACCGCGGGTCGATATGGAACCGCGACCAGAAGGTTTTCAAAAATTTCCCTTCCTAGTTTTTGATAAACCCAGATTTTTCCCAAAAGTTTCACAAGCCAAAGTTAACTACAGATCATAATCTAATAAGCTAACTATCATAAGGCTTGCACAAAGCTATTTAAAACACAAACATCATTGCGTAAGCAGCATTTAGGATCAAAAAAGCTAATAGTCCAAATATGCAACATAAGTAAATAAACAACTAAACCAAAGTGTTAATAAGCAAATGTTTAAGCTGTAAAAGATAACCAAACTTTGACACAACTCAAAGTCTTCACCTCCTTTTCTTGCCTAAGTCCTGGTCATTTTTCCCAGATACTTGATTCCCTTTCTTGACTCAATCCGGTGTTCATGCAAATCACTTCGGGTTCGAAGATTTTGACGGTAAAGTTCCTCTAAATTGAGATTACTAGGAACTTCACTAGAGGAATGGTGGGGAGGGGAAGCAATGACATCTAAACCATCCACGAATGAGTTTATGGAGTGGTGAGAAGAACTCGAAGAGTCAATGGGAGCACTTGTGCCAATGCCATCATCATCACTTGTTGGCATGTCCATGTCCTCATCATTGAACTCTAGTTGGTCGAATTTACGATCAGATCTTATCTTTCTCTTATATACCTCTTGAATAGGTAGCATGACCCGTTTGACAGGTTGAAATTGAGAAAGATCAAGATTTGGAAAATCACGGCCAACCCTTTTAAAAAGGCGAGTGAGAAGCATTGCGTAAGGAAGGTTTGTTTTGGGTTTGTGAATAGCATAATTGATCCGTTGAGCGATAAAATATGCCAAATTGTACTTGGTGTTGGTAAAGATGCAATATAACATATGCACTAAACACGCCGGAACATGATCCCGGTTTCCACCAAGACAAAACACATTTTCCCTAAGAATATTGGTCCATTGAACCATATTATCATTAAGGTCGCTCAAGAGAACCTCATGACGTTTTACCGAACGTACCTTAGTATGAAGGCTTCTCTTAACGGGTCGATTACGCTTTTTGGAGACGATGTCGATAATGAAATCAAGATCAATTTCCTCATGATCATTTGGAGGACAATTGTAGGATTCAAGGAGAGCACTAAGCTTCCATTTATCCGTGAAGCGACAAGTGCCTTCAAATGGGACATCAAGAATTTGACCAAACACTTCGAGAGAGTATTGAATGAGTTGATCTTTCAAGATGAACCTAACAAATATTCCGTCATTGTTTTCAATGACGGAGTATGTGCTGAAGAAATCCAATAGGAATCGAGGATAGATGTCTTCCTTAATGTTCAACGAACAACCAAATCCAATGTTTTCAAACATGGACTTGATGTAGACATAATCCTTGATATCTTTTTGGACAACTCTACCCTCATGAAAGCAACGAGATTGAAGAGAGGAAAAAGTATGGGCAAGGTGAGTTGAATGACAAAAGTCGGATAGGTTAGGCATATATTGTTTGGTGAGTTGATGATCCTTTTGGTATTGTGAAGGCATGACTAGTACCTAAATAAACACAAAACAATATTTCTCCAATCACTCATATGAAAAATAAAAAGGAAAACGAAAAATGAAAATGTGTTATATCAATTTCTTGACAAACATAGGATTGAATCCATATCATTTTCATGTTCACAGTGTGTCTATTCCATCATTAACCAGGAACACATGATCTATGTTAGATCAACAATGTATTAGAACATTGGTTTTTCAAAACAAGGTTTTTAGGTAAGCATTAACAATGTCATTACCTACTTGTTCATGGGTTCATCTCAAATCCATCATTCAACCAAAATCATTTAGCCTAGATTCGGATTTGTTCTACAAGTGGGTTTTAGTGAAATCTTAATGAATATCAACCTAAGGAATCAGAGTAAGATTACCATGTCAACCCACATTCCTATTAAGGTTTTAATTCAATTTCAATTTTAAAAATCCCCAATTATGAAAGGATTAACCCTAGAACAAAATAGTTGAAATTGAAAGAAAATACTTACAATTAATTGATGTTAGATGAAGGATGAGTGAAACCCACAACTTGGAATCAATTAATTTGAGTGATTGAAGGTTTTGGAAGCTTCTACAATGGTGGAAAAGGTCAAACCCGTCGGCTGTGTGTTTTTAGGAGAGAGAGAGTTTGGTTTGAAAAAGAATAAAAAACTCAAACTGGCGCTCTGACAAAAGTTACTGCCCGCGGTACCTTATCGATAAGGAACCGCGGGTTTGAGCCGCGGAGATAAGGAACCGCCTACAGAGGCAGGTTTTTATCTCTGAAAAACGACAAATTTTGAAAATCCAGTTTTTCTAAAATACTTAAAATTAAATCATGAGACTTTTAGACTATCATTGGATCATCATAACACTAAGCAATATGCCTTAATGAAGGATTACGAGTTAAATCAAGATCGAAAAGAACCGAAACGGACAAACGACTACTCGTAGCAAAACGACTAAGTGGAGAGAAGTCAAGAGAAGAGAATCAAGACTAGGATCAATGCTCAAGGGATTAATGACAATCTTCAAGTAGTTGTAACGAGTAGCTTGTGTCATATATAGTGGTTTAAGACGTGCCTTTCCGGCGAAACGATAAACGGCTTTGGTAATGAATAAGCACAAAGCAATTATTCAAGTATAGACTAAGATCACTTTCAATTATAGTCTTAGTCTAAACTAAAATATGAGCAAGGTATTATTTCACTTTCTCTCCCACAAAGGGCCTACTAACCGTATGGGTGCAAACCATGGAAATCATGCTTGATACTTTAATTTTCTACTAACTCACTCTACATCACCATAGTGAGTCAAGTATCCAAGCAATGAAGGTTTGAGAGGATAAAAGAAAAGAAACACAAACCACAAATAAATGTCAAGGCAAGGATGCCGAGAACAAGCACATAGTCAAGTAATGATCAAAAGAATGATCAAAGGGCGTGTGGAAGAACGAAATCGTACATTGGCCACAAAGAGCAATCCATGAAGGAATAAGTGCTATGCCCAATCAATGACAATGATGAGTACTAAGTCTTCAAGGACTAGTATCATTCTCAATCATCTTGGTATCATCCTTCAAAGATGTTAAAGATCAATGAAGATGATCTTTCTAAAAGTGCAAGTAACTCAATCCATAACCAATTAATAGATTGATCTTCATGAGTACCTACACAAAGCAAGATGCAAACTAGTAGATACATTTCAAGAGTATATCTAAAATGCATAAAGGCTACTAATCTTAAGTGGGATGCAATATTATCAATTAAAAGACCTATTTTCAAAGAAAACATAGTTTTGACCAAAGAGAAACTTTAGTACAACTAGACCTTCTAATTTGAGGAGACAATGAATCTATCCAAGTTTCAAAGTACAATATACTTCAAAGATCTTGAGTGACCATCGCTCTGATACCAATTGTAGAAACTAGAAGGGGGGGGGGGGGGGGGGGGGGGGGTTGAATAGTTTCTCTTCGATTGGTGACCAAATTAAAATTACTTTCAATTTGGTTTGTATCAAAACTATCTTTTACTTGAGGCTAAGTTGCATAATGATTAGGTTCAATTGAAATGCACTAGCAAGGATAATAAGCAAGTATAATGATAATGAAATAAGTAAAGAGTAAGGAAGGAGACAACCTAGTGGGAAGACACCAAGATTTATAGTGGTTCGACAACGAGGCTCTATCCTCGTTTCTACTCCACTCCTCGAGTACACCTACTCGAGATTTCCACTATATCCACAAGCTCCCTTCTCGGCGGAGAAAACCTTACATCGTTGCTTACATTATTTTCCGACACTAAGCTAAATGTCGAGACCTAATCTTTAGCTAGGACCAATCTACACGACGTTGCCTACTTCACAAATTAACGACACAAGGCTAGATGTCGGGTTCTAATCTTAAGGTAGAACCAATCTTCACGACGTTGCCTACTTCACCATTTTACGACACAAGGCTAGATGTCGAGTTCTAATCAAAAGCTAGAACCAATCTTCACGACTCTTCACTTTGAAGCTAAGTGAGAACTTCACACAACACAACTACTAATCACTTTAAAGTTTAGTGAGAACTCACAAGACACAACCACATCACTTTATAGTTTAGTGATAACTCCTAATCAAATCTATTACAACTCAACTAGACTTATCCAAGTACACACATGTAGCTTGGATTTACACAACACAAATCCAAGCAAACACATATGCAATGGATGTACACAACAAATCCAAGTATCCACAAATAACTTGGATGAACACAACTAGTTCAAGTATTCATAAATACGTTGGATTGACCTAAAACAAAAAGAGGTATCATGATGAATATGACTAACTCATAGATTCATCTTTATAACTACACTAGTGAGTGAGTGATTTTTTCATTGGACATGGTAAAGGAGGGGATCAAGAGGATAATCATATGTAAACATCCTTAACAATTTAAGTGATCATTTACTAATGATTATGCTATAGAAAATAGAAAGAGGGCTGAGAAAAACGTCCAAGAGGCTTGCTGGAAAATGAGATTTGACCCACTATTTAAAGGAGACAAAGTTACAACGGATCTATAACGGCTACTGTGCGCGGTACCTTATCTCACCCCGCGGTACCATATCGCTAAGGTACCGCGTAGGTACTTAAGGTACCGCCACTAGACTCCGCTCCGTTTTTTGTCTTTTAGTGGGGTGGGAATATCTGAGGTATTTGAATTATTCAAAGGATATTCTAACAGCATTTGGAATATGCTATTTTCAAATTTTCATTTTCCATTTTAATAAAACATTTTCTAATATGGCAGCCATTTTTCTTCTTTCTTGGACAAGGTCCAGGTTCAGACGAAGCTCTTCTTCATTGGTCCCTTCGTTAAACATCAATGTTCAGTACATCCTCATTCCGATCTCAGCCAGGATGACGGCTTCGCTGCCGTAATTCAAGCTGAAGAGAGTCTCTCCATTATTGGTCTTCATCATGGTTCGGTGAGCCCAAAGGACACTGGGCAATTCATCAACCCATCTAGTCATATCCCGTCCTAACCATGCCTTCACACCGTGCATGAGTGACTTGTTCGCCCTTTCAACTAGACCGTTTGCTTGAGGATGTGCTACAGCGGTGTTCATTTGTTTGATTTGCCACTTAACACACCATCCGTTGAACGGGTTGTTAACCAATTGGGTTCTGTTGTTTGTTACTATTATTCTTGGGACCCTGAACCTTCACACTATGTTCTCTCAGACAAACTTCTTCAAATATTTTCCATTTACTTTGGTCAACAACTTTGCCTCTATCCACTTTGTAAAGTAGTCTATCGCTACTATTATGAATTTGACTCCTCCGATAGCTTTAGGGAGGGTCTAAGGATGTCTAAACCCCATTGGTATAATGGCCATGGAGACATGATCGAAGTCATGAGTGTCTTTGGAAGCTTGGGGATTGAGGCATGGATTTGACAAGAGTCACATTTTACGACCACCTCATATGTGTCTCGGTACATTGTTGGCCAATAATACCCTTGTCTCTTTATTTTGGCTACCACCGGCCTGTACCCGAGATGCATTCCGCAACCTCCCTCGTAGACCTCCCTAATTATGTAATTCTCCTGTAGTGAGCCTACGCATCGCAACATAGGGGATATATATGTTTTTTTGAAGAGCACCCCTCATTCAATGACGAATTGTGGGATCTAGATTCAGAGCTTTTTGGTTTCGTCGGGGTCAGTCGGCCATATCACCTCTTAGAGGCATTTGAGGATTGAGTCATCCAATTGTCCCCTTCTTCTTCCACTGCATCGTTGACTTCTTCCGGATCTACTGACCGGGATCCTAACGCTTCGACCAAAACTTCCTTAGTGGGGTGGTTGAAAGCTATGGATGGTAGCTTGCTTAGGATGTCTGCCTTCTGGTTTTTATTCCTCGGTATGTTCAGGATGGTGAACTTACTAAACATGGACACGCTTTCTTTTGCCTTGGCAAGGTATTTTTTCATTTGCTCGTTGTTGGCGACAAACTCTCCGTTGATTTGACATGCCACCGATTTTAAGTCAACCTTGGTCTGAAGTGTCTGAACTCCCATCTTCTCTGCCAACCTTAATCCTGCTATTAACGCCTCATATTCGGCTTCATTGTTCGAGGTTTCAAAGTTGAGGCGGAGGGCATATGTATATTCCGTCCCCGACGGGTCTATCAATACTAGGCCTACTCCGACCCCGTTCGAGCTCGCGGCCCCGTCCGTAAATAACGTCTATTCTACCTCACTTGGCTCAGCGATTTATGTGGTGCAGATCAATTCTTCTCCGAATGGTGTTTCCGCCAGGAAGTCGGCCAACACCTGGCCTCTAATAGATTTATCCATAACATAAGGTTCACTTTACCGGACATCCGGAAGTGATTAACAATTCATGAAGGGGACTATGAAAGTGGGTTAAAGCTACTTAGGCATATCCATAAACCATACTTTAGTGAAGTATATACAATAAGAGCACATTTTGCGTCCAAGAAAATAACAAAGCATTATCTCATCCATAAACAATACCTCAGCAAAGTATTTAATAAAAGCATAGTTTGCACCATAAGTAGATATAAGCAGTTATCTCACATCAAAGGAGTAGTTTAAAGAAAATGAGTTATAAGCTTACTCACATATTCACAAGTATGTAACATAAACAATCATCGAAACGTAAAAACACGTATGTGTCACAAACAATACTTGAAAATTCTTAACACGTATAACATCAACAAGCATGCATCTCCCCCAAAAGAGATTTAAAACATTTATAAAGCGATTTCAAAAAGAGAGAGGGGTATGAACTCACCTCGATGTTGCAGAGCAATTAGCAGAAATGTAATTATTAAGTGTAGCGTAATATAAACTGAAACGACTTGATACAAGAAGTCGCAGTCTATCTTATCGACTATTTCCCACTATTCAAATCGATGCATCTAAGTTTCCCGATGAAATGTTTCATCAATACCACCAGGTAGTAAACAGTTTAGATCCCATGTTGTAATCATTTGGTTTTCGGTTAAGTAGATGACGCGAAAGATACCACCAAAGTATGTAATATATATACCTAATATATGTTGCACACGGGAGAACATAGCATTTATAAAATATTATTTTATAAAAATCATAACTACTGTATATATTTTTAAAACTTCGTTCGAATAAAATAGTCAAAGTATACAATACCTTGCAACTATTATTTAAGTAAGAAAAGTAAATGAAACCAAAATGATTCGACACATTTTCAAAGTCACCAGTTAATTTAATAACGAACATTTTATAGAAGCAAACACACATTTTAGAGTTTCGAACAAAGTTTTAAAAATATATACAGTAGTTATGATTTTTATAAAATAATATTTTATAAATCCTTATTTCTTTATTCGACAATATAATATTTCTTAAATCCTTTTAGTTTCTAGATAACATTTATAAAATTATTAAATATAAAATTTATAGATTTTTCGACATGGCCTATACGCTTATGTAACATTACCCACATTCACAAAATCCAATGTTTTTCCCTTTTTTAAATCAACCTGTGTTATAATATCAGCATATGATAGTTAACGGATGATTCAAGACACGAAATTTTCGCCATTATGTTCCACATGATTTTTCCTATGAAAATGAGTATTCACTCGACCATTGCTTCATAACGTTTTATCAACTCATTTAAAAATGTTGATTATCTATCGGGTATCTCGGACAAGCTTCGTTTTAAAGAAAAATAGACTTCAACTTAAATATTCTTGTTTTTGAACAAACACTATTGAATAAAAATATATCAAATAATTTAATAAATAATTACATTAAATATTTCGTGATAATTAAATAATAATTTAATTTTTATCGTGTCAGTACGCAAACTGTACGATTTTATAGATTTTGCAAAATATGTCTCGTTTTAAAACCAATAAGTTTGGTAACGCTAAAAATGAACTTCGAATAATAATTAATATAATTTATTATTGTTTAAAGTCTGAAAATTTCTCGGTTGTTACAATAACCAAAACCGATATCTTTTATCGTCCTAATTGTTCAACAAGGGGTATAGCGTGTGTGTATTCATGTAAGTTTTTTTTTACAGTTTCTCGAGTTTGATATTCGTGCTCGATACAACTCGTGATTTAACATTGCGCGATTGAACATCTAATTGTCAACATTTTGTATTTCTCAAAAAGTATATGAGTAAAAACTATAAAAATGTACTCCATGTTAATTATTACGGCTATATTATTGTTTTATTCTTATTATTACTTAAATAAAGAACAACACTAATAATTTAGTAACATTGTTTTATTAAAATTAAAAAGAAGCAATATAATTTTTTAGTAAATTTATTTTGTCTTCCGTTTCTATCGACAGGGCCAACAGGTACACTCAAACATTAAGTTTATGTTTCTTACGAGCATTTATTCAAAGTACCGTCAGTGGTCATTGGAAAAAAACTCTTTCTTACTTTAACACATCAATGTTATATCAACTTTCTCTCTTTAACTTTTTACTTCCATTCACTCTCAATTTTCATCCACAGTACAATACAGATCACTTGATAGAAAATCCTACTCCTTTAGTCTTGGTATACCCCAGAGGACTTGAACCCTCGTTTTCTCCGTGAAAGAGAGAGGTCGTAACCACTGGACCATATGGGCCTATGTCACCTTCATTCATAAATCAACTAGAAATAGGTAATAAGGCAAATACCATAGAAGGCCACCTTAACTTAATATAACTCAGGCCTAGAGCCGCCGTTGGGATTTAGGTGATGCATAGGATATAAATAAAAAGGAAAAAAAACTCGTTAACTATTCTGAGGATTAATCGTAATCAAACTTTATCATTAAACTATAAAATCTTGAAACTGTACTCATTGGTCTTTCTCGCCTTTATCTTTCTAATTTTCGAAGGGTTATGCGTTGGATCCAAGATCCTTCACTCCGTAGTAGACTCAAGGTGGTTTACCAAACTATGATTTGTTCGGTCAAATTATATTGAGCCTTAAGTCATACTGTCAATTAACGACAGGAAAAGAGGGCAATAAAAGAAGAGAGAAGACGGAGATCTAGATTAGCTATACCTACATTAATAATAATATAAGCTAATAATCACAACATTCATACAGTTTTCTGGTATTCAATATCGAAGTAGATTAGAACCGTGACCCAGGAAAGAATCAATTCGTCCGTGCTCCATTGAGAGAAGCACTCTCTACCGGCTTAGCTCTGAGATTGTAAATCGAAGAAGTAGTCGGTTCTTGTTAGGATAACCCAACTGCTAGCGTACTAATTGTTTTGTTATTAAATGTATTGTGTGCAAGTTCATAAAGGACCCATATTTTTAAACCAATTGGTTTTGTGTTTTCAAAGAACACATATGCGTGTTTATGAGATTTGTTGTTCGTTTGCAATTAGCTAAAAGGTACAAGTATTGTTTTAGGTTTATCTTAATTAGTACATGTTATGTGTAATCTATATCGGATGCATTCATATTCATATTGCATGCTAAATTCAAATAATTAGGCACATGACTCTCACGTTCGAATTAAATACTTAATACATACAAATATACTTCACAAAATACCCTATATACGCTTACGAACCAAATAAACATTATTAGTTTGCACGAATAATGAGAGATACCTGACTCATCATTGTGAGCATTTTTTGGCTCACCGAATTGGCTCACTAGACACCCAAAGTGAGCTCACCCTTGAGTGAAGGCCTGTACATACCTTTGCGCTATCAACATAGATAACTTTATTTAGAGTATAAGATGTACTAGAGAATAAATTTCTCTTCACTTTGTTCTCACTACTGCCACATCAACGCTATATCATACCAAAACAAATAACAAAAATATCCCCTCATTAATCACATTCATTTTCTTCTTTACTCTGGCCCCATAAAAATACCTCCTTTACTCATAAACCCAAAGTTGTTTGTCTTATTCGTTTCATAAGCCAGTGAAAAGAGTGAAAAAACCGAAAAAGAGAGAAGGCGGTGTGGTGAAAAGAACCAAAAAACACGGAAAGAATGTCACCTCAAACCGGAGAACGTCTTCTTTTCTTTCCATCATATCGTTCTTTTTTGTATGATGTAAGTTTATGTCATTGTACTTGTCTGTTACAAAAGTCACTCAAAAGCTCAACAACTTAATTTAAGTAATCCATAAACTCTTACATGATGATGAGTGATTCCAACAAATAAATAACAAAAGACAATTAACCCAAATACGTATTAGAAATATAATAAGGTCAATAATAAATAATTAAATCGCAAATTGAACTAAAAGAAACAAATTTGAACAACTAGAATGATTGATTTATCTTACTATGAAATGTAAAATGTAAACATAACCTTGTCTCTTAGTAAAAAACAATAGTAACATGCTTAAAGTTTGAGTTGAATCATGTTGCAACTATTATCTAAAGCACCTCTAACGTATGGTTGAAGAATGATTTTTTCTTTTTACAAAAAGTTTATGTTTGAAAAATTGAAACATTAGAGTTAAATCTATATAGACACTTAAATTAGCATAAACCTATCCAACTAGTCATAATCACCCACTTTTTAAAAAACTCACTTCCCACCACTTTTTTAAAAATTAAATATCTCACAAACGGTAAATTGTCAAAAAAAAAATACACAACTGTGACGAGAATTAAGAGGGTGTTTGGTTAAGCTTATGAGTAAAGGTGGCTTATATTATATAAACCATTTTATGGCTTATATAATAAAAGCTTATAAGCTTATGTTTAGTGTTTGGTTTAGCTTATGTTTAATAAGCTTAAAAGCCTAAGTGTTTGGTTTAGCTTATGTTATTAAATGACCAAAAAGGACATAGTTTAAAAAGTTATTTTCCTCCTTAACCAGATTTTCTTCATCTTCGTCATACGAATCGGACTCATTACTATCCATCTGATCTGATGAAACACAAAAGATATGTTGCACATGTAAAACATATATAGCATAGAAATAAAGATTTTATTCTAGTACAAAGTCACTTAACACAAGTAACATCACAGTAGCAAAGATATAGCAATAGCAACAATACACCATTATTCATTAATTACACATGTAATATAAAAGACACTAATTCAATTGACAATTATTTCAAGAGCAACATTTAAAAGCCCAGTTACATAAGATATTCAATTAAGATGTAGCAACAATTCGTTGACTACATATGTGTAGTATTAATTAAATATGTTTAATTAAAGATGTATTACTATCTAAAACAAATATAATCTATTAATGTGAAAAAACAAAAAAAAAGGATGTTAACTGATGATTATAACGATGAAGGGAAAGATGAAAATGTGACAAGGGATGATGGAGGCGTGATATATGGAGGCTGTTTATATAAAAAAAAAATATGAAAGTTCTTAGGGTTATAGTTGTAAATTGGATAAAGGTATATTATATAAGCCCAACCCCTCACATAAAAGCCTTATTTTTTTGGCTTATCAAAACACCTATATATAAGCATATAAGCTTAGTTATATAAGTTTAACCAAACACTCATTTGGGCTTATATATATATGTTATATAAGCAAATAAGCATAAAAGCCTTGTATATAAGCTAAAACAATACACCCTCTAAATCATCTATCTATCAAGGGGCACATGTATACACTTTCGACGAACTTTTTTTTCGACCTTTTTTTCTTAAGTCACGTCTAGAGAGAATCATATATGATTCGTCACGAATCATATATGATTCGTCACGAATCATATATGATTCGTCGCGAATCATATATGATTCGTCGCGAATCATATATGATTTTCAGTAAATCATATATGATTCGTGATATGAATAAAATATGATTTTCTGAGATTCATATATGTTTCGTGACGAATCATATATGATTCTCTCCAGACGTGACTTAACAAAAAAAGTCGAAAAAAAAGTTCGTCGAAAGTATATACATGTGCCCCTCGATAGATAGATGATTTAATTCTCGTCGCGATGATATATTTTGTTTTACGTAATGATGAACGGTTTGTGAGATATTTAATTTTTTAAAAATGAGTTTTTTGTTACATGATAAAAATAGATAGTTGTGATTGGTTGGTTGAGTATATACTAAACTAAAGGTTTATAAGAATCTTTAAAGACGAAATATTCATTGTTATTTCAGTTTTTTTCGTTCAAACAACTTTATTATTAATTATTAAATTAGTGCAACAAAAAGATGGAAGACACCACAAAAATCATTTAATAAACCTGCTCACTCACAAAAATGTACAATTTTTTTCTCAACGGTGCGTGAGAAACATCAAAAGTCTGGTGGCTGGTGGTAATAGAGTGAGACGCGTCGGAAGCCTACATAAGCTGGGGAATCGATCGACTTTATAACGTTACACAGCAACTCCTCATCTTACTATCTTATAAAAGAGATTAGACCCTCTCTCTTCATTTAATGCCAAAAAATTAAGTAGTACAACAAATACAACATAATGTACAATATATTAATGCAGCCAAGAAAATTAAATTTAAGTGATACAAGATTTTAATGCATATATACAACTTTATATCTCTAATATATACAAATCATTTAATCAAACTTAATTAAAACATAATAAATTAAAACATAATTAATAATACAATTAAAACAACTCACCACAAATTACAAGCAAAACAACACATCGTACAAATCTCCTCTATCATATT
This sequence comes from Glebionis coronaria, assembly GCA_025667525.1. Taxonomy (NCBI): domain Eukaryota; kingdom Viridiplantae; phylum Streptophyta; class Magnoliopsida; order Asterales; family Asteraceae; genus Glebionis; species Glebionis coronaria. The sequence goes on along the minus strand of CM046877.1, from coordinate 192,121,805 downwards.
TTTTTTCCTTTATCCTTGCAATCATATATACAAACCTCTTTTAGGTTGATATCTCATTCAAATGTTTAAAAGAGGTTATCTCAATTCTCACGCTTAATTGAGTTTCGAAAATAAAGTTACACATATTACATATTACATATACGCCACAAGTAATAATATCCTTATATTAAAATTACGTTTTTGACATATTTTTAGGTGAAAACTATCGTTATCCATAAATTATTGCTATGAAACACGAATAATCAAATTTAATTCACTCTAAAAAAATTTAAAATTTAGTTACAGAGTACCCGTCGCCGCATCACGCGAGTACCCTGCTAGTACTAATAAAAAAGCTTTTATATACTTCTAGGAGAAACAAAACCAACACTAGACCATATGATTTACGCTTTATAAAGTAATATTTTAAGCAGTACTACATATTTAATCATTCGTGACAACAGTAATTATAACTGATTCTACTAAGGCTGGTGCGAGTGGCAACAAAGTTATTCACCGTCACTTCAGCGTCACCTTAGCTTTTTAACAAACTCACCCAAACTCACCTACGTGGGTAATGACACTCACCCAAACTCACTCACATTCACTTTTCATACCTATTTTTAAATTTTTTAAATACACCCCACTCACAAAAAACACTCAAAATTAAACCTAACCTAAAAAATAAGAAACATTTGGGCCCACATGTATAAAACTTGCTGGGGTGAGTTTGGCTATGTTTTTTTGTTGCCTGTGAACGACTCGCGCGCGGCTTTGACTGGGTGGGGTGGGGGCTACGCGTGGCTTTAGGCAACTCGCGGGTGGCTTAACTGTCACTCCCACCCGCCTAAGATAGCTCTCAAATACACACACATACGTAGTACCATGATACACCTTCTTCATGATCATTATTAAAACGACATGTTAATAGTTAGTGAGTCAAGTCATATAATGACATCTAAACGAATAGTATGTCTTCTTCAAACCCTGACTTTGTTATGATTAAACTTCCTATCCGCTGTCCGCTATTTAAGAAGGTATTCCTCCTTCTTCGTGATGATGAGTCGACATGTAGTATACTCTCACACACACATACTACACAGTGAGTATGTGTAGACATAATTGTACCAACAAAACAATACCCCATCAGCATTAACTATGACATCTGACCTGTCAGTCAGTATGTCTTTCTCAATGTCTTACTAGTTACTACTACCTCCGTTCCATATTAATAGTCCATATTACTATTTTGGGACGTCCCAAATTAATAGTCCAGTCTAAAAATAGATAAGAAATGTAGATTAAGTTTATGATAGTACCCTCACTTGAGGGTATTATTACAAACAATAAAGAAGTTGTAAATTAAATGGTTAAGGACAAAATTGTTATTGTGTAAAAAGTAAGAGAGAGAAAGCTGAAAAAGTAATGTTTTTATTAATATGCGTGTTTCTTGTCGGTGGACTATTAATATGGGACGGAAGGAGTACTACATTAAAAATACACATTTCTTTCTTTATAGGTATCACCAAAAACAAATGTTAATTAGTAAATTTTTATATAAATAAAAGATGCCCCAATAACCAACAAATATATATTAAAAAAAATATAAACTCACTTACTCATATGTCTTCAACCCATCACAACAAGATTCATCTCCATAAAACAAAAATTCTCACCTTCACCCGCCACCCCACCGTCGTCTCAAACACCTCCTGGTGCTGCCCTTTCACTAACAAACACCTACCCACTTCATATTTTCCGACAGTGATTCCATTACCGGTGTCTTTTTCCGGTGAATCTTTGCCGGATAATCAAAAAAACGACAAAATGGAAGCATACCCATCTTCATTTTCTAATTTCAACTCTGCATTGACTGCTGGACTGTTAAACCCCATGTCGCCGCCGCTGCCGTCGTCTCCGTCCACCGGAGATAAAACACGATCTAGTCCCACCCTTTTTGAAATGATGGCTAATGAGCCTGATGCTAAGGTTAAAAATGATATTAATGGAAATGTGAGTTATGTGAATGGGGGGAACAACAATAGGAAAGGTATTAATGGGGTCCCACAAGGTGTTATTGTAGATAAGCAAGCTTTGATGCAACAAAGGTTGTTGGATCTTTTGTCTTGCAGGAGTCCGGGTAGTCGGTTTAATGATTCGAGTTCCAGTGATGTGAAGCTAACTTTGAGCTGTAAAGATGGTATGAGTGTTGTAATGTATGCTCATAAGGAGATTTTGGTTGCTCATAGTAGGTTTTTCACGGTTAAGTTGGCGGATTATAGGTGGAAAGTAGGTCAAGGACAACAACAATTGCCTTATGTTGTTGAGATTAGTGATTGTGATGATATTGAGGTTTATATCGAGTCGATTCGGTTGATGTATTGTAAAGATTTGAGGCGGAAGCTAATGAAGGAAGATGTTCCTAGGGTTCTTGGTATCTTGAAGGTATGTTAATCATGTTAGCTTACATCGTTTTGTTACTGTTTATAATATATATATATCGACCTCTCTATACTTGATGTTTTGATTGTGATCCTCTTGATATATCGATTTGGTGTATTTGATTTCGTATGTTACATGATTATATTGCCAATGAGTGCCTATTAGACAAGAAGTGTATGTGGTAATTGTTAGAACTGTGTTCAGCACCCTCATATAGTGTACCATTAAGTAGAGCGACATCTTGATGTAAAGCACTGGTTTTCTATAGTTACTTGGTTAGGAAGACGACTTTTGATTGTTATAAAAGGAATCGTAAAGGTTTGCTTATATATATGTACCACTGAAGTTCAGGAAATTATTGAACTTGTAATTCTAATAATAATATAGTATCTTCCATGTTTTTGCCTCTCACTTGTGAATGTGTGATTGTTAGTTATAGCCATGCTCCAAAATGGTTGCAACATCTTGAAGGGACACATAGTTTAGGGAAAGTTTTGACTACAATCAAACACAATTAACCTTACTAGTCATAAACATCTTGTAATCATTTAAACGAGTTACGGTAAATGTTTGAATGGAGACTAGTTTACTCAGCTACTCATATTTCACTTGTGAGGATTTACTCATCTATGCAAAATTGCAATCTATGACTTCACATAGTTTTACTAATATGGTTGGCAATCAATCAAATATCTTATATAGCATAATTCTTTGATGTTAGATTTAGGGGAGACTTTATGCCCGCACGTTGCTGCTGGTTTTAAAGTACACGTATTTGAATGTGGTGATGGAACTTTTCAATGAGTTAATATATAGTTTCATATACCTAAATCACCCGGTTACTTAAGTTATTCCCGGTGAGGCTTAAAGGTCAATTAAAAATTAGATCCTATGACTCTTATAATCTAGATTCGTGAAAATCTAATATCTTTTAGGGAAAAAAATTCAGTTTTTATAAACTTTTTTATTGTAAATTAGTTTGCTTTTCTATTATATAAAACATGAATTATAATCTCATTAAAAATGTTAATTTACAATATTGTATTTGACATTTTATTTTAAGTTTTCTAAGAACTCGGTTATTAATAATAATAGAAAGGAAAAAAAAGGTATGATAGAAGTAATCACGAAAGCAAATAATACGGAGTAATAGTTCTAGGGGTCGCTATGTCGATTTTTTTTAATAAGAAAGCACGTTTGTTCAGTATTGTTTGATTACTGTTATTAAGCTACAGGTTGATAAGGAAGACACATTAAAACATCATGTCGTCTCCATATAATAACATATGTTTGTTTGACATAGATTATGAACAAATATTCAAACTTGAAATGCTGCAATTTAAGGTGTGACGGTACTACACATGCATGCCATTACAGGGAGATTACGTTTAAAACAGTAGGTATTTTAATTGTAATTTCAACATAGGTCTCAGCTGCGATTGGTTTTGATGCTGGGGTTTTATCGTGTTTGGAGTACCTAGAAGCCGCTCCATGGGCCGAAGATGAAGAAGAAAAGGTATCATCTTTATTATCCGAGCTTCAACTTGAAGGATCAGGTGCCAACGAAGTTTTGAAACGAGTTTCAGTTGATATTACACCCGGGGTTGAGGAAAGTAACAACAATGAAGACGTTCTTCTTAAACTCTTACACATCATTCTTGAAGGAAAAGACGAAAAAGCAAGACGAGAAATGAAAGTTTTAGTAGCAAAAATGCTTCGTGAGAATTCTTCGCCTAACGATCTGAAAAAGGATTCTTTATATTCCGCCTGTGACAAATGTTTGGTTTTATTAAAAAAACATTTCTTGAAAGCTTCCAACAAAGATTTACTAGAAGTAACCCAAATCACACGACAAGCGGATAACCTACATTTTCTTCTCGATATTCTAATCGATAGACAGATTTCTGAAGATTTTCTCAAGTCATGGGCATCTTTGACTGAATTGTCTGAAGTTCATTCAAAAGTACCACCACTTCATAGATATGAAATCAGTCGAGTTACATCACGATTATTTGTGGGGATTGGAAAAGGTCAACTTTTGGCTTCAAAAGATTTAAGATGTTTACTGTTACAAACATGGTTGGTTCCTTTTTATAATGATTTCGCTTGGATGAAGAGAGCATCAAGAGGGTTGGATCGTCATTTGATTGAGGATGGGCTTGGAAATACCATTCTGACGTTGCCTTTGTCTTGGCAACAAGAAATTTTAATGTCTTGGTTTGACCGATTTTTGAATTCGAGTGATGATTGTCCGAATATACAAAGAGCGTTTGAGGTTTGGTGGAGACGGACTTTTTGTAGAAAGGATGGTCAGCAGTCTGAAAGATCAGGACAATTCCGTATTTCAAATGAAAGTTTCAGGCATTCGTGAAATAAGGTATTAATGGATTTCCACTATTTTTTTTCTTTAGATAAAAGAAAAGAACCCTCACTTTAGCTGAGTAAAATTAGTAGAGGTAAAAAATGAGGGAGTCAGGCAGGTAGGGTAATGGGTTAAAACACCACGGGTCTGCTGATCTGAAACATTGTTCACCCAATTGTACCCATTTGACCCACTTTTTATGAGTTATAACCTATTCTAAGTAAGTGGTCAAACTGTCACCTCTTATAGTCCAGGGGTAGCATGGTGTCGGATATGTGTACCCAGGGACGGACTTTCATGGGTGCCGGGTGTGGCACGGGCTACACAAGATTTTAGCTCAAGTGCAAAAAAAAATAAAAATTGTCGTTTTTTGTTATGTGCAACCCCCATATTTTTTTGCTACTTTCGTTTCTTACGGTGTAACTTTAGTTAACCCAACAACTAATTTGTGCAACACCCTCTTAAAAATCTTAGGTCCGTCCCTGTGTGTACCACGCAACCATTTCCCTCGGGTAATTTTCCGGGCGACCTTACAATATGAGATTTTAACTTGTGATCCGTGACTTTTGTTCTTGCTTTTTTTCTTTCTTTGCGCAGATCATATACAATCATTGCTTCTGTTTATGAAAAGTTTTATTGAGTCATCAAGGCCATTTTTAATTGATTATTGAAGAGTGGGAAATGGCGACTCATGATGGCATCTTTCGTCACGACTATGGACCAGCTTTTCCGCGTGTTCTATCTTTTAACTGGTGAGTATATGCTTACTCGGAAATTAACTACTTATGAGTGATGACAAATAGTTTGATGTAAAGATTGGATTATTAATTTTGATTAGCAAAAGAAGATGTGATCCCTATTCAACCTTTGTTTGCACTTTCTTAGAATTAGTTATCATTTGTACTTTCTTAGTATTAGTAGTATCATTTTAGCGAATCAATTCAGTCTTTTTGTGTGAGGTTACATCAGTTTATATAGTGTTTGGTAGCATTTTACATTTATACCTCATGAATTGATACAAAAGAGTTGCATTTTGTGTTTAAGAATGTGAATTTGTGACTTTTTTTTTCTTCCTATAAGAAGCATATGGTAGTTGGTTGCTTGTTTTGGTGATGAGTTGTTTTCAAGTGAATTAATTTGAATTTTGAAGCCTCATGTGTCATGTGACCCCCACTGACTATATTCTTCTCTATGAAAGTATATCTTAATCTACAATTATTAGATACTTTAATGGTTGTGATGGTGATGGAATCAACTAGTTGGTAGATGGGTTGCCATTTTTATATACTTGACATGTACTGCATGTGGATGTGTTTGGAGCATACATATATGGAATGCATATATGCATTCATTTATTTGGATAGATTACATCAAGTTTGTTTTTGTTTCTTGTAAGATATTTTTAGGTAACATCTTGATTGAGTCGTTGGCCTTATCTTTATACTTGTAAGATATACATGTTCACATACATTGGGGATTTGGTTTATGTGGTCTTGTTAACAAGGTGAACTCTATTAAGTAATAGTTTGATCTTGAGCAGAGTTCAAGCTTAACTACAAATATCAGATCGAGTATACATGTAATCCACTTTAGTCCATATCTAACTTTTCAAGCCTTGTCAAGTCCAATTTTTGTTTAGTTATTTGAGTTCAGACTTGACTAAACCCTGTCAAAAGTAAAGTTTATCATGCTCGTGAATTCGAGAATGGTTTGCAAAGAATGTCTTTGAGCTATTTCATCTCCTGAAAATCGAGCTAGTTTGATTGCTTTGTAATTTGTAATTTTAATGATAGGTCATGATATCCAACTTGGTTTGAGTTTAGCAAAGTTTATGGAGTCGAACTTGAGACTTGCCAAACCTGACTCATCTGTCTTGATTTACTTCCAGCCTTAGAGTTAACGGTATGATTTTGTAATCTTTTAGGGTTCTTTTTCCTTTCGTTTTGGGTGTCAGCTAGGAAAACTAACTTAGGGCTTGGTTACTTTTTTTTAAGTGGTATCATATTAGTCTCTTAATTAGCCTCCTAGAGTAAAAGGAGTGGTCATACCATCACACCAAAAAACACCCCGCCACGTCAGCTTTTTCACTTCTACATACACACATCCACACAAAAAACAATCATCTTATCATCACACCAATTTACCTATTTTTCCATTTTTTTTCAAAAATTACCCTCAACAATTAAATTTATTCAAATCCTAATTTACTTTATTCATTCAAATAAAAAACATTACAACATAAATAAAAACATAACGTATCAAATAAAAAAAATACAAATGACATAGAATAAAAAGACTAATCCTCCATTTCTTCGTCTTCATCTTGTAGACGTCATGCCCAAAGGTGTTCCATAACGTTTCGTTGAAGTGAAAGATGCGAACTTTTATCCCGTAACTCTTTTGTTTTGGTACGGTTTGTGTCATGTCTATCTATCCAACGACGTTGCATTCTTGCCGAAGGATTAACAAACAAATCATTAGAATCATCAACACGAAATTCGGCTTCATGTTCTTAACCGATTGCCATTTTTTGATCTTCTAAAATCATGTTATGCAGTATGATGCAACTATACATGACTACTAATGGTGGTTACTCTGTATGATCGAGCTGGTTGACATAATATTCCCCAACGTCCTTGAAGAACACCAAAAGCACGTTTGACATCTTTTCGTGCTCCTTGTTTCAATTTAAAATGTATGTTTTTTGGTTGACTTGCAACCGAGAACGATTTCACAAAACTAGCCCACTGTGGGTAAATCTCGTCAGATAAGTAATACGCGTTCTGAAACGTAACCCCATTTACTCTAAACGGAGCTACAGGTGCCACGTCATTAAGAAGGTCGTCAAATAACGGAGAAACGTCTAAAACATTTATATCATTATTTGCACCTACTACACCAAAAAACGCATGCCAAATCCACAAATCGTGAGAAGCAACTGCTTCAAGCATAATTGTTGGGTATTTCTTATCACCCCTCTCGTATTGTCCCTGCCATGATACTAGACAATTTCTCCATTCCCAGTGCATACGATCAATGCTACCAAGCATTTCTGGGAAACCATGAACATTATGCCTTGTATAAATCTTATGAACGTCTTCAAGAGTTGGTTTTCTCAAATAGTGGTTCATGTACAAATCCATAATAAAACTTTCAGTAACGCTACGTTCGGCCAACTGCAAATATTCATCAAACTGGTCGGGCACACTGCCGTATGCCAGTTGGCGTATGGCGGCTGTGTATTTGAGAATAACACTTGCACTCATTCGACCGGTACAATCGGGCCGAACTCTAAACTAATCAAAGTGTTTTGGAAGAGGATCCGACGAATAATTTTCAATATCATGGACAATTTTTAAAAATAATGTTCGACTCATACGATATATTTTACGAAAAATGTGTAACGGATACTTACTATCATCGACAAAGTAATCCGCCATCAATCGAGCTTCGGCATTCTCGCGATCACGTTCAATAACATTTCGGGTGAGCAGAGGTTTGTTTTCTTGTTCTTGCAAGTAATTATACGCGCTAACCAACATTTCAATGTCGGTTTCATCATCAATTTCAAACGCGGAAGATCGGTACGCCATTATTTTTGTGAGTGTGTAAAATTTTTTTTTGTTAAAATGAAAAATAAGTGTAACTTTGAATATATAGAGGTGTTTTGAAAAAAAAAATTATTTAATTCAAACGACTATATAGCCGTTGGACACATTTAAAAAAATTGAAAAAAATCAATTCCAACGGCTATATGCCCTGGGGGTGTAATTAGGGCCAAAAAAATGGGGGGTTTTAAGTATAAATATCCAAAGGGGGGGGGGGGGGGGGGGGGGGCAAAATGAATTTTTTTTATATACAATTCCACGCCCGTGGCCAGGGGGACGACGTCTTTCACGTGAATTATGCCGGTGTGGTTACGCCGGCCAACGCCGGGGCACGGCGTGACCATTCCATACGCTCTTAGTGGAAAAAGAGAGTAAGGTGATGTTTGTTTATTAAAAGGCTCTGAATCTGATTCGCACATCTGAATTCGAATATTCGGTAGAAAAGTCTGAATCTGATTTCCATCTGAATCTGAATAAGTGGTTGAGAAATCTGAATTTGAATCAACTATAGTTTTACAATTTAAATACAATACGAGTGCAGTTACACAAAATATAAACTTTATTTTATATAAGATAACAAAATTTATAATAAAATCGATTTAAAGCTAAAAGTGTTTTATTTGACTAAAATAAATGTGTCGAAGTTTAAATCTAACTTTGAAATGATAAACTGAATCGATCATGTTAGAGTTAAGATACATGAGTGCGAAACCGAACCATTGAATTTAAACAAAATATGAATCGTCACAAATCATTTTAAAAACTCTTTATCTTGCAAAACACATGCAATGATTCTAAAAAACAAAGATGAAACAAGAAATAAACGAAAAATATCATCGAAATAGAAAAAATATAACAAAAAAATAAATAGAAAAAGTAAGAAAATTTAAGAAAAAAAAATTATATTAAGAGGTGTTAAGAGAGCCCCTATACATCTAGTTCAATCAGATGTTTATGCCTCTTACTGCCTTTTAATAATCAGAAAAAAAACAAACGCTCTTAACACTAGTTGCCTTTTATTACATCTGACTGAAATGAAAAAAAACAAACAGTCTTAATGATCAAAATGTCTTATTGCATCTGAATGAGTCAGATTAAGATGTCTAATAAAATGTTGTTAAGAAGCATTTATGAAAAAACACCACCTAAGAGAGAGGTTTTCATGTGAGTGTGTGACAAGAGGTAAAAAAAATTGGGCTCACAATTCACTCCATTAAAAGCCACAATAAAAAAATACACTTTATTTTTCATATTACACACCGGGTCATCTATTAAGTTTGTGACCTTCCTGGGTAGGATACATACAATAGTAATTGACTTAAAGATTTGTAGATGCGTTTGGTATATGGGTTTGGGATGAATTATATCATGTTTCTTTAAAGCGTCTCAGAATGAACCGAACAGAAAATTGATTTGGCTTTAAATGTCGGGTCGAGAATCAAACCGAAATGTTCGTCCAAGTCTGAGCCGGTTCGGTTTGTCATTCCGGTCCAACAAAACATAATAGTCGATTTTGCGTAAGCTCAAATCAGACCGTTCCAAAGACCGACGAGGTTCATGTCAAAATATGTTCGATCTAGTTTGTAGATTTGCTATAATCCGCATAAGAAAGTGGGTTTTTGTAAACTAATACTCATATATTCAAAAGCAATACCTTGTAAAGGAATGCAAGAATCATATAGATTTTACAAATTAGTTTTTACAATATGTTGTTACATGTTAAATCAAACTTCAACAAGCATAGCCTAATTAGTTAAAAAAACGGTTTCTTATTTGAAGACATATAGGAAGGTGTGATCTTCAACAAACGATGAATGTCCTCTAAAAGCAGCCTATCTATCTTTGGATATCTTTGGATAGAGGTTTGGTTGTTTGCATTTCACCCTTTTCATTACTATGATAGAAAAGATTGAATACTGTGATTTTATGTTAAATCAAACCTACTTACGTTCATTTTATATAGGGTAAATTGCAGATTTTGTTCACATATTATGTCAAAAATGCGAAAAAAATCTTTGAGACGAAAGGTAGCGTAAAAACATCCATAAATTTTGCATTTTGGTGCGAAAAGACCCCATAGATGTTAAATCCACCTTTTCAGTCGCTATTTCCCTCATGTGCCATGCACGTGAGGGCATTTTCGTCTTGTGACCTCCACCCTTTCATGATTGCACACCCCCACCTTTCCCTTGGGGAAAAAACCCCTGAAAGGTCTACTCGCCACTTTCGTTGTTGCCTTCCTGGCATAGTGACTAAGTACAACTCGACAAAAATCCGCTTGGAGATCTAAATTTTCAATTTAAACTATGTTTTTATATGTATCGTCTCATTTTCTTCCGTCAACTTGAATCTCACAAGAAGAACAAGATTAAAAAATGGTTAAATTTTGGCAAAATCGCGCTTACAGTACCATCATCCCTGATTTAGGTCTCTTTTATGGTAAGTTTATGTCTCATTTAGGTCTTCTTTATGGTAAGCTTAGTTTGAATCTTTTTTATTCTTATTTACATTGCGTAGTTAAAAGTGTTTATGTTTCTTTTTTATTTGTGTTGCACAGAATGGAATCAAAAGGTTTTACTTTGCAAATCTATCACAATGTTGAATTTACCTCACCACCAGAAAAAATATATCGTTTTGGTACTATAAATTGGTCTGACTTAGTTCACTGTGACATGTTTGGTATGTACACACTGGAAGAAATGTTTAAGTATTTAGGTTGCATAAACGTATGGTTTTGTTCCCGCATTTTAGGATATCTGGGCAGTCACTGGACGAAGGTTTGCTACCACTGTCGTATGAAAAAGACGTTATCAAATTTTTGGAGTATGTTCCTACGTTTAGGGAAATGGAAGTGTATATTGAAACCGGTGTTTCCTTGGTACAACAACATTTGATGCAGCAGAAGACACGTAAGGGTAAGGCTGTGTTAGTAGAAGAAAATGTTGATCATGATGTCAGTGATGATGTTGAGAAAGAGTTAGATCCCGGCAGTGAGAAAATGGTGACATTTTGTCAGACAAGCTATGTTGGGAGGGACAAAACTGTAGTTGCTAATGATTTTCGTTTATGTGATTCTGAAAATGAGTTCCCAACATCATGTCTACTAGAAAAAATGTTTGAAGATAGGACTAGAAGATTGAGTGGTGAATTAGAGTTCAGAAAAATATTGGAAGAGCTTGACAACGAGTGTGGGTTGGATAATTCAAGTCAGGATGAACAAGATGTTTCAATTGTCTTTTTATGATGATGTCGATTTTGATGTGGTAGATTTTGATATGGGAATGCATGGTCATGAATTTGATATTGAGAATAGTGATAACATTAGTGGAAAGTTAGAGGGTTTTCTTACATGGGTTAGTGATGAAGATTTAGATGAAGGCATGGATATTGATTGGAATAATGATCCACACCATATTGTTTATGAGCCTCAAGAGATCAATGACATGTTTACTAGACATTGATCAAACACTGATGGGCTTGAACAAGTAACTTAGTATGAAGAATGAAAGACATTTTTGCTTTTATAAGCAACAAATGAATGAAGAAGGTGGTGTGTTTCTAAATGAGGTGGTTACTAAAGGTGGTGTGTCTCCAAATGAGGTGTGTTTCCAAATGAGGTGGTTATCGAAGAAGGCGTGTTTTCAAATGAGGTAGTTGTTGAAGAATGTATGATTTCAAATGAGGTGGTTAATCAAACAGTGGTAGCAAAAGTGGTGGAATACCGACATGGGGGTTTGATTCCTGTTGAGGTAAAGGTTGAAGAAGATGTGATGGAAGAGACAAATGATGGTGATGATGTTGTTGCACAAGATCGGGTGGAATACCAACCGAGGGGGGGTGATTCTAGTTGATGGTTACTCTTTTAGTATCAAGAGGAGAAGTCATGGAAGTGATGACTAGTAAGGATGATAAAGATAATGCTAAGTGAATGCTTTTATGCTGACTCTTTTGGCATAGTTAAGTAGTATAAGTTTATGTCAACGTGTTTTTTTAGGGTTGTAATCTAAACTTGATCTAATTGTTGTGTAATAACGTAGGAATGGTTGCATAATTGGGATGTAACGGTAAGGAACCCTAAAATGGGCTATGTTGTGTAATTTATGAACCATATACCTATTCGCTTGTGTAGTTTGACTTTCAAGTGTCAAAATGGTGTTTGGATACAACATACGGCAAACTGTAAATCTATGTCAAACTTTAATTGCTCATTGCAAAGGGTTTTTGGAAGCCTAACAAATGGCTAGTTGTGTGCAAGTGTATGAAATGACCAAACCTTTTTGTTTATTTAGTTGACTGCATTGCATTAAAAGGAGTGTTTGGGTATGATTTGAGACTTGACATAGATATACAATTTAATTTCAAATGCTCAATGCAAATGGTGTTTGAATACAACACAAGGCAACCTGCAAATCCATGTCAAACTTTCAAGCAGACATTTGATATTTGACGTTCTAAAGTCAAACTTCATTACAAACCTATCAAAATTGTCAGTTTTTGTGCAAGTGTATGAAACTATTAAATCATTACATTAATAAACATCAACCTTAGAAAACACAGAACATCAACATACACAAAACACTTGCACCTAAACCCTAACCTAACACTTCGTCCTTTAACTTTCTCACAAAGTTTACCATCTCACGCGTACCAAGATGGGATTGATCCGTCATAATTTGGAGACGAGTTGCTTTCTCCATATCCCTCTTTTTAGCATGTTTCAAGACACAAGCAGTTTCCTCAGCCTCTACGTTATCGTCTAGCCGTAGATAACTTTCCATCTCCTAAATGTATTTTCTCTATTTCTGACAGTGTCCTCCATCTCCGAAAAAGAGGTTTTTGAATTATCCTCAAATTTCAGTTCCTTACCTATTTCCTTCTCTGTCAACCCGATTGCATGTGAAACCAACATTGTGGATTTCACAATAGTTTCTAGTTCTTGAAGACGGGGAAGGTTTACCATTGTATGCTAGGAGTGGAAAAATCGGAGAACAAGGTTTGTTCCGAATGAGAGTGTTTGTGGTTAGAGTATGAGTTAAATAGACGCGATCAAGACGGGGAAGATGACTTCATTGGAAAGATAAAACTAGCAGCGTTATCCTTTCATGGTGTTGAAAACTCGTGCAAATTTGGTCCTTGAAATATAGTGGTCAGAAGCGGGAAGGCAACAGTGGAAGTGGTTGGTAGATGTTTCAGGGTTTTTTGCATAATGGAAATGTGAGGGTGTGTAGTCATGAAAAGGATGAGGTGAAAGGACAAAAATGCCCTCACGTGCATGGCACGCGAGGGAGATAACAACCAAAAAGTTAAATTTAACATCTCAAGAGTTTTTTCGCAACAAAATACAGTTTCTAAACACTTTGTCGTCTCAAGGTTTTTTTTTTCACATTTATAGTATAATTCAAAATCAAAATTTGTAATTTACCCTTTTCTTTAATCTAATTGCCACATGACTCGATCCACCACTTTCACACACTTCATGGCATAAATGTAAATCTTTCCGAGACCAACCAAAGAAAATGCATCTTTATGTATATCAACAGGGACGGAGCCAGGGATGTCCCGCAGGGGCCCGTGACACCTATGAATTTTTCGATGTAATGTTATTTTTTGAATAAAACATCGATTTTCCCAAATAAATCTAAAATGCAACCATCAAAATGTGTTTCTACTCTTCGTTGTTGAAAGATGTACCTCTTATGATACAAGCTTGTAATCTAAAGGACTAAAGGGAAATTAGTATTTTCTTTTTATTATTTGTGTTGGTTTTGTAAGATTTGAATGTGCAGGGACTGATGTACAACTTGGTAGTATATATTGAGGGGTTTGGTAGATGCGAGTCATTCATCAACTTACAATCACACACACATACTCTCTGTTGATTAGGGTTTCATTTAGTTTTCATCTGATTCTGTTTAAGATCATTTTGATCTTGTTTTATCATCCATAGGGTTTGTAATTGTGAGTCTATGTTTAGATTGATAGGATTCACCTAGTGGGGACTATCTTGTAATCTGATTGTATCTTGTTTGGTGAGCATCCGTGTTGGGGACTCATCTACTCGTGTACATTGTTATAATAAAAGTTAATCATTAAAGAGAGGTTGATTGAGTGATATATTTTGATCTGGTTGGTTTTGATATCATTTTTACATTTGTCCTAATTCTCCTTTTAAGTATCTTATATTAATGTTAAAAATATTTGTGCACCCGATCATGTTAGGTCCTGGCTTCGTCCCTGTATATCAAATATTACGACGTGCAAAAGATTCACGTCCTTTATGTTTGTACTATTGCTATAGTTTTCTTGTTTTACATCTTTTATATACAGAAATAAAAGAATTTGATTATTTGGGAGTTTTAGTGAAAAGTAGAGGTTATAGAGAAATCAATTGAACCAATTAAATATCTTGATTTTGACACATAAGCAAAATCGAGTGATGTGATTGGAGGAAAAAAGTTAAAACTAAATTCAATTTAGTCAAAATTAAATTTTTGGTGGAAGAATTTGATGAAAACACACAAAGATATATGTGTCAAATTTGTGAAAATAAAAACTTAAAAAAGGAGGAGGGGATTAATAAATTTTAGTGGTTGAATTTAAAATAAATTAGATGGACTTAAGTGTAAACTTATAAATTTCTATATTTTTAGTAACTTTATAAAAAAACAAAAAACTTTATACCTGATAGGTGTGAAAACACCCATCCTTTTTACCACTTAATTACAGTAATAACCGAGCCAAAACGTGTATTTTATGTCATTTATGTCGGAATTATGCGTGGTTTGTGTTTTTGTTGTGATTTAGGACGAAAAGGTGAAAAGTGGAGAAAACACGGGATTTCACGGGCTTTTATCGAAGAAAAAAACGAAAGATGAAGTCGAAAGATCATGAGTGGAAAAAGAACGGAAGTCCAAGACCAATTCTGAAGATTTATCGAAGAAAAAGTCAAAAGACGGAAGTTTACTAAAAGCCGAAGAACTCAAGTTTTATTTATGAAGAAAATTCAAGACGAGTTTAAAGAAATCCCAAGACAAAGTCATTGAAGTAAAAAGATTAAAGAAGATTAAGGACTTGAGCATGCAATTAGAGAAAGAGGAAAGAGGGAGGAAACTTCCTAAGCTCCTCCCTAATCTCCACTATAAATAGGCCATTAGTTATTTCATTTGAGGGGTTGTTGGTGGCTTGACAAACCACTCTTCCACCATTTTCATACCTTGTTAATTAACTTCTTGCATTTTAATTTCTTGTTATGCACCTTTAATCCATTTAATTTTCAAGTAAGTTTTCTTTTATCGTTCTTGAATCTTTACTTTTCTTGTTTGATCTCTCATCTTCCTTTCTTGATTTTAGTTTACTTTTGGTGCGAAATCTATTTGATCCGTGTTGTTCTTAATGTTTTCGTGCCTAAAAGTTCATCTTTTTATAGTTTGATTTTAAAGTTTGCTTATTTTTAAGTTTGATAAGTTGTTATTCATGCTTTTTAAGTCCATTTTACTTTAGATTCGTTCTAGTTTTGGTGTTAGCTTAATCTAATAGCTTATCCCTTGCTTATTTCGAATCACATATAAATCGGAAAAGGTAACCCTTTTCCGATTTGCACTTTCCGATTAGAGCACCTTATTCCGATCATATAGATCGGAAAAGGGTTTTGGGGTATTCCGATTTCATTAGTTTTGGCTCATTCCGATTACATGCAATTTTACTATATTCCGACGGGTGATCATTTCTCATTCCGATTGGATTCGTTTTGTGTATATTCCGATTTGACTCTAGTTCTAGTATTCCGATTTGCTTTCCAATTTGGCTTTATTCCGACGAGGGGTTTGATATTCCGATCAGAGATGTTTTCAAACATTCCGATCGGAGTTCCTTTTAACATTCCGGCCATGCATCTTTCCGATGGGTACATTCCGATCGGATTCCGATTGGATTCCGATCGGGTGTATTCCGATTGGGTATTTTGTTTTGTTTTAATATTTTGTTTTAGTTAAAGTGTCAATTTTTCTCGTTTTATTTTAGTTCATTTTAATTTCGTTTTGCATTTTTATTTAATTGTCAATTTACTTTCTGTTAAGTTTTAATTTTACGTCATTTAATTTCCCGTGATTTACTTTTAAAGTCTTAAATATGCACCGTTTACGTTTCAACTAGTTTTAGTTTTAATTACTCGTCATTTATTTTTAAGTCTTGCACATTTAATTTACCAAAACCAAAAATATTATTTTTACCGAAAACGACTGGGTCACACCTCAAACCGGAAATCAATTCGAGAAGATACCGAGAAAACGAACTTTCAACTAGTAAAATACCAGTTATTAAAATGGCGCCGCTGCCGGCTCTTTTCGTGAAGATTAACGGTTTTTTGTGAGAGACGCGTTGGCTTTTGGGATCCGTTCACTTGTGAACGTTATTTTTCGTGTCCAAAATTTTCAAAAAATCCAAAACCATTTGAAAAATCTTTAAAAGCATTTCTTTTTCAAAGTTTTGCGCCAAAAATATTCTTCTTGCTCATCTATCTTTCTTTATGGATTTTTATGTCCATTGTGTCGGGTGTGGGAGACGATTGTACGGGAACGACTCATGTCAATGGTGTACATGTGAGCGGTGCGGAAACGATATCAACAATACACAATTCGTATGCGGATTTTGTCCTTTGTGCAACTCGACTAATTCGTCCTTTTTGAATCCACCTACTCTTTCCCCGTGCATCTATTGTGGAAGCGATTCTCATTGGCATGTTTCGTGCCCGGTTCGATACCCGTATGTTCACGGGCAAGAACCGAGGTACAATTATGACAATGATAATAGCTATCCACAAGACGCACCCGATTTTTCTCCCGACCCATGTTGCCAAAATTGTGGGGGTCCTCACGATACTTCTTATTGTCAACCAATGAATTATTATGAGCAAAATCCGTGTCCTCAGTTTTCTTCACCAATGGATTATTATGAACCAAACCCGGTTTCTAATTCTTCTCAACCGATGAACTACTATGAGCCACAACCATGCTATAATTCAGGTTTTCAACCATTTGAACCCCCACAACACATCATCGATCATCAACCCTCCTTCGAACATGTAAGCTCCCAAGAAAAATGGGCCACTCTTGTTAAGTAAGGTCAACAACTTCAAGAAGCTTTCAACAAGATCATCGAAAAATGTCAAGAGGATCAACGACAAGAGAAAATATCGAATATCTAGACTTATACTCCTCCTCTGGTGTATCCATACTATTATGATGATGATGACGATGAGCCTACTATTTCTTGGAATGATCTTACTGCTCAATGCCCTAGTGCTATTGTCATCCCTTCTCTCGATATCCCAAACGTGTCTAAGGATTGTGATTCGTTGAATGAGCTTAGTGATGTTGGTCTCGATTAATTAGGTGATGATGAGGTTTGTGACATACCGACTGCTATGAAGCCTGAGGACGACGTTGCTCTTTCGGAAGAGGTCGATCCTAATGATGACGATTTTTCTCCAAGCTATGAGAATTTCACTTTTGAAGTTTCTTAATCTCCACGGAGAGATGCGGGTGACGACGATTTATTCTCTCCGGTTTACGAGAAGTTCACCGATGAACATGATCTTGTGGATGAGGTGGAAGACGTGCTTCTCCGCGATAGATTACGGAAAGTACACCTTCTTATTTCTCAAATCGAAGCGTTGACTTCTCCTTCTCTTTCCGAGTCTTTGCCTCCATCTATTCCTCCCGTTGAAGATAATGACCCATTGCTGGAACAAATCGACATTCACTCCATACCTCCAGGTATTGATGATGATGACATGGAGGGGGATATTATTTCTGATAATTTGCTGCAGGAAGGTATTGTCCCAAGTCCCCCTCCCAAGCACCTTTCATCCTCCCCTTTAGCCACTATTACGGAGGATGAGTGCTTTGACCCGGGAGGTGACCTTGATTTTGCTATGATTGATAACAACACGGCTTTGCCGCTTGCTCAGCATCCATTGTCTTTGGGGGAGGACAATGTGCTTACTTTACCCACCCCACCTCCCGTGGACTTTGATTTCACATACTTTTTGTATGTTGAAAGGACCTTTCTCCCTTTCAAGACTTATTCCCCCGCCTTTCCTTCTTTGATGTCCACCGGGAACGAGGACAAGGTCTTTGATCCCGGTATTACATTCGAGGCTTCCCCATGGACCATTTAATTCGGGGACGAGTCAGGCTCGTGACTCGGTTAATATAAACAAGCGCTTTTTGGGAGGCAACCCAATTATCTATCTATCTTTACCATAAGTGTAGGGGGAGCCCCGTGGTGTTTCTTTCTTTCTTTCTTATCATGTGCAGGGATTAGAGCTTCAAAGACACACTCTTGATGACTTTTGACGAACCGTGATTCCGTGTTCCCTTATTCCCGGTTCTATCCTAAACTCTTTTCGATTCACTATTTTATATTTTCCAATATAAAAATAGGAATCTCTTTAGTTGTCTCCTCCTTGGCGAGATTTAAACAAAGTGCACAATGTCCTAAGTGTAGGGGAGTTTACTCCCACATGCTTAAACATTAAGGACAATGTTTATATTAAGTGTAGGGGGGACTTCTATCGAAGTTAAGTGGCCTTTTCCTTGTAATTGTCCTCATTTTAACCGGAAAATTTGATTTTTTGACATTTTTCAAAATTTTTGATCTATTTTGGCCTATTAGTTTTTCCCTTTGTATAGTTATTTTCTTTCCTTATTAGAATAAATCTTTAATAAAGTGGTTTTAGTTTTCAAACGTTGTGAATCTTTTGACTCAACCCCAGTTTACTTATCTAAGTTACTCTAGCTAGTATCCTTAACGTGTTTAAGTCATGTTTTGCTAGCCTTTTATATAGGGAGCTATAAAACGCGAAAGTCTTAACTCTCACGGGTTAAGAACAAGAACTTTTCGCAAGTTCCTATAATTGATCCTAGAGAGTCGTTTATCAAGGGAACTTTAAAATGCGATTTCTAAACTTTAAAAAGTCTAAGAATTTGCAAGATCCTATAGATGACTCGAAAACCCAAAACTTTGATTTAATAGGCTAAGCATCCACGAGTCTCATTCCTTGAGATTTTAAACTGTGGAGAACGAGAGATGATAGAGCCAATTATAAGTTCAGTATTCTTTCGTGAATTTATGTGAGTAAATTATAAGCCTATTCTCCCATCGCTTGTTAATAAATTTATCTGCAATAAATAAGGTTGTACGATTTGAAAAGTTACTTAGCTTCTAGCCCAAGATCGTTTAAAAGTTGCTTGGTATGGATTAGAGTTCATAGCCAAGGCATAACTTATTGAAGCGGGACGCGAAGATTGGCGAGTCCAAAAAGGTCCTAACAAGACATGAGGGCTACATTTTGTTGCTAAAGATCCAAAAGTGATGTGAAGAATCATTTATCAAAAATCAATATGAAGGATCGAGACACACGGCGAAAAGCAAAAACTCCCCAAAAGTCATGGAGAATTGTATCCGAAAAAACCCTAGCAAGGTATGAGGATAAATAGATCCAAGTCATTAAAGGAGGCGGATCGTTGTATATCAAAGTCCAAAATAAATATTGGAGAAAAATGAAGAAGTCGTGGTCCAAGTATGAATCTCTCAAAATTTCAAGTGAAGAAATTCCATTAGGAAGAGAAGACCATAATTTCATGAACATCTCTCAAGGTTTGAAGTATGAAGTCGCTGCCAAATATCGGTCCGAGAAAGGTCTCAAATCGCGAAGCGAGTTATGCCAAGATATGAACTTTATGAGGTCCCGAGAAGCAGTTTTAAAAGATTTTGTCCTTTAGCTAACTATTGATTAAATCGTCCATTTTATTTTCGGCCTAAATAACTATCGAAATAAGTCAAAAATGCATCCTCGTGATCATTCAAGACAACAATAAAATATAAGAGATACACCTAGGAATAAGGGAGTCTAAGTGAATAATTGGCCCACATGAGTTCGTGTTAGTTTGCTAACTTATAATAACAATGATCTCGTTTTTAAGCTTGGTTTGGAGAAAGTGAAAACTTGAGGATGATGATTATTCATGACATTTCCAAAACCCAAGGTATGTTTTTCATTTCTTTACTTTAAATGTTTATAGTTTTCTATCTCTTTATTAAAGGCCAAGGTGGATTGATTTTGATGAAAAATGTAAACATGCTTTGTAACTAATGCATTGCATGAGGACATTGCAATGGTCAAGTGTAGGGGATTTGATAGGTGTGAAAACACCCATCCTTTTTACCACTTAATTACAGTAATAACCGAGCCAAAACGTGTATTTTATGTCATTTATGTCGGAATTATGCGTGGTTGGTGTTTTTGTTGTGATTTAGGACGAAAAGGTGAAAAGTGGAGAAAACACGGGATTTCACGGGCTTTTATCGAAGAAAAAGACGAAAGATGAAGTCGAAAGATCAAGAGTGGAAAAAGAACGGAAGTCCAAGACCAATTCTGAAGATTTATCGAAGAAAAAGTCAAAAGACGGAAGTTTACTAAAAGCCGAAGAACTCAAGTTCTATTTATGAAGAAAATTCAAGACGAGTTTAAAGAAATCCCAAGACTAAGTCATTGAAGTAAAAAGATTAAAGAAGATTAAGGACTTGAGCATGCAATTAGAGAAAGAGGAAAGAGGGAGGAAGCTTCCTAAGCTCCTCCCTAATCTCCACTATAAATAGGCCATTAGTTATTTCATTTGAGGGGTTGTTGGTGGCTTGACAAACCACTCTTCCACCATTTTCATACCTTGTTAATTAACTTCTTGCATTTTAATTTCTTGTTATGCACCTTTAATCCATTTAATTTTCAAGTAAGTTTTCTTTTATTGTTCTTTAATCTTTACTTTTCTTGTTTGATCTCTCATCTTCCTTTCTTGATTTTAGTTTACTTTTGGTGCGAAATCTATTTGATCTGTGTTGTTCTTAATGTTTTCGTGCCTAAAAGTTCATCTTTTTATAGTTTGATTTTAAAGTTTGCTTACTTTAAGTTTGATAAGTTGTTATTCATGCTTTTTAAGTCCATTTTACTTTAGATTCGTTCTAGTTTTGGTGTTAGCTTAATCTAATAGCTTATCCCTTGCTTATTTCGAATCACATATAAATCGGAAAAGGTAAACCCTTTTCCGATTTGCACTTTCCGATTAGAGCACCTTATTCCGATCACATAGATCGGAAAAGGGTTTTGGGGTATTCCGATTTCATTAGTTTTGGCTCATTCCGATTACATGCAATTTTACTATATTCCGACGGGTGATCATTTCTCATTCTGATTGGATTCGTTTTGTGTATATTCCGATTTGACTCTAGTTCTAGTATTCCGATTTGCTTTCCAATTTGGCTTTATTCCGACGAGGGGTTTGATATTCCGATCAGAGATGTTTTCAAACATTCCGATCGGAGTTCCTTTTAACATTCCGACCATGCATCTTTTCGATGGGTACATTCCGATCGGATTCCGATTGGATTCCGATCGGGTGTATTCCGATTGGGTATTTTGTTTTGTTTTAATATTTGGTTTTAGTTAAAGTGTCAATTTTTCTCGTTTTATTTTTAGTTCATTTTAATTTCGTTTTGCATTTTTATTTAATTGTCAATTTACTTTTTGTTAAGTTTTAATTTTACGTCATTTAATTTCCCGTGATTTACTTTTAAAGTCTTAAATACGCACCGTTTACGTTTCAACTAGTTTTAGTTTTAATTACTCGTCATTTAATTTTAAGTCTTGCACATTTAATTTACCAAAACCAAAAATATTATTTTTACCGAAAACGACCGGGTCACACCTCAAACCGGAAATCAATTCGAGAAGATACCGAGAAAATAACTTTCAACTAGTAAAATACCAGTTATTAATACCCTCTAAACTTTATATTTTAAAAATACAAAATATATGTTATATTAAAAAATCAACAAATCACATTATTATAAATATTCAAATAAAAACACAAATTACTGTTTATTTCTATTTTGACACTTAACAAAGACAAACAATACAATCTACGTAAATTATTATTAACATGAATACACATATTAAAATCAACGCAGGACTTTAGATATCAATCTGAGATAAAAATAAATAGACGAGATTCTACATATTACAACAACATATATTTTTCAAGGTCCGTTATGTGTTACCAAACACACAATGTCTAGAACAGTATAGCTAACATTTTTGTTAAACAAAGTCAAATCATTTGCGCAACAAATATTTATACAAAATATTAATTAATATTATCATATAATGAAAAATCATGTAAAACTCGTGGATCCATGAGCATCATAATTATTTAAATATTAAAAGTTTAATATTGTTTCATGGAATCATATTAAGCATTACAAAATCATGAATTTATAAATCATATAAGTGTAAGGTTGATGTAAATAGTTTGTTGATTAATAATTAAGATATAATGTAACTATTTAGAATAAAAATATTGAAAGTAAAAAGAGTATGAAATTAGAAAAATAAAAATTGAGGTGAGTTTATATTAATTTACAGGTGCACAGTAAAACAACAACATAATCATATATATATATATATATATATATATATATATATATATATATATATATATATATATATATATATATATATATATATATATATATATATATATATATATATATATATATATATATATATATATATATATATATATTAGATGTTTTTCTAAAAGACATATAGTATAATATAGGGTAAACTACAAAAAAAAGTCCCTGAACTTTCCCATTTTCGCAAATTGCCATTAAGAGAAAACTACAAGCAATTTTGCCACTAAACTTTAATTTCTCGTGCATTTTTACCCCTGAGTTGACGATTTTTCAATTTTGGCCGTTTTCCTCCATTAACTCCCACACGTGCCTGGCACGTGAGGGTATATTCGTCATTTTCCATGCCACCCCATCTCGTTACCTCATCCCCACCTTTCCTCTATCTAATTTTAGTCCCTGAATACATTTCCCGCCATTACTAACACGTGTGGTTGAAAGCTTGCATATATAGGTACATCGACACATTCATGTTTAGTCATATATCTACTTTAACACATTACTACTGTAGTCATGGTGATCATATGTGAATGTGGAAAACCCGCAACAATCAAAACTTCATGGACTAACAAGAACCTAGAGCAACGGTTCTACTGTTGTCCTGGCTGTGATTTTTTTGTTGGAATGACCCATAGTGTGTTACTGAGCATTTGATGTGATTCATGGGCTCTTGAGGGCCCAGAATGAGCTCGAAGAAGATCTGAATGAGCAATTGATGTTGTTTACTAAGAAGGAAGCTCTTGTGAAGAAACTAAAAAAGATGCTTCTTTTTTTCTTGGATTTTTATGTTCCTTAATACAAGTTTTTATAGTTTGAAAACTTAGTTTGTGCTTAATCTCATGTTTCAGGAAATAAGGTCATCCATGCTTGTATTGACCTTTACATGTTAAATAAAGTCTGTGTTATGTCGTAATCCATGATTTATGAATCATTCAAATGGGTATTAGGGGTTGCTGATTATTATGACTTGTGATGGATGTTTGGATATACGGTGCTCTTCAACTCGGACTTTAATGACTCGAAAACCTGTTTTATTTTTCATGTGTTTTGGTAGATGTAAAACCCGCATGATTTTACCATGAATAGTACCCTTAAGATCGTACGTACTAGATTTAAACTTTCCTAATATAGCATGATTACGATTACGTGTTAGGATTTTACGTATTACGTACGTGTTAGAACACGATAAGTATTTACTACGCACGATCACGTAATAATTATTTGACGATAATTAATCACGAGCATGCGATCATGAAATCATGAACGTATTTAAAACACGAACTATTAGTAATTACGTATATATATTTATTATGAGCGTAATTAAATATATTAGATCACGGTATGTACGAAACGAGAACACTTAAAACGCGAACACAAATAATCACGAATATATAACTTAACATCGAGACACGGAAAAAGGTACGGGTACCCTAAGTGGGGCCCCTACCCACGGCTACAAGGACAAATGGGCCAAGCCCATTTGTCAAATTTTACTAAAGGGGGGTTAATAATTTTTCACTACTCATTTTCATTCACAGAAGATTTTAGAAAAAACCCTAAAACCCTCCTTCCCTTTCTTCTTTGTGCCGCCACCCTACAACCACCACAAGGAGGTGGTTTGTGATCTTGGATCTTGGAATTGTAGTTGGTGATCGTGTTTGTTCTTCATCCTTTTGATCCACGAATTCGGTAAATCCTTTTTAAACCTTTTCTTTTGATTTGATCATTTAATAAATCAAGAACATGTTATATTTTACAAAAACCTAATAAATAAACATGGATCTAACATGATTTGGGGTTAAATAAAATCAAAAGTATGTTTTAAGGGGTGTTTGTTTTTGGTCGCAGGCTGTACCGAACCCGAAGGGGTTTCGGTTTGGCCAAACCGACCACCACCAAGACCATATGGTCTTGGTTGGTGTGTGTGGGTCCCACGGCAGCATCAAGGCACGGGGTCCCCGAGTTGGTTCGGGGTACGGGGTCGATTTCATGTCCGGTTCATTGTTTTTAGTCTAGATCCGGTTCATGGTGTATGTTTAGTTTTTTTATGTTTTATGATCTTATGTTAAAAATTAAATTAATAAAATGACATGATTAATTTAATAACATGACTTAGGTTATTTTAATTATTAATAATCATGAAATTAATTAACCTAAGTATTTTATATTTTAGACTTATAATTAATTAATTATTTAAAAACTATGATTTATAATTAATTAATTAACATGACTTAGGTTATATTATTAATATATAATAATACATGTTTTAACCTAAGTATTTAACATTATTTAATTAAAAACATGTTATACTTTAATCAAATATTTTAACCTATAGTTTAATTTAATTACATGGAATAATTATTAAACTATACATTATATCATATGACTTAGAAAATAATCATGAAAACACTTAGGCTTATATACTTAGCTTATTTAACCAGCTTATTTCTAATTATGGAAACTTTCTATTTTTAGAAACTTAATTAAATAAGGCAGCTAATCTATTTATGGAAACTTTCTATTTTTAGAAAATTATCTATTTTAAGCAGTAATTCTATTTTTGGAAACTTTCTATTTTTGGAAACTTTCTATTTTTGGTAACTTTCTATTTTTTGAAACTTTCTATTTTAGGAAACCTGCTATTTTTGGAAAGTTACTTATTATTACACAGTAAGTATAATAACACATGAAATACCAGAAATACTTAATCAGATTAAACAGAATATAAGATAAACACGGTTTAAGGCTTAAGAACAGTAAAACATGGTAAGAACACATAAAATAAGCTAAGAAATGACATAAAACCAGCTACGTATTTAGTAAGCAAATACTTATTCATGTATGTATTTATGTAGCACTAGTGATTCGGAAGTAGGATTCCTCTCAGTTCATCTTCTTCGTTCACTGGACATAAGGTACGAATTTCCGTCCTTTCAGTATGGACATTCTTTCCTTATTAGGATTCCCCGTATGCAGCCAACTGTTTTCCCGTAGTATAAGTTACGTGTTTGATTGCTTATGTTTAATTAAGATTACCTATAGCCATATACATGAATGACCAGTTTCACCTAGTTATGGTGGTACCATAACCATAACATTAGAGGCACTGATGTTATGACTTCACCACGGCGGAGTGATTGCTCGTGGCGTCCCTTCAGTTTTTGGCCATCTATATTATATTTATCATGTGGGGCGTACGGGTGCATCCTAGTTACATGTTTTTATTCAGGATTTCATGGTGAATGTGGTGTGTGCCTTGCATCCTTCACAAGGAGCTGATCCCTCCTACCCAAAAAACCAGTATATTAAATTAGAGGCAGCGCCTCTAATTTGCATGATGAGGTCACCCCTCCAAGTATTCATGCACGGTGGATTTTCATGACCTATATTGGCTAATGGTAAAATATGATAAACAGTTTTTATAAGATAAACATAAGACTTTCAAACTATAAACCAGTTTTATCAAGACTTAACCAGGTTACTCGGGACTTAGTTTTCTTCCGTTGTTATATGTTATATGCTTATCCTATTCATGCTTTATTGTACATCCGTGCACTGAGCGTATTTGCTCAGCCGTTTTCCTTTTCTATGTTCCCAAAACGGCAGGTACTCAGGGACGCTCGTAGACACTAAGAGTACGTGCATTTGGACTGGAAGCTGTCTAGCCTTCTTTACTTTATGCATTTCCTTTCTTATGATACTTATGCTTTGGACATTGTTTAGTCCTTTCCTTTATTATACTATGTTTGTGTGTGATGAGCTTTACATTTGGACTACCGATGTTTGATTCCGTTATTTTCCTTTTATGGTCAAGTAATGTTTAGACATTTTTCCTTGTATGCTTTGATGACACACCATAATTGCATGTGACATTTCCATTATCAAAATAGGGTGTTACAATTATGGTATCAGAGCCAAGGCTTCGACCTGTAGGCTCTCAAATATGACCTGTGATTAGTGGGTAGTCACTACGGTCTTCCTAGAACTGACAGTTGTTTTCATTCATTCATCATTTTTAAGCATACATATACATGTCATTGTCGCAGATTTTTGACTAAGTAATGGTTGGTACAGGACTGGCCCTATTTAGTCGCATGTGTTTTATCGAAACTTTTAGATTTGGGACCAACCCATAGGCGTCCCCACGCTATGTCTTTTGTTTTGGGTGAACTGACCAGAGGCGTTCACTCTCGAGCATACAAAAGTTTTCATAAAACTGCATCATGCATTCATACACAAAATTTTCTTGCATAAAATTTTTCTCGTGAAATTTTGGTATAATTTTTTTTCATGTATATATATATATATTTTATGTTTTGATCTGTTTAATCATATGTTTTATGTTATACTGTCAGACGGCAAACACAGACAATCTCTGGGCAATTTTTGCAGCTGCTGATGCAGAGATGCAAGACGCCCTTCTTTAGAACGACCGCTATCCTCCCCCGCCTAACATCTTCCCCATGGAAGGAAGGAATCGGCTCATGAGGGAATACTATAGTCTTAGACAGCGACCTAACGAAGGATTGCCAATAACTTATCAGGTGCTCCGTTGGATACGGTAGCACAAGTGGCCGATGCAGCACGAAAACTGGAGATGCTGCAGGAGAGAGATGAGTTCGGGGAAGCTGAAAGACCCGACAAGAGGCAGAAAACTGGGGACCGGTCTCAGCCGGCTACTCAGCAGCAGCCTCATCAGCCCAAAGGAAACGGTCAGACTAACGAACGTTCTGCTACGGATAGGCGTGGCGGTAATGACAATTACCGTAACAACGCTGGGCACTCCAACAGCAGCAGGAACCATGGAAACGGTAGGGACCAGAACCAGAGAGGTTCGCAGCCTAGCCGTCCAGCTATCACTGGTTCCCAGCCAGAGCACCTGCTGGAGGATACACTCATCCTCTTTGCTCTACTTGCCACCGTAGGCACCCAAGACCATGTCGTCGTAATACTGATGCGTGCTTCAAGTGTGGTCTTCCTGGCCATATTATGAAGGATTGTCGTAAGGGCGAGATGGAGGGTACATCGGGATATGCTGATACCAAGCCGCCTCCTACTGTCGGGCGAGTCTACACGACATCTCGAGACCAGGCCAACAAGTCTACAGGTACCATCACTGGAATCTTGTATATGTATGGTCAAGCTGCATGTGTTCTTTTCGATACGGGTGCTACTCACTCGGTTATTTCTACTGCTTATGCTAAGAACATTAGGATGCTCCCCATGCCACTAGAAAATAGGCTTACTATTTCCACGCCTTTGAGGGACTTTGTATTAATCACCCATGTATACAAGAGTCTTCCCCTAGAATTTGACGATAAGGTTCGACCTGTCGACGCACTTCCGTTGGACATGAATGATTTCGACATGATTTTGGGCATGGATTGGCTATCCAAGCATCATGCTACCATAGACTGCCATTCATATCGAGTTATGTTTGGTGATGTTAATGCACCAGAGTACATTCATAATGGGTTCATACCCGGACGGTCTGTACAAGTCATATCCACCCTGCAAGCGCGTGCACTACTGTCACATGGCTGCGAGGGTTATCTAGCTACGGTTCACGACATGGATGCTGAATCCTCATCAATTCAGGATCAACCTATAGTGTCGGAATTCCAAGATGTGTTTCCAGTAGAACTTCCGGGCATACCACCTGCACGAGAAGTGGAATTCAGTATAGAGATGGTTCCAGGAGCTGAACCAATCTCCAAGGCTCCTTATCGCATGGCTCCCATAGAGCTGAAGGAGATGAAGGATCAACTACAAGAACTTCTTGAACGAGGTTTCATTCGACCGAGCGCATCTCCATGGGGCGCACCGGTCTTGTTTTTTAAGAAGAAGGACGGCAGTATGCGTCTTTGTATAGACTATCGTGAGCTCAACAAGATTACCATTCGGAATAGATATCCACTGCCTCGTATTGACGATCTGTTTGACCAACTCCAAGGGGCCAAACACTTCTCCAAGATTGATCTTAGGTCAGGCTATCATCAGCTACGGGTCAAGGAGCAGGACATCGCTAAGACTGCCTTTTGTACCCGTTATGGCCACTACGAATTTGTAGTTATGCCATTTGGCCTGACAAATGCTCCAACAGTGTTCATGGATTTGATGAACAGAATCTTCCATGAATTTCTGGACAAGTTCGTCATTGTCTTCATCGATGGCATACTGATTTTCTCAAAGTCCAAGGAGGAACACGAAGACCATCTTCGTACAGTACTACAGATTCTTCGCCAGAAGCAGCTGTATGCTAAATTCTCCAAGTGTGAGTTCTGGTTAGACAAGGTGGCATTCTTGGGTCACATTGTATCAGCAGAAGGAATCACTATGGATCCAGCGAAGGTTGAGGCCATTACTAAGTGGCCAAGGCCGACATCAGCGACGGAAGTCCGCAGTTTCTTAGGCTTAGCTGGCTATTACAGTAGGTTCGTGGAGAACTTTTCCCGCCTAGCACTACCATTGACCAAACTGATGCGGAAAGGGGAGAAATTCGTCTGGACTGAAGATCGAGAGAAGAGCTTTGAAGACCTGAAGCAGAAGCTAGTATCTGCACCTATTCTTACTCTACCATCTGGTACGGGTGGATTTCAAATCTACAGCGATGCATCGGGGAAGGGACTTGGCTGTGTTCTCATGCAACATGGGAAAGTGATCGCGTACGCTTCACGACAGCTTAAGCCTTATGAAAAAAATTACCCCACGCACGACCTGGAACTTGCTGCAGTCGTGTTTGTATTGAAGATATGGAGACACTACTTATATGGAGAATCATGTGACATTTTCACGGACCACAAGAGTTTGAAGTATATCGTCACTCAGCGTGAATTGAACATGAGGCAGAGGAGATGGTTGAAGCTATTGAAGGATTACGACATAAATCTATAGTATCATCCCGGAAAGGCAAATGTAGTAGCAGATGCTCTTAGCAGGAAGTCCGGACTGATCAACGGCATTAGAATCAAAGAGGAAATCATAAGAGACTTGGAGCGACTAGACATCGAGTACATGGTACGTGGACAGCACGGTTACTGGGATAACCTTAGAGTAGAACCCGAGTTACTATCTAAGATCAAGGAAGCTCAGAAGGATGACGGAGAAATCTGGGCGATAGTACAAAACTTGGAGAAGCAGACAGAATTCAGAGTAGATGCAGATGGTATCGTATGGCAGGGCACGAGACTTTGTGTTCCTGATGACCAAGAACTCCGGGAAGCTTTGTTAGCTGAAGCTCATAGCTCCCCATTCTCTATACATCCTGGTTCGACTAAGATGTACCATGACATCAAGCAGTACTTTTGGTGGAGTGGTATGAAACAGGATGTGGCCACTTACGTCTCCAAATGTCTTACCTGCCAGCAGGTTAAGATCGAGCATCAGCGAGCTGGCGGTCTCCTTAAACCGTTAGATATCCCAGAGTGGAAGTGGGACAAAATCACCATGGATTTTGTTACTGGTCTTCCGCCTACCAAGAGGAAGCACGATGCAATTTGGGTTATCATTGATCGACTTACCAAATCAGCTCATTTCTTACCGATTCGCAAGGAAGATTCGGTAAGTAAACTCGTAGATACGTACAGAAGAGAGATCATGAGACTCCATGGTGCACCATCCAGCATCGTCTCAGACAGAGATCCTCGATTCACTTCGCGCTTTTGGAAAAGTCTGCAGAAAGCTTGGGGTACACAACTTAAGCTTAGCACGGCTTTTCTTCCTCAAACGGACGGACAGTCGGAGCGAACCATTCAGACATTGGAAGATATGTTGAGGTCATGTGCGTTGGAATAGACGGGCGATTGGGACGATTACATCTGTTTGGTGGAATCTGCATACAACAACAGTTGGCACGCAAGTATCAAGTGTGCTCCATTTGAGATGTTGTATGGCAGAAAGTGTCGCGCCCCAATCTGCTGGGATCAGGTTGGTGAGCGAACACTTGAAGGACCAGAAATCATAGAGATGACCAATGAGAATATCGCAGTAGCTAAGCAGAAAATTCAGGAGGCACGGTCACGTCAGAAGAGTTACGCCGATAAGCATCGTAGGGATATACACTGTAACGTAGGAGATCACGTCTTCCTTAAGGTTTCGCCGGCACGTGGTGTTAGACGCTTCGGGATTAAAGGGAAGCTCAGTCCTCGTTTCATCAGACCGTTTGATATCATTGAACGAGTCGGTGAAGTATCTTACCGATTGGTGTTACCTCCGCAGCTTTCGCATGTGCACAATGTGTTTCATGTGTCCTTACTCAGAGGGTACCAGTATCATCCCCTTCACATGGTTCAGTATCCACTGGAACAGATACGTGAAGATCTCACTTTTATAGAAGAACCCGAACGAGTTCTTGACAGACAAGAACGAGTCATGAGAAAGAAGACGATTCCATTTGTCAAAATTCTATGGAGGGATCATACCGAGCGGGAAGCCACTTAGGAAACAGAGGAGTCTATCCGGGCTTCTTACCCTCATTTCATATTTTGAATTCGGGTATGTTCTTCTTTTCCAGTTTACTTTATCTATAATTCGGGGACGAATTATTCTTTTTAGGGGGGAAGAGTTGTAAAACCCGCATGCTTTTACCATGAATAGTACCCTTAAGATCGTACATACTAGATTTAAACGTTCCTAATATAGCATGATTACGATTACGTGTTAGGATTTTACGTATTACGTACGTGTTAGAACACGATAAGTATTTACTACGCACGATCACGTAATAATTATTTGACGATAATTAATCACGAGCATGCGATCATGAAATCATGAACGTATTTAAAACACGAACTATTAGTAATTACGTATATATATTTATTACGAGCGTAATTAAATATATTAGATCACGGTATGTACGAAACGAGAACACTTAAAACGCGAACACAAATAATCACGAATATATAACTTAACATCGAGACACGGAAAAAGGTACGGGTACCCCAAGTGGGGCCCCTACCCGCGGCTACAAGGACAAATGGGCCAAGCCCATTTGTCAAATTTTACCAAAGGGGGGTTAATAATTTTTCACTACTCATTTTCATTCACAAAAGATTTTAGAAAAAAACCCTAAAACCCTCCTTCCCTTTCTTCTTTGTGCCGCCACCCTACAACCACCACAAGGAGGTGGTTTGTGATCTTGGATCTTGGAATTATAGTTGGTGATCGTGTTTGTTCTTCATCCTTTTGATCCACGAATTCGGTAAATCCTTTTTAAACCTTTTCTTTTGATTTGATCATTTAATAAATCAAGAACATGTTATGTTTTACAAAAGCCTAATAAATAAACATGGATCTAACATGATTTGGGGTTAAATAAAATCAAAAGTATGTTTTAAGGGGTGTTTGTTTTTGGCCGCAGGCTGCACCGAACCCGAAGGGGTTTCGGTTTGGCCAAACCAACCACCACCAAGACCATATGGTCTTGGTTGGTGTGTATGGGTCTCACGGCAGCATCAAGGCACGGGGTACCCCGAGTTGGTTCAGGGTACGGGGTCGATTTCATGTTCGGTTCATTGTTTTTAGTCTAGATCCGGTTCATGGTGTATGTTTAGTTTTTTATGTTTTATGATCTTATGTTAAAAATTAAATTAATAAAATGACATGATTAATTTAATAACATGACTTAGGTTATTTTAATTATTAATAATCATGAAATTAATTAACCTAAGTATTTTATATTTTAGACTTATAATTAATTAATTATTTAAAAACCATGATTTATAATTAATTAATTAACATGACTTAGGTTATATTATTAATATAATAATACATGTTTTAACCTAAGTATTTAACATTATTTAATTAAAAACATGTTATACTTTAATTAAGTATTTTAACCTATAGTTTAATTTAATTACATGGAATAATTATTAAACTATACATTATATCATATGACTTAGAAAATAATCATGAAAACACTTAGGCTTATATACTTAGCTTATTTAACCAGCTTATTTCTAATTATGGAAACTTTCTATTTTTAGAAACTTAATTAAATAAGGCAGCTAATCTATTTATGGAAACTTTCTATTTTTAGAAACTTATCTATTTTAAGCAATAATTTTATTTTTGGAAACTTTCTATTTTTGGAAACTTTCTTTTTTTGGTAACTTTCTATTTTTGGAAACTTTCTATTTTAGGAAACCTGCTATTTTTGGAAAGTTACTTATTATTACACAGTAAGTATAATAACACATGAAATACCAGAAATACTTAATCAGATTAAACAGAATATAAGATAAACACAGTTTAAGGCTTAAAAACAGTAAAACATGGTAAGAACGCATAAAATAAGCTAAGACATGACATAAAACCAACTACGTATTTAGTAAGCAAATACTTATTCATGTATGTATTTATGTAGCACTAGTGATTCGGAAGTAGGATTCCTCTCAGTTCATCTTCTTCGTTCACTGGACATAAGGTACGGATTCCCGTCCTTTCAGTATGGACATTCTTTCCTTATTAGGATTCCCCGTATGCAGCCAACTGTTTTCCCGTAGTATAAGTTACGTGTTTGATTGCTTATGTTTAATTAAGATTACCTATAGCCATATACATGCATGACCAGTTTCACCTAGTTTTGGAGGTACCATAACCATAACATTAGAGGCACTGATGTTATGACTTCACCACGGCGGAGTGATTGCTCGTGGCGTCCCTTCAGTTTTTGGCCATCTATATTATATTTATCATGTGGGGCGTATGGGTGCATCCTAGTTACATGTTTTTATTCAGGATTTCATGGTGAATGTGGTGTGTGCCTTGCATCCTTCACAAGGAGCTGATCCCTCCTACCCAAAAAACCAGTATATTAAATTAGAGGCAGCCCCTCTAATTTGCATGATGAGGTCACCCCTCCAAGTATTCATGCACGGTGGATTTCCATGACCTATATTGGCTAATGGTAAAATATGATAAACAGTTTTTATAAGATAAACATAAGACTTTCAAACTATAAACCAGTTTTATCAAGACTTAACCAGGTTACTCGGGACTTAGTTTTCTTCCGCTGTTATATGTTATATGCCTATCCTATTCATGCTTTATTGTACATCCGTGCACTGAGCGTATTTGCTCAGCCGTTTTCATTTTCTATGTTCCCAAAATGGTAGGTACTCAGGGGCGCTCGTAGACACTAAGAGTACGTGCATATGGACTGGAAGCTGTCTAGCCTTCTTTACTTTATGCATTTCCTTTCTTATGATACTTATGCTTTGGACATTGTTTATTCCTTTCCTTTTTTATACTATGTTTGTGTGTGATGAGCTTTACATTTGGACTACCGATGTTAGATTCTGATATTTTCCTTTTATGGTCAAGTAATGTTTAGACATTTTTCCTTGTATGCTTTGATGACACGCCATAATTGCATGTGACATTTCCATTATCAAAATGGGGTGTTACAGTAGATCTATTCAATCTTGACTTTAATTAGTCAACGTAAGGGGGTGTTTGGGAATAGGTCTTCAGGGTTGCCTTTATTTAGTCAACAAACGGGTATTTTTTTGGTTGTTTGGCACTATATGTTAGTCTACATCCTATCTGATAAGTTACCATTTGTTGGTAGTATCTCCATCGTATGCCTAAAATATTAGTCTAAATCCTATCTGATAAGGGAAGGTTTGACTGAATTAGTTAAAGAAATCAACAATATGCCAAAAAAGAAAAACAAGAACGTATAAAGTGAATTAAACAAGTTTGATAGAACCTTTGAATTAACAAACAACCATTACCAATCAGGCACTAAACAACCATTATTTATACTGTCTACAACACACACTGTTTCAAAGTATAAGAATAACATTTTTGTCCTTAAACACACATATTATTCAAAAAAAAAGTAAATGTGAATATTTTGCATCATCAATTCTCACTGGTGCAAATTAACTTATGGCAACTCACAGCTCCATCGTCATTTCTTCTGCTTTGCAGAACCATCATCCACTTTCTTGCTTTGTCTCTTCTTCCTTGGACCCTTACTAGCTGGAGTTGTTCCTGATGATGGTTGATTTGTTTGTGATGCCATTGGCTGACTATCTGGGACTCTAATACAAGGTTTTTTTGCTCGTATGAAAGTTCGTTATTCCGATCTTTTCGAATTGATTATTGGTTGAAAGTGCGACTCAATTGTTCTTGGTGAAAAATAAAAAGGTTTGATTATCTATTTTAAACTAAAATTGAAAATGTCGATGAGTAAATAAATGAAAATGAAAGCTTGAAAATTTAAACTAAAAATTAATACTTTTGAATTGAAAGGTAAATGATTAAAACTTATAAAAATGTAAACTTTAAATATTTAAACTAGAATAAGACAAGTTAGAATAAAGCTAAGTAAAAAGGAGGGAAAAGTAAAATTCAAAAACTGTAAAAACAAACCTTTATCCGGAATATTATCCGGAATGATATCAGAAGGCTTATCCGGAATCTTCTTCGGGTTCTTATCCGGAATAAATATGTATCCCTTATCCGGAATTACCTGAACTGCTTATCCGGAATACTAAACGAGCCTTTATCCGGAATCCAAGACCACTATCCGGAATAACTATCCGGAATAACTATCCGGAATACGAAAAATGAACCTTATCCTGAACCTTGAAAAGGGTCTTATCCGGAATTTTGCTTTTTGGGCTTATCCGGAATAAATGAAATAAAACTTATCCGGATTACTTTGCTCGATCACTTATACGGAATAATCGGAAGGGAAGCTTATCCGGGAAAAATAAATTGACTCTTATCCGGAATGTTTGAAGAAGCAGTTAATCGGAATAATGGAAAGGAGATGCATATCCGGAATAACTAGAGGATGACTATCCGGAATGAAGAACTAGGTGCAATTCGGAATAAAAGGGTTAAGATCCTTATCCGGAATAAGCTATTGTGAAGCTTATCCGGAATATTCTGCTACGACCACTAATCGGAATAAAGGGGTTTAAAGAACCCGGATATCAAACAACTTAGCAAATAAGCAATTCCAAAAATAAGCACATACCAAAACTTAAGCCAAAAAGATTTTTAGAAAAAGATGATTAAGCTAGAATTTAAAAACTTTCAAAACCTCAAATAAGCTAGAAATCAAAAACAACTTTTTATAAAAACTTAAACTTATTGAAAACAACTTATTTCTAAAAACTATTAAGCATAAAGATTAAGAAAAATAAGCACTTTTATAAAGAAACTTTTAAGATCACCAATTTAATACGCGCAACCAAATAAGCTAAACAATCAAATCATCAACAAGATTAAGATAAAACTACATGATTATCAAGATTAAGTAAAAGATTAAGAAAGGTAGAATGAGAATTAAGAAAATAAGCTTGATTGATTAAGGATTAATATCAAAATGATTACAAGATTAAAGTTGATAAACTTGGAAAGCTAGAGAGAAGAAAACTTAAGAAAAACTTGAAAACTAAAAATAAACTACTACTAAAAATTAACCACCTAACCACCCTCCTAATGACACATTAGGAGGGTATTTATAGGAGGTGTGGAGATTACATGCTTAAGTTATCTTATTTCTTTCTTCTCGTCTCGACTCGACTTAATTTCTTTGTCTTTCTCGACGTTGTCTCGGGATTAGTCGATAAATTGAACTTGTCTTATAATTTTCTTCTATAATTAGACTTAAGTTCTTCGACTTCATTAAACTTCTGTCTTTAGACTTTTTCTTCGATAAATCTTCAGAATAGGCCTTGGACTTCCGTTCTTTTTGCATTCTCGATCTTTCGACTTCGTCTTTAGTCTTTTTCTTCGATAAAAGCCCGTGATAGCCCATGTTTTCTTCCTTTTGCATCTTTTGGTCCTAAAACATAATAAAAACATAAACCACGCATAATTCTGACTATTACGACATAAAATACACGATTTGGTATTGTTATTATTGGAAATAAGTGGTAAAAGGATAAGTGTTTTCACACTTATTAAATCCCCTACACTTGACCATTGCAATGTCCTCATGCAATGCACTAATTTCAAAGCACGGTTTATATTTTTCATCATAGATAACCCATCTTGGCTTTTATTAAATGCTAAACACTAAAGAAATTATAAGAACAAAACAAGTAAGAAATCAAAGACTTACATTGGGTTTTTGGTTGTCATGAATGTTCATCATTCTCAAGTTTCATGTTCCCCATACCAAGCTTAAAAACGAGATCATTGTTTTTATAAGTTAGCAAACTAACACGAACTCATGTGGCCCAATTATTCACTTATACACCCTTATTCCTAGGTGTATCTCTTATATTTTTTTGTTGTCTTGAATGATCACGAGGATGCATTGTTTGACTTATTTCGATAGTTATTTAAGCTGAAAACAAAGTGAGACGATTTAATCAATAGTTAGCTAAAGGACAAAATCTTTTAAAACTGCTTCTCGGGACCTCATAAAGTTCATATCTTGGCATAACTCGCTTCATGATTTGAGACCTTTCTCGGACCGATATTTGGCAGCGACTTCATACTTCAAATCTTTGAGAGACGTTCTTGAAATTATGGTCTTTTCTTCATAATAGGAATTTCTTCACTTGAAGTTTTGAGAGATTCTTCATATTTGGACCACGACTTCTTCATTTTTCTCCAATCTTTATTTTGGATTTTGATATACAACGATCCGCTTCCTTTTAGGACTTGGATCTATTTATCCTCATACCTTGCTAGGGTCTTTTCGGATAGACTTCTCCATGATCTTTTGGGGAGTACTTGCTTTTCGTCGTGTGTCTCGATCCTTCATATTGATTTTCGATAAATGATTCTTCACATCACTTTTGGATCTTTAGCAACAAAATGTAGCCCTCATGCCTTGTTAGGGCCTTTTCGGACTCGCCAATCTTCGCATCCCGCTTCAATAATTTATGCCTTGGCTATGAACTCTAATTAATACCGAGCAACTTTTAAACGATCTTGTGCTAGAAGCTAAGTAAATTTTCAAATCGTACAACCTTATTTATTGCAGATAAATTTATTAGCAAGCGATGGGAGAATAGGCTTATAATCAACTCACATAAATTCACGAAAGAATACCAAACTTATAATTGACTCTATCATCTCTCGTTCTCCACAATTTAAAATCTCAAGGAATGAGACTCGTGGATGCTTAGCCAATTAAATCAAAGTTTTGGGTTTTCGAGTCGTCTATAGGATCTTGCATCTTCTTAGACTCTCTCAAGTTTAGAATTTGCGTTTTAAAGTTCCCTTGATAAAAGACTCTCTAGGATCATATATAGGAACTTGCGAAAAGTTCTTGCTCTTAACCAGTGAGAGTTAAGACTTTCGCGTTTTAAAGTTCCCTATATAAAAGCCTAGCAAAACTTGACTTAAACACGTTAAGGATACTAGCTAGAGTAAACTTAGATAAGTAAACTCGGGTTGAGTAAAAAAATTCACGACTTTGAAAAATTTTAAACCACTTTATTTTAGCAAAGAAAGAAAATAATGATAACAAAGGGAAATACTACTATACTACTAGGCCAAAATAGATTAAAATTTTTGAAAAATGTCAAAAAAATCAAATTTTTCGGTTAAAATGAGAACAAATTCATGGAAAAGACCACTTACTTCGATAGAAGTCCC
The DNA here is from genome assembly GCA_025667525.1 of Glebionis coronaria. Taxonomy (NCBI): domain Eukaryota; kingdom Viridiplantae; phylum Streptophyta; class Magnoliopsida; order Asterales; family Asteraceae; genus Glebionis; species Glebionis coronaria. Next base: position 192,083,312 of record CM046877.1, on the reverse strand, counting down.
CCTACACTTAATATAAACATTGTCCTTAATGTTTAAGCATGTGGGAGTAAACTCCCCTACACTTATGACATTGTGCACTTTGTTTAAATTTTGCTAAGGAAAGGACAACTATAGTGATTTCAATGTGAACATATGAGATATGAAATATTGAATCACGACAGTTTAGGATAGAAACGGGAAGATGGGAACACGGGATCACGGTTAGTCAAAAGACATCGAGAATGGATCTTTGAAGCTTTAATCCCTGCACATAATGTAACACCCTATTTCGATAATGGAAATGTCACATGCAATTATGGCGTGTCATTAAAGCATACAAGGAAAAATGTCTAAACATTACTTGACCATAAAAGGAAAATACCGGAATCAAACATCGGTAGTCCAAAAGTAAAGCTCATCACAAACAAACATAATATAGTAAAGGAAAGGACTAAACAATGTCCAAAGCAAATGTATCATAGAAAAGAAATGCATAAAGTAAAGAAGGTTAGATAGCTTCCAGTCTATATGCACGTACTCTTAGTGTCTACGAGCGTCCCTGAGTACCTACCGTTTTGGGAACATAGAAAAGGAAAACGGCTGAGCAAATACGCTCAGTGCACGGATGTACAATAAAGCATGAATAGGATAAGCATATAACATATAACAGCGGAAGAAAACTAAGTCCCGAGTAACCTGGTTAAGTCTTGATAAAACTGGTTTAATAGTTTGAAAGTCTTATGTTTATCTTATAAAAACTTGTTGTCATATTTTACCATTAGCCAATATAGGTCATGAAAATCCACCGTGCATGAATACTTGGAGGGGTGACCTCATCATGCAAATTAGAGGGGCTGCCTCTAATTTAATATACTGGTTTGTGGGTAGGAGGGATCAGCTCCTTGTGAAAGATGCAAGGCACACACCACATTCACCATGAAATCCTGAATAAAAACATGTAACTAGGATGCACCCATACGCCCCACATGATAAATATAATATAGATGTCCAAAAGCTGAAGGGACGCCACGAGCAATCACTCTGCCGTGGTGAAGTCATAACATCAGTGCCTCTAATGTTATGGTTATGGTACCTCCATAACTAGGTGAAACTGGTCATGCATGTATATGGCTATAGGTAATCTTAATTAAACATAAGCAATCAAACACGTAACTTATACTACGAGAAAACAGTTGGCTGTATACGGGGAATCCTAATAAGGAAAGAATGTCCATATTGAAAGGACGGGAATCCGTACCTTATGTCCAGTGAACGAAGAAGATGAACTGAGAGGAATCCTAATTCCGAATCACTAGTGCTACATAAATACATACATGAATAAGTATCTGCTTACTAAATACGTAGCTGGTTTTATGTCATGTCTTAGCTTATTTTATGTGTTCTTACCATGTTTTACTGTTTTTAAGCCTTAAACCGTGTTTATCTTATATTCTGTTTAATCTGATTAAGTATTTCTGGTATTTCATGTGTTATTTTACTTACTGTGTAATAATAAGTAACTTTCCGAAAATAGCAGGTTTCCTAAAATAGAAAGTTTCCAAAAATAGAAAGTTTCCAAAAATAGAAAGTTTCCAAAAATAGAAAGTTTCCAAAAATAGAAAGTTCCTAAAAATAGAAAGTTTCCAAAAATAGAAAGTTTCCAAAAATAGAAAGTTTCCAAAAATAGAAAGTTTCCAAAAATAGAATTTACTACTTAAAATAGATAAGTTTCTAAAAATAGAAAGTTTCCATAAATAGATCAGCTGCCTTAATTAAATAAGTTTCCATAAATAGATTAGCTGCCTGAAATAAATAAGTTTCTAAAAATAGAAGGTTTCCATAAATAGATTAGCTGCCTTATTTAATTAAGTTTCTAAAAATAGAAAGTTTCCATACTTAGAATTAAGCTGGTTAAATAAGCTAAGTATATAAGCCTAAGTGTTTTCAGGATTATTTTCTAAGTCATATGATATAATGTATAGTTTAATAATTATTTCATGTAATTAAATTAAACTATAGGTTAAAATATTTAATTAAAGTATAACATGTTTTTAGTTAAATAAAGTTAAATACTTAGGTTAAAACATGTATTATTATATATTAATAATATAACCTAAGTCATGTTAATTAATTAATTATAGTCATGGTTTTTAAATAATTAATTAATTATAAGTCTAAAATATAAAATACTTAGGTTAATTAATTTCATGATTATTAATAATTAAATAACCTAAGTCATGTTATTAAATAAATCATATCATTTTATTAATTTAATTTTTTTAACATAAGCTCATAAAACATAAAAAACTAAACATACACCATGAACCGGATCTAAACTAAAAACAATAAACCGGACATGAAATCGACACCGTACCCCGAACCAACTCGGGGTACCCCGTGTCTTACTGCTGCCGTGGGACCCACACACACCAACCAAGACCATATGGTGTTGGTGGTGGTCGGTTTGGCTAAACCGAAACCCCTTCGGGTTCGGTGCAGCCTACGACCAAAACCAAACACCCCTTAAAACATACTTTTGATTTTATTTAACCCCAAATCATGTTAGATCCATGTTTATTTCTTAGGTTTTTGTAAAACATAACATGTTCTTGATTTATTAAATGATCAAATCAAAAGAAAAGGTTTAAAAAGGATTTACCGAATTCGTGGATCAAAAGGATGAAGAACAAACACGATCACCAACTACAATTCCAAGATCCAAGATCACAAACCACCTCCTTGTGGTGGTTGTAGGGTGGCGGCACAAAGAAGAAAGTGAAGGAGGGTTTTAGGGTTTTTTCTAAAATCTTATGTGAATGAAAATGAGTAGTGAAAAATTATTAACCCCCCTTTAGTAAAATTTGACAAATGGGCTTGGCCCATTTGTCCTTGTAGCCACGGGTAGGGGCCCCACTTGGGGTACCCGTACCTTTTTCCGTGTCTCGATGTTAAGTTATATATTCGTGATTATTTGTGTTCGCGTTTTAAGTGTTCTCGTTTCGTACATACCGTGATCTAATATATTTAATTACGCTCGTAATAAATATATATACGTAATTACTAATAGTTCGTGTTTTAAATACGTTCATGATTTCATGATCGCATGCTCGTGATTAATTATCGTCAAATAATTATTACGTGATCGTGCGTAGTAAATACTTATCGTGTTCTAACACGTACGTAATACGTAAAATCCTAACACGTAATCGTAATCATGCTATATTAGGAAAGTTTAAATCTAGTACGTACGATCTTAAGGGTACTATTCATGGTAAAAGCATGCGGGTTTTACAACTCTTCCCCCCTAAAAAGAATAATTCGTCCCCGAATTATAGATAAAGTAAACTGGAAAAGAAGAACATACCCGAGTTCTAAATATGAAATGAGGGTAAGAAGCCCGGATAGACTCCTCTGTTTCCCAAGTGGCTTCCCGCTCGGTATGATCCCTCCATAGAATTTTGACGAATGGAATCGTCTTCTTTCTCATGACTCGTTCTTGTCTGTCAAGAACTCGTTCGGGTTCTTCTATAAAAGTGAGATCTTCACGTATCTGTTCCAATGGATACTGAACCATGTGAAGGGGATGATACTGGTACCCTCTGAGTAAGGACACATGAAACACATTGTGCACATGCGAAAGCTGCGAAGGTAACGTCAATCGGTAAGATACTTCACCGACTCGTTCAATGATATCAAACGGTCCGATGAAACGAGGACTGAGCTTCCCTTTAATCCCGAAGCGTCTAACACCACGTGCCGATGAAACCTTAAGGAAGACGTGATCTCCTACGTTAAAGTGTATATCCCTACGATGCTTATCGGCGTAACTCTTCTGACGTGACCGTGCTTCCTGAATTTTCTGCTTAGCTACTGCGATCTTCTCATTTGTCATCTCTATGATTTCCGGTCCTTCAAGTGTTCGCTCACCAACCTGATCCCAGCAGATTGGGGCGCGACACTTTCTGCCATACAACATCTCAAATGGAGCACACTTGATACTTGCGTGCCAACTGTTGTTGTATGCAAATTCCACCAAACAGATGTAATCGTCCCAATCGCCCGTCCATTCCAACGCACATGACCTCAACATATCTTCCAATGTCTAAATGGTTCGCTCCGACTGTCCGTCCGTTTGAGAATGAAAAGCCGTGCTAAGCTTAAGTTGTGTACCCCAAGCTTTCTACAGACTTCTCCAAAAGCGCATGGTGCACCATGGAGTCTCATGATCTCTCTTCTGTACGTATCTGCGAGTTTACTTACCGAATCTTCCTTGCGGATCGGTAAGAAATGAGCTGATTTGGTAAGTCGATCAACGATAACCCAAATTGCATCGTGCTTCCTCTTGGTAGGCGGAAGACCAGTAACAAAATCCATGGTGATTTTGTCCCACTTCCACTCTGGGATATCTAACGGTTGAAAGAGACCGCCAGCTCGCTGATGCTCGATCTTAACCTGCTGGCAGGTAAGACATTTGGAGACGTAAGTGGCCACATCCTGTTTCATACCACTCCACCAAAAGTACTGCTTGATGTCATGGTACATCTTAGTCGAACCAGGATGTATAGAGAATGGGGAGCTATGAGCTTCAGCTAACAAAGCTTCCCGGAGTTCTTGGTCATCAGGAACACAAAGTCTCGTGCCCTGCCATACGATACCATCTGCATCTACTCTGAATTCTGTCTGCTTCTCCAAATTTTGTATTATCGCCCAGATTTCTCCGTCATCCTTCTGAGCTTCCTTGATCTTAGATAGTAACTCGGGTTCTACTCTAAGATTAGCCCAGTAACCGTGTTGTCCACGTACCATGTACTCGATGTCTAGTCGCTCCAAGTCTCTTATGATTTCCTCTTTGATTCTAATGCCGTTGATCATTCCGGACTTCCTGCTAAGAGCATCTGCTACTACATTTGCCTTTCCGGGATGATACTGTAGATTTATGTCGTAATCCTTCAATAGCTCCAGCCATCTCCTCTGCCTCATGTTCAATTTACGCTGAGTGAAGATATACTTCAAACTCTTGTGGTCTGTGAAAATGTCACATGATTCTCCATATAAGTAGTGTCTCCATATCTTCAATGCAAACACGACTGCAGAAAGTTCCAGGTCGTGCGTGGGGTAATTTTCTTCATAAGGCTTAAGCTGTCGTGAAGCATACGCGATCACTTTCCCATGTTGCATGAGAACACAGCCAAGTCCCTTCCCCGATGCATCGCTGTAGATTTGAAATCCACCCGTACCAGATGGTAGAGTAAGAATAGGTGCAGATACTAGCTTCTGCTTCAGGTCTTCAAAGCTCTTCTGTCGATCTTCAGTCCAGACGAATTTCTCCCCTTTCCGCATCAGTTTGGTCAATGGTAGTGCTAGGCGGGAAAAGTTCTCCACGAACCTACGGTAATAGCCAGCTAAGCCTAAGAAACTGTGGACTTCCGTCGCTGATGTCGGCCTTGGTCACTTAGTAATGGCCTCAACCTTCGCTGGATCCATAGTGATTCCTTCTGCTGATACAATGTGACCCAAGAATGCCACCTTGTCTAACCAGAACTCACACTTGGAGAATTTAGCATACAGCTGCTTCTGGCGAAGAATATGTAGTACTGTACGACGATGGTCTTCGTGTTCCTCCTTGGACCTTGAGAAAATCAGGATGTCATAGATGAAGACGATGACGAACTTGTCCAGAAATTCATGGAAGATTCTGTTCATCAAATCCATGAACACTGCTGGAGCATTTGTCAGGCCAAATGGCATAACTACAAACTCGTAGTGGCTATAGCGGGTACGAAAAGCAGTCTTAGCGATGTCCTGCTCCTTGACCCATATCTGATGATAGCCTGACCTAAGATCGATCTTGGAGAAGTGTTTGGCCCCTTGGAGTTGGTCAAACAGATCGTCAATGCGTGGCAGTGGATACCTATTCCGAATGGTAATCTTGTTGAGCTCACGATAGTCTATGCAAAGACGCATACTGCCGTCCTTCTTCTTAACAAACAAGATCGGTGCGCCCCATGGAGATGCGCTCGGTCGAATGAAACCTCGTTCAAGAAGTTCTTGTAGTTGATCCTTCAGCTCTATGGGAGCCATGCGGTAAGGAGCCTTGGAGATTGGTTCAGCTCCTCGAACCAGCTCTATACTGAATTCCACTTCTCGTGCAGGTGGTATACCCGGAAGTTCTGCTGGAAACACATCTTGGAATTCCGACACTATAGGTTGATCCTGAATTGATGGGGATTCAGCATCCATGTCGTGAACCGTAGCTAGATAACCCTCGCAGCCATGTGACAGTAGTGCACGCGCTTGTAGGGTGGATATGACTTGTACAGACCGTCCGAGTATGAACCCATTATGAATGTACTTTGGTGCATTAACATCACCGAAGATAACTCGATATGAATGGCAGTCTATGGTAGCATGATGCTTGGATAGCCAATCCATGCCCAAAATCATGTCGAAGTCATTCATGTCCAGCGGAAGTGCGTCGATAGGTCGAACCTTATCGTCAAATTCTAGGGGAAGACTCTTGTATACATGGGTGATTAATACAGAGTCCCTCAAAGGCGTGGAAATAGTAAGCCTATTTTCTAGTGGCATGGGGAGCATCCTAATGTTCTTAGCATAAGCAGTAGAAATAACCGAGTGAGTAGCACCCGTATCGAAAAGAACACATGCAGCTTGACCATACATATACAAGATTCCAGTGATGGTACCTGTAGACTTGTTGGCCTGGTCTCGAGATGTCGTGTAGACACGCCCGACAGTAGGAGGCGGCTTGGTATCAGCATGTCCCGATGTACCCTCCATCTCGCCCTTACGACAATCCTTCATAATATGGCCAGGAAGACCACACTTGAAACACGCATCAGTATTACGGCGACATGGTCCTGGGTGCCTACGGTGGCAAGCAGAGCAAAAAGGATGAGTGTATCCTCCAGCAGGTGCTCTGGCTGGTTGAGAACCTGATAAAACATTTTACGTAAGACCTGGTAATTGGGTACAAAGGTCAAAGCGGAAAATCGTAAGATGGAATACCAGTGATAGCTTGACGGCTGGGCCGCGAACCTCTCTGGTTCTGGTCCCTACCGTTTCCATGGTTCCTGGTAGAAGTTTTGCTAAAGTGTCAGAATAGTTATAACATGAAACATAAGGAAATGCGTAAATATTAGGACCTGCTGCTGTTGGAGTGCCCAGCGTTGTTATGGTAATTATCATTACCGCCACGCATATCCGTAGCAGAACGGTCGTTAGTCTGACCGTTTCCCTTGGGTTGATGAGGCTGCTGCTGAGTAGCCGGCTGAGACCGGTCCCTAGTTTTCTGCCTGGAAGATACATTTAAGAGATGAATAATATGGAAAGTATACGGATTGGTCACCGCTTGAATACGAAGGTTTACCTCTTGTCGGGTCTTTCAGCTTCCCCGAACTCATCTCTCTCCTGCAGCATCTCCAGTTTTTGTGCTGCATCGGCCACTTGTGCTACAGTGTTGAACGTAGCACACACCAGATTGTTTGCGACCGATGTGCGAAGAGCCCATCTAAAGTGATGTGCCTGCTCTTCAGGAGTACCTGCTGCCGCACTAAGGAAACCAACTAAGCGAAGAAAGCGCTGCATAAACTCGTTGCTATTCTCCCCAACTCTCTATCAGATCCCTTGGTACTCTCTCTTGAGCTTGTCTTGCTCAGCCTTGGGAAAGAACTGCTCCATCACCCTGTCCTTGAACTGAGCCCAAGTCAAACCAGCAACCCACTCGTCACCACCTTCAGACTGCATAAATGCTAACCACCAGTTGAGTACATCGCCTTCGAACCGATAGCATGCCAACCTCGCCTTGTATACGGGGTCGCAGCCCATAGCGTTGAAAATCTTCTCGATGTGTGCCAACCAGCTTTCAGCATCGCTGGGGCTATCTGTCTTCTCAAAAGCTCGAGGGCGGAGCTTGTTGAATCTCTCCAGCCATACTGCTAATGTCACTGGAGGAGGAGGAGGAGGTGCCTGATTATGCTGCTGATTGTTGGCAGCTTGAACTTCAGCCCTGATGTCATTCCTCAGTTGAGGAAGCAAAGCTTGCATGGCAGCCTGAATTGCAGCATTGCGCTGCTCCTGTTCGCGTGTGAGAACCATCTGACAGTATAACATAAAACATATGATTTAACAGATCAAAACATAATATATATATATATACATGAAAAAAAATCTATACCAAAATTTCACGAGAAAAATTTTATGCAAGAAAATTTTGTGTATGAATGCATGATGCAGTTTTAAGAAAACTTTTGTATGCTCGAGAGTGAACGCCTCTGGTCAGTTTACCCAAAACAAAATACATAGCGAGGGGACGCCAATGGGTCGGTCCCAAATCTAAAAGTTTCGATAAAACACATGCGACTAAATTGGGCCAGTCCTGTACCAACCATTACTTAGTCAAAAATCTGCGACAATGACATGTATATGTATGCTTAAAAATGATGAATGCATGAAAACAACTGTCAGTTCTAGGAAGACCGTAGTGACTAACCACTAATCACAGGTCATATTTGAGAGCCTACAGGACGAAGCCTTGGCTCTGATACCATAATTGTAACACCCCATTTCGATAATGGAAATGTCACATGCAATTATGGCGTGTCATCAAAGCATACAAGGAAAAATATCTAAACATTACTTGACCATAAAAGGAAAATACCAGAATCAAACATCGGTAGTCCAAAAGTAAAGCTCATCACGCACAAACATAGTATAGTAAAGGAAAGGACTAAACAATGTCCAAAGCAAATGTATCATAGAAAAGAAATGCATAAAGTAAAGAAGGCTAGATAGCTTCCAGTCCATATGCACGTACTCTTAGTGTCTACGAGCGTCCCTGAGTACCTGCCGTTTTGGAACATAAAAAAGGAAAACGGCTGAGCAAATACGCTCAGTGCACGGATGTACAATAAAGCATGAATAGGATAAGCATATAACATATAACAGCGGAAGAAAACTAAGTCCCGAGTAACCTGGTTAAGTCATGATAAAACTGGTTTAATAGTTTGAAAGTCTTATGTTTATCTTATAAAAACTGGTTGTCATATTTTACCATTAGCCAATATAGGTCATGAAAATCCACCGTGCATGAATACTTGGAGGGGTGACCTCATCATGCAAATTACAAGGGCTGCCTCTAATTTAATATACTGGTTTTTGGGTAGGAGGGATCAGCTCCTTGTGAAGGATGCAAGGCACACACCACATTCACCATGAAATCCTAATTAAAAACATGTAACTAGGATGCACCCATACGCCCCACATGATAAATATAATATAGATGGCCAAAAGCTGAAGGGACGCCACGAGCAATCACTCCGCCGTGGTGAAGTCATAACATCAGTGCCTCTAATGTTATGGTTATGGTACCTCAATAACTAGGTGAAACTGGTCATGCATGTATATGGCTATAGGTAATCTTAATTAAAGATAAGCAATCAAACACGTAACTTATACTACGGGAAAACAGTTGGCTGCATACGGTGAATCCTAATAAGGAAAGAATGTCCATACTGAAAGGACGGGAATCCGTACCTTATGTCCAGTGAACGAAGAAGATGAACTGAGAGGAATCCTACTTCCGAATCACTAGTGCTACATAAATACATACATGAATAAGTATCTGCTTACTAAATACGTAGCTGGTTTTATGTCATGTCTTAGCTTATTTTATGTGTTCTTACCATGTTTTACTGTTTTTAAGCCTTAAACCGTGTTTATCTTATATTTTGTTTAATCTGCTTAAGTATTTCTGGTATTTCATGTGTTATTTTACTTACTGCGTAATAATAAGTAACTTTCCAAAAATAGTAGGTTTCCTAAAATAGAAAGTTTCCAAAAATAGAAAGTTTCCAAAAATAGAAAGTTTCCAAAAATAGAAAGTTTTTAAAAATAGAAAGTTACCAAAAATAGAAAGTTTCCAAAAATAGAAAGTTTCCAAAAATAGAAAGTTTCCAAAATAGAAAGTTTCCAAAAATAGAATTTACTGCTTAAAATAAATAAGTTTCTAAAAATAGAAAGTTTCCATAAATAGATCAGCTGCCTTAATTAAATAAGTTTCCATAAATAGATTAGCTGCCTGAAATAAATAAGTTTCTAAAAATAGAAGGTTTCCATAAATAGATTAGCTGCCTTATTTAATTAAGTTTCTAAAAATAGAAAGTTTCCATAATTAGAATTAAGCTGGTTAAATAAGCTAAGTATATAAGCCTAAGTGTTTTCATGATTATTTTCTAAGTCATATGATATAATGTATAGTTTAATAATTATTTCATGTAATTAAATTAAACTATAGGTTAAAATATTTAATTAAAGTATAACATGTTTTTAATTAAATAAAGTTAAATACTTAGGTTAAAACATGTATTATTATATATTAATAATATAACCTAAGTCATGTTAATTAATTAATTATAGTCATGGTTTTTAAATAATTAATTAATTATAAGTCTAAAATATAAAAAACTTAGGTTAATTAATTTCATGAGATCATATCATTTTATTAATTTATTTTTTTAACATAAGATCATAAAACATAAAAAAACTAAACATAAACCATGAACCGGATCTAAACTAAAAACAATGAACCGGACATGAAATCGACACCGTACCCCGAACCAACTCGGGGTACCCCGTGTCTTACTGCTGCCATGGGACCCACACACACCAACCAAGACCATATGGTCTTGGTGGTGGTCGGTTTGGCCAAACCGAAACCCCTTCGGGTTCGGTGCAGCCTGCGGCCAAAAACAAACACCCCTTAAAACATACTTTTGATTTTATTTAACCCCAAATCATGTTAGATCCATGTTTATTTATTAGGTTTTTGTAAAACATAACATGTTCTTGATTTATTAAATGATCAAATCAAAAGAAAAGGTTTAAAAAGGATTTACCAAATTCGTGGATCAAAAGGATGAAGAACAAACACGATCACCTACTACAATTCCAAGACCAAGATCACAAACCACCTCCTTGTGGTGGTTGTAGGGTGGCGGCACAAAGAAGAAAAGGAAGGAGGGTTTTAGGGTTTTTTCTAAAATCTTCAGTGAATGAAAATGAGTAGTGAAAAATTATTAACCCCCCTTTAGTAAAATTTGACAAATGGGCTTGGCCCATTTGTCCTTGTAGCCGCGGGTAGGGGCCCCACTTGGGGTACCCGTACCTTTTTCCGTGTCTCGATGTTAAGTTATATATTCGTGATTATTTGTGTTCGCGTTTTAAGTGTTCTCGTTTCGTACATACCGTGATCTAATATATTTAATTACGCTCGTAATAAATATATATACGTAATTACTAATAGTTCGTGTTTTAAATACCTTCATGATTTCATGATCGCATGCTCGTGATTAATTATCGTCAAATAATTATTACGTGATCGTGCGTAGTAAATACTTATCGTGTTCTAACACGTACGTAATACGTAAAATCCTAACACGTAATCGTAATCATGCTATATTAGGAAAGTTTAAATCTAGTACGTACGATCTTAAGGGTACTATTCATGGTAAAAGCATTCGGGTTTTACACATAAGAAGAAAAAAGACAACAAACATATATGGGGATCCCCCTACACTTATTATGAAAACGGTAAAGGATAGATCACGGGTTGCCTCCCGAGAAGCGCTTGTTTTTGTTCACCGAGTCACGAGCCTGACTCGACCCAAAACTAGTTCATGGGAAACGTGGTGAGGGATGGTGTCATCTCATGAGAGATGTCCTCAACAAAGTACAACTTCACACGCTGGCCATTCACCTTAAAATTAGGCCCATTTGGCTGAGAAAGCTCAATGGTGCCATAGGGAAAGACTTTGGCGACGGTGAATGGACCAGACCAGCGGCTCTTCAACTTGCCCGAGAAGATCTTCAACCGAGAGTTAAAAAGTAAGACTTGATCACCAATGTGGAACTCTCGGTTCTTAATCCATGCATCATGGATGATCTTGGTCTTCTCCTTGTAGATCAGTGAGTTCTCGTAAGCTTCATTCCTCAGTTCATTAAGCTCGTTGAGTTGAATCTTCCGAAGATCACCGGCTTTGTTGATGTCGAAGTTATCCCACTTCAAGGCCCAGTATGCCTTATGTTCCAGCTTGATAGGGAGGTGGCATGCTTTCCCGTACACAAGACGATAAGGTGTACAACCGATCGGCGTCTTATAGGCGGTACGGAAAGCCCACAAAGCATCATCTAACTTATCAGCCCACGAGGCACGATGCTCTCCCACAGTACGCTCCAGAATTCGCTTCAATCCACGGTTAGATGTCTCGGCTTGACCATTGATTTGAGGATGATAAGCGGTGGAAAGACGGTGATTGACACCGTACTTAGCCATGACTCTTGCGAATTGATCATTGCAAAAATGAGTCCCGCGGTCACTAATTATAGCACGAGGAACACCGAATCGAGCAAAAAGTTGCTTCAAAAAGTTCACAACCACCCTCACATCTTCCGTAGGGAGAGCCTTAGCTTCAACCCATTTAGAAACGTAGTCAACGGCTACGAGGATGTACTTGTTTCCTTTAGATGATGGAAATGGCCCCATAAAGTCGATACCCCATACATCAACGATTTCACATTCTTGTATGAAATTTAGAGGCATCTCATTTTTATGTGTGATCTTGCCTTGTCTTTGGCTAGCATCACAATGTTTAACCATTTCGTGAGCGTCACGATAAATGGTGGGCCAATAAAATCCAGAGTCGAGTACTTTCTTCGTGGTGTAATTGGGACCAAAGTGACCACCGGTGGGTCCTTTATAGCAAGCGTCAAGAATTTGTACCGCTGCCGGTCCATCAACACATCGACGAATGACAAGATCCGCACATTGTTTGAAGAGGTAAGGGTCGTCCCAGAAATAATGCTCAATATCTTTAAAGAACTTTTTCTTTTGTTGGGACGTTAACCCTTCCTTGAGAATTCCACCCGATAAGTAGTTTGCAATGTCCGCAAACCACGAGGTGTCATCAAGATTGGAGTTGATAGACATTAAGGCCTCAAGGGGAAAAGAGTCATTGATCTCTTGATTCGGATGATCCCCTTGATAAGGATCCTCAAGTCTACTTAGATGATCCGCGGCTAGGTTTTCGGCTCCCTTCTTGTCACGAATTTCAATGTTGAATTCTTGAAGGAGCAAAACCCAACGAAGAAGTCTTGGCTTAGAATCTTGCTTAGTCAACAAGTACTTCAACGCGGAATGATCAGTGTACACGATGGTGGTAGAGAGGACAAGATAGGGGCAGCATTTCTCAAAAGCATACACTACAACTAAAAGCTCTTTTTCGGTAGTGGTATAATGCAATTGAGCCCCGTCATTGTCTTGCTAGCGTAATGGATTGGTTGGAAGTATTTGTTCACTCTTTGGCCCAAAACCTCTCCAATAGCAAAGTCGCTAGCATCACACATCAACTCAAAAGGTAGCTCCCAATTAGGGGTAACCAAGACCGGTGCCTTAGTTAGCTTATCCTTAAGAAGATTGAAGGATTCAAGACACTCTTTGGAAAAGATGAAAGGAGTATCTTTTTCCAAGAGGTAGGTCATCGGGCGAGCGATTATAGAAAAATCTTGGATGAATCAACGATAGAAGCCCGCATGACCAAGGAAACTTCTCACACCCTTCACGGTTGAAGGTGGAGGTAATTTGGCTATGACATCCACTTTAGCACGGACAACTTCAAGACCGATTTTATGTCCAAGCACAATGCCTTCTTTTACCATGAAATAGCATTTTTCCCAATTTAGAACAAGGCGAGTGTCTTCACACCGCTTAAGCATGCGTTCCAAATTGGCATGGCAATGAGAGAAAGAATCACCATAAACCGAGAAATCATCCATGAAGACTTCTATAGTTTCTTCAACCATGTCATGGAAGATAGCCATCATACACCTTTGGAAAGTCCCAGGAGCATTGCATAAGCCGAAAGGCATTCTTTTATAAGCAAATGTTCCGTAAGGACAAGTGAATGTGGTTTTCTCTTGGTCTTTGGGATCGATGGGAATTTGAAAATACCCGGAGAAACCATCTAAAAAGCAGTAATAGTCATTACCCGCTAGACGTTCAAGAATTTGGTCCAAGAAAGGGAGGGGAAAATGATCCTTTCTCGTAGCATCATTGAGTTTACGATAGTCTATACAAACTCTCCACCCTGTAACGAGACGAGTAGGAATCAACTCGTTGTTTTCATTGGGCACAATGGTGATTCCGCCTTTATTAGGCACACAATGGATTGGACTAACCCATGGTGAATCTGAGATAGGATAGATCATTCCCGCATCAAGAAGTTTGATAACCTCTTTTTTGATTACGTCATGGATCTTAGGATTCACCCTTCTTTGGCTTTAAATAGTGGGTTTAAAGTCGTCATCCATGAGAATTTTATGTGTGCAAAAGTGAGGATCAATTCCACGAATATCGGAGATTTTCCAAGAAATTGCTTTCTTGTGATTCATTAGCACGGCGATAATTCGGGATTTTTCTTCTTCTTTCAAGTCCTTAGCGATGATGACGGGTGACTTCTTGTTGTCTTCAAGGAAAACGTACTCGAGATGAGACGGTAGGTCCTTAAGCTCTAAATCCGGAGGATTTTCGATGGAAGGCGTAGTCAAATTCGGCTCATCGATAGAGATATCCTTAGGAGATGGTGGAGAAATATGGTCCTCATTGAGAAGTTTCTCAATGGTACGAATGTCTTCATCCCAATTGGAGGGAGAATCGTCATATTGCAAGTCCACATCTCCCAAAGTTGCTTCAAATTCTTTCAAGATGAAATCACTTTCTCCAAATGGAGTTAGTGATGGAGCAATGGAGGCAACGGTCTCAACAATGGGAAGAGAAGAAGAACCACTTTTACAAGCGTCTTTGAAATGTTCTTCACAAGCCTCATCAAAAACTTCAATAAAATTAACACTCTCGTTTTCAGAAGGTTGCTTAGAAAGTTTTCCCATGTTGAAGACGATTTTATCGTCACCAACTCTCATGATTAATTCGCCCGTGGCTACATCAATGAGAGTGCGACCGGTCCTCAAGAATGGACGTCCAACAATTAATGGAACACGGGGGTCCATCTCATAGTCAACGACAACAAAATCCGTCGGAAAGGTGAATTTGTCAACACCAACGAAGACGTCTTCGGCTATCCCCACTGGATAAGCAACCGTACGGTTAGCTAATTCCAAAGTCATTCGTGTGGGGACTAGCTCGGATAGAGACAATTGCTTCCAAACGCTTAGAGGCATTAAGTTGATACTAGCACCTAGATCGGCTAGGGCCATACAATTCTCTACCCCAGGGAAGTTGCAAGGAATCAAGAAACGACCCGGATCACCAAGTTTGGTTGGTAATTTCCTTTAGAGCACTGTGGAGCAATTCTCATTAAGTTGGGTTTGAGCAATATCTAGGAGTTTCTCCTTATCACTGAGAAGATATTTAAACATTTTAGCGTATTTCGGCATGTGAGCGAGAGCCTCAGCAAAGGAGATATTGAAATTCAGTTGTTTAAACATTTTAAGAAAGTTAGAAACCTGAATATCATCCTTGTTCTTCAATTTCTCTTTCCTCAACCTCGAAGGATAAGGTATATTGGGTTGAGATGAAGGCTTTGGAATGGAATTCTCACTCACATCCTTGGGTGGTGGAGGGGTGGAAGTAGAAGGTGGTGGAATTGGAGAAGTAGAAGTTGGAGGTGTTGGAGAAATAGAAGGTGGAGGAATTAGAGAAGGAGACTCGTTTTCCTTTGTCACAATCACCGGTGTAGGTGTAGGAAGCTCGGGTTCCTTTAAACATTTTCCACTGCGAGTGGTGATTGCTTTCATCTCCCCTCTTGGATTAGCAATGGTGTTACTCGGAAGAGAACCCGATCCAGAGGCTTGATTACTTGGGAAGAAACTAGCCATCATGTTCCTTAAGTCATTCGTTTGACTTGCCAAAGTGTTTCGCATATCGGCTCGAAGATCGTTTCCTTGTTTCACCATATATGCTTTCAAGTTGAGCATTTCCCGTTGAAGATTTTGCACTATCGCATCATCAGTCCTCATGTAAGTTTCAACGTCTTTGTGTAATGCGGTGGGGTTGGTTGGGATGAGGAGCATGGTAGGCAGGTGGTTGATAAGCAGGTTGTTGGTAAACTTGGTTGTTTCTTTGAGGTGGATATGAGGTTCTTTGGTTTTGATATTGATATGGAGCACGAGGTTGGTTTTGATTGTTGCGATTGAGGTTGTTTGGGTTTTGTGGGGGAAACCGGGGGGTGAAAGAAAGTTGTTTGAGCGATAGCTGAGCAAATTGCGGTCACCTTGAGGAAGTGCTTGATAGCCTCCTGTAGAATATGTACCGTTGGCGGCATACACATTTTCCGTATTGTCATGAGTCGAAGGACAATCGGTGTATGAGTGAGATCCCCCGCATATTTCACATGATTGAGTCAAAGCACTAGATTGGGCAGTGATAGCTTTGGTATTGTTGGCGGCTTGGAGAGCAAGTGATTCAACAAGCGAAGTAAGCTTGTCAATTCTCTTGTCGCTCTCATTAGTGCTAGCACTAGCCACATTGGTCCGAACACTCTTGGTTTGCACTCTAGACTTGTTCTCAATAATATCCCAAGCGGCATTAGAAGACTTAACCAAAATGTTACCCCGAGGCACTATTTAGTGAATCTTGGTCATTCATGGTTAAACCATTGTAAAAAGTATTGATTTTATGTACTTTTGTTAAACCATGTTGTGGACACTTTCTTAAAAGTTCCTTAAAATGGTCCCAAGATTCACTAAATGTCTCACCGTACTTTGTTCAAAAGTAATGATTTCATTCCGCAAAGCGGTAGTACGTGAGGGTGGGAAAAAGTAGTTGATGAATTTGGTCTCTAAATCCGTCCACGTAAGAATACTTTGTGGCGGTTCCTTATCAAGCCAATGCCGGGCTTGTCCCTCTGAGGAGAAAGGAAAAAGTTGCAAGCGAATTACCTCTTGTGAAACCCCATTATACTTAACCGTATTAGTGAGTTGAAGAAACCGTTTAATATGGTCATGAGGATCATCAATTGAACGCCCCAAGAAGGGTTGAGCAGAGACCATTTGAATGAAGCCGGATTTAAGCTCGAAGTTGTTGGCTCCAATGTCGGGTATGACAATAGCGTCGGTGTTGCCCTCTACGTGCGATTGCAAAATCTCGATCATTGGTTGATTGTCCATGGTGACAATAGGTTGAGTAATGACTTCGGCTTGAGCTACTTTCTTCTTACGAGCACGAGTACGCATACACACCTACAAAAGGAAAGGCAAAATACACAAGAAATATTTTTGGTTTTTTATGTTTTTCTATTTTTTTGTATTTTTTGAAAAAAATAAATTATTTTTATGGATTTTTGAAAATTTTAAAGCAAGGAAAATAACGTTCAAAGATGAACGGATCCCAAAATCCAACGCGTCTCTCACTTAAAACCGTTAATCTTAACGAAAAGAGCCGTCAGCGGCGCCATTTAATACAAGGTTTTTTTGCTCGTATGAAAGTTCGTTATTCCGATCTTTTCGAATTGATTATTGGTTGAAAGTGCGACTCAATTGTTCTTGGTGAAAAATAAAAAGGTTTGATTATCTATTTTAAACTAAAATTGAAAATGTCGATGAGTAATAAATGAAAATGAAAGCTTAAAAATTTAAACTAAAAATTAATACTTTTGAATTGAAAGGTAAATGATTAAAACTTATAAAAATATAAACTTTAAATATTTAAACTAGAATAAGACAAGTTAGAATAAAGCTAAGTAAAAAGGAGGGAAAAGTAAAAATCAAAAACTGTAAAAACAAACCTTTATCCGGAATATTATCCGGAATGATATCAGAAGGCTTATCCGGAATCTTCTTCGGGTTCTTATCCGGAATAAATATGTATCCCTTATCCGGAATTACCTGAACTGCTTATCCGGAATACTAAACGAGCCTTTATCCGGAATAATAATCCTGTGGCTTATCCGGAATCCAAGACCACTATCCGGAATACGAAAAATGCACCTTATCCTGAATCTGGAAAGGGGTCTTATCCGGAATTTTGCTTTTTGGGCTTATCCGGAATAAATGAAATAAAACTTATCCGGATTACTTTGCTCGATCACTTATACGGAATAATCGGAAGGGAAGCTTATCCGGGAAAAATAAATGGACTCTTATCCGGAATGTTTGAAGAAGCAGTTAATCGGAATAATGGAAAGGAGATGCATATCCGGAATAACTAGAGGATGACTATCCGGAATGAAGAACTAGGTGCAATTCGGAATAAAAGGGTTAAGATCCTTATCCGGAATAAGCTATTGTGAAGCTTATTCGGAATATTCTGCTACAACCACTAATCGGAATAAAGGGGTTTAAAGAACCCGGATATTAAAAAACTTAGCAAATAAGCAATTCCAAAAATAAGCACATACCAAAACTTAAGCCAAAAAGATTTTTAGAAAAAGATGATTAAGCTAGAATTTAAAAACTTTCAAAACCTCAAATAAGCTAGAAATCAAAAACAACTTTTTTTAAAAACTTAAACTTATTAAAAACAAATTATTTCTAAAAACTATTAAGCATAAAGATTAAGAAAAATAAGCACTTTTATAAAGAAACTTTTAAGATCACCAATTTAATACGCGCAACCAAATAAGCTAAACAATCAAATCATCAACAAGATTAAGATAAAACTACATGATTATCAAGATTAAGTAAAAGATTAAAAAAGGTAGAATGAGAATTAAAAAAATAAGCTTGATTGATTAAGGATTAATATCAAAATGATTACAAGATTAAAGTTGATAAACTTGGAAAACTAGAGAGAATAAAACTTAAGAAAAACTTGAAAACTAAAAATAAACTACTACTAAAAATTAACCACCTAACCACCCTCCTAATGACACATTAGGAGAGTATTTATAGGAGGTGGGGAGATTACATGCTTAAGCTATCTTATTTCTTTCTTCTCGTCTCGACTCGACTTAAATTCTTTGTCTTTCTCGACGTCGTCTCGGGATTAGTCGATAAATTGAACTTGTCTTATAATTTTCTTCTATAATTAGACTTAAGTTCTTCGACTTCATTAAACTTCCGTGTTTAGACTTTTTCTTCGATAAATCTTCAGAATATGCCTTGGACTTCCGTTCTTTTTGCATTCTCGATCTTTCGACTTCGTCTTTAGTCTTTTTCTTCGATAAAAGCCCGTGATAGCCCATGTTTTCTTCCTTTTGCATCTTTTGGTCCTAAAACATAATAAAAACATAAACCACGCATAATTCTGACTTTTACGACATAATATACACGATTTGGTCTTGTTATTATGGGAAATAAGTGGTAAAAGGATAAGTGTTTTCACACTTATTAGACTCCTTGGCTTGCTCTTTGACTGTTTGTTGCTCCTTGTCCTGGAATTCCACTTGTGTATCCTCTCTTATTATGACATTGTCCTTTACACTTGCTGCAAGTCATCCGGATGCCCTGCTAACCATTTTCTTTATAATCAACTCAATAGCTTCATCCTAGGAAATTATTCTCTTCTTCTTTGGTCTACCTATAGGAACATGGTGGGGAGGAAGTAGTAACACACTTGGGATCCTGCATCTTGACCGGAAACTACAACCACTAACATGTTCAACCTTATATTGATACGTCTCCTTCAATGTCTTCAACCAATAACATGGTGCCACCCATTCCTCTGGTATCCAAACAGATTCTCCATGAGTTGCACTGTTGTTTGATGCTGCAACAACATGGCTTCATGGTATGTCGGTTAACTCTCATCTCCTACAATCACATTGGTTAAGGTTGAGCTTCACAACACACTGGACATTAGGTCCCTTACACTAGTATGATTCACCCCCATTATAAAAAACACTGTAATCATTTGTAGAGGTCTTAATATAGTTAAAAATATGCATTGCAGATGAAGTTAGCAAACCAGTACTTTTATCTATCACCGTTGCACATTTACAATTCTCTTCATAAGATACTCCCTTATATATATTCCAAACACCCAATGATTGGCATATCTCGGCCATCCACCAATTTACTGTTAAAAGCCTCACATATGTTGTTTAGCAGGATATCACACTTAGGACTCCCTAAATGTGACATATATTATAAGCAGACAAGTAATAACATTGGAAATTCCATATGCAACCAACCACACGAACATCCCTAAGAAATGTGCCCTGCACCATGATGCTGGAGGAATCTTGTTAACCACTCACAAGCTTTAGGGTCAACTGCTTTTACTTGATCTATTGCTGCCTCTAACTGAGGTATTGTTTATGCCCTTGCTCACTTTCAAATAAGATCCTTTAGTTTCTTGTCTTTGTGTTCCTTTTTCATATTTTCATAAATGTGTCTAACACAGAATCTATGCTCAGCTGCTGGAAACAGTTCTTCAATGGCTGGTAATATCCCCTAAATCAAGAAAAAATATTTTAGTTTGGTGGCACTAACAATATACATACTTAATTAATACTCAAGATTATACCTTTTGTCTGTCGGAGATGAATGTGAAGCTTGAATTAGATTGCAAATTAATCTCATCTCCTAAGTAGGTAAGGAACCATAACCATGAACTCTTGCACTCAAATTTAACAATTGCATAAACTACCGGGTACACGTCATTATTGCTATCCACACCAACAGCCGTTAAGATTTGACCAGTATATGGACGTTTAATAAATGCTCCATCTAAACCCAGAATTTCCCTTTTATTTGCACTGAAGCTAGCTTTCAGTGGACCAAGACATATATTAATTCGTTTAAAAACCCTTGAATCAAGGGTTAAATCGGTGTCTGTTTCAACCTGGATCTTGACAGTCGTATCTGGGTTTTTTCGCTTCAACTCCATCGCATAATCCCTCAGTTTTCTATATTGCTCTTCATAATCACCCTCTAATATATTCATGGCAATTCGTCTTGCTCGGGAAACCTTATCGACGGAGAGTGTGATATCGTATTTTTGCTCCAAAAGAACATGTAGAGTATGGATTGGGATCTTACGGTTTGCTACAAGGAATTTGGTGACCTCTTTAGATAGGTATCGTGAATTACAAAGCGTATTTTTTCTTAATTGGAGGCATTGATGATCGCCGATGAATGTTTTGACAGTCCATGATCTATCGTTTGGGGTTTTTGAGGCATTTAGGGGCCATTTACACATGGGTTTCTTCCATACCTTTTGACCAAACAAGTTTGTTGTTTCTACATTTTTTCCCTTCAACTCTAAACTATAAGGATTATCCGAAAGGCCTGAATCATCTTGACCAGCATCCACCGAAGGCCCTGAATCATCTTGACCAACACCCATTGTATTACTAGTCAGTAACACAATACCATGACAAATAGTTCTAATCCTAGTTTTATTGCACTTCTTGACTGTAACCATTCTCCTACTCTGGACGAGATACCTTTTTATGTCTTCATGTATCTGCTTTCTGGATGTATATTCCTTGCTTGTGTATAAGTTCACAGTTCCATCGTCCTTGCCGTTGTAGTCTACGTTAAGTACTTTCAGTCTTCTCTTCCTTTTACCATACAACTCGTCCTCATTTGGACCATAACTGCCATAATCCTCAAAGTCAACGTTTTCAGACATATTATCATAATACAGGTCATCCTCCATAGCATGTTTTTGGGTATTTTGAATGTGTATATCAAGGTCAAAATCAAAATCGTACATGTCCACCTCTTGCTCCATGGGGGCTATATGTTCTTGTTCAAAATCACTTTCATCAGTCTCATTCAAACAGTCTACATCCTCCTCATATTCAACATCCCGTTCCTCATCAACAACCTCTTCATCGACCTCTTCATTTACATTGACGGGTTTATCAGGTTGTTCCATCCAAAGATCATCCATAGTGAACTCCTCTTCATCATGTGCGAAGGAATCATCAGGAGCTGCATGTTGGCCCAAATCTGCGTCTTGTTCTGCAATGTCAGCAAATTCTTTGTGTAAGAAAGTGCAAATCAAAATGATGTATATATATTGCTTAAGAAGCAAATGTATTTTTTTAATACGTGGCTCTTAAGATTATATTTAGTAATATTCATAGTTCTTAGACAACTTAAATCAACTTAAGTGGTTAGATCATTTTCAATACATAAACTAAAATATACTTTTTCGCTATTTAAAAAAAATTAATGAGGTTTTCTTACATTGGAGTTAAAAATTTGTAGAAGGTCTTTTTAAATAATTTTATGAACTCAAAGTCTTTGCTCAAATCTCTAACTATTAAAAGAAATTGCATTATACCTTATGCAAAAAAGTTATTAAAATATTTTAGCATTGAAGATGGTCTTACACCATTACCAAATATAAACTAAATGTAGCTCTTAAACACATCTTTCCAACCTAACTTAAAAGTATATTATGTAAAAATAACAGTAATAGTTGGCAGTACATGTAAGTAGTAGAAGAGAGTAATGGTTATTTTCATCTGTAAAATCGTTTGATAATGTAATTATAATTGTAATCATTATGTATAAACATCTTTTAAATGCTACATTATAAAGTGTTGAAAAATAATCATTTTAAGAAAGAAAGAAAAAAATTGTTGATTATTTACCAAATAATTATTAAAATCATAACATCCAACGTTGACTGCTGGTAAATTCTCTTACGTTGTGATAGATAAATTTTTGAAAATTTTTTATGACTTTTTGTGGTATTAGTTTACGAAAATAAGATAGATTATAAGTTTTTCTCACCAAAATAAACTGTTTTTGAACTAACCATTAAACGAAAGACATATATACAAATATTTGGTTAAGAACTAGACACAATTTTATATGGTGTTCTTGTTTTTTTTTTCATTCATTTAGACGTACTTTGTGTGTGCGAGTCACATAAAAACACAAATTCAATACCAAATGCAAAAGAGCATTTTTAATAACCAAATGCTTTTTTTTTGTGCGCACATAAATGCTCTTACTTTATTGTGCACTTCAAATTTTAAAACCAAACGCAGAGAGTGTTAACTTGTGCACCTCACGTATTTTTATTGTTGTTTTTCATATAAGTTGTTGAGGAGCACTGTTAAAAGCCAAGTGTTCTCTTTTCATTATAAAAGATGTTAAAAATTGTCAAATTTTATCAAACTTACCCTTGTGTACTCTTATTGTATTTTGCTTCCTTTTGTGTTTATTTCTAGTTTTGCAAGGACTTATTTGCAATTGGGTTTTCCTCCTCTTGGGCTTTAAGGCTGGGCCAACCGTTGAGGCCCATTTGGGTTCTAGTGGAGCGCTTGTTTACTTAACCTAGCTGAGCTAGGGTTTCATCATTCATTCATTCATTTTGTTCTCACACACACAAGTGTGAGACGCTCTCTCTTCTTCAAGCCTGGTGGCTTCAACCATGGGAGGATCTTCATCTTTACTTCATCGTTTAGATTAGATTATTGAGTGTTGAGTGAATCTGTAGTGAGGAAAACGGATCAACCTAGTTGGGACGTTTTCACCCATTTATCTTGTATTGTTTGATTAGCACCCGTTTGGCGATAAATCCTTGTTGTTCTAAACTTGAATCTTGTTAATAAATCACCAAGGGGTGGCTGGTTGGGTGATAAGATATGTGTCTCTATCTCTTTTTCATGTTTTAACATGGTATCGGAGAATAAAGATCTTGGATTGTTTCACTAATCTTGCTCACTCTTGGTTGTTTATTGTTTACTCGAAAAAATTAATTAGGGTTTCTTGAAACCCTAATTTATTTTTTGGGGTTTCTTGATTCTGTTGCTCTTAAACGCTTCCCTGTGCGTTGCCGTTGATCATACTGGTGTTGCCGTTAGTTTCCTTGCTTTAAAAGGTTAGGGTTTTGTGAAACCCTAATCTTATTTTTGGGGATCTTGCTTGTTTGGATCTCTGGAAGCTATTATTGGTGGTGCCGTTGATCGATCTGGTGGTGCCGTTGTTTGATTCACTCTTTTCTGGCTGAATCTTATTAGGGTTTTGAAACCCTAATTTGTTCACTTTGGGGGTTTTTCTTGGTGGTGTCTTACCCATCCTCTAGACTAAGTGAATCTAGAGATTGGGTCCTTTATCTTGCTGTATTGCACTGTAAGTCCTTCTTCCTTCCCTTGTCTCTCTATTCTTGGCTACTTGTGGGTTACTATTGCCTGTTCTGTGGGTGCAAACGGATTGATTAACTCCTTGACCCTCCAGCCTTGACTGGTGTGGATACCTGCTCTGGTCAATCCCAGTCCACAACTGGCATTTCTGTTAACCCTGTTCTGGGTGTTGTTTTTTGTTGGTTCTTATACTTGTTTTGATTTATATTTATTTCTTGTGCTTATTTGGTTGCTTGATTGGTTTATATATTTTTTGTTGCCTGCTCTTGTTGCTTTGTTATCATGAGTGCTGGTCCTAGTACTACACCTCCTGTTAACACAGGTGGTGTTATTACTGAGCCTATTTTGATTAGCAGCCTTGATGCTGGTGATCCTTTGCATATTCAGAATAGTGATAGTAGTGCTACTGCTTTAATTCCTTTTAAACTTCTTGGTACTGTTAATTATCGTATGTGGAACAATGCCATGAAACTTGCTCTTCAATGTAGAAATAAAATTGGTTTTATTAATGGTACTTGTTTGAAAGATACTTATGCTCACAGTCATGCTTTATCTGCTCAATGGGATAGATGTAATGCTATGGTTTTAACCTGGATTATGAACTCTGTGTCTCAAGATGTTTATATGGGATTGGTTTATTCTGAAAATGCTTCTGATGTGTGGAATGAGTTATCTGAAACTTATGATAAGGTTGATGGGTCTGTTGTGTATAATCTCCTACAAAAAATTAATTATGTGAAACAAGGAGGCACATCTGTTGCTGAATACTATCACAGACTTAACTCATTGTGGAGAGAGTTTGATGCTTTAACTAAATTGCCTAAATGTGTGTGTGCTATTAAGTGTTCTTGTCCTGCTAGCACTGAATCCATCTTACATCAGCAGCTCATGAAGCTTATGCAGTTCTTATTGGGGCTTGATGAGTGTTATCAACCTGTTAGAACTGCCCTTCTCACCAGGGACCCTCTCCCTGATGTGAAGGATGCTTATGTGATGGTTTCTAGGGAAGAGTCACGTAGAGGTATCCCTGAACCTTCTAGTGTGATTGATCCTAAGCTCAATGCCACCTCCTTTGCTACCAAGTCCTTTGGTCAGCAAAGGAGAGGAAATTCTTCTAATCCTAACAAGAATTCCTCAAAAGGTGGCAATCAGTCTTCCCCTAATAGGGCCCCCAATCCTAATCTCAATTGCACTAATTGTGGGATGATTGGTCACACTGTGGATAGGTGCTATGAGATTATTGGGTATCCTCCTGGATACAAAAGGCCCTCTAATCCTAAAAACTATGTGTCTAAACCTAATTTCAATGCTAATTGTGATATTAAGTTGAATGATGTTAAGACTGTTGACAAATCTGCTACTTGTGATGTGCCTTCTTCCTTCACTTCTGATCAAATGAGGAAACTTCTGCTCTTGATTAATGATCCTTCCCCTGGGAACATTCATGCCAACATGGCAGGTAGTTGCTCCTTTTATAACTTTAATGTCTTGTTCAATATTAATTTTTCTAGATACTATTGTAGTCACTTGAAAGGGTTGGTTACCACTATCACCCTTGGGTAGATTATAGACTCTGGGTGTAACCAACACTTGACTGTTTCCACTATTGGTATGTTCAATGTTGTTGATGTTGCCAATCTCAATCTCACTGTGGGGCATCCCAATGGGACCACTGCCACCATAAGTCATGTGGGTAATTTGAGATTGTCTAACAATGTCATTCTTTATGATGTTCTTGTTGTTCCTGGCTACTGTGTCAGTCTTTTATCTGTTAATAAGTTAATTAAAGATAGTAAGTTGTATGTGGGTTTTGATGAGGATAAATGCTATATTCAGGATTTGACCAAGGGAATTACTCTGGGGACTGGTAGTGAGTCTAGGGGCCTCTACTTGTTTGACCTTGATAAAAACAACAAGAGTGTAGGTAATGTTAACATGATTATGTCCTTTAATGTGTCCAAAGACTTGTGGCATAGCAGACTTGGTCATCCTGCTGATCAAGTCCTCTCTGCTCTCAAGTCTGATCTTAACCTCTCTAAAAACACTTGTGTCCCTGTTTGTGATGTTTGCCATAGGGCCAAACAGACAAGAGAACCTTTCCCTTTAAGTGATCACAAGTCCACTCATCTGGGTGAGCTTGTTCACCTTGACTTGTGGGGTCCCTACAGGATCTCTAGCAGAGAGGGATACAAGTATTTTTTTACCATTGTTGATGACTATTCCAGGGCTGTTTGGACTTTTCTTTTAAAAAATAAAGATAAAGTTTTTGACACCTTTGTTAACTACATAAAACTGATTAAAAATCAATTTAACATAAGTATCAAGGTTGTCAGATCTGACAATGGTACTGAATTTGTTAACAAGAAAATGCTCTCTTTGTTTTCTGACCTTGGAATGGTCCATCAAACCTCTTGCACTTACACCCTCAACAAAATGGGATTGCTGAAAAGAAACATAGGCACTTGCTCAATGTTGCAAGAAGCCTTATGTTTCAGGGGGGGATTCCTCTTAGTTTTTGGTCTGATTGTATTCTAACTGCTGTTTACCTAATCAACAGGCTCCCCTCATCTGTCCTAAAAAGAAAATCACCATATGAACTGGTTTATAACAAAAAAACCTAATCTCTCTCACATTAGGTGTTTTGGGTGTCTTTGTTTTTCTACTAATGTAAACAACAGTGATAAACTCACCCCCTAGGTCTGAGAAATGTGTCTTGATTGGGTATTCTGCTGGTAAAAAAGCTTACAAACTTTTAAGTTTGGATACTAGGGGTGTCCTATACTCTAGGGATGTGAGATTTTATGAAACTGTGTTTCCTTTTAAAATGAAAAACAATAAGGATGGTGATTTGGCTGATGTTGAAACAAGTGATGCTGAACTCCTTACTTTCTTTGATAATCCTACTCCTATAAGACCCAATGATGAAGAGAGAGCTACATCTAAAGGAAACATAGTCACTTGCTTAATGTTGCAAGAAGCCTTATGTTTTAGGGGGGATTCCTCTTAGTTTTTGGTCTGATTGTATTCTAACTGCTGTTTACCTAATCAACAGGCTCCCCTCATCTGTCCTAAAAGGAAAATCACCATATGAACTGGTTTATAACAAAAAAACCTAATCTCTCTCACATTAGGTGTTTTGGGTGTCTTTGTTTTTCTACTAATTTAAACAACAGTGATAAACTCACCCCTAGGTCTGAGAAATGTGTCTTGATTGGGTATTCTACTGGTAAAAAAGCTTACAAACTTTTAAGTTTGAATACGAGGGGTGTCCTATACTCTAGGGATGTGAGATTTTATGAAACTGTGTTTCCTTTTAAAATGAAAAACAATAAGGATGGTGATTTGGCTGATGTTGAAACAAGTGATGCTGAACTCCTTACTTTCTTTGACAATCCTACTCCTATAAGACCCAATGATGAAGAGAGAGCTACATCTACTGAGGATGGTAGAATCCCTCCAAGTGATGAGTCTAACACTCAACAATCACTTGAAGAGGATTCAGCAACCCAAATAGATGATAACATTCTATCTGAGGGCAATATTCAAAATTCTTTGCCTATTTCATCTGAACCAGCTCACAATATTGATAATCCTAAGACTAATGAGGTGCCTGTCCCTATTAGAAAGTTTGTGAGAAGTACTAAGGTTCCTGCTAAACTTAATGACTATGTTGTTGATAGCAAACTTAGATATGGTATTGAAAAACATGTTAACTACTCCAGACTTAATTCTGTGAACCTTTGCTTTGCCACCACCCTTAACAAATCTGTTGAACCTTGCTCTTTTAATGAAGCTAAGAATGACCCCAATTGGATTGAGGCCATGAACAATGAAATAGAGGCCCTTATTAGAAACAACACTTGGACCATTACTGACCTGCCCTTGGGTAGAAAAGCTCTTGGTTGCAAATGGCTGTATAAAATTAAATATGGGTCCTTTGGGGTTATTGACAAATATAAAGCTAGGGTGGTTGCCAAAGGGTTTGGTCAGAAAGAGGGGATTGACTTTGATGAGACCTTCAGCCATGTGGTCAAAATGGTTACTGTTAGATGTATTATGTGCATTGCTATGGCCAATGATTGGCCTTTGTTTCAAATGGATGTCAACAATGCTTTTCTTTATGGGGATTTGGAAGAGGATGTCTATATGATCCTTCCTCCAGGATTTGATAATCCCAATCCTTCTAAGGTTTGCAAGTTAAACAAGTCTCTTTATGGTTTAAAGCAAGCCCCAAGGCAGTGGAATGCTAAGCTTACCACTGCCCTGGCTGAGCATGGCTTTGTTCAAAGTAAGTTTGACTATTCTCTCTACATTAAGCATACTGGTAATATTTTTATTATCATCCTTGTGTATGTTGATGACCTTGTGGTCACTGGTAATGATTTGTCTGAATTTGAGAAATTTAAAAGCTTTCTCAAAAACAAGTTTATGATCAAAGATCTTGGTTCTATGAAATATTTCCTTGGCATTGAGGTTCTTTACAACAAGTCTGGTGTGTGCATGACACAAAGAAAGTATTGCCTTGATCTTATTCATGAGTTTGGTTTATTAGCTGCCAAACCTGTCACCACTCCCCTTCCTGAGAACTGTGTTCTTGTTGTGGAAGAGAGTGACTCTGATAAGTTCCTCATGAACGTGTTTAATTATCAAAAACTTATTGGCAAACTTATTTACTTGACCCACACCAGACCTGATATCTCCTATGTTGTCCAATGTTTAAGTCAGCACATGCATGCTCCCTTACAATCTCACCTTAAAATTGCCCTGAGGGTCATTAGATATCTTAAAAATGCTCCTGGGATTGGCATTCATATTTATAAAGACAAGCAGCTCAAGCTGTCTTGCTTTACTGACTCTGATCGGGCTAAGTGTTTGAGAACCAGGAAATCAGTCTCTGGCTATTGTGTGTTCCTTGGGAGTACTCTTGTCTCATGGAAGAGTAAAAAACAACCTACTGTTTCCAGATCCTCAGCTGAGGCTGAATACAGATGCATGGCCAGTGCTACTTGTGAGGTCATTTGGATTTCAAACTTGCTTAGTAACTTGAGCATACCTAGACTGTTTCCTATAAACTTGTATTGTGATAGCTCTTCAGCTATTCAAATTGCCGCCAATCCTGTCTTTCATGAAAGGACCAAGCATTTTGAGGTTGATGTTCATCTTGTGAGAGAAAAGGTGCAGTGTGGGATTATCAAAACCATCAAGGTTGCTTCTGCTGATCAAACAGCAGATCTTTTCACTAAGGGTCTTGGTACTCTCCAACATTCCAAGCTGTGCAAACAATTAGGAATGATGGATATGTTCAAAAGGTAAGCCTCCCTGCTGGTAAGTTTGAGGGAGGATGTCAAATTTTATCAAACTTACCCTTGTTTACTCTTATTGTATTTTGTTTCCTTTTGTGTTTATTTCTAGTTTTGCAAGGACTTATTTGCAATTGGGTTTTCCTCCTCTTGGGCTTTAAGGCTTGGCCAACCGTTGAGGCCCATTTGGGTTCTAGTGGAGCGCTTGTTTACTTAACCTAGCTGAGCTAGGGTTTCATCATTCATTCATTCACTTTGTTCTCACACACACAAGTGTGAGACGCTCTCTCTTCTTCAAGCCTGGTGGCTTCAACCATGGGAGGATCTTCATCTTTACTTCATCGTTTAGATTAGATTATTGAGTGTTGAGTGAATCTGTAGTGAGGAAAACGGATCAACCTAGTTGGGACGTTTTCACCCATTTATCTTGTATTGTTTGATTAGCACCCGTTTGGGGACTAATCCTTTATATGTTGTTCTAAACTTGAATCTTGTTAATAAATCACTAAGGGGTGGCTGGTTGGGTGATAAGATCTGTGTCTCTATCTCTTTTTCATGTTTTAACAAAAATAAATTGAAAGTCGAGATAGGCGAGAGGTTTTTGTTGCGTTTTTTATGTGTGTTTACAAAAATTAGGTGAGAGAGATAATGAGAGGTGAAAATAATATAAAAATGATTTTGTATTATTTTGGTAAAGAGTAATGCTTTGGTTTATTACTTTATTTTAGTAAATGTAGTAATTGAAAATTTTATATTGGTAATATTTTTTAGTCTCTATCAACAAATGTTTGTAAAGCTATTATCAATGCCGCGTGAAGGAAGGGGTAGAAAATTTTGGTTCACTCGTACATAAAATAAATATGTGGCCTAGACTTTTCGAAATATCCTCGATCAGTGTGTTTGTACCAAGAAAAATAAAAATCAACTTGTATCAATTATTATTTGGTTAATTGACTTAGACCTATTAACATTTGTATGAAAACGACGTACTTGCGTCTTCTATGGGCCAAAAGAGATAGGAAAGTTACATTTGACTTATCTTTAAAATACTACAACTCTATTATAGTGTGGTCACAATGCTTCTGCATAGGCCAACATGACATTTGTTTTTAGAATTCTGTAAGTATCTGATCAAAATTCAGAAGCTTCTAGCTAATATTAGTCATGGGTTGAGAACGGGAGCGGATCTACATAAGACGGTAATAGAGCGGTTGGCTGTCAAACGATTGATTGCAAGTTCAAGTTTTTTTTTCCGACATGACATTAAAACGCGAGGTTTTAGATTTTTCAAATAAAATAGTAATCCGCGTTTAAGTTCTAGAACCCTGTTTGTTTCGTTGTAATCCAATGTAATTAAATGCAATTGTAATTCAGTTACATTACATAGTTTGTTTAATTCATATAATGAATGGAATTGTAATTCATTTTACATTAAATAGGGTGTTTAGTATGCGTCGTGATTATAATTGAGACTTTACAATTATATCAAAGGATATAATTTAGATTACATAAGAAATTGGATTAAATGTTTTGAATTACATTTTAATTCGTAATATTATACTTTAAATCACTATTATTAATATTATTAATTATTAATAATCAGCTTTATAATGATAATAATTATTATTTAAAGTAATATAATAAAAATAATTTTTATCTTTATTATTATATAATAAAATATTAAAAAACTAATAATAATATTTTTATTATTATTATTTATTATTATTTTTATAATATTATTTATTAATTTTTAACTTTAATTTTTTTATTTTTAATTTTATATTGTTTTATATTATTATTTTTTTTAATAATTTTTATATTTTTATATTTTAATTAATATTTTTTTTTCAATTATTGTTATTATTATTATTATTATAAACATTTTATTATTACTAATACTTTGTATTATTATATTCAGAAATATTAAAATAAAATTAATTATTATTATTTAATTTTTTAATAATTATTAATAACATTTTTTATTAAAATAATATTTTTTATTAAAATAATAATTTTATTTTATTTTAATTTTTATTATTTTGTTTTACATTATTTTATTTTATATTCATTTTATTTTAACTATTAGTTTTTATTTATTTTTTAGGTTTTGTAAAAAAAATTTGAATTACATTACGTTGAAACTTAACCAAACACATCTCAGATTTAATCCATTACAATTGCACAATATTGCAATTACAACACATTCTCATTCTTCCAATTGCAATTAAGTCAAATTACAATTCCTTCTAAATATTACAATTCCCTTAAAAACATTATGTGAACCAAACAGCCCCTAAAAGGATTTGTGCTCACATCACACTAGAAGTAGTGTAAAATTCGTAAGCCAGAAGGATATAAGTCAAAAAGCTTGAACAAGTCGAGTTGTTCGTAAAAAGTTCAAGATTTAGTTGATAAAAAGTTTGAACGATTCGAGCCTAGACGAGCTGAAGCCCGAACTCGAGCCTAAGTTCCAGTCTGTTTATTAAATGAGCTCGAGCTGGAGTTTTACATACGAAAATCGTTTGGGCTTGAAAGCCGTAAACGAATTGGACATTAAATGAACATTTCATGAATCATTTGATAAAATGTTCATTTTTATTAAATGAGCAAACATTAACATTGTTTCACGTTCGTTTAGTTAAATGAGCGAACATAAACAAAAGTCGTACTCGTTCGTTTATGTTTGTTAACGTCCGATTATGTGTTCATTAACGTTCGTTTATGTTCATATATTTTTTATGTTTGTCTATGATAATATACTTTTGAAATTGGTATGTTAAAACAAAACAACACGTCTAAAACCAAATATTATGCACAATATAATCAAATTTTATGTCTTTTTATTTAAGTTTATTTACGTTCGATCGTTTATGTTCATTTAGTTTCTTAATAAATGAACATGAACAACTAAATTTTTTTAACAAACTAATATGAGCAAGAAAACTCGTCTTAAGTATCCGTGTTTGTTTATTTTTCTAATTAAAATTAAAAGAGCAAATACGAAAAAAAAAAACTCTGTATATACTCGTCCGGTTCATTTAAGGGTAAAAGCTATAAAATAGATATTTACTCTTCATTTTGTTCTAATGTGACAAACATACAATTTTTTGTACTCATTTGACCAACGTACATTCAAATTTGACTATCATATCACCAATATGACAATGAAATGACTAAATTGCCCTTTATCCCCTACCACACACAACCACCCACCCACATCTATCTTATCTTAAAAAAACATGTAAAAAAACACACTGATCGTCAATCACATCCCTAGGTTACCTCTTATGTCTCAACCACATCCCACTGATCATCTTCAGACGATTAAAAAAATCCTCGTATGATCTGGATCACACATGTTACAAGGGCCCAAGAAAAGCCAATATCTATTATACCTACGATCGGATCCCAAGTATATTGATTGCATAGGATGTAAATCATCCACGCATTGATAAATATTTGGGACATGTTGAACAAATGATGATACATGTTTTGAATGTATTGTGTATTATCTTTGCTTTTGTTACCGTTTGTTTGTCCATGTTTATATGAGATTAATGCTCCTGAGCCATCGTTTGAATCGTCTATATTGTGATTATTGCTAATCTCGATCGTCATCAACACTTCCACAGTCTTCAAGATCAGATTGAGTATTGCTAATCTCCTCTACCTTATCCGTTGTAGTTGGTCATTGCGTGTCGATTCGACATTGCATAAAACGGTATCGGATTCGAGCTTTACGAGGTCGAGGAGATGGTTTTGGGACTGGAGATTTTGTAAATGTTTGTCGAGATTGGGGCGATGGGTTAAGGATTCTGGTGTGCCGAATTTTATGGAGGAGGGTTGGGTGATTCGGGTGAGAGTGACGTCATTGGTGGTGGATCTGAAGATCGGAAAAGTTTGGAATAAGGACAGGTTTAAAGTTGGAATGAAAATAAAAAGCCGTTAGATTTAATTGAAAAAGAAATGAAAGAACATAAAATGGTATTTTAGTCATTTCATTGTCATATTCGTGATATGATAGTCAAATTTGAATATACGTTGGTCAAATGAGTACAAAAAATTATATGTTTGTCACAATGGAACAAAATGAAAAGTATGTGTCTATTTTATAGCTTTTAGCCTTCATTTAAACGTATGAGATTTTGTTGTTGCTCCAAATTATCTTTCTTGTTATATTTATTTTTGCGTACAAGCATTTTTTTCTTACATACGATGTAACATGATAGAAGTGAAAGTATTACTTAAAAAAATATATTAAGTTTTTCAATAACTACAACTATGAGCGTATTTGCGTGTTGCGGATGCAGATACTTTGAAACTAAAATTTTACGAGTACAATGTTTTATGATTATACATATTTTTTATAATAACTTTATAAATAATAATGATACTTTTAAGTTGGAATAACTTTAAATAATAATAAACCATTTTATACAAAAAAGTATTACGAGATTGTGATAATTGATGTCGAAATAATAATTGATAGCATAGTTTTAAACTGCTCGCTATAGCCCGCCTTAAGGCGCACTAAAGCTTGAGGCGTGACCTCCACGCTACGCAATAGGTCAAGGCGCGCTACGACATGGGGCGTGGTGATTTTTTGAATTTAACTCTCAAAAATTAATATTGTTACATATAAGGAGAGTTTTCTAGTTTTAATTATTATGTACAACACTTATTATGAATTTAATATAAATATAATATTAAAATACGATAAAACGATAATAATTTTATATGTTGTGCCGCCATAAGCCACGCTTTAAAAACGATAAAGCTTCGCCTTAGCCGCTAAAGCATCTATCTTGGACAAGGTTCTAAAAGGCGCGCCATGGCGGCGCAAAGGCGTCGCCAAGGCGTGAGGTGTCCGTTACGATATAGACCATGGTGCGGGTTCTAGGCGTGGTGTGAGAAAGACGTGATATGGCGGGCAAAAGCGTGAGGCGTGGCGAGTTTTTTTCATTCAACTCCATTTTTTTTATTTTTTTAAGGGAAGAAAATTACATGTAAAAATAACAGTTTAACCTATTCATTTACTATAACTTTTTTTTAATCTTGGTTTCTATAAAAACTATATAAATATAAAAATAAAATCATATTTTTGTGCCGCCTTAGGTCACGCTTTAAAGACGCAAAAGCTTCGTCTTAGCCGCAAAAGCTTGAGGCTTTGCCTTGCCGTCACGCCACGTCTTACGCTATTTAGAACCTTGATCTTGGACATGTCGCAACGCCACGCCTCACGCTATTTATAACCATTTGATAGTGAATGGGTAACATTTGTCACAATATTATATAACGTGTACATATAAAAAATCTTCGTAATTTATATGGGTTGTACAATGTGCTATGTTTGTTGTAAAATAGGAGGTTGGGTGTATTTAAGATGTTATTAATTGTACGCGTGATTGAGTTTATATAAGGTACTATGTTTGTTGTAAAATGTGAGATAAGGGTGTAATTAATATGTTATTAATTTTATTTGTATATTGTGTACTAATATGTGTCAAAAATTTATTTTATATTTTAAGCTTATCTGATTTATATATTATGCATTAAATATGT
Organism: Glebionis coronaria; assembly: GCA_025667525.1. Lineage (NCBI taxonomy): Eukaryota > Viridiplantae > Streptophyta > Magnoliopsida > Asterales > Asteraceae > Glebionis > Glebionis coronaria. Next base: position 192,048,394 of record CM046877.1, on the reverse strand, counting down.
AAGTAAATTTTTACATATTTTTATTAAAAGTAAATCTTTTTTTTAATAAGTTGTGAAAGAATTGACAATTTTACACTTAATCTCAAGGTTCTGAAATGAATGATACTTATCTTTTTAAAGAAAGGAGCTCCTTACATGTGTTTATGGGTTCGTTTAATTCGGTTATTTAAAAGATTTGAACAATCTATAGTAAGGTCAGTAGTTAATATTACTATCCGAACTCAAATTGTACCCACCGGTAACTGGACATGCTGGTATATTAAATGAGCAGCTACGGCGGTTTAAATCACGATTTGTGAGACTCCAAAATCAGGCAAGGAAACACGTAGGCAGCAAAGGGGTTCCACGTCATGGTACAAGAAACAATGAAATACTTTTTACATAAAGTTGACGTAATAAAAATTTATACATTACATCACAAAAAGATCAGAGTTTTTAAACAAAGGTCCCAGAGTTTTATAAGCGGAAAATCTATCATTTAAGCAAGGTTTTGTAACATGTTGTTACTAAAAAATATAGGATAAACTTCTGACAGCTTTTATCAAAACCAAACTTTAAAAAGTAACACAGAAATCTCCAAGCTGCGATACTATCCTAAGGGCTCCCATCCAAGCAAAGCTAAGTAATAATACCTGAGATTAACCATGTAAAATCGTCAACATAAAGTTGATTGATATTCATAGGTTTAGCAGTAAAGGTGTGGAACACAAGCATTCATTTGTAAGACAAGTAATGGGGAAAGTGGTTACGTGCGATAACCATAGTCCGAAACCATTATTATTGCTATTTAGTTCATGAACCGAAGCTTAACTCAATGTAAGTTCCTCTAGTGAGTATTCAGCCTAAATACTCAAGTATAAACAAATGAAATGCGTCATGGTTAAACAACCGTAACATGGGACGGGGATTGTCAATCCCGATGGATCCACCCACAACATTCGCGCTTAGCAACACAAGTAAATTAACGGTTCATGATCAGGAGAGGAAACTTAAGGGCTATAACTAAAAGCAATAATAATAATGAAAATCTATTGGAAATCATCAAGTTCTGGAAAGCATACAAGTTCTGGATAGCATACAAGTTCTAGATAGCATACAGTTTTAAATGAATGTGTTCCACCATGTAAAATCTCACCCCGCGTTTAGAAACAATGTATAAGTAGTAAAAAGGGGCTATGAACTCACCTTATATAGATATAACACGTAGATCAAGGAACAAACGTCAAATAGTCGATAAACGACTTCACGAGATAACAATTACTCGTTGATCGAGAACGAAACACAGAACGGTGAACATATGACCGAGCGAGACCTAATAATGACATGACGCATCTTAGGCTCGAAACAATAAATCATATCATGTAAATAGTTCTCTTAGTAAGTTTGAACATTGCATAAGTTTTATATACTCTTTATAAACCTTTTAATAAAAATCAAACAATTATAAAATGTTATTCAATTTTGATAAACAAAGCCCACTACTAGCCCAATAATGGCCCTTAAAGTGCTTAAGTATCATAACCCCATTTTTTTATATCAGATTTGGTCTCATATATTAATCTTAACCTCAGGTGCAATAATGGCCTAATAGTCATTATAAGTGTATGTTGGGTTGTTTTAGGCAGCCGACTTCGTTTCCACCGTTTCAGCCGCCATTTTCAAACCGTAAGGAACTGATAAATCACCCAATTGAATTTAGTTCTTCATGATTTTATCTAAAACTCATAGTTTTACCTTTTTCAACGGTTCTAAGATCTTATAAGATTTTTCAGTCCGTTTATACAACATGTTCAAATTCGACACTTTTTATCGTTTCTAATTCATCGGGTATCGTCACGAGACGTGTCACCCGACAAAATCACCACAAAACACAGGGCTATCTACTTATATTCTTATCCAATTCCCATAACCTATTGATATTATTCAACACTCACGTTTTTCAACTGATCAAAATCACCTTTTTATTAGTTTAATCCTAAAGATTGTTTATCAATTTTAACCCATCACAACTCATATACAATGTCAACAAACCCCTAAATTAACTATTATATCAATGTAGGCTGTAGTAAAATAGTAATTAAATAAAAATAATATTCAAAGAAAAATAATGAAAAGATCCTTACAAGGAAAATGATGAAAAATATCAACAAAAATTATCTAATCAACTCTTGATCAAATTCTCCATCAATCACCAATATATCTTTTAACCAATATTTTTTTATACAAGTAAAAGCTCTATTAATCTCAGTCATAAAATTTTTCACATCAATATGAATGGAGCTTAAAGAAAGAACTTGTTGAAAGAAAAATTAACTTAAGAATATACTAGGAATACATGACCATTCTTGTAGTGATTATAACTACGTAGAATTTTCTTGAGAATGCTATTGTTTTTTTTTCTTTTGTTTGGACGACACAACAAGGTTCCAAAATCAAATATGTATTTTTCTTTTTCATTGAAACAAGAAAGGTGTATACATGTAGGATTTTTAGTTTAGTATGCTTGTTTTATCGACATAATTTATGACAGATGTAACTTGAAGTAATTTTGTGGAATTGATACGTGTACAAGACATAGAGGGGTGAGTTTATATATAAAATTTGTCTCACAATTTGATAAAGCGGGTATTAATCAGATCTGATATTTTAAAAGTTACGTGTAGAGCACGAAAAATAAACGCTCAATATAAAATAAAAACTTCGTCATTCGAAGAAAGTTGATATTTCGATAAATAAATGAGGCTTTAATCTTATTAAACATCAACGCATTATATAAAGAAATGACGCTTAAATGTTTAATGTAAATTACGAAAAATGCTCATAACACGAAAAATTAAAACGAAGACAATAAATAAATAAAAATATATTTATATATCATAAGGAGAATATTTACGGTCGATGACGGAAATAAATTTCGCCGATAAATAATAAATGACACGTACTCTATATGTTAAAGCCATAACCTTACCGGTTAATCAAGAATTTAATATTATTTATAAAACGAACATGACATTAAAAAGTCGGGTAATAAATATTTATCCGAATATTAGAAATAAGATTAGAGCTCGATCTAAATGTTGATATTAAATTTTGGGTCATTACAGTGAATAAATATGGTAAAAATAAAAATAATTTTTTATAATTCCGAATAAAAGATGATCAATGATCAGAAATATAACTAAAATATAATTTAATTAAAATTCTCGAGATCTCAGGATTTACGTATGAAAAAGAAAAGAGCAACAAGTAAAACATTGTAAAATAGAGAAGTACGAATAAAATAATAATTTAATTATCGAGAAAAATACGAGTTCTCATAGTCGACCTTCCTAAAGGAACTCTGGTCCCTCAGAGTTCCACTGAAGACGGAAAGAGACGAGAACAAATAGAGATACTTTGCTTTGAACTGGTCTTTAAATACGAGATGGTATTTAGATATAGAATAAACATGATAAACGCTTAAACGGACAAAATGCACTAAAACGGATTAAGATTAATGATCGACGAGGAATCACTTAAACCGTAAAACACAATAATTCACGTTAATAAGAAAGAAAGAGGATTTTAACTATGTTATATAGACGTTAAGAAGAAAATATATATTTAATGTGTAAAAAATCGATAAATCTTTCTTGATCAAGATAGTGTTCAAAATAGAAGTAAACTAGGTTCAAGTAAAATGAATAAGATTGGCAATAGAGAGCGAAATCAACATATGGTTTACACGAGCGAATTTCGAGATGATAGAGTCTGACACACATCATAACGGATAATGAAAATCATTATCCACGTCTACTCATAAATCGTTATTCGCGTCCAGAGAAATTTCAAAGGTCTACCAAAGTAGATAAAAATGTTGGTCAATGAAGAAGCATAAAAACATTGAAACTTTCAAAGTCTGGTATCAATGGTCGGTAATTATACGAACTATAAATAGAATTGTATCATGAGGGAAGATAAGGTAATAACTAGATCAAGGATCGTTGAATAAAGAAATATGTGCTTGCAGGCACCTAATTCGTTCAAGAAAAGATAAGGAAACATTTGCATATATCATGAACGGGTGCTACTAGCATAATACGTAAAAGTTTTCAAACTTTGTTTTATCTAACTATTTAAGGAACATAAGTAAAAAGTTGGTTCTTTGACAAGATATTTAAGGTGACTACTATTTGACATCGCATGGCTCCTTCTAAATTACGCATAGGTGATCAGGCCATGCATAATTTAGGACTAGCAATGCGATGCTCAGCTTCGTCAAACCAGTATTACGTCACATGATTTAAAATATGTATATAATGGCATTTGTAAAATAGTATTTTAAATGATTTATGAAACTTTTCGCAAGTGAGTAATTCACTTGATATTTAAATCAACCCTTTAATGTTACAAGAATTATTTATAGGACCAAAGTAGAACAATTTGTGAAAATACATTGTAAAATTATTGTCAATTAATTTTATAAGGTAACATTAAAGTATTTAATAAGGCCTACTTGGAACACTTTGTAAAGTGATTTGCAAGCAATACCAGTTTGAGTTTATATGGTAACTTATAAAATAGCGAGTGGGTTACACGAGAGTAGTAAAGAGTAGTTGATAAGAAAATCTGCAAAATGGTTACAAGGTGATAAGGTTTCAAAAGGTTTAGCCGGAATCGTCATGAGACACGTGTCAAAATGATAACGAAAGATGTGAAAAAAATAACTTCAAACCTCGACCCAAATCGGTGGTACGATAGAAGAAAAGACAAATAAAATAAAATGACAAATAAGTCATGTATAAAATAGAGAATAAAAGAAATCTGTATGCGTTCGCATCGTAATTTAGTTGACATAAAAATGCTTTTAAGAAAGTTGAATATTAGTTCTCGAATAATACAACTATCACGAAAAGTTTCCATTTTTAAACGTTTTCAAACGCAATCAATGTTTGGTAGCTGTAAAATCTCATTCGTTAAAGTTTTACGAACTCAAACGAACTCAAAAACACTTCAAACCATATTTTTAAATTCTATCAGCTTTGACTTTTAAGTTTGACTTTTGAGTCCGACCAGACCAATTGACTTACTAAATGACATTTTTCAAAACTCGGAGTCTAAGCAATTTCGTGTAAAACGCCGTTTCATACAAGTTTCTAGTTTTACTCGAGACTTGAAACGGATAAAGAATGGACGAAAATGCCCTCGCATCAAATCTGACAACAAAATGATATTTTAAAAATATACAGAAAATAAGTTCTTAAATTTTACAATTTCAAATGAGCATAACTTGCTCGTTTCTAAGATTTAAGGTCCAATTTTATGTCCTAAACGAACGTCTCAACAAGTAGAAATTTATTTTTATGTCTAAAGTCTATAAAAATATTTTCTCGACATCGTTAAATTACATGTAACTTTTCTGTAGAAAGTATATTTTTCGACATCTTGAAATTTAATCAAACTTCATAACGACCCGGAATTTATGTACACACACATGACTTGTGGATTGCATATAGAGGAAGAGAATAGATTATATAATTAAACATGTAAAGAAAAACATAGTATAAAAATGGTTTAAGAATACCAACGATAATCCAAGAAATAAAAAATGACGCATGACATCCGTGTCTTAGATTTCAAGATGCAAGGTAGGGAGGTCTCTTGGTGGCGTGATTTTCCAAAATCACAAGACACACCGAGAAAGAAATGGAACATTAACGAGTTTCACTCCCGGAGTGAGGAGGTTTAATGAAAAGAAAGGATACCAGTTTATAGAAGTAGAATCGTATTTCAAATAATCGCCACATAATAGAGGATGGATTACAAGATGACGATGGCGTTTCCAAGGTATAAACGAACATCGTAATTCGAAGTCGAAACATAGAACGGTCATGGAAGTAATATATTAATTGATATACAAATGTCGCATAAAACGATGATGTAAAGGTCAATCAAGGTTACGAAAACCCACGATATTACTTAACATGGATTTCAAGGAATGCTTCGAGGTGTGTGACTCACACGATGTCCTTTAGTCTTTTTCGGATACACATTGAGCTACACAATGGTCGATAGACTATTTTCCAAGACATTCAATCACAAATGGTCGGAAAGCAATTTGGATATCTAAATAAGTAGTTAAATAATGAAAGTATCACGTACGTTAGAAATTGATAATCGAAAGTTTCATCGAAAGCAACACGTATTTAATCCCAAACAATGGTATCACGAGAATACACACAACATGTAAGGGAATGAGTCGAGAAGAAAACAGGCGGTTCAAGATGAACAAGTATATGGGGTCAGTCATATCACGCGTAAACGAAATAGCAATAGTATTCAAAAAAGTGAGTATGAAAAGTCGGCAGTATACGCGCTCCGAATACAAGTATGGAATGCCATAACAATTTAAAATTATTGTAACAAGATCAAGTTCACAAGAACAAGAATTCAAGTAACAAAGTAAGGGCATATGTAATCACAGTATTATCCAATGATAATTTGTTAAGCACAAAGGATATGGAAAGAGATAGTAATTATAGTCATGAGGGTATTGTAATATTTCAAAATGTAATCAAGGAATGAAATATTATAAGAATAATTAAAGTAAAGTATAAGGATTGGAGAGTTACCCGCGCAGATATCGAACAACAATGGCAGATTCGTGTTTGACATTTAGAAACATGAAATATTTGAACTTTTCGGTTATAGACTAAGTTTTTGAAAACGACTCAGTTCTCTATAACCATCGCTCTGATACCAATCTGTGATACCCTCAAAATCAGGCAAGGAAACACGTAGGCAGCAAAGGGGTTCCACGTCATGGTACAAGAAACAATGAAATACTGTTGACATAAAGTTGACGTAATAAAAACTTATACATTACATCACAAAAAGATCAGAGTTTTTAAACAAAGGTCCCAGAGTTTTATAAGCGGAAAATCTATCACTTAAACAAGGTTTTGTAACATGTTGTTACTAAAAAATATAGGATAAACTTCTGACAGCTTTTACCAAAACCAAACTTTAAAAAGTAACACAGAAATCTCCAAGCTGCGATACTATCCTGCGGGCTCCCATCCAAGCAAAGCTAAGTAATAATACCTGAGATTAAACATGTAAAATCGTCAACATAAAGTTGAGTGATATTCATATATTTAGCAGTAAAGGTGTGGAACACAAGCATTCATTTGTAAAACAAGTAATGGAGATAATGGTTACGTACGATAACCATAGTCCGAAACCATTATTATTGCTATTTAGTTCATGAACCGAAGCTTAACTTAATGTAAGTTCCTCTAGTGAGTATTCAGCCTAAATACTCAAGTATAAACAAATGAAATGCGTCATGGTTAAACAACCGCAACATGGGACGGGGATTGTCAATCCCGATGGATCCACCCACAACATTCGCGCTTAGCAACACAAGTAAATTAACGGTTCATGATCAGGAGAGGAAACTTAAGGGCTATAACTAAAAGCAATAATAATAATGAAAATCTGTTGGAAATCATCAAGTTCTGGAAAGCATACAAGTTCTGGATAGCATACAAGTTCTAGATAGCATACAAGTTCTAGATAGCATACAGTTTTAAATGAATGTGTTCCACCATGTAAAATCTCACTCCACGTTTAGAAACAATGTATAAGTAGTAAAAAGGGGCTATGAACTCACCTTATATAGATATAACACGTAGATCAAGGAACAAACGTCAAATAGTCGATAAACGACTTCACGAGATAACAATTACTCGTTGATCGAGAACGAAACACCGAACGGTGGACATATGACCGAGCGAGACCTAATATTGACATGACGCATCTTAGGCTCGAAACAATAAATCATATCATGTAAATAGTTCTCTTAGTAAGTTTGAACATTGCATAAGTTTTATATACTCTTTATAAACCTTTTAATAAAAATCAAACATTTGTAAAATGTTATTCAATTTTGATAAACAAAGCCCAATACTAGACCAATAATGGCCCTTAAAGTGCTTAAGTATCATAACCCCATTTTTTTATATCAGATTTGGTCTCATATATTAATCTTAACCTCAGGTGCAATAATGGCCTAATAGTCATTATAAGTGTATCTTGGGCTGTTTTAGGCAACCGACTTCGTTTCCACCGTTTCGGCCGCCATTTTCAAACCGTGAGGAACTGATAAATCACCCAATTGAATTTAGTTCTTCATGATTTTATCTAAAACTCATAGTTTTACCTTTTTCAACGGTTCTAAGATCTTATAAGATTTTTCAGTCCGTTTATACAACATGTTCAAATTCGACACTTTTATCGTTTCTAATTCATCGGGTATCGTCACGAGACGTGTCACCCGACAAAATCACCACAAAACACAGGGCTATCTACTTATACTCTTATCCAATGCCCATAACCTATTGATATTATTAAACACTCACGTTTTCCAACTGATCAAAATCACCTTTTTATTAGTTTAATCCTAAAGATTGTTTATCAATTTTAACCAATCACAACTCATATACAATGTCAACAAACCCCTAAATTAACTATTATATCAATGTAGGCTGTAGTAAAATAGTAATTAAACAAAAATAATATACAAAGAAAAATATTGAAAAGATCCTTACAAGGAAAATGATGAAAAATATCAACAAAAATCATCCAATCAACTCTTGATCAAATTCTCCATCAATCACCAATATATCTTTTAACCAAGATTTTTTTATACAAGTAAAAGCTCTATTAATCTCAGTCATAAAATTTCTCACATCAATATGAATGGAGCTTAAAGAAAGAACTTGTTGAAAGAAAAATTAACTTAAGAATATACTAGGAATACATGACCATTCTTGTAGTGATTATAACTACATAGAATTTTCTTGAGAATGCTATTGTTTTTTTTTTCTTTTGTTTGGACGACACAACAAGGTACCAAAAGCAAATATGTATTTTTCTTTTTCATTGAAACAAGAAAGGAGTATACGTGTAGGATTTTTAGTTTAGTATGCTTGTTTTATCGACATAATTTATGACAGATGTAACTTGAAGTGATTTTGTGGAATTGGTACGTGTACAAGACATAGAGGGGGTGAGTTTATATATAAAATTTGTCTCAAAATTTGATAAAGCGGGTATTAATCAGATCTGATATTTTAAAAGTTACGAAATTTGAAAGTTACATGTAGAGCACGAAAAATAAACGCTCAATATAAAATAAAAACTTCGTCATTCGAAGAAAGTTGATATTTCGATAAATAAATGAGGCTTTAATCTTATTAAACATCAACGCATTATATAAAGAAATGACGCTTAAATGTTTAATGTAAATTACGAAAAATGCTCATAACACGAAAAATTAAAACGAAGACAATAAATAAATAAAAATATATTTATATATCATAAGGAGAATATTTACGGTCGATGACGAAAATAAATTTCGCCGATAAATAATAAATGACACGTACTCTATACGTTAAAGCCATAACCTTACCGGTTAATCAAGAATTTAATATGATTTATAAAACGAACATGACATTAAAAATTCGGGTAACAAAAATTTATCCGAATATTAGGAATAAGATTAGAGCTCGATCTTAATGTTGATATTAAATTCTGGGTCATTACAGTGAATAAATATGGGAAAAATAAAAATAGTTTTTTTATAATTCCGAATAAAATATTATCAATGATCAGAAATATAACTAAAATATAATTTAATTAAATTTCTCGAGATCTCAGGATTTACGTATGAAAAAGAAAAGAGCAACAAGCAAAACATTGTAAAATAGAGAAGTACGAATAAAATAATAATTTAATTATCGAGAAAAATACGAGTTCTTATATGATTAACCATTTTAGACGTTATCGAGTCTAATCGTATGAACAATAACATACTCCAGAAGGTAGAATGTCATTTTGCTATAATTAAATGACATTAAATAGATAAAAGTTATTCTCTTACAATAATGCATTCAAATATTCATACATGACATATTACTAAATCCATCACAAAATTACTGTCCTTTTTAACTTTTTTGGTTTTTCTTTTTAGACTCTAACCTTAAATATTTTTTATTGTACTATATTATACTTGATGAAAAATCATAACAATGAAAATATCAACTACGGCATAAACATACTTATTTTTACACTGTTATTAGGTTTAATAAATTATGAAATCTGTTGGACGATCATAGCAAACGCGTTTTTCAATTAAGAAAACTAACAATACATACTTATTTTCACGTGTTATTTAATTAATAAATGTATGATATGCATACGGATGTTGGGGATGATGATACAACAGTGGAGTTGGAAGAAGAATAAATGCGGACGACATAAAAACATCATCCATGATCGAAGAAAAGAGGTTTGGACTGAGAAAATATTAAGGCTAAAATTTGTTGTGGGGGTTGTTGAAGATAGTTGCTGCTTTTTATATGGAAATATTAAGTCGGTCATAATATGCAATTTGTTTGTTAAAGACAATTCTTTTGTATAGGAGAAGTGTGTCGCAAGTACTATAGCCGTTATTAGGTTTAACAAATGTATGAAATATTTTGGACGATCGTAACGAACGCATTTTTCATATGAGGAAACTAACAAAACATACTTATTTTCACGCGTTATTTAATTAATAAATGTATGATACGCATATGGATGTCGGGGATGACGATACAACAGTTGACGTGGAAGAAGAATGAATGTGATCGGCATAAAAACAACATCCATGGTCGAAGAAAAGAGTTTGGAGTGAGAAATTTGTTATGGGAATTGTTGAAGATATTTGTTTGATGAAGAGTATTTTATGTATCTTCTTTTAGGAAAAAGAAAACACAAACGGTAAGTATTAAGTTTCCACGTTTAAGAAAACGCGAAAACCGTCGTTGAGTTCGTTCTCGAATGAGGTGTGGTTTATTTGGCAAATTAGAAACGGATTGGGATTAATTACGTTTTTTGAAAGAAAAGACGTGAAAAACAAAGATGGATTATGCTAAAATTAAATTAACAGGAATACGCGTTTTCACGCAAATCGAGGCCAAAATAAAATTTTTGTCTAAAAAATTTCTAAAAATTACAAATAAATCCTAAAAAATATACTTAACAATGAAAGATCAATAAAACGTTTTGAAGACAGTTTAATAATTATTATTAAATTTTAAAATCTATTTAAAAGACTTAAAAATCAAAATAATTAAGAAAAAGTCTAAACTAAGATTTTACTGAATGTAAACCTAAAATATATTTATCTAAACCTAAAAAGTATTTTTCAGAAAATTAAAATCTATTTTTACTATTTCAAAATGTTTTTACAAAAACAGAAATTAAAATAAAGAGTAAAAATAGAAAAACAAAAGGGAAAAATATCAAATTTTGCCAGAAAATCTAAAAAGTAATCTATTACAAGTGAAAAAAGAAAGAAAAGATAAACCCCACTCAATAAGCCACAAAGCCTTAAATAAGACACGGCTTATCTTAACAAAGGAACTAAAAAGAGGGCTTAAGTAAGACGTGAAATGAAAAACTTACATATTAGTAATCATGGCACACTAGTAAAAACACCACTCCCCCAGTGAGGGGTCATGGGTTCGAAACCAGGTCATGTTTGTTTTTCCACTTATTCTTTTTTTGGTTTTCTTTTTGGACAAACACTTCCAACCACAAGTTATAGCTTGTGGGGTGACAAATAAGCAAGGAAAAACAAGTAATAACCAGAAAAAGGCATATAAATCTACACAGTTAAGCACTATAAGCAACAGTCACTTATGTATTATCAGATATCGGTCAGAGAAGCTAGTTAGTTCTACCAGATATCGGGTACAAGGTGATGTAGTTTTCTCAGACACGTGCCTATAACGAGAATTTGGTGAAACTGAAATTAATCTACAAGCTAGTATGAGCTACCATATGATAAAAAAAACTTATTTGCAGATCTAAAGCTAACCTAAAACTACCATACTTCAAAACTAAACACTCTAAAACAAGATCTATTCTCAGAGAATGCTAACTGGTGTTTTGGTGTGTTTTTTATAGAATAACATGCAGGGTTTGTTCACAAACAGTTTCACAATCCTACACAATCATTCTTAGCAGTTCACAAAACAAGAAACACATCTAACCTTTACTAAAGCACCTAACATACATATCCAAAACAGAAACAAGCAGTTGGGACAAATTATGCATAAAATCCCAAAATAAATTAAATCCAATTTTTCACTATCCTATGTACTAAACCAAGAACATGAATCTACCTATTTTCACTATCCTAACATGTACAGGCCAGCTAAATCAAAAGATGGTGTCACCCAATCCCTCAACCTAGTAGAACCAAACACCCTTTTATAAGTTGTTAATAAAATTAATCAAAGATTTTTTTAGTTTTAACTAAATACCACTAAGAGCAAAAGAATAAAGCAACGGCTATAAGTGAAACAAGTGATATTAAATGATAAATAATTTAGAAAAACAAACACATGCAAGGTTTCATCAAGAATAAACAAGTAGAAAATAAAAAGAGGGGTTCTACAGTGACTCATTCTCAACCTTGTTCAGGTTGAGTGAAAGAAATGGATGCCACCAGCTTAATGTCTTTTCTAGCTTATAAGGGCTTAATGTGAAAGAGCTTATGAGTATGCAAAAAGAGATGGACTACCACAGTCCACCCCAAAGGGACTACAATAGTCCACTTGAGGGGTTTTGTCCCTGCTTTAAACACAACAACAACAAGAGTTTAAGTATAATAAGCTAGTTGGTAAGCTCAAGTGTCAATTGGCTTATCAACAACTTATTGTACAATAATGGTTAACAATGAATATAAAAATAAAACTTTTGAAAATCTTTTGGACACAATATTTTCCACACTAAAAGTGACCAACAGGAAAGAAACTTTGATAAAGAGTTCTCACAACAATGTGGTTGTCAGCCACATTGATATGACCAAACTAATCACCAAAGTGTCTCAAAGGTTTTTTACAAAACTCCTTGAAAAAACAGCTTTTGATGAGAACTTAAAGCAAACTTTTGCAGAAAAATAAAGGTTAACGGAAAGTAAATTTGCATAAAAATAAAAGACAATCAATTTAAAAGAGGAACTTAATTTTCATTCATCAAAATTTAAATTAAACATTACTAAACTAAGAGAGGAAATTTTGAACAAAACGGTTGCTAGCTACTATCTCTACTACTTATACTACTTCTAAACAATGTGCAAAGGTTTCAAACCCTGACCCTAGTCATCTCTGAATTCCCAAAAGTACCCTTGATGATTCTCAGCATATTATTCAACTTGAAAATCATTCTACACTCTTCTTTGGGATACATGTGATAAGCCAGCTGCTAAATTGATCTCAACCATGTAGAGCACGCAATTTGATCCAAAGCGTTGATTTGGTCTTCATACTTGTAGAAACTAGAAGGGGGGGGGGGGGGGGTTGAATAGTTTCTAGTTAGTTTTCAAAACATTTCGTTTATTCCACTGGTCGCGGTTCCTTAAATATCACCGCGGTTCCTTATCAATAAAGAATCGCGGGCTCAATAAAGAACCGCCTACAGTGGATGCCAAATATTGATACGTTGTAGACCTTGACAATCGTTTGTATCAAACTCTCGATTAAGCTTGACTAGATATGAGATGTGTTTGTAATAGATAATAACTATAAGTAAGAACACACAAACACATCAAATCAAGAGTGCATCAAGCAATAGTCTAAACACTAAGCACACACGTACTAAGCCATAGCTTTTCCGCAACTAAGATGTTTAGACTAAGGGATGCACACTTGACCATAATCTAAACATGAAGCACACACGTACTAAGCCAAAGCTTTTCCGCAACTTAGATGTTCAGATTATGTGATGCACACAAAGACACACAACACACGTATGCAACTATAAATACATCTACAAAGGTAAAGACATAAATGTAAAGGAAAGTACCGACACGATGATTTATAGTGGTTCGGTCACGAAGCTCCTCTTCGCCCTACTCCACTCCTCGAGTACACCTACTCGAGAGTTACTTCACTAGTCAACAAGACTCCTTTCAAGGCGGAGAAAACCATATACGTCGCTTACACATTTCCGACACTAAGCTAGATGTCGAGTCCTAATCTTAGGTAGGATCAATCTACACAACGTCGCCTACTTCACCATTTTACGACACAAGGCTAGATGTCGAGTTCTAATCGAAAGGTGGAACCAATCTTCACGACTCTTCACTTTGAAGCTAAGTGAGAACTTCACTAGACATAACTACATCACTTTATAGTTTAGTGAGAACTCACAAGACACAACCACATCACATTATAGTTTAGTGAGAACTCACAACTCTTACCTATTACAACTCAATAAATAACATATCCAAGTGTACACATGTAACTTGGATCTACACAACATAAATCCAAGTATACACATATACAATGGATTTACACAAGACTTAATCCAAGTATTCACAAATAAAATGGATTAACACAACTAATCCAAGTATTCACAAATACATTGGATCTACACAATATTGATCCAAGTATACCCATATACATTGGATCTACACAAGATTGATCCAAGTATACACATATGCATTGGATCTACACAAGACACAAATAAAAATGATGAACATGATGATCTTCATCAAGACTTCATCTTTAATCACATCACAAATGTGTGAGTGATCTTCTCTTTGCACTTAAGAGCATGAGGAGATTGAAGGAGAGAATCACATCTTAAACAAGATTAATCTAAACTAACTAATCAAGGGTTTAAAGATGTTTTTGAAGAAACTGTGCAAAAAGGGTTGAAAGAAAACCTGGAAATGATCCATTATTTATAGGACAACATTGCAACGGTCAAAAACACCCGCGGTTCCTTATCTCTACCCGTCGTACCTTATCAATAAGGAACCGCGGCTTCCTTTAAGGAACCTCCGCGTTGGAGTCCGTGCAAATTTGTCCTTTAGTGGGGATATGCCATCTGGGGTAGTTTATAACCTCAAAGGATATTCCTTTGGCATATGGAATATGCCAAATTCAAATTAAAGAATATTCTTTGGAATATACCTTAGGGAATATTCTTTGGAATATTCCAAATTCAAATTTCCATTTTTCTTTTTAATAAAACATTTTCTTAAAAATAAAGTTAATTAAAAATTACTTTGTCACTTTGTATAAAAGTGAGTTTTAAGAAAATATTAATCTTTGATCACTTAGTTAGGTTAATGACATGTTTGTACATACCTTGAGTGATTCATGCCGAATGCGATCTTGGAGGTGTCGAGAGAAGTATACAAATGTATTCTTGAGTGATTACGAGTACCTTAACATTTTACATAATGTATTGCGAATTATACGTTTGTCATCAACAAAACATAAAGAGATTATATCAACAAAGCATCGTAATGTTTGCACTAACAATACTGTCAACTGAGAGTGGCAAGTGAACATGACAAATGGGAGAGGGACCCATGGTGTTGCAACATGTGATCCATTCACGTGGTTTGGTTCCTGATAGCCCACGGTCAAAAACCTCAACATCAATTGCTATTAACCCTTTGGATTAAGGATTAATTAATATGGGTAATTAAATAGGGTTCTTGGGGGAGCAAGGGGTGTTTTGATCTAATATAGGGATTAATCCCATGTTAACCGCCCAAATTTAATATAAAAACACGTTTAAAATTTTGGGCTGATAAATAAAACCGGGTAAAGGTAATGGTATTGGGTTGGGGTTTTGTTGTTGGGTTGACATGGTGGACCGGGTATAATCTTGCAAATCTGGCACATTTGGTCCCTCACATATAAACAACTTTGCAATTTCAATCCTTAGGTAGTAGCACTATTAATCCTTTTGGCATTTCACCATTAGTCATTTAGTTAACAATAATACGAATAAGGACTAATTGTGTGTTTTCTTCAAACTTCGAGGGTTTTTCTTGACAAGTTTTCATACTTTAGGGACCCCATTGTCATTTTGGATAATTGAGGGGTATAAAGTGTCAAATCCTCAAAGTTGGAGGACCAAACTTGTACATTCTTCAAACTTCGAGGGTATTTTTGGAAAATCACCATTCGGGCCCGGTTCTTTGTGTGGCTTCGTTTCCCATGTTCGTTTTTGCTTGTTTCTTTGTGATCTTTTGTCATTTTCACGATATCCATACCTACAATCACACATTGAACAAACAAAGGGTAATAACATGGTTTTTATGATATTTTTATGCATTTTAAGTCCGTCTTGGGCAATGAGACCATGTATAATTAAGGTCTCATCACTCCCCATACTAAACCATTGTTGTTACCTCATGCAATGCTAGAATTAAGTATTGTAGCATTTCCAAAAATAATTTTTACATGACATTTATTGAGACGTAAACTTAACTAAACTACTACATTTGTTTTAGACATAATGTATGATTTTCATCACGGAAATGTGACTTTTAGGGTCAAAGAATAAGAACACGTGAATGCCTTATAGAGATAAGTTTGTCGTCTTCGATTTTTACCCAATTCCATGCTAAGCGTGAAACGAGATCATTGTCATTATAAGTTAGCAATGCTAACATTACTCATACGCCTTAATCACGGACTTAGACTCCCTTATTCCTAATTGGTATCTCTTATATTTTATTTTTGTCTTAGTGATCACGAGGATACATTTTTTACTTATGCGATAATAGAGATTAAGGTCCAAAAATAGATTCGTAATGGTGTAACCAAAACCATCGAATTAATCACCTTTCCTAGTAGATAACGATGTCAAAAAATTAAGTCAACAAATAAGATTCGATAAACATGGTTTTACAACAATTTTGAACATTTGACTTATTACCAAGACTTTTATATGCCCCCTAACGGATGGGCTTTATTATCTTTGGTTTACCTCCATTTTTTATTCAACTCCGCAATGGAGCTTTTGTTATGACTTCGAGCTTGCCTTACCTTTTATTTAACCTCGTTACGAATAAGCATTTTAAGCATGTTACGTCTATTGGTCTTGTTCGTTATGCTAGTCTCATATAAATATGTGATAAAGTATTTTATGTTATTAGTATTTGGACAAGGGATGTTTTAAATAATTGTTATTAATAAATGAATTAATTTTTCTAGGGAAATATTGTTTTTATTTCTTAATAATCGTGTCTTATATTTTTATGTTTAATCCATGAATGTAATATCTGCACATTTTGTGTATTATATACATTCTAAATATTCATATTCAATCATCAATATGAGAGTATTGTTGAATTAAGACAAATATGAGGCTTGATTGTATATTTTTAAAAATACATAAAGATGAATCTTCTTAACTCATAGGTTCTTCAATATGGTTGAATAATTAGATCAACTCAACATGTAAGTTTACTTTATGAATCTTCATCATTAAGAGATAACACTAATGGTAAGTATTGTTAGTCCTTAGACTTGAGATGCAAGTAGATCTTCACATGGATGGGTATCATTTCTTGATTTAACGTAAACGATACGTCAGTAACATGGGTAGTTATAAAACCTATTTCAGAGATGTCTTTTACATGTGTGAAAGGTACTTATAGTCAAAATGGGATTTTGTTCCTCCACGAATCGAGTATGATATATATTGGCCCCCGTAGGGTTGATAAGATGTTTTCATGGTCGAGCCTAAATGGTAGTAAAGATAATATACTTTACATATGGTAATCATGATCAATACAGAAACGAGAAACATAATCGTTAATAGATGAAATTACATTTAATCTATATTCATGATTAACATTATCAAAAACAAAAGAGATGCAATAAATTATACATAAGGCTAAGATGTTTACTGAAACCATACTCATGTACTTTTGGGAGCATTAATTGTGTTGCTAGACTATATTTTGTTAGTATAGATTATCCTACGACATAGGCGTCCGCAAGTAGGACGTGTTAGGATATGTATAAGTAATAGTTGTTTTATATGGTTGGAAGTACGTGGACATAAGGGTCACACACTTAAACATTGAGACCACTCTTTATTAATATACATAATAATATATGGCTATATTTATTGTGTATATTTAATTTCTCACTAACGAATACTTAACAATGGTTAGTTAATAGTTAAAAGATTTAACAAGGATTAACTAAAAGACGTAAGG
Source organism: Glebionis coronaria (assembly GCA_025667525.1). Classification (NCBI taxonomy): domain Eukaryota; kingdom Viridiplantae; phylum Streptophyta; class Magnoliopsida; order Asterales; family Asteraceae; genus Glebionis; species Glebionis coronaria. The sequence continues at coordinate 192,030,324 of CM046877.1, read as the reverse complement.
AAATTTTTGAAATTAAGTATAAATGATATACTTAAAATAAAAAGTCAAAAGTTCAACACCAAGGGGCGTACCTTGGTGTGTTCGTGTATATCAATTAACACAAGGGGGAGACAAAGTTAAACATTGAAAAGATCTCCTTGTTGTAAATCTTCCTTATGTTTAGTCTTGTCTCTAAGCACTATTGATACAAGAGGTTTTTCTTCATTTCTCTCACGTTCTCCCTTTTGTTGTTCACGTATTTTGGTGACAAGATTTAGGAATCAAGGATTGTGATTGAGGTGTTGTGTGGATAGCATTAGAGAATGTCATAGCTTTGATCTTGGGCTTTGGTTGATGAATTCGTGTGGTCTAAGGATGGGGTATTCTTGATTTGGTGTTCTTGTGTTTTCCACCATTTTTGTCAATAAAATGTATGATTTCTAGTTTCTTTATGTTAATTACATTATGCATATGTGATCATTTTATTTTCGCTACTCTTACTCATAATGCATGATATATGTGATATATCAGTTGTTTAATTCTAACAGTTAGGCACCTGCATGGGAACTTATTGACTGGATTGTTGGTTCATGATTCAATGTCATAAGGTTAGACATTTTGTAATTACTTTGGTGTGACTTTGCATATGTTGTATTGTCACATACATGTTGAAATCTAGTGGTTCATCAACACTGTTTATTTACTTAAACCTATGAACTCACCAACTTTATGTTGATATTTTAGTAATGTTTTCTCTGGTGCTTGACTAATGGATTTGCTACTTGGTACATTCATGAAGCTTTTACTTCATTTATGTCGATCATTTGTGTTTAAACCAAACTATTGTTATTTAGAAACTATATCTTGTATCTTATGATGTTGAAACAATTTTATCTTATGAAATACAAATGATCAATTTTATAAACGAATCATGTATAGGTCATTCTTTATCTCTGCGTGTTATGATGACATGACATCGTACGCCCCCACGTTACCCTTTCTCTGCATAAATTGGAGGTATGACAATGCACACATCTAGAATATTTATCGTTCGTTATTTTTTGGCTTTCTTTAATACCGGTTTGACGACTTACTGAATCTCGTTTATAGGTTATCTTGGATCAATTGGTGTTAATCTCACTCAATCCATAACACAATAATAAGATGATATTTAGAGAGATAAATAGATGAAGGTAGAGAGAGAAAGTAGAGAGATAAACTAGAAAGGAGGTTGATTTCTAGAGAGAGAAAAGAATGGAACCAACACCCTCTTCCACGCATGGAAGAGGTTTATATACCCATGAGCTTGGTGGGCTCATGGGCTTGTTTCTTGGGTCGGGCTTGTCTTGTCTTTAGGCTTATAGCCCCTAACTTATACAATATTAGCTTAAAGACCAACCCCGGTTAACCCGACTAACCTATTACATTACAAAACCATTAACGACTAAGATGACCTATTACATTTTTGTTCGACTATATAAAATATAGGGCTAACAATCTCCCCCAATGTGTCGGTCATCTTTAAATGCATAAGATGATTGAGTGAATATGTTCTAGTGGAGGTGATCTTCATTCTTAGGTCTTGTATCTTGGTCTTGATCTTGTTTGTAACGGCTTTATTCCTTCATGCTTTTGTGATCTTTATCTTGAGCCATTGTCATCTAACTTTGAGTGATTGAAACCTTCATCTTGTGCTCCTTGTGACTAAGATTACCTATTACATTCTTAAGTATCTTGATTATCGCCATCTTGTACTCTTGTGACTTCTGAATCGACATGTTCACACTTTGTTGATTTTGAAAGGCTAACAATTTCCCATACAAGTGTAGTTGTAGTTAATCCTTCAAATATTCATCAAAGTTGCGGAAGACTTTATCTTTTAGCATAAACATGTGAAGACGACTTTGGTTAGTACACAGCTATGCCACCATCTTGATATGCAGTAACATAGATAGACACGGATAAAATGGCTTTGAACATTTCATCCTACCTCGGTAGTGTTTTACCTCCGATCGGTGAAGACCGTTAGACGGTATTAGATACCGTACCTGTGATCGGGTAGATTCGATTAAGAACCTCCTTGACAGGGTTTCCCGGTAATACTAGCCAGTTCTCTTTACTCGACCGTCTCAAAGCAGACTGCGAACGTGAATCATAAGGATAAATTATCCGTCTGATTAGAGTCGTTAATTCAGAATTCCTGGAACAAGTTTGATTCTAAAATAATCTCACCATTGATGCTTTCCAGTTTGTTACAAGCTCGATTCATAATGAATCTTGCGAGTTACCTACCGCAGTGTTGTTTGAGGTTGACACTGGAAGGATTTCTATTCGTCATTGTGAACACTAAAGAGTGTCACTCTGAATGTTCTGGCAAGATCACACGGATTTTGCGAAGAAACTTGGAATCAAGTTTGAATAAATTAAGAATCCAAACTTAGTTGCTTTCCAGTTCTCACAAGTTTGATTCGTGTAGAATCGCACAAGTTACCTACCATGAGCTTGTTTGATGTTGACTCACGCAGGATTTCCATCTTCATTGTGAATCGTATCACTCAGATATTCTGGAAATATCACAAGAATAATGCGTAGGACTCGATTGTATCCTAATGAGATGATAGATTGATCTCTTTTGGCTCTAGACTCGATAAGTGCATTTTGGTAATCGGAGGTTGGAGCAGACTGCCACCTTTTCAATATTAACTAACTCGGAGTGAGAAAGTCAATAGATACGTGTTGATCTCCATGACAATGAGACAGGTTTCTTTTGAGAGAAACCCGAATGGCTAGGGAAGGGTTGTGCATTGCATCACTGGGTCCATGACACTTATCTTCAATAGATATGTTAACCTGGTTTCTGCCTTGGATGCATAGAATTTCAACTCCTTCAATACTTACCAATACGTCATCACTAGCACCTTGTGGTGATTGTTCCAGTGCTAACTTAAGTAATTGGTCCGCATTCAGCTTTATTCACTCCATCTTTCCTAAGGACAATTATTTCTAGCTATGAAATGTCCTTGGGTAAATCCCTCCAGTTCTGGTTGGATCATAGGACTTAGTTTCCTATCCTAAACCACATTTTGACTCCGTCGTTCCGTCGTGGATAGTAGGTTTTTTTGGGTATAGATCGTAACCATAAAACCATTAAAAACCATTCAAAGTGCTTGATAAAAATCAAAACTTTTAACACTTTAAAAGTTTTACATTTCCGAAAAGCTCCCCTACACACATGCATCGATATACGAAATAGTTTAGCATGTGAAGGAAAGAGTTTCACTTGAGTCTTTAAGATCACATATTGCGATATATTACATTTTAATCATATTTTCTTCCCCTATCTCTAATATAAAAATTTCATATTAGAGATACCAATTGATTAAAATATTATAATTTTTAAAACCGATTGGGAGAGAAACATGTGTGCACGCATGAATCATGGAACTTTTGTAGTCGGGTATCTCTCCCTCATCAATATATGTGGGTCTTGAAACAAAAATTTGACAATATTTTGGAAAAACGAAACCACAAAATATGTTGAGGTACGGAGATGAGATGCCTTTTTCGATATAATATATTACATTTGACAATTTAATATCATTTTCGGAATGTGTTGGATACATAAAGTATGACAATATCTGAGATGTACCCAACAACATTAAATGCTTGATTTTGAAACGCTCCCCCTCAAAAATTGATCAAAATAACATATGACATTTTTGAGAAATAAAAACCACATTACGAGGAAGGGAGTGTTGAACATACAATTTTGAAAGATTTAGAAAAAACCTTTTGAGAAATTTTTGAAAAATTGTGTCCAACGGTTTTAAAATAATCATGATAGAAGACTTCTCGTCTATTGCTTTCGAAAAGCGCATTGAAACATACACTTCTCTTTCGGGTCCGCTTTTCATAAGCTCAAAACTTTGATTGTTTTGAGACTAGCTCATGACCGAGAAAAGTTAATTTCCCGTTGTGAAGGATAATTTATCATCCGTGATAAAATTTCCTTAAGTTGAAGTTCGAGTTCTAAGTTGACATTTACTTAGAAGTCATTTTTCATGAACTTAAAAACTTTGAATGTTTTTATGAGAAGTTCATGACCGAGAAATATGAATTTCTCGTTGAGAAGGATAAGTTATCGTCCGTGATAAACTTTCCTTATTTGAGGTCCGAGTCCCAAGTTGTGATGCGCTTAGATGTCATATACACGAGCTTAAAACTTTCGAATAGTTTTTTTGTAAGCTCGTGTCCGAGAAAATCGAATTTCTCGTTGTGAGGATAAGTCGTACTCGGGATGAACTTTCATGTTTTTTAAGTACGAGTTACAGTATGACATGTGACTATAAGTCTTTGTACACGAGCTTAAAAACTTTGAATTTTTTTACTGATAGCTCATGTCCGAGAAAATTTAATTTCTCGTTGTGAGGATAAGTCATCATCGGGATGAATTTTCCTGTCTTTGAAGAACGAGTTACAGGCTGTAATTTGACTGTAAGTCATGTTACATGAGCTTAAAAACTTTGAATGTTTTTACTGATAGCTCATGTCCGAGAAAATTTAATTTCTCGTTTTGAGGGTAACTTATCGTTGAAGAGATAAAGTTCCTTTTCTTTGACGTTCGAGTTACAGTCTGATATGTGACTGTAAGTCATTGTGAGGCTTACTTGTGAAACCCCTGAGACATGTATTTCTCTAATATTTGCTTCTTCAGTAGCCAAACTTTGAGAGTGTCTTTGGTTGAACGGGTTACAAATATTGGACCTTTGTGTTCCCGTTAAACCGTGACGTCGGTACCTGCACTTTCATCAGTAGTTTGTATACTTGCATATTGGTTAGTGATATCTTTGTGAGAACCATGTGGGGGTTCACTGTGAACCTTTGTCGTGCTAGAGGGAAATATCTTTCCAGTAGGAACCCACCTAAGACCAATTGTTTTGAAGGTTCTACCCGTTGGTATCCACCTAAGGAAAGGTCTAGGAGACATAGGTATCTCACGCACAGCGGAAGACTTAATTTAAGAAAACCTATTTCCTTTAGGGTTCCGTCTTTGAGGTGCTCTAGCGTTTTGGTTCACCTTGTTCAGGACTTCTGTTATACAATCATCATGAATGGCATTAAACACGCATTTGTTACATTTCTTGCAAACAAAGTGCTTAGCATCTGAGTAGGATCTAGATTTCCTAGGGTTGGCAGATTTGTGCACATCCGAGAAGGGTCTAGAATTCCTAGATGTGTAATCAACGCTCCTAGGTTTTGGCTTTGTCCTATCTCTTGTTTTTGTCTTTTTCTTAGCATCCTCTAGATAGCTTTTATAACCCGTGTCATTTGAACTACGCCTAGGCATGTTCTTGGAGCTAGATTTAGAGTTTCTTGAAGCATTTATGTGATCGGGTTTTGCGGTTGCAGTCTCTCTTAAGGAGGGTCTAGATTGTGGAGTGATTGGTTTTGACAAATTGCTACGTATGTCAGCTTGGGAGGCAAACCTCGGGTTCGACGTTTTAGGTCGTTCAGATTTAAACGCATTCGGTTGTCTAGCAACTGAGCAGTTTCTGAATGGTTGAGAAGGAGGTTTCCCCAAGACTGAACGTTTTGGTAACTTAGTATCCACACTATTTCTTTTTAACTTCCTTAATTCATTTTTCACTACAGTCAGTGCAAAAACCTTTTCCTGAATCTGAGCTTTTAATTGCTCATTTTGTAGAAGTAATTGAGCGACACGTTGTTCTAACTTAATGTTCATATTATCAAATATGTCGTTATTAGCATTCGCGTCATTACTGTCTACAGTGTCGATAGGTTGCATAGATATTTCACTTAATGAAGCAGGCGAAGGACTTGGATTTTGAGAAGCCAACTTGGATTCTAAAAAGTTTATTTGTTTCACAAAATGTTCTTTTTCTGTGTTGAAATCTTGAATCTTACGATCCAATTTTTGTTCAAGAACAACATTTGCTTTTTCAAGTTTTTCAAAATAAGCCTCAAATTTGTTATTTTTCTTTGAAAAATCAAGTTTGGCATCCTCAAATTCTTTGTCTTTTGAGCTAACAAAGTTTTAAACTCGTGAATTTTAGAATCAATATTTGATTGTACCTCAGCCATTGGCTCATCGCCGTATATGGGTCCGATAGCTGTATCAGCGGTTTCTGTATCATTCCCTGAGTTGTTACTGGTATGCTGCGTTTTTGATTCTGTCCTGATGCATTCTATATCAACCGAACAAGCATCCAATACTTGATAACTATCGACATTACTCTCTTTCGTTGGCATCAATCGTTTATGCATCCTTCTTTCAATTTGTCGTTTATGACGTGTTCTTTCAATAATGGACTGCTTAACATTACTCATCAGATGACGGAGTTTCTCTTTGAACTCGTAAAGATAAAATGCCTTGTCCTTTGACTCAAGGAATTGCTGAAACTGGTTGTAGAGAACTAAAAAGGCTTCCATGGATTTATCCTCTGGAAAATCATCTTTTTCAAGTTGCATGTGAAGTTGATCATGTTGAGTGTGAACGCGTTATTGAATGTTCCAACCTCTTGACCAAGTAGTGGGATGAATAGCTGGTTGTATTCGAATTCCATATTAGTTTTTTTAATGAGTTCATTTGAAAGAGTCTGAAGGTGTGACTGAAGTTGCTTAAAATGTTCCAAACATCGCTCTTTAGCTTTCAGCATCTTGTACTTGATTGTATGATCGTTTGTGTCTAAATTCGAGCTGTTGTTGGACATTGTCGATGATTGTGAATGGATTATGGATCTTAGTAGATGTGTTTTGATGTGATTGTGATCTGATTTTGGTTGAATTTCCGAAAATTCTGATTTTTTTCTCAGTCCGACAATAAATTCTTCAGTCTGATATAACGGTAGACCAAAAATTTTGGAATCGCAAAATTTTGAAATCGTGTTCCAAATAGCCAATAACTAGTAGGGACAAAATTTGAAAAGAGAAAACTTTGACGAAAAATAAAACCTAAAAAATTTGAATTTTGTTCCGAAAATTTGAATTTTGGGTCGAAAATTTTTCGCTTTGCCAAAATTTGAAATTGAAGCTTAAATGGCCTAAAAATGGTTTAGGAAAAAATAAATTTTACTATGGTTCTCCCGCCAAAAAACGTTTTTTTTTTGGAAACGATGTTCCGGGACTAGTCTAGATAGTGGCTAAGTCTAGAAATTGCTGGAACAAAAAATGGCGAAGATTTCGCAATGTATAACATGTCATGATTTCGGAACATATATATGATTTCGCATTGTCTACTTAAGTATGGTTCCGCGATATGAAGATTGATTCAATTCCGCAATGTCAACACAGATTCGATTCCGCAATGTTAACAAAAATATGATTCAATTCCGCAATATGCAAAGTAATTCAATTCCGCAATGTAGAAAATGATTCAATTCCGCAATGTAGAAAATGATTCAATTCTGCAATGTAGAAAATGATTCAATTCCGCAATATGGAGAATGATTCAATTCCGCAATGTACCAAATGATTCAATTCAGCAATATGTAAAATGATCAATTCCGCAATGTAGAAAAGGATTCAATTCCGCAATGTAGAAGAGGATTCAATTCCGCAATGTGCCAAAAGATTCAATTCCGCAATGTTGTCAGTTATTACGAAATTAACCTAAAAAAGTGGATCTCGGATGTACTTGTAGATTTTCGAAATTTCAAGCAAAAAATGAAGCCAAACACCAAAACAATTTTTGCGTTTTTGACCAAACCAAATAACACAAATCACTACCACGACTATGTAGATGATTTGTATAACAATCTAAACCACAAAAACACAAATTTTTTTGAAATTCGAGTTTGAGGAAGCTTAAAACCCACGAAATGGTATAAAACAAACCACACGAACTTCAATCACCTATCTACTATAGGATATTGATACCAAATGTTAATCTCATGCAATCCATAACACAATATTAAGATGATATTTAGAGAGAGAAATAGATGAAGGTAGAGAGAGAAAGTAGAGAGATAAACTAGAAAGGAGGTTGATTTCTAGAGAGAGAAAAGAATGGAACCAACACCCTCTTCCAAACATAGAAGAGGGTTTATATACCCATGAGCTTGGTGGGCTCATGGGATTGTTTCTTGGGCCGGGCTTGTCTCGTCTTTAGGCTTAGAGCCCCTAACTTATACAATATTAGCTTAAAGACCAAGCCCGGTTAACCCGACTAACCTATTACATTACAAAACCATTAACGACTAAGATGATCTATTACATTCTTGTTTGACTATATAAAATATATGGCTAACAATTGGCTTTCAAAAAAGGTGAATGTGTGTGTTGGGTGTGCTCTTCACGATAAGTTTCCTTCCCGAGTAAATCCTATCTCGTGGGGTGTTCATGTTTCCTCTCAACTATGTTCGTTTGGTAATCTTGTCCCAAAACATTGAAGCATACTTTTACTCACTACCATTTGACGAAATTTGTGTAGGCTAAGGTGGGCGTTTGGTTGGGTTGTAATCTTTTACCAATTTCATTTTATGGTTATTGGTGATATACAATTTTTTTGTAAAGCTTTAGCTTCGAAGTCTTGGAAAGGTGTCATTATGATCTCTATTTTCTCATATGGAAGTGGTTTGACCAACTAATGTGTTCTCTTACCTAATGCGACTATTATTCTCTTAACCGAGGATGTATGTGGCCAATTAATAGTTTGACAATGATGTGGATCTCCAGTAGGTACTCTAACCAGTCCTCATGAATCACAACACCTTATTGTTGTTTTCTATATTATGATGTTATTTTGGTGTAATCACTTTTGTTATGGTGTTTTTTCCCTCTTACTTGAAGTCTATAATGTATCTTCTTTGTTCTTCTCTTTTGTGTGATGTGAGTTTTTCCCCAATAATTGGTGCTTAAAAACCTACTCGTTTTTACCGGCGAAGATCATCATCGATTTGAAAAACTAATTGGTCATAATTTTCCCCCTAGTCAACGACAAAACAAGTTATAACCTAAAAACATTATGCAAAGGAGAACGTCGCAAGTCGTATACTACTACTTCACCATATACGATTATACTTCCGTTTAAATAAATGCAAATGATTTACACACATTAATTTTAATTTGAACACTCAAATATACAATACTGTATGTTAAAACCTAACAAGGATTAATGCACGCGCTCCGCAGCGGGGCATTTTGAGGCCATGTTTATAGAGTGAGGGGGTGGAAGGAGGTAGTAGGGCATTATGTGAAAGTAGCGTATGTGCGGCAAGTGAATTAACGAAATACAATGAACATTTGGGAATACGTTAAAAAGAATTTTATTAGATAGTGATAAACATTAGACAGTAAACAACTATTTCCAAAAGTAACGGCGGGCGTTGCTAACCTAGCGGTTTCCATATCTGTTAGATTAGACGGATATGAAGTATAGTTGCATAACATTGTTTGAAAACATCACTCAAATATTACATCACACATTATAAAATGTTGTGCTAGATATTTAGACACTCCATGTAGTCATCACAACCACATACGACAATAGATCTATTCGACTATGTCTAAGCAGTTGAGTGTCGCTTCTTTCCTACGAACTTCACAGCTCTGAGAAACAATGGGCTCCATATCCTTGGAAAATTTCTTAGGTAGAGAGATAAATTGGTCATTTGTTAAAAAAAATTTAAGGTCAGAATCATCAATTTCAGAGAACATTCTAGAATCGTTTTTGAAATTAATACCTTTCCTACAGGTTTGTACCACAAATATACCAGATTTGAATGCTGAAAGCATGGCCAAATCTATAGAAGTAAAGTAAGTTGCAATTCTAGGAGGACGCCTGCTGGAGTAATTGACAAGCATATTACATCCCGTCCATCGTGAGTTGCTTGTTAAAATCAATAAAAGAAAACCATATATTGGAAAATAATCAGTAGAAAGGTTATTTGATAAATATTGTGTTGCTTGTTAAAATCAATAAAATAAAGTGATATGTTAGAAAAAAATCAGAAGAAATACTTATGTATATTATAATTTCATGTGTTTTTAATAAGGGTTAAGTCCATATATTACTAACGTATTTTACATAATTTACAAATCTAGGTAATCAACTTAAGTTATTACTAATACGGTCATTGAAACTTTCACTTTTATTGCGCTATAGATAACATGATCGACTGGGAGCCGATGGCAACTCAAAATTACCGACACGTCATATTCTTACATACTTGGATATTTTGATATTATCTTTTTATTTTCTTAACTGATAGCATAAGGGTAATTTTGTCATTTTTCCTATTCATCTTCAACATCTCATATCAATCCTAAATCTTAGATTTAGCACTCAATCTTCCCAATTCTTTAAATCATTATCATGTCTCAAAAAATCTCCATAGACTATTATTGTAATCATCATTCTTGTATGGGTTGTGTCAATACGATAAAAATACCATAACCACAAACAAATTCAAATCAACCACCCAAATCAAATTAATTCTATATATGCTCTAATTCACATAAAATTTATAATCAAATTAAAACACCCATCTTTTTTCATTCACAAATTCACACCAATTAATGAATGAATGAATAATAGTCAATCGTAATAGAAGCATATCTATAATGAGGAAGGTTTTTGTTTTATTCTTTCGAATCTAAGGAATTTGACTCGATCCTTTATGTTTGTACATGATTATATATGAATTCAAGGAAATGAATGCATGAATGAATGTGTCATATGTGTACGAGGAGTTAGGTTGAGAGGGAAAGGTATAGATAAGTGTAATGTTTATTAAAAAAGTAAATGAAGAACTTAAAATTAAGTATTTATCTACTTGGGAACTTCAAATTTGTTTATTTATTTAGTTGGAAAATCAGCAGGTCAAAATATTTATATTTTTGAAGATTAGCCGGTTCTAATGATTATATCAATAATATTTTAAGTTGCTTACCTAGATGTGTAAATGGTGTAAAGTAAGTTACTAATATATGGACTTAACCCTTTTAATAACTTTCGTTGACTTTACTACTCAAGAGTCAAGACCACATGTGTTTATCCAATTTATCTATTAAATAACCCATTGCTAAGACCAGTTGGAAAAGTACACGTATGCGAATCATTTGGCGCAAAAAGTCATACTTTTTCAAGCAACAAATAAGTGATAAATTATAGCAAAGGTTGCACGTTGTGAATAGATTCTTAAACTATGCAACTAAAAAGAAATTTCTATGGAACACATACCCAATGAGACAGTTGATCTAAGCCATTATCTTTACTTCCTAAACCATATGTTTTCATGCTAAACATTAGCAAGTGTACACATGACACACTTTTAGTTGTTCACTTGAAAGTAGAAAAACGCCTTTGATACCTGTGCGTTGTCGAATTCACCATTCCAACAATTTCCAAGGCTATGAAACAACCCAATAAAGATTGAAAAAAATCAGTCATTTGTAGAAACATAAATCTTGACGTGAAGTCAGGATTACACAATAACGCGAAGTTATGATAAATAGTAGAAGTAAAGCCATACCTGTTAAACACTTTCGGCTTACTAAGAACTGGCTTCACCAAGCACGCCCTCATTACAACACTCCTAAGCCACCATTTCAGTACCCTAGACGCACCCGATTCATCCCCTATGTGAGTGTCAAACCCTACCACTATAACCAAGTGAATCACAACCAAATGACATATATAAAATGTTATAGACGTAAAGGCATGAAACACATACGACCATACAACCATATTGGGGGAAAGAGAAACTAATACAAAGTGCTTCATGAGGGATCATCTAGCAGATAACACCCCTTTTGCAGCAGAATGGTGTTTGGATCCTGTTTTAACAGCAACCAAACACCCCTTTTGTAGCAGAAAGGATGTTTGGATCCTGTTTTAACAAAAGCAAAACAACCCTTCTGCAATACAAAAGCTAAATACAGTTATTTAATCACTACAAATGTAACATTTATTTAATCACACTAATCTGTTTTGTTTCTCAGCATATCAAAATCAAAATACACATGTAGTAGTATCTAGTACCATGCCTTATTTTGCCACACTAATGCCTAGTTTTTTTATTTGCAATATGGTACCATCATGGCAAAGCTATACAACACTTAAATTCAAGGCCACTGATGAGACTGCAATTATACATAGTCTCATAGTCCAAAATGGGTTTTAAATGCATAAAATACTGTGAAATATGTTTGTGTTTGTTGAATATGTATTTTCGGTACGGATATCAACAAAAAGACAAAAAGATCACAAGAATCAAGCAAAAATGAACACGGGAAACGAAGCCGTACAAAGAACCAGACCCGAATGGTGAATTTCCAAATAAGTCCTTGAAGAATTAAAGATTGACAAGAATGGACCCTCATCTTTGAAGAATTGACACTTTATACCCTTGTAAATCTCAAAAAATACAATTTTGGTCCCTAAAGTTTGTTCAATATACAAGAAAGACCTTTGAAGAAAGAAAGAATTACATAAATAGCCCTTATGATAAATATCCAAAGTTATTGTGCCAAAAAATAACAATTGCTCCAAAGTTGTTACAAAGGAAATCCAAGAAAAATAGTCCAAAACTTTGTAAGATTCTGATAAGTATAGGGGGAAAACTACCAAAAACCTAAACATATAACCCATAAACCCACCTATATCCGGCCCCTTAACCCAACCAAGCCCAAAAACCCTAACCTGACACGTCAACTTCCATTAACCCGTTTATTTAATAAACATATTTTTTAAATTATGTTTATTTAATTCAAATGCGCTAAACACTCACTACATCCCTAAATCAGATCTAATACTCTACTATAACCCTGATGAACCCTAATCTTTCAATCCCTTAATTACTAAACATTGGCTTAATTCAATTTCCAGAATATTGATTTAACAAAAGATTAACCTAACCCCACTCTCAAGATTTTGCCAGCTCACCCTAGGTAGTCACATGAGACCTCCCCTGCCCCATGAATATGACGTTTTGGGGAGATAAATCCAAATCAATGGATCCCATGAATTGCTTTCACATCACAAGTGGATGGATGATTAAGATCACAAAACAACTGGCATTCCACGTGATTTTCCAGAGATCACATGCCATTGTTGCTGACCAAGTTTTCGAATTCAAAAATCATAAGGGCACATTTGGAAATCAATACCAATTAGGGTTTAGTTTACTTTGTATTCTAGAACTATTTATGACCCAGTATATAAGGGCGCCTAGGTTTATCTTTCATGTTGTTCTTGGTTTTTTCACCAAAAAAATTGTAATCCCTTTTCTTTTTATAATAAAAGAAAGTTGGTATAATTCGTGTGAACCCAAGATCCATTAACTTGTTCTTGTTTCTAAGTTACCTTTCAATCAGTGTTTAAAGTTTTGAGTTTATTTTCAAAATTCACCAAGTTTTTATAAGTTTCTGTTTATAAGAAAATTTGGACCCAAGTGTTACATCTTGATCATATGTATCTGATATTCTTGTTGAGTATCAAATTCAAGTGAAAAATATAGCACTTGTTACTGTTGTTAAGTAGTATTAAAAGATTGATTCAAAAAGATTTTTGAGTTTTCTCTTTTCTTTTCTTCGTTTACACTAACTGTTAAAGCTTGAACCAAGAGCTTTCGATAAGCACTTGGTCCAAGTTGTAACTTGGATTTGCCTTTGTTGTGTTTGTGATTAAGCAGGGGTCGTCTCTTAACCACCACCATTTCCTTCTTTCACAGTGTAGCCAGGTTCTGCTATAGAACCTCAACTGGAACTCTCCACCTTCTTCTTTCATCATTGTTGATGTATAAACCATTTCATCCTTTCCATGTAGCCTTTTTAAGTTTGGTGGTCCCCTAGTCTGAACAAGACCAGGTTTGGTACACTCTGCAAAACCCCATTTCTAACTGTTAAACTTTGTAGTCTAAGTGATTTTGTGTTTGGATTTTAGATCTTGGTGTTTTTCTCTTGATTTGGTGTTGTTTTAGTAGTATATGCATGTTTAAGTAATTTATAAAGGGTTTTCAAAAGGTTTTCTGCATAAGTCTTTAAAAAAACTTGATTTTAGAGTTTAACAAGGTGTTTGGATAAGACTTTTAATAGGGATGGTAGTAATAGTTAGTCCTTAATTTTTTGCTTGTATACTTGTGTTTCTTAGCTAGTTTTACTAGTCTAAAAGAATCAAAGATAAAGGTGAAGTGTAAGTGTTTAATGTAATTGCATAAAATTAGCAAAATCAAACAGTAGGTCTGATATGGTTTGTCTTTATGTTTAAGGTTTTGAAACTGGGTCCACGTCTAGATATAATGTAGGTTTAGGGGTGTGTGAAGTTGGCTTATGATTTGGTATGCTTATAATACTTTTTCTTTTAACTCAAAGTTCATAAAAATGCCTAGTTTATCAGCTAAAACCACCACTGTCTACACAGTGAGTGGTTTTGGTCTAATTTGTGGCACTTTATGGTTTAAATCTTGGTGCTTCATGATTAATTATTAACTCACTGTTAGTTTTTAAGTTATTCTAGGGCTTTGATGTTACTGTTTTGAGCATAGGTTTGCTTCGGGTCAAGCTTTGGTAACCTAATACTCATTTAGAGCACTTTGCATCAGCAAGTACCCCATTGTCTGCAATACTTGTGTTCTTGACCTGATTTGTGTGTATTTGTGGTTTTATTTGTGAGTTATTGTTATTGTTTGTGTTCATCTAGACTCCCCACAACCTAACTGCTTGTGGGGGTGCCTTGTGCTCCCAATATCATTGAGTAACAAGCTTGAAACCAAGTTATAACCACCCACTGTCAATACAAATAGGCTTTGTTCTTGTTTTTATATAATCTGAGCTTATCTTCTTGGCTTATCATACTTATTTTTAGTTGAATCTTGATTTCCAATAAGCAAAAAGTGTAAGGATATCTTGTTTTATCATAAGAAGCAAAAGAAAAATAAAAAAAAGGAATTAAAAAACTCCCCTTGTCCGGATTCGAACCCTCAACCTATCGAGTGGGAGTAAAGGGCCTTACCGATGTACCAGGATCTTCGTCTTGGTACACTTGTGCAACGTTTAATATTTAAGGTGTCTTTGGCTTTGATTATTTAATATAAGTCGTGAGCATATAAGCTCATAGCATCTTATTGGTTAGTGATTTTTAGCTAAGTGTATTTTTCCAAGCCTTTACACATTGTCTAGGACTTTTAGGGAAAGTTTCACATTTTTCTCTTTATTAAATTATTTTCTAGACTTTTTTTATATTTGGATTTAATTTAAATTCATTAAAAAATAGATTAGGTAATTAAATTTTTTTGAAAAATACTTTTTAGTCATTAAATAATATACTTAGGGTTTACATACTAAAAAAAATCTTAATTTAGTCTTTTTCTTAAATTTTTTTTGTTTTAGGGTTTTTAATCAACTTTAAAATTAAATAATAATTATTTAAAAAGTGTAAAAAATATTTTATTGATTTTTATACTTTATTTATATTAATCGGGACTTTTTGGTGATTTTTATTATTTTTTAGAGATAATTATATTTTCGTCACGTTTTTACGTTTTACGTTATTTTACGTCGTAGTTTAAATTTAGCGTAATCCGTCATTCTCCTTTATTTCTTTTTCATATTTTCAATATCAATCAAGAACTTATAGATTTGACACACACTTTTAACCCTCCTTGGTGAACGATCTCATAAGGGTCTTTAGTGTTTGATTTTCCTAAATCAAGCACTTAATACTTACCGAATATACGCGTTTTCCTAAAACGTGTATTTTTACCACAATCAGCCACCTCAAACTACAGTTGGAAAAATAAAAGGTAACCTTTAGACAAACATGTGAAGATAATGGCATCCTTAAGTAAAATATTGCCTAAAGTTAATTTTTTTTATTTAACGAAATTAACTGGAATGACACATAAAAAAGCTATATGATGTTCTATATAATCTGTGTATTTCAACTTTATTGATTTAGTAGCAAGTTACGTAATACTTGTTGAATAAAACATATTGCACTCGCATTGATATTGCTATGATAACTAAATAAAAGGTGTTATAAGTTACCCGTGTAGCCCGCATAAAGGCGTCACCAATTACTCAATCTAACCTCTATATTCTTGAACCTGTAAGAAAAAAATATAAGCACAATTACATTCCCATGCCATAAACCCACACCCTGAAACCACCTTGTTGCGGACTTTAGCGGTTGGCCCATCTATGAATACCCGCCTAGCTGACACCCTGCACCTCCTTGCTTCTGATATCTAGAACCCTGGAGGGTTGCAGCAACACCCCATTTGGTAAAATGGAATATCATAGTAATATATGGTGTGTCATCAAAGCATGCAAGGTAAATGTCTAAACATTCATGACCATAAAAGGAAATACCGGAAACAAACATCGGTAGTCCAAGTAACTCAAACACAAGCAATTATAATTACTGTAAAGGAAAGGACTAAACAATGTCCAACATGAAATAATGTAAGATAATGTATGATAAATGCATAAGATATAGAAAGATGGATAGCTTCCATCCGAATGCACATACTCTTGAGATCCTACTTGCGACATTGGGTACCTGTCGTTTGGGAACATGGAAATTGAAAAATGGCTGAGCATCATGCCAGTACACGGATATACAATAAAGCATGGGAAGACATAGAATAATGAAAGCATATAAATAGCATATAAAGTATTAATGGCAGCGGAAATGAATAAGTCCTGGGAAACCTAGACGTATAACATGTTTACTAGTTTTAGTTCTGAAAACATATCTTATATTTACTTATGAAAATCTGTATTAGTTTAATATACCAAAAGACAATATGGGTCATGAGGTCAACAACGTGCATGAATACTTGGAAGGATGACCTCGTCATGCAATTAGAGGGGATGCCTCTATTTAATATGGTCTGGGTAGGAGGTGAAGGTTTATTAGTATCATAACAATTTATATAAAACCCTAAACGAGATCAAAGCACATATAGCGGAAGCTAGTTAACAAGATCATATTAATAACACAATTATAATTAATCGAATTAGGGTTACATACCTTTACGCTAAAGCAATTTCACAAGACGAAGAACGAATCACCAATTCGGGTTTATACCGTATGTACCAAGATATAGTCTAAAGTAAGACTATATTACGTTCTTGTACACACGTAATACAACGATCTAACCGTGATTCTAGCACGTAAAAACCGAACAAAAACGCTTGTAATTAATCTACTCAACAACCCTAGAGAGGGGCTAGGACTAGATTATGTATACAATCGATCAACCAAGAAAAACCAATTGAAACCCTTTGTTGTTTCCCTCTTGCTATCGAACCAAAGAAAGAAGGGGAGAAATATTTATGATGTTATTATTATGAGGGATTAGGAGGTGTATTTATAGATTTTCAACCTATTGTAGCCCAATAAATATAAGGCAACTTCCCCCCCCCCCCCCCCCCAGGGCATAACCGACGGTCGAACACCCCTAAGGGGTGTTCCGGAATCTTCCAAACTTCTTTCCTTTTGTTTATACATACTATATGTTTATTTAACGCACGTTATAACTTAACTATTAATTAAATAACGATCGCTAAAGTTATATAGTTACTTGCTCGGTTAAATTAATAAATACATAAATATATTTATTAAATAAATTAATAAATACGATAAATATATTTATTAATTAAATTAACTCTTTACGTATTATGTGCAATCCCCTAATCTCGAGTTTGATCCTATCACACGACTATTAAATATAAGTCCATAAACTTTCAGCTCCCACTTGGACATATTTCGAATATCGTGATTACATTGACTAGCGTCTAGTTACACATGGCAATGTCTCTAGTACAACTCGAGTAAGGTCTCCTAGACAAAACCTATTAATGATTCTGCATCGTTACTATTATCCTTTTATTTCTAATACAACGTTAATAAGGATATGGATCTCAGTCATTCCTTTTATTAACCATTATGTTTCTCGTTCACAGATTCAACAAGATTACCAAAAAAAATTTGGGTGTGGCCACACAAACATCTTGCTAATCCCACGAGGGGCCCAGCTGTATTAAACTCCAAAACAAAATTGGAGAAAATAAATTCTATATTTGACTATGAGCAAAACTTATGAATTTTGCAACACTTCTGAAAATAATCCTTATAGCTACCAGTTACTTTTAGCGTTAGATTATTCCACAGAGATGCACTAGATTCATAACAGTTTCCTGGTATCTCGAGTCTAAGGATAACTATTTATGTTTTACTTAATGACAAAGATCCATAAAGTAATAACATATAGTTGGGATAAGTCCTATATTTGAATCATCGAATATCATACAAAATCGATCAATATACTTTCAAGTATACTCTATCGCTATTTTGATTTGTCTTAGTTTAATAATACTCCCATATTATTAATTGACAATGGACATTTAGTATAATATTTATTCATGGATTAAAGCATGTAAAATAGGATACACTTATTAAATAATAGAAATAAACGAAGCCCAATCTTTATTTTATTATATAATAATGTCATAACATCCTTTATCCAAATACTAATCATAGATTTATTACGTGAGTTTGCTAGCTAGTTGCAGCCCAATCGCCTTGGCATGCTTAACTACCTTTGGTCTAGGCAAAGCCTTAGTCAATGGATCTGCTACGTTATCATCTGTGTTAGTGCAAACATTACGATGTTTTGTCAATATAATCTCTTCGTGTTTTGTTGATGACAAACGAATAAATCGCAACACATTATGTAAAATGTTAAGGTACTATTAATCACTCAAAAATACATTTGTATACTTCTCTCGACACCCCCAAGATCGCATTCGGCATGAATCACTCAAGGTATGAATAAACACGTCATTAACCTAACTAAGTGATCAAGGATTAATATTTTCTTAAAACTCACATTTAATCAAATGTGACAAAAGATTTTAATAAACTTTATTTTTAAGAAAATGTTTTATTAAAAAGAAAATGGAAATTTGAATTTGGAATATTCCAAAGAATATTATCTAAGGTATATTCCAAAAAATATTCTTTAATTTGAATTTGGCATATTCCAAATGCCAAAGGAATATCCTTTGAGAGTATAAAATGGTATTTCCCCACTAAAGGACAAAAATGCACGGTCTCCAAGCCAGAGGTTCCTTAAAGGTGTTGGAGTATGCTCGTGTCATAACAACTAATTATATGGCTAGACACATATGGTCCTATGGGGTCACATACATATACACAAAGGTACCACTTAATATATTGTGTCTATTGTATTCATGATGTATATAACCTTTGTAACTCGAGATAGCAATTGGGATTTTAGTAACTAAGTACGGACTTAGTTATTTGGACTTTTAAATATAAATTATAAAGCTTATTTAAAATGCCATTTCAAATATGTTTGAATGCCATGTGATGTAGAGAAAATCTTGGATACGTTTTAAAGACAATTAATGATAACTGATTTTGTCTTTCATGATATTAAGTTACATATCAATCATAAAACGTCTAAGTGTTTTTCCTTTTGTCTTAATCATCACATTGGTCACGGCAAGATAGGGAGTTTATGGGAAAAATATTGTATTTTTTTCCATCTTTCTATATCTCATTTGTATTTATTACTAGTGCAAAAGTAAGCTACAAAGAACGGGTTATTAAGACTAGCATCTACGGGTATACGGTGACGTGTAGTGTGTTTCTACATAGAGGTGATCTACTTTGATCACTTGGTTTCTTGGGTAGATCGTGTGGTGATTGTCTCCGGTTGATCTTACCAAATCGTGCCACAAAGGTATACTTTTATCTCCCTCTTTTATATGATTAATCATATGACTCTATGGATCCGTTCATAGGTGCTTGTTCCGCTGCGTTGATTATTTATAATATGTTATTAATTTTATTCAGCACCTATAGTGGTATCATAGCCATCATATGATGTCATATGATTATCGGGTATGCGTAAAAATGGCTAAATATGAGTGTTTTTGAGGGATTTGTTAAACCAATATTAAAACAGCCCCTATGGCATTATTTTCGTGGCATTATAGACTTTTAGGAGGTCTTATAATCTATTTTTAATGATCTCATAGTCACGGTTTACGCATACTTAAATGGGTTTATTACGGGTACGTGTAAAATGACCTAAAACGCGTTTTTTGGAACGATCCTTGAATCGGGTTTTAAACAGCTCTAATGACCATGTTTTCTGTAAATATATGATAATTACAAGGTTTATAAAATGTGTTTTTAAGGTCCTAGGGTCATTGGTTACACGCACCAATCGGGGGTTTAATTAATTGTTGATTATTCTTTCGATTTCGTTGGCTAACAAGTGTTTGTTGTTGTTTAATTTTATTTCCATGGCAAATACATGCATGTTTGGCCATGGACTTAGCCAACACCTAGTTATATTCATAATCTTATGGTATTATTATGTTTCTTATGCAAATCCGATGAAAACCTAGACCAAATGTGACATGTTGTGTGTTGATTTGCATTTAATTTCAATTTTGGGGATTTGCCATTGTTTCGGCTTCATTAATATGTTTTTGAAGTTGGTTATACCCATTGTTTGGGAATTTTACAGTAGGTTAATGATAGGTTAGATGTTTTTAGTCATAAATCATTTGTAACCGATGCTTGGATGGGAATGGCTAAAGAATTAAAGACATATAGTGAAATTCGGAGCTCCTGAGTGACCTGCACTAAAATGTGATTTCCCAAAGTTCTATAAGGAGATATAAGCTCAAATTTGGTGTGCTAATTCACAACTCATAGGCCTTCAAAAGTCTCAACTGGAGCTTAGGCTAGGGAAGACTCCTTCTATGGTTTTTGAGCCCTAGAAGTCGACTGAAATATTTAGGCAGATTTGGGCCTCATGTTCATTTTGGGTTCTACTTGCTCACTTTGTGGTTATGTTGACTTACCCTTAGTTGACTTCTTGGTCCTCGTGATGGCTCACGAGATCAAGAATAGGTTTTTCATCGGTTTGAGGCTTTGAATACTTGTGGTTGTGTGGTCGCTTGTTTGCTTGATATCTTGATATTACTTGCAAATGTTTTTATAAAAACTTGAAACCAATCACAAACCATTTATAAAACTAAATCCTTGATTTAGTTTAAAGTTTAAATATGATTTAAAACTAAAATCTTGTTTTTCATAATAACTCTTAACGTGTTATGATGTTATTATTTTTTATTTTTTTGTATTGTCTAAATCTAATATTAAATCCATTTAGGTTTTATATTAGTATTTAACATGGACAACTTGACACACATAAATTAAAACAAGATTAGACTTACGTTAAAAAATGTTTTTTAACTTGTGCTACGATGGATGAATGCATGCTTCCTCGTAACACACTTTTGATTTGTAAATCAAACTTTTATACCCGTCTAAAATTTAAGTCATGTCGTCCAATCGTTTGAGATCACTTGCAATTACTTTTTGCATCTTGTGAGACGGATGCAAATTGTAACCCAAGGTGATTATTATCTATGCGTGAGACCTAGACTTATTCTCGCATGTTCTCAAATTGGATGACTTAATCGGTTAAGTGGTGAGACCTTGACCGAGGCAAGGATGGGACTTAACATGCCATGTTTGATATTTTGTGAATTGTTCACTTATGTCATGAGTCCCATAAGGATCTAAGAATTTCACATGATTTGCAATTGATGAACGTCATCTACCTATTGAATCTATCATTGCTAGCAGATCAACTGATGTGTAGAACCTCAATGAGGATCTTAGCCTTTTCGTAAAATTAATTGTTTTTATATAAACTTGGGTAGTTAATTTTTAAAGGATTAATTATTGAAAGTACTAAAACTTTGAACTTTGTTTATTTTGTAGATGGCAACGAATCAATCCATTAACAATCAAATCAGATCAATTCTCGATAAGGAGAAATTGAGTGGTACAAACTTCCTTGACTGGTTTCGAAATCTGAGGATTGTCCTCAGATCAGAAGGAAAGTTGCACCACTTGGAAGAGGCCTTACCTGAAGCACCTCCTGCTACTGCCACCGCTGCTGTTCGCAATGCCCATACTAAAAGGGTTGTTGAACAACAAGAAGTGGTTGGCTTAATGTTATGTAGTATGGTCCCTGAAATCCAAAAACATTTGGAAGACTTTACTGCATATGACATGATTGAGGAACTCAAGACGATGTTCCAACAACAAGTAGAACAAGAACTCTTTGAAACGGTCAAAGCGTTCCATAACTGCAAGCAGGAGGAGGGCCAATCTGTCAGCACTTATGTGTTGAGAATGAAAGGCTACCTTGATCAGATGGACCGACTTGGCTACCCTATGCCACAAGTCTTAGGAGTGAACTTGATACTCACTTCACTTTCCAAAGACTATGATCAGTTTGTTCAGAACTATCATATGCATGACATGGGGAAGATTATACCTGAACTGCATGCCATGCTGAAGCTTGCAAAGAAGGGTATGCCCAAGAAAGCTCCCTCTGTTCTTGCTATCAAGAAAGGTCATATCCAAAAACCGAAGCCACAAGCTAAATGAGGCAAGGGTAAGAAGTTCAAGGGAAAAGCCACTATGGTTCATGACCGTAAGCGCAAGTTCCCCCCACCTGGCAAAAAGGAGCATCCTTCTAAGGATGTAGAGTGTCATCACTGTCATGAGATTGGACACTGGAGAAGGAATTGTCCTTACTACCTAGCAGAAGTGGACAAAAAGAAGAACAAAGCCGGCACGTCCGGCACATCAGGTATCTTCATGATAGAACTCTACTCATTCCCTAAAACTAATACCTGGATATATGACACTGGTTGTGGTACTCACATTTGTAATACTATTCAGGGGCTTATAGGGATCCGAAAGTTAAATAAAGGCGCTTTGGACTTGCACGTGGGCAATGGCAACCGTGCAGCTGTTGAAGCCATAGGGAGCTATGATCTTATCCTCCCTAGTGGAATGATTCTTGTACTAGACAATTGTCATTTTTCACCCTCTATTACTAGAGGAATTATTTCTCTTTCGCGTTTATGGGATAATGGTTTTTCACATAAATTTACTGATTATGGTAAGGATTATGTATTTTATTTTAATGTTGTTCCTCGTGATGGAATTTTTGAAATTGATATGCATAATCATGTATCAATTGAGGGTTCTATTTATACTTGTAGCAAAAAGAAGTCCAAGCACAACTTGGATTCTACTTTTCTAAGGCATTGTCGACTTGGCCATATAAATAAGAAACGCATTGCGAAGCTGCAACATGATGGGCTTTTAAAGTCAACTGATGATGAATCATTTGATATATGTGTATCTTGTATATCTGGAAAGATGGCAAGAAAGCCTTTTACTCATGCAAGTGAAAGAGCTAAATATCTTCTTGGACTCATACATAGTGATGTATGTGGTCTATTTAGAACCACGTCTAGAGAAGGAGCTAACTACTACGTTACATTTACTGACGACTTCAGTAGATATGGTTATGTTTACTTGATAAAACATAGACATGAAGTTTTTGAAACGTTTAAAACCTTCCAAAACGAGGTAGAAAATCAACTCGGTAAGACAATCAAAGCACTTCGATCTGATCGAGGAGGCGAGTATTTAAGCCTTGAGTTTTTAGATCATCTTAAGATTCGTGGGATTGTCTCACAACTTACTCCTTCCTATACACCACAACATAATGGGGTGTCAGAGAGGAGAAATCGAACCTTGCTTGACATGGTTCGATCAATGATGAGTCCAACCACTTTGCCAATGTCCTTTTGGGGCTACACTCTAGAGTCTTCTGCACGCATACTCAATAGGGTTCCAACTAAGAAGGTTGATAAGACTCCATATGAAATATGGCACGGGAAAGTCCCGAACTTGTCTTATTTGAAAGTCTGGGGTTGTGAGGCTCTCGTTAAACGAGAAACACCAAACAAACTTGAGCCCAGATCTATCAAGTGTATCTTTGTAGGATACCCAAAGGAAACAATGGGTTACTACTTCTACTACCCACCTGAGAACAAAATATTTGTTGCTCGGTATGCTGAGTTTCTTGAGAGTAGTCTCATATCACAAGAAGCAAGTGGGAGCACCATAGACTTTGATGAAATTCAAAGTCAAGATGCACAACCTTCTGAGAACACTAGCGAACATCACCAAGAGGTTGAGCATGAAAATGTTGAATCTCAAAGTGATGTAATTCCCATTCGTAGATCCGCAAGGATATCTCACGCACCTGATCGATATGGTTTCTATATCGATGCTGAGGAACATGAGTTAGGGGATCATGGTGAACCTGATAATTATAAAGCTGCATTGTCAGATCCTGAATCTGATAAGTGGCTTGAAGCTATGAATGCGGAAATGCAATCCATGAGGGACAACGAAGTTTGGATCTTAGTTGACCTCCCTCCTAACTGTAAGACGGTTGCGAGTAAATGGCTCTTCAAGAAGAAGACCGATATGGATGGCATTTTACACACCTTTAAAGCTCGTCTTGTAGCAAAAGGTTTCACTCAAACCTATGGGGTTGACTACGAAGAAACCTTCTCGCCTGTTGCAGACATTAAATCTATTAGGATTCTTATAGCCATAACAGCGTTCTATGACTATGAGATATGGCAAATGGATGTCAAGACCGCCTTCTTGAATGGCCATCTGAACGAAGACGTTTATATGGTGCAACTTGAAGGGTTCGTGAATCCTAAACATCCCAGACGTGTATGCAAGCTTCAAAGATCCATTTATGGGTTAAAGCAAGCATCTAGGACTTGGAACAAGAGATTTGACGAGGAGATCAAAAAGTTTGGTTTCACTCAAAATCCCGATGAGCCATGTGTATATAAAAGAGCTAGTGGAAGTATCGTCGTTAGTCTTATATGTCGATGACATATTGCTCATGGGAAAAAAACATTCCAATGCTACAAGATGTTAAATCCTGGCTTGGAAAATGTTTTGCCATGAAAGACTTGGGTGAGGCGGCGTTCATTCTAGGAATCAAGATCTACAGAGATAGATCAAGGCGATTAATCGGTTTGAGTCAAAGTGCGTACATTGACAAAATCTTAAAGAGGTTTAAGATGGATGCCTCCAAACGTGGGAGTCTACCAATGCAATCCAATGTAGAATTGAGTAGGACTCAAGGTCCCTCCACACCTAAAGAGGTGAAGCGAATGAAAGGAGTGCCTTATGCTTCGCCTGTAGGATCCATCATGTGTGATGTGAGGTACACTAGACCTGATGTAGCGTTCTCTCAGAATCTTACAAGTAGATACCAACAGAATCCAGGTGAATGTCACTAGACTGCTGTAAAGAACATATTAAAGTATCTTCGAAATACTAAAGATATGTTTCTTATTTATGGAGGTGATTCAACAACTGAGCTTGGTGTTACTTGCTACACTGATGCTAGTTGGGAGACAGATCGGGATGATCTTTGATCACAAACCGGATATGTCTTCGTGATGAACGGAGGCGCTGTTGATTGGAAGAGTTCTAAACAAAGCACTACTACGATGTCTTCTATAGAAGTTGGATACGTAAATTCATTTCTGGGCTTGGTGTTGTTCCCAGTAATGATAGACCTATGGAAATGTACTGTGATAATACATGTGCAATTACTATAGCCGATGAACCTGGAGTTCAAAAGGGTGCCAAACATTTTCGAAGAAAATATCACTACATTCGAGAAGTAATTCAAGAAGGTGATATTCGTATTCTTAAAGTTCACATAGATAACAACTTAGCTGATCCGTTTACTAAACCAATGTCTTGTACCAAACATGTTGAGCATGCTAGGAGCATTGGACTTAGACCAGCTGGTAGTTTCATGTAGATTTGTGTATTTTAGTATTTGAATAATTGGGATGTAAAACAGTTCTTATTTGTAATGAATTGCTATATGAGGTATGATCGTTTTCATTTTATATCAACTGTGTCCTATATTTGCATGTTTAATCCAAGAGTAATTTAATTACACTAAATTATCCATTGTCAGTTGATGATACGGGAGTATTGTCAAATTAAAACAAATGTGAGTTGGTCATATTCATTTTGGAATGAATATTAATTGATGATGCCGCCAATCTCATATGTGTTCATTGGATGAACATTGGATTGACCTAACCAACGAGAATTCACTACATGGATCAGCGTCAATAGTGAATCTCACAAGTGGTTGAATCTCTCATCCTTAGACTTGAGATGCAAGTAGGTTTTGTATGTATGGAATGCCAATCCTTGATATGGTTCAACGTTGTCCTGAACAAGGCTGCCATAAAGACCATTTTCAGGTGCGATGCAAAATACATGAACAACACGTGCAGTCAAAATAGAATTTGTTCCTCCACATGTATTGGAGTTAGATACTACTGGGCCCCTCGATGAATTGTACAGATGTATGTGTGGCCACACCCAAATGTAATTAAGATGATACTTGATTAATTTGGAAATCTAGTTCAATATCAATATCGAGAAACATAATAGTTAGATTAAGAATGATTGTTGATCCATGTCTAAAGTTTAACATGGTATCTGAAACAAAAGGATGACTGATATCTAAACCATTTAAAATGAGATATTTGAGAAACTATCCTCATATGTTTCTAGGGGCAGTGGCGTGTTGCTAGACGCTAACCATTGCTTGTATAATTACATGATTATTATGACGTTCGCAAGTGGGAGCTGTTGGAGTATGCTCGTGTCATAACAACTAATTATATGGCTAGACACATATGGTCCTATGGGGTCACACACATATACACAGAGGTACCACTTAATATATTGTGTCTATTGTATTCATGATGTATATAACCTTTGTAACTCGAGATAGCAATTGGGATTTTAGTAACTAAGTACGGACTTAGTTATTTGGAATTTTGAATATAAATTATAAAGCTCATTTAAAAGGCCATTTCAAATACGTTTGAATGCCATGTGATGTAGAGAAAATCTTGGATACGTTTTAAAGACAGTTAATGATAATTGATTTTGTCTTTCATGATATTAAGTTACATATCAATCATAAAACGTCTAAGTGTTTTTCCTTTTGTCTTAATCATCACATTGGTCACGGCAAGATAGGGAGTTTGTGGGAAAAATATTGTATTTTTTTTCCATCTTTCTATATCTCATTTGTATCTATTACTAGTGCAAAAGTAAGCTACAAAGAACGGGTTATTAAGACTAGCATCTACGGGTATACGGTGACGTGTAGTGTGTTTCTACATAGAGGTGATCTACTTTGATCACTTGGTTTCTTGGGTAGATCGTGTGGTGATTGTCTCTGGTTGATCTTACCAAATCGTGCCACAAAGGTATACTTTTATCTCCCTCTTTAATATGATTAATCATATGACTCTATGGATCCGTTCATAGGTGCTTGTTCCGCTGCGTTGATTATTTATAATATGTTATTAATTTTATTCAGAACCTATAAACGGAACCCGCGGTTCCTTATTGATAAGGAACCGCGGGGGCATTTAAGGAACCGCGGGTCTTTATAGCCGTTGCATTGTTGTCCTAGTGGATCATTTCCAGCTTTTCTTTCAACCCTTTTTATACAGTTTCTTTAAAAACATCTTTAAACTCCTTGATTAGTTAGTTTTGATTAATCTTGTTTAAGATGTGATTCTATCCTCAATCTCCTCATCATCTCAAGTGCAAAGAGAAGAACACTTTCATTACCATGAAGTGTTGGGTTCATAACATGATGAAGATCTCTCCTTCTAGATCAAGTCATTGTTTTCCTACAATGTAAACATGAAGATCCAAGTGATGTGTATACTTGGACTTGATGTATGTGTAGAAGATCCAAGTGTTGGGTTCACTTGGATGTGTTTGTAAGGGTAGTAGATCCAAGAGATGGGTATCCTTGGATTAGGTGTTAGTTGTGTAGATCCAAGTTTGTTAATACTTAGATATAGTGTTAGAGTCATGGATCTAAGTGGTGAGTACTTAGATCTATATGGTTTGTGTTTTTAGGCCTTAAATCACAAGGTTTGTTATGTTGGGCCATCAAACATAACTAGGGTGAAGAGTTGTGTAGTTGTGAAGAGTGGTGTAGTTGTGTAATTGTGAAGAGTTGTGTAGTTGTGTAGATCCAAATTGGTGTGTCAATTTGGAAGTTGTGTAGATAGGTGTAGATTGGTCCTACCTAAGATTAGGACTCGACATCTAGCCTTGTGTCGTAAAATGGTGAAGTAGGTGACGTGTGTAGATTGGTCCTACCTAATATTAGGACTCGACTTTTAGCTTAGAGTCGGAAATTGGATAAGCGACGTTGTGGATGGTTTCTCCACCTTAAGGAGTTTTTGACTAGTGAAGTAACTCTCGAGTAAGGTGTACTCAAGGAGTGGAGTAGGGAGAAGAGGAGCTTTGTGACCGAACCACTATAAATCATCGTGTTGGTACTTTCTTTTACATTTATGTCTTTACTCTTATTGATGCATTTATATGTTGTTGTGTGTTGTGTGAATCTCATAATCTAAACATCTAAGTTGCGGAAAAGTTAAGGCTTAGTACGTGTGTGATTCATGTTTAGATTATGATCAAGTGTACATCACTTAGGCTAAACATCTTAGTTGCGGAAAAGCTTATGCTTAGTACGTGTGTGCTTAGTGTTTAGACTATTGCTTGATGTACTATTTATTTGATGTGTTTGTGTGTTTTCTTACTTGTAGTATTTATCTTTCAATCAAACACATCTCATATCTAGTCAAGCTTGATCGAGAATTTGATACCAAGGATTGCTTAAGATTAACATTCAATAAAGGTTTCGTCCATTGTCGGCGGTTCCCTAAATGGACCGGCGGTTCTTTATTGATAAAGAACCGCGGGTGCAATAAAGAACCGCGCACAGTGGATTAAGCCGAAATGTTTTGAAAATTAACTAGAAACTATTCAACCCCCCCCCCCCCCCCCCCCCCTTCTAGTTTCTACAATTGGTATCAGAGCGTGGTTACTCAAGATCTTTGAAGTATATTGTACTTTAAATCTTGGATCGATCTTTGCTCTCTTTTTCAAAACAAATGGTTTTTAAAAATGAAAACGGTTTTTAAAAATAGAGACGATTTTTGTATCAAATTGTTCATGAAGAGTGATTACTTATGAAATGTGTTTTGTTGTTTCATTCGTACAAGTTTTGATGTTAAATAAATAGCTTGATAACAAATCTTTTCATGTTTGGAAGTATAAAAATCTTTTGTGTTATAATTAACTCTAAAATACGAGTTCTATGTGTCTAAAATGATTTTTTAGAGTCCTAAGTCCTTAAAAAATGTTACCAAATGATTTTGGCCAAAAACTTAATTTTTGCCTACTGGCCGCGGTTCTTTATCTGTTCCCCGCGGTTCCTTATCAATAAGGAACCGCAGTAAGTCGGACATAGATGTTTGCAAACTTTGAAAAATCATATAAAATCAACCATAAGTACGTAGAAGTCGTGTCACCCGTCATTTCGAGCGTCATTGAAATTCTTTTCTATTAAAAATGCTTCCAAACCGTTATTCAAACTTTAAATTTTGGATGTTTTTCTAAGTTCTATACTTTGTCCAAAGTATTGTGTTTCGATTTGTCGTAAAACTTGTGTTTTACTCTTTTATATTAAGTTGGACATCTCTTGTTGATATATCTTTGTAAATTGATATATTTATAAAGTGTTGAACTTAATCAAATTTTGAAATGGGTCGAAAAATATTTTCAAATAAAATCAAGCTATGTATACTTTGGTGTATCTAACACTCAAAACAAAGATGAATGCTTTTGTGTCTTTTCTTTTGTATTCGGACATTCTTAAGTGATCATTACTATTGGTAGTAGTGTTACTTAGTTGTCTACTTATGTGTGCATTGCATATAGGATTAACATCTCTTGGTTTCCAATTGTTACATAAACATTTTGTACACCTTGGCATGTTCTTTAACACTTTTAGGTTTGAAAGCTTTGGGTGCTTGTCAACTCTATTGATGTGGGTCGTCTTACTCGATCATTGTGTTATTAGTTCAAGTAGATTAATGTCGGGAAAATCACTTAGAAATGTAGTAAACTTACCACTTTTTATGGTTCTGTGTACTAAACTATTTTTTTTCTCATTGTGTGTATTAAACTTTTTAATTCCGATTATTGTATGTATTTTGAGACGATTTTGCCTTGTAAATTGACCAATTTATCCTTCAAAATTTGAAAAAAGTAAGGGTAAAATGGTCACAAAATACATACAATGATATGAATTTAAAAGTTTAATACACACAATAAGAAAAAGAATAGTTTAGTACACACAACCATAAAAAGTGGTAAGTTTACTACATTTTTAAGTGATTTTCTCATTAATGTCTCACTATAAAACATTAAACACCCTTTGAAAATCTTAGCTATTTTCTCTTAAAGGAGTGTTTGTGGGAATCAAAAAAGACTTCGATTAAATATCAATTCATTATTCAAACTATGATTGGTATCATTATCAAATCTAATTGACATGTTTTTTAGTGTAGACATAAATGTGGTTTATTAATAATATACATCGGATCATAACTCACACTTGTGTTGATGATGGTATATTGAATCTACTTGTTCAAATTATTAGACATATTTTGTTTAATAATTGCTTATAATGCACAATGGAGTCGGTTTGACAACTTGGATGTTTCATCCGAAATACTCAAGTAATTTACATCGCAATGCAATTTGTAAATGTGTCATTTCTGAAAGACCAATCAAAAGTGTTCCTTTGTTTTGTGTAAACATTGTTTATACACTTCAAAGTTATTGGCCTCAAGTTCTATTAAGGTAGATAACCTTAACTAGACTTGTTTGACAAGATATGCATTGGTGCATTCTTTACCCTCATTAGGTTGTGCATTGTGTCGTCATACACTTTTCATCCTTGCTACACTTTATTAGACAAATGTAGGAATTACATTTTGTCTAACTTGAGAATGACTACTAGAGAATTTATGCACTAGAATCTTAATTTGACCTAACTGTTGAATTACTTCCATGTGGGAAGATGGGTTATTTTATAACTCGTAAAAAGGGTCGTGCTTAGCCTTAATTGAGCACCTCTAGTGATAGTCTCATACTCATTCTATAAATTGGCTAAATGGCTCTTCTTAAATATGACTAATAATAGTTTACTTTAATGAACTTTGTATGTCACTAGGAGTCTTTTTATTTTGTAGCCATTAGGTTTTTCTTAGCCTTTTTCCTACGTGCAAATTGAAGCTATGTGTCTTTCTTTTGTGTGTGTTCTAGTTTTTATTGCTCTTTAGCATAACTTTATGATAAGTTAGACTAGAACATTATGATTTGCTGAATTGGAAAAATTCCCTTATCCTCCAAAACACACCCTTTGTGGCCGGTTCTTTATGGAGACCGCGGCTCCATATTGATATGGAACCGCTGGTGGAGAAAAGGAACCACGGACAGACACCTTCAAAAAACGAGTTTTCTAAAACTTCCCAATTGTTCCATCACCATTTGGAATCCTTGTTTCAAACCTTTGGTCACTCCCAAAATATCTTGTGCTTTCTCCTCTTAACCTAAAGCATTTTGAAATCTCTTTCACACCAAAGCAAAATATATTTTTCACAAATGAAAGCCTTCATTATCCACTATTTTCTAAATTCTCTTTCAATCCAAACTCACCAAAGAACACACCAAATTAAATATTTTCTCCTTCTAAGGAAATTAATTTTGGAAACTCTCTTTTTCACCACTTCCCTTTTGTGTTCTTACTCTATCACATGATTATGTCATGCATCATGGAACATATTGTCATTGTTGTCAATATCAACATCTTGTCATGTCTTATATCTATGATGAGTTGAATTACAAGATTATCACCAAGCCTTATCCACCAAATTCCGCCACCACCTTGTCTTTCATTTAAGCATGTGGATTGCTTATTTCTAAGACATCTAATTTAAGCAAATCTTAGAATTCTAGTGTAACTAAGATTAAAATTATGCTTAAGTTTTAGGCTTGTGTTTCATACATCTTTGTATGATCTTTATTTTCTTGTATTTCCTTTCATGTTTTTCAACATGATTTGTCTTTGGGTCTTGGATCTCGTTTTCCTTGTGATCTTCCTTTTCTTCTTTATTTTCTCACTTGATTGTCAAGGAAGGTTAGATCTTAATCTAATTCCTCTCCTAGTAAGATTGACAACTTAAATATTTTTTTTGAAATATTCAAGTAATTTTAACTTGCAAGTGCACTTGTTAAAAGTCATATCTGAAGCATTGACTTTCAAGCCATTTAGCATCTTATGTTAAATTATTTGACCAAGTGATTTTCTTTTGAGTCGATAATCGTTTTTGGACACCCACTGTCCACGGTTCCTCAAATAACCTATCGGCTCATTATTGATAATGAATCGCGGACCTATTTAACGAACCGCGACCAGTGAGCCCCTTTTATTCGTTTTGGTCTTTTTCTCTTTTGTCAATTTCTCTTTAAGATTCCTTCTTTTCTTCTCTTTTGAGTCTTTTCTCTCGTTTTCTTTCAAGACTTCACTATCACCTAATAAGGTATAGTATTCTTGAATTATTTTGTGAAGTTATCCTTAACTTATTTGTTAAGTCTCTTTTGATTTATTTTAATCATGCCTCTCTAAGTTGAGTCTCTCTCTTCTATCCTTTCTAAACTAAGTCGAGTCGAGCCTCACCCTTTCCTAGTCATGTAATTGTTCTTTGAACATTCACAATGATTGAGAAGAGCTACGAAACTTTGAGCATGTAGTTTATCGTATGCTAAACACCATCCATCTTGTTTTTTTTATTCTTTGGCTTATTTGATCTCTTTCTCTATATCATTGAGTCATCTTTTTGGTGTCGACATTCATAATATCCTTGCCTATAATGTATTATATCTAGTATTTTTCTTAAGCGTCGATTTATCCTCGCTTTTGGTTTTTCTTTATTTTGTACCTTGATTCCCGACTTAAGCTTTTTGAGCTTTCTAAAGGAATTGTTTTTAAGGTCAAAAAATGTCTTTGATTTGAGATTTTTCGTTTTTCTCGTTGTTGAGAATTGATTGCGGTTAACATTTACAATTGAATTGGGTGATTCCAACAATTCTAAGCTTTTAACCTTTTGAGAGGATCTTGGTTAAATCTTGAATTTTCTTAAGTTATTCCAAAAATTCTAAGCTTCTAACCTTTTGACATATTATCATTACAATTGGTATGGATGTTTCTTCTCTACCTCTATTCCATCAATTGTGATTTGATCTTGTCAAAATCCTCTCCTTAGACTTTTTATTTTTGTTGGATTGATCATCACGTGCATACTTCTTTCTTCAATTTTTGTCATTGTTTGTGCAAACGACTTGTTTATCGTCCTCAATTTCTTTTTCCATCATATTCATTCTTTCTCTCTTTTCGACTATGTGGAATTATTTTATAGTCCATGTCATACTCTCTTTAGTTTGGTATTTTTGCCATGATATTAAAGTGGAGTATGTCCTCTCGACAATATTTTCTCTTTTTATAAATTGGACATTTCTTTTCTCTCTATAGTCTTTTTTATATTATTTTTTTGGTGTCACCAAAATAAGTTGGGTTCTCTTTTCTATCTAATAGCCCTCTTATTTTTTTAACTTGTCATATTTTTGACACTTCTAAAAGTTAAGATTGTTTTAGCTTTCTCTTGAGTCCCTCTCTTTGTACTCGAGATGTTTAAAGCTAATTCCGCTTGGGTGACATTGCTATACATATATTCTCTTGTACACTAACTTTGTTTTGTAGGACTTTTCTAACCCTTCTTTGTAGCTTGTCACTATCCTTGCTTCATTGGTGCCTCAATCAAGGGGGAGCTCATATCAAGGGGGAGCATTTGCAAGATTTCTAGTCATTACATTTGCGATCTTTGACTCACTTAAATTGCATTTATCGAACTTCTTGCAAGTAATGAATTTTGGAATCTCGAAGATAAGCATTTTATTATGCATGGAGTTGGTTAACCTATGTTGATTGAAGACTTCACTAGGATGACGCAAGCTCAATATCTTTAGATGATGGGTCTACGGTTTGGATTCTCGCTTCTAAACCGACAACCACAATGGATGATTAGCTTTTTGGATGCATGTTCTCTCGAAGTCGATCCTCCTCTTCTACAAATGAAGACTACCTTTCGGATGCAAGCTCTAGTGACATCAATTCTTCTCTTCTTCAAATGACGTGTTATCGATGATTACCACTTTTGATGTGTGCTCTCTCGACGTTGTATCTTCTCTTCTTCAGAGACGTTGAATACCTTTTTGATTCGACAAAAGGGGGAGAAGTAAGTGTAAACGAGTAACTTATACGTTTTAATATGTGTTATAGTTTACTTGTTTGTCATCATCAAAAAAGGGGAGATTGTTAGTGCAAACATTACGATGTTTTGTCTATATAATCTCTTCGTGTTTTGTTCATGACAAACGAATAAATCGCAACACATTATGTAAAATGTTAAGTTACTCGTAATCACTCAAAAATACATTTGTATACTTCTGTCGACACCTCCAAGATCGCATTCGGCATGAATCACTCAAGGTATGAATAAACACGTCATTAACCTAACTAAGTGATCAAAGATTAATATTTTCTTAAAACTCACATTTAATCAAATGTGACAAAAGATTTTAATAAACTTTATTTTTAAGAAAATGTTTTATTAAAAAGAAAATGGAAATTTGAATTTGGAAAATTCCAAAGAATATTCTTTAAGGTATATTCCAAAGAATATTCTTTAATTTGAATTTGGCATATTCCAAATGCCAAAGAAATATCCTTTTAGAGTATAAATGGTATTTCCCCACTAAAGGACAAAAATGCACGGTCTCTAAGCCGGAGGTTCTTTAAAGGAGCCCGCGGTTCCTTATTGATAAGGAACCGCGGGGGCATTTAAGGAACCGCGGGTCTTTATAGTCGTTGCATTGTTGTCCTATAAATAGTGGATCATTTCCAGCTTTTCTTTCACCCTTTTTGCACAGCTTCTTCAAAAACATCTTTAAACTCCTTGATTAGTTAGTTTTGATTAATTTTTTTAAGATGTGGTTCTATCCTCAATCTCCTCATCCTCTCAAGTGCAAAGAGAAGAACACTTTTATTACCATGAAGTGTTGGGTTTATAACATGATGAAGATCTCTCCTTCTAGATCAAGTCATTGTTTTCCTACAATGTAAACATGAAGATCCAAGTGATGTGTATACTTGGACTTGATGTATGTGTAGAAGATCCAAGTGTTGGGTTCACTTGGATGTGTTTGTAAGGGTAGTAGATCCAAGAGATGGGTATCCTTGGATTAAGTGTTAGTTATGTAGATCCAAGTTTGTTAATACTTGGATATAGTGTTAGAGTCATAGATCTAAGTGGTGAGTACTTAGATATATATGAATTATGTTTTTAGGAAATAAAATACAAGGTTTGTTATGTTGGGCCATAAAACATAACTAGGGTGAAGTGTTGTGTAGTTGTGAAGAGTGGTGTAGCTGTGTAGTTGTGAAGAGTTGTGTAGTTTTGTAGATCTAAATTGGTGTGTCAATTTGGAATTTGTGTAGATGGGTGTAGATTGGTCCTACCTAACATTAGGACTCGACATCTAGCCTTGCGTCGGAAAATGGTGAAGTAGGTGACGTGTGTAGATTGGTCCTACCTAATATTAGGACTCGACTTTTAGCTTAGAGTCGGAAATTGGATAAGTGACGTTGTGTATGGTTTCTCCACCTTAAGGATTTTGTTGACTAGTGAAGTAACTCTCGAGTAAGGTGTACTCGAGGAGTGGAGTAGGGAGAAGAGGAGCTTTGTGACCGAACCACTATAAATCATCGTGTCGGTACTTTCTTTTACATTTATTTCTTTACTCTTATTGATGCATTTATATGTTGTTGTGTGTTGTGTAATCTCATAATCTAAACATCTAAGTTGCGGAAAAGTTAAGGCTTAGTACGTGTGTGCTTCATGTTTAGATTATGATCAAGTGTACATCACTTAGCCTAAACATCTTAGTTGCGGAAAAGCTTATGCTTAGTACGTGTGTGCTTAGTGTTTAGACTATTGCTTGATGTACTCTTGATTTGATGTGTTTGTGTGTTTTCTTACTTGTAGTATTTATCTTTCAATCAAACACATCTCATATCTAGTCAAGCTTGATCGAGAATTTGATACCAAGGATTGTTTAAGATTAACATTCAATAAATGGTTTCGTCCACTGTCGGCGGTTCCCTAAATGGACCGGCGGTTCTTTATTGATAAAGAACCGCGGGTGCAATAAAGAACCGTGCACAGTGGATTAAGCCGAAATGTTTTGAAAATTAACTAGAAACTATTCAACCCCCCGCCCGCCCTTCTAGTTTCTACAATCTGTGTGATATTTTATCAATTTTATTTCCCGAGCATCAATTGTTCTCGGACTTAGTGATGTCTACGCATAAAGTGTCTGGCGCCTTTCATGACTCCAAGGTCATTGGCAAATATTATTGCGGCAGAATTGTCACAATACATATCTATAGGTTCTTTAATTGAAGGCATCACTCCAAGATCTTCAATAAACTTCCTAATCCAAACAGCTTCCATTGTAGCTTCTGAAGCAACCATGTACTCAGATTGAGTAGCATGCATTGCAATCGTTGTCTGTTTCTTGCTCTTCCAATCAACTGCTTCCCCATTGATAACCAAAACGTAACCCGTCTGCGACTTCGTATCATCATTATCACATTTCCAGGACTCATCACAGAAACCTGTAACATTCAGTGATGTGTTTGGTTTCCCTCCATATACCAAAAACATATCTTTCGTACTCCTCAAATACTTTAGAATATGTTTGACAGCAGTCCAATGGAGCTTCCCTGGATTCTGTTGGTATCTACTGACCAAGTTCTGAGAAAACGCCATATCGGGCCTTGTGCATCTAACAACATACATTATAGATCCTACAGCCGAAGCGTAAGGCACCTTCTGCATGTATGCCTCCTCTTCAGGAGTTGATGCATCCATCTCATGACTCAGATTATGCTTAACTTCCATAGGTTGAAAACCTTTCTTGGAATTATGCATATTATACTTCTTCAAAATCTTATCTATATAAGCATCTTGACATAGACCAATTAACCGTCTTTTCCTATCCCGACATATCTTAATTCTCAGAATGTATGCAGCTTCTCCTAAATCCTTCATAGAGAAACATTTACCAAGATAATCCTTAACAGCTTTAAGTCTTGGAATGTTACTTCACATGATTAATATGTCATCAACATATAGGACTAGGAATACTACATCACTCCCACTAGATTTACGATATACACATGGCTCATCACGATTCTGAATAAATCCAAAGTTTTTTATTTCTTCGTCAAATCTTTTATTCTATTGATGCGATGCTTGCTTCAAACCATAAATGGACCTTTGAAGTTAGCACACATGTCCTGGATTTTCAGGATCAACATACCCTTCTGGTTGCTGTATATAGATGTCTTCATCTACGCGACCATTCAAGAAGGCAGTTTTAACATCCATTTGTCATATCTCATAGTCATAGTATGCTGCTATAGCTATGAGAATCCTAATAGCTCTTAAGTCTGCTACAGGAGAAAATGTCTCCTTGTAGTCTACGCCAAAAGTTTATGTAAAACATTTAGCTACTAAACGAGCTTTATAGGATTGTACTTTTCTGTCCATGTCGGTTTTCTTCTTGTATATCCACTTATGTCTCACTACCTTAGTATTCGGTGGTGGTTCTACAAGAATCCAAACACCATTTACTTTCATGGATTTCATTTCCTCATCCAGAGCAACCATCCACTTATCCTTCTCAGGATCAAGTATGGCGGATTTATAATTAGCGGGTTCACCAAGATCCCCTAACTCATCATCATCCTCTATGTTAAGACACATATTGCTATTTGTGTTTTTAATCCTTTCGGATCTACGTAGAGGAACTAATTCCGGTGGAACCGCCAAACTTTCTTGTTCTACAAGAATTATATCGCTAGTGTTTTCAGAAGGTAATGTATTTATATGACTCTCCTCAAGATCATAATTTCTCCCACTGAATTCTTGATTAACAAGATCAGATTCAAAGAAGTCTTCATACCTAGCAACAATTACTTTGTTCTCAGGTGGATAATAAAACTAGTAACCCATAGTTTCCTTAGGGTATCCTACAAAGATACATTTTACAGATCGTTGTTGGAGTTTGTCACCCGAGTCACGTTTCACATACGCCTCGCAACCCCAGACCTTTAAATAAGACAAATATGGCTTCTTTCCATGCCATAGTTCATATGGTGTCTTATCGACCTTCTTTGTGGGAACCATATTTAAAATGCGAATAGCAGATTCTAGAGCATAATCCCGAAAGGATAAAGGTAAAGTTGTAAGATTAAACATAGATCGTACCATATCCAATAATGTACGATTTCTCCTTTCAGATACACCATTTTGTTGTGGAGTATAGGGAGAAGTAAGATGTTGAACAATTCCATTTTCACTTAAATAATCTATAAACTCTTGACTTAAATATTCACCACATCTATCAGAACGAAGAGCTTTAATCTTCTTCCCTAATTGCAGTTCTACTTCTGCTTTAAACACTTTGAATGTTTCAAATACCTCATGTTTATGCTTAAGTAAATAAACATAACCATAACAGCTATAATCATTCGTAAATGTTAAGAAGTAGCTAGCACATTTCCTTGACGTATGTCTAAGTGGTCCACACACATCAGTATGCATAAGTCCAAGTAGATCAGTAGCCCTTTCAATATTGCTATTAAAAGGTTTCTTGGTCATCTTTCCAGGGATACAAGACTCACATTTATCAAATGATTCATCATTGATATTTTCCAAAAGACCTTCACGTTGAAGCTTTTGTATACGAGTCTTCCTAATATGGGCAAGTCTACAATGCCAAAAATAAGAAGATTTCTTGTCAAACTTTCTCTTCTTACTCATGCTAAATACATATTTATCGTTCTTAGATTCATTATCATGCATGTCTATTTCAAATACACCATTCACAGAAATTGCATTAAAATAGAAAATACCATTTTTCCAAACAAAAATTCCGTTATTATCAATCGTGTGAACGAATCCATTATTTAACAAACAAGAAAAGGAAATAACATTCCTAACAATTGTAGGTGCATAATGACAATCATTTAATCTCAGTACTAAACCAGAAGGTAAAACTAGATCAAAAGTTCCTATAGCTTTAACCGCTGCTTGTGCGTCATTGCCCACTTGTAAATATTGTTACCCATAGGAAAGTTTCCTTTCCAGATTAAATCCCTGCAGCGTATTACAAATGTTAATACCGCATCCCGTGTCATATACCCAATAATTTAATTTGTATCTTAAATTTAACAATTCAATCATAAATAAAGTACCTGAAGCTGCAGCACTCTGCTCAGACTTCTTCTTTATTTCTCGCAAATCTTCGAGGTAAAGAGGGCAATTCCTCTTCCAGTGACCACTTGCCTTGCAATGGTGACAAATCTCATCCTTTTGAGATTGACTCTTCTTGACAAAGTTCTGCTTGGGTTTCGAATAAGTCGCAACTTGTTTGCCCTTATTACCCTTGCCTTTGCCTTTCTTCTTGTTCGCTTGCGGTTTTGGCTTACTCACTCTACCCTTTTGTATGGTTAGTATAAAAGGCGTAGCGGTAGATGCCTTATCTTTTAACCCCTTTTCATAGTCAATGAGCATTGCATGCAAATCATTAATTATCTTCCCCGTGCAATGCATATTATAGTTTCTAACGAAATCATTGAAGTCCTTGTTAAGGTACCTATTGATCAAGTTGATAGCCATATTATGATCATAGGGTTGTCTTAGTGCAATGAGTTGTTCAATATAACCCCTCATCTCCAAATAATGGTCACTCACAGACTTTCCTGGAGCTTGCTTGCAGCTATGCAAAGCATCTTCCAAGTCGTAGATCTCTACAGCTTGCGGCTTTTTGAACATAGCCTTGAACTCATCAAGCATTCGCTTAGGTGAAAATAGCTCATACTTCTGTTGAAGTGCAGGAGCCATTTTCCCTAGCATTAAGCAAGTCACCTTAGAGTGCTTCTTAACATTAGCAGCGTGTTCAAGCCTTTGCGCATCAGATGCTCCTTCAGCAAGATCCTCCGGATATGGAGTAGTCAAGATATCGATAGTACCCGCTGCTCTCTAGACAATTCTTAACGAGCGGTAGCAATCATTGAAGTTTGGGCCAGTAAGTTCAGGTCGTTCAAAGAAAGCTTTGAACACATAACTTATAGTGTTATTGGTGGGTTGAGCCAGTAAGTTCAGGTCGTTCAAAGAAAGCTTTGAACACATAACTTATAGTGTTATTGGTGGGTTGAGCCATTTCTACATAAATAAGTTCAAATATTAGTATTTTCGATAACAAAATACTTTCAAGAAAATAAAATTACCCTGGTATAAGTACCATATTAATTTCCTTGAATTATATAACTATATTGACATAGATCTATTACATGAGTTGATCTGCTAGTAATGAATGTACTCAACATAGCGACTTGTCGAACAATTCGATTGACAAACAATTTTCAATTTCTAGATATTTAAGAGATTTACATTGCCAAAAACGTTTTGCATTGTAAACATGTTTCATCCCTTCTGAATGCATTAAGTTTCCAGATCTCTTTGAGTAACTCAATTAAGTCGTCTAATCTGAGTAACGTAAAACCATCATACGAATTTTCATTCTACAAATGGTTTTCTCTCCATCACAACATCATCCAAAATCTCATTTGATGACGAAGTAATTTCAAGTGTTCGTCAATTAGGAGCATTCGACTTAAATTTTAAGGGTGTAAATTTTGATGTCAACGTCAATGTATAGAGAAGCATGCATACAGTCTCCATAGCATAAGTTTAATAAAACATTTAGTAAACTTTTTCACGAGATTAAATTTCTTCATAAATTATGTTGCGGTATTGGTTAAACCAATTAAAGAATTTACCCACAACTCATCACATCGTACTTTGCTAGAACTCGGCTACGCACAAAGCAATACCCTTATTCATTGTGGTTCGGATGTGAATTTGTGGTAAATCACCTTAAGGTATAATTCAATTAATAATCGTAGGTAATTTCAATTTTGACGTACAGGCGAGCCGGGAATTTGGTCAGCGACTAATGGCATAACACCTCCTTCCTTAACCGGGTACATGACCAGCGGTGCGTTAAACCCATTTTATAGTTTGTCAAAATTGAGTAATCCGTTAGATTATTATTGCAATTCACCAATCAACGTAATCTTATGTAATTTAAAATCTCTAACAAATCATTATTTTTAATATGATTTAGTCCATATTATTTCTTTTTCAAAAAAAAACCCTTGTTTACAACAATTCAACACGCTTATATAAACAAGTAAAAAAACTAAATCATAAATACATAATAACAATTTATATGTGCAACAAATAAATCAAATAGTCACATGCATACGATTTCTTTAATAATCATCAAATCTAGGTCTTTATATCTCTATATAAAAGTCTTCCCTAATTCTAGATTTATCGAATCAAATAATGACGTAGCACATAAAATCATATAAACATATAATTTTACGATCAATGAAAACATGTACGTAATCATGGATTCCGCACTAATCTTAACAATTAAATCTCTACGGATCGTAACCATACATGACATAACAATTAATCATGCAAATTAATCTAAAATTATCCCACATGTAATTTAGGGTTTCAAAACAATTCCTTTTTTTTATTAAAAATAGAGCAAAAGCACTAATTTTTAAAAAAAATACCCTAATTTTATGAAAAACCTAAAAAAAACATGTAGTTTTAACTCAAAACAATTATTGTTAAAAAAAACTTTAGATTTTTGATAATTATAACATGTTAAAACAACTCTGATGCCACTGAAGGCTTATTAGTATCATAACAATTATATAAAACCCTAAACGAGATCAAAGCACATATAGCGGAAGCGATTTAACAAGATCATAATTAACAACACAATTATAATTAATCGAATTAGGGTTACATACCTTTAGCTAAAACAATTCCACAAGACGAAAAACGAATCATCAATTTGGGTTTATACCGTATATACCAAGATATAGTCTAAAGTAAGACTATATTACGTTCTTGTACACACGTAATACAATGAGCTAACCGTGATTTTAGCACGTAAAAATCGAGCTAAAACGCTTGTAATTAATCTACCCAACAACCCTAGAGAGGGGCTAGGACTAGATTATGTATACAATCGATCAACCAAGAAAAACCAACCTAAACCCTTTGTTGTTTCCCTCTTGCGATCGAACCAAAGAAAGAAGGGGAGAAAGATTTATGATGTTATTATTATAAGGGATTAGGAGGTGTATATATAGACTTTCAACCCATTGTATCCCAATAAATATAAGGCAACTTTTGCCCCCCCCCCCCTAGGGCATAACCGACGGTCGAACACCCCTAAGGGGTGTTCTGGAATCTTCCAAACTTCTTTCCTTTTGTTTATACATACTATATGTTTATTTAACGCTCGTTATAACTTAACTATTAATTAATTAACGATCGTTAAAGTTATATAGTTACTTGCTCGGTTAAATAAATAAATTAATAAATACATAAATATATTTATTAAATAAATAAATAAATACGATAAATATATTTGTTAATTAAATTAACTCTTTACGTATTGTGTGCAATCCCGTAATCTCGAGTTCGATCATGTCACACGACTATTAAATATAAGTCCATAAACTTTTAGGAGGGATAAACTCTTTGTGAAGGTGTTGTCCCTAAAATATGATGATTCTACACGAATAAAGAAGAAAGAAAGGTAGATAAAAGATGGAAGGTTTTTAGAGAGAGAAAGTAGTGAGAGAAAGTAGAGAGAAGTGTGTGAAACTATGGGAGGATTATATTAAGATAAAATGAATCAACCAACACCCTTCCTAACATGCTAGGAAGGGTATTTATAGCCTTTGCCTACATGTGGCTTAATGGGCTATAGTTTGATTGGGTCGGGCTTGAATAAATGCTTAGTACCTTGAAAGAGGCCTTTTAAGCTAGCCATCAAGCCCGTATGTCACGACTATTTTAACTAACTATTACAACGTTCTACTAAATGTTACATTATAAACCTATGACCGAACATTCTTGTTTGACTTAATATTTTGAGGCTAATAATCTCCCCCAATGTGAGGTCATTCCTCTTCGATATTTGGTGTTTAATAGAGATTACGAACTTTGTTATAATTGAATCTTGAACGTGTAATAGTCGTCTTGTTCCTTCAAGCTGTGATCTTTGAGCCTTTGTCATTGTCTTTCGACTTTGTTTTTTTTATCTTGAGATCTTCAAATCATTCTTGACTTGTCTTTGCCATCTTGTGATCTTGTGTCTTCATCCACATGCTCATACTTTGCACTATCTTGAAAGCTTGCTAACAATCTCCTTTGAATAGAGGTCATTTCTCTACTTTAGTTGTTAAAGAAGGTTATGATCATCAGAGTTGCAGAAGTCTTTAGCTTTCTTGATTGTTGAATGTCTTTGGGTATGAGAATGTGGTTTTGAATCTTCGACTTTGCTGAGTACACCGTAACGCCACCTTCTTAAGACAAAACATAGACACGGACTGAATGGCTTTGACATTCGTCCTAACTCGGTAGCGTTTTACCTCCGGTCGGTGAAGACCGTTATATGATATATAAATATCGTACCTGTGATTAGGTAGATTCAATTAAGAACCTCATTGACAGGGTTCGCGGAAATACTAGCCGTTCTCTTTACTCAACCGCCTCAAAGCAAGACTATGAACATAAGGAGTGAATCAATTTGATAAATATCCGCTTGATTAAAGTCGTCAATTCAAATTCCTGGAACAAGTTTGATTCATTAATAATATTACCATTGTTGCTTTCCAGTTGACACAAGCTTGATTCATAAGAATCTCGCAAGTTACCTACCGTAACGCTGTTTAATGTTGACGCTAGAAGGATTTCCATGCGTCACTGTGAATATTAATAAATATCACTCTGAATGTTCTGGCAAGACCATAAAGATATTGCGTAGAAACCTGAAACGAGTTTGAATCGATAAAGAAACAAACCACTGTTGCTTTTCAGTTTTACATATGTTTAATTCATAAAGAATCTTACACATGACCTACCGCAGTGCTGTTTGATGTTAACACTTGAAGGATTTCCACTCTTCATCATGAATACTAGGCAGTATCACTCTGAGTGTTCTAGCAATATCGCAAGGATATAGCGTAGGACTCTCTTGATCGTCATTCATGTGTCCTAACGAGATTTGATTGATCTCTTGGCTCTAGACTCGATTTGTGCACTTTTAGTAGTCGGAGGCTGGAGCAGATGCCACCTACTCAATATCAACTATCTCGGAGTGAGAAAGTCAATAGAAGTCATGTTGATCTC
Source organism: Glebionis coronaria (assembly GCA_025667525.1). Taxonomy (NCBI): domain Eukaryota; kingdom Viridiplantae; phylum Streptophyta; class Magnoliopsida; order Asterales; family Asteraceae; genus Glebionis; species Glebionis coronaria. The sequence continues at coordinate 191,986,032 of CM046877.1, read as the reverse complement.
CGTGACAATAAAACAAACTTCTTTTGAGAGAAGCCTGAGTAGCTAGGGAGGGGTTGCGCATTACATCACTGGGTACATGATGCGTTGTCTTCATGATGTGTTGACCCAGTTTCTGCATAAGTTGTATGGAGGGCTTCTTTGTTTACACCCTTTATCCTTACATTTCTTTTTCATTCTTCAACCCCTTCAATGCTTACCAAGACATTACTACTAACACCTTGTTGTGATTGTTCCAGTGCTAGCTTCAGTACTTAGTCAGCATTCAGCTACATTCACATTCTACTCCATCTTTCCTAAGGACTTCTAATAATTTATTGGATTGTCCCCGGGAAGATCCCTCCGGTTTTGGTTAGATCATAGGACTTAAACCTAACCACCCCTTTCACACCAATAACGTCGTGAATTAAAGATGTTGTGGGTATTTGATCGTAACCATAAGTGCTTGAGTCTTTAGATCACATTTTAATCACATTTTCTCCACTATCTTTAATATATAAAATCATTTGATATTACAGGTACCAAATTTGATTAAAATATATTGTGAAGAATAGCCTTGAAAAACTTTCGGGAGAAAATTGTGTCGAACTTGCGTGAAATTGTTTGGAACGCTCCCCCTCAAAAATTGATCCAATTGAATTGTCATTGTGAGGATGTGATCCACATTTCGCTTTTTGAGGATGGGAGTTGTTGAACACACAACTTTTGAAAGATTTTGAATAATCATTGAAAAATTCTTGAAAAAATTGTGTTCAACGCTTTTTGAAAAACTCTATTTCTTTTTGGCGAAAAAGTTTTTCTAAAGAATAAACTTGAGTTCATAAACTTTGAATGTCTTGACGAATCCACTCAAGTGTAAGAAGATTTAACTTCTTTTGCTGAGGGTAAGCGCACTAAATCGTACACTCCCCCGTGAATATAGATTCGGGTTGCAATATGAAAGTGATTACAAGCCATAGTGTTGAGCTCAAAACGTTGAATGTTTTGTGACAAGCTCAACCCAAGATAGATTACTCTACCCGTTGTTGGAAAATTTGTCCAAAATAGACATTTTCCTTTATTGAAAGTAGAAATAACATGATTTGGAAAATTTTACAACTTTCATTAGAGCATTATGTACACACCCGTGTCGTTATTGAGCGACATTTCCTAGGTACGTCCATATTATCGATACTGAAAGACATGTCGAGAAGAATATTTTTGGATTTTCAAAGATTTTTAATTTTTGTGTTTTGCTTTTATATGTTTTATATTTTTGTATTTTGCTTTTTCAAAGATATTTACATTTTATTGTATTTTTGAGTTTTCTCAAGTGTTTCTAAAATAATCCAAAATAGACTTTTGTACAGCAGAAGAAGGTGATATCGAATGTACAGAATTGGAACCCTTTGAAGAAGGAGAAGTGGGTTCAGAATCTGCTGTTGTACCTGCAATGACAGAAGAAGAGTTTGCAGAAATACTAGTATTAGGAGTAACAAATTCATTGTCTATATTCAGAACACCCGCATTAGTGCTGGAGCAAGTCTCAACACTCTTCTATGTGGGAATCCACTTAAGACCAACGTCCTTGAAGATCCTACCCGTTGATTTCCACTGAAGACTAGATTTAGGAGTAGTTTTCTCTTGCATAGCGGAAGACTTCTTTGGAGAGAAACTATGTCCTTTTTGAATCCACTTTTCAGATTTGTTGTTATTGCTTTTCTTTGCGACGAGTTTGTATCTCCTTGTTGTCTTATGGGATTCTGTATTCGATCTTCGTTCAAAGGAACGAGATTTGACCTCATAGAGGTATTGCAGATGCAATGGTCATGATTTCCATTATGAATGCCCTTTTTGCAAGTGGGACATACAAGGAATTTGGGATTCACGAAAGACTTGTTTTCCTTGGTTTTCCAAATCGTTCAGGGATAGTGTTCGAAACACGACTATTCATGGATGGTTTCCAATTCCTAGATTGCTGGTAAGGGATCCTAGGTTTTGGTTGACTACCATTAGGAGTGTGTTGAACTCTAGTGGGATTTGGTGAACTAGGTTTTGAATAGAAGGGTTTGTCTTTTTGAATCTTCCCTTTTTACGTAGCATCCTCTAGGTTGTTGGTATGAAGTAGGTCATTTGAACCTACAGATTCCTTGTGGACGCGAATGTCACACGTTTTGGAGGAGTCCTAGAAGTGCTAGGCGCATTCACATGGTTTGGTTTAGCAACAATGTGCTTTCTAAACAGAGGAACATAGGGTGATATGGATGGTTTTGGAACACTTGTATGCACATCAGTCTTAGGGGGTAACCTAGATTTTACATGGGAAGAATTGGAGAAAGGAGCCGGTTTTCCTAAGATAGATGGCTTTGGATCCTTGTAGGCATTAGGTTGTCGAACAACAGGTTTCACAACTTTAGGTTCCACAGTTTTCCCACCCATTTTGGCAACGAGTTTCTTCAACTCTTCTATCGCTATATCCTTTTCTTGTAACCGAGCTTTCAAGTCTGTAATTTCCATACTCTTTTCGTTCATTTCTCGACACAAGGTGGAAAGTTTTACTTGTAAGTTGTTATCATTTGGACCTTTTCCGACTTTTTCTTGCAAAGCAAGTTCTAGAGTATGATAGTGTTTTTGAAGGAATTCACATCGGTGTTGAATCAACACAAAAGCCTTTTGATCAACATTATATGTGTGTTTCGAAAGCTCTGTTTCAAGACGTTCACACTCTTTGACTTGATCAAGATATTTGCATGCCACGTCAGAATATTCGTCTATATCTGCACAATATGTGAGAGCAACACACAAAATATCTTTGGAGAGACATTCGTGTAAGAGTAGATCATATGCTGTAGAAAACTCGTCTCTTTCAGGTTGATGGTCGTTCACTTCTTGTTCAAGAGATTCCATATATTTCAAATCATCAAACATTTCTTGCTTAATTAATGTTTCAAATTCCAAAATTTGTTTTTGCGTTCTTTCCGCAAGCGAAATCAAAATACTTTTCACAAGCACAGTTATATCGTGAGGAATTTCTTTGTCTCCTTTCGAAAGTTCACGTTTTTTCCAGTCATCATTAACAACCTTTTTGAAATTTTCAATGTTACTTTTGAGAATACTAAGTGCTTGCAACTCTTGCTGACAGAAGCTTTAAATGGCAAGTACTCAATAAATTTTGAAACATTATTTTTCTTAGTGACAAAAGCTTGTCTCCATTTAATTCTTATTTGTTCACATTCGAAAAATATTTGCGCACGAGTCTTCTGTGTTTGCGGTTTAAAAAGACCATAAAGTCTGTTTTCATAAGCATAATTATATGGTTTAACAAATTCTTTATTAACTTTTGGTCTACTCTCTTCTTCCACATCGTTTGTCTCTTCACTATCGGGTCTAACAACAAGGCAGTCAAGATCGGTCCATTGGGACTCATCAAGATCTAAGTGCTGAATCTCATATTGAGCTTGCTCAAGGTACTTAGGATTAGCAAAACTAGGTCAATCCTTAAAAAACGAACGAGGTGCCAACATTCTCATGGTTTGAATTGATTGATTAGTTTTGTAAACAGTTTTCTTGTAAAAATCAATTTGAGTTTCAAGTTCTACCATTTTTTCGATGTCATTCGCTTTTTTAGTTTTGAAATCCTTTTCCAACTTTTCAACCACTGCTTTCTTTTCATTGGCAAGTTTAGTTTCTCCTCTTGAAGAAAACCATTTACTTGAGTTAGCTCATTGACTTTAGTGGTAGCAAGATACGTTTTGTGACGTTCAGTACTCAAAGAGGTGTTGTGATTACGTTTCTCTTGTTCTAGAAGCTTAAGAGTTTTGTTATATTTCTATTGATAATCGTCCTTTTTGACGTTAATTAAACACCCTTTGTACCCCTAAATCTCATTGGTCTTTTGAAGAAGCTGAGCTCTATAGCTATCAATGGTCTCACTAGATTTGATTAGAGCAACTTTGCATTCTTCAAAATTTTGAGTGAGCGTAGCGTTTGCCTTCTTTAATTGCTTTTGACTCTTTCTAGTTTCTTTGACATCTTTTTGTAAAGAAGCAATTAAGTTAGCAAGCGGAATACGCTCCTCATCATCATACTCATTTGCATGTTGATCATTGTCAGACTCATTATTGCATGTGCCTGAGGAATCAACAATGGTATTGCTATCAACCTTTTCCGTCATACAGGTGTCAATAAGGGTTTGAGTTTGATCACAATGCTCATGCGTAGTATCATTGTCAAACACATTATATTCATCATTGTGTACCTCTTCCAATGGCTCAGAATCGAAGAGAGGACCCTTATCATAGGAAGGTGTATTGTCGATGACTATCTCAGAATGGATGCGTTGGTTGCCAGAACTGCTGCTTTCATTCCCATTCTCCATACCATGCTTTGTGATCCCGGATGTGCATCTATCATTCACATGAGTCGATACTATCCCATTACTTACTGTTGTGACTAGACTAGTATCTGCTACAAGAACCTTTACAGCCTTGCACATTTGCATGTTCCGTCTTTTGACCATATCTTTTGCATGAAGTAAGCGTTCATCTATAAGCCTCTCAATTGATTCCATGTTTCCAAATATCTAGTCTCTGGAGGATTTTGATTCCATTGTAGTGTAGTCTTTGAAGTGTTGTTTTGCATCTCGAACGTCGGAATCAAGATTAGAAGACGTGAATAACTTTGAAACAAAGAACGGTTGAAATGGTGTTTGGGGTGCTTTGAGGGCTATCTTGGAATTTGTCTCATGAAGGTTGTTTTTGAGTAATTCATTCTCAAGATTCTTCAAGTGGTCTCTTAACTCATAAGTGAACGTGCGATGGTCATTTCCGAAGAAGCACTAAAAAGCATACATATATAAAGGATTGTACGAGAAGGTCTCTCTTGTAAGACGTTTTAGATTTGTTTTAAGATCACTGAAAGCCTGCATACAACGTTGTTTAAGGACTTGTTCTTGTAGTTGCATCTCTCGTTCCTCTCTGTCTAAACACGAAGACGTCATAACATTGGTACTCGGGACCATGCTGTTATGAGTGACACTATTCGTTGATGTAGAATCCATTGTGATAATCTCTGAACGGTGAAATGAATATGGATCTTAAGTAGATAAGGTGATTGTTGTTGAAGTTGAAATTCCGAAAATTCCGATTTTTCCCAGTCCGACAAAAACGGTAAACCGAAAAATTTTGAATCACCAAATTTTAAAAACGAGTTAGAAATAGCCAATAACTAGTAGGGAAAAGTTTGAAAAAGGAAAATTTTTTGACAAAAATAAAACCTAAAAATAGCCTAAAAATTTGAATTTTGGTCCGAAAATTTGAATTTTTGTTCTAATTTTTTTTTTTGCATCGCCAAAATTTGAAATTGAAGCTTAAATGGCCTAAAAATGGTATAGGAAAAAAATAAATTTTACTTGGGTTTTCCCGCCAAAAAACTCTTTTTTTTTTCTTTTTTTTAATCTTCGTGTAAACTATGTTCCGGAACTAGTCTAGATAGTGGCTAAGTCTAAAAAATACTCTAACAAAATTTAGATGTCCATCGGAATACCCATCGCAAGTCTGATCGCAACTTCTGATCGTAACTCTTGATCGTAACTCTTGATCGTAACATTGACCGCAACACCAGATCGTAACCTCGATCGCTACACTGATCGCAACTTCAGATCGCAACTCCAGATCGTAACCTTGATCGCAACACTGATCGCAACACCAGATCGTAACCTCGATCACAACACTGATCGCAACACCTGATCGCAAGTCGTGATCGCAACCCTGATCGCGACTCTCGATCGCAGTGCTAGATCACAAGTTGGATCGCAGTGCTTGATCGCAAGTTGGATCGCAGTGCTAGATCGCAAGATTGTGATCGCAATCCACGATCGCAAGTAGAAACCCCGAGGGCTGTTGCGATCGGAATAGACGATCGTAGTGAGTAAACCCTTTTGTTACGATGAGTAAGCAAGTACGAAACTTTATGAAAACAAGTGAAGATTTTCACAAGGATTCCGTGTTTGAATCCAAACCAACGTAGACAAAAACTTACCACAAGTATGATGATGATCTATAGAACGAATTAGACCACGAAGAACACAAGAAACAAATGAATTCGATATGATTTTAGGAGAAAATCACACGAACCAAATATATTATCAACAACGAATCACAAAATTACCCCATGGCGATTGATACCAATTTTTGTCCCTAAAATAGGATGATTCTACACGAATAAAGAAGAAAGAAAGGTAGATAAAAGATGGAAGGTTTATAGAGAGATAAAGTAGTGAGAGCAAGTAGAGAGAAGTGTGTGAAACTATGAGAGGATTAGATTAAGAGAAAATGAATCAACCAACACCCTTCCTAACATGCTAGGAAGGGTATTTATAGCCTTTGCCTATATGTGGCTTAATGGGCTATAGTTTGATTGGGTCGGGCTTGAATAAATGCTTAGTACCTTGAAAGAGGACTTTTAAGCTAGCCATCAAGCCCGTAATGTCACGACTATTTTAACTAACTATTACAACGTTCTACTAAATGTTACATTATAAACCTATGACCGAACATTCTGGTTTGACTCAATATTTTGAGGCTAATAGAAGGATGCAATGCACACACCACATTCACCATGAAATTTTGACTGAAACTGTAACTAGGATGCACCCATACGCCCCACATGATAATATAATAATAATAAAGGTCAAATAAACTGAAGGGACGCCACGAGCTATCACTTCGCCTTGTGAAGTCATAACATTGGTGCCTCCAGTGTTATGGTTATGGTACCTCCATAACTAGGTGAAATTGACATGCATGTATATGGCTAAGGTAACTAATAAAACATGAGCATTTAAATCTGTAACTACTGGGAAAACAGTTGGCTGCATACGAGAAATCCTAATAAAGGAAGAGATTGTCCTCACTGAAGGACGGGAAATCCGTACCTTGTGTCCAGTAGAAGCTAACAGAAACGCTGAAGAACCTACTCCGCCTTGACGGATAATACTACATAAGAATAGGGACGTGTATGAGTTGTTTGAGATACATGTATTTTACTGGTTCTGTATGTTCTTAGCTTATTATTCATGTCCTGTCATGTTTTAACTGTTTTAAATATAATTGTAATTATTCTTGTATTCTGTTGTTTATTATTCATGTAATAAGATATTATAATACCTGTATTGTAATACTAAGTAACTTTCTAAAAATAGTAGGTTTCTTAAAATAGTAAGTTTCTAAAAATAGAAAGTTTCCAAAAATAAAAATAAGCTGGATTATTAAGCTCAAAATATAAATCAAAGTTTATTAGTAAAAACACAAGTCATGGATTAAATGTTATAGCTTATTAAATAATTAACATGATTGATTTAGTAAACTATAAGTTATATGAATCGAATTAAAATAACATGTTTAATTAAATTAGGCTAAGTAAATACTTTGGTTAGTCATGAAATATTAATTTTAATATTATAACCTAAGTCTTGTTTTTAATTAAATTAAATAGTCATGAAAATAATTTAATTAAATTAATTAAACTGATTTTAATAATGTCTCGAACCCGAACCCGAACCCGTGAACAAAATTAATCCCGAGTCCGAAAAGTGCCTAGCCGACACCACATAGCCGGCGGCTAGTGGTGTCAGTCGGTGGCTGAAAACCAAACGCAGCCTACCAGTGGCTAGACCGGCTAGCCGGTTGCCACTTATGGCCATTCACTCCCCCTGATGAGCTACGGCTAGCCACTGCCGAGCCCAAGTACACCCCGGCTGTAGCCGGGGTTCCTACTGCTGCACAAACAAGTCCCACCGAGACCATGTTGGTCTTGGTTGACACTAAACAAAACAAACACACCCTGACGCGAGGTCGGGGTTCCCTTTTCCCTGCGTCCGAGCCAAACCCAACCAAGCCGAGACCTTGAGGTCTCGGTGGTGGTGCAAACAAGAAAGCCGAGAGCCTATGTGCTCTCGGTTGTGTCTCGGCCGAACAAACCAAACCCAAACAACCCTTTAATATTGATTATTGGTTAATCTTAATCATGTTTTATGTTTTGTTTTTAAGATTAATAATCATGAAATCATGAATTCATAAAAAGAGTTAAAAAGAAAGGGTTGTGGTAATTACCGAATGCGTAGATGATTAAAACTTATGAACACGAACACGTATCACTAAAAATCAAAGATTAAACTCAACTCGAACACCCTTGGTGTTCTTGAAACCCGGTGGCAAGGAGAGAGATAAGGAAGATTAGGGTTTTATTGATTTGCTAAAATATTCCCTTGGAGATTAGTTTGTGTAGGATTAGTATTTGGTCACGGGCCAAATGGCCCATTCCTTTCCTTTCTCTTGCTATGTCGTGGCCATCTAGAGCCCACAAGGCAAACCCGAAGTTTTTCATGTTTAGTTATATTATTCAGTGTGTTCGTGTTTAAGTGTCGTGTTTTAATGGTCGTGATCACGTCACATTCATAATATACGTAATTACTTGTTATTTAATGTCGTGACACGTGTAATATATTATAAATGGAAAGTTTTAATTTATACGTATCTCCGTGTATTTACTGTTCACACGTACTGTTCATGGTATTTTAAATAAGTAATTTATACGTATTTTTGTGTATTTACTGTTCACATCACCAAGCCTTCCTAAAAAATTACCACTATGAACCAGTAATTCAAATTCCGATAATACCATATACAAATCTAATGATTTGGAATCCTCACCATTTTCTTTGTGGTTAAAATCATAATTGCAACCTTATTTGGAGTCGTGGTACCAGTACAACCTTTGTATTCAAGACCAGCGGTATTTTGGATTATCCTGCAAAAAAGAAGCAACAATATGAATAATTAAGAAATTTATATAAGAAAAAAGTTTCAAAATTTTGTTAGTTTTAAAACCATCATTTATGGTTATGCCCTGGCCTACCATAGGTATGATATTATTTTGAACCATTTCATACTTTGTAAAGCGAATATGCACAACATTTTTACCTTAATGAAAGGCGTTTTCCCACTCCGAATCTATTGTAATCTACAATAGCTGCTCCAATATTAATATGTTTAGATAATAAGATTAGTGAGAATCATAACGGGTTACTACCTTTTTGAATATAATTTTCCTCCGAAGTAGCCCACGAAAGTGGAGTGCAACTAGACAATGGAATTATGGATTTGTTGTTTAATGGTGGGATGTCTCACGAAATTTTGTAATTCATGTACTTGAATTCATTTAATTCATGTTTTAACTGGTGATAACATTTCCAAAAATTATCAGTTAGAATTTTTAAACTTATCAAGAAAGCCAAGAGTGTTCTTAAAATATCTGAAGAACAATTTTTTTCTTTCACTTCATTTGTTGAACGAACATGTCTTGGGTGGACCTGAAACATATGCACACAACTAAAGTAACATAAAACCTCCAAATACAAAACCCTAATCTCAAAATTAAAAAATATAGAACCAAACATCTTAAACCCCTTACCTGCAAGCATGAGCAACTGAACCTGCAAACAGAATTTTTGACATAAGCCCTAATTGAAAATCAACAAATTAATTAACTAAAACCATTATTATTAAAAAAAGAAAAAAAGAAAGGGTACTTACTTCTTCTGATATGTCGTTGTTTAAGTGGACACTCCACATGATTAGCGGCCTATATAAAAAAAATGAAATCATGACCCATAGAAATCACAGCTATTATTCACAAATCAAAATATGAATCTGACATATACACATACCTGCGATGGAAACTATGTAGAAGAAAATGAGGGGTAATCTCAGATTAACTCATGTCCTGGTTGCGCTCGTGGAGGTTGCTGAGGCATTTGATACTCGCACTCGACCATCCTTCCACGTTATGCAACAAGACAAATAACTCATAACCAGGTAAAACTCAAGTAAATTATGTTCATTAAATTACCATCATATCATCAACGCCTAATCAGACCTTTTCGCCTCACCCACAATCCCTCTTGACTTATTTTACAGGCCATAAACCAATCACTCTCGTCACACACCTGTCACTATTGTCACACGACGAAAGCGCACTAAGAAGACATTCTTCCTCCTTGCAGCAAGATAAATCAGAAAGCATAAATACACAAAGAAACACAAAATCATGACTCTTAAACAAAACTTAAAAAAAACAACAATTAAATAACATAGATAAAACATACACATTACGCCTTAAATAGTGACCAAACACCGAAACTATTACCATCACCATCACCATCACTATCAAACAACCGTAATTTCAAAAGCAAACAATGAATCAAATAAAACTAAAACCTAATAGACAATTAAAAAATAATACATATCACAAAACTTACGTTATGATTTTTCATTATTTTTCTCGACCCTGAAAGTGAAAAAAACAAATAATCAAAACCGAATTTTCTAACAGTCAAGTATCAATATTTAAAAAATAATCATAGTTCAAACATCAATAAAATTAATTAAAACAAATATTTTTTTAACATCAATTATCAATATTTAAAAATAATCATATTTCAAACATAAAAAAATTAACTAAAACAAAAAAATCAATAAAATTAAAATAAAAGAAATCCCACATTTGGAATTGGAAGCAACGAAGTCTTCAAAATCTTCATTCACATTACTAATTGTACACGAAATTACAAAAAGAAATCAATCAGTGTGTGTTTTTTCGTTAGGTGGGGATGATCGCTTAGATCTGAGAGATAAAAAGAGATTGAGAGAGGTATAGTACATGATTAAGATTGGGCAAACAATATGTGGCCTGTAATCCACACATATAATCGGTTAGAAATCAACCAAGTATCATAGATCGACGAGTAGAAAGTGAGGAAGAGATCTATGGCTACAAAAAGGCAGTTAAACACTAATCTAACGGTTACAAAAGGGGCAGTTAAAGAAACCCATACCTGGAAATGCATTTTTCACTGAATTAACGGCAAAGATGTTGATCTTGTGAATGGACGGCTGGGAGAAGAGAGAACTTGATGGTGAATATGGGTTGAGAGAAAAGGAAGAGACAAATGGACGAAACAAACTATGGAGGTAACTGCTCCCCTTACAACAATATATATTATTCTATTATTTGATTTTTCATTCACCTCAATGTATAAAAAGGGTAATATATACATGAGTCATGACATATAATTTTAAACGACTCAATCAACTTTTAAAGTATGCAAATAATTTTCTTAAATAAAACACAAAATTATAATACAAGATTAGTAGATCTCTTATCAACAAATAATCTTTGTTGTCTTACAAATTTACATCTTTAAGATCATATTTAAAGTTAAAATAGAAAAATACTAGTCATACAATTTTGTATACCAAAATAGCGATTAATATAATAGAAGAGTTATTTTAGATATCATATTTTTCTTTATATATGAGGGGACTCATCCCCACCATCTATCTCATTTCTATCTAATAGATGAAATTAAATATATTTTATCTTTTTATCTATTTTTTATAATTTAAATATTTTCTAAACCGTTAAATGCTAAACGAAAATAATCATACCATCGCGACAAGCATTTAATTATCTTTCTACCAATATACATTATGATATACTTTCGAAGAATTTTTTTTTCTCCTTGTTAAAACTTACGTGAAATATCATATATGATAATACTGTTTCATCATATATGATAACAGTGATATATGATATCGGTTTCTATCATATATGATAGATTATATCATATATGATGGATTGGGTTCCCCAACAACCCTTTATTTAGCAAAGTTCCAATGGATCAATCTCAACCATCCATCTTCTTTTTATTTAAGGGTCCAGATTAAACCCTTCTTCCACATTAAAAGGATAAAATTGTCCCACTATAAATGTTAAAATTTTACACACACTAACCATTTTATCAAAAAAAGGTCGGGTCTCTCCCACCCACCTAACCTCCCGCCGCCAACCACCCTAACAACTTATTCCGGCGACCACCTCCGACAACCAACCTTCCACCGCGAACCACCCCTACCACACACCTTTTTCCGGCGTCATCACCTACTACCCATCCACCGCGAACCACCCCTACCGCAAACAACCTCCAACAACCACCCTAACAACTTATTCCGGCGACCTCCTCCGACAACCAACCTTCCACCGCGAACCAACCCTACCACACACCTTTTTCCAGCGTCATCACCTACAACCCATCTACCGCGAACCACCCCTACCACAAACAACCTTCAACAACCACCCTAACAACTTACTCCGGTCATCTTCTCCGGCGAATACAAACACAAGATGGAAACACAAAAACAAACAGGAATTGAAGCTCAAATCGAAGAAGATGTTGTTGTGGATCCAGTTACGGAAACTGATAACGCAGATCTAGATCCAGAACGTCACGTTCTTAATGAAGATGCAGATCCAGAAGCTAATCTTGTCGAAAATATAGGTAAATGGTTACTTTTAGTTCTTTGAAAACAGAATCATGCATGATTTGTATAAAAAACAGTAATGAGATCTTTCTTGTCGAAATCGTATGCGTTATGCATGATTCAACATGAATCATGCATGATTCCACATGAATCATGTTGATTCTGCATGAATCATGATGAATCATGCGTGATTCATGTGGAATCATGCATGATTCATGTAGAATATGCGTGAATCATGTTGAAGCATGTGTGGATCATGCATGATTCAATATGATTCATGTGGAATCATGCATGACTCATGTGGGATCAAGCATGATTCATGTGGAATCAAGCATGATTCATGTGGGATCAAGCATGATTCATGTGGAATCATGCATGATTCATGTGGAATCATGCATGATTCATGCATGAGTTATAAAGCATGATTCAGTATGAATCATGCATGATTCATGTAAAATCAAGCATGATTCATAATGAATCATGCATGATTCAACATGAATCATGCATGATTCATACTGAATCATGCATGATTCATACTGAATACTTTTTAGTATTATTAAAATTCTTGACTAGGTTCTCTAACAATTGTTATTCTCTAACAGGTTCTACCAGCACTCCAAGACCAAGTTTATACATTCATAGTGAGACACCCGGAGGATCTGTATATTGGGAACCAATTGTTCCGGACGAGTTGTTACCTAAGCAGGGAAAAAGATTTGATACAATGGAGGAATGTATTGAGTTTTATTTTGCTTATGCTGAAAAATCAGGATTTGAAGTTAAAAAGTCCACGTAAAAAAGAAATAGGAGTGGTGACGTTAAATCAAAGTACATCATGTGTAACCGGCAAGGGCTTCCAAAAGACATAAATGTTAACACCTTGGATCCTGCAAACAGTGGAAAGCAAACAAGGAATACAAGATATCGTGTAACAGGTTGTGAGGCACAAATAAAGGTTGATTTGGATTATGTTCGGAGAGAGTATGAAATAACCAAATTTATTGCTAAGCACAACCATCAAATGCTTCCGGAAGAGTATAAGCATCTAACAAAGAAACAAAGAAAAATGACTCATGCAGAAAGAGTGTTTGTTGTGAGAGCTTTAACACAACTGAGACTTGGGGGAACCAAGGCATATACTGTGTATTCTAGTATCAAAGGGGGTGCTGAGTATGTGCATGGAACTAGTGATGATTTTAAGAATCAGATAAGGGATGTTAATGAATATATAGGAGAAAGTGATGCACAGATGCTTATAAATAAGATGGAAAACAGGAAGAAGTTTGTTCCAGGCTTTACGTTTCAGTATAAGGTTGAAAACAGCGAACTGGTTGCAATGTTTTGGGCGGACGAAGTAGATAAACGCAACTATGAAGAGTTTGGAGATATTATATCTTTTGATGCTACCTTCAAAACAAACAAGTAAGTTATTTTAGGATTCATGTAGAATCATGCCTGATTCATTATAAATCATGCATGATTCATTATAAATCATGCATGATTCAGTTGAATCATGCATGATTCATAATGAATCATGCATGATTCATGCATGATTCATTATGAATGATGCATGATTTATAATGAATCATGCATGATTTATAATGAATCATGCATGATTCATCTGATGAATCATGCATGATTCATTTGATGAATCATGCATGATTATTCAGATGAATCATGCATGATTCATTATAAATCATGCATGATTCATGTTGATTCTGTCTTTTTTGCATAATCTGTTTTTTATAATGAATCATATGCATGATTTATAATGAATCATGCATGATTTTTGTTGAATCATGCATGATTCAACATGAATCATGCATGATTTATAATGAATCATGCATGATTCATCAAATATATCATGCATGTTTCAGAATGAAACATGCTTGATTCATTATAAATCATGCATGATTCATGTTGACTCTGTCTTTTTTGCATAATCTGTTTTTTATTTTCTAATTGTACATTATTTTCAGGTACGATGTGGTCTTTGTTCCATTCACTGGCATAGATAATCACAAAAAGTGCGTGAATGTTGGATCAGGATTGCTACTAAACGAGGACACATAAGCTTATACGTGGCTTCTAACATCGTTCATGACTGCTCACGAAAAACAACCGACAATGATTGTAACGGATCAAGATGGGGCAATGAAAAGGGCAATTGAAGCAGTTCTGAAAGAATCAAAACACAGATTATGCATGTGGCATATCATGCAAAAAATCCCATCAAAGGTATTGCCATTTTCATAACCTTTTTTGAATCATTCATGATTCTTATAAATAATCTGTTATGATTTAATTACAGATATGTGAAGAAATTTATGATAAAACTAATTTCAAAGAACGTTTCAACAAATTGGTGTGGAATATGTTTATAGAGCCAAAAGAATTTGAAGCAAGATGGTCAATACTTATTAAAGACTTTAAGTTGGAAAAACACAAGTGGATGACAAAGATGTATGAGCTTCGAAAAATGTGGTTACCAGCTTATTTTATTACGTCACCTCTGTTTGGCTTAATGAGAACTACTTCAAGATCAGAGAGTGAAAACGTGTTTTTTAAAGGTTTCACAAATCACGGGTCAACATTAGTCAACTTCATGATGTGCTATGAATCAGCAATGGAAAGGCAAAGGAGTAAGCAAGAACATCTAGATTTCAGAACTTTTGATGCTGCCCCAAGATATAAAACAATGTTAGAAATGGAAAAACACGCGGCTAAAGTTTATACAAGGACAATATTTCTGCTTGTTCAAATAGAAATGTATGAATCTATTTGGTCTTGTCAAATAGAAGAGTTTAAAAAGGACGAGGGAGTTGAGATGGTTGTAGTTAGAGACACAAAGGCGGGTGCTTATAGGACACTATTCACAGAAGAAGGAAAAGAGATGGTTGTGCAGGAAGAAGACAAAGTAATAGACTACAAGGTTAGTGGATTTTTTTTAACAATCATGCATGTTTCATATATAATCAACAATGAATCATGCATGATTCATGGGTGAATCATACATGATTCATTGAAGAATCATGCATGATTCATATTGAATCATGCATGATTCATTGAAGAATCATGCATGATTCATTGAAGAATCATGCATGATTCATGGAAGAATCATGCATGATTCATGGAAGAATCATGCATGATTCATAAAGAATCATGCATGATTCTTCCTTGAATCATGCATGATTTAGTAAGAATCAGGTATTAATACGTTTTTTTTGCATCAAAACAAGGTTTTGCGTTCTCTTGAAGATGGATCAGTTGAGTGTACCTGTAGACATTTCATGCGTTACGATTTTTATGTAGACATGTATTTTGTGTTTTGAAGAACCGTAATGTTCAAATGATTCCGGAGAAGTACGTTTTAAGGCGTTGGAGGAGGGATTTGATACCACTTTCATTAAGAAGAAGCACGAACAAATATGGAGAGAAAAACAAAGAAATGGAAATATTAACAAATGAGGCTAACTATGTAGTAGATGAGTGTTTGTTTTTGTTGAGTAAAGATAAAGAAAAGTTGTCGCAATTTGTGGAAAAGCTCAAAACTATAAAGAAGGAATTTGAGGTTCTAGTGCCAAGGCCTCCTTCACAGAAAACGGCAGACATGATTGAAGATATTTATGCTATTCAAAAGCCGAATAAGAATACTGTAAACAATCCTTATGTTGCTTCAATAAGAGGTGCTAAGAAAGGACAACGTAGAAAAAGTGCAAGAGAAGTAGCTATCAATGCTAAAAAAAGCAAGAGCGGAAGTGTGGACAATGTGGAGTGAAGACTAACAAACATACAAAAACAACATGTCCGGAAAATCCAAAATACATTGCTAAAGTCAAAAAGATTGCTGCTGCGGCTGCTGCTGCAAAGGAAGCAAGGAATGCAACTATTGCGGCTGCTGCTGAAAAGGAAGCAAGGAATACAACTATCGCTGATGCACTACAAACAGGAACAACTGGTGCGGGTGCTGTGGCTGCTGCTGCAAATGCAGCAAAGAATGCAACTATTGCGGCTGCTGCTGAAAAGGAAGCAAGGAATACAACAATTGGTGCGGGTGCTCCTTCAATTGTTTTGTAGTACACTTATAATATTCGTTAGATTTATTTTTTAATTTGATTTAACTGTATTAAAACTTTGAGATTGGAGTACTTAGTTTAATGTTTTGTAGTATACTTATAATATTCGTTAGATTTCTTTTTTAATTTGATTTAACTGTATTAAAACTCTGAGATTGGAGTACTTCGTTTAATGTTCATATAATATTCGTAATGAATCATGCATGATTCGTAATGAATCATGCATGATTCGTAATGAATCATGCATGATTGCATGATTCGTAATGAAACATCATATGTCATCCAAAAATCATGCATATGAGTCAGCAAGGTAACTACTGCTGATGCACTACAAACAGACTTATAATGTTCATATAATGTTCTATGAATCATGCATGATTCAACATGAATTATGCATGATTCAACATGAATCATGCATGATTCAACATGAATCATGCATGATTCAACATGAATCATGCATGATTCATAGTGAATCATGCATGATTCATAGTGAACCATGCATGATTCATAGTGAATCATGCATGATTCATAGTGAATCATGCTTGATTCATAGATGAACCATGCAAACAGTTACATAACAGTAAAAAAGATAACATAAAAAAGACAGTCATGTAACAGTTAAAAGATAACATAAAAAAGATAACATCCAATATTACATAAAAGTACCATCAGTTTTACGAACAAAAGATTACCAACATATAACATCAGAATATAACATAAAAATACCCTCCCATTAAACTACCATCCATTTTACGAACAAAAGTTTAACAAACTACAATCAAACATCACTTTATTTTTTTACCACCAGCATATGTCATATGAAAATCTTTTGATTTTGCAGCTTTAACATCCTTCCCAACCTCCTTCCTTTCTGCAGCTTTAACATCCTTACCAACCTCCTTTACTTCTGCATCTTTAACATCGTTCCCTTTTGTCTGATCTTCTTGGCCAGGCATAGTCTTCGGTGGATCATGCTCATTCCTGTTTTTGATTGCCTCTTGAATAATATCAACCCTTTTCTGGTGTTCATTCTCAGTCTCAAACTTGAAGGCCAACTCAAATATCTTCTGTTTATGAATGTTAAAATCATGCAACAAAAGCTTGGTAGCAATCCTATACCTCATACATAACAACTGTGAGCGCTGTTCCTTTGATTCTACATCAAACCCAACATCCCAATCTCCAACAGGTGTGCCAGTGTAAGATTCCATATAGATCATAGTAAATATTCCGCAATCTTCATAGTTACTCTCTGTACTCCAATTCAAACGTAGAATGCGTGCTTTGACTTTCATCATGGCCGATAGTTTGTCATGCCCATGCTCTTTTAGATGCCTGATAAAAAACTTTTTCTACAAAAAAAATTGTAAAAGAGAAACAATATAAAAGTCAATAAAAGATACAAGGATCACAAAACTCAAATACACATTAATAAAACTTGATACATTAATAAAACTCAATACATTAATAAACAAAAATGATTTTAAACTTACCAAAGGATCACAAGCTGCTTTGTATCTTGAACTATAGGAATATGGTCCAGCATAAATGTTATCAATGATAAACATTGACGGATTCTCCAAGTTGAAAATAACAACATAAAAGTGTCCAGAAGCACAAATAGGAAAAAACACCAAATCAACATCCGAGAGGCGAAGTGCATCCTCATCATGCTGCAATTGAGTTGAAATGGCATCTGAAAAGACTTTCCACTGTCCATCTGGATCAAGAGTACTTTTAATAGTTCCTTCTGGCTGTTTACAGACAAGCGAAACAAAATTAGAGAGGATTCAAGATGAATCATGCATGATTCAAGATGAATCATGCATGATTCAAGATGAATCATGCATGATTCAAGATGAATCATGCATGATTTACAGAATGAAAAAAAAACATCGCTACATGTGAATAGAAACTTACAATACAGCCAGTTGTAAAAAAAATCCTTCTTAACCGCTCATTAACTTTACCAGCTTCCACCAGCTTCAACAATGTAGCCCGCTCCTCCAGGTTCAACAATGCACTCCAACTATCAATAACATTGTGGTCTAACCATAATCCAGGTGTCAATGTCTCCATGCTCACTCGTACAGATTTTTGCTCATAACCCCAATTAGTTTGGAAAACAGTTTCACTACAATTAGAAATAACAAACAAATTAGGATACGTCATTCTTTAACTACAAATCGAAAGCAAAAACTGAAATAGAGAACTTACTATCTATCGCCTTGCATAGCGAACAAACTATTCCCCAGTATAAACTCAAGCCTCTTTAGATCAGGACCAACTTCAGTTCTCTTATTCATAAAAGGAGATGACAACACAGAAGATGGCTTCCTAACTTTTTTCTTGGGAGATGAACGAGTAGAAACTCGTGGAGGCGTCTTGGGAGGCGAAACGTTAGTAGGTTCATTCATAATCATATTAAACAAATTTTCCTGCAAAAAGTTCAAAAAATTTAATTATAAACATACATATGAACATATCATTATACAACTCATGAGGAAAAGTTAAAAATATACGTCATAAAAGGCATCTGAAAGCAGATCAATCACCTCTCCAACCCAATGAATGTTTCTTTCAAGCCACTGCGTGTAAGTTTCTTCAACATCATCGACTGCTGCTTCGTCTGCTCCTTCGTCTGCTGATGCTTCGTTCCCGGGCTCAATGTCCTTTGTAGGTAACTCCTTTGCATCCGACTCTTTTGGCTTGTTTAAATCAACATTCTCGTAAGGGGAAGCATTGAAATCATCAATATGAGTAGGTTCACCTTGAAACGAAACAGTATCATTAAAAAGTCCCTCATATTTCTCAATCAATTGATGAATGTTCTCATCATTTGGAAATTCATTGTTCGCATCTCTTAAAAAGCATTCAAGTTCGGCCTTGTCTTTGGCAATGCTTGAAAGCTTTTCATTGATCTTTGTGCAAAAGGCCTACAAAAATGAAATATATAAATCATGCTTGATTCATGTAGAAAAATTCATGATTCAGTTGAATCATGCATGATTCAGTTGAATCATGCATGATTCAGTTGAATCATGCATGATTCAGTTGAATCATGCATGATTCAGTTGAATCATGCAAACTCAAATTATTATAACACTTTATATGATACAAAAATAATTGAAAAAACAATAAAAACCGTAAAAAGATACGACAACACACCTGTTTACTGGAAAAACCACTTTGTTTTTCTTCTATTTGTTTACCCACATCAAAAAAACCTTCACTTTGTTTCTCTTCGGACGCAGTCCATTCTGGCTGCCACTCCAACATCCCAATAACATTATCTTGCACCTCTAAATCCTGCCTGCGATGCATGTTTGTTGTATTCCAATTCAGTATAGCAGTCCGGACCGAAGAACAGGATAACGATCAAATTTTGTTGAATCCAAATACAGCAGCTGTTAGGAAAATAAAAATTATTTCTTGTTAAAAGTTATAAACAATATAAACATAAAATAAAAAAACACAAAAAAAACGTAAAAATGTATATATACACACACTTACAATTAAAAAACACAACGGCCCAATGTAAAAACCAGCCACAGTATTCGGTTATGTGCTATTTCCAAGACACTTGTATAAGAACTCACACCAATCAATTCCAGCAATATCCGTATCATCACGAATACGCTGAACAATAGTTAGATCAGGTATTGCTTTCATTGTGTAAGCTGTACACAACCCAACAAAAAATAGATTAAGAAAATTGACTTTATACATAAAGTCAACTTCTGTTGCTTCATTAAGTTTCTCTTGAATATCAGAAGCACGAAGTAGTTTCCATGGTTTATCAAACTGTCTTAACCACAACAACACAAACGGGTCATCCAAAGCTCTCTCAGGTAGATCATATAAAGAAGTTCCACCAATGGGAAGTCCTAAAATATCCTTAATCTTTTGAGGAGTTACAAGAATCGCAGACCCGTTTAAAAGCTTAAACTAATAGCTCTCCTTATCAAATGCTCTAACAGCAAACCTCCCTAAACGCCCAGGTAAGGTATCTATTTTAATGGAACGAAATGAAGAAAACCCAATACTTCCCAAAAACTTATCAATGTCCAACCTGCTATCTCGAATTGCTGCGAAGAAAGAAGTAGGCACTGTCCTAGATTTAATAATTGGAAACTTGAGTAGATACTTATCTCTTTCACTCAAGACAACCTCTCCACCTTCAGAAGTCTTCCTATGCTTCTTCCCAGGTTTCTTAACACCCTCTTCATCTTCCTCTTCATCTTTGACATTGTCCTCATCAGATTCCTGCTTTTCAACCTTCACTTTTCGGGGACCTTTTTTACCCCAGGCTCTTTCTTAACTGCATCGTCATTTTGATCATCGTCATCTGACTCCTCTTTATAGTCACTCACAACATCCGACACTATTCTATCTACAAAATCAGTAGATCTCTTCCTCTTCCCAACTGGTTCCTTCTTAACAGTAGCTTCTTTTTTAATAGCAGATGGTTCTTTTTTAATAGCAGCACTAGACTTTTGGGAAGGAGCTTTTGACTTTGGCATTGCACTAGTTCTTGTTTTTTTTTCAGCGACAGGAGGTGACGCAGATCCTTTATGACCTAAAGATTTCTGACGCTTGTTTGTATCACGTTGAACTGCAAAAAGTAAGAACACAAATCAGTTAAGTACTAAGAAGTTACAAATACAAAAAAACATATGCATGATTTAACATAAATCATGCATGATTTAACAAACATGAATTTCTGGGGCTTGTTTCAGAAACTCACTTATGTTTCAGAAACTCACTTATGTTTCAGAAACTCACTTTTTGGGCTTATGTTTCAGAAACTCACTTTTTGGGGCTTGTTTTTACTTTCCCACTTATGTTTCAGAAACTCACTTATGTTTCAGAAACTCATAATAGTTTCAGAAACTCAAATGCTAATATGATTCATCTGCCTTTTGGAGATTGTAGGATTCTAGAAAGTTTAAGTCTCATACTATCTAGTAACAAGTCAGATGGGTTTGGGAGTAGACACTCTATTAGGTGTGGATTAAAGTGGTGGATCGACCGGGAAACACATCTCTGTATCCCTGTTTTATGAACTTAACAAAAAACTAGTGTGTATTAACGTATGCCAGATTGACCCATCTCTTAAGTTACCAATGCTGCTATAACTGATCTTTTATGTTACTGATATTCAGTTTTTAAATAATGTAGCTGAAATTACTGAGCACATTAAATTGGATCTCTATTTGAATTCACACTTCCGGTATTTTATGAGGGAGATAAGGACGGTAGTCTATTCCCAATTCCTGGAATCTTACAAGAGTGTGACCATTGAAGAAATGGCAAATGCATTCTGTGTAACTGTGGATTTCATTGATCTGTAAGTTATTCTTTATATTCTTATAATTACTCAAAACTGAAAAAGTAGGAAATTTTGACCCATGATAGCTTCCACCACTAACAGATACAGTTTCGGAAATTTAGACCTTCGATGAAAATATATTCTTGCGATATCTCAAAACATATATAGATCCACTCGTTATCATACCTGGTTTACAATTCTACTCAAAGTTGGTTTGATGGGGCTTTCTGGTTTTAATTTTCAGCGGGGGTACACGTTAGGTTTATACTTGCCTAAAAGAGAAACCGGCAGATGAATTGACACAGTCTAACGAGTCAAATGTCACCAATGTTTTCTCAAATGCTAATAGAATCCTAAATTCCTTTCCTAAAATAAATAGACTATAGTTTTCCAAATACAATCTTATACAGTAGTAAATTTATCATAAAAAGGTGAAAGTGCTGACAAGCCATCAAACCCGACCTAACCAGTTTGGACCATCAAACTGATTTATGAGCATAGAAACAATTTTGAGTGATGGGACGATTTGGGTATATGCTAACTGATGCGACGAAACACATCTTATAATACTTTTTATAAGCTCATAAGCCTATAAAAGTGCCCCTTTTTACCTTTTCCAGCTTTCAGTAAGCCCCCAAAACATGCTCATCTAAAGACCTTCCTTTTTTGTTTGATGAAGCGGGATTGTATTGTGTTTACCCGGCTTATGGCTTATTTGGTTTTGGGCTTATGTTTCAGAAACTCACTTTTTGGGGCTTGTTTTTAAACTTTTCGGCTTATATAAGTTTATTGTGTCATAATCAACTTATATAAGCCTGAAAGTTTCAAACTAAGCCGCAAAAACCAAGCTTATGAAACATAAGCTCAAAACCAAATAAGGCATATGCCAAAACAAACACGGGGTGTTTGGGTTGCCATATTTTCCGGGCTTTTGAGCTACTTTGAAATCGGAAAACCTCAAGAGCACACTTTTTCTGTTTTGTGAGCTTCATTTATTTTGGGTTTATAGCTTATTTCATAATCTATAAGCTCAATTTGAGAAGCTCGTAAGCCTAAAAAAGTGGACTTATGAGCTTTTCCGATTCCAAATTTGCCCATAAGCCCGGAAAATCAGCTAATCCAAACACCGGAAAATCAGCTAATCAATAAAGCTAAAAAACAACCAGTAAATTAAGCTATTAATAACAAACATAAGCCTAAAAATCTTTAAAAAAATACATCAACAAAAATAAGCAAATATAAACTAAAAAATAAGCATAAAAAAGCATAAAAACAGTTAAAAATGTAAATGAAAAGGATTACCAGTATTCAAGCCAACTTTAGGATCGGAAGCCATCTCTGATCGATTATTAGGGTTTCAATCGGAAATGGAGATCGATTATTAGGGTTAGATCTGTAAGATCGATTATTAGGGTTTCAATCGCTAATCATCAGGGTTTCAATCGCCATAGGAGAATCATCGGAGAGTGATTGGGGGTGGCGTAGATGATTGGGGGTGGGGGTGGTGGTGGTGGTGGCGGTGGTGGTGGTGGTGGCGGAGATGAATGGCGGTTAGGGTTTTCAGATAAAAGTGGGAAGTGGGAGGAGTGTGTATAGGCGTGTGTAGGAGTGTGTGTAGATAAACGTTTTTTTTAGTTAAATTAATCTGGACCGTTAGATGTAAATAAAATGGATGGCTAAGATGAGTCCATTGGGACTTTGCTAAAAAGAGGGACTATGTTGAACTTTTTGCCATATATGATAGTGGTGTTTGATATTAGTATCATATATGATAATTTTCGAAAACGAGAAAAAAACGAAGAAAAAAAAATCTGTCAAAAAATATCATATAGCATATGTATAGAAAGATAATTAAATGCTTTTCGTAACGGTATATTTTTTTCGCATAACGATTAACGGTTTAAGAGATATTAATGTTTAAAAAAAGATGTTGAAAATATATTTTGTGTTTAATATTATCCATTAGATTAAAATGGATATGAAAAGTGAAGATTAGTCTTTGTATCCAAATAAAGTTTAAGATCCAAATAAACTTAAATTATAGTATAAACATGTAAACTTTTTTCCAAAAAAGCAAAAAAAAAAATGCATGTTATTTTAACTTAATTAATTTTCCTACTAACTAGTCCAAATTAAATACTCCAATACATTAATTTCTTAATCAAATAAATAGAAAATTCAGTAAACACACAAATATATATGACCAAAAACTCCAAAATTAATAACAATACATTAATTTCTCAATCATAAAAAGTAGAAAATTCAATAAATACAATACTATGTATGTACACACATATTTAGATCTAAATCTACAACATTAATTTAACCTTAAATCAAACCTTATCATAATTGGTGTCGGTTGACTTTTATAAAAACACAAAACAAAGAACCCAATCAAAACACGCTACTAATAAAATGGCAAAACCGTAATTAATAAAACAAACGCAATGGCAAATTCGTAATTTACAAAATAAAATAAAATTAAAAAAAGTAAAAAATATGACTAGTGATATATACATACAGAGTGACATGTATATATATATAATCAGTAGCAAGCAAGGGATCGCGTAATAGAGTGGCATATGTGTGGAATATAAATTTTTGAAAAAAATAATAATTTTATAAAATATATATAGATACAGATTGGTGTATCTATAGGTTTTTTCTAGTGAGAGAAGTGGTTTTTTAGAGAGAGAAACATAGTCGCCGCCATTTTTTAATTTTATGTTAGAGGTTTGATGGGTTTAATGTGAATCTGTTATTGATTATCAGGTATTGGAAAATCTTAAATTAATGTTTTTTTTTTAATGTTTTTGTTTTTTTTAATGTTTATGTTTTTTTGATTGGAAATGATATTGAAATGATGAAATGAGAGATGAGTTTTGATTGTTTGATGATTTTGAAGTTGTTTTGTGTGGAGGTTTAATGATTTTTAGGGTTTATCTGTTGATTTAGAGGTGTTTGTTTGGTGGCATTGAGTTTTCCCGGATATCGCGTGCTGGATCTTGTTGTTCGGATTGTATGTTTGAGCATTAAGGATGGTGTTTTTATGTTTAGGTTGATTTGGTGGATTTAGATCTTTGGAATGAGTGAATCGCATGTTGTTTGACATAGCTTTAGCACGTTTCGGGATCTAATCTGCTTAGATGTTCATGTTTAGGAGTTAATGGATTCTATTTGAATTGAATCGACACTTTTGGAGGCGTATGTAACTTTGTGTCATCATGTCGTTTCACATGATTGTTTATGGATGTGTAGCTTGTGTTTGAAGGCGTTACTACCCGTTACAGATTTACGGGGGAGATTTGCAGCAAGAAAGTTTCATGCTTTTGAAATCTTGAATCTTGTTGCAAATGCTATCTATATCTTTGACTTACACTGCCATCTGTTTTAGTTTCTAGACGTTGGATTGGTTGATCATGTCAACGACAGGAGATATATGTGTTTTTACTAAAGATCCTATGGATCCATGACTTCAAGACTCTCACGTTACGTGTTGTATTTTGTTGTATTAATTGCTTTGTGTATCAACTTATCATATGTATGTTATTGATTTATTACAGGTCGTGAATCCGTGTATCTTGTGTTTTCAAAGATTATAGACTTAATATCATCTACAAAGGCAAAACAATGAGGGGCGACAATTAATGGTGGGAGTCGAATTCACTCGAAATATTCTATTACGACATTCTTGATGTCATAAGGAACATTTTGATTGAGGATATTATTGTTTCTGGACTTGCAGATTAATCTGTGTACCTGCACTGGAGGTTCAACCTCTACTACTAGATCAAGCAAAAGACGTTGTGGAACTACTGTTTCCTGCAAGAACTGTGGTGGAAAACCGACCATTGATAGAAAAAGTTCTTCAACATGTTTGCTTAGCACTGTTTTGGAACTGACTAGTGTAATTAAATCCGACATCACTTGGACTAAAGTATCAAAGGGTTGTAGAAGTTCGTCGAGGAGACCTCGGACATCAAATATAATAAAGGATTTAGAAGGTTTAGATATGCCTGTTTCCGAATCGGAAAAGGTAATATTCAGTTTATCACATGTCTTTTGCTAAACTTAAATGTAAACGAATTTTTGCTAATGTGTCATGTTCTGTAAAATTGCAGTTGGGTGTCTCGGTTTTAGGGTGTCACTTCAGTGAGAAGGCGGAACATATTCCAATAAAGAAGAGGCGATTTTTATTCAAGGCCTCATCACCGCCACATAACAGTCTTGAACTGTCGTTGGAGGGACGTGCAATTAGTCCCAAAATTTCGACTTCTTTGCCTGTTATATCTGAAGAAGTTACTAGAACATGTGAACGAGATAGTAACGATGGTAAACTTGATGAAAAGGTCTTAATAAAGGAAGACGATTTTTCAGGTATATCTATACTTGCTGCTGCAGCGTGTATTAACAGTTTAGGAGCGGAAGCTGATCACTTTGAAAGGTCAGACATTGGGTCGTCTGTGATGAAGGGTGCCGAATTACCAAATACTGTTGCGATAAATGAAAACAGTGTGAAAGACGAGAAATTAGATTGCCATACATCAACAGGTCATTCTATTGGCGCTGCTTCCTCCACGCTTGATAAATCTTTAGATTCTGCAGTTATCAAGACGAATCAAGAACCAAGCATTGAGAAGTCTCCTTCCCGAGATGTAAAATTCAACTGGGACCTGAATACTGTTATGGATGCTTGGGAAGAACCATTTGTAAGTGAGAATGATGTTGCAAATGCTAATGTCAAATCGGTTGAAGAGACAAAGAAGGATTATACGAAAGGAGATACTGAGCTTAACAGTGAACGAGAATCTGGAAGTACATCGAAAGGCATCAACAATCAAAACTTACCTGTTGAGTTTAAAAGCTTACCTCTTGAAGACGAGAAGTTAAAGATGGGAAACTATAAGCCTGATGGTTACGCTGAGTTCCATGAACCACTGTCTCGTGGGTTTGATGGTGGTCAACATGCTGTGGGCGTGAAAGCGGATTCCATGCAAGATAAACATATAGATAGTCCTAATAATGTCATCCCTGTTACTAGAACCTTATCCGTAGAGAACCCGACACTAGGTATTTTTTCAAAGTGGGCGGTTCAACGTTGTCAGAGTTCTGGTCGTTTTGGCAATACCGAGGCTGTCAACACACAGTTGACGATGGATCGTTCTGTACCTCCTGGTTTTGGCCAGTGTCTAAACGTGCACACTTCCAAGGAAAAATCTGTTGTTGGGAATAACGTAAAATTTTCCACTGTTACTGAACAAACAATCATGAGTAAACATGAATTATCACTTGGGACATCAACTTTTTTGGGAAATAGAGGGCAGGAGAGTCCTACGCCTCAAGCTGAAGATGAACACAGAATGAAAATGGAATTAGCTAACAATGCCGTTGGTATTTCTGGTGTGGTGACTAAGGGAACTGATTTTCCACAAGATCCTGATAAAGGAGGAAACGAAGTGGTTAGCCAGGCGACCTTTGGTGCTCCTCCTGTGGCACACTCGTCAATATTGGCGGAAAACCAACCTGCTTCAGTGATTTCTTTTCACGAGGCTGCTCAATCTAATGCTGATGTAGCTTTGGACTATGCCGTCGGTTATCGTAATCCTCTGAGTGAAAATAGAGCTGGAAATTGGATCGATAAACAAGATGAGGTCTCGGTTGGATATGATTCTCAATATGAAGACGGGGAACTAAGGGAATCACATTTACATGCTTGGAAAAGATACGAGGAAAACGAGGGAGGGCATGAATCTGATATGGACACTCGGGAAGATAATTTTAATTTTGGCACTACGGATGCTCATGAAACTAGTTCTCAGCGTGTACATGAAGATTCTTCACGAATAAAATTCACTGATGTTGGATTTAGGGGAGAAGCAGATTTAACATCTGGTGTGTTGTTGCCAGAGAAACTTCACAGCAGTGATGAAGTTATATCGGGTTCAGGACCAAATGAGATGATAAGTGGTCAAGAAAACAATGAAAGAGGAGATAATATGCAGCACGCACACCAATCAGACGTGTGGAAAATGAATGTTTCTGGATGGGATATTCTGCCTGAAAATCGAAGAATCTCTTCAGATAATTATAGTAGAATGAGAAACTTCACCGCTAGAAAGTTCTCATACGGGGAACAAAAAGACGGATTCAATACCGAGGATGTGGAAATGAAGGGCGAAGGCTCAAGATTTTATAGAAGAGAGTCACTAACTCGTAATGGAGGACCTTCAACGCGTGATACGTTTCTTAGCAGCAGGGGTAGATTCCCGCTGCAAGGTTGCAGGTATCGTGTCAAACTTTAAGCCAAGAATATGCCCACTCTAATATCTATATATGTCCCGAATCCTGAAATAATAGTAAAATAGGTGCAGTTTATTTAGTTTCCTATAATACCCCTTCGAAGGTTACTTTCACAAAATCTGAAGAAAACATAATGATTAGTCAAAGGGCAAAACTTTCATTCTTTTTTATATAAGTTGTAATTTGGGACGGACGGAGTAGTGCTATTTTCCTTGTTCGTCTTTGATATGAATTTGTTACTAATGATATGTGTATTTGCAGCTCCAAGGTCAATGATGGTTTTACTTCCAGACCAGAGAGGGAATCGGATCAGTTGAGATCCTTTGGAGGGCGTGGTAGATACTCGCCACATAGGACTAGTGGTCGAGGAGGTGGTATGTGGAATCGTTCCCCGGAGAGGAATAGGGACCTAAAGCGTCTTCCTTCACCATCGTACCAGGGTTCATCCTTTCGTCATTCTATGCTAGATGATGCTGATGATATGGCAAATGAATGTGGCATGGATACAAGTGATGCTGGCAGACCTAATACTTCATCATATGTTATAACTCGTCGAGTCTACAGAAGCAGGTCACCAGGGTACCGGGAAGCAAACGATTTCCGTGCACGTTTGGGATTGAGACCAACTGGTGACACGGGACATGAAAGGTTTGTGAATGTGGGCAGAGGCAGGGGAAGAGGAAGATCTGTTCGATATGGTACAAGTACAAGAATCGATGGCGAGGGACGACGATATCATGGACCCGCAAATGATGACGATGGTGAATATATAACAGAATATATTCCTAGGAGACGTCGATGTGTTTCACCCATAGAGAGAAGAGTGAATCAGTCTTATCCACATCACCAGTCTGGTTCAAGATCTCCTCCAAGACCCCGAACTCGTTCTCCAATTGCAAATAGTGGTTTTAGACGTCGCAGTCGATCTCCTAATTTCAGACCCGATACTAGAATCCGAAGACTCAGATCACCGAACTATCGAGATCATGCTCTTGAATATAATACAGGACCTCGAAACAATAATTCATCGCCACCAAGTTCCAGGTGGGTCGGTTATAAGGAGCGCGTGTTTGACAGAAGATCACCTCCAGCTGGTAGGACCGATGCACCGCAAGGAGAAAGGTTTAGTTTTTACGATTCTTCAAGAAAACCAAAGCAGAATGAGTACTACCGATCTGGTCAACCCGAAAGAATTTCTGACATAAACGAAGGTGGGAGAGGTAGACCGAGGTATGTGAATAATGATGGTGATCGACCTAATAATACTGGATACAGGCGTGGGGGATTTGTCAAACGTTACAACATGGACGGGCCCACAAAGCGTTTCTATCATGATAATGAAGATGGTCTTGGTCGTGGACTTGATGCTCGTGATAAGCAAGCTTTGGAACTCCATGCACGATCAACCCTTAATTCTAAACCGTCTAGTAATGGAACCGATACCAGGTTTCGTGACTATCCAAGAAGGACTAGGGAAGATAGTGACGTTAAAAGAAGGTCCAAGGAAGAAAAAGATCCATCTGTTATTGAACGAGATTCAAAAGACGAAAGTGAACACCTGGGTGATGATTTTCAACGGGGGGCTAAAGAAGTGAAAGAACAATCTACTACTAACATTGACTCGATGCCCAATGAGGCGGTGAAGGAAGATGATAAACCAACCTCTAACTAAACCATGACATATAATCATACGGTTCGTGCTTGTTTGCCCTTACTATAATATAGGGAGGAATATACATACATTCCTATAGCGCTGAACCTTCTGAAGTTTCTTCTTTTTCAGCTCGAATATTGCGGTTCTCTGGTTCTGGCTGGCTTGGGTTCATTTTTCTTTCTCAGATTAGTGTAGTGTTCGTTTTTTCATTCACATTTTTTTAGTTCGGTTTCTGGAATAGATACCTTCTGGACGAAATTGGGTTATAGCCTCCTTGAAGGCTGTTGGTTACCTTGAAATCAATCATAATTTAATTTTTCTTTTACCGTGATCTTTGTACATATACGTTTGTGTGCCGTGTTCTATGTTTTGAGAATGTCTTGGCGGTTTTGCTGTTGTAAAGAAAGTAACAGGTCTCGAAGAGATCAATGCAAAGCCATCTTGGAGACGATGCAGCACAATTGTAAGAAGCATGCATACACATATGATTATATATACAATCAACATTTTTGGAGAACCATAGATATTGGTTTCTTAAAGCTCTGATTACAGCATGCGAAAACCTTCGTCACTATATGTCGGCAAAACTTTAGTCCTTAGCTGAATCTCCCGTTGGGTTCATCGTCAAAATGGGTGAAGAAAGATGGTCCATTGGTTAAGTAATCATAGTTCAGTTCGCCTGGTTTTGCTATACTTTGCCTAAAACAATGAGAAACAAAGCACTAGTTAGATTCATATATGATTTGGATGAAATATAGAAGTGAATCAGAATGGAAGTGGGTTACCATTTTTGATCGTCAAGCATTTCTGGAGTTAAACCAAACTCGGTCAATTGTTGTTCATTGTGGTGCACTAATAAACTGTACCGTCCACCCGCGCCTGTTTGCATGACCATCATATTCGCATTTGGCATGTTGTTAAGTCTCTCAAATTGCTCAACCGTCCATTTATACCACCTCATTAAGAACACCCGTAATGTTAAACCATGTGAAACTATTACCAAGTTCATGTTAGGGCTTTGCTCTCCTGGTGGCTGAAATCTTCCGATGTCTATATCTGTTCTCAGTGTCTCCCGGAACCCTGCAACATTATGGAACAAAAGTCTTGGTTTTTGCCCCATGGTCTGTTTATTTGGAGGTTCTTTTATCTTCTTTTTTTTTTTTTTTAATTTTTTTTTGTGAAATGAATATAAATAACTGAGAAGGTTATGAGAAGTGAGAACTAGCCTGTGATTCGATCATAGACATCAGCTGCGGATTCTCCATTTGGAAAACGGTAGAAGAACCGACCATATCTAACTCGAACTTCTTTCTGAATCTTCATCTGTTCTTGATCTTGAAAGTTTCCTTTGACATGGAAAACGCAACATTATAAAAAGCCTATGGCCAGGTGAGAAAATGCTCTTTTTGTTCCTAGGCACACTGGAAAATTGTCACAGTGGTCAGGTGAAAGAATTTAGTATTTTTTTGTCACACAGAAAATTCGTTAGTAGTGTTTTCCAAGAGAACAGCGAAACAACAACAAACAACAACGATACCCAATCCCGCAGCGGGGTATGGAGAGATCAACGAAACAGTAAGTTAGGTTCTTTTAGGAGTTCTTATTGTGGTCAAAAGTGATACTATATAAACCTCACATTTCACTTTGAAAATGATCATACCATACAATATAATTAGAATCAGTCTAATCAGCCGCAACCAACGAAATTGCAACCTACAGTATCTTGATCTGCTTCTGATAGTGCTTTGACATGGTGTAATGTATAGACTTGTACTAACCGGATTATCCAGAGCCTCTATATGCTAAATGAAAGCTATGACTGTAACTGTAAAGTGTTTATTGGAGTCAAAGGCTAAGCGCTAACGGCAAACGGTTCTTTTATTAGCGTTTTAACAAGATCCAAAAGCTAAACGCTCGTTGCCAACAAGCATTTTGTTCTAATCACTAGATGCGAACGCTAAACGGTTCGTTTATTAGTTATGTACTAAAATAAACAGATAAGGATAGAATGCTGCATTCCCCTACATTCAAACATGTGTTGAGAAACAGATAAGGATAGAAAAAAAAGACCAACATACCAAAATCCTGCTCCCTTAGCCTCGGTTCTTCTCGTACACCCGCAATTCTCGACCGCTCGAACGCCCTACCCAACCCTCGTAATGTCTCGTTAGTCCTCCTATAAGGCGAAACGTAAAAGTAAACTTTCCAATCATCTGCACCATCTTTTTCGATCATTTCTCGTATCATTTCTCCACATTTCTCAGCTTCGCGTTTTCCTTTCTCGGTTAATCGAATATTAGGATCCGCGACTCTAGTGTACGCTCCTTCGTCCACGTTCCCTGTACAACTAAGGTACATTTTAGGAGAATTCCTCCATAGTTGGTATGTGTTTTTTTTTTATCTCACTTCTTACTAGTTTTTACTAATATAAAATCGTTATTAAAAAAATATACTGTAATACATAAAGGCCCTAAACACGTCTATCGCATTAGTATTAATTAGCACACCGCTAATCTTCTCAAAATAAATGCCTACTTTAAACACTAAATATGGACATTCAATATAATATTACCTTCACTTTGGCCGTGACGAACCAGAATGATTCGTCGCGGCCGTGGTGGTTTGATAGTCGGAGGATTAAGTACAAGGTTCTTTTCCGGGAAGCAGAAAAGGCCGGTTTCGTCTACGTTGACTCGTTGACGACGGCCAATTGTGTCTTCACAACATTTTATTGTGTGAAATGAAGATATGGTGAAAGACATGTTGGTGGTAATTGTGTGTCCGTACAAAGGAGTTGTTAGGTGAGTATTATATGTTCTGTTTATTCAAATTCAGCCGCTAAAAAATGAGAATACATCCATATCATTGATGTAAGAGGTGGTCATGTTTTTGGTCTTATCACCTCGTGGTGAAAAAACAACTTTGCGATGTTGAAAGTAAAATTTAGTGCTCAGTAGAAAGTGAAAATCTTTTACAAAATTTTGTATAGTAAAGAAAATCGGTTTAGGCGTTTTTATTTTCACTAATCGGTTTTATTTAACTGGTTTGGTTAAAAATCAGTTAACATATCGATTAAGCGGATAAAATTTAAAATCGATCAAATCGAGCATAAATCGGTCAAATCGGGCCGAAATCGGTAAAATCGACTGACGCGGTAATCGTAACAGGTTTTACGACCCCCAGACAGTGTACCTGGTCGTGAATTACGTATATATTATAGGCAAGGACCGGGGGGGGGGGGGGGGGGGGGGGGGGGGGGGGTTGTTATCGTTCTTTAGAGAACTAATATAGGAGGTAAGTCTGAATGCATGTAAGTATAGACGTGGGAAGAAGATTCTTCTTATATTTTTATTATTTTATGAAAACAACAAAAATTATCGGATATAGAAAGGGGTTTTTGACTAACACTCTAAAAATCTACGCTACGGTTGTCAGAATTTCACTTAGTTCAAAGAATGTGTTTTCATTTAATTACGGACTACTTATAATTAGGAGTGTTATCGGGTCGAGTTATCGGGTAATCAGGTCTTATCGGGCCGGGTTGAGTCAGGTTTTGCCTAGAAAAAACTAACCCGCAACCCGATTCGATAAAGAGTCGGGTTATCGGGTTCGGGTGAGATTTGGGTCGTGTGTTATTGGGTTTGGTGCAGAGGTAGAGGGTAATAGAGACCAAGAAGGGCTTGGGCCCTCCCAAAATTTTTTCACTTAGTGTAATTTTTAGTGATTTTCATTAAATAAATTTTTATTTTTATATTTTGGCCCTTCTAATTTCTACAATATTTGATTCTGGCCCTCCCACAATAAAATTACTAGCTCCGCTACTGGTTGGGTGATTCGGATTATCGGGTTTTTACGAGTAGTTTTATTTTTAGCTAGCACAAAAGCAACTGATGAGACCCTCTTATAATATAACGATATAAATAAAAACACGGGTGATTATTGATCAAACACGAACATTGAAAGCAAATTGTAACGTAAAATAAAGACATATTCAACAATAGTGTCAGTGCCAAATTTATAAGCGACATAAATTTTATAAATAATAAGTCCAAAATAAAGAAAAGTTCAGTTTGTTGGTGTATATTCGTCCAATCAGGGGTAAAGATAATCAATCTTAGCTACATACCAAAATAATGGTTATCAAATATCACTTGAAATCGTGTTTTCACTTTTCAGAGTAAACTATTCGACCCTAATGCTTGAGTATCACGAATACTTACTTGGGATAAAACCAAATGCTTGTTAATGATTTATGCACAAATCTCTAACCCTTTCGTTGTTATGTGTTTATGTTTCTATGTTGATGATACGATCCCTTTTGTAGGTGATCAACTTAATATATGGTCAATGGTATTAAGAGGAATTAATGTCCAATGAACCATCTTAATAATCTTCATAATACCAGGACATAGTGGTTACATGACCAATTAAACGTGGTTATAATTACAGTCAAACTGCTAATTGATAAGGTCAAAGATCGTTACATGTTCAGCACCAACGCCGATACTAACATCTTTAGTATTGATGTGCATACAACTTACTACAAGTACCGCTAGTGTAAAACTAGGTACCGCTGAACGTAGCTTAACCACTATCAGAGTCAGGGTGTTCAGGGACCAATGGGTGTATACTCCATACCTCCATACCCATTACCAGGTGTGAACATGACCTACAATTGAACTATATTTCTAACAATCCTCCTCGATATAGTACAATTACTTTGCATGAAAATTAACTTTAACAAAACCAGTGCATAAATGAAAATATCATGAGGATTGAATTTCCATCTTAGTACATTACTTCAAATATTCGAGAATCAGGGTGTTCTAAGAATTGAAACCTTCAACTACTTTGAATACTTGAAGATAAAATACACACATGTTTTCAAATACATAACAGCTCCTAACATTACTAGCCATGTGTCCATATCCAAATTCATAAATGTTGTAAGAGCCACAATCCATGCTCCCTGAGGCGGCGAAACCTCAACATTCACATAGGTGGTTCCTGTTTAGTTCATGCTCCTGCTTAAGCACTTTTTTAAAGAAATTAACCATTAAGAAGTTTATAACTTCAGCCTTCTTTCAGCATGGATCAAGCACATTCTTGAGTTAGACATATAAAACATGTGCTTCAGTCCCCTAAATGTTCAGCCTTCCTCATTAAACTTAACTCCTAAGTTTCCTTAGGAGGGATTTGAGTGTCCTAACATTCAGTGACTAGATTGGACTTTAAACCCATCCCTTTAGTAGACTATAAAACCAAGTCTCTAGCCAATTACTTCGTCAAGTGATCAGATAAGTTTTGTTGAGACCTCACAAACTCTATTGAAATCACCCTATTCATGATCAACTCACTAATCATGCTATGTCTAACACCTAAGTATCTAGACTTACCATTGTACATTTGGCTATAAGCCTTAGCCAATGTAGCTGCACTATCACAATGGATAAATATGGGTGTCATAGGTTTTACCCACAATGGAATCTCAAAAAGTAAGTTTCTCAACCATTCAACTTCTTTATCAATAGTTGCTAGAGCCACAAACTCAAATTCTATTGTTGAACCAGTTTTGCAAGTTTGCTTTTTGGATGCCCAAGAAACTGTACCACCACCAAGAAGGAATACCCAACCATTGGTGGATGAATTATCCTCAGTATTGCTGATCCAACTTGCATCAGTGTAACCTTCCAACACTAAAGGATATCTAGCATAAGAAAGACTATAATCCATAGTTCCTTTCAAATACTTCAGTTCCCTTGGAATAGCTTGCCAATGATGAGTACAAGGATTACTAGTGTACCTACTCAGTTTACCCACTACAAAAGCTATGTTAGGCCTTGTACTAGTCATGCCATACATCAAGCAACCAATCACATTAGAATACTCAAGTTGGGAGACAACCTCACTATTATTAGACATTAGTTTTTCACTTGTATCCATAGGTGTACTCAATGAAGTACAATCAAAGTGATTGAATTTCTTTAAGACCTTCTCAATATAATGAAACTGAGAAATCATAATACCATCACTTTAATGTTTAATCCTTATGCTAAGGATAACATCAACATCCCTCATGTCTTTCATAAAGAACTTTTATGAAAAAAATTCCTTTGTCAGGTCAACTTGAACTCGGTTAGTACCAAAGATTAGCATGTCAACAACATATAGGAAAATGACGACTCCTTTACTAGATTCATCAAATTTTCTATATACACATGTGTAAGCTTGGTTAAGTAAATAACCATTAGACAAAACCACTTCCATCAAATTTTTGATACCATTGCTTAGGTTTCTGCTTCAGTCTATATAAGGACTTAATCAGTTTAAACACCCTAGCTTCATGACTAAACATTATGAAACCTTGAGGTTGATTCATATAAACCTCCTCATCCAAATCACCATTCAAGAATGTTGTCTTCACATCCTTCTGATGAATAATTAGATTGTGAATACTTTCTAAAGCAATCAACATTCTTATGGTACTGATACGTGCTATATGAGCATAAGTATCAAAATAGTCTATCCCTGACTTTTGCCTAAAGCCTTGAATGACTAGCCTTGCCTTGAACTTTTCAATAGTTCCATCTACCTTCATCTTTCTTTTGAATGTACATTTGCATCCAAGTGAATTGCAACCTGGAGGTAGATCAACCAACACCTAAGTGTTATTGCCCATGATGAAATCCATCTCATCATTGATTGCTTCTTTCCAGAAAGCAACATGTTGGGACTTCATTACTTCATCAAATATTTTGGAATCATACTCAACACTAAATAAATAGGAGTATTGATCAGATACCTCATCTCTTATCTATTCAATTAATTATAATTGAAACTCAGGCCCAAAGTTCCTTGGAGTCTTATGTCTTATGCTTCTTCTAACCCCAGGCTCATGTTGCTGAACCACAACCTCCTCAGTGACCCTTTCAAGTTCAACTGAAGCACCAATGTCCTCAGCTCCAATAGGAGTCCTAAGGCTTGGTCTAGGGACTGATGAGAACCTAGTCTCATCAAAGTTAACATCCCTAGATTCAATGATTGAGTTTATAGAAACTGAATCATTAGGTTTAATAAAATAGAACCTATAAGCCTAGGAATCCTCAACATATCCAACAAAGATGCATTCAATTCCTCTTTCACCCAAGGTTTTCACCTTTGGATCAGAGAGTCTTAAAACATCCCTACAACCCCAAAACCTGAGGTAGTTCAGGTTTGGTTTCCTTTTAGTCTAGATTTCATAAAGGGTAATCCTGTTCCTTTTATTTGGAACCATATTTAATAAATAGCAAGCTGTTAGCATAGCTTCACCCCAGAACTCTTGACTCAGTCCTGAGTTGGACAACATGGAATTAGCCATATATTTTAGTACTCTATTCTTCCTTTCAGATATACTATTTTGTTGTGGGGTATATGGGCAGTCGTTTCATGGATTATTCCAATAGACTGAAAGTACAAATATCCATGTACTCACCTCCCCCATCAGTCCTACATCTTTTGATTTGGACTCCTTGTTGTAATTCCGCTTCAGTTTTAAATACTTTAAATTTATCTAATGCTTTACCTTCAGTATGTAACAAATAAACATAACAAAACCTAGAAGCATTATCAATAAATGTTACCAAGTATTTCTTATTACCTAAATAGGTAGTAGCATGTAAATCACATAGGTCACTATGGATTAGCTCCAAAACTATAGTTTCACGTTTTACATCTTGAAATGGTTTCTTAGTAATTTTGGTCAGTATGCAAGTCTGACACTTTTCAGTGTCCATGTTAAATCCTAGAATTAACCCATCCTTAGACATATCTTGCATCTTTTTATAATGGACATGGCCAAGCCTAGCATGCCATAGTGATGGATCATTCAATATAGTGGTAGACATAAAGGTTGAACCATATTTTCACTAGCGGTACTAGCTTTGAAAGTACAATTAGTATTTGCACTAACGGTACCCACGTTGAACATACCGTTAGTTATTTTGAAAACAATATTAAGCCTGAACATTTGATTACACAAATAGCCA
Source organism: Glebionis coronaria (assembly GCA_025667525.1). NCBI lineage: Eukaryota > Viridiplantae > Streptophyta > Magnoliopsida > Asterales > Asteraceae > Glebionis > Glebionis coronaria. The sequence goes on along the minus strand of CM046877.1, from coordinate 191,948,287 downwards.
AAACCAATAAACACACCATGTTTAGATAAAACAAATTTATTAGATCCAATCACTTGTTTATAACCATAATTATTCAAAACACTACTTGAAACCAAATTCTTCCTAATATTAAGAACATGCAAAACATTAAACAAGGAAAAAATCTTTCTAGAACTAAATCTAAGATCTACACAACCACGTCCATGCACTAGGGTTGTTGACTCATTTCCCATGTGAAGAATAGATCCATCTTTCAGTGATTCATAAGACTTGAACCATCATCTATCTTTTCACACATGAACAGTTGCTCTAGATTCAACCCACCACGCTACATCATCATCCTGCACAAAATAAGCATCAGATACATATGTACATAATAAACCTGAAGAGGTTTATTAAACATATTCTGACTTTTCAGTGTATTGTTGGAACCAGTCACTGAACCATTTGTGCCTGATCCACTGCCTTTGCTGCTGGTACCAACACCTTTGCAATCCCTTTTCAAGTGTTCAGGTTTTCCACACTTCCAACAAGTCATTGAGGACTTCTTGCCAAGATTTGCTTTGGTGTTATCTTGATGCTTACGTTTGCTCTTATTGTCTTTGTACCTAGAGGAGCTGTTATGCTTAACCATATTTGTAGAACCCGAATTTTGAAAATATAGATTTTTCACTTTCATTTAATATAATGTAAAATATGGTTTTAAAATTAATTAAGGAGTTTAAATAATTAAACTACATGTTATAATTTTTGGAAAATTATGGATTTATATCATAAAGTAATTAAAAAATAAAATATTCTTTCCTTATAGAGGAAAAACAAAAATTTGAGGAAAGAAACAACATAAATATTTGATTTAATCTTAAATGGGCTATTTTAGTAAAGAAGTGTAAGTTTTAAAACATGTTTCTTGTATAATGTGAAAACATGCTAAAAATCAATATAATTCTCCTCAGGAAAAATTCCAACCGTTTTTCATTATACATTCTTTCAATTCCACCATTGTTGATTTTAAGTTTTTTACTCCCTTGTCCTCCGTTGAAGAACTTGAGAATTTTAGGTGAAACCCTTGGCTTTTCTTGTGGTTTTTTCTTCTCTTCTTCCTTGGTGTGGTGTTGGTGACTTGTTGGTGGTTATACCATCCAATTCATCCATCTTCTTAATTGTAAGTTATTCTTAATCTTTGGTTTTTCTATGTGTCACCACAGATATTATGTTAAAATTATGAAAAGGGTGTTTATGAACCTTAAAAATTAGATTAATGTGGTTAAGTTTTACATAATTTAAGACACTGAATTTTTTTGGTGTATATTCGTCCCATCTAGGGTAAAGATAATCAATCATAACTACGTACCATAACAATAGTTACCGAATATAATTTGGAATGCTGTTATCACTTTCCAAAGTAAACTATTCGACCCTAATGCCTGGGTATCACGAATACTTACTTGGGATAAGACCACATGCTTCTTAGTGTGATTTAGGCACAAAATTCTAACCCTTTCGTTATTATGTATTTATTTTTCTGTCTCACTTCAAGCAGATGATATGATCCATTTTATAGGTGATCAACTCAATATCTAGTTAATGGTATTAAGTGGAATAAACGGCTAATTAATCCTCTTAATAATCTCCATAATAACATGACATAATGGTTACATGAACAATTAAACGTGGTCAAAATTGCAATCAAACCGCTAATTTGAAAGGTCAAAGACCGTTACATGTTCAGCACCAATGCTGATACTAACATCTTTAGTACCGCTGTGCATACAAGTAGCGGTACTACAAATGCCGCTAGTGTAATACTTAAGTACCGCTAGTGTAAAACTAGGTTCCGCTAAACATAGCTTAACCACTATCAAAGTCAAGGTGTTCAGGGACCAATGGGTGTATACTACATACCTCCATACCCATTACCAGGTGTGAACATGACCCATAATTGAACTATGTTTTCAACATAGTTTTTGTAATCCAAATTACAATTTGACAAAAACCTTAAAGAATTGGTGCGGTTATACTATTGAAATTTCTTATATCAATTCAAATATAAACCAGACCACATTTTCTTTATTGCTTTTTCAAATTGTATAGTGCTAGCAGGGTACCCGCGCGATGCGGCTGCGGATACTTTGAAACTAAAATTCTGCGACCTTATTGTTTTATGAGCATACATATTTTTAAATGATAACTTTACAAATAATGATGACAGTTTTAAGTTGGAATAACTTTAAGCGATAATAAACCATTCAAATAAAAATAGTATTACGAAATTGTGATGATTGATCGTAAAAGATTTTCGCTACTATGTGTAACATTTTTCATAATGTTATATAACGTGTAACTATAGAAAATCGTCGTAGTTTATATGTTTACACATTTTCATATATGATAATAACCTTCAAATCTTCCTATTTTGACATGTACGATTTAATCGAATTAATTACCAAAATGATTAGTTTTTTACTAAGTTTGTATTAAAATATGTTTTCGAATATACAAATTTATAAAAATTTGAATGGTTCAAAATCAAACACGGATTTAATATTAAATTTACATTAGTGAACAATCTAAATAATTATATGTAAAAAGTTATAGTTTATAGCAATAATCATTTATAGATTCTGCATATCAATTTGTATTCACTTTGTCATTTAATGTACAGTGCTCCCCAATTAATACATAAATAAATGTATGAAGTTTTTGTGTTGTAAAAGTTTGTAACAAAAGCTTGTAATTGTGTAGTAATTCAAATGAGAGAGAGAGAGAGAGAGAGAGAGAGAGAGAGAGAGAGAGAGAATATATTTTATAAGTAATACAGATTTATGTGTCGTTAAAAAACTAATCCATATTTATGTAATGTGGTTGTTTTTATCGGTTTCGACGATGCCTCTCTTGTTCGTATCCTGACGACTTTTTGGCTAGCCAACCGATAGTGACTCTGGTTCCCAGTTGAACCCATTGGTCCGGTTTGGTTTTCAAAGCAATGTACATCATTATTTTAGATAGACAACATATGTACTTGTAGATATATGCATTAAATTGTTGTACAATGTGCATATATAATTGTATTTTTAAGTAATGAGGTGTATTAATTATATATTAATTAGTATTAATTATTTTTATTTTCAAATGAGTATAAATTACTATGTAGTAATTAGTTTTAATATGGGTATTAATTATTATTTTTATGTTCGTAATTGATTTCTAATTATGTTTATATAGTTGTACATTATACATTACTACATGTAAGTTGAATTTTCAACATTTTTATTAATAGTAGTGGTTTTCTTCAATAAGTAGTATAAATGTTGTTACTTGTGACACTAAGAAATGATCAACCAATAAGCAATTATCAATTTCCTTGTCTACATGTCCTGCGAGATCTTTTACTGGAGTTCAAGAACTATTACGTAAACAAGCATATTTTGTCTAAATTACATTTGCATAATACAGAATAATTGAAGCAATTTGCTACTTACTGCATTAGTTATCATAGATACTAGCCATCAACATAAATGCAAACAAAAAGAAACCCTGTAGCCATCAATATTACAAATTTAATTTTCGGGTCTTATCGGTTGACCCGATAACCTGACAATATTAATTTTCTATCCCGAACCCGACCTATATGATATTGTAAATCTTGCTTATATTCTAAATATGGAGATGATTACTAGAGACAGAGATAGATGAAAATGTAGAGAGAGAAAGTAGAGAGAGGTTGGAGAGAATAAGAGAATATTAGATTATATGTGTGTGAAATGTGTGTACCAACCCCTCCTAACATGCTAGGAGGGGGCATATATAGCCCACCCTACATGTGGGCTTGATGGGTTATATGTTTACATACTAGATCACGAGCCCATACTAGATACATCTTATTGGAGTGACCGATCCTTCCTAAATACGTAAAAACGTATTTCCAACAATCTCCCCCTAAGGGAGGTCGCTCCAAGAGACAACGTCCTAAATAGTTTACAGCTCGTGATCTATGCTAACAATGATGTGATCGAGACTTTCTTTGGAATTTCATATTTCCAACAGCAATATCACCTAAACCTGTCGCAATATCATTATTCTGTCGCAATACCACAAAGCTATCGCAATAACAAAGCTGTCGCAATACACCTATCGCAATAACTAAGCTGTCGCAATACACCTATCACAATAACTAAGCTGGCGCAATATCTCAAAACCAGAATCAGTCGCAATATCACAAAACAAGGTCTATCGCAATGTTGGTCGCAATAATGATCGTAATATAGAAACCCTAGGCATTGCGATGGAAAACACTACAATTCTGTCGCAGTAGTACACAAAAGATCCCAATTTCCACTTTTCTCGAATAAAACCCAACCAATTCGATATTTTAAGCCAAAAAATGATCCAAACACCCAAAATTTTTGTGTTTTTAGCCAAAGTAAATATACCAAATCACTACCACGACTATGTAGATGATATTGGTAAAGATCAAACCACGAAAAACACAAATACACAAAAAACACAAAAATCAAATTTTGGACGTGGGTTTTTTAGATAAAAAAATCACTAAAATCAAGAACACAAACACAAAAACAAAGCAATCATCCTATGGCTCTTGATACCAAATGTAGGATATTGTAAATCTTGCTTATATTCTAACTATGGAGTTGATTACTAGAGAGAGAGATAGATGAAGATGTAGAGAGAGAAAGTAGAGAGAGGTTGGAGAGAATAAGAGAATATTAGATTAGACGTGTGTGAAATGCGTGTACCAAACCCTCCTAACATGCTAGGAGGGGGTATATATAGACCACCCTACATGTGGGTTTGATGGGTTATATGTTTACATACTAGATCACATACTAGATACATCTTATTGGAGTGACCGATCCTTCCTAAATACGTAAAAACGTATTTCCAACACGACCCGATAATAATGTCAGGTTATCAGGTCGGGTCAAAACGACCCACTAATATTTTTTTACCCGTTAAGCGTTATCGGGTTCGGGTACGGGTCGGGTCAACCCGACTCTATTGACATCCGTACTTACAATATACTTCTTACATGTTCATTTCCCGTCATACCTTGTTGATCTAATGTGCAAGTATTTCCTCTTGTATTAACTACAAGTCATACGCGAAGCAAAAAGAATCTAGCATAATGGTATGTCGACGTTTACTAGACCTACCCATTTGACGCATGCACCTATAGTCGTCTATGTGACAAATCATAAACCTAACGGACAAGATCTACTTCATTAAGACATGCATTAACAGACAGTTAAATAAATCCACCAGAGCAACCACAAGACCAATACAATTTACGACCCAAAAAGGGAACTCAACGAACAACAACACAAATCGACGAGGAGAGGCATCATCTATAGACATTTAAGATATGAAGATCTAGTCTAGTCAGCCCTGATTTGGCCATGGGCTGCATGGGCGACGACCCAAGGGCACCGTAAGTTAGAGGGCATCAAATTATCAGTCCATATGTAGTTATACTAGGTTCATCTTGGCCCATTGTTATACAAAGCCCACTTCACACTATATGTGGTATTAAACACAGATTCATTATTGACTAATTCAAAACACGAATAAAAAAAAGAACGAACAAATAAGGATAGAAGTTCTATAGGTTTAAAAATCACCATCATACAAAAAACCGAATCTACTATATCAACCGTTAGCAAAAACCTTATCAAAACTCCATCACACAATCGTGAATCTATTAAGTTATTTATATCAGTCCCACAATCTGTATAGTGCAACAAAACCTTGTTGCGAACTTGAGATATGTAAGTTGTGTTGGTACAAAACATGGAGGTAAGAACTGCTTAAGCTATGCAATAGTCGTCTATTAAAGTAGTAAATTGGTAATCTTTCTACAATGCCTTAATTCAAATCATCAAAATTTTAATGGAGATGTTAGTATGTTACGAAATGTGGTTACGAGTTATGACTGATATGTGATTACATGAACAAAGAGTCTAAGGTGTTGTTTCTTTTTAACTTAATATGCCATTTGAATACAGATCTGAAGTCAATTACAAATTTAATGCGTTTCTTGTTTTACTTATTCTAGATTAGACTCTAGTTGGGAAGGACATAAAAAAGTAGTCTCTTTCAACTCAGACGTAACAACAAAATATTTATAATTTATTAAACGAATATAACCTTTATCTTTTCTCTATCATTTTCTAATTAAACTACCTACTACTTTTTTTTTTCAATTAAACAACATGCTCTAGATTTGACATCACCTCTCTTAATCATTACTTCATTACATCCTTGTTGGCTAAACATCACTCTTCTACTACATCACAGTCCTACATCATCATCTCTTGGTTTTTGTTCATGATGGTGATAAAGAATCACGGGTTTCTTTTGATTTTTTAAGAAAGCATATACTGGAACAATTTGCTGCTAGTGAAGGGAAATTAAACATTCAAAAGGTTAATTATTATAATGTAATTTTTTAGTCATGGATTTGTTTTGTTTTTATTTTGGTTCCAAATTATAACTTGATTATATGTGTGGATGAATATGGGTGTTTCTAGTATTTGAGGACGAAGGTTAAAATGGTCATTAGATATATTGAATTCAGTGAAAAAGAAACAACATCATTCATCTCAATTTTCTTCCATATATAGAGATTGTCCACTAAAGAAATCATATCCAACTAGTAAAAAAAGAAACAACACATAAGGACATTAAACGAATGATTAATCATCTTGTCTTCTCGTAATCAATTTGATCAGGTCATATTGTTGCATATTTATTATTCTTGCTTTAGTAAAATACTTTATAATTTACGATCTTACACTCGAGTTTATCATGTAGCGTCGTCTACATCTATTAGGTGTCCGAAATAGAAAAACAAAAGAAAATTTAACAAGAATATAAGCAACACCAACATGGTTCAATGAGTGGTTTTGTAATTAAAAAGAAAAATAATATAATGAATAAAAATTGGCGTGAGGATGAACCGCACAGCTTGCAGGTTCTAAGCGATTTAAAGAAAATGTGTTGTTTGTTTATATGGGGCATATTTCACTTGGCTCGCCCAGGGCATTTGAAATCTCTTGAACGACCTTGAGTCTAGTTTTCCAAGAGGCTAACGCGCACGCAACCAATCAAGAATCAATAAGCATATAAGAATCATATTGTAAGTTTCATGCAAACATAGACAAACATTAATTAATTTAGCTAAGCATAACAAAGAAAGAAAAAATATAAGACATAATCATATAACATAAAGACATGATAAATGACTGATGAATAAAACCTTGTGATTCAATTTATATGGATAATTAGATGGAGGTTATAAGGGTTTTGAACCCCTAAAATCGTCCTAAAGTAGCTGCTCAAAAGTAACCCTAAAATTTACGAATTGTATGTTTACAAGGGGTTATATACTGGCCGCGACGAAGTGGGGTTATAATCGAGACGTCGTTTGACCATCAAATCTTCTTAGAGTTTCTTCAGTCGATAAGCTACGACAATGTCAGGTTGTGCTGACGACGTCGTCTCGAGGGGTATAACGACGACGTCAGGTGTATTTGGAGACGTCATCTATAGCTCATGATGACATTTTTGGTGACTTTTGAAACTCGTGCATTCTTGTCCCGAATTTTTCCATTATTCTAATATATGCTTGAAACCATCTTCAAATCATGCATAAATGTCTCAAGTGCTTCCAAATTGCTAAAATGACACAAACAAAGGATTTATGGCATTTTAAAGGCACATTTAGGCAAATATGGGGTAAAATGACCTCGATTGTATAAAATGAAACCTCATCATAGAGCACCTCGGTTACGGAAAGAAATAAGTCAGATCAGGGATAAATCGCCCAAATCGGAAAAATATCGACGAAATCGGCAAATCGACATATTCCTTCAAAAGTTTATAAATTTATATATAAATTTCAATCCGAATCAGTGTTGCAAAAATCGGCTTTGACGGTCGATTAATCGGGAATAAATCACTTGACGGGGATTAACTGCCACGATTTTCACTAATCGGCCTTATTAATCGGTTTGATCAAAATCGGTCAAAATCGGATAAATCGGGGATTTATCGGGATAAATCGGTCAAATCCTAAAAAAAAGGATAAATCGGCCAACTCGGTTTCGAATATAAATCGGCCATATTGGAAAAAATTGGATAAATCGGACTAATCGGCCATATACTTTCAAAATTTTATAATTTTATACATAAAAAGTCTAATCCGATTAATTTTCGATTAATACCCGTCAAACTGATTAATCGCTTGGCGGTACCCAACTGCCTAGCTAGCGCCGAACGATTTTTGTAACCTTGGTCCGAATAATGTCCGTCTAATCGATAAATCATTAAGCGATACACGACCTCTTAGCTAGTGCTTAGCCATTTTTTTGACCTTGATAAAAAGTTTCGTTGCTTTTTAATAATTTGCTAAAATAATCTCATTGTTAGAAGAATTGACCCAAAACTTGTTTTATTTTGACACGTGGCAAAATCAAACAGTATATGAGCCAATTGAAATTCAAGTTTGAAAAGTTTGTTAACCTTTAATAAATTTTATGGTGAAAAAAAACATAAAACTTTACGTGTAAATTTATGAAAACTTTAACTTAAATTAAAAAAGTTTTGAGGTTGAATTATTAAAAAATATATAAAGTTAAATGCAAATTTATAAGTTTTCAAATCTTGTATAACAAAAATGAAAATATACATGTTACTTTAGAAATACAACATGCACGAGATTAAAATATCAAAAAGTAAGTACGAGTTATTGTGTATGTAAATAAATACGTGAGTTTTATGTATGCAAATGAGTCATGTTATTTCTCTTTATTAATTTGACTCATTCGTACAAGAGTTGGAAAATCAAGTACAAATAAAATATTATTAACCAGAACACAATAAATGTAAACACAAACTTTACTTATAAAAATGAGTTATTGGGATAAGAAAGTAGATATAAACAATTTTAGTTATAAAAACGACCCATATAATTTCTAAAAGGCAAATGCTAGAACCACAAAAGGATTCATACAAAGAACTTTATAAAATGAATTGTCATAAAATGAATGGCATTTTAATTTCACTTTTGTCTTCTCTCTCCCACATACATCCAATAATATGCATGACACATCATTATGTGGATAACTTTTTATAAAAATTTTGTGGTTCTATCATTCCTCTTTCTAAAAATTTATATAAAAATAGCCGAGCAAGCATGTTTACAAACTTAATATTTAAACTTTATCATCGATCATTATGTTCTATTAAACATCAATTTTGTATAAAACCTGATAAAACAAGTTCAGTTTAAATAATAAAATCAATTTCAACACCCATGAAACAGAATAAAGTTAAATCTTTCATCAAATAAATTCACAAAATGTGATTGCCAACAATTGATACTATTAAGTTTTTGTGTAATTTATAAAACGTACTAAAAACTGTATCAATTGTATAAAAAAACTTAAAACTGATAGGTTAATTAATAAATCGTAATTGTTAAATTTTAAATGAAGTATACTTATCAGATTGCATGTTTTTAATGACTTTATAAATTTAATAAATATCACATATATTTCAATGCATCATTATATTAGAAAATACAACAATATGTTTTTGTTATTTATAGATTTTATTATTAGTATCTGTTAAACATATTTATAAACACAGAACTGCAAGTAATAAAAAGAATTTTTTATATAAGTACACGAAATTACATATATAAAACAACAACGCCGGCGATACCCGATCCCGCTTAGTCATGCTACGAGGGAATTGATATGTAGATAAATCATATCTTACCCTTGAGAAAACCCGCGAGTAAAGAGACTCATCTAGATAGACCTCCGACAAAGAGAATGAAAAAGAAAGAAGCGGAAGACCGTCAAATTTTATGTAAGGATATCCAAAAACATATTTTTATAGCTATTTTTGCATATAATAACGACTCATGATATTACTCTTTATAAGTTTAACTCATACCAGGATTTAAAAATTGAATAAATAATTTACAAGAATATAAATATCAAAACGAACACTATTTATTTTACGGAGTGATATTCGATCAATATAAAAAAGTCGTTATGCATAATTAAAATATTTTGAAAAAGAATCGTGCAAGCACGTGCATAATTTATTTTGAACCAAAAGATTGCAAAAGCCCTACAAAAAATAATTAATAATTTCACTCCTCAGAGCTGAGATAATTTCAGCGAGTAATTGACATCCCATACAAAGTTATCAAGAGATCTAAAAGATATTTCAATAACACGATGTGCCACTAAATTACATTCACGTTTTAACCTAAAAGAAAGAAATAGAAAGTTAGGATACACATGCTTTGATGCCTACCGCAATTGCAACTAAGGCCCTCCGAGTCTCCACTTAGGTAGAAGCAAAATAAATGCAAGCCACATATAATTACTAGATGATAAGCACTTCAAATAGCCAAAATCTCAGGCATAAGAGAATCATGAGCATGAAATATCCCACCTGAAGATAAGATTATAGCTCTTGTAGAGTCTCGAACAATAGTCCTAGAAGATTTTTGCTTTGGCATGTAAGATGCATCACAATTGAGCTTCAAGCGGTATTGATGGGGGGATTCTACCTTAGTGAAATCTCTTATGATTCAACAAAAGCAACCAAAGAAATGGATTTTGTAGAAACTAAAGGGGGTTGAATAATTTCTCATCGGTTTATCTCCTAATTAAAATTTCTTTCAATTAGGTGAGTGCACAAAACTATCTTTTACTTGAAAGCTAGTTGCATAATGATTAGGTTCAATTCTAATTCATTAACAATGTGTAGTAAGTATAATGATAATGAATGAAAGTAATGAGTAAGGAAAGAAACAACCTAGTAGGAAGACACCAAGATTTATAGTGGTTCGGCAACGAGGCTCTATCCTCGTTCCTACACCACTCCTCGAGTACACCTTACTCGAGATTTCCACTATATCCACAAGCTCCCTTCTTGGCGGAGAAAACCTTACAACGTCGCTTACATTATTTTCCGACACTAAGCTAAATGTCGAGACCTAATCTTAGCTAGGACCAATCTACACAATGTCGCCCACTTCACCATTTTACGACACAAGGCTAGATGTCGAGTTCTAATCCAAAGCTAGAACCAATCTTCACAACGTTGCCTACTTCACCATTTTCCGACACAAGGCTTGATGTCGAGTTCTAATCCAAATCTAGAACCAATCTTCATGACTTTTCACTTTGAAGCTAAGTGAGAACTTCACACAACACAACTACATATCACTTAATAGTTTAGTGAGAACTCACAAGACACAACCACATCACTTTATAGTTTAGTGAGAACTAACACAACTAATTACAACTCAACTAAACATATCCAAGTACACACATGTAGCTTGGATCTACACAACACAAATCCAAGCACACACATGTGCATTGGATTTACACAACTCTAATCCAAGTATTCACATATAGCTTGGATGAACACAACTAGTACAAGTATTCACAAATACATTGGATCTACACAAGACACAAATAAACAAATGATGAACATGACTAGATCTTTAGGAGAAGGTGATCTTCATCAATGCTTCATCTTTAATCACATCACAAGTGTGTGAGTGATCTTCTCTTTGGACAAGGTAAAGAAGGAGATCAAGAGGATAATCAAGAGTAAACATACTTAACACATTAAGTGATCATTTACAAATGACTAGGATTAGATAGGAGAAAGAAGGCTGAAAGAGATGTCCAAAAAGGGTTAATGAAAATGCAGATTTGATCCACTCTTTTTAGGAGACAAGATCCCAACGGCTATCTGGGGGCGGTTCCTTATCTACCCAGGCGGTTCCTTATCGATAGGGAACCGCGTAGGCACTTAAGGAACCGCGGGTAGTAGATTCCGTTCCTTTTTGTCTTTTAGTAAATTTAAAATATCCGAGGCTGTTTAAACCTTAAAAGGATATTCTTATGGCATTTGGAATATGCCATATTCAAATAAACATTTTCAATCTAATAAAACATTTTATTAAAAATAAAGTTTATTAAAAATCTTTTGTTACATTTGACAAAAGTGAGTTTTAAGGCTAATTACTTTTATGATCACTAAGCATGATTAAGATATGTTAGTGTAATGATTATTACCTTGATGATAGTGTTTGTTAGATAATTCGTTTTATGATTGTTTTTGATAATAAATGTCTTTGTAATTTGTCGTGATCAAAACTAAGAAAGATTAATTAACACTAACAATATTTTTAGGCATTGCTTTGCATTAACAATCTACCCCTTTTGATTACGACAAACTATAAACTCATTTGCGTAAAATACAAGTTTATTCGAATTATTAACGAGTTTATCACTATCATTTCTCCCCCTTTGTCGAAGCAAAAAGGGTAGCACAAGTCTTTGAAGAAGAAAAGAACCGGACTTTGCTAGTAGCTCCTCCTTGCTGCTTACTCCCTCTTTCTTGGGGCACCAAGTAAATGAGCTAAGGTGACATGCTACACAAAGGTTAGAAGAAAGAAAAGAAACACCAATGTATGTATGTGCACTACTTACTAACTAATTTGAGAGGGAGAAGGAAAAGAAATCTCAAATTAGAAGCAAGCATTTGCTAATTATGTCCAAAGAGTGTGTAGTGACAACATCATAGTTCAATTGGTGGAATAAAGGAAGAAAAGAAACATCTAAACCAATCAAAGATGATTTAAAATGTCAAGGGGTTAAAATTTAGAATTTATGGAATCACCCATAATTAGTTTTAAGTTTTAACCATGATCAACTCTTTAACCAATGTGTGAAATAGAATTAGAGGGAAAGATAACACACATAACATTCATATTACATAAATATGAAATAACATACAAGAGAAATATTCATACACACAATATGAATATTTAAAGAAAAAAATATGGAAAATAAACCACAAAGCATAAACTACTCTAATAGTGACAATCTTCCAAGATTGCTTAAGTTTTATTGACTCAAACAACTAAAGTACAAAATGTGCCTTAGTTGGAAAAGAATGACGATGAAGCATCATTCGAAGTTTTGTTCACGGGAAAGAAAACTTTGAGAGGAGGTCGAGTGAGGAGGAATTTAATGAAATTTAGCTTGTCATAGATATGAGCAAGTTCAATTTGTTGAAAACGAAAACAAGCACATGAGGAAATATGATGCAAAACAAAGTCGTTAGATGGGGGAGGTCTATCAAAATTAGAGGTTGGTGGAGAGGGAGATAATGGATAAGAGATGTTTTCACAATGCCTAGTGAGATTAGGGAAAGAAGATAGGTCATTGAGTTGAGGAGAGTTGAAAGGTTTTGGTGGTGGTGGAAGAATTTACTTTTCTCCGTTAATTGGATTTATATAGTAAGTCTCATTCCAATATTAAATCGGAGAGAAAGAGGAATTCTTGGATGATTCTGGAGAAGAAGAATCATGAGGATTCTTGTTCTTTTTTATAACCGAGATTTTCGGTTTCTTTGAAAGCTAAGAAGAAGAAGCTTTAGGTTGAGAAGATTGTGACAAAGAAATATCAAGGTTAGGAAAGGAAGAATTAGGCATTATGAAGGATGAAGAGAAGAACTCCTAAAAGAGAAGAATTTAAAGAAAATAGACAGGGAAAAGATTTGAAATGAAAATAAAAGGTTTTAGAAAATGTTTAGCCAAATTGGGTAAACAAATAATCTTAACCAAGACAGTGGTCAAAGAAGAAAGACCAAAAGTAAGCCAAGAATGGCTATACTGTACGTGGTTCCTTAATAGAGCCCGCGGTTCCATATCGATATGGAGCCGCCTGGGGCTAAGGAGCCGCGTCCAAAGGACATCAGGCCTTGATTTTCAAAAGTTTTGGAGAAAAATAAGACTTTTTCAAAATTTTACAAATCTTGGATTTATACCTCTTTTAGTACTTGAGTATGCTAGGGTTGCATAAAAGCAACACATTCACAAAGAATGTCTTGACAAAGGGTGACAAAATATTTAGATAACATTTTGATCCAATTTAAGTCAAGTTTTTAGAGGTTGTAATATATTTAGGTTCAATTTTAAATAATTTGAAGTTAATTAATGTGATCACATAGTTAAAAACACATAAAACTAAATCCATAAATCATCCACATGAGAAAATCATGAGGGAAAATAAAGAAAATACAATAAATAAAAAGACAATTAACTACTACAAAGATTGCTAAAACTTGGTCTTGATTCATAGTCCTCTTTGGCTTGACATTCTTTAAAAGTAATTGATTTAAAAAAATCATTCATCTCCTAGGAGGAGGAGGATTAGCAAATAGGTTCAACAAGAAGCTTTGCAACTTGATGTGAGCCCCAATCATCTCCAACCTAAGGATATCAATGAGGTGAAAGTTGTTCAAGCAACAAGGACAATTGGTTCCATTGTGCATGAAAAAGTCAAACAAGTGTGGATCACCTAAAAAACGGGAAATGGGAACACCCAAGAGTGGAGTGTTGGAGGTAGGAGGATGAGGAGAAGACATGGTATCCAAGGGTGATATAGGCGAGATGGGCGAATTTGATGGAGTGAAAGGAAGAGGCTAAAAAACAAAGGAAATTCTTTGATGAGGTTGAGATTGAGCATTCACATTTAAGGGAGGACTAGAAATGAGTGGTGAGGAAAACTCATTCATTCTTAATTGGAATGAAGAGGAGGTAGAACCATGTGAATGGTTAGTACCATGGGTTGAGTTTGTTTTCCATGAAGCAAGTGGTGGTGAAATGATGAAGAGATGAGAATAGGTGAGGCTTCACTTTTTGGTTTGGGAGAAGATGGAGAGCCAAGTTTAGGGGACTTGAGTTTCATCTTAAGGCTTCTTTTTGATGAGGATGTTTTGGAGGAATTGGATGTTCTAGTGGATACAATGGTTGTACATTAAGGTTTAGAAAAGATTTGAAGGGATGAAGAACACAATCAACAATGGAGGGTTTAAGAAGAGAAGGGGATGATCCAAACTAGTATTAGGTTAAAATCATTTTATGTGAACAATGAAATTAGGTAGCCTAGTTTAGGAAAGTACAGGTTTTTGCAAAAGTTTTATCAAAGTTTTACACAGGTTAAAGAAAACAGTGTAAAGCAAAGATTCTGTTGAAACAGTACTAGGCGGTTCCTTACGTAGGTCCGCAGTTTTTTATCGCTAAGGAACCGCGGGTTTGATATGGAACCACGACCAGGGGTGTTCAAAAATAGCACTTCCTCAAACTTTTGCTAGCCCAGATTTTATACCAAGGTTTATCAAGCCAAAGTGAACTAATAATCAAAAACTAGGAGGCTATCTAACACACAAGATGCACAAAGCCATGCAAATCAAAATATCGATACCATGGATAATTAGGATTAAAATACTAGATAATCCAAACACAAATTGTTAGTTAAAGAATACATAACACCCTAAGAATAAAGATAAAGAAGACTAAGTTTAACAATCCAAACATGTTTACAAACATGTTAGTCACACAAGAGTGGTATATATCATTCATCTATGAGCATTTTCTCCTTGCCTTGTATCACTTCTAATTCGATCTTGAAGATGAACATTGAGACAATACTTGATGAGACCTCAATTATACATGGTCTCATCGTCCAAATCGGGCTTAAAATGCTTAAAAATATCATTAAAGTACCCCAAAATATGCTTGTGTTTGTTCATTGTGTATTTTAGGTACGGATATCGTGAATTCACCAAAAGATTACAAGATCAAGCAAAAACGAACACGGGAAATGAAGCCGCACAAAGAACCGGACCCGAATCATGATTTTCTATTGAAGTCCTTGAAGTTTTGAAGATTGTTAAGATTGGTCCCTCTAGAATTGAAGACTTGTCACTTTAGGCCCTTGTAAAACTCATAAATTACATAGTGGTCCTTAAAGTTTCAAGAGTTTACTAAACAAGACCTTGAAGAATGCATTAATTGAATTAGAAGTCCTTAATACAAGTTAATAAAGTTACAAGGACTGAATTGTCATTTGGCCAAAGAAGTTAACAAAGAAAAATGGATAAAATCTGCTAAGTCTTTATTTTCCATATTTTGGAAGCTCGGGGGCAACTATTGACATTTTTCATACCCATTAACCATTTAAACCCAACCAAACCCACACAGCTCATATATACGTCCCTTTCTTCTTCCTGGGACCCCGCCTGCACCAATTGAGCAAGAAAACAAAAAAAAATGGCAGGGAATCCAACGACTCACATCAAAAACTTGTTCTCCCATAGTCATTCAAGGGTCTAGATTCATTCTAGCAGTTAGACAACATCAACATCAAGCACATGGCCATTGACCAATTTCAAAATTTTCACAGCAAGGGCAGATTCGGGAATTAAGAGCTAGGGTTTCCCTTTTTTTATGTTTTCATTCTAGATAGTTCTACCCATCTGTATAAAAGGGATTCACATGTGAACCCTTCACTTTGTTCCAAAATCTTGTAAACCCTAATTTGAATATTTAAAGTGAATTTTAGGCCTTGTAAATTTTGTGTTCCAAGTAGTGTAATCTTGTTCTTAAATTCGTCTTTTATTTTTATGCAATTTTTATTTTCAAGTTTAACAAAATCCTTCAAGTTTCTTGGTTAAGTATTTTGGGACCCAAATTCAAATAAGCTTGCTTATCGGGCTGACTAATAATCAGCTGGATAAGTTTAGTTTAGTTGGACATGTTACAATCTTGTTAGTTACGTTTAAGTTAAGGAAAAAAAATCTTTGTTCCAAGATTTTAAGAGAAATCTGTTTACTTTGTTTATCTTTTAGCTGCATATTAAGTTTGCAATAAGCCAGCTGACAACTGAGCTTATTACAAAGTTCATGTGCTTGTAGTCTCTTTACTTCATGTGTGCTGGTCCAAGATTGGATTTCTTGTGTGGATCTATGCAGGTAGTTAGTGGATTTTGGTAGATGACTCCTTGTAGATGTTATTTGTGGATAATTAGATGCGATAAGCTGAGATTCTTGGTGATTAAGCTCAAAAGGGTGATTGAGGTGTTTGTGGCAAGATTAGGGTAAGGTCCATCCCTGTGACTCAACACAAGTACTCCTTCGACCACTTTACTTTTTCTGCATAAAATTTCATGCTTATATGCCTTGCTTATTTTTCTGTTTTACTGCTTAATTTCTTTGCTTTTATGATTATTTTGCTTTATATGATCTTGGTTTGCCCTGTATTGCTTAAAATTTCATATTTGCTTGTTGAATTTCTTGATTCAGTCTCATTTTAGGGTGTTTGGATTTACTGTTTTATCCATCATCACATAGGATCTAGTTGTTTATGTTCATTGTTGCACATTTAGAAGGTTTAGACTAGTCGATTAATGTTTAATTTCTGTCTAAAAAAAGATAAAAACAAAAACTAGATTGTTAGTTATAGTTTCTGCTCGTGGTGTTTGGGACTAGCCCTTACACTGTCACAAACTAGGGCTTAAGTCTTAGGCGTACTTGCAACTTTTCTTTGAGGTTTAGTTTAGCTAATATGCACTTTTGTTATGCTTATTAGATTAAAAATAAAAAACAAGTAGTATGACTAAGTTTCTGCATATTACAAGCAGTAGGGTCCGATTTTTTTGCATTAGGTGTTAATTGTTTTTGTTCTTGCATTTTATTTACTTGCTATAGGGTTGTTTGAGGTTCTAAGTTGTCGTCTTAGGACATCACTCACTTAGGCCCTATATGAGCTTGTCACTTGGTCTCTAAGATGCCTTCACTATAGTCAATTGCACCAGCAGCTACTCTGCATTTGAATCTAGGAAATGGACTTTAAATTTGGTGGACTAATAGTTTAGCTATTTAGTTTTTGTTGTTTTGAATTTAATTTATGATTTCAGCTTAATCTCATCTTTTAGAGTAGCTTAAAGTCCCCCCTAGAAGGTTATTGTGCACCTAGCTTTTACCTACTGTTCATTATATATTGTTTGCTTTATTCCTTTGGTTTTTATTTTTATTTGAATTTGGTTGCTAGTTGTTGTTGTTCTTGTTTCTGTGATTCATAGTACGTGTTAATATGTTCTTATTAAGCTTGTGTTGAACTATAGTTCGAGTGAGATTGCTGGTGCTATGTTAGTTATGCGGTTACTGTCGATTGATTAAGATCTTCTACTTATTTGTTGTTGTCGTCTTGTGTTTCCTGATGCTACTCATTAGCTATAGCTGTAGGATTTATTAGTTTGTAGTATTGTTGTTGAATGTTTGTTTCAGTAGAATAGGAAGTTATTTTAATACTTGTTGTTGTTGATTAATTGAAGATAGAGCTGTGTAAAATTCGAATTGCAAAAAGAATAAAAAAGTAAGACAACAGCAGGTCTAGAACCCCTGACCTCTACACCATCTTCATTCGCAGCAGCACTCCATATAACCATCTGCTCTATTAGCACATTCTGTTGTATATTCCTATCCTTTTTAGTTTAGACAGTTAAAAAAGCAAATATTAAAAAAGAGAGTAAAAGAGACAGCAAAGGGGAATCGAACCCTTGAGCATACCATACGAACAGACGCAACACATCCCTCCCTGACAATCTGCTCTCTAAGAGCTTTTTGTCTCTATTCTTCTTTTGTTTTTCTTTTAACATATTGTTTATCTGTCTTATTTTTTTTCCTAAGCCCGTAATGCATAAAAACCATTTTACGACTTATAGAAGTTGCTTATTCGTAGTTTTCTCGTGTCATATTATTTTTTGCATAGTTTATTTGATTGTATCTTTTATTTGTTTGATTGTGGTGGTCTCAAAACTCCGAATCGACTAAATTGTTTTTTTTTCTTTTTTTTAATAGCGTTTTTGGCCGTTTTCGTACATTCGGGATTTTAGGCCCATTTGGGATTTTAAATAAATTTTTATTTTCATTTTTAATTTAGTTAATTTTGTTTTTTAATAAAATTTAGTTATTCGTTGTTCCCTCGTTTTGCGTGATTTTTATTATTTTATTTTACGTTTTTAATTTTACATCTTCATTTTTACTTTTCTTTTATATCTTTCGTCTTCGATCATTAATCCGATTCCGTTCTTTGAATTTCAGTTTTCAACTCTCCGTCAAACAACGAATCGTGGCTTAATAATTAGCGTTTTTCGTGATTCATTTACGTTTTACGTCTTTCGTATTATTATACACCTATTCTACGACAATCAATACTGATAGTCTAAATCAATGTCTAGTGAAGACAATTGAGAGATAGATGATGACAAGTCATAACAAGGAATGAGAGAATTGTCTTGAGAGACATTTTCATCTTCATTTGAATTATGCGTGGGAACAGAAGAGACATTCCCTTCAATAGGAAGCATGACTCGATCCACGGAGTGAAAAGATGAAGGATTAAGAGGATGAAAGTCAAGAAGAACTCTCTTAAGAAGCCTTGAGAGAATCATGGCATAAGGAAGAGTAGAACGAGATCCATTGAGAACAAATCTTATTCTTCTAGCTATGAAAAATGCAAGGTTGTATGGAGTGGTGGTAGCAACACAATACAACATATGTGCAAGACAAGCGGGCACATGGTTGCGATCACCAACCAAACACATTGCATTTTCCCTAATGATTTCGGCCAAAGGGATCATAAAATCACTAAGATCGCTAGTTAGTAATTCCCAAGGAGTGAGAGCACGAAATTCTCCTTCAAAATTACCAAGAATAGGATGTTCACGAGGTGTAACAAGGGCACGAGAGATGGCCGAAGCCGAAGGAATCTCGGTCACATAATGCACATCAATAGGGGCCGATTCTAAGTGGTTTAAACCCCAAGCATCGGTGAGTCTACATTGACCTTCGTATGGAACTCCAAGAATCTCACCAAATTCCTCAAGAGTGTACACAAAGGTTTTCCCCTTGATGGAAAATCTTATAGATAGACCATTGTTGATGCACATTAGTTTGAACGAGTTAAAGAATTGCATGAGGAAAGAAGGAAAGATTGGATCATCTATATCAAGTAAACAATCAAAGCCAATGGTATTGAACATGAATCCAATGAAGTCAAGTCCAAGAAGGTTAGAAGGAACAATAAATCCTTCATGGAAACAACGAGATTCAAGATTATGATAAGTGTTTTGAAAAGAGCGAGTTTGATTTGACAAAGAATGATTAGGCATGTATCTTCTAGTAAGTAGGTGGTCATTTTGATGTCAATTCGGATTTGTTCTACAAATGGGTTTTAGTGAAATCTCAATGATTATGAACCTAAGGAATCATAGTAACAATACTATGTTAACTCTTATTCCTAGTAAGGTTCTAATTCAATGTCAATTTTAAAAAGCCCCAATTATGAATGTATGAACCCTAGAACAAATTAGATGAAATTGAAAGAAATGACTTAGAGATAATTGATCTTTGATGAAGGATGAGTGAAACCCACAAATCGAAATCAATTAATCTTGAGTAATTGAAGGTTTTAGAAAAACAACAATGGTGGAAAACTGGGGGTTTTCGTCGCTGTGTGTGTGAAGGAGAGAGAGGGTTTTGATTGAAAAGGTTATTTTAATAAAACTGACGCTTTTGCGAAGATTCTGCCCGCGGTTCCTTATCGATAAGGAACCGCGCATTGGAACCGCGCTAGATAAGGAACCGTCTATAGTGGCAGGTCTTTATCAAAGAAAAACAAAGAATGTTTGAAAACCAAAATTTTAAATTACTTAAAAATATATCTTGAACCTTTTAGGATATCATTAGACCACCACAACACTAAGTAATAATGCCTTGTTGAAGGATTACGAGTTGAATCGAGATAGGAAAAGACCGAAATGAATAAACGACTACTCGTAGCAAAGAAGCAAAGGGGAGAGGAGTCAAGGGAAGTGAATCAAGACCAAGAACATTTCTCAAGAGACAAATGCCATTCTTCAAATCGAGGAGACGTAGAGCTTGTGTCATATATAGTGGTTTAAGACGTGCCTTTCCGGCGAAAGTCTAAACGGCTTTGGTAATGAATTATGCCAAGCAATTTTGATGCATAGAATAAGATCATTTTTAAGAGTAGTCTTATTATATTTCAAAACATGAGCAAATTATAGATTCACTTTCTCTCCCACATGATCGGATAATTATTGCTAGAATTAACAATAACAATATCCTTGGAATATTTCAATTCCAAATGTGTAAAATCCACCTATAACTTAATGAAGGAGTTTGGTATCTCAAGGGATTCACTAATCATCCTAAAGATGAGATTATTTGCACAAGTTACACATGATATTGGGCCTACTAACCGTAAGGGTGCAAACCATGGAAATCATGCTTGATACTTTAAGCTTCTACTAACTCACCCTACATCTCCATAGTGAGTCAAGTATCCAAGCAATGAAGGTTTGAGAGGGAAAAAGGAAAGAATCACAAACCACAAATAAATGTCAAGGCAAGGATTCCAAGAACAAGCATATAGTCAATTAATGATCAAAAGAGTGATCAATAGGGCGTGTGGAAAAACGAAAGCGTACCTTGGCCACAAATTGCATTCCAAGCTTTCAAGGAACCAATGTAAAGCCCAACTATGACTAATAGTGACTACTAAGTCTTCAAGGACTAGTATCACTCCTACCCATCTTGATATCATCATTAAATGATGTTGGAAATCAAAGAAGATGAGTCTTCAACAAGTGTAAGTAACTCAATCCACAATCAATAGAATGATTTATCTTCATGAGTACCTACACATAACAAGATGCAAACTAGTAGATACATTTCAAGAGTAAATCTAAAATGCATTAATACTACTAATCTAAATGAGATGCAATATCAACAATTTAAAAGGCTTATTTTCAACAAAAAATAGTTTTGACCAAAGAAAAACTTTAGTACAACTCAACCTTCTAATTTGAGGAGACAATGGATCGATCCAAGTTTTAAAGTACAATATACTTCAAAGATCTTGTGTCACCATCACTTTGATACCAATTGTAGAAACTAGAAGGGGGGGGGGGGGGGGGTTGAATAGTTTCTCATCGGTTTATCTCCTAATTAAAATTCCTTTCAATTAGGTGAGTGCACAAAACTATCTTTTACTTGAAATCTAGTTGCATAATGATTAGATTCAATTCTAATACATTAACAATGTGTAGTAAGTATAATGATAATGAATAAAAGTAATGAGTAAGAAAAGAAACAACCTAGTAGGAAGACACCAAGATTTAAAGTGGTTCGGCAACGAGGCGCTATCCTCGTTCCTACTCCACTCCTTGAGTACACCTTACTCGAGATTTCCACTATATCCACAAGCTCCCTTCTTGGCAGAGAAAACCTTACAACGTCGCTTACATTATTTTTCGACACTAAGCTAAATGTCGAGACCTAATCTTAGCTAGGACCAATCTACACAATGTCGCCCACTTCATCATTTTATGACGCAAGGCTAGATGTCGAGTTATAATCCAAAGCTAGAACCAGTCTTCACAACGTTGCCTACTTCACCATTTTCCGACACAAGGCTAGATGTCGAGTTCTAATCTAAAGCTAGAACCAATCTTCATGACTCTTCACTTTGAAGCTAAGTGAAAACTTCACACAACACAACTACATATCACTTTATAGTTTAGTGAGAACTCACAAGACACAACCACATCACTTTATAGTTTAGTGAGAACTAACACGACTAATTACAACTCAACTAAACATATCCAAGTACACACATGTAGCTTGGATCTACACAACACAAATCCAAGCACACACATGTGCAATAGATTTACACAACTCTAATTCAAGTATTCACATATAGCTTGGATGAACACAGCTAGTCCAAGTATTTACAAATACATTGGATCTACACAAGACACAAATAAACAAATGATGAACATGACTAGATCTTTAGGAGAAGGTGATCTTCATCAATGCTTCATCTTTAATCACATCACAAGTGTGTGAGTGATCTTATCTTTGGACAAGGTAAATAAGGAGATCAAGAGGATAATCAAGAGTAAACATACTTAACACATTAAGTGATCATTTACAAATGACTAGGATTAGATATGAGAAAGAAGGCTGAAAGAGATGTCCAAAAAGGGTTAATGAAAAAGCAGATTTGATCCACTATTTATAGGAGACAAGATTCCAACGGCTATCTGGGGGCGGTTCCTTATCTACCCAGCCGGTTCCTTATCGATAGGGAACCGCGTAGGCACTTAAGGAACCGCGAGTAGTAGACTCCGCTCCTTTTTGTCTTTTAGTGAATTTGAAATATCTGAGGCTGTTTAAACCTTCAAAGGATATTATTATGGCATTTGGAATATGCCATATTCAAATTTACATTTTCATTTTAATAAAACATTTTCTTAAAAATAAAGTTTATTAAAAATCTTTTGTTACATTTGACAAAAGTGAGTTTTAAGGCTAATCACTTTTATGTTCACTAAGCATGATTAAGATATGTTAGTGTAATGATTATTACCTTGATGATAGTGTTTGTTAGATAATTCGTTTTATGATCGTGTTTGACAATAAATGTCTTTGTAATTTGTCGTGATCAAAGCTAAGAAAGATTAATTAACACTAACAATGTTTTTAGGCATTGCTTTGCATTAACAGACTTGGTCAATGATGCGAAAACACATTGATTACCCCTTTCAATGCAATTCAACGATGATATTCTAGGTAATGGACAAGCCACATCTTTTTGAATACATATTCACTTTTTCACTTCCAAATATTTCATGCAATGTTAGCCAACGAAGTATGAAATTTCAAACGCGTCAAGATTACAGACACAATCTCATAGATTTTTAACACGTCAAATGAAAGAGTCATTCATGTTGCCAAGGCGAAGACTAAGAGCTGAACCGAAGCACACCACATTTTTCTATTCACTCAAATACCATGTGCTCAATTGTTTAAGCATGTGCTAAACAAAGAGGACATGGTAAACAATAACAGTCCTGACATGATAAATTACCGTGCATGGCAAGAGCATTTAACAAGCTTTCCATTAGAAAATTGATTTTTGGAAGTGTATTTAGATTCCAAATATGATTCCAGAAACTTTTGTTTAGCATTAATGACAAAGAAACCAATGTGGTTGGGATAACATCTTGATTTTACACTCTAGTTCCCTTTGGATTCATACCCCAAACGATTTTATCCAAGGAACCTATACAAGATATGCGAATTTACGAGATAAATTAAGCCTTTTCTAGATAATCAACTGAAACAACTTTCAATAATCCCATGCACTATTTGTGAATAAATCAAAGACTAATGAGTTAAAAGAAAAAAGGACCTCATGTTGTCCTATATAAACGTCTTTGGAGTATCGGACCCACTTGTATCTCAGAAACAAAAAATAACGATAAGAACCGACTTTGCACCTGTAGAAAACTATTAGGGGGTTGAATAGTTTTTACCGATTAGTTTTACTTACTTTGAAACTTTTTTGTGATTGTGACTAGATATATACGAAGTTTGAATTAACAAAGTAAAAGACTTGAAGTAATAAAGAAACAAACCATAATGCACAACGATTTATAGTGGTTCGGCCTAGCAAGATCTTACTTATCTTGCCCCTACTTCCACTCCTCGAGTATCCACTCAAGAGTTCTACTTCACTAGTAAACGAATCTCCTTTACAACGACAGAGAAACCTTCACACTTAAGCTTACAATCTTTAACGACACATAAGCTAAGATGTCTTGTTCTTTACAATGGCATGAAAACGCCGTATACACTATATACTTGTGGCTTACAATACCAACCACACTATTACACAAGTTGATGGATGAACGGGTACAACAATGGTGATTGTGTAGCTACGCACAAAGTGAAGCCTTGAAGGATCAAAGCTTAGAATGGAGGTTTCTTGTAACCGATCTTGACATGAACAAAGATCTAAATCACAAGTAAAATAATAGACAAGAGAGATTAGAGAGTTAGAATATACTGATATTATAGAGAGAATAGATAGAAAAGGGGTGAAGAATAAGCTTGGACAAGGTTGGTATTTATAGGCAACCATCGAAACCCCACGGACCTCGTCGGACCCTTCACCAAGGGCTCCGCCGGGGGCCGACAGGTCTGACTTTTGTTGTCTCATAAATGTTTGTCCAATATCACAAGTAAACATTGTATCTATCATTTTTTGACTTTATTTATCTGACAACAAAGGTCAAAGTCAACTTTTTGGTCATTTTATTTTTCTATTTTTTTGTTTAAGTATGCTGTGTAAACTTTTATAAAAAGTTTTGTATAAGTTCATGGTCCTAAAAGACTTATATGTTGCTTATATTTCAAACATAAAAATATGTTTGATATTTTGTCATTAACAAAGCGTTAAGTATGATTAAAACGTAAATATCGTTTTAGTGTGATATTTTCATTTACAATCTCCCCCTTTTTGTTGAAGACAAAACATGAACTTATTTTTAGTTTGAATTTAGATCAACATATAAGTTTCTTAGAAATATGGATTTATATTTCTCTTCTTCCCCTTTTTGTCTTAAGAAAAAGGGAAGGTTTGTAATAGAAAAAGAGTTTGAGAGAGATGTTACAATATCATGATTTAAGCAAGATAGACAGCAAACACTTTTTCTATGACTCCCCTCGGTTCAAACTCCCCCTAATTTGGGGAACCAGAAGCCATGGATTATGAAAATCCTGCAAGAGAAGGGTTAGAAAGAAACACATTATTTTTACATGTAGACGAGGTAGCCTAACATCGGACTATATGAATTTACACATTTTTATACAAGAGAGAAAATAAAATATGTGAGTTGTGTTTGTGAGGATTGATTTAATCTTATGATACTTCCCCTAGATTTATGCTCATAATTCCTGCAAAAAAAGTTAGTTTCTCGAGACCAAAAAAGTCGAGATAAAATACAACATTAAAACACATTTATCATAAGTGTACAAATCATAACTTGAATAACAAGGGTTAATTCATCTTTCCCTGAAGTAAATTTACAGCTAGAAGCATGTGAAACATTTGGTAAAGAGAATGAGTTACATTTGACAAACTTAAAAAAATAAGAAAAAAAACAGTCAGACCCACGGACCCTTCTAGGTGTCGGACCCTTGTTGGAAGGGGTCCAACATGTTGTAATGATTCACACGACAATATAGGATATAGAAATAAAGATGAAGATTAAACCAAAAAAGAAAGATTAGATTAGATGAAGGAAAAGAGAAAAACAAGGTTGTGAATTCCTAGTGAGAGAAACACATACGTTTCTCTCTCTACAAAACCAAGGAATGGAAAACACACACACACAAATGAGGCTTAGGAGGCCTTTTATACTAAGTAGTAAGTGTTTAGGAGGCCTTCCTCATTTGTGTGTTCGGGACTAATTCCCGTTTACATAAACATTAATAACTAAGAACTCTCGACACCCTTGAATAGTATTTATCACGAGCTTCGCAACGGTATATTATATGACCATCACTTTAAGTACGACTAACAATCTCCCCCTAAGGGGTGGTCATGTAATATTTGACTTCACTTCGTTGGTGTTGCAGACTTTGAAGCTCGTTGTCTTGAGAGTTCTTTCATAGTTCCTTTCATGACTTGTGATCTTGGATCTTTGATCTTTGCCTTGACTTAATCTTGTAACTTTGCCAGCTTGTGTTCTTGTGTCTTTACCCACATACTCATGTTTTATGTTGACTTGAAAGCTTGTTAACAATCTCCCTTGATCATCAGAGTAGCGGAAGTCTTTGTCTTCAGAAGTTCTTGAGCTTTCTTCATTTATATGAGCATGTGATCTTGAATTACGACGCCACCGTTTGCATTCCTCCGGTTTCCCGTTATACAGTAAGAATACTGTACCTGCGATTAGGTAAGTTCAAAGAACTTCCTTGACAGGGTTTCCGGCTGTGGTAGCCATTCTCAATACTTGAATATATCGAAAGATAATTCATAGTAAGGAGTGAATCAAGCAGTTCCATTCTGCTGATTAAGTCGTCAATTCAATTTCCTGGAACAAGTTTGAATCAATTAAGAATCAAACCATTGTTGCTTTCCAGTTGACACAAGTTTGATTCATATAGAATCGCACAAGTTACCTACCGTAGTGCTGTTTGATGATGACACTGGAAGGATTTCCATTCGTCACTGCAAACACTGAAAAGTATTACTCTAAATGTTCTGGCAAGATCATAAAGATATTGCGTAGAGACCTGGAACGAGTTTGAATCAATTAAGAATCAAACCACTGTTGCTTTCCAGTTAGCATATGTTCAAACTGAATCGTACATATGACCTACCGCAGTGCTGTTTGATGTTAACAATGGAAGGATTTCCATTCATCACTGTGAATACTAGAGAGTATCACTCTGAATGTTCTAGCAATACCACAAGGATAGAGCGTAGGACTCTGTAAATTTTCGCTTGTGTTCTAATGATGAACAACAATTAATATAAGGAATAAGTGTCCTAATGAGATTTTTGATGAATCTCGTTGGCTCTAGAGTCTATAAGTGCACGTTATTTGGTGATCGGAGGCTGGAGCAGACTGCCACCTATTCAATATCTACTATCTCGGAGTGAGAAAGTCGATAGAAATGAGTTGAACTCCGTGACAATAAAACAAACTTCTTTTGAGAGAAGCTTGAGTAGGCTGGGAGGGGTTGTGCATTGCATCACTGGGTCCATGATGCTTTGTCTTCAATACCAGAAATCATCAACGTGATTCTGATAGTAGATGTATTGACCCGGTTTCTGCCTAAGTTGTATGGAGGGCTTCTTTCTTTACACCCTTTATCCTTACATTTCTTTTTCATTCTTCAACCCCTTAAATGCTTACCAAGACGTCATAACTAGCACCTTGTTGTGATTGTTCCAGTGCTAGCTTAAGTCATTAGTCGGCATTTTTCTCGTACACTCAACGACTCCATCTTTCCTAAGGACATCTAATTTCTAATGGATTGTCCCTGGGAAGATCCCTCCAGTTCTGGTTGGATCATAGGACGAATACCTAACCACCTTTTGACACCAATACCATCGTGAATTAATGTGTTGAAGGGTATAGATATCGAAACCAGAAAAACCTGTTGAAAAAGCAATCAAGGTGTTGAAGAAAACAGAGTTTACACCTTGAAGGTTTTTTGTATCACCCAAAATGCTCCCCCTACATATGTGCATCAAAAAAGGAAAGGTTTTTGCACATATTAGGAAGAGAAAGCACTTATATCAAAGATCTTATCCAAGATAACACATTTTAATCACTATTCTCCCCTCAAAAATTGCATGAAATTGAAATTTTTGTGAAATTAGTGATGAAACATGGAGAGAATAATATGTGATGAAACTTTGGAACAAATGTTTATGAAATCATTATATTCCCCCTTGAAAAGAGATTCTATTTAAATAAGGGAGTATATGAGCACATTGTTTTAAAATACCTTGAAAAATTATGCTCAAAAGTCCGTGAAAATTGTGTTCATGAGCTTAAAACTTTGAATGTTTTGATATAAGCTCATGACCGAGAAAAACAAATTTCTCGTTGTTGAGGATAAGTCAACGACTTTCCTTTATTTTAGGGACCGGGTTATAGTCTGACATGTGACTATAAGCCATTATGAGAAGAAAGTAGAAAAAGACATGTTTTGAAAACATTTGAACTCTCATTAGAACTTTATGTACGTCCCCGTGTCATTATTGAACAACATTTCTAAGTACGTCCATATTATCGATGCTGAGAGACATGTCGGAGAAGAATATTTTTGGTATTTTTGAAAGATTTTCTCATTTTTTTATTTTGTTTTTATAGGTTTTATATTTTTGTATTTTGATTTTCTGATAAATACATACAAGATTACTGCGAATGTGCAAGACGTTCAAGTTCATCAGGTGTGAAACTACGCATACCAAGTCGACGAACCAAGAATTCAAATCTGTCTAGAGAAAGAGCTTTGGTGAAGATGTCGGTTAGTTGGTAGTCCGTCTTGACAAAGAACAGTTCGATCGTTCCTTTTTCCACATGCTCCTTTATGAAATGGAATCGGACAGCTATGTGCTTGGTCTTGGAGTGTTGAACCGGGTTGCAGGATATGGCTATGACTGATTGTGAATCACAATAAATAGGAACTTTGTTAGAGTGAAAGCCATTATCCGTGAGTTGTGTTCTCATCCGAAGGACTAGAGCACTACACACGGATAGAGACACATATTCTGCCTCCGCAGTGGACAACACCGTACAGTCTTGTTTTCTTGAAGACCAGCTCACTAGCTTCTCGCCTAAGAATTGTGCTCCACCGGAAGTGCTCTTGAATGTATCATGACACCCTGCATGGTCGGCATCTGAAAAACCAGTGTGATTAAAACCAGAATCCTTCGTATACCAGAGACCCATGTTAATGGTTCCCCGGAGATAACGAAAGATCCTTTTAACCTCCTTGAGGTGCTTCTCGGTTGGCTTAGCCTGGTACCGAGCACATAAACAAGTAGCATGCACAATGTCCGGTCTGCTTGAGGTTAAGTACATAAGGGACCCGATCATACTTCGGTATTTTGTAGCATCTACAAATGTCCCTTTCTTATCCAAATCAAGCTTGTGTTTAGTGTCCATTGGAGTACCAATAGGATCACAGTTATCCATACTAAATTTCGTTAGAATCTCAAGCACATACTTGGACTGATTTATGAAAATACCACGGGGGGATTGGTGAACTTGGAGACCAAGAAAGAACGTCATTTCCCCCATCATGGACATTTCGAATCGACTTTTCATGAGGTCGGCAAATAATATGGAATATTTTGGGTTAGTAGAACCAAATATAATATCATCTACATAGACATGAGCCACCAAGATGTCGTTGCCGTAGTGCTTGATAAACAACGTTGGATCAATGGTTCCTTTGCTGAAGTGATTTTGTAGAAGAAATGATGATAATTCGTCGTACCATGCCCTCGGTGCTTGTTTCAAACCATAAATTGCCTTTTTCAACTTGTAGACATGGCTTGGATGTTCGATATTGATGAAGCCTTCAGGTTGACATACATACACATCTTCTTTTAACGGCCCATGCAAGAAAGCCGTCTTCACGTCCATTTGATACACAGTGAACGATTTGTGTGCAGCATATGCCAAGAAAATCCTAATAGCTTCCATCCGAGCAACCGGGGCGAAGGTGTGACAACCCTGGTTTTGAGGTTCGCCACTTAGTTTTGTTTTGTGCTAGTTGCGTGTCTTTACGTGTTTATGTGCTTACTGGTGTGTATAGATTATGGTTTGGATATCGTTTCTGGTACGGGGTACCTTGTGAATGAAACGATGTGTGATGATTTCATGTTCATGAGTTCACATGGTAGTGACTATGAAGTGAGATGGTGTTATTTGGTGGTTCTAAGTATACGTATATGTATTATAGAAAATCGTATTTTTACGATTTACGGTTTAGCATTTAGAGGTCGCGGATGAGGTAATTAGTCATATGAATATTTTTCGGGATGGTTTTAAGTCATTTAGGACTTAGTTATAAAGTTTATTACAAAATTTGAGATTTTTTTTAAAAGTGTATATTTTACGTCTTTTACGGTAAAACGCGTAAATTTGACTAGTTTTACGGTTTTATGGTTTTGGAAGCTTTAGGAGCTGAAATAAATTAAGGAAAATTAAAGTAATATTAATAAAATAATATTAAATAATAAAAATAAAAAAGAAAAAACGAATTTAGGGGTGTTTGGGTCGGTTTAGACGCACCAAAGAAGAAAGAAAGAAGGGAAAAGCCCAAAACAGGCCCAATGGACTTGTAATTGGATTAGGGGGCCTTTAGGACTTAACCAAATCCAACTCATAACCATAATAATAAGGTTTTTAACCTCCATAACATCTTCTAGCCTAAATTCATCAATGGTGGCCAATTAGGGTTCTTTAAAAATTAGGTTTTCTCATCTTCCATTAAATTAAAGGTAAAACCTTCTTAACCCTTTTCATATTAATTGTTTTTAATGTTTTCTATGATCATCTTATGATGGATTTAGGTTAGGGTTTAATTAAAAACAGTATATTAATCATATTTTAATGATTAAATAAATTAGGGCTTGTAATTAGAGGGATTAGTGTTAATTAATGAGGTTGATTTTGTTAAACCCGTTTTTAAAAACTGGGCAGAATTTTGAGTCTTGATCATATCGGGAGTTCTAGGAACATTCAAGATGCGATCCAAGTATCCCTGAAAAGGTAATTGAAGTGGCTTTATAATGCAAGAAACTAGAACTAAATTGGAGGTCGGGAAGTAGGTCAAAATCAGGTTACAACAGTCGGAGGTCAAAACAGTTTTGTAATCAGCCTGTTTTCTTTTTAAGTTTTTGGTTGTTTGGGGTACTTAGGGTTGCATTGGGACCTTCTCACGAACGTGAGAGATGGTTTATATATTTTAGTAAGTATCTGAACTTGGGATAAGGTTGTGGTTTAGGGTAAGACCCCTTAATGGTAACAAATTTTTAGTACGTTTAAAATCAGGAAATCTGGAATGACAAAAGTAGATATATGTATATCGGGGCCTTAACAGTAGCTTTAAGGTTAGGGCAAGTGGGAGGTGTTAGCCAACATATGTAAAAGTATGAATATTCCTTTTACAGAAACCATGGGTATGTTTAAGTGGACGTTTGACTTAAAGTTTTGAGACCTAAAAACTGGGACTGTTTTGTGTAAAATATGAACGGGATAGTTATTAAACTTAACCAACTTAAGGACTTGTTAAGGAAGGGTAATGGGGTGATTAGAGCTTATATATGAGGTATTTATATGGGAATAGGCTAGATGTCCATCATAGGTTGATGAACCATCTTAGTGATTGGTTTGTGTATTGATTGCGTGTTTTTGGTTTGTTAGCTTGTTGCTAGTGCGAGGACTTGTGAAGAAGCAATCAGGTGAGTTTCATAGTCCCATGTTTACTATTGATTTTTACTTCCAGATGGGATGGAAGAGACACTGTGTTGAATTATTTTCTAAATTAATGGTGTGAATGTTTAAGGTTTGAGATGGACTTGTGTGTACATTTATGTGATTAACTGCTATGTGATTCTTGTTTGTGTGTGATCTGGATTGGAAAGGTACATAGGTGTATGGGCGCCTATGGGACCTATGGTTAATGACAAGGCGTGATGCCTTGGAAATTGTGATTGTTGGTAAGGCGTGATGCCTTGGAAATTGTGATTGTTGGTAAGGCGTGATGCCTTGGAAATTGTGATTGTTGGTAAGGCGTGATGCCTTGGAATTGTAATGATTGATTGAACTTGAATGCTAGTTGTTAGTACATGATTGTAGCGCATTGTCCATATGTTTATTGGTTTATGGTATTCACAGCTTATGACTTGTCTTGTGTTGGAGTCTAAACCTATGACTCTCACCAACTTTATGTTGACGTGTTTTAGTGTCTCTTTCAGGTAATGCTATGGGTAGGCATGAGAACTTAAGTGGCTAGGATTTGGAGAGCGTAGGAATGCATATAGAAGGATATCACCGTTTCCTTCTTAGTTTTTATTTGATCATTTTAATAAGTGTTACAGTGGCACCTATATGTTTGTTTGGTTTATGTTTATTGTTTGTCTTGGGTAAGAGGTAGGACTGTTACCTACTTACCTAGACTCCTGCATGTTGAGATATTGTCATGACATTTGTGTCACCATTTATGACATTTCTTATATCATTTAGTTATGTCTATAGACACGCTATTGTCGTGATGATATCCATACGTCGTGCCCCATATTCCGCCATGGTGGGGTGTGACATAATGGTATCAGAGACAGTGGTTATAGAGAATTAGGTTGCCTAGTCGTGTAGCCTAGTCTATAGCTTAAGGGTCCCTGCATATAGGCGTCATAGGAGTATGTGTGCATTTTATTATAATTGATGTGTTTGAATGTTATTTATTGTGATGTTTTGACTAGTATGAATTGAACCATAGTAAGTTCATACTTAGCCACATGTTATTTTCTTTTTGGGTGGTGACTAGTGCAGGTTGAACCATAATCGTCCACACTAGTCATTGTCGTATTTTGCTTAAATTATACTTTATAGTACATAATTTGGTACATGGTAGGTCTATCTTTTGTTGGGTTATTTTATGTACCTGAGGTACAATATTTTTCTTTTGATGTTTAAGTCATGTTCCCTAAGAATCGTGTGGTGGTTCGAGTTACTAGGAGTACATGGGTAGGAAGGATTTTAAGCCGTTTCCACTCTTATGGGCGACATGACTTATAACTGATTATGTTTTCGTTTTGGATTTAGTCTAGGCTGTTTAAGCTAGACTATGGATTTCTGTATTCCAAGAGTTTTATTATGTTATTTTTATAGATGGAGTTTTGGATCTTATTGGTTATGTGGTTATGAGCTTATGTGAGTAGATGGATTTATGTGTTATATGTTGTATTGATTCTTATAAGTGTCATCATAGGAGGGAGTGCATTAGGGAAAGGGTAATTGTATAAGTATGGTGGCCAACATAGTTATACAAGTACCACAACTTCAATGGGTTCCCAAGTATAGTTGCATGAAAGAGGGTTAGTACATGCTTGTATATGATGGGATGTAGAATTTGGGTATACGTATTATATATGAGTTTATGTAATGGCTACCTACGATATGGCTATTGTTCTTTTTGTGTTATATGTTTTGGGTTATAGATGTGTTGTGTGATTTTGGGGTCACACGATATGGTTTGGTTTTGGAGGTGGGCTTTATGCCTTGTTGTGGCACGGTGAGATGGTGATTACTCGTATGGAAAAAACGAGCGTATAAAGCGATTGATTGACTTACGTGTATGATAATGAGTATGTTTAGAGGATTCAATAGGTATACATATGCGGATATATATATACTACTATGTGTTAAGTTATGGTATATGGTCGTTCACTAGTTATTATAGCTTGAACGTACCTTGTGTTTGTTCGTGTTTTATGGTGCTGGAGTTTGGTGGAGTTTCAACGACGTTTTGAATCTTTTGAACTCTGTCTTGTAGCGTATTCTTTGAGTTTCGTATTTCACGTGTACGTTTTAAAACGTTGTTCTTGGTTTTAAGTCTATTGAAATAACCTGGGATTTCTTTTGAGATAATGAAATCTTTTGTGTTGAGTCTTACATTTCTTTTGGTTGGTATATGGAAAAAGGGGACTTGGAAATCTAGTATAGGGTTAGATAGTTGGTCGTATTCGGTAAAATAAGGGTAAGGTGTTGGGGTCGTGTTTGAAACAAGATGTAACATAAGATTTCTTTTTAGTCAACACTTATTTATTTCAAATTCTAAAAGACTTTCTTTAAAATAAAGCGAAGTAAAATTTCTTTCTACTTACATAGTTTATATAATTGGCTTTAACCGATTCACGTCATTTATAATTATTAATTCAAGGTTAAATTGAGTTTTTGAAGATTTCACATACAATTTTATCTTTCATTAATATAAAACTATTTCGGTCATAACTTGTTCGTTTTTAGAGCTTTTTGAGTGATTCAAAAGCCAAAAATTACGTACTCGGAACGTACTTTTCAAATATTCAGAAAGTATAGTCATGGGAGGTCAGTGGACTGGTCGGAATTGTTGTACAAGTGTCGGGTTCAAGGTTGAGTTTTGAATAGTAGTTTATTTTTATTTGGGGTGCACGGGATACCTAGTCCTTGGGTTGAGTTTTGAGATCGCCTAGAAGGTTGTTTGTAGATGGTTTGAGTCACATAGATGTGGGGAGGTAAAAAAAGTAATAACAATAATAAATAAGAGTATATTCTTTTGGAAAGGTCGGTCTTTTTCACGGTTTAAATAATATGTTGCGGGGCGTAATATGTTTTGGTTGCCATTGGGTGTTTCTTGGATTATTTTTCATTGTCATGGGTCATTTTGAATTGATACATGTTCTTGGTTTGAGTTTTCTTTTGAGTCTCGTGGTTTTTGACTTGTTTTAATTGGTGCACGTGAAATGTCGTTAGTTATCCGTTGGTTTGATTCGTTGATCGCATCTGATGGATTCAGGATGTAGTTTTGGTTTCGTATTGTTCGGGATCGTTGAGGTAGTCGTATGAAAGACTTGGTCGCGTCTACACGCTTAAGTAGGTGACCATGAGAGAACGGTCGGAATACCCTTAGTGGGGAGGAAAGAAGTTCGTAGACGAACTAGTGTGGTCATGAGGTCTCTTAGGAGTACCAAGGAGATGAATAGAGATTTGTGGGATATTAGCACAAGTAACGCGCCATAGAGAGTGTTGGAAGGGGAAGTAATACCTCAAAGGTATTTATGATTGTTCGTAGGGCATGTAAGTTTTCCGAAAATTTCCTGAAATTTAGTAGGTTTGCCTATTACTGTGAGGTAGAACCATAAATAGAGAAAGTAGGAGAAGTGAGAGGAGTTGTAGTTAGTGCCCTTCTAAGGCAAATCGTTGATGGAGTGATTTAAAAAAAACAAGAGCTGTTAGAGATTGCAAGGAATGCCGGATAAAAGTTGAGTTGCTTAGTAGTAGATTGGATGTGGAAAGAGGTTGAGTGGTCTGATGAGAGGAAGTACCGGTCTTTTAAGATGCGTGTAGAATTTTGCAAGTAGAACGAGGTAGAAATTTATTCGTATTGCCGCTAAAAGAGGGTGCAAGGAGGACATAGTTGAAACTGCTAAGGATGTTGTATGAACACTTTGGGTTTACGGTTATGTATTTGGCTTCACCAAAGCACTAGCGGTTTTCATGGTGTCAATGAACCATGTGTGCATGAACGTGTATAAATGAGTTGTCATCGGGAGCGTCGACGACATCTTGAACTACTCAAATCTGAGAAGGAGAGTGAGGCGAATTATGTGTTGGTTTTGGAGTGGATTTATACGTGAGATTTTAGAGTGTGAGTTTTTAGTATTAAGTTTACCATGATGAGTAGTTAGAGATGATGGCGTATCATGGAACCAACAAGGGGCGAAGTGAAGAAGGAT
This sequence comes from Glebionis coronaria, assembly GCA_025667525.1. NCBI lineage: Eukaryota > Viridiplantae > Streptophyta > Magnoliopsida > Asterales > Asteraceae > Glebionis > Glebionis coronaria. The sequence goes on along the minus strand of CM046877.1, from coordinate 191,912,499 downwards.
GAGGAAGCGTTATGGAGGCTGAAGAGGTGGATTGGATAATGAGCCGATCTTGGCATTATCGGAAGGACCGGATGAATTCGCGAAGCATGACGATACGTAGAGCAAGGATTTGGACGCGTACGAGGACGACAAAGAAAGGCGATCGCTTATACGTTGCAGGAACTGAAGATTTGGAAGAACTAGATGGACTTAGTTAGTAGGGCTGGATTGTTATATCTGCCTAGAATGCTAGAGGCATTTGGTGTACGAGACGTGGAGAATGATCTATACGGATCATGAACGTCTCCAACACATATTCAATCATCTTGATTGAACATTTGGCAAAGGAGGAAACCACTAGAGTTAGTGACAAAGTTATGTAGGGAGTTTCACCCATAGTAACGGGTGGTATGTTTTGGTAAAATGGAAGAGTTGATGTAGAGTTTTGTAGGTCCATTTATGATCTTTAGAAAGATCGGACCATTAGCTTATGAGCATAGAATTTCCTGGGGGAAATGAGTTGTATACATGATACATTTCATGTATTGAGATTGGTAAAGGTTATTTGAGGATGCATTTTGCATGTACGGTTATTCGGGACTTGTGTTAATGAGAGTCTTTGTTTTATCAAAGAGTCATCTAGGAGATTTATTGACTGTGAGGTCAAGAGTTTGGCAAAGAGTTTAATTGTTTTTGGTTTGTATATGTGGTATTTTGAAACTTGAACTAAAGTTCACGTGGAAATGAGAGGAGTTCTTTTAGAACAAGTATCCTCGCGTGAGTTGTTGTCTGTGTGTTTGATCCTAAGGAGTAAATCTCGGGACGAGATTTCTATTAGGAGGGAGTGATGTGACAACCCTGGTTTTGAGGTTCGCCACTTAGTTTTGTTTTGTGCTAGTTGCGTGTCTTTACGTGTTTATGTGCTTATTGGTGTGTATAGATTGTGATTTGGATATCGTTTCCGGTACGGAGTACCTTGTGAATGAAACGATGTGTGATGATTTCATGTTCATGATTTCACATGGTAGTGACTATGAAGTGAGATGGTGTTATTTGGTGGTTCTAAGTATACGTATATGTATTATAGAAAATCGTATTTTTACGATTTACGGTTTAGCATTTAGAGGTCGCGGATGAGGTAATTAGGCATATGAATATTTTTCGGGATGGTTTTAAGTCATTTAGGACTTAGTTATAAAGTTTATTGCAAAATTTGAGATTTTTTTTAAAAGTGTATATTTTACGTCTTTTACGGTAAAACACGTAAATTTGACTAGTTTTACGGTTTTGTGGTTTTTGGAAGCTTTAGGAGCTGAAATAAATTAAGGAAAATTAAAGTAATATTAATAACATAATATTAAATAATAAAAATAAAAAAGAAAAAACGAATTTAGGGGTGTTTGGGTCGGTTTAGACGCACCAAAGAAGAAAGAAAGAAGGGAAAAGCCCAAAACAGGCCCAATGGACTTGTAATTGGATTAGGGGACCTTTAGGACTTAACCAAACCTAAATCATAACCATAATAATCAGGTTTTTAACCTCCATAACATCTTCTAGCCGAAATTCACCAATGGTGGCCAATTAGGGTTCTTTAAAAATTAGGTTTTCTCATCTTCCATTAAATTAAAGGTAAAACCTTCTTAACCCTTTTCATATTAATTGTTTTTAATGTTTTCTATGATCATCTTATGATGGATTTAGGTTAGGGTTTAATTAAAAACAGTATATTAATCATATTTTAATGATTAAATAAATTAGGGCTTGTAATTAGAGGGATTATGGTTAATTAATGAGGTTGATTTTGTTAAACCCGTTTTTAAAAACTAGGCAGAATTTTGAGTCAATTGTTTTGATCATATCGGGAGTTCTAGGAACATTCAAGATGCGATCCAAGTATCCCTTAAAAGGTAATTGAAGTGGCTTTCTAATGCAAGAAACTAGAACTAAATTGGAGGTCGGGAAGTGGGTCAAAAACAGGTTACAAGAGTCGGAGGTCAAAACAGTTTTGTAATAAGCCTGTTTTCTTTTTAAGTTTTTGGTTGTTTGGGGTACTTAGGGTTGCATTGGGACCTTCTCACGAACGTGAGAGATGGTTTATATATTGCAGTAAGTATCTGAACTTGGGCTAAGGTTGTGGTTTAGGGTAAGACCCCTTAATGGTAACAAACTTTTAGTACGTTTAAAATCAGGAAATCTGGAATGACAAAAGTAGATATATGTATATCGGGGCCTTAACAGTAGCTTTAAGGTTAGGGCAAGTGGGAGGTGTTAGCCAATATATTTAAAAGTATGAATATTCCTTTTACAGAAACCATGGGTATGTTTAAGTGGATGTTTGACTTAAAGTTTTGAGACCTAAAAACTGGGACTGTTTTGTGTAAAATATGAACGGGATAGTTATTAAACTTAACCAACTTAAGGACTTGTTAAGGAAAGGTAATGGGGTGATTAGAGCTTATATATAAGGTATTTATATGGGAATAGGCTAGATGTCCATCATAGGTTGATGAGCCATCTTAGTGATTGGTTTGTGTATTGATTGCGTGTTTTTGGTTTGTTAGCTTGTTGCTAGTGCGAGGACTTGTGAAGAAGCAATCAGGTGAGTTTCATAGTCCCATGTTTACTATTGATTTTGACTTCCAGATGGGATGGAAGAGACACTGTGTTGAACTATTTTCTAAATTAATGCTGTGAATGTTTAAGGTTTGAGATGGACTTGTGTGTACATTTATGTGATTAACTGCTATGTGATTCTTGTTTGTGTGTGATCTGGATTGGAAAGGTACATAGGTGTATGGGCGCCTATGGGACCTATGGTTAATGACAAGGCGTTATGCCTTGGAAATTGTGATTGTTGGTAAGGCGTGATGCCTTGGAAATTGTGATTGTTGGTAAGGTGTGATGCCTTGGAAATTGTGATTGTTGGTAAGGCGTGATGCCTTGGAATTGTAATGATTGATTGAACTTGAATGCTAGTTGTTAGTACATGATTGTAGCGCATTGTCCATATGTTTATTGGTTTATGGTATTCACAGCTTATGACTTGTCTTGTGTTGGAGTCTAAACCTATGACTCTCACCAACTTTATGTTAACGTGTTTTAGTGTCTCTTTCAGGTGATGCTAAGGGTAGGCATGAGAACTTAAGTGGCTAGGATTTGGAGAGCGTAGGAATGCATATAGAAGGATATCCCCGTTTCCTTCTTAGTTATTATTTGTTCATTTAATAAGTGATACAGTGGCACCTATATGTTTGTTTGGTTTATGTTTATTGTTTGTCTTGGGTAAGAGGTAGGACTGTTACCTACTTACCTAGACTCCTGCATGTTGAGATATTGTCATGACATTTGTGTCACCATTTATGACATTTCTTATATCATTTAGTTATCTCTATAGACACGCTATTGTTGTGATGATATCCATACGTCGTGCCCCATATTCCGCCATGGTGGGGTGTGACAAAAGGATTCTGCGAAGTCAATTCCTTCCTTCTGTTTATAACCTCTCACAACTAACCGTGTCTTGTTCCTAATGACCGTTTGCTCCTCATCCATCTTGTTTTTGAATAACCATTTCAGGGTAAGCGGATCGATATTGGCCGGTCGAGGTACTAACTCCCATACATCAAGCCGGATGAATGGATTGAGTTCTTCTTGCATAGACTCAATCCATGATGCATCGGTCATTGCTTCTTTCACACTTACTGGTTCCATTGTGCTGACTGATAGTGCATAGATACACATATCACCATCGGTACGCAGCTGATTTCATGTTGAGACCGGTCGTGAGAGATTGCCAATCACTTGAACCAAAGGGTGATTCTTAGTCCATTTGTGTTCATGTGGAAGTGTATGAGAAATTTGATGCGAGCTCGACGGATCCACGTATGATGTTGAAGGCTGAGTAGTACTTGTGGAAGCCGCAAATGGGTTAACAAACTCATGTTCGTTGAGCATCGCATTGTTTGCATTTTCAGCATCTATTTCATTCTGAAGATGAACATGATTAGGAATTTGCTGAGAATGTTGTTGAGTTGTGTCAGCAGTCGGAGAAGTGGTTGGAATATTTGGAGGCAATATGGTTGAGGTTGACGTAGATGGTGCAGAAGTAGATGCCGTTGGTGTAGATGCAATCGGAGGTTCTTGAACTACCGTAGCAGGTGCAGCCGGGGCATTTTGAGGAACACCAAATGACGAAGGACCCTCCATATATTCATCATAGATTGGCCCAAATAAAACTTCCAAGTCACGTTCCGATGGTTGTAACGATGAGATTGCTGACGGTACAAATTGAAGCGCGAATCCTGAACTTACGTGTCCAGAAGTCTGACCTTGAAGCTCGGGATGTGAACTTTTATGCTGAGAGGCCATACCCGAGAGTTCATCAAAGGTAACGTTCATAGTCTCCATTACCTTTCTTGTCCTTTGATTATAAACCCTGTAAGCACAGGCAGTTGAAGAATAACCAATGAAAAAGCCAATATCAACTTTAGGTTCAAGTTTACCGATATCTTCACGATCATTCTTCGGATAACATAAAGCACCAAAGACATGTAAAAATGAAATATCCGGTTTTCTTCCATTAATGATCTCATAAGGTGTTTTGTTGAAGCGGGTGTGAATAATGGAGCGGGTTTGAGTATAACATGCAGTTGCTATAGCATCAGCCCAAAGGAATAACGGTGCACTGGAGGAGAGAAGCATCGTCCGAGCAGCTTCAACTAACGTACGATTCCTCCGTTCCACAACTCCATTCTGCTCTGGAGTTTTTACAGCCGAAGTTTGATGAGAAATCCCAACTTCGTCAAAATAAGCTTTCAGTTTCTGATTGGTGAATTCTGTACCGTTATCCGTTCTTACAATGACAACAGGGGCTTGAAGTAGCACTGATGTTTTCATCAGGAAATTAATAATTACATCAGGGGTTTCATCTTTCGAAGCAAGAAAATGAACCCATGTGTAACGAGAATAGTCATCCACAATGACAAGGACATACCGCTTTCCATTAATACTTTTGATTCTCATTAGGCAACACAAATCCATATGTAGGAGATGTAACCTATTCGTTGAGTTGGGAACAGGTTTGGGTTTGTGAGGCTTCTTCTTACTTTTACCTTGCTCACATGAAGGACAAAGATGGTCTTTTATGTATTTAAACTTTGGAAGACCGGTAACAAGATCATCTTTCGCAAGTTGGGTGATGGCATCGAAATTGAGATGAGATAACCTTTGATGCCATAACCATGACTTTGTTGATGTAGCTCGGGCCATGAGACAAATTGGAGAAGCAACAGACATTTGAAAAAGATCAATGGTGTAAAGGTTGGTGGTACGATTTCCTTTCAACAAATCAATTCCTTCAAGATCTCTTACAAAACATGTATGACTTCTGAAAGCAACCTCCAAGTCCGAGTCACAAAATTGCCCAACCGAGAACAAATTATGTCCCAAGCCATCAACAAAAGATACTCTGGTGATGATTATATTTCCCCAATGAAGATCACCATAGCCTAGAATTGCCGCAACATGATAATTTCCAAATCGAACAGTTCCCATGAAACGCCATACAAAGTTTTTGAGAAGACTTCGATTCCCAGTCATATGTTTGGAACAGACCGAGTCCATGCACCAGAGACAAATTTTAACAGCCTGCCAATGATAAGAGAAGAAAATATTTTGGCAACCGATGAAATAGGTTCCTGTAGGGTTATAAGATAATCAAGCCGTATCACATACCGACGTTTGACTGTCAGTATGAGATCTACTAGTGTCGATAATTTTGCCACTACAGTCAAAATGTCTTCCAATAGGCAACCATTTAGAGGTGAATCTAGGGCTACTAGGCTTAGCAAGACTTTTTGTGGACCCTACATGCGTACTTTTTGGAACATACACCTTAGCCTTAGGAGTGCGTTGTTGTTCACTGACTGACAGCTTGTCAATTCGAGTGTAACCACCATAATTCAACCCATTCATAGTCAAACCACAAGCATCATGACTAAAAGTAAAGAAACATTTATTACATTTAGCACAAATAACTTCAGATTTTTCATTCCGAATAGCAAGCTTAAAGTCATTACATTCAGAAGAATTAGGTTTCTGATTATGATTAAAAAGCGGTAAATTCCTAGGGTGTTCTTCTACTTCCACATTATTGATCTTGGGGCGACTACTTCTAGAGGCAAAAGGGACCCTATCATTCCTTGTATTGCTCGTAGGCTGTGGCCTTCTGCTCTTAGTGTAGTTGTTTATTCCTGTAGAAGAAGACACGCGTCTATTAGAATTAGCACTTTTTAAATCAATAACTTGTGGTTGAGTTATAGTGATCAGTTTTTTGTCCTAACGCTTGCTTTACGTTGTTTGCTAGGCACAGAGGGAGAACTAACACAAAACATTCCTAGGGAAATCACAGTAGTTTTCGTTCCAACAACCTTGGGAAAGGGTGTCACAGCAATACGAGTGGGTCCCGAGGTTGCTGGTTTCTGGATCATCGTATCCACAATCGAGCTAGGTTCAGAAGTCTTATCTTTTAACAAGGCCTTTAACTTACAGTTCTCACAGATTTTATCAATAAGTTTCTGATAGACAGATTTACTTTGTTCAACAACCCGCTTATATGAAACAACAACAAATTCTAAATCTGCAATCTTAGCCTTAAGCTTCTGAACATTACCACCACTAGCACTCTCTAACCCTGACGAGGCCAAATTCGTTTCCGAAACCCCTCCTAACTGAGCCTGCAATCGTGCGATTGTTTGTTGCATTTCATTGTAAGCTTTTTCATACGAAATCTTGTCATATTTGCATTCATCACATTTTTTGACAAATTGATTCCAAAGATCGGTGAATTCTTTATCCTTTTTAATGACATAAGATTCCATTTTCTCTTTCATAAGATCAAGCTCAGTTTGGAGGTTTTCATTATGCGACATAGAGGTACCTAACTCAACAGGGCTACTATCAATACAATCACGAGCTTTAGAGAGGCGTTCAAGATCGTTTTCCAAAACTTTGATTTTATCAAGAGATTCATCAGCTTCCTTCGTCAATGATTTAAAGTCTTCAACAAAGTTGGCTAATTCTTTTAGAAAAGCGTTTTTCAAATTTCCTAACCGAGCATCAACTTGATTAATAATCGGATTAATATCATTTTGAAGAATTTTCTGAACCTCAATCTGAACAGGTAATGTAAAATTACCTCCAGTTATTTTTGAATTAACAACACGTTTAAGGATGACAAAGTTATCTTTAAGCTCGTTTAGAAATCGACGAGTGATACTCGGTTTAGGAGGGTCATCAGACAATTACTCACTTGGTAGAAAAAGCATTTCAGTACTCGTTTTAGACCGAACAAAAATAGTTGGAGGATTAACTTTCGGATAATAAACGGGTATCACTTCTTTATCAAGCTTTTTCATTCTTAAACGAGTCTCTACAGCAAGTTCAGTAGTTTCCTCAGAATCATGCACACTAGGAGGATCATGCTCATCAGACAATAGCACACTACCATTATATAAAGTTTCATTAGTGGCCTGAACTTGCTTAAGGTATCTGGGATTAGGGGGAAGAGGACAACCTAAAGCCAATTTATATCGAGTGTAATTTATCTCATTCACTTTTGGTACGAGCATATTTATCGGCTGCATAGTTTGGCCACGTTTTACTAAAAGGTTGTCTAATTCTCTAATCCTATCCTGAGCTTTGCAAAAATCTTCAAGAAGCCCATCTTCTCGAATTTTGAAATCATGTTTCAGCTTTTTTCGTTCTTCTTTTAAATCCAAAATAATAGATTTTTCAGTTGAAAGCTATTTATTAAGAGAAGTGATTTCATCATTCAATTCGCTTATCTTTTTAGCACTACTTAAGTGTAAGGCATTTAATTTCTTAGTGGTGCATTTTTCTTGATAAACCGATGTAGCATGAGCTTGTTCAAGTTCCTTGATTTTAGCATGATGAATCTCAAAACTTTTCTCCCGTTCCTTATATCCCGCAAGCTTAGTGGTCAATTTGGCATTAGTTTCTCTAAACTTATTATTAACCATCGTAGCATGATCTACATCCTTAGCAAGCTTATCAAATAGAGATTTATAATACGCATGTGTCTCATCAGGAAGGGTTGTAGGCTGAGTAACTTGATCCACACTAAGGTCCACACTAGGCTCATTCGAAATAATATTACTATTATTCATTTGATCCTCGTGTGTCTCAATGTAGGACTCAAGCATCTCATTATACTCCTCCTCCTGATTAGACATATTATATATATCATTATCATCAAGACTTGGGTGTACCTCAGAGGGACCGTCTGAATCATAGACAGGAGCTCTGTCATCATGCATTCCTGAGGTTGATGCTTGCTGTAAGTTTTCCATCAAGATGTAGTTGGCATTCACCTCTTCTTCCTCGTCATATTCTGCAGCAGAAGCCATAAGATCAAGTTCCTCAGCTTGAAGTGGAATCCCTGCCTCTTCCTTTTGTGCTATGAGAAGCTGAGTCTGAAGATAAGCATCATCCCTCTTCTTTTTGGCTGTGCAATCTCTAGCATAATGACCAAATCCTCTGTAGTTGTAGCACTGAACCTAAAGATTGTTGTTTCCATTTCTCGTACCAGTATTCTCAGCCCTTGCAGCCACAATGTTTCCCATCTAGTTACCAACCGCTGGCACAACTATTAACCCATTCTGATTACCCACATTCGAAACACCCGGATTTTGACCAGGGTTTTGACCATACTGATTTCCTGCATTGCCAACGGTCTGCCCAGCATTCTGACCATATTGTTGAAACTGAGTCCCCGTGTTTCCAGCAACTACCAATTGGCGATCTTGATTCGCATTCATGAACGGTTGAGCAATCTGCCTATTTCTAGTGTTCGAGGAGATTCTCTGATTGTTGTTGGTGGGGTTAATGGTGAATTTGAATGCCTTTGCAAGTAGCGCAAGACCAGTATTAATAGCATGAGTAGGATCGGTGATGTCATCAAAACAGGTTATGGGTTGTTGTAAGTAATTCATAGCAGCATGATGTTGATATCCATAAGCGGTGAGTTGTTGTTGTTGTTTGTGGCAGGAAGTTACTTGATGAGGGTTGATGGTAGGGTACCATGGGATATGACATAGATGATGGAGAGTTTGCCATAAAAGCCAATGGATCTTGTGTCTTGGCACGTCTTTCTGCCCTAACTTCGTTAGCTTCATCTTGATTCATCTTCAAATAGTCATAAACTTGAGTGTAGTCCACGACATGAAGATCCTTGGTTTGATTGACAAGAGTGACATATTGTGACCATTCAGAAGGAAGATTATCAAGAAATTTGATGTTGGTAGCAATTTGTGCAGGTTCATGTTTGTTTCTTCTAAGATGGTTCATGAGGGTTGAAAACCGATGATAATAAGGTTCAATTTGTTCCCCTTCAGTAGACGTAAATTTCTCCCATTCACGAAGCAACTTAGTTTCCTTTTCTTGTAAACCGATTTCACTGCCCTTCATCATTTTCTGAATCCTAAGACACATCTCGTGTGCGGTTTCACAACTATCGACAGCAGCATAAACATCTTCAGGAAGTCCCATAAGAATGACTTGAATTGCTTGATCATCATCGTCGAGTTGTTTGGATTCAGCTTCAGTTAATTCTTCATCCGTTTGCTCATGACTAGAGTCAGCCACTGGGTTAGCATTCGTAGGATCTCCAGGCACAATAATTGTTCTTCTAACACACGGGCCCTTTTGAATCGAGTTGACAATCAACTTTCCCAGAGGTTTACATTTTGCATAACGAAGGAGACGACTAGCCCATGTAGTGTAGTTCTCCTTGGTAAGCATGGGTGGACGATTCTCAGTACCCGCAGCATAAATATCTTGTTGAGACGTCATCGTAGAAGTCATGTGAACAACAGGATCTCAATTCGTAGAAAGCGTGTGATGATGTTGAAATTCCGAAACTTCCAATTTTTTTCTCAGTCCGACAATAAATTCCTCAGTCCGACAAAACGGTAAGCTGAAAAAAATTGTGTATCGCCAAATTTTGAAATTGAGTTCGAGATAGCCAAAAACTAGTAGGGAAAAATTTGATTTTACTTGATGGTGGCTAAGACTAAAAATTACTCAGTCCGATTTTTTTTAATCTTCGTGTAAACTATGTTCCGAGACTAGTCTAGATGGTGGCTAAGACTAAAAATTACTCAAACAAAATTTCCATCGGAATGCCCAACGGAAAATTCTATCAGAATGTGCTTCTATCGGAATGTCCCTCTATCGGAATGTCCCTCTATCGGAATGTCCCTCTATCGGAATGTCCCTCTATCGGAATGTCCTTCGATCGGAATGATGGATCTGTCGGAATGTTGATCTGTCTCAATGTTGCTTGTATCAGAATGTATAGATCGGAATGTCACCCTATCTGAATATGGGATCTGTCGGAATGATGACCTATCGGAATGTGTACCCGTCGGAATATCTAGATCGCAATATAGCTAAAACAAATTGGACAGAGTAACGACTCACAAATCCCTTAAGACCGTCGGAATCCCAGATCGCAATGTACGATTGGAATGTCACGTCGGAATAAGGTATCGAAATCCTTAGATCGCAAAGTAGAACCTAGTGGTTATTGCGATCTGGCCTCACTCCCTTTGTACTTTCCGATGGTGATACTTGCAAGAATTTCGGAATGATGAAAAAACAAGAAATTTCTCAACTTTTGATCCAAAAGACTTGTGTTTTAGCCAAAACCAAGATGCCCAAATCACTACTACACGATTTAAAGAAGGTATACGACTTAGAAACACAAACAAACACGAATTTTTTTGATGTTTTGGCGAAAAACAATCAAAATCACACGAAATGCTTAAATACGAATCTCTTGGCGAATGATACCACTTGTTGTAATGATTCACACGACAATATAGGATATAGAAATAAAGATGAAGATTAAACCAAAAAAGAAAGATTAGATTAGATGAAGGAAAAGAGAAAAACAAGGTTGTGAATTCCTAGTGAGAGAAACACATACGTTTCTCTCTCTACAAAACCAAGGAATGGAAAACACACACACACAAATGAGGCTTAGGAGGCCTTTTATACTAAGTAGTAAGTGTTTAGGAGGCCTTCCTCATTTGTGTGTTCGGGACTAATTCCCGTTTACATAAACATTAATAACTAAGAACTCTCGACACCGTTGAATAGTATTTATCACGAGCTTCGCAACGGTATATTATATGACCATCACTTTAAGTACGGCTAACACAGCATGTCTAGAGACAAAAAAGAAAAAAAGGTGAAAATCAAGAGCCCGAGAGTTTTGTAGAGTGAACGCTACTGAGAAGGGGGTGCAGGATTGCAAGAATGCTATCAAGGACATTATGAAGGACTACACGCATATCTTGACGAAGATCCATGATTCGAGAATGTGTGTAGTGAGAATGGTCACATTATGGGGAAATAAGTAGATTGGTGGGGTGAAGGTGGACCTATAAATTTGAGGAGGTAGGTGAGGTTCCATGAAGAGCAATGTGTTGTTGGGTTTCTCTTAGATGCCTATGAACCATATCATTGAAGGCTTGTTGTCGATTGAAGTTTCATTGGTTTTGAGTGGTGGGAGGTGGTAAAGCACTAGTTGGGGAGGATTGAGATGATAAATGATGGAAATAAGGCTCTTCGATCCATAATGAATCATCTAAGTCCATGAAGGATGGAATTGGCGGTGTAGTGGTGAAGGAGATATTTGGTACAGGAAGTGTTTGTGGTGGTGGTGCGGAGAATGGTGGTGGATTGAGCGGAGGAGGCATTGGAGGAAGGGGTGATTCATTTGTAGCATTTGCTACAATAGGTTGTGAGTGAGGTGGTGATATTGGGGGTGTGTCAAAGATCTCTATAGGTGATGAGATTTGGATGTTAGGAGTAGAAGTGTTTGATGGAGACGAGGTTGTGATAGGTGAAGACAGATTGGATGAGTGTGGTGACCTTTAGTTTCTCAAGATATCTCCCAATTCTTGAGGGATTTCTTGGTAGATGGGTGATTTATGAGGGTTTTGAGAGGATGGTGGTGGAGTTGAGGGTTTAGGAAAGCCGAAGCATGAAGGACAGACACTTATACGTTTCGTTCTTTTAAGAGGTTTGCTAGAGGAATAGGAACCTTTGGTCATGGTGAAATTTCTGAGATTTGTGTTAGGGAAATGGATGAGTGAGTGAGAAAATTTAAAGTGATGGAGGTTCTTTAAATAATGAAGAAAGAGGTTCTTTGAATTGAATGAAGGTTTGATGTTATTGGAAGAAGAAGGTAGCAAGAGTTAATGTTGGAAAAAAATAAGTTATGAAGGTAAGAAGTTGAAGAAGGAAAGAGTTTTGAGAAGTGAGTAATTAAATGTTGTTAATGATAATGTTTAACTTTTGAAACTGCAGACCCGTGAAACCGGTCGGACCCTTTGGGGAGGGTCTGACGGGGTCCAGCTGATAACGGGCAAAAGATTTAAAATTTTAATTTTTTAGGGAAATGCCCAAAACTGGTCGGACCCTTTGGCTAGGGGTTCGACGGGGTCCGTACCCTTCTGAGACAAAGTTTTTTGACAAGAGATGAATGAGGGATTTTTGACTCATGACATAGTGTTTTTAGGATTGAGAATTAAGAGGGTCAATGTTTCACACGAGTTTGGCTGTAAGTTAACTTATAGAGGGTAAGGGAATGTACCTTTTGTGATTCAAATCGTGTATGCCATACATGAGGAACTATCCACATATCACACCAAAGTGTTGATAATCCTAGCATCAATTTATGATAATAGTTATAGTAATGAGAGATAATGAAAACAAACATAATTGTTAAAGTATTTTACATGTCACCATTGTTTTTAACCATGAAACAAAGTCCATTTTTACCCATTCATGCCACCGTTCTTTACTTGCCTTTCTTCTTATCCATCTTGGTAAGGAATCGTCCGAGACACTTGAACATGACTTTTGTTTTCTTGAACTCAGGAAAAGCATTAGGTATCTCGGGTAATTGACTAAGGTAGTCTAAGGGTGGTAACCTAGAGTTCGCAAGGCCATCATTTTCACTACCCGAGGATGAAGAACTAATTGGGGTCATGACCCAATCAACAAGGTGGTAAACGCTGTTGGAAACTCACTTTATGTGACGACATTTAAGAATTCCCATTAGTTATCATAGTCACACGCATTTAGACTAGACTAGGTTCGTTGTAAAGTTTAGGTTGTGTGTGTGACTATATATACCCCTCCTTAGCTTCCAAGGAGGGGTGTTGCTTGTCATTTTTCATTGTTCAATACATTTTATCTTTTACATTCAACCTCTCTTCTCTATCTCTAACCAACAATGGCTACCACCACCTATTTCCACCATGTTAGACCACCAGATCCGTTTTAGCATTTCTACATTTGGCCTCAGAGCCTCGGTTCCATCCTTGGATCGTGTTCGTATATTCGATTTGGTGGTCTGATTATTTTTTGTGTCTCGTTCTATAACATTTTTGTCCAATCTGTCTCAAATTTTGTCACGTCTTCTTATTATTATTGTCCAATCTCTCTAAAAAGTCATTTTCTTAGTCCACAGCTGTCTAAAAATTCACTTGGTCTCACAGTCCATTTCTGATATTTTCATTGGTCAAATGTTTACTGTTTCTGGATTTTTTATTTGATATCATTTTCTGGTTTTCATTGTTCTTTTTGATGATGTATTTTCCCAGAAAATTTGTCAGATTCATATGATGCTGAAAAATCGGAAAATAGTACAAATAAAATAACAGATCCATCTTTTTGGAAAAACCATGAAAAAGGGTCAAAACCCTTTTCCGATGGGGATTCTGATTGGGTTTCCGATGGTCATTTAGATTGAACATTCAGATTGGTTATTCCGATGGGGGTGTTTGTTTGATTCCGATGATAGACTCACAAAAACATTCCGATGAGACAATATTTCACAATCATTCCGATGGTGACTTGAACATTATTTTGCCTCAAAAAAAAATTTATTCCGATGGGATTTATTTAAACATTCCGATGGACTGTGTTTTTTTTAAAACGTGTGAACCAAAACTGTGACAAAAACAACCATCTCAATCGAGTCAACTCGGTAATTACCGAGTTGACTCAGTTTACTTCCTGAGCCGACTCAATATTACTCCAACCTTTTTACACCTCAACACCATATCTAAACCTAATACCCATCGTCTCCTAATCCCCCATCCAATCTAGACTCGAACACTAAAACAAACAAAAACAGTAATAGATCTCAGTTTAGTTTTTCGATTCAAGGATCTCTAAAAGATCTATTTCTCGAAAACTGTTTTCATCAAAGATATGTGAAGTCTTTTGAAACACTGTTTGTTATTCGATTTTAATAAAGATCAATAACATGCATGTCATCATCTTTCACTTAAATCGATTTCACGTCACATCTTTCTTTAATTTTCGAAATCAATGATTGATTTATAACATGTTTTGTTATAATCAACTTATTGATTCGGGTTTAAACATGCAATCCGAATCTCAACTATCAAGGCTCACACCTTTATTAATTTACGAATTTTAAGAACGAATCATAACAAGATTGTTAGATTCGATCTTTGATTCGTTTTAATTAATCATATGCGACATACAATCAATTGACCTTACCCGAGACCTCAACACAAAGATCTTGAAAAACGTTCTTGAAGCCTTCGGCCGAGAATGATATCAAATGGGTATGTTTGGTTGGATTGATTATAGGAGGCTGTTGGGATTCGTATGTAGAAGAGGGGAGTAGTGAGAGGATTTTGGGGGATGGAGTTTTAGCTGTTTGTTAGAAAGAAATGGTGGGTGAGGAGATGAGTTTAGGTGAGAGGCGGATTATACGAGGTGAGAAGTTTTAGGGTTAAATTAATGTTGAGTGAAATTAGGTAACTGTGATTGGAAGTTTGTTTTATATTCAAATGTGGACCGGGTAATGTATTGACAGACGTTGGGCCTTGGACTAGAATTTTGTAAACATTGCAAGATTGGAAATTGGGCCGTATGTTTTAAAATTCAATATACACGGATTTTTTTTCAAAATTATTTATTTTGAATAAATTTTTTGTGTATTATGATATAATTTGGACATTATCGAGACAAAAGTAATGTGACATCGTGTCGTGACAAAATGACGTGACAATTGTGACGAGAATTTATTTTGATGAGACCAAGAAAAAATGGGCGATTTTTAGTGGCTACAGATTTTGTTTGATCGGGTATTAATTACGTGACGTTGAAGACGGATTTTTCGAAGGCGTGTATTTATTTTATCTTTTAATAGATAACTTGCTCGTGCTTAATCCTAGAATGAAGACTTGGTTATCTGGTTTCCGGGTTCGGGGTGGATGGTTGATGACTCGCATAACTATCACTTAAAGGGGTTACATTGTTGTACTCAGTGTCACGCGCTTAGTCGACGTGGATAATTTCAAGAGGTGTTGTGCTTATAGACTTCTTCAGTGATGCATTGAGTACTTAGAGATTTCTCCACCGTTCTTCATTCAACAATAGTGCAAGCTTAAGTCACAAGATTGAAGGATTTTTATTCAGCTTCACGTTTGATGTATCCGGTTCATTCTTTCAGTGGTCACTTCAAATTGCTTTCACGTGGGTTGGTAAAGGTGGCCATGGAGAGTTTATGAGAAGAGATTTTTGATCAACAACTGATTCTCACAAAATATATAATTCAGCTTATTTATTATTCTCACGAGATTTCAGGTTTATGTGCGTACAATTTATTGATGGTTCCGAGTTTCGAAACCATCAAGGGGGAAGAAGAAGACACATTGAACGCACAACGAGTACACGTGATGAACTTCATACCTTCTTTTGATTTGAAGATATTCCGGGATGACATTTGTCATAGCCGCAGAGAAAATCAGTGTTTTAACTCGTGTCGTTATCAATCTCCAAACGGTACACTACTGATTCGAGGTTTAATTGTTTGATTGTTGAAATTAAACATCATCATTATCCTATATGCATTCCCGGGACTTAATTGACTCTGGTGCATCTCCGGAAGAAGACATGTGCATTTCCGGGACTTAATTGACTCTGGTGTTACGATGTCAACTTCATGAATGGGATAAAGTGTCCACTTCAGTATTTGAGCTTCATAATTGGGATTGATTTACCTTCTTCAACTATGTGGGGGAAGAAGTGTCTTGATTCTTTCTGGTATGCATAACTTGAACTCTCAGGGGGAAGAAAAATTCAGAAGAATTATTCAAGCGTGAGAAGAGAAGTTATTGATCTACTTGGTGTACCCCTGACTTTCAATTCCTCTTAGCAAGGTTTTCATGTTATATGATGGGATTTGCTTGTTAGATTCCGCTGTGCGCTTAATCATTCTAAGCTTTATTGAAAGCTTTGAAGTTGCTTACGAGGATTGTCGGTTTAGGGGGAAGCTATTTAAAAGCTTCTACATCAAGTTTATGTGGCATGAATTAGGGGGAAGCTAATTCAGAAGCTTCTCCTTAACCATAAGTGTATGGGTTACTTAGCTCATGCCGTTACAGTATTTCTTCTACAAGTTACTTTAAAGATGAGTCGTTTTGAAGACGAAGGCCTCAGAAGACTTCATCAGCATTTGATGCTTCATGAAAGCTCTTGTTCTTAATCATTTTATACTTGTTAGGAAGAATATTGTAAGGAATTCTACACGTCGTCCCATGGGGGAAGATTGTTGGAAACTCACTTTATGTGACGACATTTAAGAATTCCCATTAGTTATCATAGTCACACGCATTTAGACTAGACTAGGTTTGTTGTAAAGTTTAGGTTGTGTGTGTGACTATATATACCCCTCCTTAGCTTCCAAGGAGGGGTGTTGCTTGTCATTTTTCATTGTTCAATACATTTTATCTTTTACATTAAACCTCTCTTCTCTCTCTCTAACCAACAATGGCTACCACCACCTATTTCCACCATGTTAGACCACCGGATCCGTTTTAGCATTTATACAAATGCCTACTCTCATATTTGGACTAGGTGGAATGGGTGCTATGTAGTAGTATGAGCAACATGCCATAGGGAAGAACGAATGTGACAAGATTTCGAATATGGGACATCCTATTGGCTATGTAATAAGCGAGGTTAAATGATTTTCCGGTTTCTGAACAATAAAGCATGTAGATTTCACAAGCATTTATGTGATCTTTATTACCTACTAAGCGCATGACGTTGCATCTTAAAAATCTTTCCCACTTTTCATATTTGTCCTTGAGCTCTTTAGCCTCCATTCCGTACGGGTCTTTGTGAATTACCCTACTTGTGTTTGAAATTTTCGGTCCTTGTCACCGAGCATAGTGTTATACCTAATTTGAGCCCCTATATGTATGTTGGTACTCTCAAGAGTTGTGAGAGAATAAAGGTCGGAATAGAAACATGCTCCTTCACAAGGTATTTTAAGAATATTAGCAAAGTGGGCTAAGGAGTATGAGTATCTATTACCATTTGTCTCAAAGTTCACTAGGAGAATGTGGTCTTTGTCAAAGGTGACATTGATGGTCATATAGAATTCGAGAACAAATTCGGGACAAATTTGTTCATCTATGTCTTACAGGCAATGAAAGTTTATCCTAGAGAAAACCTCTTGGATGTTGGTGTTATCCGTAAAGGAGTGGTAGACAAGGCAAACTTCGTGAAATGTGCGGTTTACCAACTCCCTGCATAAGTCTTTTTGTGCGGAGGTGAAGTGTTTTGACCTATGGTGTTTTGGGATATAATTAACGGTGTCTTTTTGGTCATATGTCCAAGCGGAAGGCATTTTGATCCTAAGGAAAAATTTCCAAGTTAGTTGAATTTTAGGAAATAACGAAATAAATGCCTAGTGTGTGCCTATATGCAACAAATGTGAAGGTGCGGTTATCTCGACCCGAAAAATTATTTTATCAAAGAGATGAAAAATGCATAGTTTTTGTAAAACCCGCATGCTTTTACCATGCATAGTACCCTTAGGATCGTACGTACTAGATTAAAACTTTCCTAATATAGCATGATTACGATTACGTGTTAGGAGTTTACGTATTACGTACGTGTTAGAACACGATAAGTATTTACTATGCACGATCACGTAGTATTTATTTGACGATAATTAATCACGAGCATGCGATCATGAAATCATGAACGTAATTAAAACACGAACTATTATTAATTACGTATATATATTTATTACGAGCGTAATTAAATATATTAGATCACGGTATTTACGTAACGAGAACATTTAAAACACGAACACAAATAATCACAAACTTTTAACTTAACAACGAGACACGGAAAAAGGTACGGGTACCCCAAGTGGGGTCCCTACCCGTGGCAACAAGGGCAAATGGGCCAAGCCCATTTGTCAAAAATTACTAAAGGGGGTTAAAATCTTTTCACTACTCATTTTAATCTTTACAGAAGATTTTTAAGAAAACCTAAAAACCCTCCTTCCCTTTCTCCTTTGTGCCTCCACCCTACAACCACCATAAGAGGTGATTTGTGATCTTGGATCTTGAAGTTTTAGTGATTGATCGTGTTGGTTCTTCGTCCTTTTGATCCACGAATTCGGTAAAACCTTTTTAAACCTTTTCTTTTGATTTAATCTTTTTATAAATCAAGAACATGTGTTGTTTTTATAAAAACATAATAATTAAACATGGATCTAACATGATTTGGTGTTAAATAAAATCAAAAGGGTGTTTTAAGGGGTGTTTGTTTTTGGCCGCAGGCTGCACCGAACCCGAATGGGTTTCGGTTTGCCAAGCCGACCACCACCAAGACCATATGGTCTTGGTTGGTGCGTGTGGGTCCCACGGCAGCAGTAAAACACGGGGTACCCCGAGTTGGTTCGGGGTACGGTGTCAATTTCATGTCCGGTTCATTGTTTTTAGTTTGGATCCGGTTCATGGTGTATGTTTAGTTTTTTTATGTTTATGATCTTATGTTAAAATTAAATTAATAAAATAATATGATTAATTTAATAACATGACTTAGGTTATTTTAATTATTATAATCATGAAATTAATTAACCTAAGTATTTGTATATTTAAGACTTATAATTAATTAATTATTTTAAAATCATGGATATAATTAATTAATTAACATGACTTAGGTTATATTATTAATATATAATAATACATATTTTAACCTAAGTATTTAACTTATTTAATTAAAAACATGTTATACTTTAATTAAATATTTTAACCTATAGTTTAATTTAATTACAAGAAATAATTATTAAACTATACATTATATCATATGACTTAGAAAATAATCATGAAAACACTTAGGCTTATATACTTAGCTTATTTAACCAGCTTATTTCTAATTATGGAAACTTTCTATTTTTAGAAACTTAATTAAATAAGGCAGCTAATTTATTTATGGAAACCTTCTATTTTTAGAAACTTATTTATTTCAGGCAGCTAATCTATTTACGGAAACTTATTTAATTAAGGCAGCTAATCTATTTATGGAAACTTTCGATTTTTAGAAACTTATCTATTTTAAGAAGTAAATCTATTTTTGGAAACTTTATATTTTTGGAAACTTTCTATTTTTGGAAACTTTCTATTTTGGGTAACTTTCTATTTTTAGAAACTTTCTATTTTAGGAAACCTGCTATTTTTGGAAAGTTACTTATTATTACACAATAAGTATAATAACACATGAAATACTAGAAATACTTAATCAGATTAAACATAATATAAGATAAAACACAGTTTAAGGCTTTTAAACAGTAAAACATGGTAAGAACACATAAAATAAGCTAAGACATGACATAAAACCAGCTAAGTATTTAGTAAGCAGATACTTATTCATGTATGTATTTATGTAGCACTAGTGATTCGGAAGTAGGATTCCTCTCAGTTCGTCTTTCTCGTTCACTGGACATAAGGTACGGATTCCCGTCCTTTTAGTATGGACATTCTTCCTTATTAGGATTCCCCGTATGCAGCCAACTGTTTTCTCGTAGTATAAGTTACGTGTTTGATTGCTTATGTTTAATTAAGATTACCTATAGCCATATACATGCATGACCAGTTTCACCTAGTTATGGAGGTACCATAACCATAACATTAGAGGCACTGATGTTATGACTTCACCACGGCGGAGTGATTGCTCGTGGCGTCCCTTCAGCTTTTGGCCATTTATTTATATTTATCATATGGGGCGTATGGGTGCATCCTAGTTACATGTTTTTATTCAGGATTACATGATGAATGTGGTGTGTGCCTTGCATCCTTCACAAGGAGCTGATCCCTCCTACCCAAAAACTAGTATATTAAATTAGAGGCAACCCCTCTAATTTGCATGATGAGGTCACCCCTCCAAGTATTCATGCACGGTGGATTTTCATGACCTATATTGGCTAATGGTAAAATATGACAAACAGTTTTTATAAGATAAACGTAAGACTTTCAAACTATTAAACCAGTTTTATTAAGACTTAACCAGGTTACTCGGTACTAAGTTTTCTTCCGCTGTTATTATGTTATATGCTTATCCTATTCATGCTTTATTGTACATCCGTGCACTAAGCGTATTTGCTCAGCCGTTTTCCTTTTCTATGTTCCCAAAACGGCAGGTACTCAGGGACGCTCGTAGACACTAAGAGTACGTGCATATGGACTGGAAGCTGTCTAGCCTTCTTTACATTATGCATTTCCTTTCTTATGATACTTATGTTTTGGACATTGTTTAGTCCTTTCCTTTACTATACTATGTTTGTGTGTGAAGAGCTTTACTTTTGAACTACCGATGTTTGATTCTGTTATTTTCCTTTTTATGGTCAAGTAATGTTTAGACATTTTTCCTTGTATGCTTTGATGACACGCCATAATTTCTGTGATATTTCCATTTCCAAAATGGGGTGTTAGAATTATGGTATCAGAGCCAAGGCTTCGACTAGTAGGCTCTCAAATATGACCTGTGATTAGTGGGTAGTCACTACGGTCTTCCTAGAACTGACAGTTGTTTTCATGCATTCATCATTTTTTTAAGCATACATATACATGTCATTGTTGCAGGGTTTTTGACTAAGTAATGGTTGGTACAGGACTGGCCCTATTTAGTCGCATGTGTTTTATCGAAACTTTTAGATTTGGGACCGACCCATAGGCGTCCCCTCGCTATGTCTTTTGTTTTGGGTGAACTGACCAGAGGCGTTCACTCTCGAGCATACAAAAGTTTTCATAAAACTACATCATGCATTCATACACAAAATTTTCTTGCATAAAATTTTTCTCATGAAATTTTAGTATAATTTTTCTTTTCATGTATATATTTATATTTTATGTTTTGATCCGTTTAATCATATGTTTTATGTTATACTGTCAGATGGTTCTCACACGCGAACAGGAGCAGCTCAATGCTGCAATTCAGGCTACCATGCAAGCCTTGCTTCCTCAACTGAGGAATGACATCAGGGCTGAAGTTCAAGCTGCCAACAATCAGCAGCATAATCAGCCACCTCCTCCTCCTCCAGTGACATTAGCAGTATGGCTGGAGAGATTCAACAAGCTCCGCCCTCGAGCTTTTGAGAAGACGGATAGCCCCAGTGATGCTGAAAGCTGGTTGGATCACATCGAGAAGATTTTCAACGCCATGGGCTGTGACCCCGCATACAAGGCGAGGTTGGCATGCTATCGGTTCGAAGGCGATGTACTCAACTGGTGGTTAGCATTGATGCAGTCTGAAGGTGGTGACGAGTGGGTTGCTGGTTTGACTTGGGTTTAGTTCAAGGACAGGGTGATGGAGCAGTTCTTTCCCAAGGCTGAACAGGACAAGCTCAAGAGAGAGTATCATGGGATCTGATAGAGAGCTGGGGAAAATAACAACGAGTTTATGCATCGCTTTCTTTGCTTGGCTGGTTTCCTTGGTGCGGCAGCAGGTACTCCGGAAGAGCAGGCACATCACTTTAGATGGGCTCTTCGCACATCGGTCGCAAACAATCTGGTGTGTGCTATGTTCAACACTGTAGCACAAGTGGCCGATGCAGCACGAAAGCTGGAGATGCTGCAGGAAAGAGATGAGTTCGGGGAAGCTGAAAGACCCGACAAGAGGTAAACATTTGTATTCAAGCGGTGACCAATCCGTATACTTCCATATATGACAATTATTCATCTCTTAAATGTATCTTCCAAGCAGAAAACTGGGGACCGGTCTCAGCCGGCTACTCAGCAGCAGCCTCATCAGCCCAAGGGAAACGGTCAGACTAACGACCGTTCTGCTACGGATAGGCGTGGCGGTAATGACAATTACCGTAACAACGCTGGGCACTCCAACAACAGTAGGTCCTAATACTTACGCAATTCCTTATGTTTATGTTATAACTCATATTCTAACACTTAGCAAAACTTCTACCAGGAACCATGGAAACGGTAGGGACCAGAACTAGAGAGGTTCGCAGCCTAGCCGTCCAGCTATCACTGGTATTCAATCTTACGATTATCCGCTTTGTCCTTTGTACCCAATTACCATGTCTTATGTAAAATGTTTTATCAGGTTCCCAGCCAGCTAGAGCACCTGCTGGAGGATACACTCATCCTCTTTGCTCTACTTGCCACCGTAGGCACCCAGGACCATGTCGCCGTAATACTGATGCGTGCTTCAAGTGTGGTCTTCCTGGCCATATTATGAAGGATTGCCGTAAGGGCGAGATGGAGGGTACATCGGGACATGCTGATACTAAGCCGCCTCCTACTGTCGGGCGTGTCTACACGACATCTCGAGACCAGGCCAACAAGTCTACAGGTACCATCACTGGAATCTTGTATATGTATGGTCAACCTGCATGTGTTCTTTTCGATACGGGTGCTACTCACTCGGTTATTTCTACTGCTTATGCTAAGAACATTAGGATGCCTCCCTTGCCACTAGAATATAGGCTTAATATTCCCACGCCTTTGAGGGACTCTGTATTAATCAGCCATGTATACAAGAGTCTTCCCCTAGAATTTGACGATAAGGTTCGACCTGTCGACGCACTTCCGCTGGACATGAATGACTTCGACATGATTTTGGGCATGGATTGGCTATCCAAGTATCATGCTACCATAGACTGCCATTCATATAGAGTTATCTTCGGTGATGTTAATGCACCAGACTACATTCATAATGGATTCATACCCGGACGGTCTGTACAAGTCATATCCACCCTGCAAGGGCGTGCACTACTGTCACATGGCTGCGAGGGTTATCTAGCTACGGTTCACGACATGGATGCTGAATCTCCTTCGATTCAGGAACAACCTATAGTGTCGAACATCCAAGATGTTTTTCCAGCAGAACTTCCGGGCATACCACCTGCACGAGAAGTGGAATTCAGTATCGAGCTGGTTCCAGGAGCTGAACCAATCTCCAAGGCCCCTTATCGCATGGCTCCCATAGAGCTGAAGGATCAACTGCAAGAACTTCTTGAATGAGGTTTCATTCGACCGAGCGCATCTCCATAGGGCGCACCGGTCTTGTTTGTTAAGAAGAAGGACGGCAGTATGCGTCTTTGCATAGACTATCGCGAGCTCAACAAGATTACCATTCGGAATAGGTATCCACTGCCACACATCGACGATTTGTTTGACCAACTCCAAGGGGCCAAACATTTCTCAAAGATTGATCTTAGGTCAGGCTATCATCAGCTACGGGTCACGGAGCAGGACATCGCTAAGACTGCTTTTCGTACCCGCTATGACCACTACGAGTTTGTAGTTATGCCATTTGGTCTGACAAATGCTCCAGCAGTGTTCATGGATTTGATGAACAGAATCTTCCATGAATTTCTGGACAAGTTCGTCATTGTCTTCATCGATGACATCCTGATTTTCTCAAAGTTCAAGGAGGAACACGAAGACCATCTTCGTACGGTACTACAGATTCTTCGCCAGAAGCAGCTGTATGCTAAATTCTCCAAGTGTGAGTTCTGGTTAGATAAGGTGGCATTCTTAGGTCACATTGTATCAGCAGAAGGAATCACTATGGATCCAGCGAAGGTTGAGGCCATTACTAAGTGGCCAAGGCCGACATCAGCGACAGAAGTCCGCAGTTTCTTAGGCTTAGCTGGCTATTACTGTAGGTTCGTGGAGAACTTTTCCCGCCTAGCACTACCATTGACGAAACTGATGCGGAAAGGAGAGAAATTCGCCTGGACTGAAGATCGAGAGAAGAGCTTTGAAGACCTGAAGCAGAAGCTAGTATCTGCACCTATTCTTACTCTACCATCTGGTACGGGTGGATTTCAAATCTACAGCGATGCATCGGGGAAGGGACTTGGCTGTGTTCTCATGCAACATGGGAAAGTGATCGCGTACGCTTCACAGCAGCTTAAGCCTTACGAAGAAAATTACCCCACGCACGACCTGGAACTTGCTATAGTCGTGTTTGCATTGAAGATATGGAGGCACTACTTATATGGAGAATCATGTGACATTTTCACGGACCACAAGAGCTTGAAGTATATCTTCACTCAGTGTGAATTGAACATGAGGCAGAGGAGATGGTTAGAGCTATTGAAGGATTATGACATAAATCTACAGTATCATCCCGGAAAGGCAAATGTAGTAGCAGATGCTCTTAGCAGGAAGTCTGGAATGATCAACGGCATTAAAATCGAAGAGGAAATCATCAGAGACTTGGAGCGACTAGACATCAAGATCATGGTACGTGGACAGCACGGTTACTGGGCTAATCTTAGAGTGGAACCCGAGTTGCTATCTAAGATCAAGGAAGCTCAGAAGGATGACGGAGAAATCTGGGCGATAGTACAGAATTTGGAGAAGCAGACAGAATTCAGAGTAGATGCAGATTGTATCATATGGCAGGGCACGAGACTTTGTGTTCCTGATGACCAAGAACTCCGGGAAGCTTTGTTAGCTGAAGCTCATAGCCCCCATTCTCTATACATCCTGGTTCGACTAAGATGTACCCTGACATCAAGCAGTACTTTTGGTGGAATGGTATGAAACAGGATGTGGCCACTTACGTCTCCAAATGTCTTACCTGCCAGCAGGTTAAGATCGAGCATCAGCGATCTGGCGGTCTCCTTCAACCGTTAGATATTCCAGAGTGGAAGTGGGACAAACTCACCATGGATTTTGTTACCGGTCTTCCGCCTACCAAAAGGAAGCACGATGCAATTTGGGTTATCGTTGATCGACTTACCAAATCAGCTCATTTCTTACCGATCCGCAAGGAAGATCCGGTAAGTAAACTCGCAGATACGTACAGACGAGAGATCATGAGACTCCACGGTGCACCATCCAGCATCGTCTCAGACAGAGATCCTCGATTCACTTCGCACTTTTGGAAAAGTCTGAAGAAAGCTTGGGGTACACAATTTAAGCTTAGCACGGCTTTTCATCCTCAAACGGACGGACAGTCGGAGCGAACCATTCAGACATTGGAAGATATGTTGAGGTCATGTGCGTTGGAATGGACGAGTGATTGGGACGAATACATCTGTTTGGTAGAATTTGCATACAACAACAGTTGGCACACAAGTATCAAGTGGGCTCCATTTGAGATGTTGTATGGCAGAAAGTGTCGCGCCCCAATCTGCTGGGATCAGGTTGGCTAGCGAACACTTGAAGGACCGGAAATCATAGAGATGACCAATGAGAAGATCGCAGTAGCTAAGCAGAAAATTCAGGAGGCACGATCACGTCAGAAGAGTACGCAGATAAGCATCGTAGGGATATACACTTTAATGTAGGAGATCACGTCTTCCTTAAGGTTTCGCCGGCACGTGGTGTTAGACGCTTCGGGATTAAAGGGAAGCTCAGTCCTCGTTTCATCGGACCGTTTGATATCATTGAACGAGTCGGTGAAGTATCTTACCGATTGGCGTTACCTCCACAGCTTTCACATGTGCACAATGTGTTTCATGTGTCCTTACTCATAGGGTACCAGTATCATCCCCTTCACATGGTTTAGTATCCACTGGAACAGATACGTGAAGATCTCACTTTTATAGAAGAACCCGAACGAGTTCTTGACAGACAAGAACGAGTCATGAGAAAGAAGACGATTCCATTCGTCAAAATCCTATGGAGGGATCATACCAAGCGGGAAGCCACTTGGGAAACAGAGGAGTCTATCCGGGCTTCTTACCCTCATTTCATATTTTGAATTCGGGTATGTTCTTCTTTTCCAGTTTACTTTATCTATAATTCGGGGACGAATTATTCTTTTTAGGGGGGAAGAGTTGTAAAACCCGCATGCTTTTACCATGCATAGTACCCTTAGGATCGTACATACTAGATTAAAACTTTCCTAATATAGCATGATTACGATTACGTGTTAGGAGTTTACGTATTACGTACGTGTTAGAACACGATAAGTATTTACTATGCACGATCACGTAGTATTTATTTGACGATAATTAATCATGAGCATGCGATCATGAAATCATGAACGTAATTAAAACACGAACTATTATTAATTACGTATATATATTTATTACGAGCGTAATTAAATATATTAGATCACGGTATTTACGTAACGAGAACATTTAAAACACGAACACAAATAATCACGAACGTTTAACTTAACAACGAGACACGGAAAAAGGTACGGGTACCCCAAGTGGGGTCCCTACCCGCGGCAACAAGGGCAAATGGGCCAAGCCCATTTGTCAAAAATTACTAAAGGGGGTTAAAATCTTTTCACTACTCATTTTAATCTTACAGAAGATTTTTAAGAAAACCTAAAAACCCTCCTTCCCTTTCTCCTTTGTGCCGCCACCCTACAACCACCATAAGAGGTGATTTGTGATCTTGGATCTTGAAGTTTTAGTGATTGATCGTGTTGGTTCTTCGTCCTTTTGATCCACGAATTCGGTAAAACCTTTTTAAACCTTTTCTTTTGATTTAATCTTTTTATAAATCAAGAACATGTGTTGTTTTTATAAAAACATAATAATTAAACATGGATCTAACATGATTTGGTGTTAAATAAAATCAAAAGGGTGTTTTAAGGGGTGTTTGTTTTTGGCCGCAGGCTGCACCGAACCCGAATGGGTTTCGGTTTGCCAAGCCGACCACCACCAAGACCATATGGTCTTGGTTGGTGCGTGTGGGTCCCACGGCAGCAGTAAAATACGGGGTACCCCGAGTTGGTTAGGGGTACGGTGTCGATTTCATGTCCGGTTCATTATTTTTAGTTTGGATCCGGTTCATGGTGTATGTTTAGTTTTTTATGTTTATGATCTTATGTTAAAATTAAATTAATAAAATGATATGATTAATTTAATAACATGACTTAGGTTATTTTAATTATTATAATCATGAAATTAATTAACCTAAGTATTTGTATATATAAGACTTATAATTAATTAATTATTTTAAAACCATGGATATAATTAATTAATTAACATGACTTAGATTATATTATTAATATATAATAATACATATTTTAACCTAAGTATTTAACTTATTTAATTAAAAACATGTTATACTTTAATTAAATATATTAACCTATAGTTTAATTTAATTACATGAAATAATTATTAAACTATACATTATATCATATGACTTAGAAAATAATCATGAAAACACTTATGCTTATATACTTAGCTTATTTAACCAGCTTATTTCTAATTATGGAAACTTTCTATTTTTAGAAACTTAATTAAATAAGGCAGCTAATTTATTTATGGAAACCTTCTATTTTTAGAAACTTATTTATTTCAGGCAGCTAATCTATTTATGGAAACTTATTTAATTAAGGCAGCTAATCTATTTATGGAAACTTTCTATTTTTAGAAACTTATCTATTTTAAGCAGTAAATCTATTTTTGGAAACTTTCTATTTTTGGAAACTTTCTATTTTTGGAAACTTTCTATTTTTGGAAACTTTCTACTTTAGGAAACCTGCTATTTTTGGAAAGTTACTTATTATTACAAAGTAAGTATAATAACACATGAAATACCAGAAATACTTAATCAGATTAAACATAATATAAGATAAAACACAGTTTAAGGCTTTTAAACAGTAAAACATGGTAAGAACACATAAAATAAGCTAAGACATGACATAAAACCAGCTAAGTATTTAGTAAGCAGATACTTATTCATGTATGTATTTATGTAGCACTAGTGATTCGGAAGTAGGATTCCTCTTAGTTCGTCTTTCTCGTTCACTGGACATAAGGTACGGATTCCCGTACTTTCAGTATGGACATTCTTCCTTATTAGGATTCCCCGTATGCAGCCAACTGTTTTTCCGTAGTATAAGTTACGTGTTTGATTGCTTATGTTTAATTAAGATTACCTATAGCCATATACATGCATGACCAGTTTCACCTAGTTATGGAGGTACCATAACCATAACATTAGAGGCACTGATGTTATGACTTCACCATGGCGGAGTGATTGCTCGTGGCGTCCCTTCAGCTTTTGGTCATTTATTTATATTTATCATGTGGGGCGTATGGGTGCATCCTAGTTACATGTTTTTATTCAGGATTACATGGTGAATGTGGTGTGTGCCTTGCATCCTTCACAAGGAGCTGATCCCTCCTACCTAAAAACCAGTATATTAAATTAGAGGCAGTCCCTCTAATTTGCATGATGAGGTCACCCCTCCAAGTATTCATGCACGGTGGATTTTCATGACCTATATTGGCTAATGGTAAAATATAACAAACAGTTTTTATAAGATAAACATAAGACTTTCAAACTATTAAAACCAGTTTTATTAAGACTTAACCAGGTTACTCGGGACTTAGTTTTCTTCCGCTGTTATTATGTTATATGCTTATCCTATTCATGCTTTATTGTACATCCGTGCACTGAGCGTATTTGATCAGCCGTTTTCCTTTTCTATGTTCCCAAAACGGCAGGTACTCAGGGACGCTCGTAGACACTAAGAGTACGTGCATATGGACTGGAAGCTGTCTAGCCTTCTTTACATTATGCATTTCCTTTCTTATGATACTTATGTTTTGGACATTGTTTGGTCCTTTCCTTTACTATACTATGTTTGTGTGTGATGAGCTTTATTTTTGGACTACCGATGTTTGATTCCGGTATTTTCCTTTTTATGGTCAAGTAATGTTTAGACATTTTTCCTTGTATGCTTTGATGACACGCCATAATTTCTGTGATATTTCCATTTCCAAAATGGGGTGTTACAGTTTTTGAGATAACCCAAACACTCTTTATGTTCAATGTAGCTTCAAATGAATGTACCCAAAAATGCATATGAATTACGCAATTCCTTTAGCGTCATAAGTCTTTATGCTATGATTAATACATCGTTTTTGGATATTTGTTTATTTTCAATGTTTGAAAATGATTTTTCGGCATGACCTAAGTAGTGAGAATGATCATTTTGAAAATTCTTTGATTATTTAGGGATTCCTAGCAATTCCTAATGATTTTGTTAGTGGGTTTATGCATACAAAGTGTTTTAGCAATATAATCAATCAATCATTGGTTAATTTCACTAACCTAGTTGAATCCCTAATTTGATTTTTTTGTAATTAAAAAGAACCCTAGACTCTAATTCAAGATAATGTGATGATAAAAGAATGGAAATAAGATAGAAACACTTACAGTGGTTGATTAGCACAAAGAATTTAGATAATTTCTCCCTAGGATAGGTAGAGAGGCGAGATTTTGGTAGTGGTAGTCGTATCTTACAGAAAGAGTGAAGTGGTTTTTGTTTTGTGGGTGTTTTTCTAACAACTTAACTGTTCTGCAAAGTCTGTAGACAGACAGACTCTTACACGGACCCTTGGGGGAAAGGGTCAGACATGTTTCGTCTACACAGGGGACATAACACTCGTTTGCTCAACACGAAATTTCCATTAATCCTAAACCTAGTCTTAAAAGGTCAAATGGCTCATGCTTGAGTGGTTTTGTTAAGATATCAGTTATGTTATCCTCCGAAGATACCTTTTCTATAGAGATATTACCTTTTTGGACGTTGTCTCATAGAAGATGATGCTGAATTTCAATGTGTTTGGTTCGAGAGTGCAACACGGGATTTTTGCTAAGATCAATGGCTCCTTTGTTGTCACATAGAATTGTTATATCTTCCAACTTGATGTCATAGTCAACAAGTGCTTGTTTCATCCATAATGCTTGTTGACATGCTTTGCCCACCGACACGTATTCAGCGTCGATTGTGGAAATGGAGAGTGCGGTTTACTTTTTCGAAAACCATGAGGTGAGACAACATCCGATAAATGTACATACCCCACATGTACTTTTTCTATCGACATAGTCACCGACATGGTCCGAATATACGTAAACGACGGTTTCCATTCCCGTTCCTTTTGGATACCAAAGTACAAGATGAGTTGTTCCTTTGATGTATCTAAAAATTCTATTGACCGCTTCAAGATGTGACACATTTGGATTGTCTTGGAAACGAGCACACATACAAACACTAAACATTATATTCGGCCTACTAGCCGTAAGATAAAGTAAACTACCAATCATGCCACGATATTTGGTGCTATCAACAAAATCATTAATACCATCTTTTGTTAGTTTAGTTTCAGTTGACATTAGAGTGTTTGTTAGTTTAGATTCTTCTAGTCCACATTACTTAAGCATTTCTTTTATGTATTTAGATTGGTTGAAGAAAATCTTGTCTTTCAATTGCTTAATTTGTAAACCCAAGAAAAAATTAAGTTCACCCATCATACTCATTTCAAATTCGTCATGCATGATTTTAAAAAAATTCATCACAAAGTTCTTGATATGTAGACCAAAAAAACAATGTCATCAACATATATTTGGATGATAGTTATGTGTGACCCCTTTTTCTTAGTAAACAACGTATTGTCCACAGACCCATTGATTATTTATGTTCAATCAGAAATGACTTAAGTCGGTCGTACCATGCCTTGGGTGCTTGCTTGAGACCATATAGAGCCTTTTTGAGTTTT
The DNA here is from genome assembly GCA_025667525.1 of Glebionis coronaria. Lineage (NCBI taxonomy): Eukaryota > Viridiplantae > Streptophyta > Magnoliopsida > Asterales > Asteraceae > Glebionis > Glebionis coronaria. The sequence continues at coordinate 191,881,637 of CM046877.1, read as the reverse complement.
TAAACATGATTAGGTTTTTCAAAATCTTCAAAACCGGGAGGTTGTGCAACATACACTTCCCCGTTTATGAAACCATTAAGAAATGCACTTTTAACATCCATTTGATAGAGTTTGAAATCGTGAGAACAAACATAAGCAAGTAAAATTCTTTTGGACTCAAGACGAGCAACCGGGGCATGGGCTTCATCATAGTCTATACCGTCTTGTTGATTATATCCTTGAGAAACAAGCCTAGCCTTGTTTCTCGACACTATACCATTTTCATCTAGATTATTTCAAAAACCCATTTTGTTCTAGTTAACGTTTTATTTTTAGGTTTTGGTCCCAAATACCAAACATCATTTATCACAAATTTATTTAATTCTTCTTGCATAGCAAAAACCCAACTTTCATCAATAATAGCTTCATCAATATTTTTAGGTTCTATTTGAGATATGAAACAAAAGAAATTACTTTCATTTTGAGCTTGTAATCTTAGTGTTCATTCATTTAACTTATCGATAACATTTTCCAAGGAATGTCCTTTTGATTCTTTGATGTTTAAGGGTTCAATTTTTAATGGTTCATTTTGATTGTCTTTTTCAAGATCAATTTGTTGATTTGGTTTGGCCTTCAACTAGATCATCATCTACCAAAGGTAATGTTCTAGAGGGAGGTGGTCTTTCGTCGAAGGTTATGTTCAACGATTCCTCGACACACATTGTTTGTTTATTTAATACAATATAAGCTTTGATATTTTGAGAATATCCAAGAAATACTCCTTCGTACGAATTTGGGTCAAACTTAGTGAGATAATCCTTAGTGTTAAGAATAAAAACTTACTTCCAAACACTTTAAAATAACCAATGGTCGGTTTTCTTTCTTTTAATATTTCATATAAAGTTTTATCTAGAAGTGGTATAATTAAAACCCGATTTAAAATATAAGTTGAGGTATCAACCGCATGACACCAAAACTTTTGAGGCATGTTTGACTCATTAACATTGTTCTACTCATTTCTTGAAGTGTTCTATTTTTACGTTCAACTACCCCGTTTGATTGAGGTGTTCTTAGAGCTGAGAAATTGTGACTGATACCTTTAGTGTCACAAAATTCTCCGAATGTCACTTCATTGTCAAACTCCCGACCATGATCCGTTCGAATTGACACAATTCGACTATTTAATTGATTTTCTATTTTCTTACTTCAAAATCTCAAAATGGTCAAAATGGTCAAAATCTTCGTTTTTAGTTTTCAAAAACTTTATCCAAGTAAATCTTGAATAGTCATCCACGATAACCAAATTGTAAAGATTACCTCTGAAGCTTTGTACCGCGGAAGGATCAAATAAGTTCATATGTAGGAGTTCTAGACACTTGGTTGTGGTGACCACATTTTTAGCCTTATGGCTTGCGTTTGTTTGTTTTTTAATTTTACATGTATCACAAAAATGTTGATCATATTTTACTTTTGGTAAGTTTCTCACAAGATCTTTGTTGGCCAAAGATTTTAAAATACCCATGTTGATATGACCGAGACGCCTATGCCATAGGGTAGAGGTGTCATCTATGGTGGTCAAACAAATGGCGTCTTTTTATGAATCGAACTTCATCACATATATGTTATTTTTCCTTATTCCTTTTGTTATTGTTATTCCGTCTTTTAGTATTTTACTACCATTTTCTTCGAAGAGGACTTTTCATTTGTTACTACAAAGTTGACTAATACTAAGTAAATTATATCCTAAGTTTTCAACGTCAGCGACATTATCTATGGTTATATGGTCATTAGAAATCATACCTTTGCTGGTGATTTTGCTTTTGACGTTCCCATCAAAAATAACATAACCTCCGTCCGTTGGTGTGTAGGTGCTAAAGAGGTATCTATATCCTGTCATGTGTCTCGAACATCCTCTGTCCTTGATCCATTCATCCGGTTCAAGTCCAACCTTTAAGCATAACTACACATTTTAAAATTCAAATGTTTGGTCCCCATTGTCTCACAGGTCCATTTGGGTTAAACATACTTCTCGTGGAAATCCCGATTGGAGTGTTTCCATATACATCCCAAGGTACCAAATTTCCCATTGAGAATTAGTTGTGGTAGTCATAGTTGAATGGTACTTGACAATACCTTCCTAGCACACTTTGGTTGCTTTTTGGAAATGGGCGTTTGGGGTAAGAAGGTTTAGGCTAGCATTTCTTTCTACATTTTTAAAACTTATATTATATCTTTCTGGATTAATTGGTTTAGGCTTTCTAGACACAAACATGAATTTGGCACAATTTTTTCTTTGTTCATCAGTCAGACCCACGGACCCTTTATATGGTGCCAGATTCTTCTACAGAGGGGTCCGATGGGTTCCATGGTCCTCTCTGACTGCAATTATTGAAATGTCATTTTGTGGCAGTGTCTGAGCTAGATTCTACATTTTGTTTCTCAAACCTTAGTCCCGTTTCTCCTTGTTATCTCTTTGATAGTTGAGTATTTCATCAATGCAATTTGCGTTTTTGATAAATTTTATTTTTTTTAGAATTTGTTTGGTTAAAGCCTCTTGACTAGGTTTAAGTAACTCAATTTCAATGTTTAGCTATTGGCACTTTTCACGTTTATATTTGGGTGTTTTACCTTATTCTAGTCTTTGTAATTTAGCCTTCAACTCATAAGCTTCATTTTCTAAACTTCCATTGTTAGCTTTTAAAAGTTTATTTTTGTTTATGACTTTAAGGCTTAACTCACACATTTTGTTATATTCAATTTGTAATGTGTCATCATCTGGTGAGGAAGAATAATAAGGGGAGTCAGAATGTACCTCATTTGTTTCGTGTGCCATAAGAGCTAGCTCTTCCTTTTTGGATTCATCACAATCGTCATCACTAGCACCCCATGCTCCACTTATGAAAGCTCTTTGTGTCTTTGGCTTCGCCTTTGGAAAACTACCAATAAAGTGATTGTGATCACCACATTGGAAGAATTTTCTTTCGTCCTTGGACTTTTTGATATCAAATGGCTTTCGAGATGCTTGCTTATTGTCGAGTGGTTGCCTCACAAGTCTTCCTCGTCTTTTAAAGAATTTCTTGAAGTCACGTACGACCATGGCATACTCTTCGTCATCGCTATCGGACTCTTCATCATCACTAGATTCAACTCGAGCCTTTAATGCTAGTGACCTTTGTTTTTCTTTCTTTCTTTTGATGATTTCGAAGTATTTTTCCATCACAATTTCATATACCTTGAGGTTCCCGATGAGTTCGTCTAGTGACAAGCTTGAGAGATCTTTAGATTCTTCCATCGCCATGACTTTAGCTCGCCATTTTGGATGGAGAGCTCTTAGAAATTTCCTGACAAAGTTCTTGTTGAAGAAAGACTCGTCAAGTGCTTTGAGTGATGTATGATAGTGTTGAACCGAGCAAATCCCACATCAATTGACTCTTCTTCAAGGATAGAAATTGTTAATATTGTTGAACAAGTAGATCAATTTTATTATCCTTGACTTGCGACTTTCCTTGATGTGTGACTATAAGTGAGTGCCAAATTTTTTTGGCGGTTTGACACATAAAGATTCTTTCATACTCCTTTTTAGGTAGAACATTGTAAAGCATCATTCTGGCTTCATTATTTTTAGCCAACAATTTGTTTCGATCATCGGTTTGCTTTTCACGTGGAACCGATTCAAGTTGGTTAGTGGTGACATTTATAACCGTTGGTGCATAATCACTTTCAATGATTATATACCAGAGGTCTATATCCTTACATTTTACATAAGTTTCAAAGCAATTTTTCCAATAAATAAAGACCGTTGGTTTCAAAGAGTGGTGGTCTTTGCATAGATTTCCTTTCTTTGTAATTTTTAGAATCCATGGATCGATTCAAGTTTTAAAGTACAATATACTTTAATTATATTGAGTACGTAGCTCTTGATGCCAATTGTCGAAAACTAGAATGGGGGTTGAATAGTTTTTATCGATTAGTTTTAATTACTTTGAAACTTTTTCGTGATCGTGAGTGGATATAGACAAAGTGTGAATTAACAAAGTAAAAGACTTAAAGTAATGTGAAACCCGTATTTAATTATCCAAAATAATAAATACGCAGTTTAATTACTAAAAACTACGAAAGAACGCGAAGATCACGATTACGTTTTAAAAAACAAGAAAAGAAAGGTAAAAAGGCCTTATGGCCGGGTTTAAAAAAAAGAAGGTTATGGGCTTTAGCCCATTATGGGTTACAAATGGGACGGGGGTTACCCTTTGTTTCATTCTGTCGACACAAGAAAAAAATAAGAGAAATTAGGGTTTCACCACCATTGTTGCCGCCGGCCTTAAGGAAACAAAAAGGGAGATTCGGTTTTGTCCCATTTGTTGATTGGTAAACCGTCAATTCCCTTTAGCAATAACACAAGGTAAATCAATGTTTTCGTTTCTTTTATTTTCTTTAACACGAATCTATGATTTAATCAAAAAGAAAAAAAAGAGATTATATTAAACCTTGGAATAAAAGAAAAGAGGGTCGGTTTTGGGTTTCTACACAACCACCAAGACACCACCATGTCTCGGTGGTGTCTCTTCTTTGGTCGACCGAAAACAGCAGCCCAAAAGTGGGGTGATGGCTGTGCGAATAAAAAAAAAGGGCGTCGGGCTGTTTGGATGTAATGGGACCGAGACTCAAGTCTTGGTGGCTTCAACCTTGCCCAGCCGTGACCCACACAGGGGCGGCTCGGGCTGTAATCGACCTAACACTGTCAAACAAACTCAAACGGGCTGTTTAAAAAAATAAGGGTGCGTTTGGTTACCTTAACAGTGGGAAAACATAGAAAGCAGGGGAAAAATATATAGAAAGCAGTGGGAAGTTAGACAGAAATTATAGTAAGTTTTAAAAAGAAATTAGTGACAGTTTTGCGACAGAACTTTCTGTCGCAGGACTGTTTATTGACAGTTTGAATATTCAGTTTTTATTGACAGTTTTTAGCGACAGTTTTTCTGTCGCAGATTCAAATAGACAGATTTTGTATACTAGGTTGATTTGTTTAGTGCGACAGAGTAGGGGTATCTCGGTAGGCTCAGGACGTAGTTTAAACATGTAAAACAAAGATTTTTAATATTGTACTTTTATTAATTTTTTTATAAATGTCTTAAATTATATTTTAAATGAGAGAAATTAAAATAATTTTAATATTTTAAAAGGGTATAATTTTATTATATGAATTAGATTAATTTAGAAACTTCTAATTTAGGAACTTTATGTTTAACGAGTTAATTTATTAATATAACGACAGAACACGTTGTATCATAATTTCTAGTAAGTCGTTATATATATTAAGAGAACTATTATAAGTTCAGATTTATCAGTTAAAATACGTACAAAATTTCTGAAATAGATAAATCAGAAAAAAGAAGAAGAATCAGTAAATTAAACAAAGACCAGGCCACTTATTCGCGTCCTTTATTCATGTAGCTCACGTGAAATAAGAGTAGACTTTCTGTCAGTTGATGTCAGTCGGTTACTGGACACGAGGTACGGATTTTCCGTCCTTTCAGTAAGGACTTCCTTTCTATGCATGATTAGGATTTCCGTCTGCAGCCAATTGTTTTCCCTATTTATATGTTATAAGAATTATCAGAAATCAGTTTTATAATTAAATTAAATTGCCTGAGCCTTATAAACAAGCTTGACCAGTCAGTAGTACTAGCTACGGAGGTACCGTAACCATGACACTTGAGGCACCAGTGTCGTGACTCACATGCAGGAGAGTGATATCCTGCATCGTCCCATTCAGCTCAGCTTGACCATTTTATCAGTATTATTAGTGGGGCATATGGATGCATCCTAGGCTTATCCGTTTACAGTTATCAGGTGAATGTGGTGTGTGCTCTTCACATTGGAGCTGATCCCTCCACCCAACACAGTATCTAGAGGTCACCCGTCTACAGTATTTAGAGGTCACCCCTCTACAGCATGACGAGGTCACCCCTCCAGTTATTCATGCACAGTTGTTACAGCACATGACCAATATAAGCTCTGGCAATTAAAATACAGTAAATGCATGTTTTTAGATTTAACAGTTAATAAGTTAGTTTTATATTTATAATTCAGATATATCAGATTTTACACAGTTTGCTCCAAATTGTCATAACAGTTATAGTTCAGTATTTGTTATCAGTTCTATTCCCGTATATTATTATCATGCTTCATATCCGTTCACTGAGCGTTATGCTCAGCCGTAGTTTCCTTTCATGTTTCCAAACGGAAGGTACACAAGGACGATCTTAGAACTTCTAATAGAGTACGTGCATTGGATGGGAGCTATCCAAACTCCTTTATTTTATGCACACATACATTACTTTGGTTGTTTGGATACTGTTTCGTCCTTTTTCTTTCAGTGTTTACTCTTTATATTTTGAGCTTATGTTTGGACTACCGATGTTTGATTTCGGTATTTCTGTTATGGTCAGTTAATTTTTAATACATTGCCTTGCATGCTTTGATGACACGCCATAAATACACGTAACGGTCCATTTATCCAAGTGGGGTGTTACAATTATGGTATCAGAGAGCATGGTTCGACCTGTAGGCTCTAAAACTTGACTTGTGACTAGTGGGTAGTCACCAAGAACTTCCTGTATTTTGGCGTCGTTATTTTCCATGCTACTCATGTATTTTATCAGCCGGGTTTTCAAAATTTTGATTAAGTAGACGGTTGGTACAGGACTGGCCATACTTAATCGCATGTGCTTTTCAGTGAACTTTTCGTTTTGGTGAACTGACCATAGGCGTTCACCTTTACCCGTTTAGATTTTGTATAGATGAACTGACCATAGGCGTTCATCCTTACCCATGTCAGATTTATGTTTCAGAAGATTGTCATTTTGTGAACTGATCATAGACGTTCAACAGTATTCATGTCATATTTTGTTGGCTATGCCTTCATGAACTACACTATGCATATTCGGATTTATTTGTAACACCCCATTTTGGAAATGGAAATATCACAGCAATTATGGCGTGTCATCAAAGCATACAAGGTAAAATGTCTAAACATTACTTGACCATATAAAGGAAAATACCGGAATCAAACATCGGTTGTCCAGAAGTAAAGCTCATCACACACAAACATAGTATAGTAAGGAATAAGGACGAAACAATGTCCAAAGCATAAGTATCATAAAGAAAGGAAATGCATAATGTAAAGAAGGCTAGACAGCTTCCAGTCCATATGCACGTACTCTTAGTGTCTACGAGCGTCCCTAAGTACCTGCCGTTTTGGGAACATAGAAAAGGAAAACGGCTGAGCAATACGCTCAGTGCATGGATGTACAATAAAGCATGAATAGGATAAGCATATAACATAATAACAGCGGAAGAAACTAAGTCCCGAGTAACCTGGTTAAGTCTTAATAAAACTGGTTTTATAGTTTGAAATTCTTATGTTTATCTTATAAAAACTGTTTGTCATATTTTACCATTTAGCCAATATAGGTCATGAATATCCACCGTGCATGAATAATTGGAGGGGTGACCTCATCATGCAAATTAGAGGGGCTGCCTCTAATTTAATATACTGGTTTTATGGGTAGGAGGGATCAGCTCCTTGTGAAGGATGCAAGGCACACACCACATTCACCATGTAATCCTGAATAAAAACGTGTAACTAGGATGCACCCATACGCCCCACATGATAAATATAAATAAATGGCCAAAAGCTGAAGGGACGCCACGAGCAATCACTCCGCCGTGGTGAAGTCATAACATCAGTGCCTCTAATGTTATGGTTATGGTACCTCCATAACTAGGTGAAACTGGTCATGCATGTATATGGCTATAGGTAATCATAATTAAAACATAAGCAATCAAACTCATACTTATACTACGGGAAAACAGTTGGCTGCATACGGGGAAATCCTAATAAGGAAAGAATGTCCATACTGAAAGGACGGGAATCCGTACCTTATGTCCAGTGAACGAGAACGATGAACTGCGAGAATCCTACTTCCGAAACACTAGTGCTACATAAATACGTACATGAAATAAGTATCTGCTTACTACATACATAGCTGGTTTTATATCATGTCTTAGCTTATTTTATGTGTTCTTACTATTTTACACTGTTTAAAGCCTTAATCTGTGTTAAATCCTATATTCTGTTTATTCTGATTAAGTATTTCTGATATTTCATGTGTTATCATACTTACTGTGTAATAATAAGTAACTTTCCAAAAATAGCAGGTTTCCTTAAATAGAAAGTTTCCAAAAATAGAAAGTTTCCAAAAATAGAAAGTTTCCAAAAATAGAAAGTTTCCAAAAATAGAAAGTTACCAAAAATAGAAAGTTTCCAAAAATAGAAAGTTTCCAAAAATAGAAAGTTTCCAAAAATAGAAAGTTTCCATAAATAGATTTACTGCTTAAAATAGATAAGTTTCTAAAAATAGAAAGTTTCCATAAATAGATTAGCTGCCTTAATTAAATAAGTTTCCATAAATAGATTAGCTGCCTTAAATAAATAAGTTTCTAAATATAGCTGGTTTCCATAAATAAAATAGCTGCCTTATTTAATTAAGTTTCTAAAAATAGAAAGTTTCCATAATTAGAAATAAGCTGGTTAAATAAGCTAAGTAAATAAGCCTAAGTATTTTCATGATTATTTTCTAAGTCATATGATATATTATATAGTTTAATAATTATTTCATGTAATTTAATTAAACTATAGGTAATAATATTTAATTAAAGTATGACATGTTTCAATTAAATATATTAAATACTTAGGTTAAAATATGTATTATTAAATACTAATAATATAACCTAAGTCATGTTTAATTAATTAATTATATCCATGGTTTTTAAAATAATTAATTAATTATAAGTCTTAATAATAAAAAATACTTAGGTTAAAATAATTCATGTTTATTAATAATTAGTTAACCTAAGTCATGTTATTAAATTAATTACATCTTTATTAATTTAATTCTTAACATAAGTTTGTAACATAAACAACTAACATAATCATGATCCGGATCTAAGCTTAAAAACATGCACCGGATATGAACAAACACCGTACCCCGAACCAAACCGGGGTACCCCTTGCTGCCGTGGGACCCACACGCACCAACCAAGACCAAAGAGGTCTTGGTGGTGGTCGGCTAAAAACAAACCGAGCCCCCTTTGGGGTCGGTTGTACCTGCGGCCCAAAACAAACACCCCTTAGATCGATCCCTTTGACTAATTAATGACCAAAACATGTTAGATCTAGGTTTAATTAATGTGTTTTTATGAAAAACATCATGTGTTCTTAATTAATAAAAGATTAATTAAAAAGAAAACAAGTAAAAAGGTTTTACCGTATTTGTGGATCAAAATGGTGAAGAACAAACACGAACAAACACTAATCAACAAGATCCAAGATCAAAATCACCCCCTTATGGTGGTTTGTAGGTGGCGGCACACAAAGGAGAAGGAGGAAGGGATTTTAGGTTTTCTTGAAATTCTTCTGTAAAAATAATTTGAGTAGTAAAAACTCTTTTTATCCCCCACTTATTAAAATTGGTAATGGGCTTGGCCCATTACCTTCTTTTGGCCGCGGGTAGGGGCTCCCTTGTGGGGGTCCCATACCTCGTTTCGTGTCTTGTAATTTCGTACACGTTTACGTTTAATTAAGTTCGTGTTTTAAATGTTCTCGTTACGTAAATATCCTACACTTATATATTTAATTACGCTCGTATTAAATATATATACGTAATTAATAATAACTCGTGTTTTAATTACGCTCGTGATTCCGTGATCGTATGTTCGTGATTAATTATTACTAAATAATTATTATGTGATCGTTCATATAAAATACTTATCGTGTTCTAACACGTACGTAATACATAAACTCCTAATACGTAATCGTAATCATGCTATATTAGGAAAGTTTTTAACTAGTACGTACGAACTTAAGGTACTATGCATGGTAAAAGCATGCGGGTTTTACAACTCTTCCCCCCTAAAAAGAATAATTCGTCCCCGAATTATAGATAAAGTAAACTGGAAAAGAAGAACATACCCGAATTCAAAATATGAAATGAGGGTAAGAAGTCCGGATAGAATCCTCTGTTCCCCAAGTGGCTTCCCGCTCGGTATGATCCCTCCATAGAATTTTGACGAATGGAATCGTCTTCTTTCTCATGACTCGTTCTTGCCTGTCAAGAACTCGTTCGGGTTCTTCTATAAAAGTGAGATCTTCACGAATCTGTTCCAGTGGATACTGAACCATGTGAAGGGGATGATATTGGTACCCTCTGAGTAAGGACACATGAAACACATTGTGCACATGCGAAAGTTGCGAAGGTAACGCCAATCGGTAAGATACTTCACCGACTCGTTCAATGATATCAAACGGTCCGATGAAACGAGGACTGAGCTTCCCTTTAATCCCGAAGCGTCTAACACCACGTGCCGGCGAAACCTTAAGGAAGACGTGATCTCCTACGTTAAAGTGTAAATCCCTACGATGCTTGTCGGCGTAACTCTTTTGACGTGACCGTGCCTCCTGAATTTTCTGCCTAGCTATTGCGATCTTCTCATTTGTCATCTCTATGATTTCTGGTCCTTCGAGTGTTCGCTCGCCAACCTGATCCCAGCAGATTGGGGCGCGACATTTTCTGCCATACAACATCTCAAATGGAGCACACTTGATGCTCGCGTGCCAGCTGTTGTTGTACGCAAACTCCACCAAACAGATGTATTCATCCCAATCACCCGTCCATTCCAACGCACATGACCTCAACATATCTTCCAATGTCTGAATGGTTCGCTCCGACTGTCCGTCCGTTTGAGGATGAAAGGCCGTGCTAAGCTTAAGTTGTGTACCCCAAGCTTTCTGCAGACTTTTCCAAAAGCACGAAGTGAATCGAGGATCTCTGTCTGAGACGATGCTGGATGGTGCACCGTGTAGTCTCATGATCTCTCGTCTGTACGTATCCGCGAGTTTACTTACCGGATCTTCCTTGCGGATCGGTAAGAAATGAGCTGATTTGGTAAGTCGATCAACGATAACCCAAATTGCATCGTGCTTCCTTTTGGTAGGCGGAAGACCGGTAACAAAATCCATGGTGATTTTATCCCACTTCCACTCTGGAATGTCTAACGGTTGAAGGAGACCGCCAGATCGCTGATGCTCGATCTTAACCTGCTGGCAGGTAAGACATTTGGAGACGTAAGTGGCCACATCCTGCTTCATACCACTCCACCAAAAGTACTGCTTGATTTCATGGTACATTTTGGTTGAACCAGGATGTATCGAGAATGGGGAGCTATGAGCTTCTGCTAGCAAAGCTTCCCGGAGTTCTTGGTCGTCAGGAACACAAAGTCTAGTGCCCTGCCATACAATACCATCTGCATCTACTCTGAATTCTGTCTGCTTCTCCAAATTCTGTATTATCGCCCATATTTCTCCGTCATCCTTCTGAGCTTCCTTGATCTTAGATAGTAACTCGGGTTCTACTCTAAGATTAGCCCAGTAACCGTGCTGTCCACGTACCATGATCTTGATGTCTAGTCGCTCCAAGTCTCTTATGATTTCCTCTTCGATTCTAATACTGTTGATCATTTCGGACTTCCTGCTAAGGGCATCTGCTACTACATTTGCCTTTCCGGGATGATACTGAAGATTAATGTCGTAATCCTTCAACAGCTCTAACCATCTTCTCTGCCTCATGTTCAATTCACGTTGAGTGAAGATATACTTCAAGCTCTTGTGGTCCGTGAAAATGTCACATGATTCTCCATATAAGTAGTGTCTCCATATCTTCAATGCAAACACGACTGCAGCAAGTTCCAGATCGTGCGTGGGGTAATTCTCTTCATAAGGCTTAAGCTGACGTGAAACGTACGCGATCACTTTCCCATGTTGCATGAGAACACAGCCAAGTCCCTTCCCCGATGCATCGATGTAGATTTGAAATCCACCCGTACCAAATGGTAGAGTAAGAATAGGTGCAGATACTAGCTTCTGCTTCAGGTCTTCAAAGCTCTTCTCTCGATCTTCCGTCCAGACGAATTTGTCCCCTTTCCGCATCAGTTTGGTCAATGGTAGTGCTAAGCGGGAAAAGTTCTCCACGAACCTACGGTAGTATCCAGCTAAGCCTAAGAAACTGCGGACTTTCGTCGCTGATGTCGGCCTTGGCCACTTAGTGATGGCCTCAACCTTCGCTGGATCCATAGTGATTCCTTCTGCTGATACAATGTGACCTAAGAATGCCACCTTGTCTAACCAGAACTCACACTTGGAGAATTTAGCATACAACTGCTTCTGGCGAAGAATCTGTAGTACTGTACGAAGATGGTCTTCGTGTTCCTCCTTGGACTTAGAGAAAATCAGGATGTCATCGATGAAAACAATGACGAATTTGTCCAGAAATTCATGGAAGATTCTGTTCATCAGATCCATGAACACTGCTGGAGCATTTGTCAGGCCAAATGGCATAACTACAAACTCGTAATGGCCATAACGAGTACGAAAGGTAGTCTTAGCAATATCCTGCTCCTTGACTCGTAACTGATGATAGCCTGACCTAAGATCGATCTTGGAGAAGTGTTTGGCCCCTTGGAGTTGGTCAAACAGATCGTCAATGCGTGGAAACGGATATCTATTCCGAATGGTAATCTTGTTGAGCTCGCGATAGTCTATGCAAAGACGCATACTGTCGTCCTTCTTCTTAACAAATAAAACCGGTGCGCCCCATGGAGATGCGCTCGGTCGAATGAAACCTCGTTCGAGAAGTTCTTGCAGTTGATCCTTCAGCTCTATGGGAGCCATGCGATAAGGAGCCTTGGAGATTGGTTCAGCTCCTGGAACCAGCTCAATACTGAATTCCACTTCTCGTGCAGGTGGTATGCCCGGAAGTTCTGTTGGAAACACGTCTTGGAATTCCGACACTATAGGTTGATCCTGAATCGATGGAGATTTAGCATCCATGTCGTGAACGTAGCTAGATAACCCTCGCAACCATGTGACAGGAGTGCACGCGCTTGCAGGGTAGATATGACTTGTACAGACCATCCGGGTATGAACCCATTATGAATGTACTCTGGTGCATTGACATCACCGAAGATAACTCGATATCAATGGCAGTCTATAGTAGCATGATATTTGGATAGCCAATCCATGCCCAAAATCATGTCGAAGTCATTCATGTCCAGCGGAAGTGCGTCGACAGGTCGAACCTTATCATCAAATTCTAGGGGAAGACTCTTATATACATGACTGATTAATACAGAGTCCCTCAAAGGCGTGGAAATAGTAAGCCTATTTTCTAGTGGCAAGGGAGGCATCCTAATGTTCTTAGCATAAGCAGTAGAAATAACCGAGTGAGTAGCACCCGTATCGAAAAGAACACATGCAGCACGACCATACATATACAAGATTCCAGTGATGGTACCTGTAGACTTGTTGTCCTGGTCTCGAGATGTCGTGTAGACACGCCCGGTAGTAGGAGGCGGCTTGGTATCAGCATGTCCCGATGTACCCTCAATCTCGTCCTTACGGCAATCCTTCATAATATGGCCAGGAAGACCACATTTGAAGCACGCATCAGTATTACGGCGACATGGTCCTGGGTGCCTACGGTGGCAAGTAGAGCAAAGAGGATGAGTGTATGCTCCAGCAGGTGCTCTGGCTGGCTGAGGACCTGATAAAACATTTTACATGAGACATAATAATTGGGTACAAAGGACGAAGCGGATAATCGTAAGATTGAATACCAGTGATAGCTGGACGGCTAGGCTGCGAACCTCTCTGGTTCTGGTCCCTACCGTTTCCATGGTTCCTGGTAGAATTTCGCTAGAGTGTCAGAATATGAGTTGTAACATAAAACATAAGAAATTTCGTAAGTATTGAGACCTGTTGTTGCTGGATTGCCCGGCGTTGTTACGGTAATTGGCATTACCGCCACGCCTATCCGTAGCAGATCGGTCATTAGTCTGACCATTTCCCTTGGGCTGATGAGGCTGCTGCTGAGTAGCCGGCTGAGACCGGTCCCCAGTTTTATGCCTGGAAGATACATTTAAAGAGATGAATAATTGACATATGGAAGATATACGGATTGTTCAGCGCTTGAATATGAAGGTTTACCTCTTGTCGGGTCTTTCAGCTTCCCCCAACTCATCCCTCTCCTGCAGCATCTCCAGTTTTCGTGCTGCATCGGCCACTTGTGCTACAGTATTGAACGTAGCACACACCAGATTGTTTGCGACCGATGTGCGAAGAGCCCATCTAAAGTGATGTGCCTGCTCTTCTGGAGTACCTGCTGCCGCACCAAGGAAACCAGCCAAGCGAAGAAAGCGCTGCATAAACTTGTTGCTATTCTCCCCAGCTCTCTGACGGATCCCATGGTACTCTCTCTTGAGTTTGTCCTGCTCAGCCTTGGGAAAGAACTGCTCCATCACCCTGTCCTTGAACTGAGCCCAAGTCAAACCAGCAACCCACTCATCACCACCTTCAGATTGCATCAAAGCTAACCACCAGTTAAGTACATCGCCTTCGAACCGATAGCATGCTAACCTCGCCTTGTATGCGGGGTCACAGACCATAGCGTTGAAGATCTTCTCAATGTGAGCCAACCAGCTTTCAGCATCGCTGGGGCTATCAGTCTTCTCAAAAGCTCGAGGGCGGAGCTTGTTGAATCTCTCCAGCCATACTGCTAATGTCACTGGAGGAGGAGGAGGAGGTGGCTGATTGTGCTGCTGCTGATTGTTGGCAGCTTGAACTTCAGCACGGATGTCATTCCTCGGTTGAGGAAGCAAGGCTTGCATGGCAGCCTGAATTGCAGCATTGAGCTGCTCCTGTTCGTGTGTGAGAACCATCTGACAGTATAACAATAAAACATATGATTAAATAGTTTAAAACATAAAATATAAAATATATACATGAAAAAAAAAATTCTACTAAAAATTTCACGAGAAAAATTTTATGCAAGAAAATTTTTGTATGAATGCATGATGCAGTTTTATGAAAACTTTGGATGCTCGAGAGTGAACGCCTCTGGTCAGTTCACTCAAAACAAAAGACATATCGAGGGGACGCCTATGGGTCGGTCCCAAATCTAAAAGTTTCGATAAAACACATGCGACTAAATAGGGACAGTCCTGTACCAACCATTACTTAGTCAAAAACCCTGTAACAATGACATATATATGTATGCTTAAAAATGATGAATGCATGAAAACAACTGTCAGTTCTAGGAAGACCGTAGTGACTACCCACTAATCACAGGTCATATTTGAGAGCCTACAGGTCGAAGCCTTGGCACTGATACCATAATTGTAACACCCCATTTTGGAAATGGAAATATCACAACAATTATGGCGTGTCATCAAAGCATACAAGGTAAAATGTCTAAACATTACTTGACCATATAAAGGAAAATACTGGAATCAAACATCGGTAGTCCAAAAGTAAAGCTCATCACACACAAACATAGTATAGTAAGGAATAAGGACGAAACAATGTCCAAAGCATAAGTATCATAAAGAAAGGAAATGCATAATGTAAAGAAGGCTAGACAGTTTCCAGTCCATATGCACGTACTCTTAGTGTCTACGAGCGTCCCTGAGTACCTGCCGTTTTGGGAACATAGAAAAGGAAAACGGCTGAGCAATACGCTCAGTGCACGGATGTACAATAAAGCATGAATAGGATAAGCATATAACATAATAACAGCGGAAGAAACTAAGTCCCGAGTAACCTGGTTAAGTCTTAATAAAACTGGTTTTATAGTTTGAAATTCTTATGTTTATCTTATAAAAACTGTTTGTCATATTTTACCATTTAGCCAATATAGGTCATGAATATCCACCGTGCATGAATAATTGGAGGGGTGACCTCATCATGCAAATTAGAGGGGTTGCCTCTAATTTAATATACTGGTTTTATGGATAGGAGGGATCAGCTCCTTGTGAAGGATGCAAGGCACACACCACATTCACCATGTAATCCTGAATAAAAACGTGTAACTAGGATGCACCCATACGCCCCACATGATAAATATAAATAAATGGCCAAAAGCTAAATGGACGCCACGAGCAATCACTCCGCCGTGGTGAAGTCATAACATCAGTGCCTCTAATGTTATGGTTATGGTACCTCCATAACTAGGTGAAACTGGTCATGCATGTATATGGCTATAGGTAATCATAATTAAAACATAAGCAATCAAACTCATACTTATACTACGGGAAAACAGTTGGCTGCATACGGGGAAATCCTAATAAGGAAAGAATGTCCATACTGAAAGGACGGGAATCCGTACCTTATGTCCAGTGAACGAGAACGATGAACTGCGAGAATCCTACTTCCGAAACACTAGTGCTACATAAATACGTACATGAAATAAGTATCTGCTTACTACATACATAGCTGGTTTTATATCATGTCTTAGCTTATTTTATGTGTTCTTACTATTTTACAATGTTTAAAGCCTTAAACTGTGTTAAATCCTATATTCTGTTCATTCTGATTAAGTATTTCTGATATTTCATGTGTTATCATACTTACTGTGTAATAATAAGTAACTTTCCAAAAATAGCAGGTTTCCTTAAATAGAAAGTTTCCAAAAATAGAAAGTTTCCAAAAATAGAAAGTTTCCAAAAATAGAAAGTTTCCAAAAATAGAAAGTTACCAAAAATAGAAAGTTTCCAAAAATAGAAAGTTTCCAAAAGTAGAAAGTTTTCAAAAATAGAAAGTTTCCAAAAATAGATTTACTGCTTAAAATAGATAAGTTTCTAAAAATAGAAAGTTTCCATAAATAGATTAGCTGCCTTAATTAAATAAGTTTACATAAATAGATTAGCTGCCTTAAATAAATAAGTTTCTAAAAATAGCTGGTTTCCATAAATAAAATAGCTGCCTTATTTAATTAAGTTTCTAAAAATAGAAAGTTTCCATAATTAGAAATAAGCTGGTTAAATAAGCTAAGTAAATAAGCCTAAGTATTTTCATGATTATTTTCTAAGTCATATGATATATTATATAGTTTAATAATTATTTCATGTAATTTAATTAAACTATAGGTTATAATATTTAATTAAAGTATGACATGTTTCAATTAAATATATTAAATACTTAGGTTAAAATATGTATTATTAAATACTAATAATATAACCTAAGTCATGTTTAATTAATTAATTATATCCATGGTTTTTAAAATAATTAATTAATTATAAGTCTTAATAATAAAAAATACTTAGGTTAAAATAATTCATGTTTATTAATAATTAGTTAACCTAAGTCATGTTATTAAATTAATTACATCTTTATTAATTTAATTCTTAACATAAGTTTGTAACATAAACAACTAACATAATCATGATCCGGATCTAAGCTTAAAAACATGCACCGGATATGAACAAACGCCGTACCCCGAACCAAACCGGGGTACCCCCTTGCTTCCGTGGGACCCACACGCACCAACCAAGACCAAAGAGGTCTTGGTGGTGGTCGGCTAAAAACAAACCGAGCCCCCTTTGGGGTCGGTTGTACCTGCGGCCCAAAACAAACACCCCTTAGATCGATCCCTTTGATTAATTAATGACCAAAACATGTTAGATCTAGGTTTAATTAATGTGTTTTTATGAAAAACATCATGTGTTCTTAATTAATAAAAGATTAATTAAAAAGAAAACAAGTAAAAAGGTTTTACCGTATTCGTGGATCAAAAGGGTGAAGAACAAACACGAACAAACACTAATCACCAAGATCCAAGATCAAAATCACCCCCTTATGGTGGTTTGTAGGTGGCGGCACACAAAGGAGAAGGAGGAAGGGATTTTAGGTTTTCTTGAAATTCTTCTGTAAAAATAATTTGAGTAGTAAAAACTCTTTTTATCCCCCACTTAGTAAAATTGGTAATGGGCTTGGCCCATTACCTTCTTTTGGCCGCGGGTAGGGGCTCCCTTGTGGGGGTCCCGTACCTCGTTTCGTGTCTTGTAATTTCGTACACGTTTACGTTTAATTAAGTTCGTGTTTTAAATGTTCTCGTTACGTAAATATCCTACACTTATATATTTAATTACGCTCGTATTAAATATATATACGTAATTAATAATAACTCGTGTTTTAATTACGCTCATGATTCCGTGATCGTATGTTCGTGATTAATTATTGCTAAATAATTATTACGTGATCGTTCATATAAAATACTTATCGTGTTCTAACACGTACGTAATACATAAACTCCTAATACGTAATCGTAATCATGCTATATTAGGAAAGTTTTTAACTAGTACGTACGAACTTAAGGTACTATGCATGGTAAAAGCATGCGGGTTTTACATATTACTCCAGTTTCTGACAGTTTTGTCAACTTATCCTCTGTCATTTCATATGCCACCCAGACGCGAAAACGAGAATGATTCTAAAGGCATCAAAAGAGATTATAGTGCAGCAAGAACTCCTCAACAGAATGGCGTGGCAGAACGAAAGAACAGGACTCTAATAGAAGCTGCGAGAACAATGCTTGCCAATTCCAAGCTTCCAACCATGTTCTGGACAGAAGCAGTCAATACTGCAAGTTATGTTTTGAATAGAGTTTCTATTACAAATCCTCACAAGAAGACACCCTATGAGCTACTAACAGCCAAAGTACCAAACATTGCTCATTTGAAGCCATTTGGGTGTCCTGTCACCATTCTGAACACTAGTGACTAGTTGGGGAAATTTGATGGCAAGGCAGATGAAGGATACATTGTGGGATAGTCAGCTCACTCTCGGGCTTATCGTGTCTACAATCTCCAAGCCAAGCGAGTCATTGAAACTATAAATCTCAGGTATTTTGAGGAGAAGTCAAACATCCAAGGAAAGGGTCCTGAATGGTACTTTGATCTTGATTATCTTAGTGATTCATTAGGATATTTTCGTTTCAAAACTAACCATGATGCAGGTCCACAAGTGTTTGCAACTTCTAGTACAGGTGCTCATTCTAGTCTTTCAGACTCAGATGACGAGGATAATATTTTTGTTGTTCCATCCTATTCCACCACAGTCTCTCCTACTACTCCCAGTGATGCAACTCCATCAGATATATTGGACTCACAAGGAGCTCTTGACACATTACTCAAGCAACAACAAGAAGCTACCACAGCAGCTGCTCAAGGTGGCTTTGAGTTCCTTTTGAATACGTCTGCTGACAAAGCTGCTCCTAGTACCCCAATTGTTACTCCTAGTGCTAGTTTAACACCTATTGGTAGTCCGGCTAGTGACTCCACTTCTACTACTAGATTCTCAAGTCCTTCTGACCTGGGAAACTATCAAAAGAAGTCTTCTACCAAGCTGGATGATATTCATAAGCAACCAGTAGATGGCATTTTCAACTCTGCTTCATATGATGATGACTTTGTTGGGGATCTTAATAACTTGGCACCAGAAGTGGAAGTAATTTCCAATCCAGTGTTGCAGTCACACAAAGACCGTCCTACTACTCAAATCATTGGAGATCCTGGTTCTACTGTTAAGACTCGCAGAATGCATAAGAAGGCCACGTCTGATCATCATGCTCTTGTGAGCTATATTAAGGATCAAAAGCATAATAATCATACGGACTTTCAACATTGTTTGTTTGCTTGTTTTCTTTCATAGGTGGAACCTAGATCAGTCTCTCATACTCTTGAGGATCAAAGTTGGGTGGAGGCTATGCAGGAGGAGATGCAGCAGTTCTTGTTTCAGATTGTTTGGATCCTAGATGACTTGCCGGATGGAAAGACAACAATTGGTACCAAATGGATTCTCAAAAACAAGAAAGATGCAAGGGGTATTATGGTGAGAAATAAGGTGAGGTTGGTTGCACAGGGTCATACGTAACTTGAAGGCATTGACTACACTGAAGTTTTTGCTCCTGTTGCTAGGATTGAGGCCATTCGTCTGTTTTTGGCTTTTGCTTCTTATATGGGCTTTACAGTTTTTCAGATGGATGTCAAGAGTGCATTTCTCTATGGAAAGATTGATGAGGCAGTTTATGTCACTCAACCTAAGGGCTTTGTAGATCCACTTCATCCCAAGAAAGTTTACAAGGTGGTCAAAGCTCTATATGGACTTCATCAGGCTCCAAGAGCTTGGTAGGAGCGTCTTTCAAATTTCTTGTTGAAACATAGCTATAGAAGAGGCACAATTGACAAAACACTATTTTTTAAGAGGAATACCAAGGACATTATCCTTGTTCAGGTTTATGTGGACGACATTATCTTTGGTTCTACTAAAAAGGAATGGTGTGATGAGTTTGAACAACTGATGAAGGGTGAATTTCATATGAGTGCTATGGGAGAGCTTACGTTTTTCCTTGGTCTTCAAGTCAAGCAACAGTCGGATGGAATCTTCATAAGTCAAGATAAATATGTTCATGAGATTCTTCAGAAGTTTGATATGGATCCTCTTAGACCAGCAGCAACACCTTATTAAGTTGCTAAAGGCAAACTCAAGAATGAGCCAGATCCTCCAGTAAATGTTCACATGTACAGGTCCATGATTGGCTCACTCATGTATTTGACTGCATCACGTCCGGATATTATGTTTGTAGTAAGTGCTTGTTCTAGACATCAGGTGGCTCCAACGGTTTCTAACTTGAATGCAGTCAAGAAGATTTTCAAGTACATCAAGGCTCAACCCAAGCTAGGCTTGTGGTATCCTAGAGAATCACCTTTTGTTCTTGAAGCATATAGTGATAGTGACTATGCAGGTGCTAATAATGACAGAAAATCTACTACTGGTGGTTGTCAGTTTTTGGGTCGAAGACTTATCTCATGGCAATGCAAGAAACAGACGATAGTAGCTACTTCTTCCACAGAAGCTGAATACGTAGTTGCTGCTAGTTGTTGTGGACAAGTTTTGTGGATCCAAAATCAGATGCTGGATTATGGGTTCAACTTTATGAACACCAAAATTTTCATTGACAACCAAAGCACTATCTGCATTGTGAAGAATCCTGTTTTTCATCAACGTACAAAACATATTGAAATTCGGCACCACTTTATCCGGGATGCCAATGAGAAGAAGTTGATACAGGTTCTTAAGGTTCATACGGATGATAATGTTGCTGATCTGTTGACTAAAGCCTTTGATGGTCCTCGGTTCAACCACTTAGTGGTTCACATTGGAATGGTCAATCCTTGAGACCTAGGATTGAGGGGAGGCTAAGCCTAAGGGGAGGCTTAGTGTACATATTCCCTTGCACAGACTAACATATTGGTAGTTTTTAACAACAGATTGTATGGGTTTTTGTGGTGTGTGCTACTTCTAGTGGAGGATTTTGCTCACTTCTGGTGGTAGTCTTCATTATTGGTTGGCTTCTAGTCATTAATGGTTGGCTTCTAGTGGATAAAAATCCTTCCTTATCAAGTAATGGTTGGCTTCTAGTCTTGGTTTGGGTCACTGTTCACTTCGTTGACTTCTGTTGACCACATTGTGCTTCTAGTGTTGACCCTTATGCGTTTTGATTTTTAGTCAACGCAACCTAATTCTAGTATATATCATATTATTTAACTTTGGTAAACTGGGATTTGCAAATAATGTTATAAAGGGCAAGTGGTTACTTTGCATTAACTGCCTAATTTGAAAGGGCAACCCACATTATTAGGGGTCAATGAACAGTTACATGACCATTATTTATGGTCAACTACCCCTTGACTCATTCATCACAATCATAACACACACACACGCTCCTACTCTCTCAAACCCTAACAAATCAACTTCCATCACTTCTAATCAACATCAATGGCTGCTTTGGTCTACCAACCCGCTCACAATAAGGTCACATATCTGGGAGATGGTCCTAAACGTGACGAATTCACAAACATCCTAGCGTTTATTGAGGCTTCTAACCTCATGTATGCTTTTACTGTTTGCCCGATTGTTTATGATAGTATGATTCGCCAGTTTTGGGATACTGCTGAACTTGTGGCTGTTTTGGGTCGCCCACTTGAACTCCATGTTACCATTGATGGACGTCCTTATGTGGTTACTGAAGCTTCTATTAGGAGTTCCCTTGATCTACAAGATGAAGGTGGTGTTGTTTCCATCCCCAATGCTGAGGTTTTAGAGGGGATGGCTGCTATTGGGTATAACCATGGGGGGAAGTTTAACTTCCAAAAGAATAGGTTTTCCCCTCAGTGGAAGCTTCTAGTGCACTTTTTGATTCATTGATTAAGCCCCAAGTATGGGAGTTGGGATGCTTTTCCCATTCCTTTGGCTACTGGTTTGATCTACATAGCACAGGGTAGGGTGTTTAATTTTTCTCGCTATTTATTTGATGGGATGGTTAGCAATTTGACTAGTACTGGTTCTAGGAAGAAACTTTTAATGTATCCTAGGTTTTTGCAGCAGATACTTGTGTGTTTCCCTCGTGATAGGGAGGAGTATGAGACCCCCAAGCTTACTGCTAAAGTTAATTACAATATGGCTCATGGGTTTAAAGGGGATTGGAGGCCCCTTACTGATGCAATGCTGGGCCTTGCCCAAGGTCCTCCTGATGTTGTTCCTCCGGCTGTTGAAGCCGAGGAGGAACTTCCATTAGGAGATGATTCTATGGAGGAGGAGCATCATGCTGGTGGTGCACCTAATGTGGCTGTGGAAGAGCCAGTTGAGGAAGTGGTGGTTGAAATGCCATCCACTTCCAAGGTTGCCTCCTCTTCTATGCCACATTCGTCTCCATTTGTGGATACTCCCCCTCCTAGTCCAGTCCCTCACTCTTCTAATAAGCCCTCTGGTTCTCGTGCTCAAAATGATGACCCTTTTATTGCTTCTGGTTCCAATGAAGCCTTCCCAGACCCAAGTCCTCTTGGTGGGAAAGCGGAGGAGCCTACTACACTGACTTCTTTGCTTGATCTCATGCACACGTACCATGAAAGGATTCTTTCTTTGGAGGCAGATTTGAATCAACATCATAAGCTTACCAGGGAATTTGTTCTTCCATTGGCTGACCGGATTAAAGCTTTGGAAACACAGCAGCGGAGGAGGAAGAAGCATGCGGTACAGTCTGATTCTGATGAGGAGGTTGAGGATCTTGTAGAGGATGGCTTGAATTTGCTGGAGAAGGCTGCTTTTGCTGATAAGTCATATGCTGATCTGCCGATTCCTCCTACTTCATCAAGCATCCCTCCTACTGCTGCTACTCCTAGACCAAAGGAAGATATTGCTGGTACTACTGCTGGTCCAACTGCTGGACCGTCTCATGATCTTAAGGGGAAAGACCCTATGACTGATGCTCCCTCACCCCCTCGCAAGCGTACTCGCAGACAACTTGAGGAGGATAGGTTGGGTGAGGAGGCTGCACAAAGAATGCAAGCGGAGATTAACCAAGCTGCTAGGGCTGAGGAAGAAGCTCTTCAGAAGCAAAGACGTGAACAGTTGCAGCATGATGCTATGCATTGGGATGATAACGATTGGATGCGGGTGCTCACTATTCTTACCTCGAATTATTCGCAGTTTACTGATCTCTTGGGTGCTGATGTGAATGAGCAGAATTGTATTCCACGAGCTATGGCGTTAATGCGTAAGCAACAATTATCGCTTGCTGCTCAACTGCGTGAGAAGCGTCGGAACAGGCCTTTGACAAGAACCGAGGAGAGAAAGTTAATGCAGAGGTATGTCAAATATCAGTCTGGTGCTCACTTTACTGTTGGTTGGACATGGGAACGAGTTAGGGCGTTGTCTTTTGACGAGCTTAAGGATATGTACGAAAGAATGATCAGGTGTCAGAACACACCGGTTCCGGAGCGTTTCATCTATCATCCTCCTCCACGAGTGGTTCCTACTTCTCAACCTACTGTTGCTCCTGGTTCTTCATCTGATGTTCCTCTTGGTTCTACTGGTATCCCATCTGTTGTTGATGTTTCTACTGTTGGTACCACACCCACACCTTCGGATGCTCCTCCTGTTTCATCTTCGGGTCCTACCACCACCACCACCACCTATACTACCACTACCACCACCACTGCTACTCCTACTATGGCACAACCCTCACCACCCGTGACTGCTTCAAAACCTACTCCTTCTCCTGGTGCAGCTACTATTGATCCTTTGGTTGGACAAGGTGTTGATTCTACTTCTGCTGATCCTATTCCTGCTGCGAAGGTGAAGGTTGAACCCTCGTCTGGTGTTCCAACTCCTCGTCGTTCCATCCGCAAGAAGATGGCTACACGTGGCAAGTCTGTTCCTTATGAGAAGCATGCTCCCGAGAACCTTATTGATGCAGCTTCCGATAGTGACTCAGAATTGCCAATGGGTACGGGGTTTATTACTGCTTGGACGGTTAAGCCATCCACCACTATTCCTGGTACTTTCACCCATAGGATTTCCATCAGTGATGGTTATGTTCGTTATGCTTCGGGTTTGCAAGGTGTTTTGACTTGGGTAGATCGTAGGGATCTTATGTCGTTGTATGGGTTTGTGGATGCTGGTATGCCTACTCATCCTAGTGAAGTGCCCTCCTGGCCTGGTCTGACAATGTGGGCTGATTTGAAGATGATGCTTGATTCTCCTCCACATGCTCCCCATTCTGGTGTCTGGAAGGACCAGCCACGTTGGGTAATCAAGAGATGGAAGCTGTATGCTAGCTGTGGAGTGCATGTCTTGGAGTTGGAGTCTGGTGCAATGGTGTTCATGCTTACGGATCTAGACTATCCGTTGACTATTGCTTCTATGGAGGCCATGCTTGCTTGTCACTTGCAGATCTCCAATGCCCCTTCCAGGAATGAGACTTCTATGGCTACTACTCTGGTGGAGGGGATACAAGCCCGGTTGCAAGCTGAGAAGGTGGCTGCGTCTGGTATGTGATCGGTTTGTTTGTAAGTTTTTATGTTTTGTGTTTTATGTTCATATATTTGTACTGCCATTCTTTTCACCAATATGTATAGTGATTGGTGACTTACATTCTAGATAGTTAAAAAAAATACTTTTTATATAATATCTGCTTATACTTTAAACAAATCATGGATTTTACACTTGTGAATAATATAATATCTGCTTATACTTTTTCACAACATTGGGTTCCTTTTGACGGTTTCACACTTGTGCTGGTTTGGCGTTTCATCTGGTGTTGGACCTGGTCCACACAACAAATGGTGCTCAACTCACCATGTCTCACAGACAAGAAAGAGTTGATTCATCTTGAGGGTACGGCTCCTGGTGTGATTCTCAAATCCGTTGATGGTTGCCAGGTTACCCAAAACTGGATGGTTTTCACTTGCCATGGTCCTAGACTGAAAAGTGGCTAATCCAAGGGGGTACGGCTCTTGGTAAAGATTTTATCAAATCCGTTGATAGCTATAATAGCTTGCTCAAAGCTATAGGGTTTTCAACTCACCGATGCTTCATTGCTAAGAGTTGGCGAGTCCAGAAGGGTACGGCTTCTGGTAAAGACGTATCAAATACATTGACGGCTGTGATGGTTTGCCTAAAATCATTAGGGTAACCCCACTCGCCATTGATTCGCGTTCTAAGAGTTGGGTTAGGTTCTGGTCTCCCAAGGTGATGCTTATTCCACCATAATGACTGGCTAGCCCAAGAGCGAGCAGCTACTTGGTAAAGGCTCATCAAAACTGCGCATGTTGCTGTAAAGATTCAACACGATGCAGATTTGTTTCAAGCTTTGAAGAAGCTTCTGGTGTTCATTGTTGCAGCGGTTCTTATGTTTCTTATATTGCTGATGCTGCTGTTTCTTTTGTTGTTCCAATCCTCGAGCTTTGTTGCACGATTTACCAGGAAACTTGAACTCAACAGGTCAAATTCAAGTTTAGGGGAGGATTGTTAGGACCATTGGAATAGTTCTTTGTAATAGGTAGACTAGGAGGTATGTAGTTCCTCCTGGTCATAGTAGTAGTAGGAGCAAGTCGTGCTCCTAGTCTTATAGAAAGTCAAACTTTATTATTTAGTTATTATTCTGTTAGGATATGCATGAGATATGTTAGGAAAGGATATGCATATCAGTTTTACACGTTTTTATTAATGATGTATTAGGGTTTCCTTGTAGTATAAAAGGAACCTTAGTCAGAAGGGTTACAGACACCTTCATCAAACACAATTCTAGTTATTATTAATATTAGAAATCCTTAAAAAGGATCAAGTCGTTATAGTTATTCTATTCTTCTTTATAGTATTTGTATTCCGCACTTATACTGTGTATAGAGTCTCTCTATGAATAGACGTGTGATTACAGAAGTCGTTCACCGTTCCTGACAGGCTGCAAGATCCACATCTAGTGGACCCAACAGTATCTCTAGAAACTTTTTCATAATCGGCGACACCTTTGTACAAATTTAAAACCCCTTGTTTCATAAACTCAAATTGCCGAACACTTTTACTTTTCTCATCCCATTTTCTTTTTTCTTCCGAAATTTGTTTTTCTAACAAAATTGATTGCCTTTTGAAACTCCTTTTTAAAGAAACTTTCTTTTGGGGTTCATCACTTGGTGGTGGAACTCTATTATACATCTTTTGTTCTTTGGAAAGTTCTTTTTGAGGAACAAACTTAATATAATGATGAGAATCAGAAAGGTTTATTAGGTCTCTTAAGTTCCATCGACTTTCTTCTTGTTGACGAATGATTTCGTCGCAGTCAGGGGAAAGCATAAGAGCAAGATTATCAACATAGCAACTGTAGAATATTGATAACCTATGAATCTATGAAGTGGGTTGATGTTTTCTAGTGAGAGAAACTAGAGAGAGAAAGTGAGAGAAAATGTGTCTTTTTTAATATCAAAACATGAACAACAACCAACCCCTTTCCATGGTGGAAAGGGGTATTTATACTCCAAGCTTACAATGGGCTTGGGCCGGTCCATGACAAGCCCATGGACCGGTTCTTACTTAACTTAATAAGTAACTAATAACTATTTGTTAACTACGAGCTATTACAACATAAATCATATTGTGGAGTGACCGATACTTCTAATATACGTTAAAACGTATTTCTAACAATCTCCCCCTAAGGGAGGTCACTCCACGTTACAAAGTTCTAAACCTAGCATACTATACTAAGTCTTCGTTCTTTAGCTCGTAGTCTTTTCTTCTTTTCTTTCTTTTGTTGTGAATATGTTGGTTTCATCTTTTAGGCTTTGGCTTGAGAGCATTGTTCTTTGGCCTTTCACGTGCGATCTTTGCCTTTCTTGTGAATTTTGCCTCCTCGTGACTCCATGTTCCACACACTTATGTCTTTTTGTTGAATTCTCGAAAGTTTCAGAGTTTGTTACAGCGGAAGACTTCATCTTGTACTTTCTTGAATTTTTTGCTTAACTTCGATGCAGAAAGACATAAGCATGTGGGAACGACTTCTACAGGTACACCACAACACCACCGTCTTCACTGGTACACAGCAACGCCACCGTCTTCAACAGGTACACAGCAACGCCACCGTCTTTAACAGGTACACAGCAATGACACGAATAAAATGGCTTTGAACATTTTATTCTAATTCGGTAGCATTTTACCTCCGGTCGGTGAAGACCGTTGGACGGTATTAGATATCGTACCCGTGACGGACAGTTTCAATTAAGTAACTTCCTGACAGGATTTCGCGGGTAAACCCGTTCTCTTTATTCGACCGTCCAAAGCTGACTGCGAACATAAAGAGTGAATCACTTGGATAAATTATCCTTGTGATTTGAAGCCGTCAATTCATGAAACCTGGAACAAGTGAATTTCAATTAAGATTTTCACCATCGTTGCTTTCCAGTTGTCACGAGCTCAATTCATAAAGAATCTTGCACGTCACCTACCAAGTGCTGTTTGATTTTAACACTAGAAGGATTTCCACTCGTCACTGTGATCAATAAAGAGTCACTCTGAGTGTTCTGGCAAGATCATATGATAATGCGTAGAGGCCTGGAACGAGTTTAAGTTCAATTAAGAATTAAACCACTGTTTCCTTCCAGTTTTTCACAAGATTGGTTCTAAAAGAACCGCACGTGTAACCTACCATGAGCTTGTTTGATGTTGGCTCAAGCAGGATTTCCATCTTCATTGTAATACTTGCGTATTACTCGGATGTTCTGGCAATATTACAGGAATACTGCGTAGGACTCATAAAAATCTCTTACTTTTCACAGTGTGTGAGAAAGCAAGGAATAACTGGGAAGTGTCCTAATGAGACTTTTGATGATCTCTTGGCTCTAGACTCGATTGTGCGTTTTGATTTAGTGAGCGATGGCTGGAGAGGAGTGCCACCTTTTCAATACCAGTCTATTCGGAGTGAATAAACCAATAGATAACGTGTTGATCTCCGTGTGATTAAAACAAATACCTTTTGAGAGATATTTGAGTTAGCTGGGAAGGGTTGTGCATTGCATCACTGGGTCCATGATGTCTTTCTTCAATACCGAGAATCATTAGCAAAAATGACCTCAATAGCATATGTATTGACCCGGTTTCTGCCTAAAGTTGTAAGGAGGGCTTCTTTCTTTACGCCCTTTATCTTTACAATTCTTTTTCATTCTTCAACCCCTTCAATGCTTACCAATACGTCATCACTAGCACCTTGTTGTGATTGTTCCAGTGCTAGCTTAAGTACTTGGTCGGCATTCAACTACGTTCACATTCTTTCTCCATCTTTCCTAGGACTTCTAATTCTATCTAGGGAATTGTCCTTGGGAAGATTCCATCGGCTCTGATGAATCATTGGACTAAACCTATTCCTACCACCCTTTTGTCACCACATCCGTCGTGAATTAAGCGTGTTTTGGGAAGGAATTGCCACCATGAAAAATCATTGAAAAATCACTTAAGGTACTTGTGATATTGAAATCAAAAGTTTTGTACCTTAGGTGTTTTGTTCATCAAAAACGCTCCCCCTTAACACGTGCTTTACACATATTAAGTTGGATAATCATTAAGTCTTTTTCATCTTTTAGCCAAGTATCATTTAAATCTCCTTAATCCCATTTTCTCCCCTTATCCAAAATGTTAACCATTAATATTTGGGATATTGAATGGATTAACCGGTCTTTGGGTAAAAATGAAATCGATGTTTGGCCATAGAACATGTTCATGCTCCCCCTTAAATTAATAAGGGATAGTTGTAGTGCTTTAGTATGATATATTTTGAAAGATTTAGAATCTCGTGAGAAATTCTTGAAAAATTATCATACCTTAACACTACATCAAGCCATTACAGCACAATATTCACAAATATACATATTCACAATTGAAAACCAATATAAAGTGGACCTGAAATGTACGACCCATTAGATGGATCGTTGCAGTAGCTTGTGGTGCACTAAATATGGTCTACCACCCACGAATATTTCCAAGCTCCTCATCAATCTACGTTCACGGAGCTTTTGATCGATCTTCTTGATCACATAATTCGCCATCTGCCTATAACCCTTATGCCAATCCTCGGTCATCTCTGGCAAAGTCCCACCCGAGTTCAGATGCTCCAACTTTCCTCTAACTTGTAGAAGAGTCCCATCACTGTACTTGTAAAGCTCACCCACCCTCATAAACTTCATTAAACCTCGACTGTTCAAGTAGAAAATGCCGCAATTCGGAACAGAGATGCCGGTATAGGGACATCTTTCTACATGTTGAGGTAGAACTTGATTGACTGGACGGGTTAAGTTGAGCTTCCTTTGATAGCCTTCGACTCCCAACTAAAGATCTTCAACTCTTTTCTTGATAACAACGCTTCGTGTGAACATACGAAGTGCTGTATTCAAGGCAATGAGGTCTTCACGAGGAATATGTGTGAGTTGATCTCGGGTCATCAGAAGCAACATATCTTCAATATCCTCAAGGCGAATGATAGAGAAATCTCCCTGCTGGATTTTGTATTCTCTGTCATCCTCCCTTTTCAAACGAATCTCCGTCACATGATAGTAGCCATTCTTGGCTTCAGTTTTCAACCCTAAGATGCTGGAGATGCGGATATCGGATCGAACGTTACTCCCTGAGTTGACTAGACAGCAGCCCCTGTACGCCCTTCGAACTCGTTCGTCCCAGTGTGATGCACCTATGACAGCATACATATCATAATTATGATTTACCTTTGGGACCCAGAGTCGGTTTACCTTTTCCTCGATAAAGGGTATTGTCCCCCAGTTGGCAGCTTTCAGCAAGGTCAGGGATGTTGCGTACTTTGAGGACCCCTTCAGAAGATACACAAGATCGTTGGTGACGAAGAAGTCGAGAGCAATCTGATTATCTTGAGTAGGGTCAAGTGGAGGTGGGGCTCTTTCTGAGTCATGAAGACCTGGCCGTTGAACGGTGTTCAGAGCTTTCAGGATCTCATCGGCATAATACTCGAACTCCATTTGGGTCAACCGGGTTTTGGCACGAAGTCTCTTATCCTTCACTGCTTTCTTCACCAAAGATGGAGTAACCGAAGTCTTATACTCATGAGCAAGAAATGCACATAAGTCAATCGGACTGCAGATACGGAGATACAAGACTTCTTTGTCAGCGTCTGTGATCGGGTCATATTGCGCCGCTGCCGTAATCCAAGCCTGTGGTGGTGCAGTCTCGTCAATATCCAACGTGTCTGCCCAGTCCCTTGTGCTTGGAACAGTAGATTGTGGGTCTTGTTGTAGAGGAGTGGAGACGTGAACATCTACTTGTTCTGATTCAGGCGTCTCTGCAGTGTCATGGACGGGTGAGTGTTGTGCAGCTTCTGGTTCAGTTACCGATTCTGCAATCACAGGAGCAACAACAACAGGACTAATAGGGTTAGTGGTAATAGGTATAGATACAGCGATAAATGTACCAGGAATAGATGACCCTGTAGTGGCATTCACATCGTGGCGCCACTTGGATCGTCTGGATTCCGTGGAAGTAGATTTGTCCTTCTGCGCTGCATCTTTCTTGGACTTGGTTCCAGACTTAGCAGGTTTCTTGGAGCTGGTAACCTTATCTCCCTCTTTAGGCTGTCTACCCCCTTCATCATCCTCATCATCATCCCCGTTGCTCCCCCTAACACTCTCCTCATTACCATTACCACCATCATCGCCATCATCATCGTCATCATCATCATCCTCATCATCATCATCATTCTTATCATCATCATCCTCATCATCATCCTCATCATCGTCATCATCCTTATCTTCTTCTTCTTCTTCTTCCTCTTCTCCACCAGTACCCTCTTCTTCTTCACTCTCTTCCCGTTCTTCCTCAGGGAGAATGTGGTAGGGTACCACACTTCCAAACGTCTTGAACAACCTATCATCCTCCATGATAGCGTCATTCAGGGATTTGAAGAGAGCCCGTTGAATCCTCGATTTATCAAACGATCCAAGTTCCCTCATTCGAGCTTTGAGGATCTTCTTTAATTCGAAATCCGTCAAGTCATAAGCAATCTTGTAGGCGGCTTCTGAAGGATTGGATGACTTGATCATCAAGTTATCAGCAGCGAGTGTCTTCAATTCATCCCACAGTTTAGGCATTAGGGATTCAACGGAGTCTTTCACTCTCTGCTCAATAGAAGCTTCAAGGGCTTCTTTCTGCTCTTTAAAGTCATCCTTAATAGCTTTAAGTCTCGTAATTCGTGCTTGATGCCTATCAGCTTCAGCCTTTTTAACCCGAGCAAGTTCTTCTGCATGAGCTTTACGTGTAAATTCCATATCTGCAGCGAACTTAGCAATCAACTCTTCTTGAGCTTTCTTAGATGCTTCTTCACTTTGAGCTCGTCTACGTAACTCTTGGCGAAGTTCATCCATTTCTCTCTTGTGATTATCCACATGTTTATCCAACATTTCGGCCATCACTAATGCAGCCATTGTAGATGTTGCAGAGCTGCTCTGGGTTGATGGAATAGGCTCGGTTGTTACTGCAGTACTAAGGATGGGAGTTATTGGTGGTGGAAGAAATGGTGTTGAAACCGGTCTGGTTGGTACGGGTTGTATTGGTGGAAGTTGAGTTGCTAAAGGTTGAGTAAACACTATGATTGTAGGAGCACCAGTCTTTTTTGCAACACTTGCTGAAACAGGGGGGTGGATGTCTCCTTCGAAGTAGAATACTTTTCAGGTGATCCAAACTCAAACACATCATCTGGTTCCACGTACTCTTCTTCAATATTTACCCGTGCACCCGAACCACTACCTCCCGTGTCTTTCCTACTCCTTTCCATAGCTATCTTCATAGCTTTTCTCTCAGCCTTGTTAAGAGCAGGATCATCAATATCTTCTTCATCGTGGAGAACTAACTCATCAGCCGTACCCTTTCCCTTTTTAGCTGCAGTCTTCTTCTTTTTGGCTTTGGGTTCAGGTAAATATGTTTGCTTCCGTTTACCTTTGCTCTTAACCGTGGTAGAAGAGTCTTCACCTGCTAGAATGCTTGCTCGTTGATTCTCAATTTCTGTTAGCAAGTTCTTGTAATCATCAGATGCTATAATCTCATCGGTCAGAAAATGACTGGGAATGGGACCAGGAATAACCGTATTCGAATGAGTCTCCTGCCTTAAGTCTACCAAATCATCATCATCCATCGTGTGGTGACGACTACCTGCACGCTTATTAATGGATGCATCGTGTTCCATAAAGTAATGTATGATCAGCTTAATGAACCTAGGGTACTGGTAACTTTTAACCTTACCCTTTGTGTTTGTGAAGAGTTGAAAAGTAAACTCCTCCCACAGCAGTGATGCATAATCAATACCCATACCTTTAAACATACCATAAAACATCTTGATGATTGGTGGACGAACAGCATCAAACCCAGTTGTTTTGGGTGTTAAACATCGGCTTAGAATCCCAAAAATAGCTTTCCATGGTTGACCAACTTTGGCAGTAGTAAACTCAGACGGGGTTCGTATGTCAAGACATCCAATGGCGGTGAACATTTCCATGATCTAGTCCTTAGTCGGGTTGGCTGAGTATGATAGGTCTTTGAGTGTCGGCCGAAATCCAAAGATCTTCCTGAAGTCTGACACAGTAAGCGTCTGCTGCTTGTTGTCCAAGGAAAAAGTGATTTTGTTCGACGTCCTCTCTTTGGTAGCCCAGAACTCGTAAAGGTAGTCATAGGGCACTGAAGCACTTCTTCTTAGCGCATGCTTTAGATGAGATTTATCAAGCATGGCTGTACCTACCTTAAATCCATTATGGGTAGAGTGAGATACCTCCTTCAAACGGAAGTTGTTTGGAATAAACGTTAGAGTCTTGGCTTCGGCAATGGCGGTGGCTCTGGTGTGTTGTATTTGTTGTATTGTAGGGTTAGTCATCGTCTCTGCTTAAGATAAAACACAAAGGTTGAAACATACAAAATATGAATATCAATATGACTTTAAACCTAAGCATAGAATATATGACCTAATCCCTTAAGCTTGTAAACCATACAAACATCTTCTATACGGAATAATCATTCAATTCGGAATACTTGGTCTATGCTGAATATAAATCCTATGCTGAATGATAAGTCTATTCGGAACATAAGGCCTATGCGGAATAAATCAAACATCTCCTATTCGGAAAGATCAACCTTATGCGGAAAAATTTCTTTATTCGGAAAGATCAACCTTATGCGGAAAAATTTCTTTATTCGGAAAGATCAACCTTATGCGGAAAAATTTCTTTATTCGGAAAATCTAGGCCTATACGGAATAAACTTTCTATTCGGAACATTTGTCCTATGCGGAATAAAATCCCTATGCGGAACATTGGGCCTATGCGGAATAAAAACCCTATTCGGAACATTGTGCCTATGCGGAATAAAAACCCTATTCGGAACATTGGGCCTATGCGGAATAACATCCCTATGCGGAAAGTACTGTCTATGCGGAAAAACCTTTCTATTCGGAAAATAACTTCTATGCGGAAAGATTTCTCCATGCGGAAAGTTCTTTTTATTCTGAATAAATGCTCCTATGCTGAATGTTCGTTCTATTCTGAATAAATGCTCCTATGCGGAAAGTTCTTTCTATTTGGAAAAAACTTTCCTATGCGGAAAGATCATTCTATTCGGAAAGAAACAAGCAGTTATGATTTTTCTAATTAGGCACTTATGCGTTTGATTCATGTGTTCTAAAGGCCAAATTAGTTCAATTCGAGCCATTCCGTATCAACCCCAGGCAAAACCCCCAATTAATTTAAACCCTAATTAAGCAGAAACTTCATTCGAGTGATTTTCAATTAACAAGAGTTTAATTAAATTGTTTTTCATGAATGATTAAGCCAAATTGATACCTTTTGAAGATCTTGAACAAGAAGATGAACGATTTTGAGTTGTTTTATTTGATTTCGTGAGTGTTTGTGTGTTTGTTTGTTAATGGCGGCAATGAGATAAACAGTCAGACAAGGTGAGAGAGAGAAGAGACGGGGGGAAGAATTTGACTAGGTAAAATTTTCCCAAGTTTGACATATTGTCAACTTTACCCCCTCAACTTTTCTTCTTTCTACAAACAAAATTCTTTTGTTTTCCCAAGTTCTAATTCTTGTCATTTTGACCCTATCTTATGTTAACTACCCGAGCCTTAGTGATTAACTTATCTTAACACAAGCACAAAACTATCCATGACAAACTTATAAGCAACAACAAGACAAATGCCAAAGCAATCCAACCATTAACCATTAAGCTTTTTGAGTTTCCTTGAAAACTTTTGAAGATCTTTTTGATGTGAAAGATGATGTAACATTTTCTCCCCCTTAAACGATGACCCATTTTCTATTTAAAGAGCTGTAGTCATTGTTTAACGAGGCACATGATGATGGAAAACATTTCCCAATTGATATCTTGAAAAGTTTGATTCGAGGTGGCAATAAGATTTCTCTTATTTTGACAAATTAATGCACTGAGACGTACATTAATTCGTGTTAGACCAAGTTGTGAAGTAAACTTGATCCCTTTGCATGATTTGGCTTGTAAATCACGCCCGAGAAAATTAATTCCCGTTGTGAGCCAACGTTTTCCAAGGAAATACGTGACTTTAATATGAAAACCGGGTTGCAGTCAGAAATAACTACAAGCCATAATGGGCATGTTTTAAAAATGTACAACTTTTATACGGACTCTATTTATGGCACCGTGTCAATATTGATCGACATTTCTAAGGCCGTAAATATTACCGTACTAAAAGACATGCCCGTTTTAAACGAAAAATATTTTTGGTTTTTCTTGATTTTATAATTTTTATGGTTTTTGTAGGTTTTATATTTTTTATGGTTTTTCTTGGTTTTATATTTTTGTATTTTCTTTTTGTGGTTTATATATTTACTATAATATACATGATCACGAACAAAGGATACTATGAATAGTTTACCACGACTATTCAGCTGATTCTTCTGCCAACTCTTTGAGAGTCGCTGGGGTGAATGATTTCATGCCAAGCTTGTCGATCAAAAACTCGATTCGTCCTCGATCTAAGGCTTTGGTGAACATATCCGCCAGCTGGTACTCAGTAGTGACAAAATACAGCTCGATCACTCCGTTCTCCACCTGCTCCTTAATGAAATGGTAGCGAATGTCTATGTGCTTGGCCCGGGAGTGTTGAACATAGTTGCAGCAAAGGGCAATGGCGCTCTTGTTGTCACAATACATCGGGATTTTGTTAAATCCCAAACCGTAGTCAGTTAATTTTGATCTCATCCAAAGGACTTGAGCACAACAACCGGACATGGCGATGTATTCAGCCTCCGTGCTAGAAATTGCAGCGCTTTTCTGCCTTTTTGAAGACCAACTGATCAATCTATCTCCTAGGAGTTGCACAGATCCAGAAGTGCTACGCCTCGTGTCTTGACATCCAGCATGATCGGCATCTGCGTATGATATTAAAGCAATCGAGGAATCTTTCGGATACCATAGACCACGATGAAGTGTTCCTTTTAGATACCGAAAGATCCTTTTAACTACATGTAGGTGCTTTTCGGTAGGCCAAGCCTGATACCGGGCACACATGCATACAGCAAATTGCAAATCAGGCCTGCTAGCAGTCAGATATAGAAGGGTGCCGATCATCCCACGGTAAAGTTTTGGATCGACAATAGTTCCATTCCTATCTTCATCTAACTTGGATTTCTCCACCATTGGAGTGTCCACGGGGTCACAATTTTCAAAGTTATATTTCTTAAGAGATTCTAGAGCATATTTGGATTGATTAATAAAGATGCCTCTGGGATTTTGAGAAATCTGTAATCCTAAGAAAAATGAAATTTTTCCCATCATCGACATCTGAAAGCGTGTGGAAATTATCTTCTCAAATTGATTTGACAATTCTATGTTAGTGGCCGCAAATATTATATCATCAACATAAATTTGTACCAGAAGCATGTCGTTGCCTTCCTTGAGAGTGAATAGAGTGGGGTCCACCTTGCCTTTGGAGAAGCCTTCCGAAATGAGATATGTTGACAGGAGATCATACCACACGCGTGGAGCTTGTTTCAACCCATAGAGAGCCTTCTTAAGCTTGTACACATGATTAGGAAACTCCGTACTGACGAACCCATCCGGCTGACTAACATAAACTTCTTCCCTTAGTTCACCGTTCAAAAATGCCGTCTTCACATCCATTTGATAGACGATCATGTTCATATGAGCAGCATACGCAAGGAATAGTCTAATTGCCTCCAATCTTGCCACAGGAGCAAAAGATTCTTCAAAGTCTATACCCAAGGCTTGTTTATATCCTCTAGCGACCAATCTTGCCTTATTCTTCAATACCGCACCCATCTCATCAAGTTTAACCTTATAAACCCATAACAAAGTAAGGATGTTAACCTTGTCAGGGAGAGGAACCAGTTCCCATAATTCAAGTCTTTGAAATTCATTTAGTTCCTCCTGCATAGCTTCAATCCAAGATGATTGGGTCATAGCCTGCTGCATATTTTTAGGTTCAACTTCAGAGAGAAATGCATCAAAGTAGCAATAAAGTGCACTCTCTTGTAATTGATGGCGTGTAGAGACTGGTCGATCTAGATCTCCAATGACATTCCTAATTGGGTGATCTTTTGTCCATTTAGTGCTATGGTTTTCAATCCTAGGTGGTCTGGAGTGAACAATAGAAGGAGCTTCTTCTGAGGTAGACGCGGCTGAAGGGTTTTCAGGGATCGCTACACCAAAGAAAGGAAGCTCTTGCAAGTGAGCATATTCCAAGTCGTGATCAATAGAATCCTCTTCCACATCATTAGGCACAAGTAGGGGTGACGATTCAGGTGTAGTTTGAGAATCACTTGGTGAAGGTGCATCCGGTTCAATGTGAATTGTAGATGCATTAGATAAAGCTTCATTGGCTGGAGCAACAACTTCAGGTATTGGAGCTATCACTACGGGTGCTGGAGCTTCATCATTTGGGGGATCAAAGAATTCGTCAAACAACGGTTGAAACAGTTTATCCCACTCGGGCCTTGATGGTGGTAAAAATGATGTAGAAGTAGGATTATTGGGAACTAATCCGGAACTTATAGCACCGGTTCCCATCTCATGAAGCGCGGGTTCAGAGCTGTGTTGCTCAGAATCCATCGTTGTCAGCTCGTCGAAATCTGCGTCCATAGTTTCTACAATCTTGCCAAGACGACGGTTGTAAATTCGGTATGCTCTCTTGGACGGTGAGTAACCAATGAAAATACCTATATCGGCTTTCGGTTGAAGCTTACCCAAGTTCTCACTATTGATGTTTGGATAACAAAGAGCACCAAACACATGAAGAAATGAAACATCGGGTTTACGGTCATGTAGAAGCTCATAAGGTGTTTTTCCATGGCGTTTCCGAATGATAGAACGGTTTTGGGTGAAACATGCAGTAGATATAGCCTCTGCCCACAAGAACAATGGAGCGTTCGCGTAAATAAGCATGGTCCTAGCAGCTTCCATAAGTGTACGATTCCGTCTTTCAACGACACCGTTTTGTTGTGGAGTGCGTGCAGCGGATGTTTCATGTGAGATACCAACTCCTTCATAATAATCACGAAGAGTCTGGTTGACGAACTCTGTACCATTGTCTGTACGAATACGGCGGACAGTAGTATTCAAACGTACCTGAATGAATTTTAGAAAAGTGATGATAGCCTTCGGTGCTTCATCCTTTGTACGTAGAAATCTAACCCATGTAAACCTGGAGAAATCATCCACAATGACGAGAATGAATTTCTTACCGCTCACACTTTCAGTTCTCATTGGTCCACAAAGATCCATATGCAAAAGATGAAGTTTTTCTTGATTGGTGTCTTCAGCTTTGGGCTTGTAAGATTTCTTGGTGCTTTTCCCCCTTGAACACGCGGAACATAAATGGTCCTTGTGAAATTTAAGCTTTGGAAGACCACGAACTAAATCTTTTTTAGCCAGATGATTAATAGCATCAAAGTTAAGATGAGATAATCTGCGATGCCATAACCATGACTTGGTCTTAGATGCTTTAGAGAGAAGACATACTGGAGAGGCGGCCATCATGTCTTGTAAGGACAAGGTATAAAGATTTGCACCACGAGATCCCTTCAACAAATCTTTTCCTTCCAAGTTGTGAATGAAACAAGTATGTTGTCGAAAAGCAACCTCGAGGTTGGAATCACAAAACTGTCCTACTGAGAATAAATTATGACCAAGACCTTCAACATAGTATACCCTTGAAATCGTCACATTTCCAATCTGATATTCACCATACCCCATTATCTTTGCTATATGATCATTCCCGAATTTAACCGTACCAAGAAACTTGCTGACGAAATTTCGGAGCATCGAGCGATTTCCGGTCATATGTTTTGAACAACCGGAGTCCAAATACCACAGGATGATTTGGACCACCTGAAAATATCACCACACGAAGACAATGTAGAGGTATCGGAATCTGAGTGTTCATTGTTATTAGCAGGTACAGATTTAATAATCTTAGATTTGCTAACTCTAGGTTTCTTAGATTTCCTAGCCTTTTTCTTCCTAGTGGGTGGTGTAGATTCTAGTTGGCTTAAATCCTGAGGTATTTCTTCACTGATAGGCACTATAGTGTGGGCTGACCTAATTAAAGGGCGTTGTTTCCATACTTGAGTGCGAGTGTTCCTAACTAAAGGACGCTCAGACCTAACCTCAATGGATGCATTCCTAGTTAAAGGGCACATTGTTCCATCTAATGTAAAGGTCCTACCAGTGGGACGCCATTGCCAGCCAACCTGGGCACGAGTTCTACCCGTTGGCTTCCATTCAAGACCATTCTTAATAGCATTCATTTCATTCACATGTTCAATAAGACACAAATCATGACGTTGGGAAAACATACATTCATTACAATTCCAACAATTTAAATTAGAATTCACGAATGGTTTTGGCTTCTGCACAGGCGCAGAGCTTTTAGTCTTAACATGATTCTTCTTATTTAAAACTGAACTAACATTCCTATGGTGATCTTCTACTTTCTTCTTTTTGGCACTACTAGTGGAGGGCTTGATCGTATCTTTCTTGAGTGGCGATCCTTTAGCCTTAGTAGTCTCTTTTAATCCTGTAGAAGGCAAAGTGGGAACATTAGCAACAGATTTTAAAGGTGCCTTACTTGATTGTGCCAATGACGGTTTTGCTCCTGGAGTCTTATTAAATGGAGTTACAGCAATGGGCCTATTAGTAAGTAGTGCAGAACCTGGTGTACCTATGTATTGCAAATATGCTAAGCAATATTGAACTCGCTTAATATATTCATGAGCCGAATAATAGTCGCTACTTGAGGGATCTAAGGCATAAAGATTGTCTAAAATATCCCTAAGAAGATCGACATGCTTAATGGCATTCCTCATATAATCATCGTAGGTAACCGGGTTTCTCTTATGAAGCGGGTTCTTATAAAGCACTACTGACTTGGTTGTTGGAGCACTAGTGGACGGTGCAGAGTCAGTAGCTAAGTTATCAACAACTTCTTGTCGGGTGAGAAGAAGTGTCTCCTTTAACTCGGCCAAAACCATATTTTTGTCAATGAGCAGGATGTTCAAGTCAGAGATTTCCTCGCACTTTTGGTTCAGTTGTTCAACATAAGATTGTTGCTGTGCCGCATTAAAAGCGAAGCGTTCTTCTAGTGAACCATAAAGAGCGGATAGTCCCTGTCTTGTCCGATCCATCTCCCCTAGAACCAACGAAAGTCTAATTTCTAAGACCTGGTTTTTAGACTCTGCAGCCTCTAGTTCCATTTTTAATGTTTCATTTGATGACACATCTCTCTTCAATCTCATGATTTCTTCCTCTAATGTCTTAACAATTGCAATCATCTTGTCACTCGTCTCAACACCGTTTTCACAACCATTTGATATCAAAAGATTCTCATTTTGAGTTTGTTGTTTTAATTCTAAAGATATACAATGTTGTTCTAGTTGATTAAAGCGTTTTGAAAGTAAATTGTAAGAATCTTGTAGCTTTAAAAACTCAGCGTTAGATTCGTGACAAGACTGATTATCTACCTCATTTACAGTATCAGCAACATTTACAGAGAGATCACAAACATCATCACAAATATCATTACAAATATTCACAGCATCAAAATTAATCATAACGGATGTAAGCTCATTCGAGTAATTAACATTTACAGTAGTAAGCACATCACACGAGATTACTGCAGACAAGAATTGGTCATATTCGGTTAAAATCTTTTCTTTTTCAATTAGTTGTAGTTCGTAAGCGGTGTCCATTTCATAAAACACTTTTTGAACTTCACCAATTTCAAACACAAGATTTTCCTTAAGAGATGCAAAAATTCCTTTTAGACTTTCGACAAACGGATTGATCTCATTTTTAAACACCTCGTTCATATGTTCGAAAGCCCATTCTCCGGCGTTTAGGCCATTTGAAGTCGTACGTTCCAAAATTACCTTGTCAAAATTAGTAAAGTATTAATTAATCTCTTGCAAGTTTAACCATACAGTGCTAACAGGTGGAAGATCCTTTGGAATTTCCTTAGGACCTTCCATATTGACAAGTGTAGGAAAAGTACTAGGGTTTTCTTCATCTAATATGTAGGTTGGTGCTGTTATGAGATCTTTGTCCATATGGAAGCGAATTCTAAAATCCGTTTTTGCAAGCTCCTTATTCAATTTAAAATAATCACACTTGGGATATTTTGCAGAATTGTATGACCGATCCTCATCAACTAGATCCTTACTTGTTCGATCACCGGGAAAAACAATCGGGTCTAAGGCCAATCCTAATTGAGTTGCATTATAAAGTCTAGGACTATGTCTTAAAGCTTGTTTTGCATACCGTGGATTAGGGGGAAGGCCTTTTTGACGTGATAAGTTAAATTCTCTAAATGAAGCATCAAATAAGTGAACTAGTTGAGAAGCAGAGTATTGTCTTAAGAGCAAGTAATCTAGACTTCTAATCTTATTAGTAGCATTAATCTCCATTTCATTTTTCTTAGACTCGAGTGACTCAAAATCCGTTTGAAGTTTTTGAAAATTAGTGACCACTAACTCTTTTTCTTTAAGTTCATTAGAAAGATTTGCTCTTAAGTTTTCAATTTCTTGCAAGTGACCCATTTGTTTGTTTCTAAAATGATCATATTCGAGATTAGTTAGAACACTAGACGAGGGCACTATTTCCAAGGTTTGAACTTTCTCGTTGCTTAAGGTAAGCTCATCAGACAAATTCTTATTCTTAGCTAAGGTTTCTAAGAGTGCAGCATTCATTTGGCTAAGTAATGTAGCAGGAACCATGACCAAATCTTGTTGAGCAGAAGTAGGCGTATGCGAAATGGGTCCCGGTTGTGATTCACTCAAAGTCTGGGGACTCACATTGATATTGCTATCATTGTTTGTCTCCTCATTTGAAAGACTTACCACCGAAGATTCATTCGAATCAGCACTCTCTTGCACAACTTGATGTGGTTGAATACTAGCATCAGTGGTATTATCGGTGGTATTAATAAGTACCTCAGATCTCTTTTCTGGCCCTAAGCAGGAGATAGTTTCCATGAGAGCAGCCTTTGCAGATTGGAAGTCATCACAGTCTGAGTCATACGCATCAAGATCATCAGCTTGGTATGCTGCATTCTGTGTGGTGACAACGTCTTGTTCAGCAATCCCTGGATCAGCAAGAAATGCAAGCTCCTCTTCATCAAGTTCCCTTCCTTGTGCCTGAGCATTTACCAGATAGATCTTTTCTGCAAACCATTGTCCATCCCTTCTCCTCTTGGGTTTCTTGCAATCCCTGGACATGTGTCCCTCTTCCTTGCAGTTGTAGCATGTAATCATTCTCAACTTGCCCGTGGAATTAGCCCGTGGAGTAGGATTGACCATTGGTGCCTGATTGACCGTGCGAGCATTGGTAGTTGATGTGGTAGGTCTCCCCTGATATGGTTGAATAGGCTGAACCATTACCCTGCCATTCTCAATAGTAGCTTGTTGACGAGAATTGGATGAATTCCTCAACTGATTGTTGGTTGGAGCTGATCCTCTGTATCCTCGTTTGCTTAAAGTTCTTGTGAGATAAGCAGACATAGTGGTTAGCACTTCAACTGGGTCAGCTCCTTGTTGGAATACAGGAATGGGGACTTCCTCATCATCACAATACATTGCTTGGTCTTGATGAGCTGCATAATCACTAGAAGGAATACTCATTTGATCAGGGTAGCTTGTTGGATATGCTGCATTCTCTTGATAAGAAGAATATGAAGGCTGAGCATAAGGTGCAATATTTGCTGGATGAAGTTGTGAAGCATACTGTGGTGAAGGTGCATTGAACCGATATTGTTGCTGATGTGAGGTGGGTGGTTGTGGTAGAATCGAGTATTGGGGGAAGGTCGGTGTCATGTAAGGTGATGGATGATAGGCTTGATGTCCCAAGATATAAGGTGTGTTGTTGTGTGACAAGCTTGGTTGATTCGCCATCAAAGCTAAGGAATCAGGGTACATACCTCGAGGAGAACGGTGCATGATCACATGTTTCTCATGCTGCTGAAGAAAAGCATAGATTTGATCTAAGTTGCACTTATGCAAATCCCGGGTTAACTTAACATCGGTAATATACTCACCCCATTCAGCTTGAGGTAAAGTATTCAAGAACTTGGTGTTAACCTGGAATGGAGCAATCACGAGATTGTATACATTCAGATCATTCATTAGAGTGGTGAATCTGAAGTAATAGTCGTGTAGCGTTTCCCCTGGGCTGTACGTGAATCTATCAAATAGATCATACAGCTGACACTCCCTTTCCTGTTTGGTGAGAGACGTACCTTGTAGCAACACCTTTAGACGTTCCCATAAATCTTTGTCAACCGTATATTGACTTACCATTCGATAAATATCATGCGGAAGAGCTTGGAGAAGTGTCTGTAGAGCCTTTTCATCAGCATCAGCAATGAGTTGTTGTGCCGGTGTGAGTTCTTCATATTCTCTTGGTCGAGACACGTTATTTGCCACAATGGTACCATAGTCGAGTGGACCATTCAAAATCGATTTGACCATAAGCCTTCCGTATGTTGGTTTGCCCTTCAAGTATTGCATCATACGGCCCTGCCATGCCTCAAACACCTCTTTAATAAGCATCGGTGGATGACTATCAGCTCCCGTTATAATTGAGATATCCGTAAGAGATGTCATCTGAGGCATTAATGAACTCGGATTCATTGTGATCACTTAAAAGACTCAAAGATTATCGGTTGATCGAGCAGTGAAGAAAGGTTGAGAATTTGTGTTGTGTTGGTTGAACTCAAGATTAAATCCACTAAAGATCGTCGAAAAAACTCAAATACCCCTTGAACTTGCTTATACGGAATAACCCTAACTCAGAATAAACCCTATTCGGAATAATACCTATTCGGAATAATCCTATGCTGAAAACCCTTATACTGAATAACCCTATGCGGAATAACCCTATTCTGAAAATGCCCTATTCAGAATAACCCCTATGCTGAATAACCCTTATGCGGAAAAACCCTTATGCGGAATATTTCTTCAATTCGGAATATTTTGGCAATTGGCTATTCGGAAAACTTGCTATTCGGAATAATAGGCTATTCGGAAAGTATGGCTATTCGGAAAGGTTGACTATTCGAAAACTTTTGGCTATTCGGAAAAATGGACTATTCGGAAAAATATTGGCTATTCGGAAAGTTTTTGGCTATTCGGAAAAAATTGGCTATTCGGAAAGAATACTGCTATTCGGAAAAAATACTGCTATTCGGAAAAACCCTTCTATCCGGAAAGTCTATTCGGAAAATTCTGCTATTCTGAATATTTCTCCTATTCGGAATATCTATTCGGAATGTTCTGGAAATATGAGTCCGAGACTTAGAAAAACAGCTTTAAATCCGATTTTTGATCCAAAACCACAAAAAGTTTTATGATTTTTACCAAAATAAGCTAAACCCAATCCTTATCAATCATTCCCAATAACAAAAACACCAAAAACAACAAGATTCAAGATTGATTTTTTTCTAAAGATCACTAATTGATTCAAAAACTAAAAAAGCAACACAATCCTTACCTTAAATCACCCCATAGCTCTCTGATACCAAATGTAGAATATTGATAACCTATGAATCTATGAAGTGGGTTGATGTTTTCTAGTGAGAGAAACTAGAGAGAGAAAGTGAGAGAAAATGTGTCTTTTTTAATATCAAAACATGAACAACAACCAACCCCTTTCCATGGTGGAAAGGGGTATTTATACTCCAAGCTTACAATGGGCTT
Organism: Glebionis coronaria; assembly: GCA_025667525.1. NCBI lineage: Eukaryota > Viridiplantae > Streptophyta > Magnoliopsida > Asterales > Asteraceae > Glebionis > Glebionis coronaria. The sequence goes on along the minus strand of CM046877.1, from coordinate 191,837,135 downwards.
GGGCCGGTCCATGACAAGCCCATGGACCGGTTCTTACTTAACTTAATAAGTAACTAATAACTATTTGTTAACTACGAGCTATTACAACATAAATCATATTGTGGAGTGACCGATACTTCTAATATACGTTAAAACGTATTTCTAACAGCAACCGATATCATAAAGAGCAGGCTTGGTACTTTGAACTTTCTTGAGATATTCAGGCTTGACAAAACTCGTTTTCATATTTCTATTGAGCATATTCATAGTTTGAATAGACTGACCCGTTTTGTAAACAATGTTGTTTAACGTGTCGACTCTCTTTTCCAAAGCAAGAATTTTTTCAATATCCTTTTCTTCACGAGTTTTATAAAGTTCAGTTTGTTCTTTGTTAACCGACTCTAATTCAGTAATTTGGAGTTTATGTAGCAGCAGTTGTTCTTCAAGGTCCAATATCTTTTGTTTTGACATATGAATTTCGTGTGTTACTTCAGAACAATATTGTTCATTGAGCACCTTACGTTCATATACCAAACCATTAGCTATCGCAACCCGTCGATCAGCTTCTTTTACATAATCACACTCTTTAAGCCTGTCTATCTCCTCGGCTAAGGATGTGTTTGCTTGATTTAGACGTTTATTAGCCTCTTTGTTTTCATTAATTTCACGTTTTAAAGAATCAATAATAGACGCAAGCAAATCATGGTCCTCTTCTGAGTCAGTATCCTGAGTAGCATTTCCGTCATCATTACACATATGTTGTGAATCCTTAGAGATATTGCTATCCTCCGCGTCCATTACATATGTGTCGTTGATGCTTTCGGGTTGCCCAGGATGCCGTCGTTCATTAGCAAAGACATTATAGTTATCATTTGATGGTACCTTTTCAATTGGCTCAGTGTCGAAGATTGGTCCAGAATTTTCAGCAATCTCTGGAATCACTTCTTGAATCTTTGCCATGTACACATAATGTACCTCTAACTCTTGATCATCGGCTTCATCATCAGTGTCATCACGCCAGTCAACTTCATCTGCTGTGAGTGGAATTCCTGCTTCTTCTTTCTTGCACAGCAACATCTTTTCCTTGTGATAACCCGAATTCTTAACCCGTTTTGGCTTCTTACATTCCCTAGCCATGTGCCCGAATCCCTTGCAGTTGAAGCATTGAATCCCAGTCTTCTGCACCACCAGAGTGCCTACAATATCTCTAGCCCCAACTTGATTCAGCATCCTCTGATTATCATACCTAGCATCACGATCATACCTAGGTGCATGATCAACTTTCTTATATCTAGCATTGGATGATGATCTGAGGTTGTTGTTGGTAGGTTTGTAGATCTTCTTATAAGTTGTGGTGAGTAAAGACATGAGTTCCTCAATCTTCTTATCCCTTGAAGTTTGTTCATCATCACTGTCTCCATCTGACTCGGTGTCATACTTTGGAGGTGGAGTGGGGACAATTGCTTTTGCTTTGTGTTTAGCAGTAGCTAGAGGTTTGGTGGATGAGCTTGATGATTTTGAGGAATGAGTAGGTGGTTGTTGACGGGAAACGGGTTTTGTTGAAGTAGCAGCCACAAAAGCAATAGAATTAGCAGACCGTTATGCCTTTTTAGCCCTTAGTTAATTCACTTCATTCTGATGTTGTTTTAAGATATCATAAAGTTTGTGATAGGAGATGGTCTTGATATCTTCCCTTTGTTTAACCAAAGTCACAAACCTTTTCCATTCCGGTTTGAGTTGAAGTAGAAACTGAACATTGGCATGATGGTTGGAGATGGTGCACTGATTTCTGACAAGCTCATTCATCATTTTGTAGAATCTCGAGTAATATGAGTCAATGGATTCACCATCTTCAGATCTGATTTTTCCAAACTCCCAAAGTAGATTAGTCTCGTCTTGAACATTGATCGACTCACCTTGTTTCAATCGATGAATTGCATTCCACATTTCCATAGCATTAGGACATGCATCAACTGAGGAATAGATATCGTTATCAATTCCAGTGAGTATGAAGTTTACAGCATCAGCTTCAGCTTGGAGGAGTTTCTTTTTCTCAGTAGAACATGTGTCAAAATCCTCCATAGCTCGTATAATTGATGAAGTACCATCCTCTGCCTGTGTGGTAATTGGTCTGAATTCAAAAACTGGAGGTGGATTATCAAGGCAGTGACGAAGAGCAGTTCGGTTTTCTTTTCTGTCGAGAAATCTGAGAAAACAAGATCTCCATTGAACGTAACAACCGACAGTGAGCACAGGTGGATTACCGTTGCCACCTTATTCCAAACGAATTTGATTAGCAGTTGCAATGTTGATGTTGTTGTTAGACATGGTGAATACTTGTGAATGAATTGCAGATCTTAGTGGATTTGTTGTGATGAGGTGTGGTTAAAATTTAGAAAACTCAAAAAAAATTCTCAGTCCGACAATAAATTCCTCAGTCCGACAAAACGGTAAGCCGATAAATTTTGTATCGCCAAATTTTGAAATTGAGTTAGAAATAGCCAAAAACTAGTAGGGAAAAATTTTTAATTTACTTGACCTAATATTTTTAACTCTTTTTTTTTAATCTTCATGTAATCTATGTTCCGAGACTAGTCTAGATAGTGGCTAAGTCTAATAAGTACTCAAACAAAATTTAGATGTCCATCGCAATACCCATCGCACTCTCAGATCGTACTCCTAGATCGTAGTCCTTGATCGTATTCTTAGATCGTACTCTTAGATCGCAACCCTGATCGTACTCTATGATCGCAACGAGTGATCGTATCTAGTGATCGTAGTGAGTGATCGTAGCCAGTGATCGTAGTGAGTGATCGTAGTGAGTGATCATAGTGAGTGATCGTACTGAGTGATCGTACTGAGTGATCATGCTGAGTGATGTACTGAGTGATCGTGCTGAGTGATCGTACTGAGTGATCGTACTGAGTGATCGTACTCTGGATCGTAGTGAGTGATCGCACTCTAGATCGTAACCAGTGATCGTGATATTGGATCGCAAGTAGAAACCCCAGGTTTATGCGATCGCAATACACAGATCGTACCAAGGAATCAAAAATACCCCTTTTCTCGGATAGTACTAGAACACAACAAATTCGTGATTTTTAGCCTAAAAATGAATCAAGCACCAAAAAATTTTGTGTTTTTAACCAAAATAACAATACCAAATCACTACCAATAGTAAGTAGATGATTTGTATCAAGAATAAACCATAAAAACACCAAAAAGATTTTGGTACGTGACTTTTAGAGCAAGATAGGCACGAAAAATCAAGAACACAACACACGAATCTTCAATCACCTACCCACTATAGGCTCTTGATACCAAATTTTAATCCCATATCAATCCATAACACAAGATTTAGAAGAGATATTTAGAGAGAGAAAGAGAAGAAAAGTAGAGAGAGAAACAAGAGAGATTTTGGAAGGTTTATGTTTACTAGAGAGAGAAAGTAAAATGAACCAACACCCTCTTCCACTCATGGAAGAGGGTATATATACCCTTGGCATATGGGTCGTGGGTTTAGAATCCTTGGGCCGGGCTTGGCTTTGTTTCTGGGCTTACGCCCCTAACTTATACAATATTAGCTTAAAGTCCAAGCCTGATTTTCTCGACTAACCTATTACAATACAAGACCATTTACGACTAAGATGACCTATTACATTCTTGTTCGACTATATAAAATATAGGGCTAACATATTCCCTCTACGGTTAAGATATGGCCCAGAAACGACACTTAGCTCAACCAGAATTCGCATTTGGAGAACTTGGCATACAACTGCTTTCGGCAAAGTATCTGTAATACTGTACGAAGATAGTCTTCGTGTTCCTCCTTGGATTTAGAGAAAATCAGAATATCATCAATGAAGACGATAACAAACTTTTCCAGAAACTCATGGAAGACACGGTTCATCAGATCCATGAAGACTGCTGGAGCAATGGTAAGTCCAAAAGGCATGACTACAAATTCGTAGTGTCCATAGCATGTACGGAAAGCAATCTTGGAGATATCCTCTTCTTTTACCCGTAGCTGATGGTAGCTAGACCTCAGATCGATCTTAGAGAAACTTTTGGCGCCTTGCAGTTGGTCAAACAGATCATCAATGCATGGCAAAGGATATCGGTTTCTGATGGTGATCTTATTAAGCTCGCGGTAATCAATGCATAGTCGCATACTGTCATCTTTCTTCTTTACTAACAACACCGGTGCATCCCATGGAGATACACTAGGGCGGATGAAACCTCGCTCCAAAATTTCCTGCAGCTGCTCCTTTAACTCCTTAATCTCAATAGGAGCCATGCGGTAAGGAGCCTTGGAGATTGGCTCAACTCCTGGAATGAGCTCGATATTAAACTCTACTTTACGAGCATGTGGTATGCCCGAAAGTTCTTTAGGAAACACGTCGGGGAATTCTGACACGATAGGCTGATCCTGAATGGATGGAGATTCAGCCTCAGTATCATGAACATCATCTAAGAAACCCTCGCAACCATGTGATAGTAAGGCATGTGCCTGCAAGGCTAAAATAATTTGCACAGACTTTCCTGGTATGAAACCATTGTGAATGTACTCTAGCGCGTTGACATCACCGAAAATAACCCGATATGAATGGCAATCTATGGTGGCATGGTGTTTGGATAACCAGTCCATGCCTAATATCATGTCAAATTCGCACATGTCCAATGGAAGTGCGTCAACTGAACGAATTTTGTCATCAAACTCAAGGGGAAGATATATGTACCCATGTGTGATGCGTACAGAGTCTCTCATGGGCGTAGAAATGTTTAAGACATATTCTAGTGGAAAATGGGATATCCTAACACGATTAGCATAATCATTGGATATGACCGAATGAGTCGCACCCGTGTCAAACAAAACGCAAGCAGCTTGACCATACATAAACAAGATTCCAGTGATGGTACCTGATGACTTGTTTGCTTGGTCACGTGTGGTAGTGTACACACGTCCAGTAGTCGGAGGTGGTTTGGAGTCAGCATGCCCAGAAGTACCCTCAATCTCACCCTTTCGGCAATCCTTCATCTAGTGGCCTGGTTGGCTACATTTGAAGCAAGCATCGCTAGAACGGCGACACGGACCTGGGTGTTTGCGGTTATACGTGGTGCAAAGAGGTTGAGTGTACCCTCCAACAAGTTCCCTAGCTGGTTGGGATCCTGTTTCAGAAAGTATGCGTGAGACATAATTATTGGGTACAAACAGGACTACGCAGAAAATTTAAGATGTAATACCAGATGAAGCTGCACGGTTGGGTTGTGAACCTCTGCGGTCCTGATCCCGTCCGTTGCCAGTGTTCCTGGTAATAGATACTGAAGTGTCAGAATTTTGAATCATAAAGCAACATAACATAGAAATGAATAAATAGGGACCTGCTGTTGCTGGAGTTGTTGGCATTGTTACGGTAATTGTCATTACCGCCACGCCTATCCGATGCAGAACGGTCCTGAGTTTGACCATTTCCCTTAGGCTGGTTCTGTTGGGTAGACGTTTGGGATCGGTCCCTAGTCTTCAGCATGAAAGATGCAATAGTATAGAGAATGATATAAATGGACAGTATTGAATTGAATGAATTGATCAATGATTGATGACGGAGATATACCTCTTATCAGGTCTTTCCGCTTCTACAAACTCATCTCTCTCCTGCAGCATCTCTAGCTTGCGAGCTGCATCTGCCACCTGCACCACAATATTAAATGTAGCACGCACCATATTGTTGGCGACAGAAGTACGAAGAGCCCAGCAAAAGTGATACGCCTGCTCTTCTGCAGTCCCGGCTGCTGCGCCAAGGAATCCAACAAGTCGAAGGAACCTTTGCATAAATTCCGTACTATTCTCTCTAGCCCTCAGTCGTATGCCATGATAATCTCTCATGAGTCGATCCTGCTCAGCTTTCGGAAAGAACTGACCTAGAACCAACTCCTTAAACTGCACCCAAGTCAAGCCAGTAATTCAGTCGTCGCCTCCATTCGACTGCTTAAGTGCTTTCCACCATGACAACACGGCTCCCGCGGACCTGTAACAAGCTAACCTTGCCTTAAAGACAGGGTCACACCCCATGGAGTCTAAAATCTTCTCAATGTGGGAGATCCAACTTTCAGCCTTAGATGGACTGTCAGTCTGCTCGAATGATTTAGGTCGCTGCTTATTGAATATTTCCAGCCATGTGATCAGGGTAGCTCGAGGTGGAGGAAGAGGATTCTGATTCTGGTGAAGGTGCTGATTGTGGTTGGCTTGCACCTCGGCCCGAATCTCATTCCTCAGTTGAGGATTGAGGAAGCAGAGCTTGAAGAGTAGCTTGGACTGCTGCATTCAGTTGTTCTTGCTTATGTGTGAGAACTGTCTGACAGTATAAAACCAAAATGCAATAATTAATCTGATTAGAACATAATATAAACATGAAATTTTTTTATGCATGAATTAGTTTATGAAGGCATTGCCAACAAAAATGACATGAGTTTGGGTGAACGCCTATGGGTCAATCCACCAAAACAAAATTGACATGACGAGGATGAACGCCTATGGGTCGATTCATCAAGACAAAATGATATGAGCTAGTGTGAACGCCTATGGGTCGGTTCACCAAGCAAAATAATTCGAGTAAAAGCACATGCGACTATATATGGCCAGTCATGTACCAACCATTACTTAGTCAAAGTTCCTGCAACAATAATACATGAAACAAATGCATGAAAACAAACTGTCAGTTTTAGGAAGACACTGATGACTACCCACTAGTCGCAGGTCATGTTTTTAGAGCCTACAGGTCGAAACCTTGGGCTCTTATACCCTAATTGTAACACCCCATTTTGATAAATGGAATATCATAGGATAGTTATGGTGTGACATCAAAGCATGCAAGGTAAATGTCTAAAATATTAAATGACCATAAAAGGAAATACCGGAATCCAACATCGATAATCCAACATAAGCTCACACACATGAATATAAGTACTGAAAGGAAAGGACTAAACAATGTTCAAAAGAAATAAAGTAATGTAATGTATGAAAGTGCATAAAGTAATGAAGGCTGGATAGCTTCCATCCATATGCACATACTCTCAAGTTCATACGTACGTCCCTGAGTACCTGCCGTTTGGGAACATGAAAAGGAAAACGGCTGAGCAAAACGCACAGTGAACGGATATATAACATAGTATGAAATGACATAACCATAGTAATACTAATAGCAACAAAATTGTACAAGTCCTGGAAAAACCTGGAACGTGTTTATAAACTGGTTTTATAGTTTGAAAGGACTTATGTTTTTATACGAAACTGTATTTTAATTAGCCAATAGCCCATATAGGTCATGAGGTTCACCGTGCATGAATACATAGAGGGGTGACCTTATCATGCAATTAGAAGGGATGCCTCTAATTAAATTAGTCTGGGTAGGAGGGATCAACTCCTTGTGAAGGATGCAAGGCACACACCACATTCACCATGAAAATCCTGTAAAAACATGTAACTAGGATGCACCCATACGCCCCACATGAGAATATAAGAAAAATGGCCAAAACTGAAAACGGACGGCATGAGCAATCATTCCGCCATGGGGAAGTCATAACAGTGGTGCCTCAAGTGTTATGGTTATGGTACCTCCATAACTAGATGACATGGCATGCATGTATATGGCTTAGGCATTTAAAACTAAACATAAGTAATCAAAACAAATAAAACAAATACGTGGGGAAACAGTTGGCTGCAAACGGGGAATCCTAATAAGGAAGAGAGTGTCCATACTGAAGGACGGAATATCCATACCTTATGTCCAGTGAACGAGGAAAGATGAAAGGATGAAAATACCTACTCCGACCTCACTAGTGCTACATAAATAAGGGACATGTATGAGTTGTCTAATTACTGAGTATGTTACTGGTTCTGTGTGTTCTTAACTTACTTTATATGTTCCTGTTATGTTTTGCTCTTTTAAATGTTATCTTGTATTTAATCATGTTTTACATGTATTTTGATTATGCATTTTCATGTATTCTGGTATTATTATACTTGTAGTGTAATAATAAATAACTTTCTATAAATAGTAGGTTTCTAAAAATAGAAAGTTTCCAAAAATAGTAAGTTTCTAAAAATAGAAAGTTTCTAAAAATAATAAGTTTTCTGAAATAGAAAGTTTCCATAAATAGAAATAAGCCGGATTAAGCTAGCGCTTATTAGTCATAAGTTATAAGCATGATAGATTACTAATAAATTTTATTAAATAATACTATATGTTAAAGTGATTATTAATTATTAATGAAATGCATGATAGTAATTAATAATATGTCATGATATATTAATAAACTTTGCCTTATAATATTTAATTAAATTATTTCATGTTTAATTTAATTAAGTCTAATAAAATACTTAGGTTATGCATGTTTTATTTAATTAAATAAATTAACCTAAGTCATGGGTCATCTAATTAATTATTAGTTCAAATAATTAAGTAAAATAATTAATTAATAAACAATGTTTAAATAAAATACTTAGGTTAATACATGTATTATTAAATTTTAATAATTTAACCTAAGTCATGATTTTTAATTAAATTAATTAAGTAGTCATGATAATTAATTTAATTAAATAACTTAACAAAATAATGTTTAATAAAAAATATCCCGTGCTCGAAACCCGAGAACAAAACCCAAGCACCAACCACCACTAACAGTCGCGGCTGTGGTGGCGGTCAATTGCTACACAGCCGCCGACGGCAGCCATGGCTGCTGCTGCGCCGCGGCTTCCCACTGTCGGACCAAAGTTCCCACCGGCTTAAGCCGGTGGTTCCCCTGGCCTCACCTGCGTAGCCACTGTCGGACCAAGGTACCCGATGGGGTGCCTTGGTTGCCGATGTTCGAGCCAAAGCCACACCGAGCCCCATAGGGGGGGGGGGGGTCTCGGCTGTTGGTGCAAGACAACCACCGAGAGCCTTGTGCTCTCGGTTGGTGCGCCAGATCAAACCCAAAACCAAACGAACCTTTAACCTTGTTTAATTCGTAACCATTACATGTTTTATTTTATTTTAAGATTCAAGAACATGTGATTTAAATAAAATAAAAAAAAGATCAAGATCGTGATTACCGAATGTGTGATTGAATGTAGAATCTAAACACGAATACAAACACGTATGAATCAAAGATCAAAAGCAAACGAATCGTCCTTGTGGGGTTGATGAATGTCGTGGCTACCAAGAGAAAGGGGCTAGGGTTTCTTATTTTTTCCTAAAAAATGTAAATGACAATTCCCTAGAGTTTATGTTTACATGTAAATTTTCAAGACGGGCAGGGCCCCTCTCCTTCCTTCTTTTGCCGTGGAAACCAAGGCCCAAAACACCACAACCAAATATTTTTCGTGTTTATAATTATTCGTGTACACTCGGGTTTTAATGTTCTCGATTTAAATATTATACAATAATATTTATCGTGCATTTAAATATTACGTAATACTTGTAATATAATGTTCGCGACACGTGTTATATTATATAACTGGAATTTTTTTAATTTATTCTTGTTTTACGTAGTGTACTGTTCATGGTATTTATATGCGGGTTTTACACAACTTCTCTCCAAAATTAGTCTCATTGTGTATCTTTGCACATATCTGAAAAGGAAAAAAACAAGTCAACTTGTATCAACCTATCAAATATGATAACTTGACACCAAATTTGAAACATGAGTTAAAGCACATACTAGTGTCATATCATATATGATACTAGCTTTCAAATAACATATTAGTGTAACATCATATATGATGCTACTCATATATCATATGTGATACTAGTTTATCATATATGATACTTGAGTATATTACAAAAAGGCTCAGACAAGAAAAGATAAAATAATTTGGCAAGAAACTTTTGGGTGATATATCACAAGCATAGCCTATGCTTTGAACCAACAAATTCAACTTTGATGGCATTCCTCATTACTTTATCTTGGTTAGTGACAACTATAGAAGGAGTTTTACTAAAAGCTTTTATGAAGGCTTTAAGTACCAAACGTAAGACTTGGTCGATTCATGCTTAAGTAACCATGCAGCTACTGTGACACATTTCCTGTCGTTGTCTATTGCCGTAAAATAAACAAAAACCATCTTGTACTTGTTTGTCTTAAAGGTAACATCAAACGATAAAACATCACAGAACTCCTAATAGTTATACTTCAAAACTTCATTGGCCCAAAAAATTGCAACAAGCTCCGCCTTGTCGACCAAATAATCAAAAGAAAATTTTGGATACTTCTACCTATTCTCCATCTTATTTATAAGCATTTGAGCATCACTATCCCCAATATAACAATTTACGCTACCAAAAAAGTTTTTAAAATCAATAGTGGTACCACGAACAAGCAAATATGAACCCTTGATACCCGTAAAAGGTGATGACATCTTGTAGCACCTACATTCACACTTGTAGCTTTCACAATGAAAACTGACTCCCCATAAGTAATCTAGCTCACCCTTTTTTGACAAATGCTTATACTCTTCATGCTCTAGCTCATGATTATGTATCGTGTCAAACACATTCAACTTGAACTTTATGGTGTCGAGAACCAAATAAAAAATGACACGAGCTTTGAATCCAATGATATGCATGTTTGAATGCCTTTTTTGGGAATAACCATTCTTTAGGTGTCAACATGTATATCCTTAGGGAAAACTTTCCTATTGCAAACCAAATACTTTTGTTTCACAAGCCCATTCCTCAATCTTTTAGGACATGATTTCCTAACTACAAGCCCAACTTTTGTAGTGTACTTCATGTAATCAACAATACAATCATCAACTGAATCGAAAAGATCCTCTTTTACTACTAAAACGCCAGCAAGAAATTTTGGAATGTAGTAAATAGTAACGTCGGGAGTATCAAAATTAGAGTGAGTGGTAAACGACTCAGGAGTGCGCAAAGCGTTCAACTTTGGAAAAAATATAAAATGAAAAGAACAATCATCATACATGATAACATATCACGTATATCTAATAGAACACAAAAGTCAATGAAAACAAATACAAACATGAATCACATATGAAAAGAAACAATTATCATATATGCTAACATACATATTCATATCACAAGGCAATATAATATATGATACATAAATGAAAAAACAATATCATATATGATAAATTATATTTCACATGTGTAATAGAACATAAACTTGAATCAAATATGAAAAGAACATTATGATATAGGATAACATACGTATTTATATCACAAAGCAATATAATATATCAAACATGTGTATATCATATATGATACACAAAGGAAAAAAACAATATCATATATGATAAATCATATTTTTAATGTTTAATAGAACTCACTCAAACCCAAAAATCACAAATATAAGAATGCTTATTGCTAAATGATCTACAGCTTAATGCAACTTATTGACATAAATATATCTCCTCGACCATCTTCCTTCTGGTATAAAGGAAAGAGCTTCCCGAGAGCCCCTATGCGCCCTGCCACTTGCAGAGAGTCCTGCCGATGTAGCGTAAGAAAGCTACTTGAGAAAAGGAAAGTGCACCTTGGATTGAACTCGACGAATTGCGTTTTTCTAGATAGATTTTTTAGAAAGCCATTAGGTTGTTTAAGTTGGTTTGGGTTAGGTCGTTGCGCTCCTGCCACCTTTTGGCAAAGTAGGCTGCTGGGAAAGCCCCCTCCCGTCGCAACGGTGTGGGGCGTTAGAGGCTGTTGCCCCATGGCCAACTCGGAGGGGCTGAAGTTCGACACAGAGATTTTTTAGTTTTTAAGTTATAGTAGCACTCAACAACATCCAACAGCTACAGCCGAACCGTCTAATGAAGAATAAGAGGAGAGCAAAGCACTAATGGCGCGCGAAGCGCATGCGGAACGGGCACAAAGTAAAGGAAGGAAGTTTGGAGGAGAAGCAACCGAGCTCATTCCCTTCGCTTGTTGGGCCCAAAGCCAACTAAAATAAAGCTTATTAAAACTAGGAAACTTACTATTAGCAGCTTATGGTTCATCAATCTCTTATTCATAAGCAACTATCTCATCAGCAAGAGAATGAAAAACAGTTCAAATGGAAATTAAAACTCTCATCAACACTACCATCACTTTCATCAATACAAACAAAACTTTCAACAACATGACTCTGATCACTTGATTGATTCAAATCCATTAACCTAACAATTCGTAAAAAATAAGCTAATAAGATAGTTTATAATTAAGCTAAAGTAATTCTTATACTAAATAATGAGCTTATTAACATCAAAATAACCTAATATAAGTTAGCTTATTATTCATTTATACTAACTCATATTACCCCTTTAATACATTAAGGGGAATGAAAAATAGAAGAATAAAATATTATATCCATGTTATGAGGAGAGCAGTAAAGAACATACTTTCTTCCGTCCATATGGCACTTTCACTTTCTCCAAACCGTCTCAACCATCGACTCATTTTCTCTCCCAGCCGTCCATTCAGAGCTGGTGAATCTTCGTCGTCCCGATTGAGTGAAAAATGGTTGTTTGTTTCACAAACTCTATTCTTAACCGTTAGATTGGTGCCACAAAGTCTTTAACTGCCCCTTTTGTAGCCATTGATCTTTGGATTGTATCCTGGCCATAGATTTGTTGATATGGTATAATTGGATCACATTATTGTAACATATAAGTCTATATCTCTCTCTGTCAAATAATACAGATCTACTTTTTGATCGGATCAATCTACCACACTGGTATATTGATTGATAAACACGGATCGATCTACCATAGATCAGAACACCTTTTGTTGCCCCGATCTCTTCATTGCCGCCGTTTGGTGTGTGGTGTTGTTGATCGGCCGCTGATGATGGGTGGAGTTGTCTTCATTTGATGGGGGCGAATTGTAAGCATTTGAGAAATTAAATCTCTTTATTGTTGGTACACACGAAATAGTTTCTTGAAAAAGCTTGCGCCACAACACTGATTCTCATTAAGGTATGTTTCTCCTTCTAATTTTTTGAGGTTATGGTGATAGTTGTGAGTATTTTTGGATTTACACAAGCTTATTCCCTTGGTTTAAGGCAACGTGGTATGTTTTCAGTTTAGGGATAACCTAGAATGATTTAAAAAAGATTAAAATTTATTAGCTTATAACGATCTCTATTTTTATTTATGTGGTTGATATGGATAACTTTGTTTATGATTACAAGTAGTAGAAATATAGTTTATGAAAACGAATTAGGTTAAATTCAGAATTTTAAAATTAACAAGTTGGTTGCTTATTTATGTTATGTTATATATGCAGGTTTCGTAGAGAATCTGATGTCGGGGAATTAACACGTGTTATGTGTTTCTGTTGCTGGATCGAGTGGTTACCAAAATAGGATGTGTCGGACATGATGGTTCACACGCTAATACTTTTGTTGTTGTTATCTATGTTTGGTATTGATTCTATATTTTCACTTCTGTGATGTGCATATAATAAAACTTAATATTGGTCTCGAGATTATCGTTGGTTTTGCTTGAAATGGTTTAGAGGCGGTGACACGTATGTGTGCTGATTCTTCATGAAGAATTAACAAATAGACAATATTACTAGCCGATTATGTTTGGACCGCAATATATTCTATCGATCGAGTAGAACATTTATTGCGACCAGACGGCTCACGGGTCGGTTTTCCTGAATATTGTTAGTTTGTATAATTAAGAATTATGCTTCGGGCTTGGTTATACATTCTGCTTATGGTTCATCGTTGCCACCAATCCTTTTATTGCCGCTATTCATGGCGTATGACGATTGTGATGGGTGCGCGACGATGTTGGCACCCAAACAATGAAATCTATGTGGAGTGTGATAGGTGTGAAAACACCCATCCTTTTACCACTTAATTATAATAATAACCAAGCCAAAACGTGTATTTTATGTCGTAAATGTCAGAATTATGCGTGGTTTGTGTTTTTATTGTGTTTTAGGACCAAAAGATGAAAAAGGAAGAAAACACGGGCTTTCACGGGCTTTTATCGAAGAAAATGAGAAAAGACGAAGTCAAAAGATCAAGAGTGCAAATAGAACGGAAGTCCAAGGCCTATTCTGAAAATTTATCGAATAAAAAGTCTAAAGACGGAAGTTTAATGAAGTCGAAGAACCAAGTCTAATTAAAGAAGAAAATTATAAGACGAGTTCAAATTATATCGACAAATCCCGAGACGACGTCGAGAAAGACAAAGAATTTAAATCGAGTCGAGACAAGAAGAAAGAAGGAAGAAAGCACCAAAATTTTACTCCTCCTATAAATACCCTCCTAATGTGTCATTAGGAGGTGGTTAGTTAGTTTAGATTAGGAGTAGTGTAGTTTTACTTTCTCTCTCTAGTTTTTACTTACTCTCTCTAGTTTTTTCTTTAAAGTTTTAAGCTTTTCACTTTAATCTTGTATTTGAATCTTTAATCTTCATCTTTAATTTCAAGTTTGTCATAATCATTCTCATTCTTCTCTTCTTGTTTTAAAAAGCTATTGTCTTGTTTGATTAATCTTAAAGTTTTCATCTTTATGCTTATTTGGATAAAAGTTCTTATCTTTTTGTTAATATCAATTTCATTCGACTCATGCTCTTAGCTTATTGTGCTTTTTGCTTAATTGGTTTCTAGCTTATTTTTATTTAAGTGATTTTAAAAGTTTTATCTTTTTAAAGTTTAATCTTTTCTTGTAGTTCAATTTATAAATTTTGCTTATTTGGCATCTTGAAAGTTTTTAAATTTGTGCTTATTTAGTTCTACATATTATTGTTTTAATTAAGTTTTAGTTAATTGTTTATTGTCAAAGTGCTTATTTGGTCTTTGCTTATTTGTTTCTTTTGTTTCTTTTATTTCCATCGTAATTGGCAAGGGTTTCTATATTCCGACAGCTTGTTGTGATCGCAATAACCCTCAGGGTTTCTACATTGCGATCAAGATTGCGATAGCCCCTTATTCCGATTGTGGATTGTGATCGCTCATTGCGACGGAAATTAAGGTATATTGCGACGGAACTCTGCCCAAATTTCGTTTGCCACATTGCGATGGGGGGGAACATTGCAATGAGCATTGCGATAGCAATGACATTGCGATAGTGTAACATTGCGATAGCTTTTGCTATTGCAATGGCTTCCATCGCAATCCTTTGTTTATTTTATTTAGTTGTTTTCTTTTTCAAGTTTATTTCTTTCCCGTCATTTTTCTTAAATTGTTATTTTAATTGTTTTAACTTAGCTTTATTTTAAGTCTGCATTTTTATTAAGTTTTCAAAATTCACTTTTCAAAGTTTTAATTTTGCATCATTTACTTTAAAGTTTTAATTTTTAGTTTTAATTTTTGAGCCTCCACTTTTACTTAACGACATTTACATTCTCATTTTATTTTAGTTTAAAATAGATAACCCTTTTCCTTTATATTCCACCAAGAACGATTGAGTCACACTTTAAACCAGTAATCAATTCGAAAAGATTGGTTCAACTAACTTTCATACGAGGTAATCCCTTGTATTAAATGGCGCTGCTGCCGGCTCTTTTCGTGAAGATTAACGGTTTATTGTGAGAGACACGTTGGATTTTGGGATCCGTTCATTTTTTAACGTTATTTTTCTTGTCAAAAGTTTCAAAAATTTTCAAAAAAATCCTAAAAATCAAAAATTTCAAAAATACAAAACATTTAAAAAATCATAAAAAGCATTTCTTTTTCCAAGAGTTTTGCACCAAAAACATTCCTCTTCACCCTCTATTGTGTTTAATTCTTTTTCTCAACCCCTCTAATTTTTAATTCTTCATGGATTCTTATGTCCATTGCGTAGGGTGTGGGAGACGATTATATGGGTGTGAATCATGTCAATGGTGTTCATGCGAGGAATGCGGAAAAGATCTTCCACCCGTTTCAACCGATTCACAATTTGTTTTTGTCCATCGCGCAATTCGACTAATTCATCCTTTGCTTCTCATGAACTTACTCCCCCCTCTTGCATATATTGTGGAAGCGATTTTCATTGGCATGTTTCGTGTCCGATTCGATACCCGTCTCATGACGGACAAGAACCGGGTTACAATTATGACAATGGTAATAGCTATCCACAAGACGCACCGGGTTTTTCTCAATACCCGTGTTGCAATCATTGTGGGGGCCCTCACGAACTTCTTATTGTCAATCGATGAATTACTTTGAACCAAATCTGTGCTATGATTCCGGTTCTTATAATTTCGAGCCCCCACATTACTCCCTCGATCATCAACCTTCTGTTGAAATGAGTGAAGAAGAACGAGTCATTTTCTTGAATACACTTCAATACATTCAACAAGAATTAGATAGCATACGCGAAGCAAGGGCGGAGCAACGACGACAAGAGCAAGTATCTAATCTTAGTGATTATACTCCTCCTCTTGTGCGTCTATACTACTATTATGATGATGACGAGGATGATATCTATGATTTCAACCCGTCTTCTAAGATTACTACTCCTACTCTTGATATCCCTAATACGTCTAAGGATAGTGATACATCGAGTGAGATTAGTAATTTTGGTCTTGATAAATTCTTTGATGAGGTTTGTGATGCACCGAATTTTGTGGAGCCTACGGACGAGGTCGCTCTTAATGATGATTTTTTCCTAACTATGAGAATTTCACTTTTGAAATTTCTCCCTTTCCTCCGGGCGACGAAGGCGATGTTGATTTATTCTCTCCGACATACGAGAAGTTCACCACTGAACTTGGTCTTGTATATGAGTTGGAAGACATTATTCTTCGCGACAAATTACTGAAAGTTCATCTTCTTATTGCTAAAATTGAAGCGTTGAATTTTGCTCCTATTTCTGAGTCTTTACCTCCGTCTATTACTTCAGTTGAGAATAATGATACATCTATGGAGGAAATCGACATTCTCTTGATACTTTCGGGTATTGATGATGATGATACGGAGGGGGATATTATTTTTGATAATTTGTTGCATGAAGATATTGTCCCAAGTCCCCCTCCCGAGAACCTTTCATCCACTCCTTTAGACACCATTACGGAGGATGAGTGCTTTGACCCGGGAGGTGACATTTACCATTCCATGATTCACACCTTTACGGCTTTGCCGCTTAGTGATAATCATATGTCTTTTGGGGATGACATTTTGATTCCTTTACCCACCCCACCTCCCGTGGATCATGATTTCACATACTTTTCGTATGTTGAAAGGACTTTTCTACCCTTCAAGACTTATTCTCCTGCCTCTCATCTATTATGTTCCTCCGGGACCGAGGACAACATTTTTGATCCCGGTATTATATTAGAGGCTTCCCCATGGACCAGTTAATTTGGGGACGAGTCAGGCTCGTGACTCGGTTACCAAAAACAAGCGCTTTTTGGGAGGCAACCCAATTATCTATCTATCTTTATCTGTTTTTATAATAAGTGTAGGGGGAGACCCTTGTATGTGTTTGTTGTTTTCTTTCTTATCATGTGTAGGGATTCGAGCTTTCAAAGATCCATTCTTGATGACTTTTGATGACCCGTGATTCCGTGTTCCCGTCTTCCCGGTTCTATCCTAAACTCTTTTGATTCTCTATTTTATATTCTTTAATATTAAAATAGGAATCACTTTAGTTGTCCTTTCCTTAGCAAGATTTAAACAACGTGCACAATGTCCTAAGTGTAGGGGAGTTTACTCCCACATGCTTAAACATTGAGGACAATGTTTATATTAAGTGTAGGGGGACTTCTATCGAAGTTAAGAGGGCTTTTCCTTGTATTTGTCCTCATTTTAACCAGAAAATCGATTTTTCGACATTTTTAAAATTTTTTGATCTATTTTGGCCTAGTTGTTTTTACCTTTATATAGTTATTTTCTTTCTTTGCTAGAATAAATTTTAATAAAGTGGTTTTAATCTTTCAACGTTGTGAATCTTTTGACTCAACCCGAGTTTACTTATCTAAGTTTACTCTAGCTAGTATCCTTAACATGTTTAAGTCAAGTTTTGCTAGGCTTTTATATAGGGAACTTTAAAACGCGAAAGTCTTAACTCTTACGGGTTAAGAACAAGAACTTTTTGTAAGTTCCTATAATTGATACTAGAAAGTCGTTTATCAAGGGAACTTTAAAATGCGAATTCTAAACTTGAAAAAGTCTAAGAAGTTGCAAGATCCTATAGATGACTTGAAACCCCAAAACTTTGATTTAATTGGCCAAGCATCCACGAGTTTCATTCTTTGAGATTTTAAATTATGGAGAACAAGAGATGATAGAGTCAATTATAAGTTTGGTATTCTTTCATGAATTTATGTGAGTTGATTATGAGTTTTTTCTCCCATCGCTTGTTAATAAATTTAATTGCAATAAATAAGGTCGTACGATTTGAAAAGTTACTTAGCTTCTAGCCCAAGATCGTTTAAAAGTTGCTCGGTACTAATTAGAGTTCATAGCCAAGGCATAACTTATTGAAGCGGGATGCGAAGATTGGCGAGTCCGAAAAGGTCCTAACAAGACATAAGGGCTACATTTTGTTGCTAAAGATCCCAAGTGATGTGAAGAATCATTTATCAAAAATCAATATGAAGGATCAAGACACACGACGAAAAGCAAATACTCCCTTAAAGATCATGGAGAAGTCTATCCAAAAAGGCCCTAATAAGGTATGAGGATAAATAGATCCAAGTCCTAAAAGGAGGCGGATCGTTGTATATCAAAATCCCAAATAAAGATTGGAGAAAAATAAAGAAGTCGTGGTCCAAATATGAAGAATCTCTCAATAAGTTCAAGTGAATAAATTCCTATTATGAATAGAAGACCATTATTTCATGAACGTCTCTCAAATATTTGAAGTATGGAGTCACTCCCAAATATCGGTCCGAGAAAGGTCTCAAATCGTGAAGCGAGTTATGCCAAGATATGAACTTTATGAGGTCCCGAGAAACAGTTTTAAAAGATTTTGTCCTTTAGCTAACTATTGATTAAATCGTCCTACTTTATTTTCGGCCTAATAACTATCGAAATAAGTCAACAATGCATCCTCGTGATCATTCAAGACAACAATAAAATATAAGAGATACACCTAGGAATAAGGGAGTCTAAGTGAATAATTGGGCCACATGAGTTTGTGTTAGTTTGCTAACTTATAATAACAATGATCTCGTTTTTAAGCTTGGTTTGGGGAACGTGAAACTTGAGGATGATAAACATTCATGACAATCCAAAGCCTCAATGTAAGTCTTTAATCTCTTTATTTGTTTTTCTTCCTTTAATTATGTTTAATAAAGGCCAAGGTAGGTTAATTATGATGAAAAATGTAAAACATGCTTTGTAATTAATGCATTGCATGAGGGCATTGCAATGGTCAAGTGTAGGGGATTTGATAGGTGTGAAAACACCCATCCTTTTACCACTTAATTATAATAATAACCAAGCCAAAACGTGTATTTTATGTCGTACATGTCAGAATTATGTGTGGTTTGTGTTTTTATTGTGTTTTAGGACCAAAAGGTGAAAAAGGAAGAAAACACGGGCTTTCACGGGCTTTTATCGAAGAAAACGAGAAAAGACGAAGTCAAAAGATCAAGAGTGCAAAAAGAACGGAAGTCCAAGGCCAATTCTGAAGATTTATCGAAGAAAAAGTCTAAAGACGGAAGTTTAATGAAGTCGAAGAACCAAGTCTAATTAAAGAAGAAAATTATAAGACGAGTTCAAATTATATCGACAAATCCCGAGACGACATCGAGAAAGACAAAGAATTTAAATCGAGTCGAGACAAGAAGAAAGAAGGAAGAAAGCACCAACATTTTACTCCTCCTATAAATACCCTCCTAATGTGTCATTAGGAGGTGGTTAGTTAGTTTAGATTAGGAGTAGTGTAGTTTTACTTTCTCTCTCTAGTTTTTACTTTCTCTCTCTAGTTTTTTCTTTAAAGTTTTAAGCTTTTCACTTTAATCTTGTATTTGAATCTTTAATCTTCATCTTTAATTTCAAGTTTGTCATAATCATTCTCATTCTTCTCTTCTTGTTTTAAAAAGCTATTGTCTTGTTTGATTAATCTTAAAGTTTTCATCTTTATGCTTATTTGGATAAAATTTCTTATCTTTTTGTTATTATCAATTTCATTCGACTCATGGTCTTAGCTTATTGTGCTTTTTGCTTAATTGGTTTCTAGCTTATTTTCATTTAAGTGATTTTAAAAGTTTTATCTTTTTAAAGTTTAATCTTTTTCTTTTAGTTCAATTTATAAATTTTGCTTATTTGGCATCTTGAAAGTTTTTAAATTTGTGCTTATTTAGTTCTACTTATTATTGTTTTAATTAAGTTTTAGTTAATTGCTTATTGTCAAAGTGCTTATTTGGCCTTTGCTTATTTGTTTCTTTTGTTTCTTTTCTTTCCATCGTAATTGGCAAGGGTTTCTACATTCCGACAGCTTGTTGTGATCGCAATAACCCTTAGGGTTTCTACATTGCGATCAAGATTGCGATAGCCCCTTATTCTGATCGTGGATTGCGACGGAAATTAAGGTATATTGCGACGGAACTCTGCCCAAATTTTGTTTGCCACATTGCGATGGGGGGAACATTGCGATGAGCATTGCGATAGCAATGACATTGCGATAGTGTAACATTGCGATAGCTTTTGCTATTGCGATGGCTTCCATCGCAATCCTTTGTTTATTTTATTTAGTTGTTTTCTTTTTCAAGTTTATTTCTTTCCCGCCATTTTTTTTTAAATTGTTATTTTAATTGTTTTAACTTAGCTTTATTTTAAGCTTGCATTTCTATTTAGTTTTCAAAATTCACTTTTCAAAGTTTTAATTTTGCATCATTTACTTTTAAGTTTTAATTTTTAGTTTTAATTTTTGAGCCTCCACTTTTACTTAATGACATTTACATTCTCAATTTATTTTAGTTTAAAATAGATAACCCTTTTCCTTTATATTCCACCAAGAACGACTGAGTCACACTTTAAACCAGTAATCAATTCGAAAAGATTGGTTCAACAAACTTTCATACGAGGTAATCCCTTGTATTAGAGTGCAATCCCAACCCGGGTTGTGGTTCACCCCAATGCTGTTTTGTATTCTTTCTATACATAGACTTCTGAAATTGGGTTGCATATAATAAATGCTAATATTGATGTCGAGATAATTGTTGTTTCTGCTCTAAAATAAGGAAGTTCTTTTTAAACTGTCACCATAAGATGCGTATACAGTGTGATTTCATTTTGGTTGGCTGTGATGATCCTTTGAATCTGTTGTGTTGTTGTGGAAAGTGGAAGGATGGCAGAATGCGAGAGTTGATCGATTCAGCAACCTCCACGACCCTGATTCAACCACGACATCAATTAATCTGAGCCATGGCTGGTCAAATTAGCTTTTATACCTTCGGCATATGCTGCTTAATACCTGTGCCCGTTTGTATGCTACGTCGTGTTAGTAGCCATGGCGGGTCGGATACCCGTATATCCAGTTTCTGGTTTTTTTTGTGTCATAAAACAATTGTGAATTGTAAGCTCATTTTGATCCAGTAACGTGTTTTATATAGACATCTCATGTGTGGCTGCATAAGCGAACAGTCGCTTTATTATAACTGTGTCTGATGTTATCTGTTGTAAGAGGCAATGATGATTCTAAATGTGCTCGGTAGAGATGAGATTGTCCATAATTTTGCATGGCGACCTTACGGTTGCAACCATAATGGATGTATCCTTTTTGT
Organism: Glebionis coronaria; assembly: GCA_025667525.1. NCBI lineage: Eukaryota > Viridiplantae > Streptophyta > Magnoliopsida > Asterales > Asteraceae > Glebionis > Glebionis coronaria. The sequence continues at coordinate 191,815,504 of CM046877.1, read as the reverse complement.
TCGGTCCATTTATCTGAGCCTTGTATATAATTTCTTTGCAGCTTCTAACTGGTCGTGGTACACACGGATGGAAAAGTTTTTTTTAAAGTTGAAGTGGTTCTCGGGGATCTCCGCTTTTATACAGAGTATATAATTGTATCATACTCAAATTGATCCGTATCTTGGCGGGCAGCGCTATAATGTGCTTGCAGCCATGGCGGGCCGATCACCCATTAATAGTTACATCTCTCACAAGTGGGTGAGAACAGGGAAACCCTTTTTGGGTTCATGTTTCTTCCACGTCATCAGCTTATAACACAGAACATGTAAAATACAATTTTGTATGCTTGCGTCAAGTGGCTGGTATGTTTTACATTATTTGTGGATCTCGGTTAACGTTTAATCTTGGCATTTTCACGCCTTTTATGTAGTTTGCATCATCATCCAACAACAACAGCGGGTATGCGACTATGAGGTCATGTTATTAGCTATGTTTAAATTTCTATACTTTCAGTTGCCCATGTGTATTGCCAATGTTTGTCAGTTTCTTTGTACTTAACCATGGATTGGCTGTTGGTAAACCAAGACCAGGTAACCTCACTACAGATGTTTGGCGTGTCATAAGGAAACGTGTCGGGAGAAAGACATCGGATACAATTGTTGTAAAAAATATCACGGTTGCCCGAGATCTGATCGATACTGATGCCGAACACACATGTCCTACTGTCAAAGGTAATATAAGTAGCTTTCACGAAACTACCATTTTAGTTGTCGGCTTTTAATAAAGTGTTTCTTCAAAATATTTTTATTTATTAACAACACATATATAAAACTGCTCGGCTAAACAAGATGTGCGAGAATGATGCATGCTAAACAGTTTAGGCATCACTGTTGTCGAGAATGTCCAATTCAATTTTACGTGCAACAAAGGTACATACTTTCTTTCTGTTCTCTGATTTTTTCGATCGTTTTCCTTTTAGATGATGATAGTAGGTTATCAATTTTAAGGGATATTGGTCAGTAATGTGGGTATTTGAAAAGAAACTGGTAAAGTTATTACCTATGTAAATAATGTGAATAATTAAGTTCTACGTAACTTTTATGGAAAAATGTGGATTGTTCATGCAGAGTATTCAAAATAACATATTAATCAACATCTCAAGCCGTTAAATATTCTCTCAAGCTTTATAGCTTTTAATTATGAATATATCTACATGGCATGGACTCAATGAGAACCACTGAAATCGTGTTCGGAAAGAATGAAAGCATGGCTATTCATTCGCGATGAAGAGATCTCGGCCATGATTAACCACATAGAACTTTCCAAAGGGAAAACAAGTTGGAAGATAATGATCTTGGGGGATTGGATTTTTTTTAACTGGTCCTTTAACTCCATCTATTATTAGATGCCAATATTTAGATAGAAATTGATAAGCCGAAAAGTTGCATAATATTTTAAATGTGTTTTTCTGTTTTTTTAAATTAGGCTGCTTAATATTGGCAACTAATAATGTACTTTTTCCATTTATAACAGTACCATTTGTTAGGGGTTCAATGGTGAAATTGATTACATGCTGTTGGGATTGCTAAACATCATGAAGTTGATTTCAAGTCTGTTGTCAAACTAACTGAGGTATGCTATGACGTTGACTCATCATTTACGGTTATTTTAAGTGGAATTTGTTAAACTAATTGCCAAAACACCCTTTCTGCTGCAAAAGGGGTGTTTGGCTGTTGTTAAAACAATTTCCAAACATCCCTTCTACTGCAAAAATGGGTGTTTGTCTTCTGTTAAACCAGTTGCCAAACACTCTTTTTGCTACAAAATGGGTGTTTTGCTAATGTTAGTGAGTAATATATTTGTGCAGATTTTTATAGGCAAACGATCAATAAGGACCTTAGTAATGTAATAATTGTAAACGTGACGTATCATCTTAAATACATACCAAATGACTATTACTATTGATAAAGTGAATTGACTTTACTTGTTGCTTTATTTTGTAATTATATTACTATCTTCTTTATAATATATGTTTTTGACTTTTTATAGGACAAAACTTTGCCGATACAGTGGCTACAAGTATTTGCTAATCAGACCACACTAGATGATCAGAGGGGTATTCGCTAATTAGAGAGAGCTTATGATTCTATACTTTTTCTCATTTCGTCAATAGTATGTAGTTTGTCGTTGAATAATTTTTTTCATTGATTTGACAACTGGACATGTACTTCCATTTATGTCATTATTTGCTTATGTTTATAACGTGTGTTCAATACGTTTCACTAATTCATTTCACATAAACGTTGCTTATACACGACGTCCTACTGCCTCCTTCCAAACCTACCCTTTATAAACATCACCTCAAAATGTTCCGCTGCGGAGCGCGGGCATTAATCCTCGTACTTGTTATAATTCAAAATAATAAGCTTAAAACGAACATATAAAACAACAACTGATGACGACAAATTGAAAGCACGACGATACCTGATGGATGGATCGATCGGATCGATCAAACATAAACAGTTATAAAGAGAGAAAGACATAGACAATTATAGAGATATGCCGATGAGTTTAAGAATAAAAGAAATTTTTATTGAAATAAAATGTTTAAATACCTCTAAATATGAAAAGATTAAAATACCTTCACAACATAAAGTGGAGATTAAATACTAGTCAATAGATGATAGGTAAGATGTAGATAAGTCCCTAAATATCCTAGAAAAGGTCAATATTTAAATGAAACTTAAGTAAGAACAATCATGTAAGTTAAGTTACTCCGGTCAAGTTAAAAAATAAATTTACTTCAAATTTGGTCTTTTGATTTTATGCTGGAAAAAAAATAAACTGCTTCACATAACAGAAAACATTGCAGAAATCTTTTTATTCCAAAAATAAAAGTGAATTGAAGTAACCTAGCTAAATAAACTAAACAGCCCTATAATCAAACCTGTAAACACACCCTCTATCAAATTCTATGCTGGGCCATATTTCCTAAACCTATACTGGGGCATATTTTGAATATAAAGTATAAACCGACGGATGGTCCACAAACTTAAATGAGCCCACAAGCACAACAAGTGCACTTTACATCATCTCGTAGAACCCTTAACCAATTAAAATTGTTCAAATAAAAAGCAAATGAACCAAACTGACAATTTGCAATTTGGTGCATTGTATGATTTGTTACAACTATCATTATTCTGATCTACTAGTAGCTTTTTTTTTTAATCCTTCTAACTTTTAGATAATAGACTACGTTAGTAAGCTTCAAGCCCCAAATAATCGGGTGAGCTCGAACTTGCCTCTCGTCGTTGACTTTGTTAAGTTGGTTCTATGTCATTCGTCATTGATTTTGTTCTTGCTCATACATGTAAATTTGCCTCTCGACACCCCAAATAATCGTGCGAGCTCAAATCTCAACACGCTTCCTGTTTCTTTTAGCATGCTCTCTCAGTCCGAGCGATGAATCCAAACCTGAATAGAATTACTAAAAACATTAAACATAGTATGTTGATAACCATAGAGACTTATAACTAAGCTTGAATACGTGTCCGACGGCGACGATTCACTAGCAATTTTTAATTACGAATCCATCGCCGATTTCAAACAAAATCAATCCCACGCCATGTATTATTGTTTTTTATTCTTTTTAAACGTTATTAACAATTAAATTTACACAAAATCAACCTAAATATCATACTCTCATTTTTTAAATAAATAAATGTTTACTATTAACTTCTAAAGTTTTTTCAGTGTATAATTTCATGAACTATTATACATCACATTCAAAATAATTTAAAGTTAAAGTTATAAATATTAGCCGAATTATATATAGCACATGCATTTGTTATTTCTGTAAGACTTATAGATGTATTTATATTGAATCATTAATAATATTCCGACATAGGATTTTACCAATTCTAATATGGTAATCAGAGCCTTAAAACACCTACCACCAAAAAATATCAATCAAACGTAAACCCTAAATAATAGCCGCACCGATTTCTTTTTTATTTTTCTTTGATCGTTGCTTGCTGCCTTGATTCGTTATCGTCATTGTCGCTTTTGTTTTTAATATTAGGGATTAAGCCGTACAATAGCAACGTACTTTCACAAATGTCTCGATTTGGTACGTAGACTATTTTTTGTTCCACTCAATGTAACAAACTTTTATGTTTTGTGTTACTTTGCAACACGTTTTACTGGCTACCTGTTAGAAACTTATTTTTACCGGCTAATAGATTACGTGGCATTTTTTATCACTTTTTAAAACAAACAAACACACATTTATATCAAACCACTCAGATCAAACACACACACTTATTTCCCCCCTTTTCATCTTATAAACCCTAACTTATCAACTTACCATAATTGATCGATTAACACTATCAATTAACCATAATTGATCAATCAAATGCGTTTAACAGTCACATTCCACCATGATGGCAGATTTGTACCATCACCACTCATGTATCAAGAAGGTGATGAGTCTACAATCCGTGATGTTGAGTTTGAAGGGATGACCTTAGTTAGGTTGAAGAAGCTGCTACATGGAACATGCATGTTCCCGATTAAAGGTATTTTCTTTCTCGTTCCAGGAAAAGAACTAAGCAATGGGTTAATTAATATTAAGAATGATTTAGACTTAGCCAATAGCATTGCCTTAGGTTTTAAGAATGGAAATATAATTGATTTTTTTCTTGAACATCATGGGTATGATTTAAGTCACTGGGTTCATAGTAATATAGATGATGAGGATGATGACGATTCTGATGTTGGTGAGATGGAGGACTTAACAGAATATGGGCCTAGTGACTTTGTAGGGGAAGATGATGTGGTTATTCCCAAAAGGTCCATTAATGATCTTTTCTTGAACAAATAATGCAATGGCAGTTTCATAAGTAACATTAGTGATAAGTCTGATGATGGTGAAAGTAGTAATCCTATTGGTAAGGAGTTAGGCATAGATAGTGATGATGAAGATGTTGATAATCATTTTAAGGTTGCTGAAGGGGTAGTTTATCCTGAATTTGACCCAAACATACCTTGGAATGAAATGAAATCAACTTTAGGGCTTAGGTTTGAACACCCAGAACAACTAAAGGATTGTTTGACAAATTATGGTGTGGCTAATGGATACCAGCTTTGGTATAGGAAAAATGATTTTAAGAGTTTGATGGTGCTATGTGGAAGAAACCTTGCAGAGGGTAGATGTGGTGGAAAGAAAGGTAAGAACGGGAAAGATGACAGTATAAAAGGAGAAGCTAAGAGTGTGTGTCTTAGACCACCTAAGAATGGGAAAAAATGGGCATATATCAGATCACCTAAGAAAGCGAAAAAGGGAAAGATGACAGTACAAAGGGAGAAGGTAAAGGTGGTTGTACGTTTAGACTTTGGGCTTCATGGGTACAAGATGAAAGTATTTTTCAAATCAAAACTTTGATACCAGAACACAGTTGTTGTAGGCACTTTGACTTGGGTTCCTTAGTCTCATTTAAATGGATTGCAAAGAAATTTGCATATAAAGTAATTCAGTATCCCACTATTAGCTATAGGAAGATTCAAGAGCAAATAAAAAAGAAGTATTTGATCAATGTTAGTGTGGGGCAATGTAAAAGAGCAAAGCAAAGGGCCTTGTTTGATCATGAAGGTGGACTCATAGAGCATTACAGTAGACTATGGGATTATAGAAAACAACTCCTAGACACCAATCCGGGTTCATCAGTTTATCTTCATGTGGAAGAAAAAGATGAGGGGAAAATCCACTTCAAAAGGATTTATATATGTTTTAAGGAAATGATGCAAGGTTGGAAAGCAGGGTGTAGAAAAGTAATTTTAGATGGCAGTTTTTTGAAAGGCACTTGTAGAGGTGAGCTCTTGACGGCTATGGGTAGAGATGGAAACAACCAAATGTTTCCCATAGCTTGGGATGTGGTAAATGTTGAAAACACTGACAACTGGGAATGGTTTTTGGCGTGTGTTTGTGACGATTTAAGACTTGATGTTGGTGCACAATTGACTATCATTTCAGATGGTCACAAGGTAAATCTTAACTTTTGAACAATATTTTCTTTTTTTAACCAGTTACCTTAATGACTTTGCATTATTGAATTTGTATATTTCTTTTTTGTAACCAGTGATTGATGGAGGCAGTCAGAACCATGTTACCAGAAGCAGAACATATGCAATGTGCAAGGCACATATATGCCAACTTCAAAAAGAAGTGGAATGGGTTGCATTACAAAAGTTTGTTTTGGGGAGCTGCTACAACTAGTTTACAACATAGGTTCTACCACAAGGTGAACCTAATTGGAAACATGGATCAAGAGGCAAAACAGTGGCTAGTAGATAGAAACCCAAACAGTTGGTGTAGAGCTTTCTTCAAGATGGACAGAGGATGTGCGGCATATGAAAATGGTATCTCTGAATCCTATCATAATGCCATTAGAATTGCTAGAGGTAAGCCTATAATTACAATGTTGGAAGAGATTAGGATCTACTTGATGCAGAGACTTAGTAGCATGCATAACTTAGCCATTAGCCTTACAGACACTATTACACCATCCATTAGGAAGGAAATAGAGATCTTGAAACATAAAACTAGATTATGGGATGTGTTGGCATGTGGTGATAATATGTATGAGGTTAAGAATGGTGATGAGTCATATGGTGTTAACATAGAGAACAGATCATGTGCATGCAAATGGTGGACTCTGACTGGTGTTCCATTTGTCCATGCTGTAGCAACATTTCAATTCCTCAATATGGATCCTGTGTTAGGTGTTAGTGCATAGTACTCAAAGAAGATGTGGCAAAATGCTTATAGTTACTTCATTAAGCCAGCAGGTGGCTTATCTATGTGGCCACATACTAAAGAAACTCCCCCATTACCACCAGTCCTTAGAAAGATGCCAGGTAGGCCTAGGAAGTTAACAATTAAGCATGTAACATAAAGGGTTAATGAAATTAGCAGAAGTGGAAGAATGATGACATGTAGTAATTGCTGGGAGAAGGGACATAACAAAAAAACTTGTAAGGCTGCGACAAAGCCTAAACCTGTGCAAGAAAAAAGAAAACCTGGAAGAAAGAATGATGATTCATCCCATGTATTCCCAACCACTGGTCAAACTAGTGGGACTCCAAAAGATGGTGTTGCAGATCAAGCAGGTTCTGGTCCAAGCTTTATAAGTCCAACAGATGTAGATGCAAGTTATGCTGGTGATACTGGTTTTAATAAGGAGGTATGTAAGTTACATGTAGATGTAAGTTATGTTGCTGATGCAAGTTACATGTAACAAATGTTGATACTTGTTCCATCTGTTTTGTAGGATCCCATTGTCACAGATGACCCCATTGAAGACTATGTTGATGACATTCCAACACAACAAAGTAAGGCTAGTGAGACTACAAAAGGTGATTGAGGAAGCCATTGCAACTGGGAAGCTCAAATCTGCTGGTCTGAAAAGAAGGTGTAAGTCTGAAAGAATTGCAAAGAGAGGAAAACCATACCAATTTGACAAATATGGTACATGATCAACTGCTAAAAAGGCTTGGGATGTGGATGAAGTTCTTGCAAAATAGTCTAGTATTCAAAGTTTGGGTATTGTAATGCAAACAATGTTTTGGTCTTAGCTGTATTTGCATTATACAATGTTTTGAAGTTATTAAACAGTGTCTTGGATGGTGTGACTTTCTATGTTTTGAAGTAATGCATTATGGCCAGTTCATGCCTTTAACTATATTCAAGATTCTTGTGTTTTATTTCTTTAACTTTGTTTAATATTCTTATGTTTTAAGAACAACATGTCAAACAAAAAACATCATTTCATTACCAATAACAACATATTACAAAGTTTAGATCTTCACAGCAAACCAAATGGTAAAAACCAAACACATGATTACAACAACTTTCTTATAAAAACCTACACTTGCTTTGCTTTCTTTCAACTCCATTTGAAGACTTGAAATTTGTTCCTCCATATTTGACTTTTGAAGGTCAACATCCCTTTGCAAATCTCTTATCTTTGCCTTATCTGCACTGATCATAGCTTGATAATAATTTCCCATGTTTATCATCTTAAAAACCTCATCTTTGTAGTACTGATTTGGTAACTCGGGATCAACCCAATAAAAGGTACGACACTTAGAACCCTATAAAAGCATCAGTTATTAGCAAAGAACATATCATTAGCATAATACAAATAAAACTTACATTGTAATAGTTAATACATCCAAGAAATCGTCTCATTGGATGACCAATGGTTTTTGAAGTTTGTAGAATAACTGGTTGCGGTTCTTTACAAGTACAAATGGTGGGTGGTGAATCACGACGACGCCATTGATTGGATGATGATGAAGAATAAGACATTGTTAGCTTTGATTAGGGTTTGGTATGTGTATTTTTCTATTTGGGGGAGATGGTGATACTATCTGATCTAAAACCCAAGTGAAAATAATAAATACTATAAGTGGAATTCTTATGTGGCATGTCCACGTTGGATTGAAAAATCCTTAGCCGGTAAAAAAAGTTACGTGGTGCAAAGTAACACAAAACATGAAAGTTTGTTACATTGAGTGGAACAAAAAATAGTCTACGTACCAAATCGAGACATTTGTGAAAGTACGTTGCTATTGTACGGCTTAATCCCTTAATATTATTGCTTTTATTACTACAGCCAACAATTGTTGACTAATAAGAAAAGGGAAGAATAATTGTTTTTCTCACTTGCATCTTTGTTGCAGTCTTTTTGTTGCTTCCACTTAGTCAACTTACATGATGAATGGAATAAAGAACTCAAAAGTGACCATTCAGTCTGGTCCAGTCGTCGTACCTAGTCACACAGCTACAATAGCCTAACCACAGCAGGATTATTTTGTTTCTGCCAGCCCTGTTACACAGCAATATAATCAGGCCCAATTCTTTGGTCCATATGCAGCCCAGCCTTCACTCCAGCAGACAGTACCTCAAGCTCATAATTCTAATGGTTTTTATGCAAACGACTTTGCTTACAGTGTCCCTTCTCAAGCATCTATGACTACTCAAGATTTTTATTGGAACATGGACACTGGAGCATCTTCTCACGTGACGGGTAATACAAGTATACTCACTTCTTTTAGCAATTCGAGCATTTATCCATCTTTATTCGTTGGTAATGGTCAATCTATATATGTCACGCATACCGGACATAACTTCTTGCATACATCCCATGAGCCTCTTCATTTAAACCATATTCTTGTCACACCTCATATAATTAAAAACTTAATTTATGTTCGTAAATTTACACGTGACAATGATGTTTCTATTGAATTTGATGCTTACGGTTTTTCTGTGAAATATTACCAAACCCAAAGGCTTATTCTTCGTTGTGATTGTACGGGCGACCTTTACCCGGTTACTCAACAACCCTCGCTTCAAACTCCAGTTGGTTTGCTTTCATATAGTTCCACTACATGGCACAGACGTCTCGGTCATCCCGGGGATGATGTGATTCGTCGCTTAGAGTCAAGTAATTTAATTTCGTGTAATAAATCAAAGTTACATGGTTTGTGTCATGCGTGTCAATTAGGTAAACATGTTAAGCTTCCATTTTATAGTTCAGAGTCTATTGTTGAGTCGGTATTTGACATTATTCACTCAGATTTATGGACATCCCCAGTTCCGAGTGAAAGTGGAATCAAATACTATGCTATTTTCCTAGATCACTTTTCGCACTTTGTTTGGGTCTACCCTTTACATAAAAAATCTGATTTGCTTGCTACTTTTGTTGCTTTTCGTGCTTATGTCAATAAACAATTTAATGTAAATATCAAGGCTTTATAGTGTGACCATGGGGGTGAATATGACAACACTCATTTCCATGACCTTTTTCGCCAAAACGGAATACAATTTCGCTTTTCATGCCCTCGTACTTCCCATCAAAATGGAAAATCGGAACGTATGCTTCGCACCATTAATAATCTAATCCGTACATTGTTATTTCAAGCTCACATGCCACCTTCTTATTGGGTAGAAGCTCTTAATATGTCCGCTCATCTTTTAAACATATTACCTTCTACTGCCATTAATAACGAAATACCATTCACGAAACTATACAACCAAACACCCACATATGAACATCTGCGTGTTTTTGGATGCCTTTGTTATCCTCATGTTGATGTATCACACAAACTCGAACCCCGTTTTACACGATGCATATTTCTAGGTTACCCTGCCAATCATCGTGGTTATCGATGTCTCGACTTATCCTCCAATAAGATAATTATCTCGAGACATGTATGGTTTGATGAAGACGTTTTCCCATTTGAGACTATCACATCTTCTACTAAACCTCCGTATGACTTCTTACTTCCGCCATTGCTACCACCTTCACATATCATGCCGAATCACACAACTGCTAACCAACCAACTCGACCAAATACTCCAACCCCATCACCCCCTCATACACCACCAGCTCATCAAACCAATCATAGTTCACCACCTACTGGTTTCCCTACAGCCCAAACTACCCCGCAACCACGTGCTTCACCCACAACCCACCAACAAACTACCTACACCTCTAACCCGGTTGTTTTCCCTTCTGTGAACCAACCATCAGTCGAACCTTTCCATAACGTTCATCCCATGGTTACACGTGAAAAGTCTGGTATTTCAAAACCTCTTGAGAAAATGTGTCTTAATGTTACCACTCCTTCCCCGCTTCCTCGTTCTCATGTTCATGCTCTTCAGGATCCTAAATGGAAAGAAGCTATGTTAGATGAATATAATGCTTTAATTACTAACGGAACGTGGGTTCTTGTGCCCCGACCAACTAACGTTAACGTTATTTGTTCTATGTGGCTTTTTAAACATAAGTTTCATGCAGATGGATCATTAAGCAGGTATAAGGCTCGTCTTGTTGCCAACGGACGAAGTCAACAGCAGGGTATTAATTGTGATGAGACATTTAGTCTGGTGGTTAAGCCGGCTACCATTCGTACAATTTTGAGTCTCGTGGTTTCTCGTCAGTGGCCTATTCATCAGCTTGACGTGAAGAATGCCTTTCTTCATGGTCATTTATCTGAGACGGTATATATGCACCAGCCTCCTGGGTTTGTTGATTTTGCTAGACCTGATTATGTATGTCACTTGAAGAAATCATTATATGGCCTTACGCAGGCTCCTCGAGCTTGGTTTCAACGTTTTGCTAGCTTTGCTACACGGATTGGTTTTCAGCATAGTAAAACAGAGGCATCCTTATTTGTTTATCATTTTGGATCAGACATTGCTTATCTGTTATTATATGTGGATGATATTATACTTACTGCATCATCTATATCGTTGCTACAACGCATTATTGGCTCTCTTCATGACCAGTTTGCAATGACAGATCTTGGCTCTCTTAATTATTTTCTTGGTATTTCTGCTCTACGGACTACATCTGGTTTATTTTTAACACAGTCCTTTTTTGAGAAAGCTCATATGCAACAGTGCAATCCTTGCTGGACTCCGGTTGACACTGAATCAAAGTTAGGTCCTAACGGTGACCCGGTTTCTGATTCTACCATGTACCGTAGCTTGGCAGGTGCTCTTCAGTATCTTACTTTTACGCGACCAGATATTTCTTATGCTGTTCAACAGGTTTGTCTTTATATGCATGATCCCCGTAAGCCTCATCTTGCCGCTTTAAAGAGGATTCTTTGGTATGTTCGTGGTACTCTTGATCATGGTCTTCAACTAGATGTTTCTACTACCACTCAACTCACTGCATACACTGATGTTGATTGGGCAGGTTGCCCAGTCACCCGCAGATCCACTTCTGGGTATTGTGTTTTTCTTGGGGATAATCTACTATCATGGTCTGCTAAACGTCGGGTTATTGTTTCTCGATCTAGTGCATAGGCTGAATATCGGAGTGTTGCTAATGTTGTTGCTGAAACTGCTTGGATTCGTAATTTTCTGTTGGAATTACATGCTCCCTTACATACTGCTACACTTGTTTACTGTGACAACGTCAGTGCCGTTTACCTTTCTACTAATCCGGTACAACATCAGCGTACTAAGCATATCGAGATAGATATGCATTTTGTGATTATGTGGCTTCTGGGCAAGTGCGTGTTTTGCATGTTCCGTCTCGGTTTTAATATGCGGATATCTTCACCAAGGGTCTTCCGAGTGCTTTATTTCTAGAGTTTCGTTCTAGTTTGAACGTCCGAAGACCTCCTGTTCTAACTGCGGGGGAGTATTAGCCGAATTATATATAGCCCATGCATTTGTTATTATTATCGGGCTTAGCCCATCTTAGTTATCTTATTCTACAAGACTTATAGATGTATTTATATTGAATCATCAATAATATTCCGACATGGAATTTTACCAATTTTAATAATAAATACATGAATTCAAAAGTTAATACTGAATATTTATTTAAATATAAAAGAAGTACTAGTAAAAGCTAAATTTTCATGCAATAAGAATCCACACAAAGTATTTATAAATATCTACATATAATGAAAAAATAATATAAGACCTGTGCATCCAAGTTATTATAATTATGTAGGTATTAAACATTTTAAATAATTACGTAAAAGAAATTAAACATTACAAATCGATAGGTTTATAAAGTGTCACGGTAGTTAACTTTAAATCAATGTTATTAAAGTTTTATTACCCGTTATACAATTTACTCCAATTTCACGTATGTACATGTATCAAAACTAGTCCCTTGTAATGTCAACTCACAAATAGTGATTTATGAATAATTAACTTGTGTTTCTTGTTTTTTCATTAGAAACAAGAGTCGATGTCGATGATATTGAAGATAATAAAATGTTTATTTTAGATGTTACTGAAGGATTCTCTTGGATCCCATGCACACTTTATTTATTATCTTTCTGCATCAAATTTTATATGTTAAAAAGATCAATTTGGTCATTTTGATCACTTAAGAACCTTATCATGGTCAAGTTTTCAACTAAAGACAAATATGGTCATCACCATTCATATTGTGACAAGTGTCCCACTAAAGATACTTTTTAAATGATCAATCGACGGCGCTCAACCCTCAAATGCACAACTTCTGTGTTTCACTTTTATTGGAAATTGAAAAATTATGTACTATTGTCATAACCTTGATATCCGGTTGAGCATTTGCAAGTTGAACGCCGTCAGTTGTGCATTTGATAACATAATAAGACAAATATTGTCATAGTAAATGGGGACATATGTGGGTCCGGTCCCTTGTTAAAATCTGAAGTTGGAGGGACACGTGGCGGTAATTGGATGGAGTTGTGCAGTTGTGCACTTGTGTATGACCAAATTTGTCCCAGTGAAAAAACTTGACCATGGTTTAACTTTTAAAGGGTGATTTTGACCATTTTCGTCTTTTTCCTATTTTATATTGCTAGATAAATTGGGAAATATGTACTTTTAGAGTAGCATCACAAGACATCTTCTATCATAAAGCATAACACGCAAATGATAGAGAAAAGCATAACACGCAAATGATAGATAGATAGATACAATAATTAACATGAGTAGCCTCAAGATATATTTTTATTAGGTAATAACATCTAATTAGTGAAAGTTTATGGACTTAAAAATCGATAGTTGTGTGATAGGATCGAACTCGAGATCACGGGATTGCACACATTACGTAAAGGGTTAATTTATTTATTAAATATATTTATTATATTTATTAAATCAAACCGAAGCTTAAACTAACGATCGTTAAATAATTAAAAGTTAAGTATTAAACGACCGTTATGGAAATTAAATAGAAGCTAAAAGAAGGAGTCGGAAAAGTTCCGGAAGCCCCTTGTGGGCTTATGTGACCGTCGGCCTAAGGGAACAAGAAGGGGAAAGAAAAAGATTTTGTTTCCTAAATTGTTTTAGCTTAGAGGAAAAGTTTTTTTAAGGCTATATAAACAAACCTAAGCCTTCATAAAAAATACACAAAATCCCTCTTTCTCTCTTGCTTTGATCGCCGGCCAAAACACCCCTCAATTAGGGGTTTTGGTTTTCGATTTTCTATTTATTATTATCTAGTCCTAGCCCCTCTCTGGGGTTGTTGGGTAGATACTCCATAAGCGTGGAAGCTTGCTTTGTTCGTGCTAGACTCACGATTAACTCGCTGCATTACGTGTGTACAAGATCGTGATATAGTCTTATTTTAGAATATATCCTGGTGGTGTTCGTGATAAACCCTAGTTGCCGATTGTTCCGTTGATCTTGTGGATCTTTCTAGGATAAAGGTATGTAACCCTAACCTCGGTTAATTATAACTGTGTTAATTATGATCTTGTTAATTCGCTTCCGCTATATGTGTGCTTTGATCTTGTTTATGGTTTTAAATAATTGTTATGAACTATATAAACCTTCAGTGGCATCGAGAGCCGTTTTAACATGTTATAATCATCGAGATCTAAAGATTGTTTTTAACTAATAATTGTTTTGAGTTAAAACTACATGATTTTTTTTGAAAAGAAAATTTAGGGTTTGGTTTTGTTTTTTTTTTTAAATCCGATTTAAAAAAAATAAATATGTCTGTTTTTTTAGCTGATTATAAATTAAAAAAAAATTTGTGAAACCCGAAAATTGCATGTTTTGATCTTTAGATAATTACATGATTAGTTGTTATGTCATCTATTTAAGGTTACGATCCGTAGAGATTTTATTAATTTGTTAAGTAATTTGGGTGGAACTTTGATGAATTGCATATGTTATGTGAATTAATGTTTCGATCCGTAGAGATTTAATTGTTAAGTTATGTGGAAGATCCGTGATGAACATGCATGTTTTTCATGGATCATATGTTTTATGTGGTAATTGTTACGTGTTTTGCTACATGCTTTATTTGATTCAATAAATCTAAAATTAAGGAAGACTTTTATATGAATATAAAAAACCTAGATTTGATATTATTTATTGAAGAAATCGTATGCATGTGGCTATTTGATTTATTTATTGCACATATAAATTGTTATTATGTGTTTATGATTTAGTTTTTTTTTTTACCTACTTGTTTTCATACGTTTTATATTTGTATGTTATAAACAAGGGTAATTTTTCCAAGAAAAATTAATATGGACTAAATCATATCAAAATAAGTGAATTGTTTTGAGATCTAATTGACATATGATTTGCGTCGATTGGAATTGCAATAATAACTTAACGGCCTACTAAACTTTGACAAACTATAAAGTGGGTATAACGCACTGCTGGTCATGTACCCGGTTAAGGAAGAAGGTGTTATGCTTCAGCGCTGACCAAATTCCCGGCTTGCCTGTGCGTCAAAGTTGGAATTACCTACGGTTATTATTTACATAATTCCTTAAGGTTGATTTAACCGCAAAAATTCACATCCGAAACACAATGAATAATGTTATTGTTTTGTGCTTTAGCTAAGTTCTAGAAAAAGTACGGTGAAAATCTAGTTGTGGGTAAAATCTTTAATTGGTTTAACCAGTACCTCAACTTGCAAATATATGATGAAATTTTAGTCTCATCAAAAAGTTTACTAATAGTTTTATTAAACTTATGCTATGGAGATGTATGCATGCTTCTCCATACATGATTTTGACACCAAAATCAATACCCTTAAAATTTAAGTCATATGTCATCTAATTTACGAACACTTGAAGTTACAATTTTCGTCATATGAGATTCTGGACGATGTTGTAATGGAGAGAAAAACTTCATGACTGAATAAGATTGCACATGAAGGTTTTACGTTCTTTAGATTAGTCGACTTAATTGAGTTACTCAGTAAGATCTGGAAACTTAAGGCACAAAGAAGGGATTAAACATGTTTACAATGCAAAATGACTTTTGGCAATGTAAATCCCTTAAATATCTAAAAATTGCAAATTTGTTTGTCAATCATTGTTCGACAAGTTACCATCTTGAATACTTTCATTGCTAGCAGATCAACTGATGTGATGAAATTATGTCATTTTGGATTCTATTTTTCAAGGAAAATACTATGGTTATTATTACCGGGGTAATTTTATTTTCTTGAATGGTATTATCGAAAATACTAAGATTGAATTTTGTAAATTCTTTTACAAATGTAGTAATGCAACGTTATACCGTAAACGTGGTTTATTCATTTATTGATCTAAAACCGTATGGTTGAGGATAGAGTCAATTTACAATGAAAAGATAAACCTAAACTCTTTTCCATGAGTGAAGAAGGAGTAATAAGGATTTTAAAAATGTCTAATTTAAAATACATAACTCATAGCAAACTTTAATAGTTAAGAAAAGTGCATATTTTGAGTTATTAAAAGTTACCGCTAATTGGTTATAAGGCAAACTAGCATATTTGTCTAGTAGTTGTGCTTTGACCATTTATAGGCACTACATACCATTGTGGGGTTGATAGACCTATTAAGGAAGAAATTGCATGTCAAGTATTTCAAGTTAAAAGCATTTGATGGATAAGTCATCATTTACGAAGTAGAGTACACTCTTAAACACTATAAGTAATTGTTACGAATGTGTTTTTCACAAGTGTAAGAAAGTAAACACAACACTAATTATTTTCACCGATTATGAAACATTTTCAATGTTGTCAAGTTCAGTGGGAGAATTGTGTTGTATTACTGATTTTGAGTCTATTAAAACATTCTCTAATTCAGTGGGAGTTACAAGCTTTGTTCTCTTGGTAATAACCCATATTATCTTTAGTATGTTCTAAAATAATTACTTTCGAATTGTTGACACTAATATCTTCAAAGATAGTTATGTACTGATTCTTGTTGATTAAGTGATTCTACATCTACTTGTAAAAAGCTAATATATGTGGCACAATCATATTTTGTATAGACGAACGTTAGACGTGATGTTTATCTTATATATGAGGTTGTTCCATGCACAAGTGGGAGAAATGAACATTGTGTGCAAGAAACAACTCATAAAGATATGATTCTCTTGTCTTCAAGATAAGATACTAACAATCTAATTAATATTAGATGAAAGTTAGATCATGTGTCAATATGATTAGAAGACTACTTAAAAGTATATATATCATTCACATTAAGAAACACTTGTTGTTTTGATTTAGTCATGTGAAAGCTTGTACTAAATTGTAAACTCAAGGGTAAAATATCCACATGTCGTAAGATCGGGCGTGGAATGTTTTGAAGTTTCTTAAAATGGACAAATTCCTGGAATGACATAAGATACATAGAGTAATCTTATACTACTAATGAAACCTAGTGGTGTTCATATAATAGTATATTAGTGAATTAACTTGAAAAGATGAATGAAACCTAGTGGTGTTCATGATTTACTTTAGTTATACATGTTTATGATTTATTGTATAAAGTTACAAACATAAAGTCTTGGAAGACGTATAATATAAAGTAAGACGTTAATGTATTGTCTCTATTTCACTAAAGACATATACATGTAACGTGTAATGGACTTATAACTTTTATGAAGTGACTTTGTATTAAAAGTACTTGAGTTATAAAGCATGCAAAATGGTTAGGAAATCTATTACACCATTAAGATGATTTAGTTGGTATATAGGTAAGTCGAAAGATATATATTTATCTTAAATATTGCTAAGATTGACTTACAATATTTCCCTAAATAAAATACATCATTGTTATGGTATGTTCATTAGGAGAATCAAAATTCTCAATATGATGGTGATGTTTGATTCAAGATAACTATATCTTCCTTTATTCCAAAAGATATCAAGGTTAGAAAGTT
This sequence comes from Glebionis coronaria, assembly GCA_025667525.1. Taxonomy (NCBI): domain Eukaryota; kingdom Viridiplantae; phylum Streptophyta; class Magnoliopsida; order Asterales; family Asteraceae; genus Glebionis; species Glebionis coronaria. The sequence goes on along the minus strand of CM046877.1, from coordinate 191,797,826 downwards.
GAGTATGACTTGAGCTAAGAAGATTAATAAAGATACCATTATATATGGAATGCGATGAATCACGTTATATCTTAAATGGAGTTCGGATTTTGCTAAACTACTTATGAAGTGGATTGTTTAGAAAATAAAGAGTATGGAACGGCCATTGTGTTATGTAATGTCCCATATAGATAACATTGGAGTGTTGATCTATTTGCTATATATTTAAAGAGTAATTTTAAGTTACTAAAAGCAAGTGGGAGTTTTGATCTTGAAAGATAAAATTACAAGATACAGAATCTTCTGAAATACACTAGTAATTATCATGAGGAAGACTTATAAATGCTAACTCTCAAGATAAAGGAATTTAAGTCATAGGTCCGCAAGGATATCTTGGATATATGATTAATATGCTGAGAAATATGAGTTACAAATAATCGTTATGATTTATTGAATTGGGTAAATTACTCATACTATGAATGTTATAGATGTTGTCCAATAAGATAATCAATTTTAGATTTGTTTTATCTTAAATAGTTTGACTAGAAATTGGAGATGAGTTTCGTCAAAGGAAGAAAAATGCCAATTGTGGTGGTTTAATCTTTGTGTCGAAATTATATGGACAAAATTGTACACATATTTAATGCATGTATTATGAATAGATTATTAATCACACTTAAATAATTAATTGTGATTGAGTATTCTTTCCTAAACACATTAAATGTATAAAGATTTTGATGGTCATATTCTAAATTGAAAAATTTGGATATGTATGAACTATTTCTTGAATGACTACTTGAGAAAGGACTTGAGTAATCGAAATGAGTTTATTACTTCAAAATAAATCTTTGAAAAAGTACAAAATGCAATTATCCATGAATGGGTAAAAACATGCATCTAGGAGATTATTCTTATGTTTAATTTGAAATCCAAGATTTGATTTAAATTTGAATAAGATGATTTCTGAGTATTCCTAAAAGCTAGTGGGAGTATTATGGTTATTTTCTTAAAATTATATGTGTTAAATAGACATGTAAGAAAGTAAGTTTTCATTCAAATTAAATGTTGATTTGGTTTACATTTGAGATGAAACTTTGCTTTGGAGATTTAGAAAATAAGATATACATAACCTTGGAACAAATAAATTTATTTATTTATGCGGTGGAAATATAACATAATATGCCATGTAGTAAATTTATATGGATATTTAGAACATGGAGAAATCTAAATCTGGTTTGAGAAATTCTCATGTGTGTCGTGTTGTATTTATATCATGCTTAAAATACATGATGATTTGAATATATTAATCTATTTAAGAAGTTGTTAAATAACTTGTGTAATGAATATTATGAAGGAATATGTTTGGAAATAGAATAACATCCTAAAATCTTGGATCAGCTTCTATATTCTATGCATGAGTAATTTGTCAATAGTTTTGCAAATTATCATAGCCAACAAACTTGGAGATTTGGTTGGAATCAAAAATTACATAATAGATATTAAAGGTAACGTATTCATATCTTTTATGACAAGTTGTAAAACTTGAAAAGATATAATTGAGGTAACACTCAATATTAGTCATGGGCTCTCTTGGAGATGACATGTTGATTAAGGTTGCATTATACATTAAAAAAATTAGAATACTTTGAACTTCAAATGTGTTTTGGAAGTTTAGGAAATTGGTGATCAAGGATGTTTCACAATTTTGATATTATGTGGCAATATCAAATTGTTTGAATGCACATGTACAAGAGTTTCAATGAATTGAATTATTGAAGTAAGTATTCTCAAAATTCCAATAGGTCATGATTGGTTGTTTTATGCTTTGCCAAACAAGTATGAATGTCATTACTAGAGGCATGCTGCATGTACCAGTTTTATGCATTGATCTATTTTAGTATTTGGATAAAGGATGTTTAAGACATTATTGAATTGATGAAATAAAGATTGACTTTCGTTTAATTTCTGTTATTTGATTTTGTATCCTATTTTACATGTTTTAATCCATGAATATTATGATATTTCTAAATGTCCGTTATCGATTAATAATATGGGAATATTATTAAATAAGACAATTCAAAATAGTGACAGAGTATACTTGAAAGTATATTGGTCAATTTTGGATGATATTTGATGAATCAAATATTGGACTTATCCCAACTATATGGTTTTACTTTATGGATCTTTGTCATCAAGTAAATCATAAATAGTTATCCTTAGACCTGAGATATCAGGAAACTGTCGTGGATTGATACAAGGCTTTTGACACCCCGTATGAAAATTAAAGTTCAAGTCTCGATATCTTAACGAATTGATTCCCGGCTTAAAGTACGACTCTATTGTTCTTTGGTAAAACAAATATTTTTGGTTGTTTTTAAATTTAAATGTGCAAAGACTTGAAAGTAAATGTCGTTAAAGTAAAGTGGCGTGAAATTAAATCTAAGTCTAATTAAACGAAAGGTGCGATATTTAAAAACGAGACGGAAAGTAAATTAGTTAAATGACTAAAAATAAGGCTTGGCGAGAATTTAAAATGGACAAAGTATAAAAATATAGCTAAAAATTAAACAAGACAAAGCACAAAGGTAAACCAGTCGGAATATATTCCGATCGGTCCACAATCACCTTGGATCGGAATGATGGCCGGAACCCAATCGGAATGCTGTCACTTTCCCAATCGGAATAACACACGACCCTTTGATCGGAATGATGATACCTACCTGATCGGAATGCTGGAGTGAACTTCGGTCGGAATGTTAATAGGAATACCTAATCAGAATAGCTGTCACCTATTTGATCGGAATAACCCTATGTACACCTCGATCGGAATATGGAATAGCTTCAAATCGGAATGCTGTCACACTTACCTGATCGGAATATCCAAAATCCGCACTGATCGAAATACCGAAGCTACTCCAATCGGAATGTGTAAACCCTTTTCCGACCAAGCAATGAACGCTGGTCGGAATATGTAAACCCCTTTCCGATCACCCCAATCGGAATACAATAAATCAAAATGAAAATAAGCTAAAACAATAAGCTACTAATCAAATAAGCACAAGACGAAATTCCTAAGATAAAACGATTAAGAAAAAGTTAATAAACTGAAATTTAAAAACTTTTAAGACACAAAATGAATAAATTTTAAGAAAAAACAACTTTTTATACGAAAATAACTTTTGTAAAAACTATATAAACTTGAAAATAAACCAAATAAGCTATGAAAATAAATGATTTAAAACACTCAAAAGCATAAAAATGTAATCTTTAAACGAATCAACAAGACAAAAAGCATATAAATCAAATATTAAAGAAAGGAAGAAGGAGATCAACAAGATAAAGTAAAGGTGCGAGAATTAAAGGAAACACTTACTTGAAATTAAATGGTAAATAAGGTGCAAGACATGTAATTAAAGGTGCAAGTAATTAAAAGTGCAATAAAATAAAGGTGGAAGAACTAGTTTGTCAATCTAGCCAACAAAAACAAATGAATGAAAATGGGGTGTATTTATAGGAGATTAGGAGGGTGGTTAGAGGAAGCTTCCTCCCCTCCTTCCTTTCTTCTTAATTGTGCCATCAAGTCCTTCCTTCTTAATTTCTTTGTTAATCTTGGACTTTGATGACTTTTGGCTCGGGATTTCTTTGGACTCGTCTTTTAATTCTTCGATAAATAAGACTTGAGTTCCTCGGCTTTAAGTGAACTTCCGTCTTTTGACTTTTTCTTCGATGAATCTTCAGAATTGGTCTTGGACTTCCGTTCTTTTTGCACTCTTGACTTCTTGACTTCGTCTTTTCATCTTTTTCTTCAATAAAAGTCCGTGTATGCCCGTGAATGCCCGTGTTTTCTCCACTTTTCACCTTTTCGTCCTAAATCACAACAAAAACACAAACCACACATAATTCCGACATAAAAGACATAAAATACATGTTTTGGTCTAGTTATTATTGTAATTAAGTGGTAGAAAAGATGTGTGTTTACACACATATCAAATCCCCTACACTTGACCATTGCAATGTCCTCATGCAATGCATTAGTTACAAAGCACGTTTACACTTTTCATCATAATCAATCCATAGTGGCCTTTATTAAAGAGATAGAAAATTATAAACATTCAAAGTAAAGAAATCAAAAAGCATACCTTGGGTTTTGGAAATGTCATGAATAATCATCATCCTCAAGTTTTCACTTTCTCCAAACCAAGCTTAAAAAACGAGATCATTGTTATTATAAGTTAGTAAACTATCACGAACTCATGTGGGCCAATTACTCACTTAGACTCCCTTATTCCTATGGGTATCTCTTATATTTTATTATTGTCTTGAATGATCACGAGGATGCATTTTTGACATATTTCGATAGTTTATTAGGCCGAAAATAAAGTGAACGATTTAATCAATAGTTAGCTAAAGGACAAAATCTTTTAAAACTGCTTCTCGGGACCTCATAAAGTTCATATCTTGGCATAACTCGCTTCGCGATTTGAGACCTTTCTCGGACCGATATTTGGCAGCGACTTCATACTTCAAACCTTGAGAGACGTTCATGAAATAATGGTCTTCTCTTCATAATAGGAATTTCTTCACTTGAAGTTTTGAGAGATTCATACTTGGACCACGACTTCTTCATTTTTCTCCAATCATAATTTTGGACTTTGATATACAACGATCCGCCTCCTTTTATGACTTGGATCTATTTATCCTCATACCTTGTTAGGGTCTTTTTGGATACACTTCTCCATGACTTTTGGGGAGTTTTTGCCTTTCGTCGTGTGTCTCGATCCTTCATATTGATTTTAGATAAATGATTCTTCAATTCACTTTGGATCTTTAGCAACAAAATATAGCCCTCATGCCTTGTTAGGGCCTTTTCGGACTCGCCAATCTTCGCATCCCGCTTCAATAAGTTATGCCTTGGCTATGAACTCTAATCCATACCGAGCAACTTTTAAACGATCTTGGGCTAGAAGCTAAGTAACTTTTCAAATCGTACAACCTTATTTATAGCAGATAAATTATTTAGCAAGCGATTGGAGAATAGGCTTATAATTAACTCACACAAATTCACGAAAGAATACCCAACTTATAATTAGCTCTATCATCTCTCGTTCTCCACAGTTTAAAATCTCAAAGAATGAGACTCGTGGATGCTTAGCCTATTAAATCAAAGTTTTGGGTTTTCGAGTCGTCTATAGGATCTTGCAAATTCTTAGACTTTTTCAAGTTTCGAAATCGCATTTTAAAGTTCCCTTGATAAACGACTCTCTAGGATCAATTATAGGAACTTGCGAAAAGTTCTTGTTCTTAACCCGTGAGAGTTAAGACTTTCGCGTTTTATAGCTCCCTATATAATAGCCTAGCAAAACTCGACTTCAACACGTTAAGGATACTAGCTAGAGTAAACTAAGATAAGTAAACTCGGGTTGAGTCAAAAGATTCACAACGTTTGGAAATTAAAACCACTTATTTAAACATTTATTCTAGCAAGGCAAGAAAATAATAACTATATAAAAGGAAAAACTAATAGGCCAAAATAGATCAAAAATTTTGAAAAATGTCGAAAAATTGATTTTCCGGTTAAAATGAGGACAAATACAAGGAAAAGACCTCTTAACTTCGATAGAAGTCCCCCCTACACTTAAGATAAACATTGTCCTCAATGTTTAAGCATGTGGGAGTAAACTCCCCTACACTTAGGACATTGTGCACTTTGTTTAAATCTCGCTAAGGGAAAGGACAACTAAAGAGGTTCCTATTTTAATATTTAAGAAAATATAAAATAGTGAATCGAAAAGAGTTTAGGATAGAACCGGGATGAAGTAGAACACGGAATCACGGGTCGTCAAGAATCATCAAGAGTGGATCATTGAAGCTCGAATCCCTGATTAGTAGAAGAGAGGAGAGAGCAAACACCAACGGGTCTCCCCTACACTTATGATAAAGAAAGCGAAAAGATAGATGCATGGGTTGCCTCCCAAGAAGCGCTTGATTTTTGTTAACCGAGTCATTAGCCTGACTCGACCTTGATCATCAACGGAAGAATCATGAAACATATCCACCAGGATCAAAGACATAGTTTTCGTCCATCAATAAGCACAGGCTTAAGGCGAACAAGGCAAGCCAAAGAAGAGTAGGCAAGGTTCCCTTAAGCAGCGATGGAGGACGGTGGAAGCAATGTTGAAGTGGTGCAAGCATGTCTTCAATAGTTCCAAAGATTTTTCCTTTTATTTCATCAGGTGGATACTGAGATGGCTGCAGAATATCGATACCAGGGTCGAACACCTTTTCCTTTAGGGGAAAATAGCACTCAGGCTCAGCAGAGTGTGAAGAAGATCCGCGAAGAAGCACAACCTCGTCCTCAGAAGGGGGACAAAGAGGTGTTAACTCATACGTGCTGCGGATATTGGTGTCGACCGGTTTCTTCTCCTTTGAAAGAATGTGCTTCAAATCCAAAGTAGGATCAAGACGATAATCTTCAAAGTCCAAAGGAGGGGCATCACTCTCATGAGGGAAGTAAGTATTAAGAAATGCGGAGAAATCTTCCTCAAATGAGTAATCGTCCAAAGTAGGATCGCGTGATGGCGGAGGATCTTCATCATGTGAAAAATCGCTCGAAAGAGTATCAGCCTCATCGAAATCATCATACGTGGGCAGATCGGGATACTCAGAAGTAAGGTCATCAAAATCATCCGAATCTGAGCTAGAATCATCATCATCATAAGCATCAAAGACCGGTGGAGAATCATAAATGGGAGAAGGTTCCAAAGTGGGGAGAGAATCATCCACATCATCTTGAAAAAGTGGATTATCGATGCAAGAGTCGAATAGAGGATTGTCGTAGACGGTATAGTCATCGAGCACATTAATCATATTCACTGATTCGCGGCCTCCAAAGGTTGTACTTGTAAGCTTCCCCATTTTAAAAACTTGTGCATCATCCCCGACTCATAAGATTAACTCACCTTCGGCCACATCCACTAAAGCTCGTCCGGTTCTCAAGAATGGCCGACCAAGTATTAAAGGAATACGAGGGTCCATTTCATAATCAACAACGACAAAGTCGACCGGGAAAGTAAATGTGCCAACTTTAATAAACACGTCTTCGGCTATACCAACGGGGTAAGCGAGAGTGCGATTAGCAAGTTTGAGAGTCATCTTTGTGGGAGTGAGGTCGGGTAATGATAGTGTTTTCCAAACACTCAATGGCATCAAATTAATACTAGCCCCGAGATCAGCAAGGGCAGTAAATTCTTCAGTTTTGTTGAACACGCAAGGCAACACGAAACGACCAGGATCTCCAAGCTTTTCCGGCAGTTCTTTAAGAATAACTACAGAGCAGTTTTCATTTAAGCGTGTGTTGGCGAGTTCAATCAGCTTCTCCTTCTTGTTAAGCAATTCCCTAAATGCTTTAACAAATTTGGGCATGTGGACAAGTGCTTCAAGAAAGCTAATGTTGAAGTTCATCTAAGAAATCATCTTCACATAGCGTGACACTTCGGAGTCCTCCTTGGTTAGCATTTTGGACTTGCCTAAACGAGAGGGATAAGGGATATTGGGTTTGGGTGGTGAAGGTGCAGGTGTAGGTAAAGGTTGAGATGTTGAAGGGTCATTCGTGGGAACTTCATCACGTCGAGGCGGAGATGGTAATGGTGCACTAATACTAGGTGTAGGAGGAGTAGGGACACATGGTGGTGGCAAGAGGTGTAGATGATGGGGGTGGGATTTGTGGTCCTACGATGGTGACTCCACTACGAGTAGTAATAGCACTCACATTGGCTCGCGGATTAGTGACGGTGTTTGAAGGTAGAGAACTCGAAGAAGAAGGTTGAGCGGCGGGCAAGAAACTAGCAAGCATATTCTTCAAATCATTGGTTTGACTGCTGAAGGAGGATTGAATGTTATCTCGAAGCTCGGATCTTATCTCATTTCCTTGCTTTGTGATATCTCCTTTAAGATTGATAATTTGACTCTGCAGATTCTTGATTTGCTCACCTTGGGTTCTCATGATGGCTTCAACATCGGGGTTAATGGGTGGGGTTTGTTGGGCGGGTGGGTAATAATGATTAGAAGCTCTTGGTGGGATTTGGTTGCTTATATTGTAGTTGTTGGCGGGGTTTTGGTTTTGAGGAGAAAAACCGGGTGAAAGGTAGTTGTTGGATCGGTAGCTCAGCAAATTTCTATCCCCTTGAGGTCGAGCTTGGTAATTATCCGGTGAATAATTACCATAAGCTGCATACACATTTTCTGGATTTCCTTGTGTCGAAGGACAATCGGTGTATGGGTGAGGACCACCGCATGTTTCACAAGAAGGTGCAACAGCTTTAACTTGTTGTTGTTGTTGGTTTGAAGCTAAGAGTTGCATACTTCTGCTCATTTCAGTCAGCACACGGGTGAGTTCGGTCATATCAGGGTTTGCTGAGGTAGAGGATACATTGACTCTCGGGTTGTTCCTAGAAGAAGCAGAGGAATCCCAATTTTTGTGGTGAGTAGTCATGTTCTCAATTAACTCTCTACACTCCTCGGGTCTCCTTTTCATGAATGTGCCACCTGCGGCTGCATTAATCGTATCACGATCTCGAAAAGTCAAACCGTTGTAGAAAGTATCTATTAAGGTCACAGGTAGCACGTTGTGGTTTGGACATCTATCGATCAAGACATTATATCTCTCCCAAGCATCAAAAAGAGATTCATCGGGATCTTGCATGAAACCGCTGATTTGATTGCGAAGGCTCGTGACCATGGATGGTGGAAAGTAGCGCGACAAAAAGCGTTGAGTCACGTCATCCCAAGTGTGAATAGAATTCTTCGGGCGACGATCAAACCATTTCTCGGCATGATGTAATAAAGTATGTGGAAAGAGTTGTAGGCGAAGTTCATCCATTGTGGCACCAGCCAACTTCATGCTTTGGGTGATTGTAATGAACTTGTCGAGGTGTTTGTTGGCATCATCATCAGGCAATCCACGGAATGGGTTTGTTTGCACTTGCTGAATCATGTGGTGCTTCAACGAAAACTCAGGAGCGTTGACTTGCATCGGCGCAATCGGTCCTCCTCGTCCAAACATTGTTGGTTGACAAAGCTCCTCCATGGTCCGAAGATCGGGCTGTGGAAGAACATTGTTGTTATTGTTGAGGTGCGGTGGAATATTATTATTGTTAACACCTGACATAGCTAAATCTTCTTGAGTCTCGGGCTCTTGATAATTAGAAGATCTAGTACGCATACACCTGAAAATGCAAAAGAAAAAGAAACCAAACACAAAGACAATATATATACACAATAAAAATAAAATCTTTTTGGATTTTTGAAAATTTTAATTTTTATGGATTTTTATCAATTTTTAATTTTTATGATTCTTTTTGAATTTTTTACAAGAAAATAACGTTCACAAGTGAACGGATCCCAAAAAGCAACGCGTCTCTCACAGAAAACCGTTAATCTTTACGAAAAGAGCCGGCAGCGGCGCCATTTGATACAAGGCTTTTGACACCCCGTATGAAAATTAAAGTTCAAGTCTCGATATCTTAACGAATTGATTCCCGGCTTAAAGTACGACTCTATTGTTCTTTGGTAAAACAAATATTTTTGGTTGTTTTTAAATTTAAATGTGCAAAGACTTGAAAGTAAATGTCGTTAAAGTAAAGTGGCGTGAAATTAAATCTAAGTCTAATTAAACGAAAGGTGCGATATTTAAAAACGAGACGGAAAGTAAATTAATTAAATGACTAAAAATAAGGCTTGACGAGAACTAAAAATGGACAAAGTATAAAAATATAGCTAAAAATTAAACAAGACAAAGCACAAAGGTAAACCAATCGGAATATATTCCGATCGGTCCACAATCACCTTGGATCGGAATGATGGCCGGAACCCAATCGGAATGCTGTCACTTTCCCAATCGGAATAACACACGACCCTCTGATCGGAATGATGATACCTACCTGGTCGGAATGCTGTAGTGAACTTCGGTCGGAATGTTAATAGGAATACCTAATCGGAATAGCTGTCACCTATTTGATCGGAATAACCCTATGTACACCTCGATCGGAATATGGAATAGCTTCAGATCGGAATGCTGTCACACTTACCTGATCGGAATATCCAAAATCCACACTGATCGGAATACCGAAGCTACTCCAATCGGAATGTGTAAACCCTTTTCCGACCAAGCAATGAACGCTGGTCGGAATATATAAACCCCTTTCCGATCACCCCAATCGGAATACAGTAAATCAAAATGAAAATAAGCTAAAACAATAAGCTACTAATCAAATAAGCACTAGACGAAATTCCTAAGATAAAACGATTAAGAAAAAGTTAATAAACTGAAATTTAAAAACTTTTAAGACACAAAATGAATAAACTTTAAGAAAAACAACTTTTTATACGAAAATAACTTTTGTAAAAACTATATAAACTTGAAAATAAACCAAATAAGCTATGAAAATAAATGATTTAAAACACTCAAAAGCATAAAAATGTAATTTTTAAACGAATCAACAAGACAAAAAGCATATAAATCAAAGATTAAAGTAAGGAAGAAGGAGATCAACAAGATAAAGTAAAGGTGCGAGAATTAAAGGAAACACTTACTTGAAATTAAATGGTAAATAAGGTGAAAGACATGTAATTAAAGGTGCAAGTAATTAAAAGTGCAATAAAATAAAGGTGGAAGAACTAGTTTGTCAATCTAGCCAACAAAAACAAATGAATGAAAATGGGGTGTATTTATAGGAGATTAGGAGGGTGGTTAGAGGAAGCTTCCTCCCCTCCTTCATTTCTTCTTAATTGCGCCACCAAGTCCTTCCTTCTTAATTTCTTTGTTAATCTTGGACTTTGATGACTTTTGGCTCGGGATTTCTTTAGACTCGTCTTTTTATTCTTCGATAAATAAGACTTGAGTTCCTCGGCTTTAAGTAAACTTCCGTCTTTTGACTTTTTCTTCGATGAATCTTCAGAATTGGTCTTGGACTTCCGTTCTTTTTGCACTCTTGACTTCTTGACTTCGTCTTTTCATCTTTTTCTTCAATAAAAGTCCGTGTATGCCCGTGTTTTCTCCACTTTTCACCTTTTCGTCCTAAATCACAACAAAAACACAAACCACGCATAATTCCGACATAAAAGACATAAAATACACGTTTTGGTCTGGTTATTATTGTAATTAAGTGGTAGAAAAGATGTGTGTTTACACACATATCATGGATCTAGTGCATTTCTGTGAAATAATCTAACGCTAAACGTAACTGGTAGCTATAAGGGTTATTTTCAGAAGTGTTGCAAAGTTCATGAGTTTTGCTTGTAGTCAAAATGGGATTTGTTTCCTTCAAATTATTTTGAAGTATAATACAGCTGGGCCCCTCGGGGGAGTAGTAAGATATTTGTGCGGCCGCACCCAAATTTATTTTGGTGATCTTGCTATATCTGTAAACGAGAAACGGAATGGTTAATGAAAGGCATGACTGAGATCCATATCCTTATTAACGTTGTATTTGAAATGACAGGATAATAATAATGATGATATAATCATTAAAAGGTTGTTGTCCAGGAGACCTTACTCGAGTTGTACTAGTGACATTGTTAGTGTAACTAGACGCTAATCAATGTGATCACGATATTCGAATTTTGTCCAAGTGGGAGCTGAAAGTTTATGGACTTAAAAATCGATAGTCGTGTGATAGGATCGAACTCGAGATCACGGGATTGCACACATTACGTAAAGGGTTAATTTATTTATTAAATATTTATTATATTTATTAAATCAAACCGAAGCTTAAACTAACGATCGTTAAATAATTAAAAGTTAAGTATTAAACGACCGTTATGGAAATTAAATAGAAGCTAAAAGAAGGAGTCGGAAAAGTTCCGGAAGCCCCTTGTGGGCTTATGTGACCGTCGGCCTAAGGGAATAAGAAGGGGAAAGAAAAAGATTTTGTTTCCTAAATTGTTTTAGCTTGGAGGAAAAGTTTTTCTAAGGCTATATAAACAAACCTAAGCCTTCATAAAAAATACACAAAATCCCTCTTTCTCTCTTGCTTTGATCGTCGGCCAAAACACCCCTCAATTTGGGGTTTTGGTTTTCGATTTTCTATTTATTATTATCTAGTCCTAGCCCCTCTCTGGGGTTGTTGGGTAGATACTCCATAAGCGTGGAAGCTCGCTTTGTTCGTGCTAGACTCACGATTAACTCGCCGCATTACGTGTGTACAAGATCGTGATATAGTCTTATTTTAGACTATATCCTGATGGTGTTCGTGATAACCCCTAGTTGCCGATTGTTCCGTTGATCTTGTGGATCTTGCTAGGATAAAGGTATGTAACCCTAACCTCGGTTAATTATAATTGTGTTAATTATGATCTTCTTAATTCGCTTCCGTTATATGTGTGCTTTGATCTTGTTTATGATTTTAAATAATTGTTATGAACTATATAAACCTTCAATTAGCTAATAAACACCATCAAAATGATGATAAATATTCAAACAATAAGTAAAACATGCCACCCATAATGGAGCAAAAGGGATCTTTTCAAGTAAGTGAAGTGATAGTTCCAAGCGTTGTGAATGTTTGTTTTTTCATCAAATTATTCCCCAATATAATAACGATCCATGTAATAATATTTTGTTTGTGAGAAGAAAAAATGTCTATACCTACCCATTAATAATTCATTATTCTTTCGTCAATGTCTTTATATTTTGTCGTGTTACATTGTGTTCATGAGAAAAAGATAAAATGCCATAATATATATAATCGAACAGTAAATATGCTAGACGGTCATTGTTTTACTTGGTATTGTAATACAAAGTATTCGTTGCATCCAAAACCTATTCTAAACGGCGTGAGAAAATTCAAAGTATCTATTTCTCGTGTAAGAAAATGTTAGAGTTAGTTTTATCAAGAGATACCAAGTATTCGTTGCATTCAATTTTTTTTCAGTATTTTTTTACAACGAACTAGTTTTGATACACGTGTATACATGAGATTTGAGTAAAAAGATTAGCAAGGTCGTTTCTTAAGTTTTAACTCTAAAAGCGTAAAAAAGTGTAAAACATATGTAATAACAGTAATGTATCGTATGACATGTGTTATATTATAACGTAGTTGGGGCAGATCCTATAACATTTCTCTTACAAGCGTATACGATGATGACCACTAAAATGTTAGCTAGTTTCCTATGAATTTCTAATAACAAAGACAAGGTTATAAGTCAAAAAATTTAGATTATCAAACTAAACGATATTTTTTTATCTTATATAATAGTATATAATATCAATAACGAAAGGTCCATTTTTGTCCGTAATAACACTAAATTTATGTTCATCCAATTAATACTTTTTCCGTTTATTTTATAGTTGAAAAATATATATGTTTATCATGATCGCCAACACAACACATTCATTATTATTAATCATATACTAAGAAATTTGAAATTCCAATATTCATTATTTAAGCCATTTGGTACAAATTATTCGTGTCTTGCCTATATGCTTTTGTTTTGCATATACGAATGTATTAATATTTTACGGGTTTTGCCTGTAATCTAAAAAGGTGTTCACAACAAGATATATATGTAAGTTGCAACAAGAAAATGAGAAATAATTAAGTTAAAAAACAAAAGACAGAAAACAATTTTAATTTAATGCAAAATTAATACACACTAAAATCACTTTCTTGCATGCTTAATTTTCAACATCAACTTGTTTTGATTATCTCAAAACATACAGAACAGTATGTAACTCTAGATTAACACCATTTTTTACTACCTTTACGCCAAACGTTGTCCTATCATCATTTTATGTTATCCTATACTCCCTCCGTCTCATATTAATAGTCCACCGACCAAAAACACGCATATTAAAAAACAACATTTTTTCAGTTTTCTCTCTCTTACTTTTTACACAATGACAATTTTGTCCTTAACCATTTAATTTACAACTTCTTTATTGTTTGTAATAATACCCTCAAAGGAGAGTAATATGGTAAACTTAATCTACATTTTTTATTTATTTTTCGACTGGACTATTTATTTGGAACGTTCCAAAATAGTAATATGGACTATTAATTTGGGACGGAGGTAGTACTAGATTTTAGAAGGATCAAACATACTAGCATATATATTTAGCCTTTTCAATCGTGTCATTTTGGAATCCAAATTTGGTTTTAAGCTACCAAAGTACAAAAGAATAAGAGGATGGTAGAAATGCCTTAGAATACAATAGAATGGTCCATGATGATAATTTAAGGACCACCTGCCATTTATTGATTACTTGTAGCTACTTCAAGTTTCAAAAAACTCCCTATTTTTGTGGGTGATTCTCTTCTTTACATTGTTACTCGCAGTTGCAAACCGTACCCTACTATAAATCTTACATTTCACTTTCTTATGCTGTTTTAAAAAAGTAATGTACAAATAGAAAGTCATTCTACTATTTGTGAAGTGTGGTAATAGGTTATTTGCTCAAAAAAGTTCATAAAAGGTTACAAGTAAATACACTAGCATTATTTGTATTTTTCTAGCTTCATGCTACTTTTAATGAAATCTGCCGTTCAAAAAAATAATATGGACGTACAATATTAAGGAAAGAATTCCATGTTGGATATGAAGACAGAGAAGAAGGTATCGGGCATGGAAGAAGCACGAATTCGGGAGTACGTTTATTGTATATCGACTTATCACACGAGTTTGTAAGCTTAGAGTTTAATCTTAATTAGCTATAGCGTTATACCAGATTATGATACACGAGTTTTTACCTGGTAATATGGATGTATGTTTTGTCCACAAAAGAATATTTACTGCCAATGTGTGAGCATACTTCTATATTTACTTATATTTATATAAAACAATCACAAAATTACAAACGTTGGGTTATCAATGGGACCATCTGCTTTTTTTTTTTATGAACTTACAGCTTAAAATGTTTGGCTTAATCTAGTGCAAGAAGATTTCTCATATAATCAAATAGACACTTCAGTATCTGGATTAATGAACGTTAATAACCAACTAATGATACTTCATTTCTCTGATTAAAATGGTTGAAAAAAACGTTAGGTGTCAGTCGGGTGGTCAACTATATTGTAGCTATATGTAATAGGTCTAAGCGGTGGTAATCAGGATTAACCTTAGAATTTTTATACATATTCAAAATTAAATGCGTGTTATTCTCTACTAGTTAAAAAAAACCAAGTTAACTAAGCAACTTCCTGCCAATCTATAATATCTTAATACCTTATAAAACATTTAGACCATTTTCTAAATTTAGTAGTCTTAAAATTTTAAGCCTAAAACATTTCTTCTTTAGGAAAGTTTATACATACAATGTTTAAAGTCATTCAAAATCCTATGAGTTATGCATACACATTTAATAAAATTAAATATCCTATATCATAATTTAAAAGTGTAGTAAATGTATACGTTTTTTCTAATGTTGGGTCAATAACAACCCTTAAAAATTAAATTTCTTTAAAACCATGGTTGTAACCGTCATCCCATATTATAACAGTCCATATCAACCAAACATATAAAAGCCCATTGCACAACCTTTTTAAAGCATGCATAAATCGGTTTTGCGTGTCGTTTTTAGTTTCAAACCCCTCGAACATACAACTCAACCCTTTGCTGCCACTATATTCTGAAATTACTACATCTACATCTTCGTCACAACATATGTAGTCTGCTTATGTTTAAATTGTTTTTGTCGGTGTTGCTCTGCAATTGTGTGTGGCACATATTTATATAGTTTAGTCAATCATGTTGAATGTGCAGTGAATTTTTTTTATCATAATTCATTCGTTGTCTCAAAATATAATCACAGGTACCCGCCGCCGCATTGCGCGGGTACCCGGCTAGTACTTTATAAAAGGTTTAAACCTTTTCTAAATATAGAAGTCTTAAAATATTAAGACTCAAACATTTCTCTATTAATTAAGAATCTACTATACATACAAACTATTACTCAAAGTGACCAATTGACCATTGACCAATTAAATTAAAATGTTATAACCGACGAATTCAAATATTAATAATACTAATTAATAATTTGGTATTTGTAACAACTATCATTCATGTAGCCATTTAATATAATGTAACAACCTATTTGTAACAGTCAAAATTGAGTCAAATAAACTTTGTAACCTATTAGTAGCATAAATTTTTTAATAATGCTAATTAATAATTCTGTATTTGTAACAGCAAATTGTAGGCCAAATAATACTATATAAGAAAAAAAATGTGTATAGAAAACTATTGAACCGAAACATCAACAGATTCCGGTTACATAGAAATCCATGGGTTTACCCGAATCTCTTACATATATATATCCGATAATATACATACTTGTGTATCAAAGTCCGTGTGTTTCAACCTTCTTGCATACACAATAAAATCAAACGAGAAACAGCAGATTCTGGTACATCTAATCCATGTGTTTTACTCATAATTTGGTAAACTTATGTTTTTTGTGGTGTTTCACTCAAAATCCTAATTATATAATCGAGTTCACTTGATCTGTAATTATATAATTGAGTTCACTTGATAGAAACCACTCGATCTGTAAAAAGGGTTTGGCGGTATCGACTAGATCCGAAGGCGGTTTTAAATGAATCTTTGGGTTTCGAATGAGCAACGGCGGGATTGGGTTGCTGTGAGGTTTCGATGACGGGTTTTAGAAGTGACGGCATATATTTTGTTTTGATAATGGAGGTTGTGTACTTTGTTGTTAGTGAAAAAGGAAAAAAATGTTAGATGAGAATATGAGATGTGCGGCTAAAGATATAGTGATATACCCTAATTTTGATATAGTATCACTCAAATCCTAACTCAAATATGCATAATGGCCTATTGAAAAATTAACAGAAGTATAGAAAAACTGCTATATGTATTTACGTATGAGTTGTTTATAAATTGTAATAATTGTATTTTAAATTTTATCAATATATAAATGTGCCTATTTTAGTATTTTTGCACATTAACTCTCCAAAACCATTGTTTAGACTAAAACAAAATTGTCTCTTTATATAAACATTTGTTCACCAAAAAAAATAGTCACTGGGTACCCGCCGCATTGCGCGGGTACCGGCTAGTAAATTATAAAAGAGGTAATCCGGGAAAACAGGTTTTGATATGGGAATTGATTGGCACACTCATGAAATTGATTGGGACACTCAACAGTATGCATTACAGAGTTATACTGTGTTTTATAGTATGCTTTACTTGCTTGTACTGTGAGTGTCCCAATCAATTTTATTAGTGTGCAAATCATCTCTCTTTTGATATGCCCCATGCTTTAATTTTTAGCGTATATGTTGCCTACGTCGACCCTATTGCATAGCTATATCACGGCATCTCACTTTATTCTCCTAACTAAACTTTGAACTCGATGCATAATTAGTTACGAAACAAACCAACGCGTGGTAATCAATTCCTGCTTCATGGACATTCATTATCAGATATCTACATCCTATGTGCACAAGTTGTTAAATTTAAAGACCTAATCAGATACCATTTTAACCTTTCAGGGACATATTGTGCTTGTTTTCAATGTTTTAGTTAGCCTTTGGACTCTTGACGATACCAGCCTATGACCTGGAGGACTTATGTTGCCAATTGATGAAAGATCTCAAGCCCAAGTTACAACCAGAGCCGATATCATCCAAGCCCATTACAATGGCTCTTTGTCTTTCGTTATAACCTAGCACACACACTCATTATCATCATCTGGGTTTTTTTCATCTGTGTGTTTTTACGTGTTCTCTCTCTTTTATAAGATGTAACCCATATCTATTTTTGTTCTTATTTAATCTTGTAAAACTATTATCATTTAGATAATAGGGTCATACCAGTGTAGTTGTGGTGATCTTTTTCTTTTGTTTGAAGTTTAATCTCGTTTATAAATTATAATAAAAGGTTTTGATTTCGTGCTATATACTTTGTTTTTATCTATTAGATCTTGTTTTTCTATATGATATCAGAGACATGTTGCTTTAAAATCATTAAAATCATTTTTTAAGGTTTCAAAAAATTGGAGGTTTTTGAAGTTGATAGCTTTTTGAATAGTTCTTCTATTGAGATAGCTAAATTGGTATTATTTTTCATATTTTTCTTTCACAATATTTTGAAAAAAATTTAGGGTTTGTAATTTTTTTAGGGTTTCGATAATATTTTGTGTCCTAACCTTGTTCTTGTTGCAGGAAGGTTGTTCCATTGATCTATTGCTTAGATCTGTTGGTGGTTTTGCTTTTCCCTAAAAAAAATTAAATTAGGGTTTGGTGTGGAGGTTCTGTTTCTTCCTAGACTAAGTGATTATAGGAGAAACAGATTGATTGTGCTTTTTGGTTGCATGCACTGTAACACCTCTTCTCTCTCACATATTTTTTGTCTCTTGTCTGCTTACTTGTTTATATATACTTGCTCTTGGTTGATTATTGTTAGTCTCTCTTGATGGCTATTATTTGTTTATTGTTTCTTTTTGGTTGTGTTGTTTATCTAGACCCTTAATCTTTGTCTTGCCCTTGACCTACCACCCTTGAGTGGTTTGGAATTCTGAGAACTTTGTTGACACTGATTAAGTTGTTTTTCGTGGGCTGTGACTTGTATTTGTGTTGTTCACCATGTCTCAACATGGTGACACAGATACTGAACATGGTGAACAGGTTGGGGTGAATATGTGTTGTTTGTAATCCTAAGAACTTTGTTGACACTGATTAAGTTGTTTTTCGTGGGCTGTGACTTGTATTTGTGTTGTTCACCATGTCTTAACATAGTGACACAGATACTGAACATGGTAAACAGGTTGGGGTGAATATGTGACCTTGATTAGCAAGCTTGACATTTGTGACCCTTTACACCTTCACTCCAATTACTCTACCACATTAACTGTGATTTCTGTTGAACTTAAAAGTACTAAAAACTATCAAGTTTGGTCTAATGCTATGTTACTTGTTTTAGAAGGAAAAAATAAAATTGGTTTTATAAATGGTTCTTGTAAAAGATCCATATCTGATGATGTTTTGGGTAAACAATAGGACAGAGTCAATTCTGTGGTGTTAGGTTAGATTCTTAATTATATATCTGATGAATTGTTTCTTGGTCAAATATTCTCTAAAAAAGCTGAACATGTTTGGAATGATTAGAGTCTTATCATAAACTTTATGGGTATGTTATATTTAATCTTCATCATAAGATTAACACTTTAAAGCAAAATGGCTCAATTTTGCCTAATTATTATCATGGGTTAAATGCTTTGTGGAAATAATATGATGTTATGGTTGAACTTTCTAATTGTGTGTGCACTGCTACTAATAAATTTAAGAATCATAACAAGTTGTTAAAATTAATGCAATTTTTAATGGGACTTGATGACTCTTATATGACTATTAGAAGCTCTATTCTCTATAGAGAAGTTTTACCAGATGTTAAAGGTGCTTATGATATCATCTCTACTCTCTAGTGATGAGTCTCACAGAGTTGCATTTGGAAATTTGTCTGGTTCCTCTCAGAGGACTCAGACATGTGCTTTTTTTTCAAATCGGTCTACCAGAAATGAGTTTCAAAGAAACTAGAGTTTCAACTCTAGTGGCTTTAGACCTAACATCAATAACAACCCTAGACCCAATGTGACTACCGGTGTAACTCCCCATTTTGATAAATGGAATATCATAGGATAATTATGGCGTATCATCAAACCATGCAAGGTAAATGTCTAAAACATTAAATGACCATAAAAGAATCCGGAACAAACATCGGATCCACATAAGCTCCACACACGAAATACATAACTATGGAATGTAAGGAAAGGACTAAACAATGTCCAGCAAAGCAAAAGTATGTAAATGCATTAAATAATGAAAGAAAGCTGGCGCCTCATTCCATGCACGTACTCGTAAAATCTAGCTTTTCCCTTTAGTATCTGCCGTATTGGGACATGGAAAGAGAAATACGGATGAGCAATACGCTCAATGTCCGGATATATAACATAGAATGTAAAGCATAAACATAAGCAAATAATGAACTGAAATTAATAGCAGCGGAATAAATGTATGTCCTAGAAAATCTGGTTTAAGTTCATAAGACTAGTTTATATTTCTGAGAAGACTTATGTTTAGTTTATCTTGAAAATCTGTATTTTAAATATGCCCAGAGCCTATATAGATCATGTTATATCAACGTGCATGAATACTTAGAGGGGTGATCTCGTCATGCAATTAGAGGGGTTGCCTCTAATTAATATATAAAATGAGTGAAGGGATCAGCTCCTGTAATGGATGCAAGACACTCATCGCAGTTACCTTGAAATTATACTACTTGTCCAAGGATACACCCATTCGCCCCACATGATAATAATAACATACGCCAATATACTATGAGGGACGTTGCGAGTAACCACTGATGTGTTTAAGACACTTAAACTACTAGGAAAATAATAAGTTTCTAAAAATAGCAGGTTTTTATATAAAGTAACTTTCTAAAAATAGTAAGTTTCCTTAATTAGTAAGTTTATAAAAATAGAAAGTTTTCATAATTAGTAAGTTTCCAAAAATTGAAAGTTTCCATAGTTAGCATGTTTTAATAAATAGTATGTTACCATATTTAATGTATTACAATGGCTTAGTATATTTTCATATTTATCATGTTGCCATAAGTAATGTACTTCTATAATTAACATGTTTCCATATTTAATTATATGCTTATTTTATATCATGAATTATTATATTATGAACTTTAATAATTAATAAATACTTCGCTTCACATATTATTATTAATTAATAATGTCATGTTATTATAATTTTATTATCAATTAATAATATTACATAATTCATGTTATTAAACTTTATCATAAAAGATATTAATTAATTTAACCTAAGTTTTAATTAATTAAATCCATGTTCATGAATAATTAAATTATTAATTATAATATCATAAGTTTATTTAAATAAAAGTACATACATGTATTATCATGATTTTATTTAAATAACATAACGTAAGTTTTTATTTAGTTAAACCTAAATTAATTAATACTATTAATTAATTAAAACATAACATAACTTAATTTACATGTCGGTTTAATTTACGTGTTCTTGAAAAAGTTAAGTTCCCGAGCCCCGTCCCGAGACCCGACAACCGAGCACCACAACCCGAGGGCTGCGGCCTCGCTGTCATGACCCATCTGAGCCACAACAACTCACTGAGAGCCTACGGCTCTCAGCTCGCTGCTGCGCTGAACCAAACAGCCCCCCAGCCGAAGCTGGGGTACCCCCTACCTGCGTCTAGTACCCACCGAGCACCCACCTGTGTGTCTCGGTTCCCACCGCTAGGCCAAGATCCCTGTTGTGGGTCTTGGTCCTTGCGGCTTCCAACCATACCACCACCACCGCCAGCCCAAAGCTTGCGACTGGTGGTTTAAGTCTCACGCCGAACCCAAAAGGGGTTGCGGCTGCTGGTCACGCGAGCCACCGAGACCCTAGTGGTCTCGGTTAGCTGCGATCGAGACAAACACCCCCACAAAACCATTAAATTTTTTACACTTTGTTGATCTAACATATTAACATGTTTTCTTATTTTATTTTTAACAAATCTTGATCATAACATAATTAAATTGAAAAAAGGATTTGAGGGATACCAATGCGTGGATTAAAATGGAATGAACACGAACACGTTACCGTATCAAAACAAAACTCAAAACGGACCGCCCTTGTGGTTTGTTGTTTGCCGTGTCCAAGAGAGAGGGAGGAAGAAAAAGTGATTTAGGGTTTTTTAATTATTCTCTATTTTATGTTTTGTGATCTCCTGATTAATTTACAATAGGATTTGACATTGGTCGCGGACACACAGACACAACCAACACATTCTTTATTTTTCTCGTGACTTAGTATATTATCATGCGTGTTCGTTTAATGTCCGTGTTTATAACTTGTAACTTTAAGTGTTCTACGCGTCGTGCATTTATAATCATGTTTACGTATGTAATACTTACGATAATTAATTGATATACATATTGTTTGTATTAAATATTTGTGATACATGGCGTATATTAATTAATTATAAAATTCAAATTTAACCGTAAATTCGTGCATTTAATGCTGTTAGGTATTACAACTCTTCCCCTCTAAAAGAATAATTCGTCCTCGAATTAGAGATAAGATAAATTGACAAGATGCAAAACGTTGAAATGACATAAAAGATGGAAAGACATGTAAGCTGAAATGACATACCCGAGTTAGAAGTGGTAATGAGGGTAAGAAGTCCGGATAGACTCCTCCGTTTCCCAAGTGGCTTCCCGCTCGGAATGATCCCTCCAAAGGATTTTAACGAATGGAATCGTCTTTCTCCTCATGACTCGTTCTTGGCGATCGAGAACTTTCTCAAGTTCCTCGATATAGGATAGATCCTCTCAAATCTGCTCGAACGGATACGTAACCATATGCAAAGGATGGTAGTTGTAACCTCTGAGTAAGTATACATGGTATACATCATGCACATGAGATAGTTGAGGAGGTAAAGTTAGACGATATGATACTTCACCGACACGTTCAAGGATTTCAAACGATCCGATGAAACGAGGATTGAGCTTTCCCTTGAGTCCAAAACACTTAACAGCATGTGCTGGTGATACTTTAAGGAAAACATGGTCGCCGATATTAAACGCTAGATCTCTACGATGTTTATCAGCATAGCTCTTCTGTCGAGCACGAGCTTCCTGTAGCTTCGCCTTGGCGATGTCAAACTTCTCATTGGTCACCTCTATCATTTCTGGTCATTCAAGGATTCGTTCTCCAACTTGATCCTAACAGATTGGAGCACGACACTTTCTGCCATAAAGCATCTCAAAAGGTGCACATTTAACACTTACATGCCAGCTGTTGTTGTAGGCAAACTCTACCAAACAAATGTAATCGTCCCAACTTCCTGACCATTCCAATGCACAAGCCCGCAGGATGTCTTCTAAAGTCTGAATCGTACGCTTCGATTGACCATTGGTCTGAGGATGAAAGGCAGTACTAAGCTTAAGTTTAGTGCCCCAAGCTTGCTGCATACCCTTCTAGAATTTTGACATGAAACGAGGATCTCTGTCTGATATGATGTGTGAAGGAGTTCCATGTAGTCGTATGATATCCTTAAGGAATATATCTGGCAATTATTTGACTGAGAAGTCCTTGTGAATTGGAAGAAAATGAGCTGACTTGGTTAAACGATCAACTTTGACCCATATAGCATCATGTCTGCTCTGAGTAAGCGGAAGTCCAGATACAAAATCCATGGAGATTTTGTCCCACTTCCATGCGGGAATTTCTATCGGTTGTAGTAAACCACTAGCCCGCTGATGCTCGATCTTCACCTGCTGGCAGGTTAGACACTTAGATACGAAAGTAGCAACATCCTGCTTCATGCCACTCCACCAGAAATGTTGTTTAATGTCATGATACATTTTGGTGGATCCTAGATGAATAGAGAATTGAGAGCTGTGAGCTTCTGTTAATAAGGCTTCCCGGAGTTCCTGATCATCCGGAACACATAGCTTAGTTCCTTTCCATACAATGCCTTCTTCGTCAACACGAAATTCTATCTGCCGATCAAGATTCTTAATGATAGCCAAAATCTCACCATCATCTTTCTGAGCTGCCTTGATCCGAGAAATGAAGTCTGGCTCAACTCCCAGATTAGCCCAGTACCCATGCTGTCCACGTAATAAGATTTCCATGTCTAATCGTTCCAAGTCACTTATGATTTCCTCCTGTATCTTGATGCCATTGATCATACCCGACTTCCTGCTAAGAGCATCTGCAACTATATTTGCCTTGCCGGGATGGTACTAAAGATTGATGTCATAATCCTTGAGTAGTTCCAACCATCTCATCTGCCTCATGTTAAGTTCCCTTTGAGTGAAAATATACATGAGACTCTTGTGATCAGTGAAGATATCATATGATTCATCATAAAGGTAGTGTCTCCAGATTTTAAGTGCAAAGACTAATAGCCCCAAGTAATGTGTAGGATAATTTTCCTCATATGGCTTTAGCTGATGTGATGCATATGCAATCACTTTCCCATATTGCATGAGTACACAACCTAATCCTTTACCTGAATCATTGTTGTAGATCTGAAATCCACCTATACCAGATGGGAGAGTAAGAGTAGGTGCAAATAATAATCGCTTCTTCAGTTCTTCAAAGCTCTCCTCCCGCTCATCAGTCCAAACGAATTTCTCCCCTTTCGCCTCAACTTGGTCAAAGGTAAGGCTAGTCTTGAAAAGTTCTCCACGAATCTGCGATAATAACCAGCTAAGCCCAGGAAACTACGAGCCTCAGTTGCAGACGTCGGTCTTGTCTATGTAGTGATAGCTTTAACCTTCGCAGGATCAATAGTAATCCCTTCTGCGGAGACAATGTAGCCTAAGAATTCCACCTTGGTTAGCCAAAACTCACACTTAGAAAATTTGGTATACAACTGTTTCTGACGAAGAATCTATAGCACAATACGTAGATGTTCTTTATGTTTTTCCTTGGATTTAGAGAAGATGAGGATGTCATCGATGAAGACGATAACAAATTTGTCTAAGCACTCGTGGAAGACGCGGTTCATAAGGTCCATGAAAACTGCAGGAGCATTAGTGAATCCGAAAGGCATGACAACAAACTCATAATGGCCATATCTGGTGCGAAAAGTATTCTTGAGAATATCATGCTCTTTAACTCGCAGCTGATGATAACCGGATCTTAGATCAATCTTGGAGAAATGTTTGGCACCCTGCAGTTGGTCAAACAGATCATCGATTCTCGGTAATGGATAACGGTTCCTAATCGTGATCTTATTTAGCTCACGATAGTCAATGCATAAACACATGTTGTCATCCTTCTTCTTGACGAAAGTTACCAGTGCATCCCGTGGTGATACACTCGATCGGATGAAACCTCGCTCCAATAATTCATGTAGCTGATCTTTTAACTCCTTGAGCTCTATGAGAGCCATGCGATAAGGAGCCTTAGAGATTTTTTGAGCTCCTGGGATGAGCTCGATGTTAAACTCTACTTCTCGAGTAGGTGGTATACCCGGAAGTTCTTCTAGGAACACATCGAGAAATTATGAAACAACTGGTTGATCTTGGATTGATGGAACTTCGGCAGTAAGATCCTGAACTAAAGCTAAGAAACCCTCGCAACCATGGGATAGTAATGCGCAAGCTTCTAACGTAGAGATGATTTGTACAGACTTTCCTGGTATAAAAGCATTATGAATGTACTATGGTGCTTGAACATCGCCAAAGATAACCCGATAAGTATGACAATCGATAGTAGCATGATGCTTGGATAACCAACCCATGCCTAAATGAGATCAAACTCGCACATATCCAAAGGAAGTGCATCTACTAGGCGAATCTTGTCATCGAATTCTAGTGGAAGATCTCTGTACACTTAGGTAATACGCACAGAGTCTCGCATAGGCGTAGATATACATAAAATATTCTCTAATGGCGTAGGGATTTTATTAATACTAGTGGCATACGTAGAGGATATAACTGAATGAGTGACACCAGTATCGAATAAAACACACGCAGCATGACTGTTCATAATGAGGATGCCATTGATAGTACCTGAGGACTTATTAGCTTGGTCCCGTGTGGTAGTGTAGACACGCCCTGAAGCTGGTTGCTTAGGAAGAGCAGCACCAGAAGTACCATCAATGTCTCCCTTCTTGCAGTATTTCAACATAGGTCCTGGTACTCCACACTTGAAACAGACGTCGGCTGACTTACGGAATGGTCCGAGATATCTACGACTACAAGTCGTGCAGATAGGGTAGGTGTAACCTCCAGGAGGTACCCTTGCTACTTGAGAGCTTGTTTAAGAAATATGTGTGAATGATTACTTGGCATAAACATGACTGCACTGAAGTTTAAATGATAGTTTACTAGATGAAGACGAGTTGTTTGACTGCTGACCCTTAGCATTTTGGTCACGTCCACTCCTAGAGTTCCTGTTTATGATGCTGACTTGTTAGTATGTAAAAACATACAGCAACTTAACATAGAAAAATTTAAGAATTTAGGGACCTGTTGTTGTTGGACTGGCTGTTGTTGTTACGGTAATTGTCCTTACTGTTCCTCTTGTCAGATCCATAACGGTCGTTAGATTGACCGTGGCCCTTGTTGGCATTCTGCTGAGTGGCCGGTTTGGACCGGTCTCTACTCTTCTGCCTGAAGATACAATTGGATAGGAAAAGGTATAAATAAACATAAAGATTGAAATGAAATGACAACGCTTGATGGCTGAAACTTATACCTCTTCTCAGGACGAGCTTGTTCCTCGTAGTCATCACGCTCATGTAGCATTTACAAGCTACGTGTTGCATCATTAACTTGTGCCACATTTGCATAAGTAGCACTAAGTAAACGAGTTGATGTAGAGGCGTGCAGAGCCCAACGAAAGTGCTTAGCTTGTTCTTCTGCAGTACCCGCAGCAGCGCCTAAGAATCCAGCCAACCTAAGAAACCTCTGCATGAACTCAGTGCTAGTCTCTCCAGTTCTCTGCAAATGGAGTGATAGTCCCTCTTGAGTCCCTCCTGTTCAAATGTCGGAAAGAACTGCCCATAGAATAAAGTCTTGAATTTATCCAAAGTCAATGCAGCTAGCCAAACATCACCTTCATTAGCTAACTTGTAAGCTCTCCACCAATGTAGGGCATCACCTTCAAACTTATAGCAAGCCAACCTTACCTTGTAGACACCATCGCATCCCATAGCATCAAAAAATTTCTCCATATGCCAAATACGGTCTTCCGCATCAGATGAAGTCTCAGCTTTGTCAAAAGATCTTGGCTAATGCTTGTTAAACCTCTCAAGCCAAGTGTGCAAAGAAATCGGTGGATGAGGATGAGGAGGATTTTTCCGATTGGTAATGTTCTGGTATTCATTCATAATTTGGTTCCTAATTTGGGGAAGCATGGCTTGCAGAGCTGCTTGGACAGTTGTTGCTAGCTCTTGTTCGTGTGTCATGACCACCTGACAGTTTAAAAATGAAAAATGAAATGATTAATCTGATTAGAACATATGAGAAACATAATAAAATGATGCATGAAACGGTTTATGAGGGAATAGCCAAATGCAAATGACATGAGTTTGGGTGAAAGCTTATGAGTCGGTTCACCAAAACAAAATTGATATAACGAGGATGAACGCCTATGGGTCGGTTCATCAAAACAAAAATGACCTGAGCTAATGTGAACGCCTATGGGTCGGTTCACTAAGCAAAATAATTATAATAAAAGCATATGTGACTAATTATGGCCAGTCCTGTACCAACCATTACTTAGTCAAATTTCTACAACAATGATACATGAAATGAACACGCTGAAAACAAACTGTCAGTTCTAGGAAGACGCTGATGACTACCCCACTAGTCACAGGTTAACTTTAAGAGCCTATAGGTCGAAACCTTTGGCATTGATACCATAATTGTAACACCTCATTTTGATAAATGGAATATCACAGGATCATTATGGCGTATCATCAAAGCATGCAAGGTAAATGTCTAAAACACTAAATGACCATAAAAGAATCCGGAACAAAATCGGATCCACGTAAGCTCCACACACAAAATGCATAAGTATGGAATGTAAGGAAAGGACTAACAATGTCCAGCAAAGCAAAAGTATGTAAATGCATTAAAGAATGAAAGAAAGTTGGCGCCTCATTCCATGCACGTACTCTT
Source organism: Glebionis coronaria (assembly GCA_025667525.1). NCBI lineage: Eukaryota > Viridiplantae > Streptophyta > Magnoliopsida > Asterales > Asteraceae > Glebionis > Glebionis coronaria. The sequence continues at coordinate 191,770,156 of CM046877.1, read as the reverse complement.
GAAATCCTAGCTTTACCCTTTAGTACCTGCCGTATTGGGACATGGAAAGAGAAATAAGGCTGAGCAATACGCTAAGTGTGCGGATATATAACATAGAATGTAAAGCATAAACATAAGCAAATAATGAAGTGAAATGATTAGTAGTGGAATAAATGTATGTCTTGGAAAACCTGGTTTAAGTTCATAAGACTTGTTTATATTTTTGAAAAGACTTATGTTTGGTTTATCTTGAAAATCTGTATTTTAAATATGCCCAGAGCCCATATAGATCATGTTATATCAACGTGTATGAATACTTAGAGGGGTGACCTCGTCATGCAATTAGAGGGGTTGCCTCTAATTTATATATAAAATGAGTGGAGGGATCAACTCTTGTAACGGATGCAAGGCACACACCGTAGTTACCATGAAATCATACTACTTGTCCTAAGATGAACCCATTCGCCCCACATGATAATGATAACATAGGCCAAAATACTGTAAGGGACGCTGCGAGTAATCACTCTTCCGCAGAAGAATCATAACACCGGTGCCTCCAGTGCTATGGTTATGGAACCCCCACAACTAGGTGAAACTGGCATGCATGTATATAGCTCAGGCAATCTAAAATAATCATACATATCCTGATGTGTTTAAGACACTTAAACTAGTGGGAAAACAGATGGCTTCAAACGGGGAATCCTAATATAGGAAGAAAGATGTCCTTACTGAAGGACGGAATATCCGTACCTTATGTCCAGTAAATAAAGACGAAAATGAACGTAGAAGATCACTCCGACTTCACAATAGATACATAATGAAGGGACATGAGTAAGAGTCGATCTTACTTATACATACTTGTTGTTTGGTTTACTCGACGTGTTCATACTTATTATACTTGTTCTTGTCTTGTCTTAGTATTTCATGTTATAATCATGTATTTCTTATAGTTTCATGTGTTTTAGATTAATGTGTTTCATGTTTTAAGTGTTATAATACTTGTTATAACATAATGTGTAACTTTCTAAAAATAGTAGGTTTCTATATATAGTAACTTTTTAAAAATAACATGTTTCCATATATAGTAACTTTCTAAAAATAGTAACTTTCCTTAAATAGTAAGTTTATAAAAATAGAAAGTTTCTATAATTAGTATGTTTCCAAAAATAGAAAGTTTTCATATTTAACATGTTTCTATAAATAATATGTTACCATATTTAATGTATTATCATAAATAGCATGTTACCATATTTAGTATATTTTCATATTTATAATGTTGCCATAAATAACGTACTTCCATAATTAACATGTTTCCATATTTAATTATATGCTTATTTTATATCATGTATTATTATATTATAAAGTTTAATAATTAATAAATACTTAGCTCGACATATTATTTATTAATTAATAATGTCATGTTATTATAAGTTTATTATCAATTAATAATATTACATAATTCATGTTATTAAACTTTATCATAAAAGATATTAATTAATTTAACCTAAGTTTTAATTAATTAAATCCATGTTCATGAATAATTAAATTATTAATTATTATATCATAAGTTTATTTAAATAAAAGTACATACATGTTTTATCATAATTTTATTTAAATAACATAACCTAAAATTTTATTTAATTAAACCAAAATTAATTAATACTATTAATTAATTAAAACATAACATAGCTTAATTTACATGTCGGTTTAATTTACGTGTTCTTGAAATATTTAAGTTCCCGAGCCCCGTCTCGAGTCGACAACCGAGCACCACAGTCCGAGGGTTGCGGCCTCGCTGCCGTGACCCATCCAAGCCACAACAACTATCCAAGAGCCTACAGCTCTCGGCTCGCGGCTGCGCCGAACCAAACAATCCCCAGCCAAAGCTGGGGTTCCCCCTGCCTGCGTCTAGTACCCACCGAGCACTCACCAATGGGTCTCGGTTCCCACCACTAGTCCAAGATTCCTAATGTGGGTCTTGGTCCTTGCGGCTGCACACCATACCACCACCACCTCCAGCCCAAAGCTTGCGGCTGGTGGATTAAGTCCCACGCCGACCACCAAAGGGGTTACGGCTGCTGGTCACGCGACACCATCGAGACCCTAGTGGTCTCGGTTTGCTGCGATCGAGACAAACACCCACAAAACCATTATATGTTTTACTCTTGGTTGATCTAACATATTCACATGTTTTCTTCTTTTATTTTTAGCAAATCTTGATCATAACATAATTAATTAAAAAAAAGGATTTGAGGGATACCAATGCGTGGATTAAAAGGGAATGAACACGAACACGTTACCGTATCAAAAAAAAATTAAAAAAGGACCGCCGTTGTGGTTTGTTGTTCGCTGCGACCAAGAAATAGGGAGGAAGAAAAAGTGATTTAGGGTTTTTAATTATTCTGTGTCTTATGTTTTGTGATCTCCTAATTTGTTTACAATAGGTTTTGACATTGGACTTGGGCCTTCGGCCCCCTCTTTTGTTTGTTTGGCCGCGGACACACACACACAACCAACACATTCTTTTTTTTTCTCGTGACTTAATATATTATCATGCGTATTCGTTTAATGTCCGTATTTATAACTTGTAACTTTAAATGTTCTACGCGTATAATTATCATGCATTTATAATAATGTTTACATACGTAATACTTACGATAATTAATTAATATACATATTGTTCGTATTAAATACTTGTGATACATGACGTATATTAATTAATTATAAAATTAAAATTTAACCGTAAATTCGTACATTTAATGCCGTTAGGTTATTTTTAAAGCGGGGTTTATAACTATTCCCCTCTAAAAGAATAATTCGTCCTCGAATTAGAGATACGATAAGCTAACAAGATGCTAAACGCTGAAATGACATAAAAGCTAGAAAGACATGTAAGCTGAAATGACATACCCGAGTCAGAACTGGAAATGAGGGTAAGAAGTCCAGATAGACTCCCCCGTTTCCCAAGTGGCTTCCCGCTCGGAATGATCCCTCCAAAGGATTTTAACGAATGGAATCGTCTTTCTCCTCATGACTCATTCTTGGCGATCGAGAACTTTCTCGGGTTCCTGGATATAGGATAGATCCTCTCGAATCTGCTCGAAAGGATACGTAACCTTATGCAATGGATGGTAGTTGTAACCTCTGAGTAAGGATACATGGAATAAATCATGCACATGAGATAGCTGAGGAGGTAAAGCTAGAGGATATGATACTTTACTGACACGTTCAAGGATTTCAAACGGCCCGATGAAAAGAGGACTGAGCTTTCCCTTGAGTCCTGTTGGAGCATAGTTTGGCTGTGCTGGATTGACGACTCTCCTGGGCCGTTCGTCGCCTTCCCGGGCGCTGAGTAATGCTGCAAACAATAAAGAACCAGTTAGAAGTGGACCCGATGCCGGAGCCCCGGGGTCCACCTCCGACGGTCAAGTTAGTATTGGATTAATATGTGGTATAAGAGGTGTAGTTGTGAGAGAAAACCTGTTTATAATGAGACCCCTACCCCTGTTTATATAGGCTTAGGGTTTCCTGAAGGATAAGTTAGGTGTGTGTGGGCCGTGGGCCTGTTGGGCCGGGCCCTTAACCGACTGTACGTCTACATGTCCCCCAGTCTAGTATGATATGGTTCATGATCATGTTATGCTAGACTCATTCGTGTATCATGCTCACTAACAACCGCGTGCGGCTTGCTGCTAGGACATCCTCGTGGGTCGTCCGTAACATATGGCTTCACTCGTAAATGGGCTTTTAGCAAAAAGATGATGGGTTGGGATTGCGAATAGTGAGCATAGCCACTATACGCCATCATGTCCCCCCAGTCTAGTATGCGAGGTTGTCACCGAGGTTACTAGACTTTACACCATATCCGCTACCTGTAAGCATATCCACGTGGAAAGAAATGGGAAAACATGTATACGTATGACGGGTGGTTGTGCTCGAATGCTTGGTTTCCCATGATTAGACGGTAAGGACCCCGTAAGAAGAAAACGTGTTCTATAGCCGGGGTAACACTGGTATTGGCAAGGTATCGTTCTTATTCATCTCTAACGTGAGGATGATAAGAAGATTTTGTGAAGGTGGAGGTGGAACCCGTATGATGCATTGTGAATATTTTGAAGGCGTACTTCTTGTACCCACTGATGATGCAACATAATGCGAATATTTCATTCGTCTAATGGCAAACAGAAGACGTTTTCTGTGGCAAGGTGATACGGATGGTACATCCGTCTTGTGGCCACGACACACGATAATGACTTAAAAATTTTATCACGGTTTTTTTGAACTAGGCGTAGTTGATCAGGCTTCGCCTAATAAAGGTCAAACAATGCAAACTTTGAAGAAATCACTTTGTGGCCGGGCAAAGTAATTCGTCGCGGAAGACGTACTTCCGTAACAAAGATATGAACCAACAGAAGACGTACTTCCACGGCAAAGGTAACAAGAGAGTGGAAGACGTACTTCCACGACGAAAAGAATGAGCCCATGGAAGGAATACTTCCACAGCTAAAATAAGGCGCCAGTGGAAGAGTACTTCCACGACGAAGGAGAATGAGGCCGTGAAAGAATATCGCCACGGCGAAAAATAATGAGCACATGGAAGAAATGCTTCCACAGCGAATATAATGAGCACGTGGAAGAGATACTTCCACGACGAAGATAATAAGCACGTGGAAGAGATACTTCCACGGCAAAAATAATGAGCACGTGGAAGAGATACTTCCACGGCGAAGATAATAAGCACGTGGAAGAGATACTTCCACGGCGGAAATAATGAGCACGTGGAAGAGATACTTCCACGGCGAAAATAATGAGCACGTGGAAGAGATACTTCCACGACGAAGATAATAAGCACGTGGAAGAGATACTTCCACGGCGGAAATAATGAGCACGTGGAAGAGATACTTCCACGGTGAAAATAATGAGCACGTGGAAGCGATACTTCCACGGTGAAGATAATAAGCACGTGGAAGAGATACTGCCACGACGAAAATAATGAGCACGTGGAAGAGATACTTCCACGGCGAAGATAATAAGCACGTGGAAGAGATACTTCCACGGCGAAGATAATAAGCACGTGGAAGAGATACTTCCACGGCGAAAATAATGAGCACGTGAAGAGATACTTCCACGGCGAAATTAAAGAGCACATGGAAGAAATACTTCCACGGCGGAAATAATGAGCACGTGGAAGAGATACTTCCACGGCGAAAATAATAAGCACGTGGAAGAGATACTTCCACGGCGAAAATAATGAGCACGTGGAAGAGATACTTCCACGGCGAAGATAATAAGGACGTGGAAGAGATACTTCCACGGCGAAGATAATGAGCACGTGAAAGAGATACTTCCACGGCGAAAATAAAGAGCACGTGGAAGAGATACTTCCACGGCGGAAATAATGAGCACGTGGAAGAGATACTTCCACGGCGAAGATAATAAGCACGTGAAAGAGATGCTTCCACAGCGAAAATAATGAGCACGTGGAAGAGATACTTCCACGGCGAAGATAATAAGCACGTGGAAGAGAGACTTCCACGGCGAAGATTAAGAAGCACGTGGAAGAGACACTTCCAAGGCGAAGATAAGAAGCACGTGGAAGAGATACTTCCACGGCGAAAATAATGAGCACGTGGAAAAGATACTTCCACGGCGAAGATAATAAGCACGTGGAAGAGATACTTCCACGGCGACGATAATGAGTACGTGGAAGAATACTTCCATGGTAAATGATAATGAGCACGTGGAAGAATACTTCCACGACGAGAGATAACGAGCACGTGGAAGAATACTCCCACGGCGCATGAATAAGCCAACAGAAGAGATACTTCCGTGGCGAAAGCATAATCCCATGGAATAAATACTTCCATGGCGCAGAAATAAGCGCGCGGAATGAGTACTTCTGCGGCGAAGGAATAAGCCAATGGAAGAGATACTTCCATGGCAAAGGAAGAAGCGCGCGGAAGGAGTACTTCCGTGGCAAAGGAATAAGCCAATGGAAGAGATACTTCCATGGCAAAGGAAGAAGTGCGCGGAAGGAGTACTTTTGCGGCGAAAGAATAAGCCAATGGAAGAGATACTTCCACGGCGCAGAAATAAGCGCGCGGAAGGAGTACTTCTGCAGCGAAGGAATAAGCCAATGGAAGAGATACTTCCATGGCAAAGGAAGAAGCGCGCGGAAGGAGTACTTCCGTGGCGATGGAATAAGCCAATGGAAGAGATACTTCCATGGCGCAGAAACAAGCACGCGGAAGGAGTACTTCCGCGGCGAAGGAATAAGCCAATGGAAGTGATACTTCCATGGCAAAGGAATAACCCGGCAGAAGGCGGACTTCTGCGGCAAAGAAATATATCCAAAGCTATTTGCGTGTCATGCACGGAAATAGTGGTATTATGATACCCTGGTAGCCCCCCAAGTTTAATGGTGCTAAACTCGATTAGTAATATTAAACTTAATCAAGTATTCAAAAAATTACGGTCGCGTAGACCAACGCGAATGGACGTACCATAGCCGCGTACAAAAGATAGAGATTAGGTTCAAACGTGCAAACCAACGCGGATGGATCTTGCCATAACCGCGAATTGTCACATAGTATAAGACGTATCTTAACTAACTTATGGGATGCGTTATGCTATTACGTGCGGCGTACCGTTACTACCATAAGGACGGTCAAAGTTTTGACAAAATTTTGTTAGACGTGCACAGTGTGTCTTTTGCAAGTCCATCATGAGTCATGTGGTTTGCGTAACTTACTACAGCGTCTTGATAGTAAGGTGTCTAACAAGGATACATGATCCATGGTCGTTGGGGTTGCATCCCTCTTACACGACAAGTTAAATTATTAGGTTCACTCAATCCTCTTATTCCGCCTGGGAACGATGTGTACATGTACGCCCGTAGGCAGACGATATCCGAGTGTACGGACTAGCACGGATGGACGTACCATGACCGCGAATGATAAATATATTATATTAAAAAATATATGTAATATATCTTACCGATTCAAAAGATATATAATATTTTTTATAAGAATATCAGAATACATCCTAAAGAATATCTTGTAGTAATTTAAATGATATTTGTAATATATGTTATTAATATAAACAACATATACGAACATGCGGATTAATATGGAAGACACGGCTCATGACCGCAATGAAAAATAAAATATGACCGAATATACAGATGAGCACGGGTGGACATACCATGACCGCGAATAAAAAATTAAAATAATTGCTGAATGTGCAGATGAGTGCGGATGGACGAGCCATGACCGCGAATATCGATATTATTACGTCGTGTCGCGACATATACGAAAAATATATTTAACCAGATAAAAAAACATATACAATATCTCCTTACCAATATAAAAGATATATGTAATATTTTTTATACAAAAATATTGATAGTATATTTTTTGACTTTAAAATATATATACAATATTTTATAAATTTGAATATATCGGAATATACCCTTACCTAATTTAAGAGATAATTAATATCTTATGGTAATTTAAATGATATGTTTATTATCTTTAAATTAATTAAATAATATATCAAGACTTGCGGACTAACACGGAAGAACGCGGCTCATGACCGCGAATAAAAAACAAAAAAATCCCGGAATTAATAGGCGAGCGCGGATGGTCATTCCATGACTGCGGATAAGAGATACACATAAAATATGTCTAAATACCCAGAATATCGCGAAAAGATAGTGCCTATAACCGCGAATAAAAAAACGTATAAAATATTTGATGACGTACAATAAATCAAATATAATCTTCCACATCAGATATTATAGTCTTCCGCATCAAATTTAACACATTAATACCCTATATTTAGTCAATGTATCTTGTGTAAATAATAGAATATTCGAAGCTAATCACTTTGATAGAGGATTCATATTACGTGTGAATCCATATTTTTCGCATGGAATTTTTTATATGTTTGTGATGACTTCCGGAGAAAATATGCAAATTAACCTTTATGGGTGAACAGTCAAATACAAAAGTAGGGCTAATTTTTGTAGTCATTCGAGCTTTTATAATTATGACACTAATAAACAAATATTTTATCATACAAAAATTGGATCTACTCGTTAGGTTAGATCTAGGATAAGTAAAAACTTTTACCTCTAATTTTCACATGGAAAAAAAAAATACTTTCCAACGATATCATACTTTATAAACAGTGGAATATTTTTTAAACCACAGAATACTTTTTTTTCCGCATGGATAAAATAGAGCAGCGAGTGAAAACAAAACAACTTAAGGTTTAGATTTACCGATTTAGGCACGGAATTGATTTTCGCTTTTCGCTAACGTGAGAGTACGAAACAGTTTATTCGATGTCCCACGGATGGCGCCAACTTGTTGGAGCATAGTTTGGTGTGCCGGATTGACGACTCTCCTGGGCCGTTCGTCGCCTTCCCGGGCGCTGAGTAATGCTGCAAACAATAAAGAACAAGTTAGAAGTGGACCCGAGGCCGGAGCCCCGGGGTCCACCTCCGACGGTCAAGTTAGTATTGGATTAATATGTGGTATAAGAGGTGTAGTTGTGAGAGAAAACCTGTTTATAATGAGACCCCTACCCCTGTTTATATAGGCTTAGGGTTTCTTGAAGGATAAGTTAGGTGTGTGTGGGCCGTGGGCCTGTTGGGCCGGGCCCTTAACCGACTGTACGTCTACAAGTCCAAAACGCTTAACACCACGTGCTGGTGATACTTTAAGGAAAACATGGTGCCGATATTAAAAGCTAGATCTCTACGATGTTTATCAGCATAGCTCTTCTATCGAGCACGAGCTTCCTGTAGCTTCGCCTTGGCGATGGCAACCTTCTAATTGGTCACCTCTATCATTTCTGGTCCTTCAAGGATTTGTTCTCCAAATTGATCCCAACAGATTAGAGCACGACAATTTCTACCGTAAAGCATCTCGAAAGGTGCACATTTAACACTTGCATGTCAGTTGTTGTAGGAAAACTCTACCAAACAAATGTAATCGTCCCAACTTCCTGACCATTCCAATGCACAAGCCCGCAACATGTCTTATAAGGTCTGAATCATACGCTCTGATTGATCATCGGTCTGAGGATGAAAGGCAGTGCTAAGCTAAAGTTTAGTGCCCCAAGCTTTCTGCATACCCTTCCAAAATTTTGACGTGAAATGAGGATCTCTGTCTGATATGATCTCTGAAGGAGTTCCATGTAGTCGTATGATATCCTTAAGGAATATATCTGCCAATTTGCTGATTGAGAAGTCCTTGCCAATTGGAAGAAAATGAGCTGACTTGGTTAAAGGATCAACTATGACCCATATAGCATCATGGCTGCTCCAAGTAAGTGTAAGTCCAGTGACAAAATCCATGGAGATTTTGTCCCACTTTCATGCGGAAATTTCTAACAGTTGAAGTAAACCACTAGCCCGCTGATGCTCGATCTGAACCTGCTGGCAGGTTAGACACTTAGATACAAAAGTAGCAACATCCTGCTTCATGCCACTCCACCAGAAATGTTTTTTAATGTCATGATACATTTTGGTGGATCCTAGATGAATAGAGAATGGAGAGTTGTGAGCTTTTCTCAATAAGGCTTCCCGGAGTTCCTGATCATCCGTAACACGTAGCTTCGTTCCTTGCCATACGATGCCTTCTTCGTCTACACGAAATTCTGTCTGCCGATCAAGATTCTGAATGATAGCCCAAAACTCACCATCATCTTTTTGAGATGCCTTAATCCGAGAAATTAAGTCTGGCTCAACTCTCAGATTAGCCAGTACCCATGCTGTCTACGTACTAAGATTTCCATGTATAATCGTTCCAAGTCACGTATGATTTCCTCCAGTATCTTGATGTCATTGATCATACCTGACTTCCTGCTAAGAGCATCTGCCACTACATTCACCTTGTCGGGATGGTACTGAAGATTGATGTCATAATACTTGAGTAGTTCCAACCATACCCTATGCCTCATGTTAAGTTCCCTCTGAGTGAAAATATACTTGAGACTCTTGTGATCAGTAAAGATATCACATGATTCACCATAAAGGTAGTGTCTCCAGAATTTAAGTGTAAAGACTACTGTTGCTAGCTCCAAGTCATGCATAGGATAATTTTCCTCATAAGGCTTTAGCTGACGTGATGTGTATGCAATCACTTTCCCATGTTGCAAGAGTACACAGCCTAATCCTTTACCCGAAGCATCACTGTAGATCTGAAATCCACCTGTACCATATGGGAGAGTAAGAATAGGTGTAGATACTAAACAGTTCTTGAGTTCTTCATAGCTTTTCTCCCGCTCATCGGTCCAAACGAGTTTCTTCCCTTTCCGCCTCAACTTGGTCAAAGGTAAGGCTAGTCTTGAAAAGTTCTCCACGAATCTACGATAATAACCAACTAAGCCTAGGAAAATACGAACCTCAGTTGCAGACGTCAGTCTTGTCCATTTAGTGATAACTTCAACCTTCGTAGGATCCATAGTAATCCCTTTTGCAGAAACAATGTGGCCTAAGAATGCCACCTTGGTTAGCCAAACTTCACACTTAGAAAATTGGCATACAACTGTTTCTGACGAAGAATCTATAGCATAATACGTAGATGTTCTTCATGTTCTTCCTTGGATTTAGAGAAGATGAGGATGACATCGATGAAGACGATAACAAATTTGTCTAAGTAATCGTGGAAGACGCGGTTCATAAGGTCCATGAAAACTGTAGGAGCATTAGTGAGTCTGAAAGGCATGACAACGAACTCATAATGGCCATATCTGGTGTGAAAGCAGTCTTGAGAATATCCTACTTTTAACTCGTAGCTGATGATAACCGAATCTTAGATCAATCTTGGAGAAATGTTTGGCACCCTGAAGTTGGTCAATAATATCATCGATTCTCGGTAATGGATAATGGTTCCTAATCGTGATCTTATTCAGCTCACGATAGTCAATGCATAAATGCATGCTGCCATCCTTCTTCTTGAGAAAAAGTATCGGTGCACCCCATGGTGATACACTCGGTCGGATGAAACCTCGCTTCAGTAATTCCTGCAGCTGATCTTTCAACACCTTGAGCTCTATGGGAGCCATGCGATAAGGAGCCTTAGAGATTGGTTGAGCTCCTGGGATGAGCTCGATGTTAAACTCTACTTCTCGAGTAGGTGGTATACCGAAAGTTCTTCTAGGAATACATCGGGAAATTATGAAACAACTGGTTGATCTTAGATTTATGGAACTTTGGCAGTAAGATCTTGAACTGAGCTAAGAAATCCTCGCAACCATGGGATAGTAATGCGCGAGCTTCTATCGTAGAGATGATTTGTACCGACTTTCCTGGTATAAAACCATTGTGAATGTACTCCGGTGCTTGAACATCGCCGAAGATAACCCGATAAGTATGACAATTGATAGTTGCATGATGGTTGGATAACCAATCCATGCCTAAAATAAGATCAAACTCGCACATATCCAAAGGAAGTGTGTCTACTGGGCGAATCTTGTCATCAAATTCTAGTGGAAGATCTCTGTACACTTGGGTAATACGCACAGAGTCTCGCATAGGCGTAGATATACATAAAATATTCTCTAATGGCGTAGGGATTTTATCAATACTAGTGGCATATGTAGAGGATATAACTGGATGAGTGGCACCAGTATCGAACAAAACACACGCAACATGACCGTTCATAAAGAGGATGCCAGTGATAGTACCTGAGGACTTATTAGCTTGGTCTCGTGTGGTAGTTTAGACACGCCCTGAAGATGGTGGGTTAGGAAGAGCAGCACCAGAAGTACCAGTAGTGTCTCCCTTTTTGTAGTCCTTCAACATGTGTCCTGGTAGTCCACACTTGAAACGGACGTCGACTGACTTACGTCATGGTCCAAGTTGTCTACGACTACAAGTCGTGCAGATGGGGTAGGTGTAGCCTCCTGGAGGTACTCTTTCTACCTGAGAGCCTGTTTAAGAAATATGTGTGAGACATGATTACTTGGCATAAACATGAATGCAATGAAGTTTAAATGATAGTTTACCAAATGAAGACGAGTTGTTAGACTGATGACCCTTAGCATTTTGGTCACGTTCACTCGCAGAGTTCCTATTTATGATGCTGACATGTTAGTATGTAAAAACATACAACAACTTAACATAGAAAAATTTAAGAATTTAGGGACCTGTTGTTGTTGGAATGGCTGTTGTTGTTATGGTAATTGTCCTTACCATTCCTCTTGTCAGATCCATAACGGTCGTTAGATTGACCGTGGCCCTTGTTGGTATTTTGTTGAGTGGCCGGTTGGGACCGGTCTCCACCCTTCTACCTGAAGATACAATTGGATAGGAAAAGGTATAAATGAACATAAAGATTGAAATGAAATGATAACGCTTGATGGCTGAAATTTATACCTCTTCTAAGGCGAGCTTGTTCCTCGTATTCATCACACTCATGTAGCATTTACAAGCTACGTGCTGCATCATTAACTCGTGCCACATTTACGTAAGTAGAACTAACTAAACGAGATGCTGTAGAGGCGTGAAGAGCCCAGCGAAAGTGCTCAGCTTGTTCTTCCGCAGTACCTGCAGCAGCGCCTAAGAATCGAGCCAACCTAAGAAACCTCTTCATGAAATCAATGCTAGTCTCTCCAGTTCTCTGACGAATGGAATGATAGTCCCTCTTGAGTCCCTTCTGTTCAGATGTCGGAAAGAACTGCCCATAGAATAAAGTCTTGAACTAATCCCAAGTCAATGCAGCTAACCAAACATCACCTCCATTAGCTAACTTGTAAGCTCTCTACCAATGTAGGGCATCACCTTCAAACTTATAGCAAGCCAACCTTACCTTGTATACACAATCGCATCCCATAGCATCAAAAATTTTCTCCATATGCGAAATCAAGTCTTCCGTATCAGATGAAGTCTCAGCTTTGTGAAAAGATCTTGGCTTCTACTTGTTAAACCTCTCAAGCCAAGTGTGCAAAGAAACCGGTGGAGGGGGAGGAAGATTGTTTTGATTGGGAATGTCCTGGTATTCATTCCGAATCTGGTTCCTGATTTAGGGAAGCATGGCTTGCAGAGCTGATTGGACAGCCGATGCTAGCTCTTGTTCGCGTGTCTTGTCTATCTGACAGTTTAAAAATGAAAAATGAAATGATTAATATGATTAGAACATATGATAAACATAATAAAATGATGCATGAAATGGTTTATGAAGGCATAGCCAAATGCAAATGACATGAGTTTGGGTGAACACCTGTGGGTCGGTTCACCAAAACAAAATTGACATAACGAGGATGAACGCCTATGGGTCGGTGCATCAAAACAAAAATCAATGTGAACGCCTATGTGTCGGTTCACCAAGCAGAATAATAAATAATAATCATAAAAAAAACCCTTAGAAACATCTATGGCGGTAGGAACCTTTTTTCTTCCAACGATTCAACTTATGGTTTTTAATCATGCAATCATTTAATTCTTGTGTCTTTTATCGTCTAACTCCTGGTTGGTTTCTCGATCTTAACACTTTTTTTATTTGATTAATTGGTTTAAAAGCTTTGGTTGATTCGTTTTTTGTTTGTTCTTGTCGGCAAGTGTTTTTGCCCCTTTATTAATATTCTTTGTCGGTGTGCTTCATATTTAAATCTCGTATGATTGTGACGTTATTCATTGTTTTTTTATTAAATTGTTCGATCGCTGGGTTACTCTTTTTTTATTAGGGTTTTTTTTAGGGTTCGTACTTTCTGGATTGTTATTAGGGTTTTTTGCTTTAAGTTCTACATGGAGTCGCTAAATAAAACTAATGACGAACTGGTTGCTACGGCTGCCATTATTAATGGTATGCAACATGGTAATCTGTCCGAGGTGGATGTGATTAGTAGTGATAAGATGGATCCGAGAGAAAAGGCTGTATTACTTAATAATATGCAGCCTTGTACGATTGATTTGATTGGTCAGGTTTTTGAGATGCCACTGCATACGGTGGCTGAAATTCGTGAGCTCAAGCACAATTTAGAGTTGATATTTGCTGTCTGTTCGTTGGTTTCCAGTGAACGATTGAAGGAGATATATTTTTGTTTGTGTGCGTATGAAGCTGAGTTGATGATCAAGGCGGGTGATTCGAATGATGCAAGTAATGATTGTGTACAGTCGATTGAGGATATTACCACTGATTTTTCTAAAAAAATGGATACGCTTGCTTCTATTTGTAGTACTAGCGCAAATGATAAGGAGCAGTTCGCTGATAATGGAATTTTTCGTCAATTGGTGTCAGAAGATGTGTTTGAAGGTGTTAATGTCTCTATTCCTCGTAAAGTGGTTCAGAAGGTCAGTCATCGTCTTGAACATACTCTTTATGGTTACTTTATTGGAAAGAGAATGGCGTTCCCGGTTGTGGATTATTTTGTTAGGAACAACTGCGTGAAACATGGGTTGACACGGATCATGATGAACTCCAAGGGTTTTTTCTTTTTCAAATTCAAGTCACTTGCTGGTTTGGAAGCTGTTTTAGAAGAGGGCCCGTGGCTGATTCGTAATTCTCTGATCATTCTCAAAAAATGGTCGCTGGATACTAGATTGATTAAGGAAGAGTTGACTCGTATTCCTGTTTGGGTAAAATTACATGATGTGCCTATTCAAGTCTTTGAAGAATATGGAATTAGTTTGATTGCTTCTTTCATTGGAAAACCTGTGATGCTAGATTCCTACACTAGCACTATGTGTAAGGAGTCATGGGGGCGGAGTAGTTTTGCTAGATGCTTAATTGAGGTTAATGCTGAGGCTGATTTTGTGGATGTTGTTACCATTGGTGTCCCTTCTCTTTCGGGGGAAGGTTTTACAAAGGAAACTATCCGTATTGAATATGAATGGAGACCTCCTAGATGTGTTGAGTGTAAGACTTTTGGTCACTCTCTTGATCAATGCTCTAAGAAGGTGGTTGTCTCTCCTATAGTTCTTCCTGCTAGTACTGGTCCATCTATTTCTAATGATGGTTTCCAAACGGTCACCAAAACAAAGAAAAAGATGACGAAATCTATAAAGGATGGTAAGTTTACTGGTCCATCGGTTCAGCCGAATGTCAAATTTGTTCCTAAAGCTACAACTAGTAACCCGACGAAGGGAGTGACTAATGCGAAAACTGTTTCTTTGCCCAAGTTGAAGTCTATTGATAAGTCATCATCAGGTGTTGGGCTATCTACATCTAATTCTTACTCTATGTTGGATCACGATGATGAAGATGACGAGGTTGAAATCGTGTATGATGAAACAACTAATTTATTCTCTAAAACAAATGCAGGTGGAAATTCCTTCACGGCAACTGTTAGTTAGTGTGTTTCATTTCGTATTGTGCTAGGTGTTTTGTAAGTGTTTATGGCTTGTCATAAGCACTAGATCTAGATGTTTATCAAGCTGTTTAGCTTGAGGTTAATGTGGTACCTTAGCCACATTCCATTTGTACTTCGCTGTTTTTTTGGTTAATCTATTTACCGGGGAAACCCATTACCAAAAAAAACACCAAGCAAAATAATTAGAATAAAAGCACATGCGACTTAATATGGCCAGTCTTGTACCAACCATTACTTAGTCGAATTATTGCAACAATGATACATGAAATGAACGCATGAAAACAAACTGTCAGTTCTAGGAAGACGCCGATGACTACCCACTAGTCAAAGGTCAAATTTAAGAGCCTACGGGTCGAAACCTTGGGCTCTGATACCATAATTGTAACACCCCATTTTGATAAATGGAATATCACAGGATAACTATGGCTTATCATCAAAGCATGCAAGGTAAATGTCTAAAACATTAAATGACCATAAAAGAATCCGGAACAAACATCGGATCCACATAAGCTCCACACACGAAATGCATAAGTATGGAATGTAAAGAAATGACTAAACAATGTCCAACAAAGCAAAATTATGTAAACGCATTAAAGAATGAAAGAAAGTTGGCGCATCATTCCATGCACGTACTCTTGAAATCCTAGCTTTGCCCTTTAGTACCTGCCGTATCGGGACATGGAAAGAGAAATACGACTGAGCAATACCCTTAGTGTGCGGATATATAACATAGAATGTAAAGCATAAACATAAGAAAATAATGAGGTGAAATGAACAGCAGCGGAATAAATGTATGTCTTGGAAAACCTGGTTAAAGTTCATAAGACTGGTTTATAATTCTGAAAAGACTTATGTTTAGTTTATCTTGAAAATCTGTATTTTAAATATGTCCAGATCCCATATAGATCATGTTATATCAACGTGCATGAATACTTAGAGGGGTGACCTCGCCATGCAGTTAGAGGGGTTGCCTCTAATCAATATATAAAATGAGTGGAGGGATCAGCTCCTGTAACAGATGCAAGGCACACACCACAGTTACCATGAAATCATACTACTTGTTCTAAGATGCACCTATTCGGACCACGTGATAATAATGACATAGGCCAAATTACTGTAAGGGACGCTGCGAGTAATCACTCTCATGCAGAAGAGTCATAACACCGGTGCCTCCAGTGCTATGGTTATGGAACCCCCACAACTATGTGAAACTGGCATGCATGTATATAGCTCAGGCAATCTAAAATAATCATACATATACTGATGTCTTTAAGACACCCTTAAACTACTGGGAAAACAGATGGATGCAAACGGGAAATCCTAATATAGGAAGAAAGATGTCCTTACTGAAGGACGGAATATCCATACCTCATGTCCAGTAAATGAAGACGAAAGCGAACGTAGACAGTCACTCCGACTTCACAATAGCTACATAATGAAGGGACATGAATAAGAGTCGATCTTACTTATACATACTTGTTATTTGGTTTACTCGACGTGTTCATACTTATTATACTTGTTCTTGTCTTGTTTTATTATTTCATGTTTTAATCATGTATTTCTTATAGTTCCATATTTTTTAGATTCATGTGTTTCATGTTTTAAGTGTTATAATACTTGTTATAACATAATGAGTAACTTTTTAAAAATAGCAGGTTTCTATATATAGTAACTTTCCAAAAATAGCAGGTTTCCATATATAGTAACTTTCCAAAAATAGTAAGTTTCCTTAAATAGTAAGTTTATCAAAATAGAAAGTTTCCATAATTAGTAAGTTTCTACAAATAAAAAGTTTCCATATTTAGCCTGTTTTTATAAATAGTATCTTACCATATTTAATGTAGAAAAAATTTCACGTTTGGTCCCTATCGTTTACACCAGACATCAAGTTTGGTCCCTATCTCAAACTAAGTCGGATCAAAATTCGTCCCTATCTTGGATGGGTGTTAATTTTGGCTGTTAACTTTTGAGATTAGAAGGGCATTTTGGTCCTTTCATTTATTGACTTCATTAAATACAAACACCACCCACTTTCCACATTATTTCTTATCTCTCTCTTATCTATGTCTCTCTCACACACACATATCTCAGTCTCTCTCTCTCACATGTTTTCATCTCAACCCAGATTCAATCAAAACCAGATCCTAAGCTACATAAAACCAAACACGCTCATTCGATATTATGAATCTGGGTTGTGTCAATGGTACTTGAAGCACGATGCTTGCTAATGGTTTTGTTCTGGGAAAAGATGAACTAAATAGAGCAAAATCATTCGATGAGAGGCACCAGTTTTCGACCAATGCATCAGCTACTGTTGCTTCACTTGACCGTAATATGGGCTTGACACAAAAGTTCAACATATACAAGCAAGGAACTGACTAGGGAGACATGATCTTGAACTTCAGTTTACCACAACAAACGGGTCCCACTCGATCTCGCTATAGGCCCATGTCAGCTTGAACTCCACATCACTACTGTTGACACCCAAACTTTTGTTTTCACCTTTGTTATGGATCCTTTTGTGAGAACCCAACGCTTGAGCAGACCCAAATTTCTTATAGCAGATCGCGCAAACATAATCCTTGTATCTCCTTTTCGGCTCAAGTAAAATCTCAGAATCAGTCCCATCTCTGTCCCCAAAATCTTGATCACATGACCTTGGTATCTTAGTCGAATTATACTTCACCATAGCTGACCCAACCCGATTCGTTTTCAGTTGACCTGACCCGTATCTAACAGTCAAATGTTCAGACTCATTTACAAAGCTACTGTATCCCATTGACTCATTGTAACACCCCATTTTGATAAATGGAATGTCACGCATGATTATGGCGTGTCATCAAAGAATACAAGGATAAATGTATAAACATTACATGACCATAAAGGAAATACCGGAATCAAACATCGGTACCCCAAAAGTAGAACTCATCACACACAAACATAAGTACTGTAAATGAAAGGACTAAACAATGTCCATGGAAATGAGTATCAAAGTATAAAGAAATTCATAAAGTAAAGAAGGCTAGGAAGCTTCCAATCCATATGCACGTACGCTTAAAGTCTACGAGCGTCCCTAAGTACCTGCCGTTTTGGGAACATGAAAAGGAAAACGGCTGAGCATAACGCTCAGTGCACGGATATACAAGTAAAACATGAATAATATAAGCATATAAGCATGAAGCAGCGGAAAAGACTAAGTCTTGGATAACCTGGTGATAGGTGTGAAAACACCCATCTTTTCTACCACTTAATTACAATAATAACCGAGCCAAAACGTGTATTTTATGTCTTTTATGTCGGAATTATGCGTGGTTTGTGTTTTTGTTGTGATTTAGGACGAAATTGTGAAAAGTGGAGAAAACACGGCATTTACGGGCTTTTATTGAAGAAAAAGATGAAAGATGAAGTCATGAAGTAAAGAGTAGAAAAAGAACGGAAGTCCAAGACCAATTCTGAGGATTTATCAAAGAAAAAGTCGAAAGACGGAAGTTTACCAAAAGCCGAAGAACTCGAGTCTTATTTATTGAAGAATTAAAAGACGAGTTTAAAGAAATCCCGTGCCATAAGTCATTAAAGTCCAAGATTAAAGAAGATTCAAAGGCTTAAGGACTAATAGTGCAATTAACAAAGAGATTAAGAAGGAAGGGCCTAATTGCAATTAAGAGAAAATGAAGGAGGGGAGGAAGCTTCCTAATCCTCCCCTATATATAGAACATTAGTATTATCATTTCATTTTGTTGGCTAGAGTGACACTAGTTCTTCTACCTTTACTTTTATGCACATTTAATTACCTCGCACCTTTAATTACTTGCACCTTTAATTACCTTGTCTTGCACTTTAATTTTCAAGTAAGTTAATTCTATCTTTATTGCACTTTTACTTTTCTTGTCAAAATCTCTCATTCTACCTTTCTTTCTTGCTTAATCTTGTTGATTTCATTTTTATTATCTTGCTTATTTGATTAAAGATTGTGTTTTTATGCTTGTGATTGTGTTAGATTATCGATTCTTATAGCTTATTTGTTTTCATCTTTAAGTTTTTAAAGTTTTTATAAAAGTTATTTTCATATAAAAGTTGTTTTTCGTAAGCTTATTCATTTCATGTTATAAAAGTCTTTAAATTTCAGTTTAGTAGCGTATTTTTATACGGTTTGCCTTAGGATCTTAGACTTGTGCTTATTTGATTAGTAGCTTATTTCTTATTTTTCATCCATTTCACCGTATTCCGATATGTACGATCGGAAAGGGGTTTATTATTCCGACCAGCGCTTCTTGGCTTGGTCGGAAAAGGGTTTGTGCATTCCAATTGGTGGGTAAGTTGGTATTCCGATCAGGGAAAGGTTTGGGTATTCCGATCTGGTCAAGTGACAGTTATTCCGATTGATGCTTCATTCCTCATTCCGATCGAGGTGCTTGTTTGGTATTCCGATCAGGGTAAGTGACAATATTCCGATCAAAGGCTCCGATCAGCATTCCGACCAACGTCTATCCCATATTCCGATCAGGTAAGTACTTATTCCGATCAGGGTGTTTTGGTTATTCCGATCAGAGGTAAGGTGACATATTCCGATTGCTATTCCAATCTACATTCCGATCTGGGGATAAGCTCATATTCCGATTGGACGGCTGTGCACATTCCGACGAGGCTTGATCGGAATATATTCCGATTGGACTTGTTTTTCACTTATTCCGTGTTGCTTAGTTTTTAAGTTTCATTTTTATACTTTGTCAAATTTTAATTCCCGTCACGCTTTTATTTTAAGTCATTTAATTATTTTACTTTCAGTCACGTTTTAAATATCGCACCTTTACTTTTAATTAGATTTAGATTTAATTTTAACGCCATTTTACTTTTACCTCATTTATATTTAAGTCTTTTCACATTTTAATATACTACAACGACACAACTTTTGTTTCACCAAAGAACGACTGAGTCGCACATTAAAATCCGGTTTTCAATTCGAAGAGACATACTTAAACGAATCTTTTTAACTGGGTAAAACCATAGTTATTAAATGGCGCCGCTGCCGGCTCTTTTCGTAAAGATTAACGGTTTTCTGTGAGAGACGTGTTGCTTTTTGGGATCCGTTCACTTGTGAGCGTTATTTTCTTGCATAAAAATTTCAAAAAACCATAAAAATTAAAAATTGATAAAAATCCATAAAAATTAAAAATTTCAAAAATCCAAAAAGATTTTATTTTTATTGTGTATATATATTGTTTTTGTGTTTGGTTTCTTTTTCTTTTGTATTTTCAGGTGTATGCGTACTAGATCTTCTAATTATCAAGAGCCCGAGACTCAAGAAGATTTAGATATGTCAGGTGTAAACAACAATAATCCACCACACCTCGACAATAACAACAATGTTCTTCCACAGCCTGATCTTCGGACAATGGAGGAGCTTTGTCAACCTACCATGTTTGGACGAGGAGGACCGATTGCGCCGATGCAAATCAACGCTCTAGAGTTTTCGTTGAAGCACCACATGATTCAACAAGTGCAAACTAATCCATTCGCCGGAATGCCTGATGATGATGCCAACAAACACCTCGACAAGTTCATTACAATCACCCAAAGCATGAAGTTGCCTGGTGCCACAATGGATGTACTTCGCCTACAACTCTTCCCACACACTTTATCACATCATGCCGAGAAATGGTTTGATCGTCTTCCAAAGAATTCTATTCATACTTGGGATGACATGACTCAACGCTTTTTATCGTGCTACTTTCCACCATCCATGGTCACAAGCCTTCGCAATCAAATCAGCGGTTTCATGCAAGATTCTGATGAATCTCTTTTTGATGCTTGGGAAAGATATAATGTCTTGATCGATCGTTGTCCAAACCACAACATGCTTCCAGTCACATTGATTGATACTTTCTACAACGGATTGACTTTTCGAGATCGTGATACGATTAATGCAGCCGCCGGTGGCACATTTATGAAAAGGAGACCCGAGGAGTGTAGAGAGCTAATTGAGAACATGACTACTCACCACAAAAACTGGGATTCCTCTGCTTCTTCAAGGAACAACCCGAGAGTCAATGTTTCTTCTACTTCAGCAAACCCTGATATGACCGAACTCACCCGCATGATGACTGAAATGAGCAAAAGTATTACACTTCTCGCTTCAAACCAACAACAACAACAAGTTAAAGCGGTTGCACCTTCTTGTGAAACATGCGGCGGTCCTCACTCATACACCGATTGTCCTTCGACTCAAGGAAATCCGGAAAATGTGTATGCAGCTTATGGTAATTATTCACTGGAAAATTACCAAGCTCGACCACAAGGGGATAGAAATCTGCTGAGTTACCGGTCCAACAACTACCTTTCACCCGGTTTTTCTCCTTAAAACCAAAACCCCGCCAACAACTACAATAGAAGCAACCAAATCCCACCAAGAGCTTCTAATCCTTATCACCCACCCGCTCAACAAGCCCCACCCATTAACCCCGATGTTGAAGCCATAATGAGAACCCACGGTGAGCAAATCAAGAATCTGCAGAGTCAAATTATCAATCTTAAAGGAGATATTACCAAGCAAGGAAATGAGATAAGATCCGAGCTTCGAGATAATATTCAATCTTCCTCCAGCAATCAAACGAATGATTTGAAGAATATGCTTGCTAGTTTCTTGCCCGCAGCTCAACCTTCTACTTCGAGTTCTCTACCTTCAAACACCGTCACCAATCCGCGAGTAAATGTGAGTGCTATTACTACTCGTAGTGGAATTACCATTGTCGATCCACCGATCCCACCCCCATCATCTACACCTCCTCCACCACCATTTATCCCTACTCCTCCTACACCTAGTATTAGTGCACCATTACCGTCTCCGCCTCGCCATGACGATGTCCCTAGGAAGGACCCTTCAACATCTCAACCTTTACCTACACCTGCACCTTCACCACCCAAACCTAATATCCCATATCCTTCTCATTTAGGCAAGACCAAAATTCTAACCAAGGATGACTCTGAAGTGTCACGCTATGTGAAGATGATCTCTCAAATGAACTTCAACATTAGCTTTCTTGAAGCACTTGTCCACATGCCCAAATTTGTTAAAGCATTTAAGGAATTGCTTAACAAGAAGGAGAAGCTGATTGAACTCGCCAACACACGCTTAAATGAAAACTGCTCTGCAGTTATTCTTAAAGAACTTCCGGAAAAGCTTGGAGATCCCGATCGTTTTGTGTTGCCTTGCGTTTTCAACAAAACTGAAGAATTTACTGCCCTTGTTGATCTCGGGGCCAGTATTAATTTGATGCCACTGAGTGTTTGGAAAACACTATCATTACCCGACCTCACACCAACAAAGATGACTCTTGAACTTGCTAATCGCACTCTCGCTTACCCCGTTGGTATAGCCGAAGACGTGTTCATAAAAGTTGGCACATTTACTTTCCCGGTCGATTTTGTCGTTGTTGATTATGAAATGGACCCTCGTATTCCTTTAATACTTGGTCGGACATTCTTGAGAACCGGACGAGCTTTAGTGGATGTGGCCGAAGGTGAGTTAATCTTAAGAGTCGGGGATGATGCACAAGTTTTTAAAATGGGGAAGCTTATTAGTACAACCTTTGGAGGCCGAGAATCAGTGAATATGATTAATGTGCATGATGACTTTGTTGTCTACAACAATCCTCTATTCGACTCTTCCATTGATAATCCACTTTTTCAAGATGATGTGGATGATTCTCGCTCCAATTTGGAACCTTCTCCCATTTATGATTCTCCACCGGTCTTTGATGCTTATGATGATGAGTCTAGCTCAGATTCGGATGATTATGATGACCTTACTTCTGAGTATCCCGAGCTGCCCACATATGATGATTTTGATGAGGCCGATACTCTTTCGAGCGATTCTTCACATGATGAAGATCCTCCGCCATCACTCGATCCTACTTTGGACGATTACTCATTTGAGGAAGACTTCTCTATGTTTCTTAATACTTACTTCCCTCATGAGAGTGATGCACCTCCTTTGGACTTTGAAGATTATCGTGTTGATCCTACTTTGGATTTGAAGAACATTCTTTCAAAGGAGAAGAAACCGGTCGACACCAATATCTGCAGCACGTATGAGTTAACACCTCTTTGTCCCCCTTCCGAGGACGAGGTTGTGCTTCTTCGCGGATCTTCTTCACACTCTGCTGAGCCTGAGTGCTATTTTCCCTTAAAGGAAAAGGTGTTTGATCCCGGTATTGCTATTCTGCAGCCATCTCAATATCCACCTGATGAAATAAAAGGAATGATCTTTGGAATTATTGAAGACATGCTTGCACCACTTCACCCTTGTTTCCACCATGCTCCATCGCTGCTTAAGGGAACCTTGCCTACTCTTCTTTGGCTTGCCTTGTTCGCCTTAAGCCTCTGCTATTTGATGGACGAAAACTATGTCTTTGATCCTGGTGGATATGTTTTCTGCTTCTTCCTATGATGATCAAGGTCGAGTCAGGCTCACGACTCGGTTAACAAAAATCAAGCGCTTCTTGGGAGGCAACCCATACATCTATCTTTTCGCTTTCTTTATCATAAGTGTAGGGGGGAGACCCGTTGGTTTGCTTTCCTCTCCTCTCTTAATCAGGGATTCGAGCGCCCAATGATCCACTCTTGATGATTCTTGACGACCCTTGATTCCGTGTCCACTTCTTCCCGGTTCTATCCTAAACTCTTTTCGATTCACTATTTTATATTTTCTCAATATTAAAATAGGAATCTCGTTAGTAGTCTCTTCCTTAGCGAGATTTAAACAACGTGCACAATGTCCTAAGTGTAGGGGAGTTTACTCCCACATGCTTAAACATTGGGGACAATGTTTATGTTAAGTGTAGGGGGACTTCTATCGAAGTTAAGTTGGCTTTTCCTTGTATTTGTCCTCATTTTAACCTGAAAATCAAATTTTCGACATTTTTCAAAAATTTTGATCTATTTTGGCCTATTAGTTATTCCCTTTGTATAGTTATTTTCTTTCTTTATTAGAATAAATGTTTAATAAAGTGGTTTTAATTTTCAAACGTTGTGAATCTTTTGACTCAACCCGGGTTTACTTATCTAAGTTTACTCTAGCTAGTATCCTTAACGTGTTTAAGTCAAGTTTTGCTAGGCTTTTATATAGGGAGCTATAAAACGCGAAAGTCTTAACTCTCACGGGTTAAGAACGAGAACTTTTCGCAAGTTCCTATAATTGATCCTAGAGAGTCGTTTATCAAGGGAACTTTAAAACGCGATTTCTAAACTTGAAAAAGTCTAAGAATTTGCAACATCCTATAGGCGACTCGAAAACCCAAAACTTTGATTTAATAGGCTAAGCATCCACGAGTCTCGTTCCTTGAGATTTTAAACTGTGGAGAACGAGAGACGATAGAGCCAATTATAAGTTCGGTATTCTTTCGTGAATTTATGTGAGTTAATTATAAGCCTATTCTCCCATCGCTTGTTAAATAAATTTATCTGCAATAAATAAGGTTGTACGATTTGAAAAGTTACTTAGCTTCTAGCCCAAGATCGTTTAAAAGTTGCTCGGTATGGATTAGAGTTCATAGCCAAGGCATAACTTATTGAAGCGGGATGCGAAGATTGGCGAGTCCGAAAAGGCCCTAACAAGGCATGAGGGCTACATTTTGTTGCTAAAGATCCAAGTGATGTGAAGAATCATTTATCGAAAATCAATATGAAGGATCGAGACACACGACGAAAAGCAAAAACTCCCAAAAAGTCATGGAGAAGTGTATCCGAAAAGACCCTAACAAGGTATGAGGATAAATAGATCCAAGTAATAAAAGGAGGCGGATCGTTGTATATCAAAGTCCAAAATAAATATTGGAGAAAAATCAAGAAGTCGTGGTCCAAGTATGAATCTCTCAAAACTTCAAGTGAAGAAATTCTTATATGAAGAGAAGACCATTATTTCATGAACGTCTCTCAAGGTTTGAAGTATGAAGTCGCTGCCAAATATCGGTCCGAGAAAGGTCTCAAATCGCGAAGCGAGTTATGCCAAGATATGAACTTTATGAGGTCCCGAGAAGCAGTTTTAAAAGATTTTGTCCTTTAGCTAACTATTGATTAAATCGTTCACTTTATTTTCGGCCTAATTAACTATCGAAATAAGTCAAACAATGCATCCTTTGGATCATTCAAGACAATAATAAAATATAAGAGATACACCTAGGAATAAGGGAGTCTAAGTGAATAATTGGCCCACATGAGTTCGTGATAGTTTACTAACTTATAATAACAATGATCTCGTTTTTAAGCTTGGTTTGGAGAAAGTGAAAACTTGAGGATGATGATTATTCATGACATTTCCAAAATCCAAGGTATAATTTTGATTTCTTTACTTTTAATGTTTATAATTTTCTGTATCTTTAATAAAGGCCAACGTGGATTGATTATGAAGAAAAATGTAATTTTGCTTTGTAACTAATGCATTGCATGAGGACATTGCAATGGTCAAGTGTAGGGGATTTGATAGGTGTGAAAACACCCATCTTTTCTACCACTTAATTACAATAATAACCGAGCCAAAACGTGTATTTTATGTCTTTTATGTCGGAATTATGCGTGGTTTGTGTTTTTGTTGTGATTTAGGACGAAATTGTGAAAAGTGGAGAAAACACGGCATTTACGGGCTTTTATTGAAGAAAAAGATGAAAGATGAAGTCGAGAAGTAAAGAGTGGAAAAAGAACGGAAGTCCAAGACCAATTCTGAGGATTTATCAAAGAAAAAGTCGAAAGACGGAAGTTTACCAAAAGCCGAAGAACTCGAGTCTTATTTATTGAAGAATTAAAAGACGAGTTTAAGGAAATCCCGTGCCATAAGTCATTAAAGTCCAAGATTAAAGAAGATTCAAAGGCTTAAGGACTAATGGTGCAATTAACAAAGAGATTAAGAAGGAAGGGCCTAATTGCAATTAAGAGAAAATGAAGGAGGGGAGGAAGCTTCCTAATCCTCCCCTATATATAGAACATTAGTATTATCATTTCATTTTGTTGGCTAGAGTGACACTAGTTCTTCCACCTTTACTTTTATGCACATTTAATTACCTCGCACCTTTAATTACTTGCACCTTTAATTACCTTGTCTTGCACTTTAATTTTCAAGTAAGTTAATTCTATCTTTATTGCACTTTTACTTTTCTTGTCAAAATCTCTCATTCTACCTTTCTTTCTTGCTTAATCTTGTTGATTTCATTTTTATTATCTTGCTTATTTGATTAAAGATTTTGTTTTTATGCTTGTGATTGTGTTAGATTATTGATTCTTATAGCTTATTTGTTTTCATCTTTAAGTTTTTAAAGTTTTTATAAAAGTTATTTTCATATAAAAGTTGTTTTTTGTAAGCTTATTCATTTCATGTTATAAAAGTCTTTAAATTTCAGTTTAGTAGCTTATTTTTATACGGTTTGCCTTAGGATCTTAGACTTGTGCTTATTTGATTAGTAGCTTATTTGTTTAGCTTATTTTTCATCCATTTCACCGTATTCCGATCTGTACGATCGGAAAGGGGTTTATTATTCCGACCAGCGCTTCTTGGCTTGGTCGGAAAAGGGTTTGTGCATTCCGATTGGTGGGTAAGTTGGTATTCCGATCAGGGAAAAGTTTGGGTATTCCGATCTGGTCAAGTGACAGTTATTCCGATTGATGCTTCATTCCTCATTCCGATCGAGGTGCTTGTTTGGTATTCCGATCAGGGTAAGTGACAATATTCCGATCAAAGGCGCTGATCAGCATTCCGACCAACGTCTATCCCATATTCCGATCAGGTAAGTACTTATTCCGATCAGGGTGTTTTGGTTATTCCGATCAGAGGTAAGGTGACATATTCCGATTGCTATTCCAATCTACATTCCGATTTGGGGATAAGCTCATATTCCGATTGGACGGCTGTGCACATTCCGACGAGGCTTGATCGGAATATATTCCGATTGGACTTGTTTTTCACTTATTCCGTGTTGCTTAATTTTTAAGTTTCATTTTTATACTTTGTCAAATTTTAATTCCCGTCACGCTTTTATTTTAAGTCATTTAATTATTTTACTTTCAGTCACGTTTTAAATATCGCACCTTTACTTTTAATTAGATTTAGATTTAATTTTAACGCCATTTTACTTTTACGTCATTTATATTTAAGTCTTTGCACATTTTAATATACTACAACGACACAAATTTTGTTTCACCAAAGAACGACTGAGTCGCACATTAAAATCCGGTTTTCAATTCGAAGAGACATACTTAAACGAATCTTTTTAACTGGATAAAACCATAGTTATTACCTGGTTATATCTTAGTAAAACTGGTTTTATAGTTTGATAAGCCTTATGTTTATCTTGTAAAAATTGTTTAACATATTTACTATTAGCCAATATAGGTCATGATTTATCCACGTGCATGAATACTTGGAGGGGTGACCTCGTCATGCAAATTAGAGGGGCTGCCTCTAATTTAATATACTAGTTTGGGTAGGAGGGATCAGCTCCTTGTGAAGGATGCAAGGCACACACCACATTCACCTGAATAATCTGCTGAAAACATGTAAACTAGGATGCACCCATACGCCCCACCTGATAATAATAAAACGGCCAAAAGCTGAAGGGACGCTACGAGCTATCACTCCGTCGTGGTGGAGTCATAACACTGGTACCTCTAGTGTTATGGTTATGGTACCTCCATAATTAGGTGAAACTTGTCATGCATTTATATGGCCTTAGGCATTCTAATTAAACATAAGCAATTCAAAAACATATAAAACATATACTGGGAAAACAATTGGCTGCATACGAGGAAATCCTAATAAGGAAGAATGTCCATACTGAAAGGACATAGAATCCGTACCTTGTGTCTAGTGAACGAAGAAGACGAACGGATGAGAGTCCTACTTCGGTATCACTAATGCTACATAAATACATACGTGTATAAGTATCTGATTACTAAGTACGTAATTGGTTTCATATCATGTCTTAGCTTGTTTTATATGTGCATGTCATGTTTTACTGATTTAAGCTTTATATTGTGTTTATCATGTATTATGTGTATTCTGTTTAAGTATTTCTTATATTTCATGTATTATTATACTTGTTGTGTAATAATAAGTAACTTTCTAAAAATAGCAGGTTTCCTAAAATAGAAAGTTTCCAAAAATAGAAAGTTTCCAAAAATAGAAAGTTTCCAAAAAAAGATTTACTGCTTAAAATAGATAAGTATCTAAAAATAGAAAGTTTCCATAAATAGAAATAAGCTCGATTATTAAGCTAATTATATAAGCTTAAGTGTTTACTGATTAATATTCTAAGTCATGTAATTAAATAGTATAGTTTATTAATTATTTCATGTGAATTAAATAAACTACAGGTTAAAGTATTTAATTAAATAACATGATTTAATTAAATAAAGGTAAAAATACTTAGGTTAGAACATGTATTATTATCTATTAATAATATAACCTAAGTCATGTAAATTAATTAATTATAAGTCATGATTTTAATAATTAGTTAATTATATAGTCTAATTAAATGATAATTACTTAGGTTAAAATTCATGTATTAATATTAATATCAATAACCTAAGTCATGTATAAATTAAATTAATCATGTACATGTTTTAATTAATTTAATTTAATTCTTGTAAAAATAAACTTATAAAAATAATTAACCTTGTAAAAACAACTCATGAACCGAATCCGTGTTTTAATCTAGACATGTCATGAACCGTGTTTATGAACCCCATGAACTGGACCCGTGAACCGGTCACAAACGTACCCTTGGTCAAGAGTAGCCGTCGGCTAGCAAAAGTTCCCACCGGCTAGCCGGTGGTTCCCTTGCTGGCGCGGCTAGGGTTCCCCCTGTTTTCCTTATTTAGCCACCGGCTTAAGCCAGTGGTGGTTCTTGTTCTAGCCGAGACCCACCCGAGCCAAAACATACCCCGACAGAGGTCGGGGTTTCCCTTGGTTCCTGCTGTCGAGATACACCACACACACCGAGACCTTGAGGTCTCGGTTGGTGTGAATCAAAACAAGCCGAGACCCCCCTTGGGGCTCGGTTCCTTGCGTCGGCCACAGACAAACACCCCTTAAACCCAAATAAATTTACCCTCATGATTTTATTAACATGTATTTACTTGTTATTAATAACTCATGATTTCATGAGGTCTTGATTAAATAAAACATAAAGGAAAATAGGTTTAAGGATATACAGATCATGTGAATTAAAGGAGAACGATAACAATAACCACCTTGCAAGAGATCGATCACCAAAAATCACAAACACACCCCCTTTGGTGTTCTTTACCCGTCGGCCAAGAGGAGACAAAGAGGAAGAAAAGACTTTTAGGGTTTTGATTATTTTCTAATTCTTGTAATTATGAAAATAGTTTTTCCCTTTTTCTTGTTTAGTAAAAAAATCAATGGGCTTGGCCCTTTTCTTTGTTTCTAGCCGTGGGTAAGGGGGCCCACATGGGGTAACCCGAATGTTTTTCCGTGTCTAATATTTAGTGTGTTCTCGTGTTCGTGTTTTACGTGATCTAATAGTTATCGTTCGTGTCTTATTATATTTATTCATGATTGTAATAAATATACATAAATACGTAATACTAAGCTCGTGATTATTTACATTCATGATTTCATGTTCGTATGTTCGTGATTATAACTATTATTGAAATAATTATCGTGTCCTAATACGTATTAAATACTTATCGTGATATAACACGTACATAATACTTGAAAATCTTGTTCGTGAAACGTAAACATGCTATAAAAGGAAAGTTCTAATCATGTACGTACGATCGTAAGGGTACTATTCATGGTAAAAACATGCGGGTTTTACAACTCTTCCCCCCTAAAAAGAATAATTCGTCCCCGAATTATAGATAAAGTAAACTGGAAAAGAAGAACATACCCGAATTCAAAATATGAAATGAGGGTAAGAAGCCCGGATAGACTCCTCTGTTTCCCAAGTGGCTTCCCGCTCGGTATGATCCTTCTAAAGGATTTTGACGAATGGAATCGTCTTCCTTCTCATGGACTCGTTCTTGTTTGTCAAGAACTCGTTCGGGTTCTTCTATGAAAGTAAGATCTTCACGAATCTGTTCCAGTGGATACTGAACCATGTGAAGGGGATGATACTTGTACCCTCTGAGTAAGGACACATGAAACACATCGTGAACATGAGAAAGCTGCGGAGGTAACGCTAAATGGTAAGATACTTCACCGACTCGTTCAATGACATCAAACGGTCTAATAAATCGAGGACTGAGCTTCCCTTTTATTCCAAACGTCTAACACCACGTGCCGGCGAAACCTTAAGGAAAACGTGATCTCCTACGTTAAAATGTAAGTCCCTAATGCTTGTCTGCCTAACTCTTCTGACGTGACCGTGCTTCTTGCAGTTTCTGCTTAGCTACTGCGACCTTCTCATTAGTCAACTCTATCATTTCTGGTCCTTCAAATGTTCGCTCACCAACCTGATCCCAGCAGATTAGGGCGCGACACTTTCTGCCATACAACATCTCGAAAGGAGAACACTTGATACTTGCGTGCCAACTGTTGTTGTATGCAAACTCCACCAAACAGATATAATCGTCCCAATCACCCGTCCATTCCAACGCACATGACCTCAACATGTCCTCCAATGTCTGAATCGTTCGCTCTGACTGCCCGTCTGTTTTAGGATGAAAAGTCATGCTAAGCTTAAGTTGTGTACCCCAAGCTTTCTGCAGACTTCTCCAGAATCGCGAAGTGAAACAAGTATCTCTGTCTGAGACGATGCTGGATGGAGCACCGTGAAGTCTCATGATCTCCCTTCTATAATTATCAGCGAGTTTACAGACCGAATCTTCCTTGCGGATCGGTAAGAAATGAGTTGATTTGGTAAGTCGATCAACAATAACCCAAATTGCATCGTGCTTCTTCTTTGTCGGCAGAAGACCAGTAACAAAATCCATGGTGATTTTTTCCCACTTCCACTCTGGAACATCTAACGGTTGAAGAAGACCGCCAGACCGCTGATGCTCGATATTAACCTGTTGGCAGGTAAGACATTTGCAGACATAAGTAGCAACATCCTGTTTCATACCACTCCACCAAAAGTACTGCTTGATGTCATGGTACATCTTGGTCGAACCAGGATGGATAGAGAATGGGGAGCTATGAGCCTCAACTAACAATGCTTCCCGAAGTTCTTGATTATCAGGAACACAAAGTCTCGTGCCCTGCCATAAGATACCATCTGCATCTACTCGAAATTCTGTCCGCTTCTCCAAATTCTGAATTATCGCCCAGATTTCTCCATCATCTTTCTGAGCTTCCTTGATCTTAGAGAGTAACTCGGGTTCCACTCTAAGATTAGCCCAGTAACCGTGCTGTCCACGTACCATGATCTCTATATCTAGTCGCTCCAAGTCTCTTATAATTTCCTCCTCAATTTTAATGCCGTTTATCATTCCAGACTTTCTGCTAAGTACATCTGCCACTACATTTGCCTTGTCGGGATGATACTACAGATTAGTGTCATAATCCTTCAACAACTCCAACCATCTCCTCTGTCTCATGTTCAATTCACGCTGAGTGAAGATATACTTCAAGCTCTTGTGGTCCGTGAAAATATCACATGATTCTCCATACAAGTAGTGCCTCCATATCTTCAATGCAAACACGACTGCTTCAAGTTCCAAGTCATGCGTAGGATAATTTTCCTCATAAGACTTAAGCTGCCGTGAAGCGTACGCGATCACTTTCCCATGTTGCATGAGAACACAGCCAAGTCCCTTCCCCGATGCATCACTGTAGATCTGAAATCTACCTGTACCAGATGGGAGAGTAAGAATCGGTGCAGATACTAACTTCTGCTTTAGGTCTTCAAAGCTCTTCACTCGTTCTTCAGTCCAGACGAATTTCTCCCCTTTCCGCATCAGTTTGGTCAATGGTAGTGCTAAGCGGGAAAAGTTATCCACGAACCTACGGTAATAACCAGCTAAGCCTAGGAAACTGCGGACTTCAGTCGCTGATGTCGGCCTTGGCCACTTGGTAATATCCTCAACCTTCGTTGGATCCATCGTGATTCCTTCTGCTGATACAATGTGACCTAAGAATGCCACCTTGTCTAACCAGAACTCACACTTGGAGAATTTAGCATACATCTGCTTCTAGCGAAGAATCTGTAGTACTGTACGAAGATGGTCTTCGTGTTCCTCCTTGGACTTAGAGAAAATCATAATGTCGTCAATGAAGACAATGACAAACTTGTCCAGAAATTCATGGAAGATTCTATTCATCAAATCCATGAACACTGCTGGAGCATTGGTAAGGCCAAATGGCATGACTACAAATTCGTAGTGGCCATAGCGTGTACGGAAAGCAGTCTTGGCGATGTCCTACTCCTTAACCTGTAGCTGATGATAGCCCGACCTTAGATCAATCTTGGAGAAATGTTTGGCCCCTTGGAGTTGGTCAAACAGATCATCTATATGTAGTAGTGGATACCTGTTCCTGATGGTAATCTTGTTGAGCTCGCGATAGTCTATGCAAAGACGCATACTGTCGTCCTTCTTCTTAACAAATAAGACTGGTGCGCCCTATGGAGATGCGCTCGGTCGAATAAAGCCTCGTTCCAGAAGTTCTTGCAATTGATCCTTCAGCTCCTTTAACTCTATGGGAGCCATGCGATAAGGAGCCTTGGAAATCGGCTCAGCTCCTGGGATGAGCTCGATATTAAATTCTACTTCACGTGAAGGTGGTATGCCAGGAAGTTCTTCTGGAAATACATCTGGAAATTCTGACACTATCGGCTGATTCTGAATTGATGGGGATTCAGCATCCATGTCATGAACAGTAGCTAGATAACCCTCACAACCATGTGAAAGTAATGCACGTGCTTGCAGGGTTGATATGATTTGTACAGACATGCCGGGTACGAACCCGTTGTGAATGTACTCTGGCGCATTAACATCACCGAATATGACTCGATATGAATGGCAGTCTATGGTAGCATGATGCTTGGATAACCAGTCCATGCCCAAAATCATTCATGTCCAGAGGAAGTGCGTCAACAGGACGAACCTTGTCGTCAAACTCTAGGGGAAGGCTCTTGTACACATGGGTTATGCGTACAGAGTCTCTCAAAGGCGTGGAAATACTCAGTATATTCTCTAGTGGCATGGGGAGTATCCTAACATTCTTGGCATAAGCAGTAGAAATGACCGAGTGAGTAGCACCCGTATCAAACAGAACACATGCAGCTTGACCATACATATACAAGATTCCAATGATGGTACCTGTAGACTTGTTGGCCTGATCGCGAGATGTCGTGTAAACGCGTCCACTGGTAGGAGGCGGCAATCCTTCATGCGATGGCCAGGAAGACCACACTTGTAGCATGCTTCGCTGTCGCGGCGACATGGCCCTGGGTGCCTACTGTGGCAAGTAGAGCAAAGTGGATGAGTATATCCTCCAGCAGGTGTCCTGACTGGCTGAGAGCCTGATAATAACAATATACATGAGACATGATAAAAGGTACAAAGGACAATGCAGATAAATCGTAAGATTGAATACCAGTGATAGCTGGACGGTTAGGCTATGAACCTCTCTGGATCTGGTCCCTCCCGTTACCATGATTCCTGGTAGAAGATTTGCTAATGTGTCAGAATTTAGAATTATAACATGTAATCATAGCAAGTATAAGGACCTGCTACTGCTGGAGTGTCCAGCGTTGTTACGGTAATTATCATTACCGCCACGCCTATTCGTAGCAGAACGGTCGTGAGTCTGGCCGTTTCCCTTGGGCTGATTAGGCCGTTGCTGAGTAACCGGCTGAGACCGGTCCCCAGTCTTCTGCCTGGAAGATACAATTTAAAGAGATGAAATAACGACATATACTAAAAGAATATAGATTGGTCACCGTTTGAATATGAATGTTTACCTCTTATCGGGTCTCTCTGCTTCCCCTAACTCATCTCTTTCCTGCAGCATCTCCAGCTTACGTGCTGCATCGGCCACTTGATCTACCGTGTTGAACGTAGCACACACCAAGTTGTTTGCGACCGATATACGAAGAGCCCACCTGAAGTTGTGTGCTTGCTCTTCAGGAGTACTTGCTGCTGCACCAAGGAAACTAGCCAAGCAAAAAAGCGTTGCATGAACTCGCTTCTATTCTCCCCAGCTCTGTCGGATCCTATGGTACTCCCTCTTCAGCTTGTCTTGCTCAGCCTTGGGAAAGAACTGTCCCATCACCAAATCCCTGAACTGAGCCAAAGTCAAACCAGCCACCCAATTATCACCTCCATCATACTGCTTCAGTGCCATCCACCATGATAGTACATCACCTTCAAATCGGTAGCACGCCAACCTAGACTTGAAGACGGGGTCACAGCCCATAACATCGAAGATCTTCTCAATGTGAGCCAACCAGCTTTCAGCTTCAATGGGGCTATCTGTTCTTTCGAAAGCTCGAGGGCGGAGCTTATTGAATCTCTCCAGCCATGTGACCAATGTTGCTGGAGGAGGAGGAGGAGGTACTGGGTGTTGCTGCTGGTTGTTGGCAGCCTGAACCTCAGCCCTGATTTCGTTCCTCAGCTGAGGAAGCATAGCTTGCATTGCAGCTTGGATTGCTGCATTGAGTTGTTCTTGCCCGTGTGTGAGAACCATCTGACAGTATAACATAAAAATACATGACTAAACTGATTAAAACATA
This sequence comes from Glebionis coronaria, assembly GCA_025667525.1. NCBI lineage: Eukaryota > Viridiplantae > Streptophyta > Magnoliopsida > Asterales > Asteraceae > Glebionis > Glebionis coronaria. The sequence goes on along the minus strand of CM046877.1, from coordinate 191,735,171 downwards.
AACTATATACATGAAAAAAAAAATTCTACCAATAAATCATGAGAAAAAATTTATGAAGGAAAAACTAGTACATGAATGCATGATACAGTTTTATGAAAACTTTTGTATGCTCGAGAGTGAACGCCTGTGGTCAGTTCACTCAAAACAAAAGACATGGCGAGGGGACGCCAATGGGTCGGTCCCAAATTTAAAAGTTTCGATAAAACACATGCGACTAAATAGGGCCAGTCCTGTACCAACCATTACTTAGTCATAAACCTGCGACAATGACATATATATGTATGCATGAAAATGATGAATGCATGAAAACCGACTGTCAGTTCTAGGAAGACCATAGTGACTACCCACTAATCACAGGTCGTGTTTTGAGAGCCTACAGGTCGAAGCCTTGGCTCTGATACCATAATTGTAACATCCCATTTTGATAAATGGAATGTCACGCATGATTATGGCGTGTCATCAAAGCATACAAGGATAAATGTATTACCATAAAGGAAATACCGGAATCAAACATTGGTACCCCAAAAGTAGAACTCATCACACACAAACATAAGTACTGTAAATTAAAGGACTAAACAATGTCCATGGAAATGAGTATCAAAGTATAAAGAAATGCATAAAGTAAAGAAGGCTAGGAAGCTTCCAATCCATATGCACGTACGCTTAAAGTCTACGAGCGTCCTTGAGTACTTGCCGTTTTGGGAACATGAAAAGGAAAACGGCTGAGCATAATGTGACACCCCCAAATCAGGTTTGCAGTGGAATAGTAATTGGGTGTCACGTTGTGGATCACATAACAAATGGCATACAAAGCATTGGTCATAATTACATGATTTGAAATACAATTGATACAAATATGGTTTTAGTACAATCAGTTGAAATGTTAAATATCAGTTGTTACAAATATCCCAGTGAAAACAGATCCCCCAATTATTATGATGCTCCTATATGATGCTCAGTCCATGCTCAAATAATCCAACTTAATTTCCTGAGAAAAACATGCTTAAAACAGTCAACATAAAGTTGGTGAATTCATAAAGTTTTGTAAAAATCATAGTTCATGACTGTAAATTGTCCTACATAGTGTTACACAAAGTTTGATATAAAAATCAAGTGTAGGATCTCAAATATCCCATATAGTATTTCATAAGGTTTGATAATAATCAAGTTCAGATATATCAGTATGTTCCATGTATTAATGTACCAAATAATAAAAGGTCAAGTTTAGAACCGCAAACATCACAAACATAGTATCACACAAAGCCACATACTATAAGGTAATTACATTCCCATATTGCCCGAAACTGAGACTTGACGGTTAAGTCCTCGACAACTGAGGACCCTTCGCCTTATTAAAAGGCACCCATAAAAATAATAAGTGCTGACATGTGAAACATCTGTTGTCCTGGCCTAGGCACAGTGAGCATGACTCACCCAGATGGGGACGGTCAATCCTAAATAGATCTATTTATAACATTCAGGCAATTCAAAAATTCTAACAGATTCAGATGTACGGGTCATGCGGGTTCATCTACAATAGGCAAATGTAATTAAGGGTAACAGTTCAGTTTGCGTTTCCTCGATAAACAGTTTATTAAGTATAAATGTGGGGCCATGATCTCACGATATAAAAATCATATAGTCATAACAAGTTATAGCATGTCTCCCCCTCGCTGGTTAGTAAAAACATAAATAGTAGTGAAAGGCGAGGCTATGAACTCACCTGAATAGCAGTGTCCGGATAATATCACATATAGTCCAGATAGTATGCTCACGATACAATTAATTACCTAAGTAATTTAAATGATCTCAGTATATGCATAAATTATATATATATATACAGTTTAATTCGTCGTACATTCGTTCCCGTTATTAATAAATCACAGTATATTTAATTGTTTATACATACTGTTATGACAAAGATTATGTGTGAGTATTGTTCCTTTACTATTTACGCGTACCCTCGATGGTTAAAGACGTACAATATTTGTAGTCTTTATAAATAAATTATTAAATTTATTACATAATTTATAAGGTTCCAAAAATAATTAGTTAAAGTTTATTTTTTAATAGCCCCGACTTAAAACATGTTCCCGTTGGTAAAATTATAATATTTCCTTTCCAAAAACCGTTAAAATCGTCTTTCGTGTACCAACTGTGGCTATTCAAGCTAACAGTGGGTACCGTTAAGAAAACAGTGGGTATATTATGAAAACATTGGCTTTGTTAAAGGAAATAGTGGCGGCAATGGTAATCTTAGGCAAACGGGGGTAGATTCAAACTAACAGTGGTAAGTTTTAGGCTAGCACTGGCAAATCTAAGGCTAACGGTGGCAGATCTAAGGCTAACGGTGGCAATATTTAAGGGGTCAGTGGCAAGAATACCTTAAGGTGATTTCTGCCCAAGTCAATACACACCCCGAAGCTATAAGTCAGCAACCTATCCTACCCTCGTCGTCATCAGCAGTCCCAAACACTCCCTCTACAGCATCTAGTACCTTATCAGCAGTCCCAAACACTCCTTCCTGCTACCCTAATCAGCAGATCCAAACATTCCTACTATAACTACAAATCAACAGATCCAAACGCTCCCACTGTTGTTCTTACCAGCAGATCCAAACACCCTCACTGTTGTTTAAACAGCATTCCAAACACTCTTTTTTCTGTTGTTTATCAGCAGATCCAAACAGTCCCCCTGCTGCTGTTAATCAGCAATCCAAACATCCCAACTGCTGCTGCTAACAGCAGATCCAACGCACCCGTATGGATTTCAGCTAACCCAAAACGCACCCTAATGGTTAGTACATCAGCAGGTCCAACTCCCCAAGTGTTTTTGGTCCAAGCAAACACGTATAGGCTGAACCGAACATCTTTGTCATGCTGCTGCTGAACCAAACACAATAGAAACCTTCTGCTGGTGTTGTTGTCGTACCCTGCTGGCGGATGGTGATAGATCTACGGATCTATGTGTGGTGGTGTTCGATGTACATGCTGGTGGTGATAAAAGAACGGATCTGGTGGTGTTTTTGGGGGTGACGGCTGTGGTGATTTCGAACAGTGGTGGTGGTACGAGGGATATGGTGGTGATAGTGAGGGTGGCTGCTGTTGGTGATGGCAGCATGGTGATCATCACGGCTGTGATGAAGGCTGGTGATAGTGGTTGCGTGATCAAGGCCACATGGTGGTGCATCTCTGGCGGTCGAGTGGGATTTCAGTCGTGGTGGTGGCTGTGATCTAATGGTGTCATCGATGTGGAGGCCGCTAGGGTACGTATAGGTATCGATGGTGGTGGATTCATATGGTGCATAACATAGATCCACACGATCTATTAATATAGGATGGTGGCGGGCATATTTTCCGGTGGCCGGAATCTTCGCCGGAAAAGTGACGGCTGTCAAAGAGGAAGGAGGAGTGTGTGTGTGTGTTTTATTATTGGAGGCTAGGGTTAGAAATGAGCAACAAAACCCTAATTTTCATTTTTATATGTGTTAGTCAAATACAAGGTGAAAGGTTTCCCATACTATAGGGACTGAAATGTAAGTTTTATTACAACTTTCGTTAATAATTGGTTCGGGGCTCGTTCATGTTTTATAAAATTAGATTCGTCTTACGACATTTGCGCCATTGATTTTAAAATGATTTCTCCTATAAATTATAGTATTTATTCTACTTATAATTATGAAACATGTGTTCATTCATTTAAATGACGATTATTTATTGTAAATATATATATATCGTTTTTAATAAAAATAACTTCTCACTAAATTTCTTTATACATTTACAATGAAACATTTAACGATTTAATTAATCGTTTTATCGAAATACTTTTGAATAATTAAATATAAATTTAATTATGAGTGTAGTTATAAGTTTTATTTTAAATACGACGATGTGTATTATAGTGAATTAAAATACTCCACTATTTTTATACTAAGATGATGATTTTTGTACGAATTAAGTCTTGCGATGATATATTGTAAAGGTGGTTCGTTAAAATATTTTATGATGAACGATAATAATAATGAAGCCGGTGACATGTTAAAAGCCCAAATTTTGGGGTTTTACAGCACCTACCCGTTATTTTAGCTTTGACCTCAAAGCTTAAGATGAAGTTATTCGTCTAGGGAACAAGTGAAGACACTTTTTCTTGAACGTGTAATCTTGTGAACTCAAGTTTAGACTCATAGGTGATATTTTAGAAGGTAGTTATTGATCGTATGCTTCCGATGAGTATATTCTAATAAACAAAGTAAGTTGTCTTTTATGTTTTGATAATTTACACATTTGGTCCTTCTATTTTTTTTAATGTGACCCTTAGGGCACAATTAGTTTTTCCAATGAAAATAAGTAAGGGCTCAAAATAAGTTTCAAAAGTGGCAAAATAAACCTCTAGGGTTTTTAATCCGTGTTAAATCAACTAGGGATTCTTTCAAGTTTGTTAATGTCTATGTTTAGCCCTTAGAGTTTTAAAAATCTCGTCTCAATATTCTAGGGCTTATAATATGTTTCACAAATGGCAAAATAAGTCCCCGATAGTTCTAAAAGTCAAGTTTAGTCCAAAAGATTTAGAAAAAGGCTCGTTAAGTCATATTCAAGGATCGATTAAGTTTACAAGGTTGGATAAAGAAGGACATGTTCGTTTTAAGTCTTGGTTTTTATTTAAATGAGCTTCATGGGCCCTATTGGGCCTCGTATGCATAGATAAGGCTTGTTTAATATTTTAATAGTTCTTCAAGGGATTTTAAGTCTTAAATAAGCTTAAGTGAGTCTATTAAGCTTCAATAGGTTTACGCGATGACGAGTTAGAAATATAGTTTTGGCTGGTACCGCTCTTGCGTCAACAATTTTTACGTGAAGGGCTTCCCGATATACTTCTATCCTGTGAAAAGTAAACATTAGTTTGACACCAAAGCTTCACTCAGCGAAATGGCTAAGATTATTGTTGATAGTGATTGGGTAAGAAGTTGCAAAGAATCTACTTCATTTGTGGCTGAGCTGGGGCATAAGTTGTATAGGGAAGAAGTACTTCAAATGATGGAAATCAAAGAAGAGAACAAGAATAGAGAAGTGTGCATCCCTGGTGAGATGTTGAAAGGGTCATGCATCTACTGTTGGTGGTTCAAAATTTGCACAAATTTCGACTTCTAAAAAGAGGAAGTCATTCATTTCCAGGTTTGTTAGACAATGGTATTGTTGAACTAATTGGATCCGAAGAGGAAGAAGATTGTCAAAAAGTATGAGACATCAATTATCTCTTTCTGGAGGTGACAAACATAACCCTACAATATACACCCATTGTGAGTTGGGCACGTCTTTTATGCTTGGGTTTGTTTTCCTCGTCGATTTGAGAAATGTGAGCTTAGAAGATAAGGCATCCTCTTACCAAGTATTTCCGGGCTTCGATACAAGAAATGACACTAAGTCTAGTGTCGATAAAGTCTGTGTTACCGTCGCCTCGAATGATCGAGGTTTCATTTCCTCATGGAAGATGAAACAACTTTATTTTTTTGTGACACCCCAAAGGGGTCAAATGAAACGGGAGTCGGCACCCCAAAAAGGGTTTAAAATGCAGCGGAAATGGACACCCCCAAATGGGGTCGAATGCAGCGGCAGTGGTATTTGGGTTAAGGATAAGCCAAAAGTCAAGAGCACAATACCTTGATCTAAAAGAGATGAACATTAATCTTCCTATGTTTCTGGGTGAGGATGTAATGACATCAAATATAAGTTATCTTAAGGATAAGATATTACTGGAGGAAATCGCGAGTCAAAAAGGATTACATTCCATAACTGGATAAATAAAATAACATCAAGTATGAGGCATGTCGAATATATTTAAACTCATGTGATTATAAATTTCTATTTACATCGATAAGCGTCCTCATCCATGTAAGGTAAAATTTTTAACTCCATTCAGTGACCTATGATTTCTTTATTCAAATGAAAAAGCGTCCCAATTCATTTCAATAAGGATTTCATAGCCCACCTTACCTAAATATTTCCGGCAAGGCTTAATATTTAGAATAAATATAATATCTAAGATAATAGATATTATTAAGATACTTTACAGCCTGTTTGTTTATAACCTTCCTCTTCAGACGTCCCATAACATCTTAATACGAAATTATAAACAAACTTCTGGTCCGGTGGCTTAAGATTTCACTCTTAGACGTCCCATAACGTCTTGAGAGGAAATCATCAATAACTTAGGATCAAGAGACTCAGGTCCCATATATAAAATATAGGATCATAAGTACCTTGATTTTGGGTTCCACCGCATCATTTAAAGATGCAAACTTATCCAAATAACACCACGTGAAAATACTAAAATCAACGTTTATAAGTCGTTAATAAGTCGTGTTCCGTAGATATACGTACAAAATTATAAGCAAGAGAAAATAAATGTTGACGCGCGATAACGTGCGCAAGAATACATATCAAACAAGGAACTCATATATGCAATTTAATGATATATTACAATCATAAGTATAGGCATTGTATCATATAGTTCCTTCTAGTACGGTATATATACATATATACACATAACAGCAAGTTCAAACATCTAATAAAATGTAGTACACGGGATAATGCTCCCTAGTCTGTTTTTAAATATTCCAGTATGTACGGTTGTTGTAATCCGTTCTTATTATGTGGCCAGTCAGTTCTCCAAGTAGTCAAAATAGACTAACCAGTTTATAGTTATCAATTAATTATAAGCAATAATCAGCGTATATGAAAGGATTAGCGTATAAGCTTAAGCTTGATACAAAATCAATCATGGAGGATTTTAAAAATCTTAGTATAAGACTTTCATGATTTATTTGGATTTCATTATAATACCAACTCGTTTTTAGGCAATCCATTTATGTTACTGTATTTTAGTTAAATACATCGTTGTACAAGTATTAATAACTTCCATTTAAATTTGTTATTAATAATATAATTTAAGTAAAAGTATTTTACTTACCATTATTGTATTTTACTTTTATAATCTACGTGCCTTAAATTTCATAATTTTTATGAACAGTTATAAAAGTAACAACACTTTATTACATTCAATTTAATGTCCCTAAAGTTTTCGCAAGTTAAATAACAACCCTTTGTTTACAAGTTTCAGGAAATGACGGTTCTAGTCCATTTAGTTTAGGATTCGCTCAAGTTTTAATACATTAAATGAAATAAGGGGTCTAGGGTTTGCTTAAGTTTCAGTTATTAACAAAACAAGTCCCTCCATGTTTTACTAGATGCACACTTTCCAGTTCTTAACAGTTTTAGTCCTTAGGGTTTCATAAGTCACGAATTGCATTTATTACTCCCTAGACTTTCAAATATTTACAATATTAGTCCTTGTAATTACTGTTTTATCAAAACAAGTTTCAATGTCACGGTTTTAATCCATGCGTCTAATGAATTGACATTTTTAGTCCAAAAGTTTTATAAGATACATTTTTGGTATAAAAACTTTGTTTAAGTATAATATCACTAAGTGGGCTTATTAAATGTGCCAAAAGAGCTAATGGGCTTCCCAAACCCTTATTGAGCTTACAAGATCTATTAACAATTTTTGTGAGCTAAGGATTTCTTAATGGGCCTAATTATATTTTTAGATCCATTAATATTACAAGTTTTACTACATAGGTCCATAGGACAATAAATGGGCCTAATGGGCTTCCTAATGGACCTAAACATATTTTAGTCAATTAATAATACTTAACCATTTATCTAGGTGTGAAGTTTATGAAACCTTACAAGCTTATTATTGGTTTGTAAAGATTAAGTCTAGATCTCTAAATAGAGAGTAAAAACCTACGGTATGTTTTATTTCCGGGTTTTAAATGAAATCCAAGTTGGTTACAAGTTTGTATATTAATTATAAGCTTTACATTATTTCAAGATAAAGTCCAATCTTGTTTTATGTTTACATTTAATTTACGAGGTCCTAAAAATTAAGATTTAGGGTTTATTATAAGTTCACAAGTTTATTACAAGTTAAAAAGTGAATTAGATAGCCCAAGCTATATTTCTTTTCCATGTGTTTTCATTATGAAATCTAGGTTTAAAAAGTAAATTTTAAAGTCCATACATAAGATCTAGGTTTTTACAAGTTTGTTATAAGTTCAACAGGATATAATCAAGATAAAAATAAAATAAAAAAATAAAAATAAATCTAATTTTATATTTTTCCAAAATATGTAAAAGTCTAGTTAAGTTTACCAAAGACATGATAAGGATTTTCAAAGATACATTAAGATTTCTAAAGGAAAAAAAATCTAATTTAAATTTTTCCAAAATTTAATTAAGTTCTTCTAAAATACAATTATTCAAGAAAAGATTTCCAAAATCCCTTTTAGATTTTTCTAGGATATATAAAATCTATTTAAGATTTTCCAAGGTTTTTCAAAGATTTTCCAAAATCCCTTTTTAGATTTTACAAGATTTTCCAAAATCTATTTTAGATTTTCCAAGATTTTCCAAAATCTATTATAGATTTTCCAAGATTTTCCAAAATCTATTTTAGATTTTCCAAGATTTATAAAAATCTGTTTAGATTTACCAGGATTTATAAAATCTAATTTATATCTTCCAAAGATTTCCAAATATTTGGTTAGATTCCAAAATATTTCCCAAAGATTTTCATTTAGATTTCCATTTACATATTTCCCAGTGTTTGGTATGTATTATGTTGGTATGTATTATGTTGTTTGTGGTAATAATGCATTGTTCGGGTCATCATACTTCAGAAGCCATTCTATAAACGTTTGAGGAGCGAGGGCACTTTAAATCGTAAACCCAACCACTCAATCAAAATGTAATATCGAGATGGAACATCTTTAGTATAAAGCTCTCTACTAACATGACATGTTTTAAAGTTTCATTAAATACGTTAAGTATTTTAATATTTTAATATCTTCATAAAGATATTAAACAGTCGTAAGACATAAAGTACGTAAATGGTTAGTATCTAGTACTATCATAAATTATAAATGCATAGGATAATGAATTGCATTTAAATCATATAGTTATGCATGCTCTCTATGCTAAATGCTCTCTAAGTAAGTCCCCGTCAAAAACCCAGTTTTTGAAATCTAAGTTTTTGAAAATTTTGTCCGATTATAGTTCAGTTAATAAAATAGAAAAACAATTTTATTTTCGATCTGATTCTATATAACCATTGCTCTGATACCATTCTATGACACCCCCAAATCAGGTTTGCAGCGGAATAGTAATTGGGTGTCACGTTACGGATCACAGAACAAATGGCATACAAAGCATTGATCATAATTACATGATTTGAAATACAATTGATACAAATATGGTTTTAGTACAATCAGTTGAAATGTTAAATATCAGTTGTTACAAATATCCCAGTGAAAACAGATCCCCCAATTATTATGATGCTCCTATATGATGCTCAGTCCATGCTCAAATAATCCAGCTTAATTTCCTGAGAAAAACATGCTTAAAACAGTCAACATAAAGTTGGTGAATTCATAGAGTTTTATAAAAATCATAGTTCAGGACTGTAAATTGTCCTACATAGTGTTGCACAAAGTTTGATATAAAAATCAAGTGTAGGATCTCAAATATCCCATACAGTATTTCATAAGGTTTGATAATAATCAAGTTCAGATATATCAGTATGTTCCATGTATTAATGTACCAAATAATAAAAGGTCAAGCTTAGAACCGCAAACATCACAAACATAGTATCGCACAAAGCCACATACTATAAGGTAATTACATTCCCATATTGCCCGAAACTGAGACTTGACAGTTAAGTCCTCGACAACTAAGGACCCTTCGCTTTATTAAAAGGCACCCATAAAAATAATAAGTGCTGACATGTGAAACATCTGTTGTCCTGGCCTAGGCACAGTGAGCATGACTCACCCAGATGGAGACGGTCAATCCCAAATAGATCTATTTATAACATTCAGGCAATTCAAAAATTCTAACAGTTTCAGATGCACGGGTCATGCGGGTTTATCTACAATAGGCAAATGTAATTAAGGGTAACAGTTCAGTTTGCGTTTCCTCGATCAACAATTTATTAAGTATAAATGTGGGGCCATGATCTCACGATATAAAAATCATATAGTCAAAACAAGTTATAGCATGTCTCCCCCTCGCGGGTTAGTAAAAACATAAATAGTAGTGAAAGGCGAGGCTATGAACTCACCTGAATAGCAGTGTCCGGATAATATCACAAATAGTCAAGATAGTATGCTCACGATACAGTTAATTACCTAAGTAATTTAAATGATCTCAGTATATGCATAAATAATATATGTATGCAGTTTAATTCGTCGTACATTCGTTCCCGTTATTAATAAATCACAGTATATTTAATTGTTTATACATACTGTTATGACAAAGATTATGTGTGCGTATTGTTCGTTTACAATTTACGCGTACCCTCGATGGTTAAAGACGTACAATATTTGTAGTCTTTATAAATAAATTATTAAGTTTATTAAATAATTTATAAGGTTCCAAAAATAATTAGTTAAAGTTTATTTGTTAATAGCCCCGACTTAAAACATGTTCCCGTTGGTAAAATTATAATATTTCCGTTCCAAAAACCGTTAAAATCGTCTTTCGTGTACCAACCGTGGCTATTCAAGCTAACAATAGATACCGTTAAGAAAACAGTGGGTATATTATGAAAACAATGGCTATGTTAAAGGAAATAGTGGCGGCAGTGGTAATCTTAGGCAAACGGGGGTAGATTCAAACTAACAATGGTAAGTTTTAGGCTAGCAGTTGCAAATCTAAGGCTAACGGTGGCAGATCTAAGGCTAACGGTGGCAATATTTAAGGGGTCAGTGGCAAGAATACCTTAAGGTGATTTCTGCCCAAGTCAAAAGCTATAAGTCAGCAACCTATCCTACCCTCGTCGTCATCAGCAGTCCCAAACACTCCCTCTACAGCATCTAGTACCTTATCAGTAATCCCAAACACTCATTCCTGCTGCCCTAATCAGCAGATTCAAACATTCCTACTACAGCTACAAATCAGCAGATCCAAACGCTCCTACTGTTGGTCTTACCAGCAGATCCAAACACCCTCGTTGTTGTTTAAACAGCAATCCAAACACTCCTTTTTCTGCTGTTTATCAGCAGATCCAAACAGTCCCCCTACTACTGTTAATCAGCAATCCAAACATCCCAACTGCTATTGCTAACAGCAGATCCAACGCACCCGTATGGATTTCAGCTAACCCCAAACGCACCCTAATGGTTAGTACATCAGCAGGTCCAACTCCCCAAGTGTTTTCGGTCCAAGCAAACACGTATAGGCTGACCCGAACATCTTTGTCATGCTGCTACTGAACCAAACGCAGCAGAAACCTTCTGCTGGTGTTGTTGTCGTACCCTGCTGTCGGATGGTGATAGATCTACGGATCTATGCGTGGTGGTGTTCGATGTACATGCTGGTGGTGATAAAAGGACGGATCTAGTGGTGTTTTTGGGGGTGACGGCTGTGGTGATTTCGAACAGTGGTGGTGGTACGAGGGAGATGGTGGTGATAGTGAGGGTGGCTGCTGTTGGTGATGGAAGCATGGTGATCATCACGGCTGTGATGAAGGCTGGTGATAGTGGCTACGTGATCAAGGCCACATGGTGGTGCATCTCTAGCGGTCGCGTGGGATTTCAGTCGTGGTGGTGGCTGTGATCTAATGGTTTCATCGATGTGGAGGCCGCTAGGGTACGTATAGGTATCGATGGTGGTGGATTCATATGGTGCATAACATAGATCCACACGATCTATTAATATAGGATGGTGGCGACATATTTTCCGGTGGCCGGAATCTTCGCCGGAAAAGTGACGGCTGTCAAAGAGGAAGGAGGAGTGTGTGTGTGTTTTATTATTGGAGGCTAGGGTTAGAAAAGAGCAACAAAACCCTAATTTTCATTTTTATATGTGTTAGTCAAATACAAGGTGAAAGGTTTCCCATACTATAGGGACTGAAATGTAAGTTTTATTATAACTTTCGTTAATAATTGGTTCCGGGCTCGTTCATGTTTTATATAATTAGATTCGTCTTACGACATTTACGCCATTGATTTTAAAATGATTTCTCCAATAAATTATAGTATTTATTCGACTTATAATTATGAAACATGTGTTCATTCATTTAAATGACGATTATCTATTGTAAAAATAAATATATCGTTTTTAATAAAAATAACTTCTCACTAAATTTCTTTGTACATTTACAATGAAACATTTAACGATTTAATTAATCGTTTTATCGAAATACTTTTGAATAATTAAATATAAATTTAATTATGAGTGTAGTTATAAGTTTTATTTTAAATACGACGATGTGAATTAGAGTGAATTAAAATACTCCGCTATTTTTATACTAAGATGTTGATTTTTGTACGAATTAAGTCTTGCGATGATATATTGTAAAGGTGGTTCGTTAAATATTTTATGATGAACGATAATAATAATGAAGCCGGTGACGTGTCAAAAGCCCAAATTTTGAGGTTTTACACATCACGCTTAGTGCACGGATATACAAGTAAAACATGAATAATATAAGCATATAAGCATGAAGCAGCGGAAAAGACTAAGTCCTGGATAACCTGGTTATATCTTAGTAAAACTGGTTTTATAGTTTGAAAAGCCTTATGTTTATCTTGTAAAAACTATTAACATATTTACCATTAACCAATATAGGTCATGAATTATCCACGTACATGAATACTTGGAGGGGTGACCTCGCCATGCAAATTAGAGGGGATGCCTCTAATTTAATATACTGGTTTGGGTAGGAGGGACCAGCTCCTTGTGAAGGATGCAAGGCACACACCACATTCACCTGAATAATCTGCAAAAAACATGTAAACTAGGATGCAGCTATACACCCCACCTGATAATAATAAAATGGCCAAAAGCTGAAGGGACGCCACGAGCTATCACTCCGTCGTGGTGGAGTCATAACAATGGTGCCTCCAGTGTTATGGTTATGGTACCTCCATAACTAGGTGAAACTGGTCATGCATGTATATGGCTTTAGGTATTCTAATTAAACATAAGCAATTCAAAAACATATAAAACATATACTGGGAAAACAGTTGGCTTCATATGGGGAAATCCTAATAAGGAAGAATGTCCATACTGAAAGGACGGAGAATCCGTACCTTGTGTCCAGTGAACGAAGAAGACGAACGGATGAGAGTCCTACTTTGGTATCACTAATGCTACATAAATACATACGTGTATAAGTATCTGATTACTGAGTACGTAACTGGTTTTATATCATGTCTTAGCTTGTTTTATATGTTCATGTTATGATTTACTGATTTAAGCTTTATACTGTGTTTAACATGTATTATGTCTATTTTGTTTAAGTATTTTTTATATTTCATGTATTATTATACTTTTTGTGTAATAATAAGTAACTTTCTAAAAATAGCAGGTTTCCTAAAATAGAAAGTTTCCAAAAATAGAAAGTTTCTAAAAAAAGAAAGTTTCCAAAAATAGATTTACTGCTTAAAATAGATAAGTTTCTAAAAATAGAAAGTTTCCATAAATAGAAATAAGCTGGATTATTAAGCTAATTATATAAGCTTAAGTGTTTACTTCATGTAATTAAATAGTATAGTTTATTAATTATTTCATGTGAATTAAATAAACTATAGGTTAAAGTATTTAATTAAATATAACATAATTTAATTAAATAAAGGTAAAAATACTTAGGTTAGAACATGTATTATTATCTATTAATAATATAACCTAAGTCATGTAAATTAATTAATTATAAGTCATGATTTTAATAATTAATTAATTATATAGTCTAATTAAATGATAATTACTTAGGTTAAAATTCATGTATTAATACTAATATCAATAACCTAAGTCATGTATAAATTAAATTAATCATGTACATGTTTTAATTAATTGAATTTAATTCTTGTAAAAATAAACTTGTAAAAATAATTAACCTTGTAAAAACAACCCATGAACCGAACCCGTGTTTTAATCTAAACATGTTGTGAACCGTGTTTATGAACCCCGTGAACCAGTCACAAACGCACCCTTGGTCAAGACTAGCCGTCGGCTAGCAAAAGTTCCCACCGGCTAGCCGGTGGTTCCCCTTGCTGCCGCAGCTAGGGTTCCCCCTGCTTTCCTTATATAGCCTCCGGCTTAAGCCGGTGGTGGTTCTTGTTCTAGCCGAGACCCACCCGAGCCAAAACATACCCCGATTGAGGTCGGGGTTTCCCTGGTTCCTGCTGCCGAGACACACCACACACACCGAGACCTTGAGGTCTCGGTTGGTGTGAATCAAAACAAGCCGAGACCCCCCTTGGGGTGCGGTTCCTTGCGTCGGCCACAAACAAACACCCCTTAAACCCAAATAAATTTACCCTCGTGATTTATTAACATGTATTTACTTGTTATTAATAACTCATGATTTCATGAGGTCTTGATTAAATAAAACATAAAGGAAAATAGGTTTAAGGATATACCGATCACGTGAATCAAAGGAGAACGATAACAATAACCACCTTGCAAGAGATCGATCACCAAAAATCACAAACACACCCCCTTTGGTGTTCTTTACCCGGCGGCCAAGAGGAGACAAAGAGGAAGAAAAGACATTTAGGGTTTTGATTATTTTCTAATTCTTGTAATTATGAAAATAGTTTTTCCCTTTTTCTTGTTTAGTAAAAAATCAATGGGCTTGTCCCTTTTCTTTGTTTCTAGCCGTGGATAAGGGGGCCCACATGGGGTAACCCGAATGTTTTTCCGTGTCTAATATTTAGTGTGTTCTCGTGTTCGTATTTTATTTGATTTAATAGTTATCGTTCGTGTCTTATTATATTTATTCATGATCGTAATAAATATACATAAATACGTAATACTAAGCTCGTGATTATTTAAGTTCATGATTTCATGTTCGTATGTTCGTGATTATAATTATTATTGAAATAATTATCGTGTCCTAATACGTATTAAATACTTATCGTGATATAACACGTACGTAATACTTGAAAATCTTGTTTATGAAACGTAAACATGCTATAGAAGGAAAGTTCTAATCATGTACGTACGATCGTAAGGGTACTATTCATGGTAAAAGCATGCGGGTTTTACACTCATCAACTGAAACCTCAAACTAGTACCAAGATTATCATGCTTAGGAGACTTGTACCTTGTGTTTGATCTCTTTTTTCTTATGGGATTTGCTACTACACCATCAACATCAACATTACCATCAAAAGCATCAAACACCTGAGATCTTTTAGCAGAATGCCATCTCATGTGACCATACAAAGCTTTCAATGAATCAAAACCTCTACCACATTTTCCGCAAATAGTATCCTAATCTGATTCTTTTCTTGGATGACTTCTTTTGTGATTAACAAGTGCTTTGATGAACTGAACTCTTCACCACAAAGAAACGAATCTACCTATTGTCACTCGAATTTACTTCTTGTGAGGTTTTAGATCTGTGTGTATGATTATCTTTGGTGGGTTCTTTTTTTTGTTGAATCTTGATATTTGATGAAGATTCTTCGTAGGATCTGGGTTTCGAGAAAAGATGATTGATTTGTGATTTGGTTGTGACGTGATGATGTTAAAGATGATGATAGGTGTGATGTGATTTGTTTTTAGATTTCGGTGATGATTTTTGAGGTTATAGATCTTAATTTTAGATCCGGTTTATGAGATGATGATTTTGGTTGGATGTGAGTGACGGTGGAAGCACACGGTGGGGTTTAGGATTTGTTTGTTATCCATTTGTGTCGGTGGTGTAGGGGATAAGAAAAAGTGGATGACGTGGGTGTTGCTGGGAAGAGAGAAAGAATAAAAAGAGGTGGGTAATGCATGGAAAACAAGGAAAGGACCATAATACCCCTTCACTTATACCACTTAACGAGCAAAACTAACTCCCATCTAAGATAGGGACCATTTTTGATCCAAAGTGTAAACGATAGGGACGATCTGCGGAGTTAGTTTGAGATAGGGACCATACTTGATGTTTGGTGTAAACGATAGGGACCAAACTTGAAATTTTTTCTTTAATGTATTACCATAAATAACATGTTACCATATTTAGTATATTTCCATATTTATCATGTTGCCATAAATAACGTACTTCCATAATTAACATGTTTCCATATTTAATTATATGCTTATTTTATATCATGTATTATTATATTATAAAGTTTAATAATTAATAAATACTTAGCTTCACATATTATTATTAATTAATAATGTCATGTTATTATAAGTTTATTATCAATTAATAATATTACATAATTCATGTTATTAAACTTTATCATAAAAGATATTAATTAATATAACCAAAATTTAATTAATTAAGTCCATCTTCACGAATAATTAAATAATTAATTATTATATCATACGTTTATTTAAATAAAAGTACATACATGTTTTATCATGATTTTATTTAAATAACATAACCTAAGTTTTTATTTAATTAAACCAAATTTAATTAATACTATTAATTAATTAAAACATAACATAACTTAATTTACATGTCGGTTTAATTTACATGTTCCTAAAAAAGTTAAGTTCCCGAGCCCCGTCCCGAGACCCGACAACCGAGCACCACAGCCCGAGGGTTGCGGCCTCGCTGCCGTGACCCATCCGAGCCACAAAAATTCACTGAGAGCCTACGGCTCTCGGCTCGCTGCTGCGCCGAACCAAACAGCCCCCCAGCCGAAGCTGGGGTTCCCCCTGCCAACGTCTAGTACCCACCAAGCACCCACCAATGGGTCTCGGTTCCCACCGCTAGGCCAAGATCCCTGTTGTGGGTCTTGGTCCTTGTGGCTGCCAACCATACCACCAACACCGCCAGCCCAAAGCTTATGGCTGGTGGTTTAAGTCCCACGTCGACCCCAAAGGGGTTGCGGCTGCTGTCACGCGACGCTACCGAGACCCTAGTGGTCTCGGTTGGCTGCGATCAAGACAAACACCCCCACAAAACCATTATTTGTTTTACTCTTGGTTGATCTAACAAATTCACATGTTTTCTTATTTTATTTTTAACAAATCTTGATCATAACATAATTAAATTAGAAAAAGGATTTGAGGGATACCAATGCATGGATTAAAAGGGAATGAACACGAATACGTTACCGTATCAAAACAAAACTCAAAACGGATCGTCCTTGTGGTTTGTTGTTCGCCGTGTCCAAGAGAGAGGGAGGAAGAAAAAGTGATTTAGGGTTTTTAATTATTCTATGTTTTATGTTTTGTGATCTCCTGATTAGTTTACAATAGGATTTGACATGGACTTGGGCCTTGGGCCCCCTCGTTTGCTTGTTTGGTCGCGGACACACACACACAACCAACACATTCTTTATTTTTCTCGTGACTTAATATATTATCATGCGTGTTCGTTTAATGTCCGTGTTTATAACTTGTAACTTTAAGTGTTCTACGTGTATAATTATCGTGCATTTATAATCATGTTTACGCACATAATACTTACGATAATTAATTAATATACATATTGTTCGTATTAAAAATTCATGATACATGGAGTATATTAATTAATTATAAAATTCAAATTTAACCGTAAATTCGTTCATTTAATGTTGCTCGGTAATTTTTAAAGCGGGTTTTACAACCAGACCTAACACTTATAGACCTAATGGGAATTCTTAGTTGGTTTGTGAGAATTGTGGGTACAATGGACATACTATTAATAGGTTTTTTAAAATTATTGGGTTTCCAAATGACTTTGGAAAGAAGAAACCTGGACAAAACGCGAAAAAAAATGTTTCTAACAATTCTGTGGGCACAAATTCAAACCCTGTGTTTTCTAATGATCAACTTACCTCTTTGCTCTCTTATCAAAGAAAATACTGGTTCTGAAAAAGGTGTGCAAGCCAATATGGCAGGTACTTATCTCAATTCTAGTAATCTTCAATGGTAATTTTTTTTAAAAAATTGTTCTAATATTCACTCCAAAGGTACTCAACATGGGAAAATCATTGACTCTAGGGCTAACCAACACATGACCAACAATGAAAAGGAATTAGATAGTGTGTTTGACATATCTCATCTTAAAATCAAAGTTGCTCATCCTAATGGTAATGAAGCTTTCATATCTAAAATTTGAAATCTTAAGTTGGAGAATGGTCTTGTTTTGTTTGATGTGTTGGTTATACCTGAGTATTGTGTTACCTTGATATTTGTGCATAAACTTGCTAAGGATAACAAAATCTTTGTTGTGTTTGATAAGAATAAATGTTTATTTCTGAATCAGGATTTGAATCTGAGAAACATTATATGAATTGGTAATCAGAGTAACTCCCCATTTTGATAAATTGAATATCATAGGATAATTATGGCGTGTCATCAAAGCATGCAAGGTAAATGTCTAAAACATTGAATGACCATAAAGGTGAAGGTTTATTAACATCATAACAATTATATGAAACCCTAAACTAGATCAAAGCACACATAGCGGAAGCGATTTAACAAGATCATAATAATAACACCATTATAATTAATCGAACTAGGGTTACATACCTTTACGCTAAAGCAATTCCACAAGACGAAGAACGAATCACCAATTCGAGTTTATACCGTAATATACCAAGATATAGTCTAAAGTAAGACTATATTACGATCTTGTACACACGTAATACAACAAGCTAACCGCGATTCTAGCACGTGAAAACCGAGCTACAACGTTTGTAATTAATATACCCAACAACCCTAGAGAGGGGCTAGGACTAGATTGTAAGTAAATCGATCAACCAAGAAAACCAACCGAAACCCTTTGTGGGTTATACCTTGCGATCGAACCAAGAGAGGGAGAAGGAGAGATTCAAGTTATTATTGATTATGAGGGATAAGGAGGTGTATTTATAGGCCTCAACACATTTTAGCCCAAGTAAATAAAAAGCCAACTTTTGCCCCCCCCCCCTTGGGCCCTAACCGACGGTCGAAACACCCCTATGGGGTATTCCGGAACCTTCCCTCTTTCTTCCTTTATATTACTCTTACTATATATTTATTTAACATTCATTAATACTTAACTATTAATTAATTAATGATCGTTAAAGTTATATAGTTACTTGCTCGGTTTAATTTAATAAATATATATTTATTAAATAAATTAATAAATACAATAAATATATTTATTAATTAATTAACTCTTTACGTATTGTGTGCAATCCCGTAAGCTCGAGTTAGATCCTATCACAGGACTATTAAATATAAGTCCATAAATTTACAGCTCCCACTTGGACATATTTCGAATATCGTGATTACATTGACTAGTGTCTAGTTACACTTAGCAATGTCTCTAGTACAACTCGAGTAAGGTCTCCTGGACAAAACCTTTTAATGATTCTACATCGTTATTATTATCCTTTTATTTCTAATACAACATTAATAAGGATATGAATCTCAGTCATTCCTTTCATTAACAATTCTGTTTCTCATTCACTGATTCAACAAGATTACCAAACAAATTTGGGTGTGGCCACACAAACATCTTACTAATCCCACGAGGGCCCAGCTGTATTAAACTCCAAAACAAAATTGGAGGAAATAATTTCATATTGACTACGAGCAAAACTTATGGATTTTGTAACACCTCCGAAAATAATCCTTATAGCTACCAGTTACGTTTAGCGTTAGATTATTCCATAGAGATGCACTAGATTCACAACAGTTTCCTGGTATCTCAAGTCTAAGGATAACTATTTATGTTTTTCTTGATGACAAAGATCCATAAAGTAAAAACATATAGTTGGGATAAGTCCAATATTCGACTCATCGAATATCATCCAAAATCGATCAATATACTTTCAAGTATACTCTATCGCTATTTTGATTTGTCTTAACTTAATAATATTCCCATATTATTAATCGACAACGGACCTTTAGCATAACATTTATTGATAGATTAAAACATGTAAAAAAGGATAAACTTATTAAATAATAGAAATAAACGAAACCCAATCTTTATTTTATTATATAATAATGTCATAACATCCTTTATCCAAATACTAACCACAGATTTATTGCATGAGTTCGCTAGCTAGTTGCAGCCCAATCGCTTTGGCATGCTTAACTACCTTTGGTCTAGGCAAAGCCTTAGTTAAAGGATCGGCTACGTTATCATCTGTGTGAACTTTTATTAATTTGATTTCACGAGCTTCAACATGTTCTCGGACGTAGTGATGTCTACGCATAAAGTGTCTGGCGCCTTTTAATGACTCCAGGGTCAATGGCAAATATTATTGCGGCAGAATTGTCACAATACATATCTATAGGTTCTTTAATTGAAGGCATCACTCCTAGATCTTCAATAAACTTCCTAATCCAAACACCTTCCATTGTAGCTTCAGAAGCAGCCATGTACTCAGACTGAGTAGCATGCATTGCAATCGTTGTTTGTTTCTTGCTCTTCCAATCAACTGCTCCTCCATTGATAACCAAAACGCAACTCGTATGAGACTTCGTATCGTCTTTATCACATTGCCAGGACGCATCACAGAAACCTATAACATTCAGTTTTGTGTCTGGTTTCCCTCTGTATATCAAAAACATATCTTTCGTAACATAAAATACTTTAGAATATGTTTTACAGCAGTCCAGTGGAGCTTCCCTGGATTCTGTTGGTATCTACTGACCAAGTTTTGAGCAAACGCTACATCAGGCCTTGTGCATCTAACAACATACATTATAGATCCTACAGTCGAAGCGTAAGGCACCTTCTGCATGTATGCCTCCTCTTCAGGAGTTGATGCATCCATCTCATGACTCAGATTATGCTTAACTTCCATAGGTTGAAAACCTTTCTTGGAATTATGCATATTATACTTCTTCAAAATCTTATCTATATAATCATCTTGACATAGACCAATTAACCGTCTTTTCTTATCCTAATAGATCTTAATTCCCAGAATGTATGCAACTTCTCCTAAATCTTTCATAGAAAAACATTTACCAAGATAATCCTTAACAGCTTTAAGTCTTGGAATGTTACTTCCCAATGATTAATATGTCATCAACATATAGGACTAGGAATACTAAATGGCTCATCACGATTCTGAATAAATCTAAACTTTTTTATTTCTTCATCAAATCTTTTATTCCATTGATGTGATGCTTGCTTCAAACCATAAATGGACCTTTGAAGTTTGCACACATGTCCTGGATTCTCAAGATCAACATACCCTTCTGGTTGCTGCATATAGATGTCTTCATCTAAGCGACCATTCAAGAAGGCAGTTTTAACAATCATTTGCCATATCTCGTAGTCATAGTATGCTGCTATAGCTATGAGAATCCTAATAGCTCTTAAGTCTGCTACAGGAGAAAATGTCTCCTCGTAGTCTACGCCAAAAGTTTGTGTAAAACCTTTAGCTACTAAACGAGCTTTATAGGATTGTACTATTCCGTCCATGTCGGTTTTCTTCTTGTATATCCACTTATGTCTCACTACTTTAGCATTCGATGGTGGTTCTACAAGAATCCAAACATCATTTACTTTCATGGATTTCATTTCCTCATCCATAGCAACCATCCACTTATCCTTCTCAGGATCAAGTATGGCGGATTTATAATTAGCGGGTTCACCAAGATCCCCTAACTCATCATCATCCTCTATGTTAAGACATGTATTGATGTTCGCATTTTTAATCCTTGAGGATCTACGCAGAGGAAGTAATTCCGGTGGAACCGCCAGACTTTCTGGTTCTATAGGAATTATATCGCTAGTATTTTCTGTAACACCCCATTTTGGAAATGGAAATATCACAGTAATTATGGCGTGTCATCAAAGCATACAAGGTAAAATGTCTAAACATTACTTGACCATAAAAAGGAAAATACCGGAATCAAACATCGGTAGTCCAAAAGTAAAGCTCATCACACACAAACATAGTATAATAACGGAAAGGACTAAACAATGTCCAAAGCATAAGTATCAAAAGAAAGGAAATGCATAATGTAAAGAAGGCTAGACAGCTTCCAGTCCATATGCACGTACTCTTAGTGTCTACGAGCGTCCCTGAGTACCTGCCGTTTTGGGAACATAGAAAAGGAAAACGGCTGAGCAAATACGCTCAGTGCACGGATGTACAATAAAGCATGAATAGGATAAGCATATAACATAATAACAGCGGAAGAAAAATAAGTCCCGAGTAACCTGGTTAAGTCTTAATAAAACTGGTTTTATAGTTTGAAAGTCTTATGTTTATCTTATAAAAACTGTTTGTTATAATTTTACCATTAGCCAATATAGGTCATGAAAAATCCACCGTGCATGAATAATTGGAGGGGTGACCTCATCATGCAAATTAGAGGGGCTGCCTCTAATTTAATATACTGGTTTTTGGGTAGGAGGGATCAGCTCCTTATGAAGGATGTAAGGCACACACCACATTCACCATGTAATCCTGAATAAAAACATGTAACTAGGATGCACCCACACGCCCACATGATAAATATAAATAAATGGCCAAAAGCTGAAGGGACGCCACGAGCAATCACTCTGCCGTGGTGAAGTCATAACATCAATGCCTCTAATGTTATGGTTATGGTACCTCCATAACTAGGTGAAACTGGTCATGCAATTATATGGCTATAGGTAATCTTAATTAAACATAAGCAATCAAACTCATAACTTATACTACGGGAAAACAGTTGGCTGCATACGGGGAATCCTAATAAGGAAAGAATGTCCGTACTGAAAGGACGGGAATCCGTACCTTATGTCCAGTGAACGAGAAAGACGAACTACGAGAATCCTACTTCCGAATCACTAGTGCTACATAAATACGTACATGAATAAGTATCTGCTTACTAAATACATAGCTGGTTTTATGTCATGTCTTAGCTTATTTTATGTGTTCTTACTATGTTTTACTGTTTTAAAGCCTTAAACTGTGTTGAATCTTATATTCTGTTTAATCTGATTAAGTATTTCTGGTATTTCATGTGTTATTATACTTACTGTGTAATAATAAGTAACTTTCCAAAAATAGCAGGTTTCCTAAAATAGAAAGTTTCCAAAAATAGAAAGTTTCCAAAAATTGAAAGTTTCCAAAAATAGAAAGTTTCTAAAAATAGAAAGTTACCAAAAATAGAAAGTTTCCAAAAATAGGAAGTTTCCAAAAATAGATTTACTGCTTAAAATAGATAAGTTTCTAAAAATAGAAAGTTTCCATAAATAGATTTGCTGCCTTAATTAAATAAGTTTCCATAAATAGATTAGCTGCCTTAAATAAATAAGTTTCTAAAAATAGCTGGTTTCCATAAATAGATTAGCTGCCTTATTTAATTAAGTTTCTAAAAATAGAAAGTTTCCATAATTAGAAATAAGCTGGTTCAATAAGCTAAGTATATAAGCCTAAGTGTTTTTCATGATTATTTTCTAAGTCATATGGTATATTTTATAGTTTAATAATTATTTCATGTAATTTAATTAAACTGTAGGTTATAATATTTAATTAAAGTATTACATGTTTTTAATTAAATAAGTTAAATACTTAGGTTAAAATAGGTATTATTATATATTAATAATATAACCTAGGTCATGTTAATTAATTAATTATATCCATGGTTTTTAAAATAATTAATTAAATATAAGTCTTAAAAATATAAATACTTAGGTTAAAATAATTTCATGATCATTAATAATTAAATAACCTAAGTCATGTTATTAAATTAATCACATCATTTTATTAATTTAATTTTAACATAAGTTCATAACATAAAAAAAAACTAACATACACCATGAACCGGATCTAGACTAAAAACATGAACCGGACATGAATCGACACCGTACCCCGAACCAACTCGGGGTACCCCGTGTTTCCCCTTGCTGCCGTGGGACCCACACGCACCAACCAAGACCATATGGTCTTGGTGGTGGTCGGCTTGGCAAGCCGAGACCCCTTTTGGGTTCGGTGAAGCCGGCGGCCAAAGCAAACACCCCTTAAAAACAACCCTTTGATTTAATTAATCACCAAAACATGTTAGATCTATGATTAATTAATAAAAAGATTAAATTAAAAGAAAAGGTTTAAAAAGGTTTTACCGAATTCGTGGATCAAGAGAACTAAGAACAAACACGATCAATCACCAAATCTTCAAGATCAAAGATCAAAAATCACCTTGTATGGTGGTTTTAGGGTGGAGGCACAAAGAACAAGGAAGAAGAGGGTTTTAGGTTTTTCTTAAAATCTTCTGTAAAGTTATTTTGTGTAGTGTAAAAAGTAAATAACCCCTTTAGTAAAAATTGACAAATGGGCTTGGCCTATTTGTCCTTGTTTGGCCGCGGATAGGGACCCCACATCGGGTACCCGTACCTTTTTCCGTGTCTCGTTATTAAGTTACACGTTTGTGATTATTTATGTTCGTGTTTTAAATGTTCTCGTTACGTAAATACCGTGATCTAATATATTTAATTACGCTCGTAATAAATATATATACGTAATTAATAATAGTTCGTGTTTTAATTACGTTCATGATTTCATGATCGCATGTTCGTGATTAATTATTGTTAAATAATTATTACGTGATCGTGCATATAAAATACTTATCGTGTTCTAACACGTACGTAATACGTAAACTCTTAACACGTAATCGTAATCATGCTATATTAGGAAAGTTTTAACTAGTACGTACGATCCTAAGGGTACTATGCATGGTAAAAGCATGCGGGTTTTACAACTCTTCCCCCCTAAAAAGAATAATTCGTCCCCGAATTATAGATAAAGTAAACTGGAAAAGAAGAACATACCCGAATTCAAAATATGAAATGAGGGTAAGAAGCCCGGATAGACTCCTCCGTTTCCCAAGTGGCTTCCCGCTCGGTATGATCCCTCCATAGAATTTTGACGAATGGAATCGTCTTCTTTCTCATGACTCGTTCTTGTCTGTCAAGAACTCGTTCGGGTTCTTCTATAAAAGTGAGATCTTCACGTATCTGTTCTAGTGGATACTGAACCATGTGAAGGGGATGATATTGGTACCCTCTGAGTAAGGACACGTGAAACACATTGTGCACATGCGAAAGCTGCGGAGGTAACGCCAATCGGTAAGATACTTCACCGACTCGTTCAGTGATATCAAACGGTCCGATGAAACGAGGACTGAGCTTCCCTTTAATCCTGAAGCGTCTAACACCACGTGCCGGCGGAACCTTAAGGAAGACGTGATCTCCTAGTTAAAGTGTATATCCCTACGATGCTTATCGGCGTAACTCTTCTGACGTGACCGTGCCTCCTAAATCTTCTACTTAGCTGCTGCGATCTTCTCATTTGTCATCTCTATGATTTCCGGTCCTACGAGTATTCGTTCGCCAACCTGATCCCAGCAGATTGGGGTGCGACACTTTCTGCCATACAACATCTCAAATGGAGCACATTTGATACTTGCGTGCCAGCTGTTGTTGTATGCAAACTCCACCAAACAGATGTATTCATCCCAATCACCAGTCCATTCCAACGCACACGCCCTCAACATATCTTCCAATGTCTGAATGGTTCGCTCCGACTGTCCGTCCGTTTGAGGATGAAAAGCCGTGCTAAGCTTAAGTTGTGTACCCCAAGCTTTCTGCAGACTTTTCCAAAAGCGCGAAGTGAATCGAGGATCTATGTCTGAGACGATGCTGGATGGTGCACCGTGGAGTCTCATGATCTCTCGTCTATACGTATCTGCAAGTTTACTTACCGGATCTTCCTTGCGGATCGGTAAGAAATGAGCTGATTTGGTAAGTCGATCAACGATAACCCAAATTGCATCGTGCTTCCTTTTGGTAGGCGGAAGACCGACAACAAAATCCATGGTGATTTTGTCCCACTTCCACTCTGGAATATCTAACGGTTGAAGGAGACCGCCAGATCGCTGATGCTCGATCTTAACCTGCTGGTAGGTAAGACATTTGGAGACGTAACTCAGGTTCTATTCTAAGATTAGCCCAGTAACCGTGCAGTCCACGTACCATGATCTCGATGTCTAGTCGCTCCAAGTCTCTGATGATTTCCCCTTCGACTTTAATGTCGTTGATCATTCCGGACTTCCTGCTAAGAGCATCTGCTACTACATTTGCCTTTCCGGGATGATACTGTAGATTAATGTCATAATCCTTCAACAGCTCTAACCATCTCCTCTGCCTCATGTTCAATTCACGCTGAGTGAAGATATACTTCAAGCTCTTGTGGTCCGTGAAAATGTCACATGATTCTCCATATAAGTAGTGCCTCCATATCTTTAATGCAAACACGACTGCATCATGTTCCAGATCGTGCGTGGGGTAATTTTCTTCATAAGGCTTAAGCTGTCGTAAAGCGTACACGATCACTTTCCCATGTTGCATGAGAACACAACCAAGTCCCTTCCCCGATGCATCGCTGTAGATTTGAAATCCACCCGTACCAGATGGTAGAGTAAGAATAGGTGCAGATACTAGCTTCTGCTTCAGGTCTTCAAAGCTCTTCTCTCGATCTTCAGTCCAGACGAATTTCTCCCCTTTCCGCATCAGTTTGGTCAATAGTAGTGCTAGGCGGGAAAAGTTCTCTACGAACCTACGGTAATAGCCAGCTAAGCCTAAGAAACTGCGGACTTCCGTCGCTGATGTCGGCCTTGGCCACTTAGTAATGGCCTCAACCTTTGCTGGATCCATAGTGATTCCTTCTGTTGATACAATGTGACCTAAGAATGCCACCTTGTCTAACCAGAACTCACACTTGTAGAATTTAGCATACAACTGCTTCTGGCGAAGAATCTATAGTACCGTACGAAGATGGTCTTCGTGTTCCTCCTTGGACTTTGAGAAAATCAGGATGTCATCGATGAAAACAATGACGAATTTGTCCAGAAATTCATGGAAGATTCTGTTCATCAGATCCATGAACACTGCTGGAGCATTTGTCAGGCCAAATGGCATAACTACAAACTCGTAGTGGCCATAACGAGTACGAAAGGCAGTCTTAGCTATATCCTGCTCCTTGACCCGTAGCTGATAATAGCCTGACCTAAAATCAATCTTGGGGAAGTGTTTGGCCCCTTGGATTTGGTCAAACAGATCGTCAATGCGTGGTAGTGGATATCTATTCCGAATGGTAATCTTGTTGAGCTCGCGATAGTCTATGCAAAGACGCATACTGCCGTCCTTCTTCTTAACAAACAAAACCGGTGCGCCCCATGGAGATGCGCTCGGTCGAATGAAACCTCGTTCAAGAAGTTCTTGTAGTTGATCCTTCAACTCCTTCAGCTCTATGGGAGCCATGCGATAAGGAGCCTTGGAGATTGGTTCAGCTCCTGGAACCAGTTCGATACTGAATTCCACTTCTCGTGCAGGTGGTATGCCCGGAAGTTCTGCTGGAAACACGTCTTGGAATTCCGACACTATTGATTGATCCTGAATCGATGGAGATTCAGTATCCATGTCGTGAACCGTAGCTAGATAACCCTCGCAGCCATGTGACAGTAATGCACGCGCTTGCAGGGTGGATATGACTTGTACAGACCGTCCGGGTACAAACCCATTATGAATGTACTCTGGTGCACTGACATCACCGAAGATAACTCGATATGAATGGCAGTCTATGGTAGCATGATACTTGGATAGCTAATCCATGCCCAAAATCATGTCGAAGTCATTCATGTCCAGCGGAAGTGCGTCGACAGGTCGAACCTTATCATCAAATTCTAGGGGAAGACTCTTGTATACATGGGTGATTAATACAGAGTCCCTCAAAGGTGTGGAAATAGTAAGCCTATTTTCTAGTGGCAAGGGAGGCATCCTAATGTTCTTAGCATAAGCAGTAGAAATAACCGAGTGAGTAGCACCCGTATCGAAAAGAACACATGCAGCGCGGCCATACATATACAAGATTCCAGTGATGGTACCTGTAGACTTGTTGTCCTGGTCTCGAGATGTCGTGTAGACACGCCCGGCAGTAGGAGGCGGCTTGGTATCAGCATGTCCCGATGTACCCTCCATCTCGCCCTTACGGCAATCCTTCATAATATGGTCAGGAAGACCACACTTGAAGCACGCATCAGTATTACGGCGACATGGTCCTGGGTGCCTACGGTGGCAAGTAAAGCAAAGAGGATGAGCGTATCCTCCAGCAGGTGCTCTGGCTGGCTGAGGACCTGATAAAAAAACATTTTACATGAGACATGATAGTTGGGTACAAAGGAGGGAGCGGATAATCGTAAGGTTGAATACCAATGATAGCTGGACGGCTAGGCTACGAACCTCTCTGGTTCTGGTCCCTACCGTTTCCATGGTTCCTGGTAGAAGTTTGATAAAGTGTCAGAATATGAGTTTTTAACATAAAACGTAAGGAATTTCGTAAGTATTAGGACCTGCTGTTGTTGGAGTGCCCGGCGTTGTTACGGTAATTGTCATTATCGCCACGCCTATCCGTAGCAGAACGGTCGTTAGTCTGACCGTTTCCCTTGGGCTGATGAGGCTGCTGTTGAGTAGCCGGCTGAGACCGGTCCCGAGTTTTCTGCCTGGAAGATACATTTAAGAGATGAATAATTGACATATGGAAATTATACGGATTGGTCACCGCTTGAATACGAATGTTTACCTCTTGTCGGGTCTTTCAGCTTCCCCGAACTCATCCCTCTCCTGCAGCATCTCCAGTTTTTGTGCTGCATCGGCCACTTGTGCTACAGTGTCGAACGTAGCACACACCAGATTGTTTACGACCGATGTGCGAAGAGCCCATCTGAAGTGATGTGCCTGCTCTTCAGGAGTACCTGCTGCCGCACCAAGGAAACCAGCCAAGCGAAGAAAGCGCTGCATAAACTCATTGCTATTCTCCCCAGCTCTCTGACGGATCCCATGGTACTCTCTCTTAAGCTTGTCCTGCTCAGCCTTGGGAAAGAACTGCTCCATCACTCTGTCCTTGAACTGAGCCCAAGTCAAACCAGCAACCCACTCATCACCACCTTCAGATTGCATCAATGCTAACCACCAGTTAAGTACATCGCCTTCGAACCGATAGCATGCCAACCTCGCCTTGTATGCGGGGTCACAACCCATAGCGTTGAAAATCTTCTCGATGTTAGCCAACCAGCTTTCAGCATTGCTGGGGCTATATGTCTTCTCAAAAGCTCGAGGGCAGAGCTTGTTGAATCTCTCCAGCCATACTGCTAATGTCACTGGAGGAGGAGGAGGAGGTGGCTGATTGTGCTGCTGATTGTTGGTAGCTTGAACTTCAGCTCAGATGTCATTCCTCAGTTGAGGAAGCAAGGCTTGCATGGCAGCCTGAATTGTAGCATTAAGCTGCTCCTGTTCGCGTGTGAGAACCATCTGACAGTATAACATAAAACATATGATTAAACAGTTCAGAACATAAAATATAAATATATATATACTAGAAAAAAATATTTATACTAAAATTTCACGAGAAAAATTTTATGCAAGAAAATTTTGTGTATGAATGCATGATGCAGTTTTATGAAAACTTTTGTATGCTCGAGAGTGAACGCCTCTGGTCAGTTCACCCAAAACAAAGACATAGCGAGGGGACGCCTATGGGTCGGTCCCAAATCTAAAAGTTTTGATAAAACACATGCGACTAAATAGGGTCAGTCCTGTACCAACCATTACTTAGTCAAAAACCCTGCAACAATGACATGTATATGTATGCTTAAAAATGATGAATGCATGAAAACAACTGTCAGTTCTAGGAAGACCGTAGTGACTACCCACTAATCACAGGCCATATTTGAGAGCCTACAGGTCGAAGCCTTGGCTCTGATACCATAATTGTAACACCCCATTTTGGAAATGGAAATATCACAGTAATTATGGCGTGTCATCAAAGCATACAAGGTAAAATGTCTAAACATTACTTGACCATAAAAAGGAAAATACTGGAATCAAACATCGGTAGTCCAAAAGTAAAGCTCATCACACACAAACATAGTATAATAATGGAAAGGACTAAACAATGTCCAAAGCATAAGTATCAAAAGAAAGAAAATGCATAATGTAAAGAAGGCTAGACATCTTCCAGTCCATATGCACGTACTCTTAGTGTCTACGAGCGTCCCTAAGTACCTGCCGTTTTGGGAACATAGAAAAGGAAAACGGCCGAGCAAATACGCTCAGTGCACGGATGTACAATAAAGCATGAATAGGATAAGCATATAACATAATAACAGTGGAAGAAAACTAACTCCCGAGTAACCTGGTTAAGTCTTAATAAAACTGGTTTTATAGTTTAAAGTCTTATGTTTATCTTATAAAAACTGTTTGTCATAATTTTACCATTAGCCAATATAGGTCATGAAAAATCCATCGTGCATGAATAATTAGAGGGGTGACCTCATCATGCAAATTAGAGGGGCTGCCTCTAATTTAATATACTGGTTTTTGGGTAGGAGGGATCAGCTCCTTGTGAAGGATGCAAGGCACACACCACATTCACCATGTAATCCTGAATAAAAACATGTAACTAGGATGCACCCATACGCCCCACATGATAAATATAAATAAATGGCCAAAAGCTGAAGGGACGCCACGAGCAATCACTCCGCCGTGGTGAAGTCATAACATCAGTGCCTCTAATGTTATGGTTATGGTACCTCCATAACTAGGTGAAACTGGTCATGCATGTATATGGCTATAGGTAATCTTAATTAAACATAAGCAATCAAACTCATAACTTATACTACGGGAAAACAGTTGGCTGCATACGGGGAATCCTAATAAGGAAAGAATGTCCATACTGAAAGGACGGGAATCCGTACCTTATGTCCAGTGAACGAGAAAGACGAACTGCGAGAATCCTACTTCCGAATCACTAGTGCTACATAAATACGTACATGAATAAGTATCTGCTTACTAAATACATAGCTGGTTTTATGTCATGTCTTAGCTTATTTTATGTGTTCTTACTATGTTACTGTTTTAAAGCCTTAAACTGTGTTGAATCTTATATTCTGTTTAATCTGATTAAGTATTTCTGGTATTTCATGTGTTATTATACTTACTGCGTAATAATAAGTAACTTTCCAAAAATAGCAGGTTTCCTAAAATAGAAAGTTTCCAAAAATAGAAAGTTTCCAAAAATAGAAAGTTTCCAAAAATAGAAAGTTTCCAAAAATAGAAAGTTTCCAAAAATAGAAAGTTACCAAAAATAGAAAGTTTTCAAAAATAGAAAGTTTCCAAAAATAGATTTACTGCTTAAAATAGATAAGTTTCTAAAAATAGAAAGTTTCCATAAATAGATTTGCTGCCTTAATTAAATAAGTTTCCATAAATAGATTAGCTGCCTTAAATAAATAAGTTTCTAAAAATAGCTGGTTTCCATAAATAGATTAGCTGCCTTATTTAATTAAGTTTCTAAAAATAAAAAGTTTCCATAATTAGAAATAAGCTGGTTAAATAAGCTAAGTATATAAGCCTAAGTGTTTTTCATGATTATTTTCTAAGTCATATGGTATATTGTATAGTTTAATAATTATGTCATGTAATTTAATTAAACTATAGGTTATAATATTTAATTAAAGTATAACATGTTTTTAATTAAATAAGTTAAATACTCAGGTTAAAATAGGTATTATTATATATTAATAATATAACCTATGTCATGTTAATTAATTAATTATATCCATGGTTTTTAAAATAATTAATTAATTATAAGTCTTAAAAATATAAATACTTAGGTTAAAATAATTTCATGATCATTAATAATTAAATAACCTAAGTCATGTTATTAAATTAATCACATCATTTTATTAATTTAATTTTAACATAAATTCATAACATAAAAAAAACTAACATACACCAATAACCAGATCTAGACTAAAAACATGAACCGGACATGAATCGACAGCGTACCCCGAACCAACTCGGGGTACCCCGTGATTCCCCTTGCTGCCGTGGGACCCACACGCACCAACCAAGACCATATGGTCTTGGTGGTGGTCGGCTTGGCAAGCCAAGACCCCTTTTGGGTTCGGTGAAGCCGGCGGCCAAAGCAAACACCCCTTAAAAACAACCCTTTGATTTTATTAATCACCAAAACATGTTAGATCTATGATTAATTATTATGTTTTTATAAAAACAATGTTCATAATTAATAAAAATATTAAATTAAAAGAAAAGGTTTAAAAAGGTTTTACCGAATTCGTGGATCAAGAGAATTAAGAACAAACACGATCAATAACCAAATCTTCAAGATCAAAGATCAAAAATCACCTTGTATGGTGGTTTTAGGGTGGCGGCACAAAGAACAAGGAAGAAGAGGGTTTTAGGTTTTTCTTAAAATCTTCTGTAAAGTTATTTTGTGTAGTGTAAAAAGTAAATAACCCCTTTAGTAAAAATTGACAAATGGGCTTGGCCCATTTGTCCTTGTTTAGCCGCGGGTAGGGACCCCACATGGGGTACCCGTACCTTTTTCCGTGTCTCGTAATTTAGTTACACGTTTGTGATTATTTATGTTCGTGTTTTAAATGTTCTCGTTACGTAAATACCGTGATCTAATATATTTAATTATGCTCGTAATAAATATATATACGTAATTAATAATAGTTCGTGTTTTAATTACGTTCATGATTTCATGATCGCATGTTCGTGATTAATTATTGTTAAATAATTATTACGTGATCGTGCATATAAAATACTTATCGTGTTCTAACACGTACGTAATACGTAAACTCCTAACACGTAATCGTAATCATGCTATATTAGGAAAGTTTTAACTAGTACGTACGATCCTAAGGGTACTATGCATGGTAAAAGCATGCGGGTTTTACATTTTCAGAAGGTAATGTATCTATATGACTCTCTTCAAGATCATAATTTCTCCCACTGAATTCTTGATCTACAAGATCAGATTCAAGGAAGTCTCCATACCTAGCAACAATCACTTTGTTCGCAGGTGGCTAATAAAAGTAGTAACCCATAGTTTCCTTAGGGTATCCTACAAAGATACATTTTACAGATCATTGTTGGAGTTTGTCACTCGAATCACGTTTTACATACACCTCGCAACCCCAGACCTTTAAATAAGACAAATATGGCTTCTTGCCATGCCATAGTTCATATAGTGTCTTATCAACCTTATTTGTGGGAACCATATTTAAAATGTGAACATCAGACTCTAAAGCATAATCCCAAAAGGATAAAGGTAAAGTTGTAAGATTAAACATAGATCGCACCATATCCAATAATGTAAGATTTCTCATTTCGGATACACCATTTTGTTGTGAAGTATAGGGAGAAGTAAGATGCTGAAAAATTCCATTATCACTTAGATAATCTATAAACTCTTGACTTAAATATTCATCACCTCTATCAGAACGAAGAGCTTTAATCTTCTTCCCTAATTGCAGTTATACTTCTGCTTTAAACACTTTGAATGTTTCAAATACCTTGTAGAAATTAGAGGGGGGTTGAATAGTTTCTCATCTGTTTATCTCCTAATTAAAATTCCTTTCAATTAGTTGAGTGCACAAAACTATCTTTTACTTTAAAGCTAGTTGCATAATGATTAGGTTCAATTCTAATGCATTAACAATGTGTATTAAGTATAATGATAATGAATGTAAGTAATAAGTAAGGAAAGAAACAACCTAGTAGGAAGACACCAAGATTTATAGTGGTTCGGCAGCGAGGCTCTATCCTCGTTCCTACTCCACTCCTCGAGTACACCTTACTCGAGATTTCCACTATATCTACAAGCTCCCTTCTTGGCGGAGAAAACCTTACAACGTCGCTTACATTATTTTCCGACACTAAGCTAAATGTCGAGACCTAATCTTAGCTAGGACCAATCTACACAACGTCGCCCACTTCACTATTTTACGACACAAGGCTAGATGTCGAGTTCTAATCCAAAGCTAGAACCAATCTTCACAACGTTGCCTACTTCACCATTTTCTGACACAAGGCTAGATGTCGAGTTCTAATCCAAAGCAAGCACCAATCTTCACGACGCTTCACTTTGAAGCTAAGTGAGAACTTCACACAACACAACTACATATCACTTTATAGTTTAGTGAGAACTCACAAGACACAACCACATCACTTTATAGTTTAGTGAGAACTAATGCAACTAATTACAACTCAACTAAACATATCCAAGTACACACATGTAGCTTAGATCTACACAACACAAATCTAAGCACACACATGTGCAATAGATTTACACAACTCTAATCCAAGTATTCACAAATAGCTTGGATGAACACAACTAGTCCAAGTATTCACAAATACATTGGATCTACACAAGACACAAATAAACAAATGATGAACATGACTAGATCTTTAGGAGAAGGTGATCTTCATCAATGCTACATCTTTAATCACATCACAAGTGTGTGAGTGATCTTCTCTTTGGACAAGGCAAAGAAGGAGATCAAGAGGATAATCATGAGTAAACATACTTAACACGATAAGTGATCATTTACAAATGACTAGGATTAGATAGGAGAAAGAAGGCTGAAAGAGATGTCCAAAAAGGGTTAATGAGAATGCAGATTTGATCCACTATTTATAAGACAAACATCCAACGGCTATATCTGCCCGTGGTTCCTTATTGGAGCCCGCGGTTCCTTATCGATAAGGAACCGCCGTAGGTGCTAAGGAACCGCCGACGTAGAGTCCGTTCCCTTTTGTCTTTTAGTGAATTTGAAATATCGGAGGCTGTTTAAACCTTCAAAGGATATTCTTATGGCATTTGGAATATGCCATATTCAAATTTACATTTTCATTTTAATAAAACATTTTCTTAGAAATAAAGTTTATTAAAATCTTTTGTTACATTTGACAAAAGTGAGTTTTAAGGCTAATCACTTTTATGATCACTAAGCATGATTAAGATATGTTAGTTTAATGATTATTACCTTGATGATAGTGTTTGTTAGATAATTCGTTTTATGATTGTGTTTGACAATAAACGTCTTTGTAATTTGTCGTGATCAAAACTAAGAAAGATTAATTAATACTAACAATGTTTTTAGGCATTGCTTTGCATTAACAATCTCTCCCTTTTTGATTACGACAAATAATAAACTCATTTACGTAAAATGCAAGTTTATTCGAATTATTAACGAGTTTATCAATATCATTTCTCCCCCCTTTGTCAAAGCAAAAAGGTTAGCACAAGTCTTTGAAGAAGAAAAGAATCAGACTTTTGCTAGTAGCTCCCCCTTGGTGCTTACTCCCCCTTGCTTGGGGCACAAAGTAAATGAGCTAAGGTGACATGCTACACAAAGGTTAGAAGAAAGAAAAGAAACACCAATGTATGTATGTGCACTACTTACTAACTAACTTTAGAGGGAGAAGGAAAAGAAATCTCAAATTAGAAGCAAGCATTTGCTAAGTATGTCCAAAGAGTGTGTATTGACAACATCATAGTTCAACTGGTGGAATAAAGGGAGAAAAGAAGCATCCAAACCAATCAAAGATGATTTAAAATGTCAATGGGTTAAAATTTATAATTTATAGAATCACCCATAATTAATTTTAAGTTTTAACCATGATCAACTCTTTAACCAATGAGTAAAATAGAATTAGATAGAAAGATAACACACATAACTTTCATATTACACAAATATGAAATAACATACAAGAGAATATTCATACACACAATATGAATATTTAAAGCAAAAAATATGGAAAATAGACCACAAAGCATAAACAACTCTAATAGTGATAATCTTCCAAGATTGCTTAAGTTTTATTGACTCAAACAACTAAAGTACAAAATGTGCCTTAGTTGGAAAAGAAAGACAACGAAGCATAATTCGAAGTTTTGTTCACGGGAACGAAAACTTTAAGAGGAGGTCGAGTGAGGAGGAATTCAAGAAAATTTAGCTTGTCATAGATATGAGCAAGTTCAGTTTGTTGAAAACAACAACAAGCACACGAGTAACCATGATGCAAAACAAAGTCTTTAAATGGGGGAGGTCCATCAAAATTAGAGGTTGGTGGAGAGGGATATAATGGGTAAGAGATGTTTTCGCAATGCATAGTGAGGTTAGGGAAAGAAGATAGGTCATTGAGTTGACGGGAATAGAAAGGTTTTGGTGGTGGTGGAAGAATTTCCTTTTCTCTGGTAATTGGATTTATAGAGTAAGTCTCATTCCAATATTTGATCGGAGAGAAAGAGGAATTCTTGGAGGATTTTGGAGAAGAAGAATCATGAGGATTCTTGTTCTTTTTTATCCAAATGGGTTTAACTGAGATTTTCGGTTTCTTTGAAAGCTTAGAAGAAGAAGCTTTAGGTTGAGAAGTTTGTGACAAAGAAATGTCAAGGTTAGGAAAGGAAGAATTAGGCATTATGAGGGATGAAGAAAAGAACTCCCAAAAGAGAAGAATTTTAAGAAAATAGACAAGACAAAGCTTTGAAATGGAAAAGAAAGGTTTTAGGAAATGTTTAGCCAAATTGGGTAAACAAAGAATCTTAACTAAAACAGTGGTCAAAAAAGAAAGACAAAAAATAAGCCAAGAACGGCTTTACTATGCGCGGTTCTTTAAAATAACCCGCAGTTCCATATCGATATGGATCCGCCTGGGGTCTAAGGAACCGCGTCCAGTGGACAACAAACCTTGATTTTCAGAAGTTTTGGAGAAATATAAGACTTTTTCAAAATTTTACAAATCTTGGATTTTTACCTGTTTTAGCACTAGAGTATGCTAGGGTTGCATAAAAGCAACACATTCACAAAGAATGTCTTGACAAAGGGTGACAAAATATTTAGATAACATTTTGGTACAATTTTAAGTCAAGTTTTTAGAGGTTGTAATAGATTTACGTTCAATTTTAAATAAATTGAAGTTGTTTAATGTGATCACATAGATTAAAGCACATAAACACTAAATCCATAAATCATCCACATGATAAAATCATGAGGGAAAAGATAGGAAATACAATAAATAAAAAGACAATAAACTACTACAAAGATAGCTAACAACTAGGTCTTGAATTCATATATCTCTTTGGCTTGACCTTCTTTTAAAAAGCATGTTATTTTGAAAACCATCATTCATCTCCTAGGAGGAGGCATGGAGAACAAGACAAGCAAGAAATCATGCAACCTTCTATGAAGACCAAGCATCTTCATCCTTAGGTTTTGAGTGATGTAGTTATTATAGAGACAACATGAGCAATTTGCACCATGAGCTTCTAGGAACCCAAAGAAGTAAGGATCACCCATGAAGTAGGGAATAGGAATGCCCAAAATATGAGCATTAGTGTTAGAGGGTGGAGGAGGTGGTGGAGGCATAGTGTCCAAGGGTAAGATGGGAGTATTTGGTAGAGTGAAAGGAGAGGTAACCAAAGGCTCAAGTACAAAGGGGATACTTTCTAAAGGTTGTGATTGAGAAATCCCATCCAAAGGAGGACTAGGGATGAAAGGTGAAGAAAACTCATTCATTCTTGATTGGAATGAAGAGGAGATGGAACCATGTGAATGGTTAGTACCATTGGTTGAGTTTGTCTTGCAAGGAGCAAGGGGTGGTGAAGGTGAAGATGAAATGAGAATAGGATAGATCTCATTTTGGGAGTGTGAAAAGATGAAGAACCAATGTTAGGTATCTTAATCTTAATTTTGAGGCTTCTTTTGGAGGAGGAAGTTTTGGAGGAAGTGGATGTTCTAGTGGACACCATGGTTGTGTTAAGGTTTAGAGAAGAGTTGAAGGGATGAAGAACACAATCAACAAGAGAGGGTTTAAGGATAGAAAGGAATGATCCAAACTAGTAATGGGTTAAAATCATTTTAGGTGAATAATGAAATTAGGTACCCTAGTTTAGGAAAGTGCAGGTTTTTGCAAAAAATTATCAAAGTTTTACACAGATTAGGGAAAACAGTGTAAAGCAAAGATTATGTCGAAACATGGACAGGCGGTTCCTTAAGTAGGGCCGCGGTTCTTTATCGCTAAGGAACCGCGAGTTCGATATGGAACCGCGTCCAGTGTTGTTCAAAAGTAGCACTTCCTCAAACTTTGGTCAGCCCAGATTTCACACAGGTAAATAGCAAGCCAAAGTTAACTATAAATCAAAATCTAGGAAGCTAACAAACATATAATGAGAACAAAGCTATGTAAATCGAAAGATCAACTACATAGTTAATTAAGGATTAAAATATTAGTAATCCAAACAAGTAGTATTAGTTATTATACACACATAGAAGAAAAGAAAACAAATGTTCAACACATAACATGTTTAACAACATGTTCTCCTTGAATTAAATCAAAGTATTTATCTTCTCTTCTTGCCAAATCCATTGATCAAATTCCCCAAGTATTTGAATCCCTTTCTTGACTCCACTCGATGATCAAACAACTCACCTCGAGTCCTAAGATTTTCACGATAGAGACACTTCATGTTGAGGTCTTCTAGTACTTCACTAGTGGAATGGTGAGGAGGAGGAGCTAAGTCTTCAAGTCCATCCACGAATGAGTTTGTGGATTGACGGGAGTTACTTGAAGAGCCGACATGAGCACTAGCACCTATGCCATCACCATCACTTGTTGGCATGTAGGTGTCCTCATCATCAGACTCTTGTTGATCATGTTTTATCGAACCTTTATCACTTCTAGGCTTTCTTTCATATACCTCTTGAATAGGTAACATCACCCGTTGAACCGGTTGAAAGCAAGAGAAGTCAAGGAAGGGAAAATCATGAAAAACCCTCTTAAAGAGGCGAGTAAGAAGCATAGCATAGGGAAGATTTGTGGTAGGCTTAGAGATAGTGTAATTAATTCGTCGAGTTATATAGTATGCCAAGTTGTACTTGGTTTTGGTAAAGATTTAAAATAGCATATGCACCATACACGCCGGAATGTGATACCGGTTCCCACCAAGACAAAATACATTCCCCCTAAGGATCTCGGCCCAACGAACCATATAATCCTTAAGGTCTCTTTAGAGAACCTCGTAACGATTTACAAGTCGTTTATTAGAATGAAGGCTTCTCACAACGTTTCCATCACGCTCTTTGGAAATGATTTCAAGGATAAAATCAAGATCAACTTCACTGTGGTCATTCGGAGGTTTATCGTTGGATTCATCGAGAGCATCAAGTCTCCATTTGTTCGTGAAACGACAAATACCTTCAAATGGCACACCAAGAATTTGACCAAAGGTTTCGAGAGAGTAGTGAATGACTTGATCATTCAACAAGAATCTAACGAATATTCTACCATTGAACTCAAAGATAGAATAGGTGCTAAAGAACTCTAAAAGAAATACGGGATATATCTCTTCATCTATGTAAAGCAAACAATCAAAGCCCGTAGGCTAAAACATAGATTTGATATAATCATAACCCGTAATTTCTTCATCCACAGTTCTACCCTCATGGAAACAACGTTTTGAAAGAGATGGATAGGAGTTTTGGAGTTGGGTAGAAGCAAAAATTTGAGAAAGGTTTGGCATATATCGTCTAGTGTTTTGATGATCTCTTTGGTATTTTGAAGGCATGATTTGTACCTAAATACAATAAACAAAAATATTTCTCCAATCACTCATATGAAAAATTTAAAAATAAAAATTCAAAAGATGAGAATGTGTTTCATCAATAGCTTGACAAACAAAGGATTAATCCTTGTCATTCTCATGTTCACAACGTACCCATTTCATCATTGATCAAAATATATGAACTATGTAAAATCAACAATGAACTAGAACATTGGTTTTTCAAAGCAAGTTTTTAGGTAAGCATTTAACAATTCCATTACCAACTTGTTGATGGGTTCATATCAATTCCATCAATCAACCAAATTATTTAGTCAAAATTCGGATTTGTTCTACAAATGGGTATTAGTGAAATCTCAATGAATATGAACCTAAGGAATCATAGTAATAATACTATGTCAACTCTTATTCCTAGTAAGGTTCTAATTCAATGTCAATTTTAAAAAGCCCCAATTATGAATGTATGAACCCTAAAACAAATTAGATGAAATTAAAAGAAATAACTTACAATTAATTGATCTTGGATGATGGATGAGTGAAACCCACAAACTTGAATCAATTAATTTGAGTGATTGAAGGTTTTTGAAGCTTCAACGATGGTGGAAAAACAAGAAAACCGTCGGCTGTGTGTGTGAAGGAGAGAGAAGGTTTAGTTTGAAAAAGGGTATTTTATAAAAACTGGCGCTCTGACAAAGATTCTGCCCGCGGTTCCTTATCGATAAGGAACCGCGCTATTGAACCACCAGAGATAAAGAACCGCCTACAGAGGCAGGTTTTTGTCAAAGAAAAATAATGAATTTTTGAAAACCAAAATTTTTAAAATACTTAAAAATATATCTTAAACCTTTTAGGATATCATTGGATCACCACAACACTAGGTAATAATGCCTTGTTGAAGGATTACGAGTTGAATCGAGATAGGAAAAGACCAAAACAAACAAACGACTACTCGTTGCAAAAAAGCAAAGGGAGAGGAGTCAAGGGAAGTGAATCAAGACCAAGAACATTTGCTCAAGAGACAAATGGAATTCTTCAAATTGAGGAGGAGAAGAGCTTGTGTCATATATAGTGGTTTAAGACGTGCCTTTCCGGTGAAAGTCTAAACGGCTTTGGTAATGAATTATACCAAGAAATTTTGATGCATAGAATAAAATCATTTTCAAGAGTAGTCTTATTCTATTTCAAAACATGAGCAAAGTATAGATTCACTTTCTCTCCCACATGATCGGATAATTATTGCTAGAATTAACAATAACAATATCCTTGGAATATTTCAATTCCAAATGTGTAAAATCCACCTACAACTTAATGAAGTATATTGGTATCTCAAGGGATTCACTAATCATCCTAGAGATTAGCTTAATTGCACAAGTTACACATGATATAGGGCCTACTAACCGTAAGGGTTCAAATCATGGAAGTCATGCTTGATACTTTAAGCTTCTACTAACTCGCCCTACATCTCCATAGTGAGTCAAGTATCCAGCAATGAAGGTTTGAGAGGGAAAAAGGAAAGAATCACAAACCAAGTAAATGTCAAGGCAAGGATGCCAAGAACAAGCATATAGTCAATTAATGATCAAAAGAATGATCAATAGGGCGTGCGGAAGAAGGAAAGCGTATCTTGGCCACAAAATGCATTCTGAGCTTTCAAGGAACCGATGCAAACCCCAACTATGACTAATAGTGACTACTAAGTCTTAAAAGACTAGCATCACTCCTACCCATCTTGATATCATCACTCAATGATGTTGGAAATCAAAGAAAATGAGTCTTCTACAAGTGTAAGTAACTCAATCCACAATCAATAGAATGATTTATCTTTATGAGTACCTACACGTAACAAGATGAAAACTAGTAGATATATTTCAAGAGTAAATCTAAAATGCATTAATACTACTAATTTAAGTAATATGCAATATTAACAAATTAAAAGGCTTATTTTTAACAAAAAATAGTTTTGACCAAAGAAAAACTTTAGTACAACTTGACCTTCTAATTTGAGGAGGCAATGGATCGATTCAAGTTTTAAAGTAAAATATACTTCAAAGATCTTGTGTCACCATCGCTCTGATACCAATTGTAGAAACTAGAAGGGCGGGTTGAATTGTTTCTCATCGGTTTATCTCCTAATTAAAATTCCTTTCAATTAGGTGAGTGCATAAAACTATCTTTTACTTGAAAGCTAGTTGCATAATGATTAGGTTCAATTCTAATGCATTAACAATGTGTAGTAAGTATAATGAGAATGAATGTAAGTAATAAGTAAGGAAAGAAACAACCTAGTAGGAAGACACCAAGATTTATAGTGGTTCGGCAACGAGGCTCTATCCTCGTTCCTACTCCACTCCTCGAGTACACCTTACTCGAGATTTACACTATATCCACAAGCTCCCTTCTTGGCGGAGAAAACCTTACAACGTCGCTTACATTATTTTCCCACACTAAGCTAAATGTCGAGACCTAATCTTAGCTAGGACCAATCTACACAACATCGCCCACTTCACTATTTTACGACACAAGGCTAGATGTCGAGTGCTAATACAAAGCTAGAACCAATCTTCACAACCTTTCCTACTTCACCATTTTCCGACACAAGGCTAGATGTCGAGTTCTAATCCAAAGCTAGAACCAATCTTCACGACTCTTCACTTTGAAGCTAAGTGAGAACTTCACACAACATAACTACATCACTTTATAGTTTAGTGAGAACTCACAAGACACAACCACATCACTTTATAGTTTAGTGAGAACTAACACAACTAATTAAAACTCAACTAAACATATCCACGTACACACATGTAGCTTGGATCTACACAACAAAAATCTAAGCACACACATGTGCAATGTATTTACACAACTCTAATCCAAGTACTCACAAATAGCTTGGATGAACACAACTAGTCCAAGTTTTCACAAATACATTGGATCTACACAAGAAACAAATAAACAAATGATGAACATGACTAGATATTTAGGAGAAGGTGATCTTAATCAATGCTACATCTTTAATCACATCACAAGTGTGTGATTGATCATCTCTTTGGACAAGGTAAAGAAGGAGATAAAGAGGATAATCATGAGTAAACATACTTAACACATTAAGTGATCATTTACAAATGACTAGGATTAGATAGGAGAAAGAAGGCTGAAAGAGATGTCCAAAAAGGGTTAATGAGAATGC
Source organism: Glebionis coronaria (assembly GCA_025667525.1). Classification (NCBI taxonomy): domain Eukaryota; kingdom Viridiplantae; phylum Streptophyta; class Magnoliopsida; order Asterales; family Asteraceae; genus Glebionis; species Glebionis coronaria. The sequence goes on along the minus strand of CM046877.1, from coordinate 191,692,569 downwards.
AGATTTGATCCACTATTTATAAGACAAACATCCAACGGCTATATCTGTCCGCGGTTCCTTATTGGAACCCACGGTTCCTTATTGATAAGGAACCGCCGTAGGTGCTAAGGAACCGCCGGCGTAGAGTCCGCTCCCTTTTGTCTTATAGTGAATTTGAAATATCTGAGGTTGTTTAAACCTTCAAAGGATATTCTTATGGCATTTGGAATATGCCATATTCAAATTTACATTTTCATTTTAATAAAACATTTTCTTAAAAATAAAGTTTATTAAAAATCTTTTGTTACATTTGACAAAAGTGAGTTTTAAGGCTAATTACTTTTATGATCACTAAGCATGATTAAGATATGTTAGTGTAATGATTATTACCTTGATGATAGTGTTTGTTAGATAATTCGTTTTATGATTGTGTTTGACAATAAATGTCTTTGTAATTTGTCGTGATCAAAACTAAGAAAGATTAATTAATACTAACAATGTTTTTAGGCATTGCTTTGCATTGACATACCTCATGTTTATGCTTAAGTAAATAAACATAACCATAACGGCTATAACCATCCGTAAATGTTAAGGAGTAGCTAGCACCTTTCCTATACGTATGTCTAAGTGGTCCACACACATCAGTATGTATAAGTCCAAGTAGATCAGTAGCTCTTTCAATATTGCTATTAAAAGGTTTCTTGGTCATCTTTCCAGAGATACAACACTCACATTTATCAAATGATTCATCATTGATACTTTCCAAAAGACCTTCACGTTGAAGCTTTTGTATACGAGTCTTCCTAATATGGGCAAGTCTACAATGCCAAAGATAAGAAGAGTTCTTGTCAAACTTTCTCTTCTTACTCATGCTAAATATAGATTTATTGTTCTTGGATTCATTATCATGCATGTCTATTTGAAACACACCATTCACAGAAATTTCATTAATATAGAAAATAACATTTTTCCAAACAGAAATTCCATTATTATCAATTGTGTGAATGAATTCATTATTTAACAAACAAGAAAAGGAAATAACACCCCTAACAATTGTAGGTGCATAATGACAATCATTTAAACTCAGTACTAAACCCGAACGTAAAACTAGATTAAATGTTCCTATAGCTTCAACCGCTGCTTTTGCGCCATTGCCCACTTGTAGAAATTGTTCCTCATAGGAAAGCTTCCTTTCCAGATTAAATCCCTGCAGCGTATTACAAATGTTAATACCGCATCCCGTATCATATACTTACGAATTTAATTTGTATGTTAAATTGAACAGTTTAATCATAAAAAAAGTACCGGAAGCTGCAGCGCTCTGCTCAGACTTCTTTATTTCTCGCAATTCCTCGAGGTAAAGAGGGAAATTCCTCTTCCAGTGACCACTTTCCTTGCAATGGTGACAAGTCTCATCCTTCTGAGATATATTCTTCTTGACAAAGTTCTGCTTAGGTTTTGAATAAGTCGCAACTTGTTTACCCTTATCACCCTTGCATTTGCCTTTCTTCTTGTTCGCTTGCGGTTTTGTCTTACTCACTCTACCCTTTTGTATGGTTACTACAGGAGGCGTAGCGGTAGATGCCTTGTCTTTCAACCCCTTTTCATAGTCAGTGAGCATTGCATGTAAATCATTAACTGTCTTCCCCGTGCAATGCATATTATAGTTTCTAACAGAATCATTAAAGTCCTTATTATGGGACCTATTGATCAAGTTAATAGCCATATTATTATCATAGGGTTGTCCTAGTGCAATGAGCTGTTCCATATAACCCCTCATATCCAAAATAATGGGCACTTATAGACTTTCCTGGAGCTTGCTTGCAGCTATGCAAAGCATCTACCAAGTCGTAGATCTCCACAGCTTGCGACTTTTCGAACATAGCCTTGAGCTCATCAAGCATTCGCTTAGGTGTAAATAGCTCATACTTTTGTTGAAGTGCATGATCCATTTTTCCTTAGCATTAACCAAGCCACCTCCGAGTGCTTCTTAATATTAGTAGCGTGTTGAAGCCTTTGCGAATCAGATGCTCCTTTAGCAAGATCCTCCGGATAGGGAGTAGTCAAGATATCGATAGTACCCGCTGCTCTCAAGACAATTCTTAGCGAGCAGTACCAGTGATTGAAGTTTGGGCCAGTAAGTTCGGGACGTTCAAAGAATGCCTTGAACGAAGAACTTATAGTGTTATTGGTGGGTTGAGCCATTTCTACATAAATAAGTTCAAAGATTAGTATTTTCAATAACAAAATACTTTCAAGAAAATAAAATTACCCTGGTATTAAACCATATTATTTTCCTTAAATTCTAGAACTATATTGACATAGATCCATTACATCAGTTGATCTGCTAGTAATGAATGTACTCAACATAGGGACTTGTCGGATAATTCAATTGACAAACAATTTTCAATTTCTAGATATATAAGATATTTAAGGGATTTACATTGCCAAATTTTTTTTTTGCATTGTAAACATGTTTCATCCCTTCTGAATGAATTAAGTTTCCAGATCTCACTGAGTAACTTAATTAAGTCGTCTAATCTGAGTAACTTAATTAAGTCGTCTAATCTGAGTAATGTAAAACCATCATACGAATTCTCATTATACAAACGGGTTTCTCTCCATCACAACATCACCTAAAAATCTCATTTGATTACGAAGTAATTTCAAGTGTTCGTCAATTATGAGCATTCGACTTAAATTTTAAGGGAATAAATTTTGATGTCAAAATCAATGTATGGAGAAGCATGCATACAATCTCCATATCATAAGTTTAATAAAACATTTAGTAAACTCTTTCACGAGATTAAATTTCTTCATAAATTATGTTGCGGTATTGGTTAAACCAATTAAAGAATTTACCACATCTATTCACAACGTACTTTTGCTAGAACTCGGCTACGCACAAAGCAATACCCTTATTCATTGTGTTTCGGATGTGAATTTGTGATAAATCACCCTTAAGGTATAATTCAATAAATAATCTTAGGTAATTTCAATTTGACGCACAGGCGAGCCGGGAATTTGGTCAGCGACTAATGGCATAACACCTCCTTCCTTAACCGGGTACATGACTAGCGGTGCGTTAAAACCACTTTATAGTTTGTCAAAAGGAGTAGGCCGTTAGAATATTATTGCAATTCACCAATCAACGTAATCTTATGTAATTTAAACTTCTAACAAATCATTATTTTAATATGATTTAGTCCATATTATTTCTTTTCATAAAAAACCCTTGTTTATAACAATTCAAATTTTTTAAATAAACAAGTAAAAAAAACTAAATCATAAACACATAATAATAATTTATATGCGCAACAAATAAATCAAATAGCCACAAGCATACGATTTATTCAATAATCTTCAGATCTAGGTCTTTATATTCATATAAAAGTCTTCCCTAATTTTAGATATATTGAATCAAATAATCACGTAGCACATAAAATCATATAAACATATAATTTTACGATCCATTAAAACATGCACGTTATCATGATTCCCCACAAATCTTAACAATTAAATATCTACGGATCGTAACCATACATGACATAACAATTAATCATGCAATTTAATCTAAAATTATCTCACATGTAATATAGGGTTTCAAAACAAATTTTTTTTATTAAAACTTTGGCCAAAACCCTAATTTTTAAAAAACAAAACCCTAATTTTATGAAAACCTAAAAAACATGTAGTTTTAACTCAAAACAATTATTAGTTAAAAAACTTTAGATTTTTTATAATTATAACATGTTAAAACGGCTCTCGATGTCACTGAAGGTATATTAACATAATATCAATTATATGAAACCCTAAACGAGATCAAAGCACACATAGCGGAAGCGATTTAACAAGATCATAATAATAACACCATTAAATTAATCAAATTACGGTTACATACCTTTACGCCAAATCAATTCTACAAAACTAAGAACGAATCACCAATTCGGGTGTATACCGTAATATACCAAGATATAGTCTAAAGTAAGACTATATTACGATCTTGTACACACGTAATACAACGAGATAACCGTGATTCTAACACGTGAAAACCGAGCTACAACGCTTGTAATTAATCTACCCAACAACCCTAGAGAGGGGCTAGGAGTAGATTGTAAGTAAATCGATCAGCGAAGAAAACCAACCGAAACCCTTCGTGGGTTATACCTTGCGATCGAACTAAGAGAGAGGGAGAAGGAGAGATTCAAGTTATGATTGATTATGAGGGATAAGGAGGTGTATTTATAGGCCTCAACACACTGTAGCCCAAGTAAATAAAAGGTAACTTCCCCCCCCCCCCCCCCCCCCGCCCCCTTTCGGCCCTAACCGACGGTCGAAACACCCCTATGGGGTGTTCCGGAACCTTCCGTGTTTCTTCCTTTATATTACTCTTACTATATATTTATTTAACATTCGTTAACACTTAACTATTAATTAATTAACGATCGTTAAAGTTATATAGTTACTTGCTCGGTTTAATTTAATAAATATATATTTATTAAATAAATTAATAAATACAATAAATATATTTATTAATTAAATTAACTCTTTACGTATTGTGTGCAATCCCGTAATCTTGAGTTTGATACTATCATACGACAATTAATTATAAGTCCATAAACTTACAAAAGGGAAATACCAAAATCAAACATCGGTAGTCCAACATAAGCTCACACACATGAATATAAGTACTGAAAGAAAAGGACTAAACAATGTCTAAAAGAAATAATGTATGAAAATGCATAAGGTAAAGGAGGTTGGATAGCTTCCGTCTAGATGCACATACTCTCAAAGTCCTAAGTGCGTCCCTGAGTACCTGCCATTTGGGAACATGAAAAGGAAACGGCTGAGCAAAACGCCCAGTGAACGGATAGATAACATAGTATGAATGACATAAGCATAATAAAGACTAATATCAACGTAAATGTATAAGTCTTGGAAAACGTGGTACATGCTTATAAAACTGGTTTTATAGTTTGAAAAGACTTATGTTTTTACATGAAAACTGTACTTTAATTAGCCAAGAGCCCATATAGGGAATGAGGTATCACCGTGCTTAAATACATAGAGGGGTGACCTCATCATGCAATTAGAGGGGTTGCCTCTAATTATAATAGTCTGGGTAGGAGGGATCAACTCCTTATGAAGGATGTAAGGCACACACCACATTCACCATAAAAATCCTGTAAAACATGTAAATAGGATGCACCCATACGCCCCACATGATAATATATATAAATGGCGAAAACTGAAAGAGACGCCAAGAGCAATCACTTCATCGTGGGGGAAGTCATAACACCGGTGCCTCCAGTGTTATGGTTATGGTACCTCCATAAATAGATGACGTGGCATGCATGTATATATAGCCCAGGCATTTAAAACAAAACATAAGCATTCAAAACATATAAAATAACTAGGGAAAACACTTGGCTGCAAACGGGGAATCCTAATCATACATACAAAGGAATGTCCATATTGAATGACGAAATATCCGTACCTTATGTCCAGTGAATGATGAAAGATGAAAAGATGGAAAGTCCTAATCTGACTTCACGAGTACTACATAAATAAGGGACATGTATGAGTTGTCTGACTATTGAGTGTGTTACTAGTTCTTGTGTGTTATTAACTTATTTTATATGTCCTTGTCATGTTTTACTGTTTTAAATGTTTTCTTTTATTTATTCATGTATTTTGATTATGTATTTCATGTGTTATTGTATTACTATACTTGTAGTGTAATAATAAGTAACTTTCTAAAAACAGCAGGTTTCTAAAAATAGAAAGTTTCTAAAAATAGAAAGTTTCCAAAAGTAGAAATTTTCCAAAAATAGAAAGTTTCCAAAAAGAGAAAGTTTCCAAAAAAAGTAAGTTTCTAAAAATAGAAAGTTTCCAAAAATAGTAAGTTCTCTGAAATAGAAAGTTTCCCCAAATAGAAATAAGCTAGATTAATAACTCTACAAACATAAGCTAGTGCTTATTAATCATAAATTATTAGTCATGATAAATTATTAGTAATATCTATTAAATTAAATACTTAAGCTAAAGTTATTATTAATTATTAATGATAAAACATGCTTTATTAATTAATAAAATGTCATTGTCCATTTAATAAACTTCACCTTATACAATTTAATTAAATTAAGTCATGGTTTAATTTAATTAAGTCTAATAAAATACTTAGGTTATACATGTATTATTAATTTTAATAATAAACCTAAGTCATGGGTTCTATTTTAATTAAGCCTAAAATAAATACTTAGATTATAACGCATTTGATTTAATTAAATAAAATAACCTAAGTCATGATTTTAAATTAATTAATTAATTAAGCATGTAAATTAATTTAATTAATTTAATTAATAAAATATTGCAACCAAATATAACCGAGCTCTAAACCCGAGAAAACAAAACCCGACACCAACTCACCACCATACAACCATGGCTGGTGGTGGTGGCCAGTGGCTGTGCAGCCGGCGGCTGCAGCCCTTGTTGCCGCTGCTGGCCACGGTTCCCACCGCCTGAACAAAGTGGCCACCGGCACATGTCGGTTCCCAATGTTTGACCGAGATTCCCGTTGTGGGGGTCTCAGTTTGATGTTGTCCGAACAAAAAAACCACCGAGCCCCATGTGGGGTCTCGGCTGGTGGTCGCGAAGAGACACCGAGAGCCACATGCTCTTGGTTTGTGTACCGAACCCAAAATCAAACCAAACAAAACCCTTTTCTTGTTTAATCATTAACCATTAACATGTTTTAATTATGTTTTTAAAGATCTAACACACATGAACGTAATTAAATTTAAAAGAATAAAAAGATGAAGGTTTATGTTAAATACCAATCACATGGACGAATAAAGGTTGGGAACACGAACACGTAAGAATTTAAGATCAAAACTCAAAAACACTCCCTCTTGTCTCCTTGTGATGTCGCGGCCAAAAGTACACACAAAGGGGCTAGGGTTTGATTATCTCTTGCTAAAATAATGCACAATGAACTTTTCCCTGGGAATTAAATTAGTTACACATGGATTTTTAAAACGGGTCGGGCCAAGAGGCCCTTGTCCTTCTATCCTTGTCGCGACACATACACACAAGCCCAACACCTTTCATTTGTTTTTCGTGACTAATATTATTCGTATGTGTTTCGTGTTTTAATGTTCAAGATTTAAATATTACACGTAATATTTAACGTGCATTAATAATATACATAATTCTTATAATTTAATGTTCGTGATAGTCGTATGTTATTAATGGAAAGTTTAAAATTTTTCATGTTTTTACGTAGTGTACTGTTCATGGTATTTATATGGGGGTTTCACGACTCTTCCCCTTTAGAAAGAATAATTCGTCCCCGAGTTATAGATAACGTAAACTGAAAGAGAAACATACCCGAATCAAAACTGGATATGAGGGTAAGAAATCTGGATAGACTCCTCCATCTCCCAAGTGGCTTCCCGCTCAGGATGGTCCCTCCAATGGATATTGACGAATGGAATCGTCTTCTACCTCATGACTCGCTCTTGGCGATCAAGAACTCGTTCGGGTACCTCAACATAAGAAAGATCCTCACGAATATGCTTGAGTGGATACTGAACCATATGTAGGGGATGATAGTTGTACCCTCTGAGTAAGGACACATAGAAAACGTTATTGACGTGTGATAGTTGTGGAGGTAACGCCAGACGATATGATACCTCACCGACACATTCGAGAATATCAAACGACCCGATGAATCGAGGACTGAGTTTTCCCTTGATTCCAAAATGCCTAACTCCACGCGCCGGTGATATCTTGAGAAAGACATGATCACCCACGTTGAAGTACAAATCTCTATGGTGCTTGTTGGCATAGCTCTTTTGACGTACACGAGCTTCCTGCAGTTTCTCCTTGGCGACGACAACCTTTTTCTTGGTCACCTCTATCATTTCCGGATCCTCAAGAATTCGCTCACCAACCTGATCCCAACAGATTGGGGCGCGACACTTCATGCCATACAACATCTCAAACGGTGCACACTTGATGCTGGTGTGCCAATTGTTGTTGTATGGAAACTCTACTAAGCAAATATAGTCGTCCCAACTTCCTGTCCATTCTAAAGCACAAGCTCGATGCATGTCCTCTAGTATCTGAATGGTACGCTCCGACTGTCCGTCTGTCTGAGGATGAAAAGTTGTGCTAAGATTAAGTCTGGTGCCCCAAGGTTTTTGTAGAATCTTCTAGAACCGAGATGTAAAACGAGGATCTCTGTCAAGGATGATACTGGATGGAGTACCATGTAGTATCATGCTCTCCTTCTGATAGATGTCAGCCAATTTGTTAACTGAATCATCCTTGCGGATTGGTAGGAAATGTGCAGATTTGGTCAGTCGATCAACAATAACCCAAATGGCATCGTGCTTCCTCTTAGTCTGCGGAAGTCCGGTGAAAAAGTCCATGGAGATCTTGTCCCACTTCCACTCTAGAATGTCTGGTTGTAGTAACCCGCTAGATCGTTGATGCTCAATCTTAACCTGCTGACAGGTAAGACATTTGGAGACAAAGGTAGCAACATCCTACTTCATACCAATCCACCATAAATGTTGCTTGATGTCATGGTACATCTTGGTGGGACCAGGATGAATAGAGAATATAGAGTTATGAGCTTCAGTCAGTAAAGCATCCCTGAGTGTAAGATCATCAAGAACACATAGTCTAGTGCCCTGCCATAAGATACCGTCATCATCTACCCGAAACTCCGTCTGCTGGTCGATGTTCCGAATAATCGCCCAGATTTCACCATCATCCTTCTGAGCTTCCTTGATCCTAGAGAGTAAGTCAGGCTCAACTCTAAGATTAGACTAGTAGCCATGATGTCCACATACCAAAACTCGATATCCAGTCGTTCTAAGTCACGTATGATTTCCTCCTCTATCTTAATGTCGTTGATCATGCCCGACTTCCTACTAAGTGCATCTGCCACTACATTCGCCTTGCCTAGATGATACTGAAGATTGATGTCGTAATCCTTCATCAACTCTAACCACCTTATTTGCCTCATGTTCAGTTCTCGCTGGGTAAAGATATATTTAAGGCTCTTGTGATCTATGAAGATATCACATGATTCGCCATACAAGTAATGCCTCCAAATCTTCAGTGCAAACAAAACTGCTATAAGCTCCAAGTCTTGGGTAGGATAGTTCTCCTCATAAGGCTTAAGCTTCCGTGATGCGTAAGCAATCAATTTCCTATGTTGCATGAGAACACAACAAAGACCCGTCCCTGAAGCATCATTATAGATCTGAAATCCACCTGTGCCAGATGGAAGAGTAAGAATAGGAGCAGATTCCAACTTCTTCTTGAGTTATTCAGAGATTTTCTCTTGTTCATCAGTCCAGACGAATTTCTCCCCTTTTCGCATCAACTTAGTCAAGGGTAAGGGCACAAGTAAAAAATTCTCCACGAACTTGCGGTAATAACCAGCTAAGCCCAGTAAACTACGAAGCTTAGTCGCCGACGTCGGTCTTGGCCATTTTGTGATAGCCTCAACCTTCACAGGATCCATGGTTATTCCTTCCGCGGATACGATGTGGCCCAGAAACACCACTTTGATCAACCAGAATTTGCACTTAGAGAGCTTGGCATACAACTGCTTCTGGCGAAGTATCTGTAGTACTATACGAAGATGGTCTTCGTGTTCCTCCTTGGATTTAGAGAAAATCAGAATATCATCAATGAAGACGATAACAAACGTTTCCAGAAACTCATGGAAGGCACGGTTCATCATATCCATGAAGACTGCTGGAGCATTGGTAAGTCCAAAAGGCATGACTACAAATTCGTAGTGTCCATAGCGTGTACGGAAAACAGTCTTGGAGATATCCTACTCTTTCACCCGTAGCTGATGGTAGCCAGACCTCAAATCGATCTTAGAAAAATCTTTGGCGCCTTACAGTTGGTCAAACAGATCATCTATATGTGGCAAAGGATATCGGTTTCTAATGGTGATCTTATTAAGCTCACGGTAATCAATGCATACACGCATACCGCCATCCTTCTTCTTCACGAACAACATCGGTGAACCGCATGGAGATACACTAGGGCGGATGAAACCTCGCTCCAAAAGTTCCTGCAGCTACTCCTTTAACTCCTTGAGCTCAATGGGAGCCATGCGGTAAGGAGCCTTGGAGATTGGCTCAGCTCCCAGAATGAGATCAATACCAAATTCTACTTCACGAGCAGGTGGTATGCCCAGAAGTTCTTTAGGAAAAATGTCGGGAAATTCTGACACGATAGACTGATCCTGAATGGAAGAAGATTCAGCCTCAATATCATGAACAACAGCTAAGAAACCCTCGCAACCATGTGACAGTAAGGCACGTGCCTGCAAGGCTGAAATAATTTGTACAGACTTTCCTTGTATGAAACCATTGTGAATGTACTCTGGTTTGTTGACATCACCGAAAAAACCCGATATGAATGGCAATCTATGGTGGCGTGGTGTTTGGATAACCAGTCCGTGCCTAATATCATGTCAAACTCGCACATGTCCAATGGAAGTGCGTCAACTGAACGAATTATGTCGCCAAACTCAAGGGGAAGATCTCTGTACCCATGTGTGATGCGTACAAAGTCTCTCAGGGTGTGGATATGTTTAAGACATTATCAAGTGGCATAGGGGATATCCTAACACGATTAGCATAAGCAGTGGATATGACTGAATGAGTCGCACCCGTGTCAAACAAAACGTAAGCAACTTGACCATACATAAACAAGATTCCAGTGATGGTACATGACGACTTGTTTGGTTGGTCCCGCTTGGTAGTATACACACGTCCAGAAGTCGGAGGTGGCTTGGAATCAACATGCCCATAAGTACCCTCAATCTCACCTTTCTTGCAATCTTTCATCACGTGGCCCTGCTGGCCACATTTGAAGCAGGTGACACTAACACGGCGACACGGCATGGGTGTCTGCGATTGCATATGGTGCAAATAGGGTGAGTGTACCCTCCAACAGGTGCTCTAGCTGGTTGGGAACCTGTTTCAAGAAATATGCGTGAGACATGATTATTGGGGTACAAACATGACTACATGGGAAGTTTAGATGGTAATACCAGATGAAGCTGCACGGTTAGGATGTGAACCTCTGCGGTCCTGATCCCGCCCATTGCCATTGTTCCTTGTAATAGATGTTGAAGTGTCAGGATTTATGAATCGTAAAGCAACATAACATAGAAATGAGAAATTTTAGGGACTTGCTGTTGCTGGAGTTTTTGGCGTTGTTACGGTACTTGTCACTACCGCCACGCCTATCAGCTGTAGAACGGTCCTGAGTCTGACCGTTTCCCTTAGGCTGGTACTGCTGAGTGGCCGGTTGGGACCGGTCCCTAGTCTTTTGCCTGAAAGATGCAATTGTATAGAGAATGATATAAAATGGAAGATACTAAATTGAATGATATGATTAACCTTTGATGACTGAGTTATACCTCTTCTTAGATCTTTCTGCTTCACCAAACTTGACTCTCTCTTGCAGCATATCTAGCTTGCGGGCTACATCTACCACCTACGCCACAGTAGTAAATGTAGCACACACCAAGTTGTTGGTGACAGATGTACGAAGAGCCCAGCAAAAGTGATATGCCTGCTCTTCTACAGTCCCGGCTGCTACGCCAAGGAATCCAGCAAGTCGAAGGAATCTCTTCATAAATTCCGTACTATTCTCTCCAGCTCTTTGTCGAATGCCATGATACTCCCTCTTGAGCTGATCTTGCTCAGCTTTCGGACAGAACTGATTTAGAACCAACTCCTTAAACTGCGCCCAGGTTAAGCCAGTAACCCAGTCGTCACCTCCATTCGACTGCTTAAGTGCTTTCCACCATGCCAACACGTCTCCCTTAAATTTGTAACAAGCAAGTCTCGCCTTGAAGACAAGATCACACCCCATGGCGTCGAAAATCTTTTCAACGTGTGCAATACAGCTCTCAGCCTCAGATGGACTGTCAATCTGCTCGAAGGATTTAGGTCGCTGCTTATTGAACCTTTCCAGCCAAGTGAGTGGCTTAAGTGCTAGAGTAGGAGGAGGGTTGTCCTAATTTTGGTGCTGATTATGAGTGGCTTGAACCTCAGTACGAATCTCATTTCTGAGTTGGGGAAGTAAAGCTTGCAGAGTAGCTTGGATGGCTGCCTGTATGTCGGGCTCACGTGTGTTAACCATCTGACAGTTTAAAACAAAATGCAATGATTAATCTGATTAGAACATAAGATAAGCATGAGAAAATAATGCATGAAACAGTTTATGAAGGCATAGCCAACAAAAATGACATGAGTTTGGGTGAACACCTAGGGGTCGGTTCACTAAAACAAAATTGACATGACAAGAGTGAACGCCTATAGGTCGGTTCACTAAAACAAAATTTGACATAACGAGGGTGAACGCCTGTGGGTCGGCTCACCAAAACAAAATGATTCAAATAAAAGCACATGCGACTAAATATGGCCAGTCATGTACCAACCATTACTTAGTCAAAATACCTGCAACAATGATACATGGAACAAATGCATGAAAACAAACGGTCAGTTTTAGGAAGACACTGATGACTGCCCACTAGTCACAGGTCAAGTTTTTAGAGCCTACAGGACGAAACCTTGGCTCTGATACCACAATTGTAACACCTCATTTTGATAAATGGAATATCACAGTATAATTATGACGTGTCATCAAAGCATGCAAGGTAAATTTCTAAAACATTTAATGACCATAAAGGGAAATACCGAAATCAAACATCGGTAGTCCAACATAAGCTCACACACATGAATATAAGTACTGAAAGAATAGGACTAAACAATTTCTAAAAGAACTAATGTATGAAAATGCATAAGACAAATGAGGTTGGATAGCTTCCGTCCAGATGCACATACTCTCAAAGTCCTAAGTGCTTCCCTGAGTACCTGCTGTTTGGGAACATGAAAAGGAAACGACTGAGCAAAACGCCCAGTGACCGGATATTTAACATAGTATGAATGATATAAGCATAACAAATACTAATAGCAACGGAAATGTATAAGTCATGGAAAACCTGGTACATTTTTATAAAACTGGTTTTATATTTTGAAAAGACTTATGTTTTTATATGAAAACTGTACTTTAATTAGCCAAGAGCCCATATAGGTCATGAGATATCACCGTGCATGAATACAAAGAGGGGTGACCTCATCATGCAATTAGAGGGGTTGCCTATAATTGTATTAGTATGGGTAGGAGGGATCAACTTCTTATGAAGGATGCAAGGCACACACCACATTCACCATGAAAATCCTATAAAACATGTAACTAGGATGCACCCATACGCCCCACATGATAATATAAATAAGTGGCCAAAAATGAAAGGGACGCCACGAGAAATCACTCCGTCCTGGGGAAGTCATAACACTGGTGCCTCTAGTGTTATGGTTATGGTACCTCCATAACTAGATGACGTGACATGCATGTATATATAGCTCAAGCATTTAAATCAAAACATAAGCATTCAAAACATATAAAATAACTGGGGAAAACAGTTAGCTGCAAACGAGCAATGCTAATCATACATATAAAGGAATGTCCATACTGAAGGACGGAATATCCGTACCTTAAGTCTAGTGAACGATGAAAGATGAAAAGATGGAAAGTCCTACTCCGACTTCACGAGTACTACATAAATAAGGGACATGTATGAGTTGTCTGACTACTGAGTGTGTTACTGGCTCTTGTGTGTTCTTAACTTATTTTATATGTCCTTGTTATGTTTTACTATTTTAAATGTTATCTTGTATTTATTCATGTATTATGATTATGTATTTCATGTGTTATTGTATTACTATACTTGTAGTGTAATAATAAGTAACTATCTAAAACAACATGTTTCCAAAAATAGAAAGTTTCTAAAAGTAGAAAGTTTTCAAAAATAGAAAGTTTCCAAAAATAGAAAGTTTCCAAAAATAGAAAGTTTCCAAAAATAGAAAGTTTCCAAAAATAGAGAGTTTCCAAAAATAGAAAGTTTCGAAAAATAGAAAGTTTCCAAAAATAGTAAGTTTCCTAAGATAGAAAGTTTTTATAATAGAAATAAGCTAGATTAATAAGTCTACAAATATAAGCTAGTGCTTATTAGTCATAAGTTATAAGTCATGATAAATTATTAGTAAAGTATATTAAATTAAATACTGAAGCTAAACTTATTATTAATTAATAATGATAAAGCATGGATTATTAATTAATAAAATGTCATGGTCCATTTAATAAACATTACCGTATATAATTTAATTAAATTAAGTCATGGTTTAATCTAATTAAGTCTAATAAAATACTTAGGTTATACATGTATTATTAATTTTAATAATAAACCTAAGTCATGGTTTTTAATTAATTATGCCTAAAATAAATACTTAAGTTATAACATGTTTGATTTAGTTAAATAAAATAACCTAAGTCATGATTTTAAATTAATTAATTAATTAAGCATGTAAATTAATTTAATTAATTTAATTAATAAAACATTACAACCAAATATACCCGAGCCTTAAACCCGAGAAAACAAAACCTGACACCAACTCACTACCACACAGCCACGTTGGTGGTGGTGGCCAGTGGCTGTGTAGCCGGCGGCTGCAGCCCTGGTTGCCGCTGGTGGCCGCTGTTCCCACCACCTAACGAAAGTGGCCACCGGCACATGCCGGTTCCCACTGTTTGACCGAGATTCCCACTGTGGGGGTCTCGCTTTGATGTTGTCCGAACAAAAACACCACCGAGCCCCATGTGGGGTCTCGGCTGGTGGTCGCGAAGAGACACCGAGAGCCATAAGCTCTCGGTTTGTATGCCGAACCCAAAACCAAACCAAACAAAACCCTTTTCTTGTTTAATCATTAACCATTAACATGTTTTAATTATGTTTTTAAAGGTGGAACACACATGAACATAATTAAAATTAAAAGAATAAAAAGATAAAGGTTTATGTTAAATACCAATCACGTGGACGAATAAAGGTTGGGAACACGAACACGAATACGTAAGAATTTAAGATCAAAACTAAAAAACACTCCCTTTTGTCTCCTTGTGATGCCGCGGACAAAAGAACACATAAAGGGGCTAGGTTTGGTTTATATCTGGCTAAAAGAATGCACAATGAATCTTTCCCTTGGATAACTTGGTTACACATGGATTTTTAAAACGGACCGGGCCAAGAGGCCCTTGTCCTTCTCTCCTTGCCGCGACACACACACACAAGTGAAGGTTTATAAACATCATAACGATTATATAAAACCATAAACGAGATCAAAGCACACATATAGCGAAAGCGATTTAACAAGATCATAATTAACACAATTATAATTAATTGAATTAGGGTTACATACCGTTACGCTAAAGCAAATCCACAAGACGAAGAACGAATCACCAATTAGGGTTTATAACGAACACCACCAAGATATAGTCTAAAGTAAGACTATATTACGATCTTGTACACACGCAATTCAACGAGCTAACCGTGATTCTAGCACGTGTAAACCGAGCTACAACGCTTGTACGAAATCTACCCAACAACCCTAGAGAGGGGCTTGGACTAGATTATAAGTAAAATTGATCAAACAAGAAAACCAACCAAAACCCTTGTGTGGGTTTACCTTGCGATCACAAAAGAGAGAAGGGAGGGAGAGATTTGTGTGTCTTGAATTATGAGGTGGGGTGTTGTTTATATAGACCTAACTCTTGTAGTCTTAAACAAATAAAAGGAAAGTTTTTCCCCTTTCCCTTTTGCCTCCATAACCGACGGCCCAACACCACTTAGGGGTGTTCCAGAATCTTCCATCCTTCTTTCTATTTATTCTACTTACTATAAATTCATTAACGCTTGTTAATACTTAACTCTTAATTATTTAACGATCGTTAAAGTTATATCTCGGTTTAATTTAATAAATACATAAATATATATTTATTAAATAAATTAATAAATACAATAAATAGATTTATAAAATAAATCAACTCTTTACGTATTGTGTGCAATCTTGTAATCTCGAGTTCGATCCTATCACACGACTATTAAATATAAGTCCATAAACTTCCAGCTCCCACTTGGACATATTTCGAATATCGTGATTACATTGACTAGCGGCTAGTTACACTTAGCAATGTCTCTAGTACAACTCGAGTAAGGTCTCCTGGATAAAACCTTTTAATGATTCATCATTATTATTATCCTTTTATTTCTAATACAACGTTAATAAGGATTGTTGATCCCAAACTTAGATCGATTAAGCTTTGTGTATACGAGATTAGATCAAGTACTACACGTAGAGAAACCTTTGCTTATGAATAAAGTAACTAAGTGTTATGCGGAATTAACACTTAATCTAAAACACAAAGATGTTAAACAAACTTTCACTTGTATTAGGATGATCGTACTTGATTACAATGAAAGAGATTTAACTTGCGAATACTTATGAAAACTGATGATTAACTTTAACCTAAAAGATCTTCTTTTATAGATTAAGAAGTCTTGTACAATAAGCTACGAATCAACTATTCTAGGTAAAGATAATAATAGAAAATACAATGTCGAGCTTATCTTTACCATACACATATAAAGAAACAAATAAACAAAAAGATTCGTATGAAGATATATTCCATCAGTGTCAATCTTCAAGGCTGTCAGCGTTGACTTCTTCAATGTCAACGCTTGGCTGTCAGCGTCCAATGTCATCTTATCAGCGTTGACATTCTTCTTATCAGCGTCTAGTGAACTGACCCATAATTTATTCCCAACAATCCTCCCCTAAACTTGATATCTATTCCAATGATCAAGTTTCTGAATAAAAACTTAAGGCTTAGGAGGAATCTTGCAAAAACTTCTTATGTTGGTGATAAACATATCTAATCAAGTCCTTGGCCACGTCACTAGTATAATCAATCTCCAAGGGTGTCTCTAGCATCTTCTCCAACACTTCTTTGGACAAGAAATAATCAGCATCCACAAGTAGATACTCTGAAAACTTTGTAGAGCTCAAATGAAATACACCACAAGTAGAATAAAGCCTCCAATGAAGATTACTGAGATCATCTTCAAGATCCTTCCATATGGCAGGATCTGCTTCTCTTGGACCACACAAAGTCAAAAATGTGTTCCAAAGTCTTATTCCATTTGCTGAAGTAGGTGCTTCAGCTGTATACTTGGCCTCTATTAATCTCCATAGATGCACCAAGTCTTCTCTGTCTATGCTTGCAAAGATAGAAATAACTGAAGTGAAAGTATGTACCTCCTTTCCAAATCTGCCAATCTTCCAAAATCCACAATCATCTTCATCAAAACTTATGATTGGATTTCTGTCATCTAGAGGTACTACATTAACCAAATCTGAAGCTTCCAATGGAGAAAGCTTGAGATGCTTCCTTATGACACCTTCAGTTGGATAATACACATCCATATCTTTGGGAAATTGGAGAGGATCTCCTTTCTTCACTGGTCTTTGAGCAATCCTCATCTCCTTTTGAATCTGCATTTCCTCAGCAAGCTCTTGTTTCCTTTCTTCTGAAAGAAACTGGTAGACATTATTTTCTTGCACATTCCTCCAAATAGGATGTGCCCTATACTCTAACTCCTCAAAAGATAAAGCCAGCAACTTCTTGTATGTCCATCTAGGTTGATGGCATCTAAGCAACTTGTAATACAACTGCCTTCTATCTCTTTTGAGCCAAGTCTTGACCTCTTGTGCATTAAACCTCAAAATCACCTTTATGTCATCTTGTACCCTGAGAAGAACTTCCAACCCCCAAATTTGATCTGACAAACTCATCCCTGGGTTGTCCATAACCTTGTCTTCCCAAGCATGGTACATTCTGGTGATTTCAGGAAGGTCCCAATCAATCTGATTCTTCAAATCATTCAATCTTTCCCTTGCTAACTCATCCCCATATTCAAGTCTTTCTGGATCTTCAATAATTTGAACACTTGAATCTGAGCTATCTCCTTCTTTGTCATCACCACTCTCTTCCTCACTCTCAGAAGTGGCAACAAATGGTGATCTACCACTCTTCTTCAAATCTCTTTCCAAAAGTTGTGCAGCCAACTGTTCATCAAATGCAATTTGTGCTGCATCTTTCTTTGGAACCTCTTCTTCGACCAATTTTCCTTTACCTTTGTCTTTTGGATCAATAATAGGTAAGGTAGAAGAAGAAACCTGTGTGGACACATCTTTGATGATTGTTGATGACTGGAATACATCAACACCACCTGCAACTTCGTCAGCGTTCAAGTTACCTCTATCAGCGCCACGATTACCTTTATCAGCGCTGGATGTGTCAGCGTTCAAACCTGTATCAGCGCCCATTGTTTCTTTGAAAGATCCTTCCAAGTTTAATGGTGTCACCTTGGATGTATCAATAACGGGATGCTGCTTCAGACATGTAAGAGCTTCAGCAATACCTAAAGATTCACTAAATTGTGAACTCTTCTCACTGGCTGTATGAATCAGCTCATCCTCTTCATCCTCTTCATCCTCCCCTTTGGAAGATTCCTCCATTAGACTCCTGCTACTTGGATTCTCCAAAACAGTTACCCGCTCCCTCAATACTTGGAGTTCGCGGCCCTGAGTGTTGACAATTTGTACAAGGCTGACATTTTGCTTTTGCAAGCTAATGACAGCAGCCGTCAATTCAGTCAATGTCATAGGTTCCAATCTGCCCTCAGCTAGAATGGGGATTTGACCTCCCAAAATAGAATCATAGGGCAAGGATGAGGTCTTAATGATGTTGGGACTGTCTTGACCAGCATCTAAGCCTGTGTCAATAGCCCCAGCCTCATCCATGTCACCAGCCACACTTGTGGAGGTGGTTCTCTCTGCAACAAGGCTAGGACCACTAGAGGAGAACACTCCAGTAGTCCTTTGGCGTTTATTCAACCTAGATTGTAATGGGGTGGAAGATGAAGTAGATTGTGTGGGTGTGGGTTGGTTAAGGGGTGTTTGGGATTGTTCAGGGATGGTATCAGCGTTGGGATTGGCTGTGTCAGCGCCAACATTTTGAGTGTCAGCGTTGGGTTGGTCAATGTCCATGTGGTCTGGTGAAGGTAATGGTTCATGAATAGGCTCAAGTTGAGGTGCAGGGTCTGGGTGTGGTTGAGCAGCCTGAATTACTTCAAGCATGGCTTGGGTGAGAGGTATGGATCTGTTTGTGGAGCTCATTTTGGCAAAAATGGTTTTTTGTTGTCTAGGGATCTCATAAAAAGTGTCATGATCCCTAGTACAATATTCTTGTAAATCAAAGACCATTTGCAAAAATCTTGGGTAAGCCAAAGTCATTTTACTTCCTTTATTTTTACACATCCCTTCAAAAATCATTTTTGAAAAATTATACTTAAGCCCACGTGTTATACAAACCAAAGCACTTGCAATTGACCTGTTTATTTCATTAAAAGAAGTACATTTTGGACTTAAGCATTGTAAAAGGACATGTATCAAATATTTCCAGTCAGAGGGAAATTCCTGCTTATGATATTTATTTAAAGTGACACCAGCAGGAATAGGATAACCCAATTCCCTAAGACCTTGTTCTATTGTTGCAATGGCAAGGGTAGTCACACCATCAGCGTCATCAAGACGCAAAGCTTGGCGAACCAAAGCTTCAGTGACCACCCATGTTCTTCCATGAACAGTAGATGTTAATGTGGTCACTCCATTAGCTGTTGTGGAACTAGCATCATTCCAAAACTGTCTAATGTGTGCGACAGGGACTAATGGTGTATGAGAAAGTGCATACCTTAATGAGGATGCATTTAAAAATGCCACCATTTGTGAATACTGAGGGAACAAATCATTATCAGCAGTCAAGTAAGCTACCATATTATGTTGGCTCTTGAACTCCAATGTTAAATTCTTTGAGTTGAACTTGGGTGCCATGTTTGAAAGCTGTTTAGGTTATGTGATATGGGAAAAATCTAGGAGAAAAATGTTAGACAAGAAAATATGAATACCCAGAATAAAAAGATTAGCCAAATTTATAGGAGAGATGCATGATTTTGATTGGTCAAAAATGAGGCAGTTATATTCAAAAAGCAATGATGAAAATATTGAATCAAATATAACTTATCTCATGCATTAATTAAAAGTAACAACTCCCCAAAATTACGGCCAAAGATTAGTCAAAAATAACAACTGGGTAGGGCCCACTAGGTGTCAACGGTCAAAAATAGCCCATCAGCGCCCAACGGCTATATTTTCTTGTCAGCGTTTGCCTAAAGCCTTGTCAGCGTCACGATTGGACGTAACAGCGTTTGGAGAAAAACTTGTCAGCGTCTAAAAATAAAAATAAAAATATTCAAAAAGAAAAAGACCTTAACAAAGTAATTTATCCTAAGGGAAATATCTTACAAGTTGATAATAATTACTGGGCGGCAAGCACTGTCCATTTATGCACACTTGCTTAAGCAAGATAGACACAAATGTCCTCTAGAGTCCCTTGCTAACCAAAATACTTACCAACAAAGTTATTTCATAAAATTCTTTGTAACTCCCAGGTAAACCCATAACAAAACTATTCCCAAGTCTCCCATCAGACCATAACCAATTCTAGGCCAAAAATGTCTTGGCAGCATGCATAGTTTGTCAACTTTGCATGCTACAGTGCCTCATGGTTTAGTAAAACTAACCCATACTCACCTGTGGACACAATCTAGAATTGTGATGAGAGTATTATAAGAATACCCAAAAGTCCTAAAGGTTCCTTAAACCTCCCCTCAAACTATGATACATGAGTTTCTCAAAATATATATGAACATTAAAAATTTATGTCAAGATAGGAATATAAATATTCCAACCATCATCCATAAACAAAAACATGTCCAAATAGCTCGTCAAAGATCCATAAGCAACTCTGTATCCAATGGCATAAAGCTACCACCACCTACACATTTAGATTGAAAACCACAAAACTAACATTTGTTGCTGACAGCGCCCCGACAACACTTATCAGCGTTGAAGGAACTCTTGTCAGCGTTAGACAATAATATCTCCAACAACGGCAAAATAACACTTGACAGCGTTACATTTACCTTTGTCAGTGTTAGAAAAATAAAGTGGAAAATCTAAATCATCACAAAGACCAATAACAATGCATTATCCTGTACATACTTTTACAAAAAGGTTCCAAAACACATATTAAGTGAGATTAACCATTCCAATATTTGTTACCAAATATTGAAATCTTCCAGCATCAAAAGGTTTAGTTAATAAATCAGCCACATTATCTTCTGTGGCTACCCTATCTGGTTGTATTAAACCTTTCTCAAAGCAATCTCTTATAAAATGATGTCTAATTTCTATGTGTTTGGTTTTAGAATGATGTACAGGATTTTTAATAATGCATAAAGTACTGTTATTGTCTACAAAAATTTTGGTATGCATAAAATTGTACCCATAATCCAACAGTTGGTTCTGAATCCATAAGACTTGTCCACAACAAGCAGCTGCAGCGACATATTCTGCTTCAGTTGTAGAGTTTGCCACCACTGTTTGTTTCTTGCATTGCCAAGATATCAGTCTACTCCCAAGAAATTGGCATCCACCAGTTGTGGATTTTCTATCAAACTTGTCACCACCATAGTCACTGTCTGAATATGCAATAAGCTCCAATGGAGAATCTTTTGGGTACCACAAGCCAAGATCTGGATAACATCTTAGGTACCTAAAAATTCTCTTCACAGCAAAAAGGTGACATTCTTTGGGAGTCACTTGATGGCGTGCACAAGCACACACAGCAAACATGATGTCAGGTCTTGAGGCTGTAAGATACATCAATGACCCAATCATTGATCTATAGTGCCTAACATCCACATCCTTTCCAGCTCCAGTCCCATCCTCCAACGCCATCAATTTGTTGAACAGCAACCATGGCCTTGGGATCTTGGCTCTTAACCATTTGACTTGAGGGCTTACCAGCATCAGATCTTCTTGGAGATCTACATTCCCTCATAAAGTGCCCCATCCGATGACAATTGTAGCACTCAACCTTTGATTTGTCAAATCCAGCAACATCCTTAGCATTAAAGGTCATCTTCTTCTTGAACCTTTTATTAAACCTGTTTG
The DNA here is from genome assembly GCA_025667525.1 of Glebionis coronaria. Taxonomy (NCBI): domain Eukaryota; kingdom Viridiplantae; phylum Streptophyta; class Magnoliopsida; order Asterales; family Asteraceae; genus Glebionis; species Glebionis coronaria. The sequence continues at coordinate 191,670,508 of CM046877.1, read as the reverse complement.
CTCTTAAACTTACAAGAGCCATAGTCCACTTGAGGTCCATCTCTTCCAATTGTTCATCACTTATCTGCTCAAGATCTTCATATGTAATCCTTGAATCACTGGGCAAAGAAGCAATGAATGCACACACAGTATCTAGATCTAAACCAGCAGGCTTAATTCTATCAGCGCCAAAGTTGTGTGTGTCAGCGCTTGAGTATAAAGCGTTGACAGGATATGATCTAGCGTTGACAGACTGAGATCCAGCGTTGACACATTGAGATCCAGTGGCTGGATGTCCATAGAAGTTCATGGAATCAAATTGGCCTTCACTTTGTGAGAAGAAGGCCATGTTACTACTGGAAGATTTATTATCACTATCCAAAAGCCATTCATTCTCCAACAGTCTTAGTTTGTTGAAGATGTCATCAAACCTGGAGGTCTTGTGGGTGTTATTGACAAGAATGGATCTTGTCTCAATCTTCCATACATCACCAAGGCTTTTGAGAAAAGTAGCATTCAAGTCAGGGTCATCAATCTGTGTTCCCATGAAGGAAAGTTGACTTGTGATGTCAAGCAATCTACTTCTCACACTGCTGAGATTCTCATTTGGTTGAGCCTTAAAGACAGCATACTCATGCATGAGTTGCTTCTTCTTTTCATCTTTTGTGTCAGCATTGCCACCATGTGCTACTTCAAGAGCTTCCCAAAGCTCTTTTGCAGACTCAAAGCGTTTGTACTTGTGCTGATTCTCATGACCTAGGGCGTGTTTCATGATGTTCAAGATTTTCATGTCCACCCTTTTCTTGGCTATATCTTCAACAGATACAGCTCTTCCATCTTCAGGCTTTTCCTTCTTATCAGCTTCAGGACAATTAGGAAGAGCTACCCTTGCGGCAATAGCAGCAGCAATCTTTTGAGCTTTGTTGAATGTGTTCCCATATTCAACAATCTCCCAAAGAGTGTAGTCATGGATGGCTATATATTGCTCAAAATTAGACTTCCAAAGCTCGAAGTTCCTGGCATCAAACATGGGAATTTTGATACTAGGGTTTGTGGAGTTGTTTTGTAGCAAAGCAGAAGGCTGATTTGTGCCAGACATGATGTTTTTAGGGTTTTGAGAGATTTAGGGTTTTTAGGGTTTGGTGTTTTAGGGTTCTTGCGTTACTTAAAGATCAAAAGTTTCTCAACAAGCTCTGATACCACTTGTTGATCCCAAACTTAGATCGATTAAGCTTTGTGTATACGAGATTAGATCAAGTACTACACGTAGAGAAACCTTTGCTTATGAATAAAGTAACTAAGTGTTATGCGGAATTAACACTTAATCTAAAACACAAAGATGTTAAACAAACTTTCACTTGTATTAGGATGATCGTACTTGATTACAATGAAAGAGATTTAACTTGCGAATACTTATGAAAACTGATGATTAACTTTAACCTAAAAGATCTTCTTTTATAGATTAAGAAGTCTTGTACAATAAGCTACGAATCAACTATTCTAGGTAAAGATAATAATAGAAAATACAATGTCGAGCTTATCTTTACCATACACATATAAAGAAACAAATAAACAAAAAGATTCGTATGAAGATATATTCCATCAGTGTCAATCTTCAAGGCTGTCAGCGTTGACTTCTTCAATGTCAACGCTTGGCTGTCAGCGTCCAATGTCATCTTATCAGCGTTGACATTCTTCTTATCAGCGTCTAGTGAACTGACCCATAATTTATTCCCAACAAGGATATGGATCTCAGTCATTCCTTTCATTAACCATTCTGTTTCTCGTTTACAGATTCAACAAGATTACCAAAACAAATTTGGGTGTGGCCACACAAACATCTTACTAAGCTCACGAGGGGTCCAGCTGTATTAAACTCCAAAACAAAATTGGAGGAAATAAATCCCATATTGACTACGAGCAAATCTAATGAATTTTGCAACACTTCCAAAAATAATCCTTATAGCTACTAGTTACGTTTAGCGTTAGATTATTCCATAGAGATGCACTAGATTCATAACAGTTTCCTAGTATCTCAAGTCTAAGGATAACTATTTATGATTTACTCGATGACAAAGATCCACAAAGTAAAATCATATAGTTGGGATAAGTCCAATATTCAATTCATCGAATATCATCCAAAATCGATCAATATACTTTCAAGTATACTCTATTGCTATTTTGATTTGTGTTAATTTAATAATATTCCCATATTATTAATCGACAACAGACATTTAGTATAACAATTTATTCATGGATTAAAACATGTAAAATAGGATACAAAATTTAGTAATAAGAATAAACGAAACCTAATCTTTATTTTATTAAACAATAATGTCATAACATCCTTTAGCCAAATACTAATCACAAATTTATTGCATGAGTTCGCTAGCTAGTTGCAGCCCAATCGCCTTGGCATGCTTAACTACCTTTGGTCTAGGAAAAGCCTTAGTTAAAGGATCAGCTACGTTATCATCCGTATGAACTTTTATTAATTTGATTTGAAGAGTTTCAACTTGTTCTCGGACGTAGTGATGCCTACGTTTAAAGTTTCTGGCGCCTTTCATGACTCCAGAATCATTGGTGAATATGATTGCGGCAGAATTGTCCCAATACATATTTATTAGGTTCTTTTATTGCAAGCATCATCCCAAGATCTCCAATAAATTTCCCAATCCAAACCACATTTAGTTATGTATATGGCTTCCTCCTGAATACCAAAACATTTCTTTCGTACTCCTCAAATACTTTAGAATGTGTTTAACAACAGTACAGTAGAGCTTCCCTGGATTCTGTTGGTATCGACTGGCCAAGTTCTGAGCAAACGCCACATCAGGCCTTGTACATCTAACAGCATACATAATAGATCCTATAGTCGAAGCGTAAGGCACCTTCTGCATGTATGCCTCCTCTTCAAGATTAGATGCATCCATCTCATGACTCAGATTATGCTTAACTTCCATAGGTTGAAAACCTTTCTTGAAATTATGCATATTATACTTCTTCAATATCTTATCTGTATAAGCATCTTGACTTAGACCAATTAACCGTCTTTTCCTATCCCGATAGATCTTAATTCCCAGAATGTATGCAGCTTCTCCTAATCCTTCATAGAAAAACATTTACCAAGATAATCCTTAACAACTTTAAGTCTTGGAATGGTAGTTCCCCTGATTAATATGTCATCAACATATAGGACTAGAAATACTACATCACTCCCACTAGCTTTGCGATATACACATGGCTCATCACGATTTTGAATAAATCCAAACTTTTTTATTTCTACATTAAATCACTTATTCCATTAACGTGATGCTTGCTTCAAACCATAAATGGATCTTTGTAGTTTGCACACGTGTCTTGGATTCTCAGGATCAACAGGCCCTTTTGGTTGTTGCATATAGATGTCTTAATCTAAGCGACCGTTCAAGAAGGCAGTTTTAACATCCATTTGCCATATCTCATAGTCATGGTATGCTGCTATAGCTATGAGAATCCTAATATCTCTTAAGTCTGCTACGGGAGAAAATGTCTCCTCGTAGTCTACGCCAAAAGTTTGAGTAAAACCTTTAGCTACTAAACGAGCTTTATAGGATTGTACTTTTCCATCCATGTCGGTTTTCTTCTTGTATATCCACTTATGTATCACTACTTTAGCATTTGGTGGTGGATCTACAAGAATCCAAACATCATTTACTTTCATGGATTTCATTTCCTCATCCATAGCAACCATCCACTTATCCATCTCAGGATAAAGTATGGCGGATTTATAATTAGCAGGTTCACCAAGATCCCCTACTTCATAATCATCCTGTATGTTAAGACATATATTGCTATTTGCGTTTTTAATCCTTGCGGATCTACGCAAAGGAACTAATTCTGGTGGAACTGCCAGACTTTCTAGTTCTACAGGAATTATATCGCTAGTGTTTTTAGAAGGTAATGTATCTATATGACTCTCTTGAAGATCATAATTTCTCCCACGTAATTCTTGATTTACAAGATCACATTCAAGGAATTCTCCATACCTAGCAACAATCACTTTGTTCTCAGGTGGATTATAAAAGTAGTAACCCATAGTTTCCTTAGGGTATCCTACAAAGATACATTTTACAGATCGTTGTTGGAGTTTATCGCCCGAGTTACGTTTAACATACGTCTCGCAACCCTAGACATTTAAATAAGACAAATCCGGATTCTTGCCATGCCATAGTTCATATGGTGTCTTATCGACCTTCTTTGTGGGAACCATATTTAAAATGCGAACATCAGACTCTAAAGCATAATCCCAAAAGGATAAAGGTAAAGTTGTAAGATTAAACATAGATCGTACCATATCTAATAATGTACGATTTCTCCTTTCGGATACACCATTTTGTTGTGGAGTATAGGGAGAATTAAGATGCTTAACAATTCCATTCTGATAGGTGTGTAAACACCCATCCTTTTTACCACTTAATTACAATAATAACCGAGCCAAAACGTATATTTTATGTCATTTATGTCGGAATTATGCGTGGTTTGTGTTTTTGTTGTGATTTAGGACGAAATTGTGAAAAGGGAGAAAACACGGGCATTCACGGGCTTTTATCAAAGAAAAAGACAAAATACGAAGTCAAGAAATCAAGAGTGCAAAAAGAACAGAAGTCCAAGACCAATTCTGAAGATTTATCAAAGAAAAAGTCAAAAGACGTAAGTTTACTAAAAGCCGAAGAACTCGAGTCTAAATTATTGAAGAATTAAAATACGAGTTTAAAGAAATCCCGAGACAAAGTCATTAAGTCAAAAGATTAAGAAGACAATGACTTAAGCATGCAATTAAAGAAAGAAGAAAGAGGGGAGGAAGCTTCCTAAGCACCTCATAATCCTCCCCTATAAATAGATTAGGATTTCATTCATTTTTCTCTTGTTGGCTAGAGTGGCACTAGTTCTTCCACCTTTAATTTTGTGCACATTTAATTTTCATGTCAATTTAAATACTTGTCTTGCACCTTAAATACATTTAATTTCAAGTAAGTTTCCTTTTAATTCTTGTCAATCTTTATTTTTATTGTTCATCTCCTATCTACCTTTCTTTAATCTTTGATCTTCATGTTTATGTTTTTGAGTTTTTATTGATTAAAGTGGGTTTTGATTATTTTGATTAGTTTTGTTAGTTTGATTGATTTGGATTGTTTGCTTATGATTAGTAGATGTTATTTGCTTAGTTTGATTTAATTTTTTGTTTGATTTTGATTGATCTAGATTAGATTCGTGTTATTTTTCTTGTTCCGTGTTCTTCGTTCTTCTTGTTTTCCCAGGTACATTCCAAATCAAAGTGTTGTTCAAGAAGTTCCGGATCAAGGGTTGTTCATCCGGAATATTAGACATTCCGGATCAGTAGTGTTTATTAGGAATAATTTATTATTCCGGATCAAACCTTTCATTCGGAATACCAAACGTTCCGGATCAGCCTTTCATTCCGAATCAACCAAACATTCCGGATCAGTGAAAGTTCTGAATCAAGGAGATATTCCAGATCAAGGAGTTTTATTCGGAATAATTAATTATTCCGGATCAAGGTCTTCATCCGGAATCTTCAACATTCCGGATCAAGGGAATTCATTCGGAAAATATTCCGGATCAGGAACATTCAGGATCAAGCTTAAGTATTCCGAATCAAGACTTTATTCCGGATAAGTGACATATTCCGGATAAAGGATTTATTCCGGATCAAGGATTTTGGTTAATATTCAGAGTGAAGAAGAATCATTCCGAACGAAGGTGACATTCCGGATGAGTGATTATTCCGAACGAAGGTTTATTCCGGATGAGCTGTTTTCAGGTTCTTTTTAATTTCAGTTTTTAACTTTCTGTTTTTAATTTTCAAGCTTTACTTTTCCCGCCTTTTTACTTAGTTGCAATTTAAGTTTATTTGCCTTAGATTTATTTTAGCCTTGCCTTAGTTTTAAGTTTTAGTTGCGTTTTAAGTTTGCCTTAGATAGATTTAAGTTTGCGTTATTTACTTTTAGTGCCTTTTATTTTCCGCCACGCTTTTAAATTCCCGCCATTTATTTTAAATTAGATTTAGATTTAAATTAACGTCATTTACTTTAAAGTTTTGCACACTTTTAATTACTACAACCACACAACTATTTGTTTCACCAAAGAACGACTGAGTCGCATAGATAACCAGGATCAATTCGACTAGACCACTATAACGAACTTTTTACATGCAAAAATCGAGTTATCAAATGGCGCCGGTGCCGCCTCTTTTCGTAAAGATTAATGGTTTTCTGTGAGAGATGCGTTGCTTTTTCGGATCCGTTCACTCGTGAACGTTATTTTTCGTGTCAAAATTCTTCAAAAAAATCCCAAAAACATCTGAAAAATCATAAAAAGCATTTCTTTTTCATAGTTTTGCACCAAAAATATTCCTCTTTATCCTCTATTATGTTTAATTCTCTTCTTTACCCCTCTTATTTATAATTCTTCATGGATTCGTCTTGCGTACGGTGTGGGAGACCATGGCATGGTTTTCAAACATGTCAATGGTGTACTTGTGAGCGGTGTGGTTTTGATATCGACGATACACAATTTGGATTTTGTCCATTTTGCAATTCAACAAATTCATACTTCTCCTCTTACAATACTTTCTCACCTTCTCCCGTCTATGACAATCCTTATCCTCAAGATGCACCGGGGTTTTCTCCATACCCGTGGTACTATATTTGTGGGGGCCCTCACGATGCTTCTTCTTGTGATCCGTCGAAGGTCTTTGAGAAAGTTTCGTGCTATCATCCCAGTGTGTATAACTTTGAGCCCCCACGTCACACCGTCAATCATCAACCCTTTTGTGCACTTCCTCCTGAGCAAATGGCCACACTTTTTGACAACTTTCAAAAGGTTCAAGAAGCTTGCAACAAGATCATGGAGAAATGTCAAGCGGATCAGCAACAAGAGCAAGTATCTAACCTTAATGCTTATACTCCTCCTCTTGTGCCTCCATATTATTATGATAGTGATGACGATGAGAGTCTTATTTCGTGGAACGATGAGAATTCTATTCCTTATCCCGACTTGCCGGCTCTGGATCCTAAGGATTCAACCATCCTAAGGGATGAGGATATTATCACAATTCCTGCAAAGGAATCCGACGAATTCATAAAGTCTAGTGCTGATAACCTTGTCCCAGTTCTAAGTGAATCTGAGTTGACATCCGACAGTGACGATGAGTATGATGCACTTTCTTCTGATGATATTCCTTCCACCAACACTTTGGGAGAGGATTCTATGGCTTTCTCTAATCCTCTTTTTGATCAAGATGATGATTTTACTTCTAGTGATGACGAGTCACTATCTGATGAAGACGTTCCGAAGGAAACTTTCAAGATTTATTCGAACCCTTTATTTGATTTTGATGACGCTTACATATCTAGTGAGGTGAATCCTCTCTTTGACGAAGGGATTGAGGACATTGATAGCTCTTATTCTCCTGCTATTACTGAACATACTTTGTTAGCCATGCCCCTTCTATCGCTGAGGTGGAGAGTTCTGACTCTACTGGAAAGGTACCGCAGGTGGAAGGTAACTCTTCTCTTACTTCTCCTACTATATTGCCCCCTCATCCCACTGAATGCACGCCCAAGAGGGGTGATGTATCAATTTCACTCTCCGGGAAATAAGGATAAGTGCTTTGACCCGGGAGATGAAAATGACCATTCTATGATTGATAACCTTACGGCTTTGCCAATTGGTCAGCAACCATTTCCTTTGGAGGATGACAATGTGATTCCTTTACCCACCCCACCTCCCGTGGATCAATACTTCACATACTTCTCGTATGTTGAATGGACCTTTCTACCATTTAAGACTTATCCTCCCGCCTCCCCTTTGTTGATGTCAACCGGGAACGAGGACAAGGTCTTTGATCCCGGTATTACATTCGAGGCTTCCTCATGGACCATCTAATTCGGGGACGAGTCAGGCTCGTGACTCGGTTAACAAAAACAAGCGCTTCTCGGGAGGCAACCCGACTATCTATCTATCTTTTTCTTTGTTTTTACCATAAGTGTAGGGGGAGACCCGTTGGTGTTTGCTATTTCCTCTCTTCTACTATTCAGGGATTTGAGCGCTCAATGATCCACTCTTGATGATTTTTGACGACCGTGATTCCGTGTTCCCATTTTCCCGGTTCTATCCTAAACTCTTTTCGATTCACTATTTTATATTTTCCAATATTAAAGTAGGAATCTCGTTAGTTGTCTCTTCCTTAGCGAGATTTAAACAAAGTGCACAATGTCCTAAGTGTAGGGGAGTTTACTCCCACATGCTTAAACATTGAGGACAATGTTTATATTAAGTGTAGGGGGACTTCTATCGAAGTTAAGTGGCCTTTTCCTTGTATTTGTCCTCATTTTAACCGGAAAATCAATTTTTCGACATTTTTCAAAATTTTTGATCTATTTTGGCCTATTAGTTTTTCCTTTTGTATAGTTTTTTTTCTTTCTTTACTAGAATAAATTTTAATAAAGTGGTTTTAATTTTCAAATGTTGTGAATCTTTTGACTCAACCCGAGTTTACTTATCTAAGTTACTCTAGCTAGTATCCTTAACGTGTTTAAGTCAAGTTTTGCTAGGCTTTTATATAGGGAGATATAAAACGCGAAAGTCTTAACTCTCACGGGTTAAGAACAAGAACTTTTTGCAAGTTCCTATAATTGATCCTAGAGAGTCGTTTATCAAGGAAACTTTAAAATGCGATTTCTAAACTTGAAAAAGTCCAAGAGTTTGCAAGATCCTATAGACGACTCGAAAACCCAAAACTTTGATTTAATAGGCTAAGCATCCACGAGTCTCATTCCTTGAGATTTTAAACTGTGGAGAACGAGAGATGATAGAGTCAATTATAAGTTTGGTATTCTTTCGTGAATTTATGTGAGTTAATTATGAGCCTATTCTCCCATCGCTTGCTAATAAATTTTATCTGCAATAAATAAGGTTGTACAATTTGAAAAGTTACTTAGCTTCTAGCCCAAGATCGTCTAAAAGTTGCTCGGTATGGATTAGAGTTCATAGCCAAGGCATAACTTATTGAAGCGGGATGCAAAGATCGGCGAGTCCGAAAAGGCCTTAACAAGGCATGAGGGCTACATTTTGTTGCTAAAGATCCAAAAGTGATGTGAAGAATCATTTATCAAAGATCAATATGAAGGATCGAGACACACGACGAAAAGCAAATACTCCCGTAAAGATCATGGAGAAGTCTATCCAAAAAGGCCCTAACAAGGTATGAGGATAAATAGATCCAAGTCCTAAAAGGAGGCGGATCGTTGTATATCAAAATCCCAAATAAAGATTGGGGAAAAATGAAGAAGTCGTGGTCCAAATATGAAGAATCTCTCAAAACTTCAAGTGAAGAAATTTCTATTATGAAGAGAAGACCATTATTTCATGAACGTCTCTCAATATTTGAAGTATGAAGTCGCTGCCAAATATTGGTCCGAGAAAGGTCTCAAATCGCGAAGCGAGTTATGCCAAGATATGAACTTTATGAGGTCCCGAGAATCAGTTTTAAAAGATTTTGTCCTTTAGCTAACTATTGATTAAATCGTCCCACTTTATTTTCAGCCTAAATAACTATCAAAATAAGTCAACAATGCATCCTCGTGATCATTCAAGACAACAATAAAATATAAGAGATACACCTAGGATTAAGAGAGTCTAAGTAAATAATTGGCCCACATGAGTTCGTGTTAGTTTGCTAACTTATAATAACAATGATCTCGTTTTTAAGCTTGGTTTGGAGAAAGTGAAAACTTGAGGATGATGATCATTCATGACATTTCCAAAACCCTAAGGTATGCTTTTTATTTCTTTACTTTGAATGTTTATAATTTTCTATCTCTTTAATAAAGGCCAACGTGGATTGAATGTGATGAAAAGTGTAAACGTGCTTTGTAACTAATGCATTGCATGAGGACATTGCAATGGTCAAGTGTAGGGGATTTGATAGGTGTGTAAACACCCATCCTTTTTACCACTTAATTACAATAATAACCGAGCCAAAACGTATATTTTATGTCATTTATGTCGGAATTATGCGTGGTTTGTGTTTTTGTTGTGATTTAGGACGAAATTGTAAAAAGGGGAGAAAACACGCGCATTCACGGGCTTTTATCAAAGAAAAAGACAAAAGACGAAGTCAAGAAATCAAGAGTGCAAAAAGAACGGAAGTCCAAGACCAATTCTGAAGATTTATCGAAGAAAAAGTCAAAAGACGGAAGTTTACTAAAAGCCGAAGAACTCGAGTCTAAATTATTGAAGAATTAAAAGACGAGTTTAAAGAAATCTCGAGACAAAGTCATTAAGTCAAAAGATTAAGAAGACAAGGACTTAAGCATGCAATTAAAGAAAGAAGAAAGAAGGGAGGAAGCTTCCTAATCACATCCTAATCCTCCCTTATAAATAGATTAGGATTTGATGAGACTGCTTTTATACATAGTATCATCGTCCAAATCGGGCTTAAAATGCATTAAATATCATTAAAACTGCCAAATATATGCTCGTGTTTGTTGCTTGTGTATTTTAGGTACGGATATTGAGGAAATGACAAAAAGATCACAAGAATCGATCAAAAACGAACACGGGAAACGAAGCCGCACAATGAACCGGACCCGAATCAAGAATTTACAAAATGGTCCTTGAAGAATTGAATATTGTCAACATTGGTCCCTCATCTTTTTTATGACTTGGCATTTTATACCCTTGCAAAACTCATAAATTGCATTGAGGTCCCTTAAATGTCAAGAAATTACACTATGAGCCCTTGAAGAATGCCCAAATGACATTTGTGGTCCTTGTTTAAAGTTTGAGAATAGGCTGTGCCAAAATTGACAAGTGGAGCAAAGTTAATTATAAAGGAAAAAGGGGTATATTGCTGTTAGGCTTTGTTTGAAGAGTATTTGGAAAGTGAGGGGGCATTCCTGCCAAGACACTACAACCTTCCCCCACCAATCATGCCTCCACATCACCCCACCCCACCAATCACATCATACCACCTCACCACTCTCTCCACGTCACCCTTCCACCAACTGGTTTATTTAAATAAACCAGGGTCAACCAGTCAAACCCCCAACGTTTTCCCACTTAACACGTAATTTAAAAACTTAACCCCCAAAACTAAATCAAAACCCACCCTGCTAAAGTTCCTAATCCTATAAACCCTAAAACCTTAATCACTAAAAACAAAGGGGTTTTTGTTAATTTCTTCCAGAATGGTGATTAACCTCCACCCAAACCCATCCCCACTTTGATTCCCTACCCAGACACACCCATGTGTCCTGTAGGACCCTCCCCTGTCCCGTCTCTTTCACACAAAACCCCAAAGGAGACAGCATCAACGTCCTATATCCATTTCTTGGTCCCAAAGGACTGATAAACGTCTAGGATCATCGAACAACAGCTGGCATGTCAACATCCTTCACATGGAACCAATTTGACTATAATTCAATCAAAAATCAAGGGGCATTTTCGGATTTTCCTATCTAGGGTTTTAGTTTATGAATTTTTTATTCAAGTAGCACTAGAAGGTTCTGTTTAAGCCTATATAAGGAGGATGCAACATGTGCATACCCCTTTGTTCCAGATTTTTCTCATTAAAATTGTAATACCTTTTTAAATTGAATGAAAGTTGGTGTTTTGATTTAAATGTAATTCCTTTTCTTGTTTAAAAGTTGGTTTGTTTATTTGTGAAGAATCTGAGTTCCATCATTTATATTTTGTAAACACTTTGTGTTTGAGTTTTCAAAAAAGGTTTCAAAAAGGTTTTGATAATTTTTAGAAATCCAAGTTTCCAATGAAGTGAAAGTGGAATTGGATTTCTTGGATTCCTGAAGTTGTTCTTGTTTCAAAAACGTGTTCAAGATTTCAAGGTTGTTGTTTTCTAAGGTCTCAAGAAGATTTTTGAAGAAAAATCAGTTTTTCCAATTTTTTTGCTAAGCTTACTGTATCAAAAGCCATAAGCTACAAGCTTATGGCATTTTGATACTTGGAAATTTTTTGCTTGTTTGTTGTGGTGTGCAGGAAACAAGAAGGAGACAAGCTCCCATTCTCATCCATTTCTTTTCATTTTTTTGTACCAAGCACTTTGCATACCAGCATCCCAAAAGGATCAGCACAAGCCCGGGCTTGTTGGAGGTGGCTTTTCAGCCATTGTGGGACCTGGATGTGGGTCCCACAAGGTAAAACCCTTGTACCTTGTTTTCAGCTTTCATATTTGTGATTTATGTGAAAGTGCATAAAATGAGTTTAAATGTTAGTCCTTATGTTTGTTCATGCTTATTTTAGAATTATATTCATGTGTAGTTAGTTTTAAATCAGTTTCAAGAAGTTTTGATCTCATTTGGTTTGAAAAAAGTGGTTGCTGAAAATTAAAGGGGTGTTTGGATATTGGTTTTAGAATCATTTTATGAGTAGCTTATGGTTTAAAATCAGTCCTAATCTACTTGCCTTGGTAGATTTTTGTGTTATCAGTTTAATATGTTTAGGTTTGGTACCTTTTGGTGATTTTTGTATGCAAGTTTAAGTGAAAACATAGCTTAAAATCAGTAACTGCTTTTTGTGCATGTTTTTATGTGATTTTGACCTTCAAATCTTGCTAGCTGCTAGATATTAGGTCCACTTAGGGTTGTGTATCATTTATAAGTCATCTTGGTAGTTTGTATGCAAGTTTTAAGCTGTTGAAACTCATCAATGTGCCAATTGAATCAGTAATTGTTCACCAGACCTGTGCTAGTAAAACCAGTAACTTCTTGTGCTTATTTTAGCTTAATTTTGTGAAGTGACTTGTGTTTTTTCTTGTTTAATTGACTTCCCACAACCCAACTGGTTGTGGGAGTGCCCCCATTGTCCAAAGAAAAGCTCAAATAAGCTTTCCTAAGCTTATAAGGTGAACTGACCATTTATTTACACTAGCAGTGGGAAAAAAGTTCCCCCTGCTAATACACAAGTTACCACTGCCAAGCTAGCAGACAAAACCAAAGCACATGTCACTATCAGATTTTTGATTTTTTGTCTTTTGTGGGTTAATTTAGGAGTTAAGACTTAAAACCAGATTCATAATTTTTCTAATTTAATTTGAGATTTTTCAGTTTAATTAGTTTTTAATTTTACTGTTCATTTAATATTTTTTAGATTAAATTGCATTTTTAAATACTTTTTAATATTCTGTTTTTTGTCTTTTAGTGTAGAAAATTAATATTTTTAGATTTCAAAAATTTTATTAGACTTAGAAAAATATTTTAAGATTTTTAGTTCAAAAAGTTTTTACTGTTCACTTTTTAATTATTTTTTTAGAATTAGGTTAGTTTAATTAAGGTTTAAATATTAATCTGTTTTGTCCTTTAGTGAAAAATTTTATATTTTTCAAACTTTTTCATTTTTCTACTGTTCATTAGAGTAAATTAGGATTTTTAAAATTGTCAAATTATTTTTAGCATTATTTTTTTATTTTTTATAATTATTTTAGCTTAAAAATAGTTTTAAGTGTTTTAAAAATAGAAAAATAGTTTTTAAAATTTAGGAAAATACTTTTTAGTATTTAGATAATATAAGTAAGTTATTTGTTCAATAAAATAATATTTTGGACATTTTGGTTAATTATATTTAATTTTAGGGCTTTAATTAGCATTTAAAATTGAATATTTAATTAATAAAAGGTTTTAAAATATTTTTGTTGGATTTTTATTCTTATTTATATTATTCTAGACTTAGTTTAGCTTTTAATTAATTTTTAGGTTTAAAATTTTTAATTTGTAGTTTTTTACGGTTTTACGTGATCGACCTTTTCGTCTTAGTGTAATCCGTCTTCGTAACCGTCATTCTCTTCTTACCCCATTCTATTTTCTTTTTCTCAATATAATCACAAACCATTATCAATTCATGACACAACGCACTATCCTCCTCGAGAACGAACTCACTTTTAGGGTCATTTACACACGGTTTTCCTAAATCGTCGTGATTACCCTATATTTTAGGTGCTTGTTTTTCCTAAAGCAAGTGTCTAATTTTACAACTATCATTTTGGCGCCGCTGTCGGGGAGGCGTGTTGTGTTTTGATTGGAATTGTTGTTTTTATATACTAACCATAATTAATATTTGTATTAGTAGCACTCTACTAATACGTATTATCGGTTTTCGGTTTTTGTGTGAATACTATTACTATAGTGTATACGTAGAACAATAAATTCACAAGTACTCCAAATACGTGAGAAATCACAACCTTGACTTGGGAGGTCATTACCCAATCATTGTATTCGAATCTCAAACCAAAGAAAAAGGCAAAAATAGATAAATACTTTCGTGAAGCTCGATTTTGAAAAATACAAATTATAAGGTGGGTATAAGACGGTTGTATTTCACGACCTAAAGGAAAAAGGCTCTTAAGTGCTTCGCGCCGCCTCGTTTCCTCCGCTTGCTTGTGCGTATTTGATTTTGAGAGCTAATCGAGGGTTTTGCCGCCCAAAGTATTACTAAGTATCATATATATTTTCTTGGTTTCCATTGATTAAACCCTCTTGAACGTTTTGGTGTTCCACCAACGTTCTAAAGTCATCGAAGGCGTTCACTTCACGTGATCGTTTTCATTCCTTGAGGCTTCTTTAATCGAGAGATTTGATTAAGGATGAGATTTGTAGATTTGTGTCTACTTAATACATTCCACAAGATCCAAAAAGGTTAATACAATCAAAAACCACAAAAAAAATTGAAAAATACAAAACAGCAAAAAGAATCTTCTTTGCTCGTCCCCTCTTTGTACGTGACGTTTATGCTAACTCGTAATCAAGCAAGACGTGCACGAAAACGAAAGAACAAAACTCCCACTCCAAATCATTCTAGTGAGGAGTCTCCTATTGACGAACCCATTGTAAGAGAAGCACCAACCATGGCGAATCGAACTATGATGGAGTTACTTCAAGCACCCACCGAGGGTTATGGAGAGGCTATTGTGATTCCCGCTATCCTTGCGGAGAATTTTGAGGTGAAAACGGGTTTGTTGTCGATGATCCAAAACAACAAATTCCGTGGTGATGAGAAGGACAATCCACACAACCATATCCGCCAATTCAATTGTCTTACCGCTACTTGCAAATTTAAGGATGTCTCGAATGACTCGATTAAGATGATGCTTTTTCCGTATTCCTTAGCGGGGCCCGCTAAAATTTGGTTAGAGAAAGAGCCAACCAATTCTATATTGACGTGGAAGGATCTCGTTTCAAAGTTTGTGAACCAATTTTTTCCGCCCTCTAAGACTACGCACTTGAAAAACGAGATTTCAAAGTTTTCACAAGAATCAAATGAAAGTTTTTCAACGGCTTGGAATAGGTTTAAGGAGATGTTACATGAATGTCCTCATCACGGTTTTTCCGACTTGCACCAATTGACACGTTTTACAATGGACTTAATGATCATGAAAGGGATTATTTAAATGCCGCCGCGGGTGGTAATTTTTTGTGTAAAACGGTTGAGGAAGCTTTGGTAATAATTGAGAATAGGTCTAAGGTTTATAGCCCTCGTAACACAACGAGTGTTGCCAAATTGGGCTCATCATCGTCTCGTAGCATTAATGCCTTACATGATGAAGCAAATGAAGAAAATCGGTTTTTTGATAGATTTGCTAACCTTATGTCCCATTGGAAAGCTCAAGAAGCTTTAAATTCCGCTTCGGTTAAAGCGGTTGCCAAGAGTTGTTTGTCGTGTGGTGGAGCTCATGATCTTTCCGAGTGCATTACCGCGGATGGTAACACTTCGAGTGCTTATGTAGACACGGGAACTTATAACCAAAACGGTCAAGGTTCCCGCCAAAATCAAGCTCCACCAAATCAAAATGCTAATAACTATCGAAACAACAATCAAGGTGGTAATTATCAAGGCAATCAACGTAACTACAACAAGGGTAATTATCAAAGTGGAAATGGGCAAATTTCAAACCAAAACCAAAACCGTGATTTTCAAACTACCACACAAGGTTTTCAAAATGATCACACCAAAAATCTTCAAGGAGAGTTTTTGAATTATGCTAAGGCAAACGATGCTAAGTTTGACAATATGCAACGTGAAATGGTTAGCTTAAGATCCGAGTTGAAAAACGAGCTTAAAAATGAACTTGCTAATGAACTTAAGACTCATGCTAATAAAATGGAAGGAAATGTTCAACGACTCCAACAAAATCAACAAAAAATGGAGCAAGGTCAACATGAGATTAAGCAAGAATTGTTAAAAGAGGATGCTAGGCAATCTAAGTTTGAAGATCGAATGGGAAAAATGTTTGAAGCTATCATGTGTAAACCTTCTTCTTCGGGTGGTCTTCCTAGTGATACCATCGTGAACCCGAAAGGAGAATTAAAGGTTATTACTACTCGTAGTGGTAAAACTTTCAAAGAACCCATTTCTCGTCCAAGTACTTCTATGGAGAAGGAAAAAGAGAAATAACCCGAGGTGGTGGTTGAAAATGAGCAAATTCCAATCCCACGAAGTACCGCTCAAACCACACCTACGGTTGAACCAATACCAATCATGGAACCCGAGATTCCAAGGCCGTTGCCTATGCCCCAACCCACACCACCCTTACCCTACCCTTTAAGACGAAACAAGGAAAAGGCACAAGAACGAAATAATTATCAATTTGAACTTTTTATGAAAATGTTTCGTGACTTGCATTTTAATATAAGTTTTGCCGACGCCTTGGTCATGATGCCTCGATTTGCCGCGAACTTCAAAAGTATGTTGAATAACAAAGAGAAATTGCAAAAATCGTCTAGTTGTTCATCGGTTTTTCTTAGCCGCATACCTCAAAAAGTCGGTGATCCCGGCAAGTTTTTAATCCCATGTGCTATACAAGACATGGAAGAATGCTACGCCTTGGCCGATCTTGGTGCTAGTATAAATTTGATGCCTCTTGAGATTTTTAAATCGCTCAATCTTCCCAATCTCACTCCTTCAAGAATGTCAATCGAGATGGCCGATCATTCTACGATTCTAGCTTGTGGAGTAGCCGAGGACGTCTTCGTGAAAGTTGGAAAGTTCTACTATCCCGTAGACTTTATTGTTGTTGACATTCCCATCGATCCTAAAGTTCCTCTAATTTTAGGTCGATCATTTTTGGATACCTCGAGAGCACTTATTGATGTGCATGCTAGGAAAATCACTCTTCGTTTCAATGAGGAAGAACTCGTCATTAATGCAACTCAAAACTCCACACTTTCTCATGTGTATTCTATCACGTCTTTGTACAATGTCAATCCCATCAAAAACATTTGCAAAAAGATTTCAAAAAGAGTTTTAAGAGTTGATGATAAAAACGATTTTCCGTCCCCTCCGCCGGTGGAGGTTAAGAGTGTTAAGCCTACGATTCCAATCACGAATGATTCTTCGGATGATGAATATGTTAATCCCGATGGGGAAGTTTTCTTTGTTGACAAACGTTTTGAGAACTTACCACCACCTTTACCAAAACGGTTTTCAAATGTGAGAATTTTTAGTGTGACTAACATTGCTTTAGAAACACCAAATATTTTTGACATAATTAAGTCGGGTTTTCATAAGGAGAGTTTAAAAGATGAAAAAGGAAAAGATTTTAAATTGAATTTAAAAGATTTTTCTACAATGCTAACTCCGTCATCACCACGTGTTTTGAGTACTACAAGCTCGTCTTCTCCTTTTGACGATTCTTTGTGTGGACCTAGTGTGGGGGAAGCCCCTTATGTTCCCTCCCCTTTCTCCACCGAGGACGAGATATTTGATCCCGGAATTGCATGTAAAGGGAAATCTCGGTCTTCCACCGATGCAATAAATGGAAAATCTTTCTATTTGATTGGTGCGAGTCTACCTCGAGTAGCTCATGGTTTTTATGACTTACCCATTGTCCCGCCCTTCTATTTCTTCTCATCTATTTTCTTGAAACCCTTTGGGTTTGTGTTGACACATGATGGAGTGGCGTTGATTTGTTTTTCCAAGGAAAACGAGAACGCCATCTTCGATCCCGGTATTTTGCACCATCAAGGAACTTAGTCCTTAATACCGGTTGTTTTTTGGGCCTTGTTTATCATGTAAGCCCCACTAAAAATTGACCATACCAAGATAATCCCTAAATGATCACATTTATGGGGATTCGAGTCGAGCTTTTGACTCAGTTATCAAAAACAAGGTGCCTCGTGGGGGAGTCCCATGCTTATCCATGTACATATTATTGCTTTCTAATTAGTTTAATGTGAGGGGATTTGTGCCCTTCCAACCTTTGTTCCATGGTTGTTTGTGCATTGTGGTTTTTAGATCATGATCTTCACGATTGGAGCCTCTCGTGTTCGTTTATGGGAGCACTCGATCGTTTGCTTTGAAGACTTTCTCAATATCCAAATGATATATCCTTTGATGTTCTAACCTTAGGTTTTTAGCACACTTCATAAACGGCTTTAAATTTAACGGTTACACCCTTTCCATGCTAGATTAGGCATTCGACTACGTCTCTAGTATGGGTGTGTTTGCACCCCTAGACTCGAAACATTGAGGACAATGTTTAACTTTAGTATGGGGGGGTGAAAAGATACTTGCCTTGCCAAACCTTCACGCTTTCCAAAGTTTATCTTTTTGTTATCGTTTTGTTGCAAAATAAGGCTAAAAATGGCCAAATTTTAAAATTTTTCTCATATTTTATAAGTGTTTAAGACACGAATGTAGATTTTCCGATGGCGAGAATAAGAGTAATTTTTGACTCGATCGTGCGTGTTGAGCACTTAGCTTTGATTCCTTAACTACACATTAGGCTAAGTCTCTTAAATGAGGACGAGAAATGATAGGGTTAATTATAAGTTACTATGCTAAACGTCGAGTACTCGTATTCTTTCAAAAACTCATGTGTTCTCGTTGATTGCTTATTCTCCCTTCGCTTGTAAATATTTTTTGCTTAATAAATATTGACTTAGCGGTTTACTTGGGATTGTTGGGTTTTTAGTCTTTTCTAGTAGCTTCCGTGTAATTAAATTGGGAAGACATTAAGGTATCGCCAGCGTCACGGTTTTGAAGTATTGGCACCCCAATAATCAAAAGCTTCACCCAATAATAAGATTTCAAGTGCTCACCTAAATCTAGCAAACAATTTGAAGCCCCACAAGGCCGAAAAATCTATGCAAAATTGAAAGTGAATCAAGCCTTAATCTTCGAAGCTTTAAAGATCCAAAATTCGCCTTAGCGTGAGGATAGACGTCTTTGGCTAATAAAACCACCAATGAGGCGGATAATAAAAGGCAAGGCAAGACCGAAGTCATAATAAAAGCTTCATGGCGAAGTTGAATAAAAGATGGAGGTAAACGAAAGATAATAAGGCCCTTCCGTTAGGGGGCGTATAAAAGTCTTAGTAATAAGTCTCATGTTCAAAACCGTTATAAAACCGTGTTTATCGATTCTTCTTGTCAACTTAATTTTTTAACATCGTTGTCTATTAGGAGGGGTTATTGATTTGATGGTCTTGGTTACACCGTTAGGACTCTATTTTTAGACCTAAATCTCTATTATCGCATAAGTCAAACAATGTATCCTCGTGAAACATTCAAGACAAAATAAAATATAAGAGATACAACTTAGGAATAATGGGAGGATAAGTACGTGATTAGGGCATATGAGTAGTGTTAGCATTACTAACTTATAATGACAATGATCTCGTTGCACGCTTGGCATGAAATTGAGGTGAAAATCGAGGACGATGAAATTATTTCTAGCGAAGCATTCACGTGTTCTTATTCTATGAACCTAAACGTCCCATTTTGCGATGAAAATCATACATTATGTCTAAAACGCAAGTAGTAGCAATAGTAGTAGTGTAGCTAGTTTATCATTCAATAAAGTAAATAAAAATGAATTTTGGAGATGCTACGATACTTTATTCTAGCATTGCGTGAGGGCACGACAATGGTCTAGTATGGGGGAGTGATGAGACTACTTTTATACATAGTCTCATCGTCCAAATCGGGCTTAAAATGCATTAAATATCATTAAAACTACCAAATATATGCTCGTGTTTGTTGCTTGTGTATTTTAGGTACGGATATTGAGGAAATGACAAAAAGATCATAAGAATCGATCAAAAACCAACACGGGAAACGAAGCCGCACAATGAACCGGACCCGAATCAAGAATTTCCAAAATGGTCCTTGAAGAATTGAAGATTGTCAACATTGGTCCCTCATCTTTTGAAGACTTGGCATTTTATACCCTTGCAAAACTCATAAATTGCATTGAGGTCCCTTAAATGTCAAGAAATTACACTATGAGCCCTTGAAGAATGCCCAAATGACATTTGTGGTCCTTGTTTAAAGTTTGAGAATAGGCTGTGTCAAAATTGACAAGTGGAGCAAAGTTAATTATAAAGGAAAAAAGGGGTATATTGCAGTTAGGCTTTGTTTGAAGAGTATTTGGAAAGTGAGGGGGCATTCCTGCCAAGACACTACAACCTTCCCCCACCAATCATGCCTCCACATCACCCCACCCCACCAATCACATCATACCACCTCACCACTCTCTCCACGTCACCCTTCCACCAACTGGTTTATTTAAATAAACCAGGGTCAACCAGTCAAACCCCCAACGTTTTCCCACTTAACACATAATTTAAAAACTTAACCCCCAAAACTAAATCAAAACCCACCCTGCTAAAGTTCCTAATCCTATAAACCCTAAAACCTTAATCACTAAAAACAAAGGGGTTTTTCTTAATTGCTTCCAGAATGGTGATTAACCTCCACCCAAACCCATCCCCACTTTGATTCCCTACCCAGACACACCCATGTGTCCTGTAGGACCCTCCCCTGCCCCGTCTCTTTCACACAAAACCCCAAAGGAGACAGCATCAACGTCCTATATCCATTTCTTGGTCCCTAGGGACTGATAAACGTCCAGGATCATCCAACAACAGCTGGCATGTCAACATCCTTCACATGGAACCAATTTGACTAGAATTCTAGTCAAAAATCAAGGGGCATTTTCGGATTTTCCTATCTAGGGTTTTAGTTTATGAATTTTTTATTCAAGTAGCACTAGAAGGTTCTGTTTAAGCCTATATAAGGAGGATGCAACATGTGCATACCCCTTTGTTCCAGATTTTTCTCATTAAAATTGTAATACCTTTTTAAATTAAATGAAAGTTGGTGTTTTGATTTAAATGTAATTCCTTTTCCTGTTTAAAAGTTGGTTTGTTTATTTGTGAAGAATCTGAGTTCCATCATTTATATTTTGTAAACACTTTGTGTTTGAGTTTTCAAAAAAGGTTTCAAAAAGGTTTTGATAATTTTCAAAAATCCAAGTTTCCAATGAAGTGAAAGTGGAATTGGATTTCTTGGATTCCTGAAGTTGTTCTTGTTTCAAAAACGTGTTCAAGATTTCAAGGTTGTTGTTTTCTAAGGTCTCAAGAAGATTTTTGAAGAAAAATCAGTTTTTCCAATTTTTTGCTAAGCTTACTGTATCAAAAGCCATAAGCTACAAGATTATGGCATTTTGATACTTGGAAATTTTTTGCTTGTTTGTTGTGGTGTGCAGGAAACAAGAAGGAGACAAGCTCCCATTCTCATCCATTTCTTTTCATTTTTTTGTACCAAGCACTTTGCATACCAGCATCCCAAAAGGATCAGCACAAGCTCGGGCTTGTTGGAGGTGGCTTTTCAGCCATTGTGGGACCTGGATGTGGGTCCCACAAGGTAAAACCCTTGTACCTTGTTTTCAGCTTTCATATTTGTGATTTATGTGAAAGTGCATAAAACGAGTTTAAATGTTAGTCCTTTTGTTTGTTCATGCTTATTTTAGAATTATATTCATGTGTAGTTAGTTTTAAATCAGTTTCAAGAAGTTTTGATCTCATTTGGTTTGAAAAAAGTGGTTGCTGAAAATTAAAGGGGTGTTTGGATATTGGTTTTAGAATCATTTTATGAGTAGCTTATGGTTTAAAATCAGTCCTAATCCACTTGCCTTGGTAGATTTTTGTGTTATCAGTTTAATATGTTTAGGTTTGGTACCTTTTGGTGATTTTTGTATGCAAGTTTAAGTGAAAACATAGCTTAAAATTAGTAACTGCTTTTTGTGCATGTTTTTGTGTGATTTTGACCTTCAAATCTTGCTAGCTGCTAGATATTAGGTCCACTTAGGGTTGTGTATCATTTATAAGTCATCTTGGTAGTTTGTATGCAAGTTTTAAGCTGTTGAAACTCATCATTGTGCCAATTGAATCAGTAACTTTTCACCAGACCTGTGCTAGTAAAATCAGTAACTTCTTGTGCTTATTTTAGCTTAATTTTGTGAAGTGACTTGTGTTTTTTCTTGTTTAATTGACTTCCCACAACCCAACTGGTTGTGGGAGTGCCCCCATTGTCCAAAGAAAAGCTCAAATAAGCTTTCCTAAGCTTATAAGGTCAACTGACCATTTATTTACACTAGCAGTGGGAAAAAAGTTCCCTCTGCTAATACACAAGTTACCACTGCCAAGCTAGCAGACAAAACCAAAGCACATGTCACTATCAGATTTTTGATTTTTTGTCTTTTGTGGGTTAATTTAGGAGTTAGGACTTAAAACCAGTTTCATAATTTTTCTAATTTAATTTGTGATTTTTCAGTTTAATTAGTTTTTAATTTTACTGTTCATTTAATATTTTTTAGATTAAATTGCATTTTTAAATACTTTTTAATATTCTGTTTTTTGTCTTTTAGTGTAGAAAATTAATATTTTTAGATTTCAAAAATTTTATTAGACTTAGAAAAATATTTTAAGATTTTTAGTTCAAAAAGTTTTTACTGTTCACTTTTAAATTATTTTTTTAGAATTAAGTTAGTTTAATTAAGGTTTAAATATTAATCTGTTTTGTCCTTTAGTGAAAAAATTTATATTTTTCAAACTTTTTCATTTTTCTACTGTTTATTAGAGTAAATTAGGATTTTTAAAATTGTCAAATTATTTTTAACATTATTTTATTATTTTTTATAATTATTTTAGCTTAGAAATAGTTTTAAGAGTTTTAAAAATAGAAAAATAGTTTTTAAAATTTAGGAAAAATACTTTCGACATTTTGGTTAATTATATTTAATTTTAGGGCTTTAATTAGCATTTAAAATTGAATATTTAATTAATAAAAGGTTTTAAAATATTTTTGTTGGATTTTTATCCTTATTTATATTATTTTAGACTTAGTTTAGCTTTTAATTAAGTTTTAGGTTTAAAATTTTTAATTTGTAGTTTTTTACGGTTTTACGTGATCGACCTTTTCGTCTTAGTGTAATCCGTCTTCGTAACCGTCATTCTCTTCTTACCCCATTTCTATTTTCTTTTTCTCAATATAATCACAAACCATTATCAATTCATTACACAACGCACTTGCCTCCTCGAGAACGAAATCACTTTTAGGGTCATTTACACACGGTTTTCCTAAATCGTCGTGATTACCCTATATTTTAGGTGCTTGTTTTTCCTAAAGCAAGTGTCTAATTTTAAAACTATCAGGATTTCATTCATTTTTCTCTTGTTGGCTAGAGTGACACTAGTTCTTCCACCTTTAATTTTGTGCACATTTAATTTTCATGTCAATTTAAATACTTGTCTTGCACCTTAAATACATTTAATTTCAAGTAAGTTTCCTTTTAATTCTTGTCAAACTTTATTTTTATTGTTCATCTCCTATCTACCTTTCTTTAATCTTTGATCTTCATGTTTATGTTCATGTTTATGTTTTTGAGTTTTTATTGATTAAAGTGGGTTTTGATTATTTTGATTAGTTTTGTTAGTTTGATTGATTTGGATTGTTTGTTTATGATTAGTAGATGTTATTTGCTTAGTTTGATTTAATCTTTTGTTTGATTTTGATTGATCTAGATTAGATTCGTGTTATTTTTATTGTTCTGTGTTCTTCGTTCTTCTTGTTTTCCCAGGTACATTCCGAATCAAAGTGCTGTTCAAGAAGTTCTGGATCAAGGGTTGTTCATCCGGAATATTAGACATTCCGGATCAGTAGTGTTTATTCGGAATAATTTATTACTCCGGATCAAACCTTTCATTCGGAATACCAATCATTCCGGATCAGCCTTTCATTCCGAATCAACCAAACATTCCGGATCAGTGAAAGTTCTGAATCAAGGAGATATTCCGGATCAAGGAGTTTTATTCGGAATAATTAATTATTCCGGATCAAGGTCTTCATCCGGAATCTTCAACATTCCGGATCAAGGGAATTCATTCGGAAAATATTCCGGATCAGCAACATTCCAGATCAAGCTTAAGTATTCCGAATCAAGACTTTATTCCGGATAAGTGACATATTCCGGATAAAGGATTTATTCCGGATCAAGGATTTTGGCTAATATTCCGAGTGAAGAAGAATCATTCCGAACGAAGGTGACATTCCGGATGAGTGATTATTCCGAACGAAGGTTTATTCCGGATGAGCTGTTTTCAGGTTCTTTTTAATTTCAGTTTTTAACTTTCTGTTTTTAATTTTCAAGCTTTACTTTTCCCGCCTTTTTACTTAGTTACACTTTAAGTTTATTTGCCTTAGATTTATTTTAGCCTTGCCTTAGTTTTAAGTTTTAGTTGCGTTTTAAGTCTGCCTTAGATAGATTTAAGTTTGCGTTATTTACTTTTAGTGCCTTTTATTTTCCGTCACGCTTTTAAATTCCCGCCATTTATTTTAAATTAGATTTAGATTTAAATTAACGTCATTTACTTTAAAGTTTTGCACATTTTAATTACTACAACGACACAACTGTTTGTTTCACCAAAGAACGATTGAGTCGCATAGATAACCAGGATCAATTCGTTAAGACACACGACAAAAAACTTTTTAACTGAGTAAAATCGAGTTATCACATTCTCACTTAGATAATCTATAAACTCTTGACTTAAATATTCACCACCTCTATCAGAACGAAGAGCTTTAATCTTCTTTCCTAGTTGCAGTTCTACTTCTGCTTTAAACACTTTGAATATTTCAAATACCTCATGTTTATGCTTAAGTAAATAAACATAACCATAACGGCTATAATCATCCGTAAATGTTAAGAAGTAGCTAGCACCTTTCCTTGACACATGTCTAAGTGGTCCACATACATCAGTATGTATAAATCCAAGTAGATCAGTAGCTCTTTCAATATTGCTATTAAAAGGTTTCTTGGTCATCTTTCCATAGATACAAGACTCACATTTATCAAATGATTCATCATTGATATTTTCCAAAAGACCTTCACGTTGAAGCTTTTGTATACGAGTCTTTCAATATGGGCAAGTCTACAATGCCAAAGATAAGAAGACTTCTTGTCAAACTTTCTCTTCTTATTCATGCTAAAAACAAAATTATTATTATTCTTGGATTCATTATCATGCATGTCTATTTCAAACACACCATTCATAATAATTGCATTAAAATAGAAAATACCATCTTTCTAAACAGAAATTCCATTATAATCAATAGTGTAAACGAATCCATTATTTAACAAATAAGAAAAGGAAATAACACCCCTAACAATTGTAGGTGCATAATGACAATCACTTAAAATAAGTACTAAACCCGAAGGTAAAACTAAAACAAATGTTCCTATAGCTTCAACTGGTGCTTGTGCGCCATTGCCCACTTGCAGAAATTGTTCCCCATAGGAAAGCTTCCTTTCTAGATTAAATCCATGCAGCATATTACAAATTTTAATACCACATCTCGTATCATATACCCAAGAATTTAATTTGTATCTTAAATTGAACAATTTAATCATAAATAAACTACCTGAAGCTGCTGCGTTCTGCTCAGACTTCTTCTTTATTTCTCGCAACTCTTCGTGGTAAAGAGGGCAATTCCTCTTCTAGTGACCACTTGCCTTGCAATGGTGACAAGTCTCATCCTTCTGAGATCTATTCTTCTTGACAAAGTTCTGCTTAGGTTTTGAATAAGTCGCAACTTGTTTACCCTTATCACCCTTGCCTTTGCCTTTCTTCTTGTTCGCTTGTGGTTTTGGCTTACTCACTCTACCCTTTTGTATGGTTAGTACAGGAGGCGTAGAAGTAGATGCCTTGTCTTTTAACCCCTTTTCATAGTCAATGAGCATTGCATGCAAATCATTAACTGTCTTCCCCGTGCAATGCATAGTTTTGACAAAAATCATTGAAGTCCTTGTTAAGGGACCTATTGATCAAGTTGATAGCCATATTATGATCATAGGGTTGTCCTAGCGCAATGAGTTGTTCCATATAACCCCTCATCTCCAAGTAATGGGCACTAACAGACTTTCCAGGAGCTTGCTTGCAGCTATGCAAAGCATCTACTAAGTCGTAGATCTCCACAGCTTACGGCTTTTCGAACATAGACTTGAGCTCATCAAGCATTCACTTTTGTGAAAATAACTCATACTTTTGTTGAAGTGGAGGAGCTATTTTACCTAGCATTAAGCAAGCCACCTTAGAGTGATTCTTAACATTAGCAGCGTGTTCAAGCCTTTGCGCATCAGATGCTCCTTCAACAAGATCCTCCGGATAAGGAGTAGTCAAGATATCAATAGTACCCGCTACTCTCAAGACAATTCTTAGTGAGCGGTACCAATCATTGAAGTTTGGGCCAATAAGTGCAGGACGATCAAAGAACGCTTTGAACGCAGAACTTATAGTGTTATTGTCGGGTTGAGCCATTTCTACATAAATAAGTTCAAATATTAGTATTTTCGATAATAAAATACTTTCAATAAGATAAAATTACCCTGGTATAAAAACCATATTATTTTCCTTGAATCCTAGAACTATATTGACCAAGATCCATTACATCAGTTGATCTGCTAGTAATGAAGGTACTCAATGTAGCGACTTGTCGAGCAATTCAATTGACAAACAAAATTTAATTTCTAGATATTTAAAGGATTTACATTGCCAAAAAAATGTTTTGTATTATAAACATGTTTCATCCCTGCTGAATGCCTTAAGTTTCTAGATCTCACTGAGTAACTTAATTAAGTCGTCTAATCTGAGTAACGTAAAACCATCATACGAATTCTCATCATATGAAAGTTTTCTCTCCATCACAACATCACCCAAAAATCTCATTTGATGACGTAATAATTTCAAGTGTTCGTCAATTAGGAGTATTCGACTTAAATTTTAAGGGTATAAATTTGAGGGATAATTTCATATATACCCAATGAAACTTCATAAATTACATATTTCCCCAAAATACAAGTTTTTAATGCATAATGTACAATGCAAGTAAAGCATGTTTTGGGGATATATGTAATTTATGATGTTTTGGTGGGGATATATGTAAAAGCCCCAAAATATGATGTCAAAATCAATGTATGGAGAAGCATGCATACAACTCCATAGAATAAGTTTAATAAAATATTTAGTAAACTTCTTCACGATACTAAATTTCTACATAAATTATGTTGAGGTATTGATTAAACCAATTAAAGAATTCACCCACAACTATTCACACCGTACTTTTGCTAGAACTCGGCTACGCACAAAGCAATACCCCTATTCATTGTGTTTCAGATGTGAATTTGTGGTAAATCACCCTTAAGGTATAATTTAATTAATAATCGTAGGTAATTTCAATTTTGACGCACAGGCGAGCCGGGAATTTGGTCAGCGACTAATGGCATAACACCTTCTTCCTTAACCGGGTACGTGACCAACGGTGCGTTAAACCCACTTTATAGTTTGTCAAAAGGAGTAGGCCGGTTAGATTATTATTGCAATTCACCAATCAACGTAATCTTATGTAATTTAGATCTCTAACAAATCTTTATTAAAATATGATTTAGTCCATACTATTTCTTTTCTAAAAAACCCGTGTTTACAACAATTCGAACAATTTTAATATAAACAAGTAAAAAAACTAAATCATAAACACATAATAACGATTTATATGTGCAATAAATAAACCAAATAGCCACATGCATACGATTTATTCAATAATAATCAAATCAAGATTTATTGAATCAAATAATCACGTAGCACATAAAATCATATAAACATATAATTTTACGATCCATTAAAACATGCACGTTTATCATAGATCCTCCCACGAATCTTAACAATTAAATCTCTACGGATCGTAACCATACATGACATAAAAATTACTCATGCAATTTAATCTAAAATTATCCCACATGTAATTTAGGGTTTCAAATCAATTCTTTTTTTAATAAAAATTTGGCCAAAACCCTAATTTTTAAAAACCAAAACCCTAATTTTAAGAAAACCTAAAAAACATTTCTTTTTAACTCAAAACAATTATTAGTTAAAAAAACTTTAGATTTTTGATAATTATAACATGTTAAAACGGCTCTCGATGCCACTGAAGGTTTATAAACATCATAACAATTATATAAAACCCTAAACGAGATCAAAGCACACATATAGCAAAAACGATTTAACAAGATCATAATTAACACAATTATAATTAATCGAATTAAGGTTACATACCTTTACGCTAAAGCAAATCCACAAGACGAGAACGAATCACCAATTAGGGTTTATAACGAACACCACCAAGATATAGTCTAAATAAGACTATATTACGATCTTGTACACACAAAATACGACGAGCTAACCATGATTCTAACACGTGTAAACCAAGGTATAACGCTTGTAAGAAATCTACCCAATAACCCTAGAGAGGGGATATGACTAGATTATAAGCAAAATTGATCAAACAAGAAAACCAACCAAAACCCTTGTGTGGGTTTACCTTGCGATCGCAAAAGAGAGAAGGGAGGGAGAGATTTGTTTGTCTTGAATTATGAGGTGGGTATTGTTTATATAGTCCTAATACTTGTAGTCTTAAACAAATAAAAGGAAAGCTTTTCCCCTTCCCCTTTCGCCTCCATAACCGACAGCCCAACACCCCTTAGGGGTGTTCCAGAATCTTTCATCCTTCTTTCTATTTATTCTACTTAGTATAAATTCATTAACGCTTGTTAATACTTAACTCTTAATTATTTAATGATCGTTAAAGTTATATCTAGGTTTAATTTAATAAATACATAAATATATATTTATTAAATAAATTAATAAATAGAATAAATATATTTATTAAATAAATCAACTCTTTACGTATTATGTGCAATCCCGTAATCTCGAGTTCGATCCTATCACACGACTATTAAATATAAGTCCATAAACTTTCAACAAGCCCAACACCTTTCATTTGTTTTTCGTGACTAATATTATTCGTATGTGTTTCGTGTTTTAATGTTCATGATTTAAATATTATACGTAATATTTAACGTGCATTAATAATATACGTAATTCTTATAATTTAATGTTCGTGATACATGTCGTATGTTATTAATGGAAAGTTTTAAATTGTTCGTGTTTTTACGTAGTGTATTGTTCATGGTATTTATATGCGGGTTTTACAATCAGTGTGGTGGTTTATAATACTCAGATACTAAAGATATTATGTGCAATGTTAATAAAACTGTTGTTGTCTATTCTCTATATTACTATGACTGGCACTACAGGCTTGGTCACCCTTCAGACCCTGCCTTAGATGTTTTAAAAGGTTCTTTAAAAATCAATAAAAATGATAAATATGATTATTGTGAAGTGTGTCAAAGATCTAAGCAGACAAGAAAACCATTTCCTCTAAGTGATCACATAACTAAATGTTTATGGGTCATAGTTCACCTTGATTTGTGGGGACCTTATAAGGTGACAAGTCATACTGGCCATAGATACTTTTTAACCATTGTGGATGACTATACTAGAGCTGTTTGGGTATATCTCATTAAGTCTAAAGATGAAGTTGTTACTTTTATTTATGTTTTCTATAAAATGATTAAAATTCAGTTTAAAAAGAACATTAAAGTCTTTAGAAGTGACAATGGAACTGAGTTTGTTAACCAAACCTTTAACAAGTTTTGTAATAACAAAGAGATACTTCATCAAACTTCTTGTGCATATACTCCTCAGCAAAATGGGATGGCTGAAAGGAAACATATACACCTTTTAAATATGGCTAGGTGCCTTATGTTTCAGGGGGGAATTCCCTTAAAGTTTTGGTCTGCATGAATTCTAACTACTATTTTTCTCATTAACAAATTACCTTCCTCTATGTTAAATGGAAAGTACCCTTATGAAATGATTTATGATACTTGCCCTAATCTCTCTCTTATCAGAATGTTTGGCTGTTTGTGCTTTGTTACTATTTTAAATATTAATGATAAACTATCTAATAGATCTGAAAAATGTGTTATGATGGGTTATTCTAATTCTCAAAAGGGTTACAGGAATTTTAGTGTTGATAGAAATCAATTCCTTGTCTCTAGAGATGTTAATTTCTTTGAGTCTATTTTTCCTTTTAAGGATTCTGTCTCTAAAAACAAACATGATGGAGTCTAATGTACCCAGTGTTAATCAAGATAAAAACCTATTAAACTTTTTTGATTTAGATAACCTTGAGATACCTAATGATGATGAGAGAGTAACACTTAATCATAGTAGTGACCACGAGTCACACAGTGAAGGTGGCCACTCCTCCAACCAAGGGGATAGTGTGGACACTGTTGATTCCCCAATTATTGGGGATGACGCTCAAAACAGTGATGACACTAATGCTAGGTTGGAAGAGGAGGCTACTACACTTGATGATAACAATGAGTCTAAAGGTAACTTGGATCAAAATTGAAGCACTTCAACTCAGGGAACTCAAAATGTTAGACGATCTACTAGAACTTCTGTTTTCTCAAAAATTATAATGATTTTATTGTTAACTCAAAGGTTAAGTATGGTCTTGAAAAATTTGTTGGTTATTCTAAACTTAATAATGAGAATTTTTGCTTTGTCACCCAACTTAATAAAAATAGTGAGCCAAAAAGTTTTTTTGAAGCATCTCAAAACCCTCTTTGGGTTGATGCTATGAATGTGGAGCTTGCGGCCCTTCTTGAGAATGATACTTGGGAAATTGTTGAGCTTCCAAAAGGTAGGAAAGCCTTAGGTTGCAAATGGATTTGGAAGTTAAAATTTAAGTCTAGTGGGGAGATAGAAAGATATAAAGCTAGGGTTGTTGCACAGGGGTTTGGTCAAAAGGAAAAAATAGACTATGAGGAGACCTTTGCCCTTGTTGTCAAGATGGTTACCATTAGATGCCTTCTTAACTTAGCTATTATGTAATCTTGACCTGTCTTTCAACTTGACATTAACAATGCTTTCTTGTATGGTGACCTTGATGAGACTATATACATGAAACCACCTCAAGGATATCTTCCTGGGGGTGATAAAATAGTCTGTAGACGTAAAAAGTCTCTGTATGGTCTTAAACAGGCACCCATGCAGTGGAATGCCAAACCTACTTATGTTAAAATGAAAATGGTTTTTTCCAAAGTAAGTCTTACTACTCTCTTTATACCAAACCTGATGGTGGTGTCTTTTTTGCCTTGCTTATGTATGTTGATGATATCATTATCATTGGTAACAACATTGTTGAAATTGAGAAGTTTAAATTTTTTTTGAAAACCAAGTTCATGATTAAGGATTTAGGAAAATTAAAGTATTTTTTGGGTATTGAAGTTATTGACACTGCACTTTTGAATTTGTTTGAACCAAAGGAAGTATGAGTTAGATTTGCTTTCTGAGTGTGGTATGCTTGCCTGCAAACCTGCTAAGACCCCCTTGGTTCCTAAACTTGCTATATCTAATGAACCTACTGATGATGACCCATTTCTTGTGAATATTGTTGATTATCAGTAATTGAGGGGTAAGCTTATCTATTTGACCAATACCAGACCTGACATATCCTATGATGTGCATTGTTTGAGCCAGTTTATGCATTATCCTTTGAACTCTCATCTAAAAACTACATTTAAGATATTAAGATATTTTAAGGGCTCTCCAAGTTCGGACATTCACTTTAAGAAGACATCTGGTATGTTTCTTGAAGTTTATTTTGATGTTGATTGGGCTAAGTGCATTGTCACTAGGAAATCTATAACTGTTTATTGTGTCTTTATTAATAACAACATTGTTTCTAGGAAGAGTAAAAAGCAAAATACTCTCTCTAAATCATCCACAGAAACATAGTTAGAGCTCTTGCTTCTGTAACCAGTGAGGTTATTTGGATTCTTAAAATCCTAAAAGATTTACACTTTGATAACCTTTTACATGTAATTCTTTATTGTGAGAGTCGGTCAGCTATCAAAATAGTTGCCAATCCTGTTTTTCATGAGAGAACCAAACATTTAAAAATTGACTTACATTTTGTAAAGGAAATTTTTTTAAATGGGGTGGTTAAAACCTGCAAAGTGGATTCAGCAAACCAAATTGCTGATATCCTTACCAAAGGATTGGATACATTACAACACAATGCCCTTGTTAAAAAATTTGGGATGTTTAACATGTATGAGATATTTGATTAAGGGGGATGTTAAGTTTAAGGACCTAATCAGATACCATTCTAACCTTTCAGGGAGTTATTGTGCTTGTTTTCAATGTTTCAGTTAGCTTTTGGACTCTTGATGATATCGGCCTATTACATGGAGGACTTAAGTTACAGCCAGAGCCCATATCATCTAATCCCATTACAACGGCTCTTTGTCTTTCGTTATAACCTAGCACACACACTCATTATCATCATATCGGTTGTTTTCATCTATGTGTTTTTAGCGTGTTCTCTCTCTTTTATAAAATTGTAACCCAGATCTATTTTTGTTCTTATTTAATCTTGTATAATTATTACTACATCCGTCCCACTTTTATTGTCCTCATTTGACTTTTTGAAGTCTTAATTTTTCAAATTTAATCTTTAATAATTTTGTTTGTGTTATATAACACTTGATGAAAATAATATTAATGAAAATACATTTAAAAAATAATTCATTCGTATATTTTGCATCAAATTTTATATAACACAAACAAAATATTTAAGATCAAAGTTGTAAAATTAAGACTTCAAAAAGTCAAATGAGTATGATTAAAATGGGACGGAATGAGTATCATTTAGATAATGGGGTTACACTAATGTAACTGTGATAATCTTTTTTTTTTTTGAAGTTTAATCTCGTTTATAATAAAAAGTTTTGATTTCGTGCTATTTACTTAGTTTTCATCTGTTCAAAAAAAAAAGGTTTGTTTTTATCCATTAGATCTTGTTTTTTCACACAAGTAAATGGAATCAGTTATACATTCACGACCAACAAATGTTCAATGGTTAAATTAGAGAATCACTCATCTATTTAACAAACTAGAGAGTAACTCGTCAAGGATTTTGTAGTCCAAAGGTGGTTTAGAGGTTCATTTTTAGCTTCTTTTCTAGTGGTTTAATTTGAATTGTTTCTCGCAGTCTCATAAATGTGCCGTTTGTTTAGGTTCTTTTTAGGGTTATTGTATTGGTGGTATTTGTCGCAAGTAGAGCTTGCGTTTTAGGTTTTGCGCTTTAGTATCAATTGTTATCTTATCGTACTTTCTAACTACTTGCTAGTGTATTACTGATCAATATTTTTTAGCCGTTCAAAAAAACCAAAAAAACAAATGGTTACTTAAATACTGTGGAAGGCCAAATGTTTTGTTTATATAGTTGTAAAGGCCAAATGTTAATTTATATATTTCTATTCATTTTCTTAATAACAAAAGTATATAGTAGAATATAACGCTATAGAAAATGCCGTGTGTGTGCATGCATGGTCCCATTGCTAGAGATGATGAGATGAGATGAGTGTGTGAGGTTTCTTTTGATAGGTAATGCCTTAATTGGAATTGGTTGGAGATATAGGACCACACCATTATATGTTCATTTCCAAAGCAACCATATCTTTAAATCCAAAGTATTAATTTTGAGAACTTGTAGCTTTATTAGTTTTGTACTGTTTGTTCTACATGTACAAAGAGTACAAATATGTTACTCTTGAAACATTGTGTTCTAGTATCATTCTCGCATTTAAGCTGGTTTTTGTAATTTATATATTGGTGAAATAATCTTCAATTGCTTAATTATTTTACACGTTTTAAAGAAAGATGATGTCATAAAATCTACTGTATCACATAGCAGAGAGACACATTAGTACGTTACACATGTGTCGTCATGTAGTAAGTAATCAAATATGAAAAGACCTTACTCTACTTCTCAATGTAGGATGGAATCATTTGAATTGATGTGTGGTTTTTTTGGTTGAAAAGTTAAACACATATTTGGACATTTCAACCTCAATCACTTTTCATAAGATTCTGTGTATCTTTTATAATGTCACAATGGTTTTTACTAAATTGATAGTCAAAATCTCGTTCTAACGTTAAAAAACAAGAAACCACTCTCTTTTTATTAATAAACAGTTAACATGATAGAAAGGAAGTCTATTACAATTAAGATTAGTGATTACTTTTTTAAGATCTTTATAAGAGAAAAGGAAACTGAATAGAAATGTAAAGGATAGTGATTTTATAGTGAAAGCCATTGAAAGACATAAGATTCTTTTGTGACAATAATGTGGTTGCTAAGACAAATTTCATGTCTAATATGACTTCATCTTATTTTTTTTAAAACAATAGTATTTGATTAGAAATAAATTGTAAATGGACAATTATATTTTGAAGCAATGATACCTAAACAGGAAAAATTACTTCAAACTTTAGGAACAGTTTAAGACGATTCCATAGAGTAATTATTGGTTGGATTCTCTGTGTTTGTGATGTGTACTTTTGCTGAATCTTTGATCAGAAAAGTTGCAGCCCCACCCATCCCTATGCCAACTGCAGAAACATCAGTTTCAAACTTATTACTTAAGTTTTAGTACAATTGTTTTGGAACTCGTGTCTTTCTGCAACAAACCGAACCATTATTAAATGTTTATCATGTAAATAACTGTAGCTGAAACCATAAGTTCGAGTTCGACACATACAAAGTCCCAAAACATGCTAGAGAGTATAGTTTGTAATTATCAAGAAGGGAAAAAGACGGATTTGGTCAAGTTGAGCACTTGACATCCAGTAGATGGTCAAGCCAAAAGATTTTGACACATTTGGTCACCATCACCAGAATTACGACACGTGTCATATGGCAAGTGATCAACCATCAGTGCTCAACCCCTAAATGCTCGACCTTGCAGTGTACTTTTTTTTATTAAAAATTGCAAAAAGTACCCTTTTTTGTTATTCTTGATATCCGCGATATATTTTCATTTTACCCCTTATAATTTAATCAGCAAGCATTTAATTGTCACAAAATTTTCCATTCCCATAAACATTAAATCTGTACTAGAAACAAGTAATACTGAAAAATGAGATGATGAATAACGATTAAAAACGTTATTTTGAGAACCAAAAATTAAAAAAAAAGCAATTTAGAATTAAAACACATATTTTTCTATCATCAACATCCAAAAAGTTTCATTCGATCAATTCAGTTGGAACCATCAAAATACAAAATGATAGTAGTATGTACTACTGATAGGATGCCGTTTGTTAAACTTTTTTAACATCGACTTAATGCCATTCCTCTTTCACTGTCACTCTCTTTCTCTCGGGCTTCTTTATAAGCATGTGCCTCCGATTCCCATTGATGCATGTATTCCCACACTTAACGTTCTACTTGTAGCTAGTACTTTTATAGCTAACCTTTGTATAGTCAAAATTTTAAAATTTAAATTAAGCCAAGATGCAAAGCCGAGATTACTTCCTTGGATTCTCCTCCTACAAGAATTTGATCACAAAATCCTTGACAAAAAAGGAGCCGAGAATCTAGCGGCCGATCATCTTTCTCGTTTGGAAGATCCTCACCAAAGTGTTTACGAGCCAAAGGAAATCACCGAAACATTTCCTCTCGAGACACTTAGTGTAGTGAATTATAAGCTTGATTCATCTACCCATGGTTTGCGGACATCGCAAATTACCATGCAGGGAACTTTATCATCAAGGGTATGAAGACTCAACAAAAACGAAAATTCTTTCGTGACGTCAAGTTCTATTTTTGGAACGACCCTTACTTGTTTCGAACTTGTACGGATCAAATTATTCAACATCCTTAGAGCTTGTCATGAGGGACCCACGGGTGGTCACCACGATGCTAATCTCACGGCTAAGAAGGTCTTTGATGCCGGTTTCTTTTGGCCTACTATTTACTGAGATGCACATGCACTTGTGAAGTCATGTGACTCATGCCAATGACAAGAAAAAGCCTCACAAAACGATGAAATGCCACAAAATATCATCCAAGTGTGTGAGATCTTTGACGTTTGGGGCATTGACTTTATGGGTCGTTCCCATCATCTCGTGGTAATAAGTACATCCTTGTCGCCGTTGACTACCTATCTAAGTGGGTGGAAGCTAAGACTTTGCCCACGAACGATGCTCGTGTGGTAGTCAAGTTTTTGAAAAGCTTGTTTTCTTGGTTTAGAACCCCTCGTGCGATCATAAGCGATCGTGGAACCTATTTTTGTGACGACCAATTCGAAAGGGTCCTAAGGAAATATGGGGTTACACATCGGCTTTCTACAGCTTATCACCCGCAAACGAGTGGGCAAGTCGAGGTTTCAAACCGAGCGTTGAAGAGGATCTTGGAGAGATATATTGGGGAAAACCGACAATCTTGGTCTTATCTTCTTTTCTTTTCTCATAATCATAATCACATCATTAGTCTTATCTTTACACAACACATTAGCCTCCTTGAGAACGATCCCCACATTGGGTCATTAGTGCTTGGTTTTCCTAAACCGACACTTGATACTTGCCCTAATTACCTCCTTTTCCTAAAGGTGTGTAAAAACTCAAACATACAACATGCTCTCAATGCAACGACCCGCTTTATTCAAACATACAATGGAACAGAATTTGCGAACAAGAATTTATCAAAATTTTATGATGAAAACAGCGGAACAC
This sequence comes from Glebionis coronaria, assembly GCA_025667525.1. Classification (NCBI taxonomy): domain Eukaryota; kingdom Viridiplantae; phylum Streptophyta; class Magnoliopsida; order Asterales; family Asteraceae; genus Glebionis; species Glebionis coronaria. The sequence goes on along the minus strand of CM046877.1, from coordinate 191,633,682 downwards.
ACCAAACATATATTTCTAGGTCTCCTCAGCAAAATGGTGTCTTCTAAAGGTGGAATCGTACGCTAATGGAAGCTTCTAAAACTATGTTGATTTATTCCAGTATTTCGATGTTCTTATGGGCTAAAGAAATTGCCACTACATGTTATACTCTCAACCTATATCTCATTCACTCAGTTCATGAGAAAACCTATTATGAATTACTTCATAAGAAGAAGCCAGTCTTGAAAATTCATCGTGTTTTGGGTCTTTATGTTATCCATCAAATGACAGTGAAGATCTTGGAAAATTGAAGGCTAAAGCTGATATAGGTGTCTTTATTGGTTATGATCCATCCAAGAAGGAGTTCCTAATTTACAACAAATAAACCAGACGGATTCAAGAAACTATTCATGTTATGTTTGATGAGCTTACAAAGTAAATGAATTTTGAACATCTCAATTAAGGGCCTGAGCTAAACCCGATGACTTCAGGACAGATTATTTCTGGATTCATGCCTAATTCTACTCCAACAACACCTATTGTTCCTCCTACTAAGTAGCAGTTCACTAAATTATTTTTACCCTTGTTTGATAATGATGATATTCCTCACACTAAAGATAGTACTCCTAGTCCTTTAGTCACTCCTAGAATTTTACTCGGTACACCAACATCAACACATGTAGATAATGATGCACCGTCAACAAGTTATTCACAAACAACGAATGCTAAAATTGCTCCAGAGAACTAAAAAAGTGTTGAAGGATTTTAGAATCCATTTTCTCAAGTAGTTGAAGACCCATTCGTCAATGTATTTTATCTAGAACCTAGTTTCGACGAATCTTCTTCTAACATAAATTGTGCCCACTACTCATCAAGAAGGTTAACCACGTGATCGAATACATTTAATGATGGACTAAGGAACATCCATTAGAAAATATAACTGGTGATCGAAAACGTACTGTTTCTACAAGACGACAACTTGTCAGAAACGCTTTATGGTGCTTATTCAACGAGTATTAAACTAAAGTTGAATCAAATAATTCAGGAAAGAAATGTTAGAACCATGTTAGATCGAAGCAATGCAAGAATAAATTCATGAATTTGAAAGACTTGAAGTTTGGAAACTTGTAATGTATCCTCTATAAGGCTTAGTAACTTAAGTGGATATTCAAGATCAAGTTAGACGAATATGGTGATGTGTTGAAGAGCAAAGCTTTTTTAGTGGAAAATGGTATCATCAAGAAGAGGGAATCAATTTGCATGAATCTTTCGCTCTGGTTTTAAGACTTCAAGCTATTAGAATCTTCGTTGCACACGCCACCACCAAAAACATGACCGTCTACCAGATGGACGTCAAAACGTAATTTTTGAATGGCGAGCTCAATGAAGTAGTGTATGTTCAGCAACATGAAGGATTTTTGACCCAAACCATCCAAATTACGTAAACAGACTAAATAAAATTCTTTACAGGCTTAAGCAGGCTCCACATGCTTGGTATTTGAAGTTGTCAAGATTCCTCATCTCTCGAAAATTCTCAAAAAGGTGTTGTGGATCTTACTCTTTCGCAAAGAAAATAGACAAACACATTCTAATCGTCCAAATATATGTAGATGATATAATATTTTCATCGACCAATCCTAATTTATGTGAAATCTTTTCAAATCAAATGAGTTCAAAATTCAGGATGTTTTTTTTTGTAACCGTGATTTCCAACTCATTGGTCGACTAACTCACGGGGTTAGAGCCCAACGCCACACAGACTCAAACCAGGTAAATCCCTCCCTTTTCAAGAGGTTGGCGTGGCCGCTTCAAGGTTTTTTGCACCTAGTGGGAATTGAACTTGAGACCTCACACACTTTAGAGTGATAGCCACAAATCTTTTTGCCACTAGGCCACCCTTGAGTGGTTAATTCAGGATGTTAATGATAGGCAAAATGTCTTTCTATTTAGGATTACAATTTTCTCAAAGTCCCAAAGGCATCTTTATTAATCAATCAAAATATGCTCTTGAGATATTAAAGAAATACGAATTTGACTCATGTGACCCTGTAGATACTCCCATGGTGGAGAAATCTAAACTGGATGAAGATAAAGAAGGGAAACAAGTTGACACTACCATATTTCGTGGTATGGTAGGTTCCCTCATGTATCTCACAGCCAATAGACCTGACCTTCTATTTGGTGTATGCACGTGTGCCCAGTATCAAGCTCAACCTACTGAAAATCACTTAACAACTATTAAAAGGATCTTTTATACCTAAAAAGAACCACTCACATGGGTATGTTGTATCTGGGTTTAATCTAACTAGATATGTAAATGCTAATCATGCAGGTTGCCAGGATACTAGACGAAGTACTTTAGGGAGTGCATAACTTTTAAGAGATAAGCTTGTGAGTTGGTCATCTAAGAAACAGAAGAGCACGACTATCTCTTCTACAAAGACAAAATATATAGCATTATCTCGTTGTTGTGCTCAAATCCTATGGATGAGATCACAATCAACAGAAAAAGAAAATACAAATATACAAATATATAAAACCAAAAAAACCAAAGAAAAAAAATTCTAAAATTCTAAAAGATTTCAAAAACGAGCATGTCTTCTGGCATCGATAATATTTACGATCCTAGAAATGTCATTCAATAATGACAAGGGGTTTTAAATAAAGTTCGAACAAAATTTCAAGTTAAAAACATGCTTGTGATTGCTTATAGTTAATTTCATACTATTACCCGCTTTCTCGAAGTAAAGATAGTTTTGTCAACACAAAGACAGTCTATTCCTCCTAAATGGAATTAATTTTCTCGGATACATATTACTTTATATCTGTACAAAATGATTTGTGCGTACTTTGCATTCAATAAGGGTTGGTGTAAGTTTTAGTACATTATTCCTTTGTTAAAGAAGAGATGTCTTCTTTATTAAACCCAAACATATATCATCCACATATTTTTCTCGAAGTTCGGGTTATCAAAAAGTTTTTAGGAATGTGTTGTTAAAAATGTAACAAAAATTGATCTTCGTCATTATGGATTTTACTTTCAAACAATAACTATAATTCTTTAAATATAAAACGGGTCAATGTTTGAGAGGGATTATGATGAAAACAGTTTGATAATCTCAAAATGTCATTTGGAAAAATCAAAGTTTGATAAGTGAAACCGTAATTGGTTATGATGTGTGCATGATTTTAAGGGGAGATAGTATTAAGTAAATTTACAACGACTAAATATACGACTTAGTTAAATATTTAGGGGTTAAATATCTAAAATACTAGGCTTCATAAGTGTTTCTAAATCAAAAGAGATAAAATGTCATTATGATATCTTAGCTACAACTTATATACTAAACATACCCTAAGTTAAAGGAATTAAAAAGTACATAAATAAGAAAAGTATCAGTCACTCCTAGATAATTATATACTATACTCGTAGTTGGTTAAGTAGATTCGTTAGTTAAAGGAAAATGAGTCAGCCTAGAAAGCCCTTGTTAAGCCACGGTTACCCATTATGTAAGACATATAAATACCTCTTCTCACGTGGGAAGAGGTGTTGATTAGTTCATTATTTACACACATATAGTATGTTTCTCTCACTAAAACCTTCCACTTCTCCCTCTTTATCTCTCTACTTACATGATCTATCTATTATCTATGTGGCGTGATGATTTCCGATTTCCGACATCAAACGAAACTAATACTTGGAGGAAATGTTGTTTTAGAATTCAGTTTAAGAAAAACTATTACTTTAATTAATGTTGTGTATGTATCGGGGCTTAGGAAGAACCTTATGTCTGGCCTTGTGTTGATAAATGTGGCTATAAATAAGTGTATGCATCTGATAAGTATATCTTATCAAGAAATTATGTTTATGTTGGTTTTAGTTATTCTAATAATGGTATATTTATGTTAAATCTCAAAAAAGTTCTTAATACTTTTAGTAGTGGTTGCATGATTAGTTCTAAGTATGTTGATTCTTGTATGTGACATGCACGATTAGGACACATTCACTATAATCATATGCTTGCTATGTCTAAGGATATGCTGATTACAGAATTTGATAGTACCTTAGAAAAATGTAACACTTGCATGTTAAAAATCACTAGACAACCTTTCAAAGATATAAAACGAGATTCTAATATTTTAGAATTGATACATAATGATCTATGTGATTTTCATGCCATTCTTTCCTTAGGGAATAAAAAGCATGTAGTTACCTTTATAGATGATGCATCTAGACTTTGTTATGTTTATCTATGTCATGATAAAGATGAGGCATTAGTTAAATTTAAAATCTATAAAACTAAGGTTTAGTTACAACCAAATGATTTGATTAAAACTTAAAGCATATATAGAGGTCGTTAATATTATGGTCCTACTTATTTCCAGTCTGTAGGAATCATACATGACTACATCTTCATATACACGACAACAAAATGCTGTGTCCGAAAGGAAAAATAGATCTCTTAAAGAAATGGTTAATTTCATGTTGTCCTACTCGGGTATGAGTGAAGGATTCTGGGTGAAGCCATGTTGACATCTTCTTATGTATTAAATAGAGTTCCTAACAAAAGGAACAAAGTCACCTGATATGAACTTTGGTATAAGAAATGACACAACTTGTCATTTTCACGAGTTTAGGATTGTAGGGCAGTTGTAAGACTCTCGGAACCTAAAAGGAAAAAATTTAGGCAAAAAAGGCATTGATTGCATCTTTATCGGATATGTGAAGCATTCCAAGGTGTATAGATTATATGTAATAGAACCTAATTAATATATATTCGTTAATTCAGTTGAAGTGTCAAGAGATGCAATGTTTGACGAAAAACGATTCACTTCAATACCTTGACCTAAAACTATGATGCCAAGCTCAAGTGAAGATCAAGTTGGAGAAACTCTATTTGAAACTCTAGACCTTGTAAGAGTAATTAAGCACAAGTATCTAAATCATTGGGATGTTGTTTACAATTATATCTAGTTGCGGGATCAAGAGATCAGATTGGACCTTAGTATTCATGTTGTTACAGTATTGAAGAGGATCCAAGAACGTTTGATGAAGCTATGTAATCTCGTGATGTTGCATTTTGGAGAGAAGCACTTAATGATGAGATGGATTCAATTATGAAAAATAATACATTGATTTCATTTTATTTACCATCGGGTTGTAAACTTTTGGGTTGCAAATGAATCTTCAAAAGGAAGATTAAAGTTGATGGAACCATTGAAAAGTTTAAAGCTAGATTGGTTATTGAAGGCTTTAGACAAAAGGAATGAATCGATTATTTTGATATATATGCTCATGTTTCCCGTATATCCATAATTAGATTATTGATTCCTTTAGTAACAACTTATAATCTAGTGATCCATCAAATGGATGTAAAAACAACATTTTTAAATGGTGATTTGAAAGAGGAGGTATATATGAAGCAACCAAAAGGATTTGCTAAGCCTAGAAATGATCATAAGGTGTTAAATTAATTACATCATTATATAGACTCATACAAGCTCCAAAATAGTAGCATCAAATATTTGATGAGGTTGTCTTGTCTAGTAGGTTTGTATTAAACTAGTTTCACAAGTGCGTGTATTAAAAATTTGAGAAATCCAGTAAAGGAGTCATAATTTCCTTATATGTTGATGATTGATATTTGGGACTCATCAAGATCAAGTTGATAAAACGAATGAGTTTTTATCATCAAGTTTCTCCAAAAATGATATAGGGGAGGCTGATGTAAGCTTGGTATAAGGATCAAGTATGAGGACTAGGGTATTACAATTACTCAATCACATTACCTTGATAAAATACTTAAGAAGTTCAAATATGATGATTGTTGTCTAGCCAACCCTCTTTTAGATCCGACTATCACACTTATGCCTAATATAGGCAGGGTTGTAAATCAACTTGAGTACTGAAGAGCGATTGACTGCTTGATGTATGTGATGACAAGCACAAGACCATATATTTCTTATGACGTGGGTAAATTGAGTAGGTATGTACATAGTAATCCTAGTACACATCACTAGCATCATATAATGCGGGTATTCAAGTACTTAAAGAAAACTATGAATTATGATTTGTCATATGTTGGATTTCCTTTAGTTTTAGAAGGATATCCTTATGCTAGTTAGATAACTAATTCAGAAGATCATACTTCTACAACTGGATGGGTATTTTTGTTTGGTGGAGGTGCCATTTCATGTTCTTACAAGAAGCAAATTTGAATTATTGACTCTGCAATGAAAGCATAGTTTGTTGCTTTAGCTACTACGAATAGAAAAGAGACATAATGGTTGAGGAATCTGATATAGGAGATTTTATTGTGGCCAAAACCAATTTATCCTTCTTTTATTTACTGTGATAGTGTAGCCACTTTGGCTAGAGCATATTATCAAATATATAATGGAAAGTCTAGACACTTAGGTGTTAGACAGAGTATGACTTTTGACCTCATTACAAATAAAGTGATATCCGTGGATTTTGTTCGATCTCAACAAAACTTGGCGGGTCCTTTGACAAAAGGTTTAGCCGGAGACTTAGTGCACAAGTCGGATTTAGGGATGGGATTATAGTCCTTCATAATCACTCACGATGAGACACCCAATTCCCTTCAAGCTAAATCTAGGAGCTGAATTCAATGTGAAAAGCTCATTTTTAGTGACCGGTCACACTCAATATAATCATCCCAAGATATGTGCTCGGTTCTGCAGATTATGTTAGGTTGAAGTTCAACTTCTTAATAGTACTTTTAAAAAATCCTATGTTAGCATGAAGTTTTGCCGCTTCAAGAAGCTTTAGATTTGGCTTTTATATGCTCATTAAAGTATATGGACACGTGGGTATACAAGAGTGTCAATTTTATAAACTTTAGAGTATTACAATAACTTATGTGTATATTATCTTCGGATATTCATATGAATTAAAGGGTTCGATCCTTAGTGACACTCTGATTTTTAAATTTCTGAAATGTGTAATTTACTAGTGAAAACTCAATATATCGTGACATTTTCATTATGCATGAGTTTGGTTCATTTTATATATATAATTAAATCAAGGATTACACTTTAATGTGGAAGCAATGTTAGTAAATTTATTGTTACCAACTTATTTTATGTAATTGTGTGTTTACATTGAGACCAATGGCCTTATATAAATTTAGTTACGACGAGTTAGGAGGTGTGAAGTGCACGCTCATCACAGTTGACTTGATACCGTCACGACGAAGATGCGGTGGTAAAAGGGGTCGTCTCCCCTTGCGGGGTCAAGGGGTGCAGCCCCTTGCTGAGGTATCAAAGGAATATCACGTTACCATACGATATTATCAATTTTCTTTCAAAAACTTAAAATTCATTCCTTTTTCTAACCATTGTGATGGTTGGAGATAATAAAAAATAACTGCATTCGGTTGGTGTTATAACCACCATTTTGGTTTCATTTATAAAACAAAACATTAAATATCCCTTTAAGGTTTCCTGATTGATTTCGCATGTCTTAGATTTTAATTGTCAATCTGTCTTATCCGATTAAGAATTTCGTGAACTCAAAACATATAAGACCAAATTACTTTAAATGAGATTACACAATTAAAATTGATATCTACATTATAATCACTAACCCATCATATAAATTTTTTACAAATTATTTAGGAATCAAAGTTTCGTAAATTCATATATGTAAAGATGCATGCTTACATATTAATTGTACTTTATGTTAATGATATAGTAGCGTATGCATAGCTTTGGTATTTGCATGACGTAAACAGATTCCGCAAATAACTTTTGTATATGCATTTATTCTTCTACATAATCAAATACAATAAAGAATATATATTGATTATATGGCTGTACATGTGTACATATAGGGTTTTTTAACACGTACATATTGGTTGGGGTGTTGTACATTTCAATACATATTCACATACCTAAAAGTGTCATGATCATTAGATTCACTGGAAGACAATTGCAAAAGCTTGAGCAAAATAAATTTATTACATGATGTTTATAGAGTATGCGATAGATACAGAACCTTTTTCATTATTTCGCGTTTGTTTTAAATGTGTGCAAGTTAGTTTCGTAAGCATGTCATATGGCGATCTCATGCATTATGCCTAGCTTTAGGGTTCGTGGCTTAAAACAATCAATTAATACGCCAGTAGCATCGATTGTTACGTGTTAATATTAAAATATCATATTCTTGACTTATATAAATTAGGTGTTATAGTACGTAGTTGTATTTAATCTAAACAGAATGCTGACTAAACAATTTTTGATTTTGCAACTTTATATACCAACATTTGCATATTTTTATTTATAAAAAGTTGGTGTTCTTTGTTAAATCATTATGTTATTGATGAGGGGTAATAATGAAATAAGTGGTACGTACCAAGACTTGATTTGCTATGAAGTCTATTTTGGATGTATTTATATCTGTGTGCATTGACCCCCCATAGCCTTTTACAAAGAGATAGCATATATTATATATACACAAATCTTTTGTATGCATATTTGTGAAATAGTGATGAACATACCATGAAAATCATTGTCATCGTCACCATATATATATCCAAGCTTCTTTAATCCTAGGTTTGGTTTTCATGGAACCATCCTTTTTTGACACTTCTTGTTTCATTTTCTCGACCACCACCACAACCGTCGACCGTCGTCGTAACAACCACCCCTGATCAAGCTATCTCTCACTTTGTCTCTCTCTCTTTCTCAACTAGAAACTCTTTTTTTCACTTTTTCATGGCATAAAGGTGAAGCTTTTAAATTTGCTTTTTGTTCTTGTTGGATTCCCACATGTGTTCCAAAAAAAAGATGAGTTCTTTTTAGATCTTGATGAGTTTATTTGTGACTACAAAAAGGAAGCACTTTATATTTTGAAGATTAAAAGAAGATAGTATATAGTTTGCTTTTTTGTGTTTTCTTCATTAGCATCACACCATATTTACTACCATCATCATATATGAAGTGAAAAGACACAGAAGAGGAGATCATAAGAGGAAATAATCTTTTGATGGATAGCTCCACAGGTAATTACAATTGTTACCCTCATGATGATGATGACCATAATCATCATGTGAATTCTTCAAGTAACCCTAATGCTACAACTAGCTTTGAAACAAGCCCTTTGGGGATATTCAACTTTGAAGCACACAACTCAGTGACTCACAACGCCGATTTCTATAACTTCGATGAGTCGTCTCTTCAAAGATGTGTGTTTCCTTGTGAGCCAAATGAAAGACCAAGCCAAGGCCTTTCTCTTTCTCTCTCATCAGCTAATCCTTCCACTATAGGGTTACAACAGTTTGAGCTTGTAAGACCACAAGAGAGCCATTATCAAAACCACCCGTCGGGCTATTTTGGGAAATCCATGAGTATGGATCATGACCATCATCAGCAACAAGACATGATGAATCAAGTTAGTGATGATAGTGGTGGCTATAACTACCATCAAGGTGCACAATTCAACATAAGAAACTCAAGGTACTTGTTTCCAGCACAAGAACTACTTAATGAGTTTTGTAATCTTGGTTCAAAGCAAAGTGATCATTCCTCTAAAGCAAAGGCAGCAGCTACAACTTCAAATCAGTGGCAAGATCATGATAACTTGAATAATGCTAGTACTTCAAAAAGCAAATCTTTATCTTCTGTTGAATTCATGGAATTACAAAAAAGAAAAACCAAGCTCCTTCAAATGCTAGAAGAGGTAAAAAAAAATTCTCTTTTTTTTTTGTGTGTATTGTGTATATTAATTACTACTGGTAATATTTAGATCATATATTTCATGCTTTAGATATACATACAAATTGTTTTGATCTTATTCTTGTAAAGTATCTTTCTTTTTCTTGGCCAAAAAATTAAAGATTCCCTTTTTTAGTTGAAAATTTGATTTCTTCAAAAAAAATTGTGATCTTAAACCATTTCAAGGACTGTAAACCTTCCCACAAACACCCATATGATGACAAGTTGGATGCTTCATTGAATATAAGAAACCTCCATTCTTGTTCACTCGATTTTTTTTGTAATTATTACTCACTTTTCATGGCTATATATATCACTTTCTTTTTTATACTGAAGTAAATGAAAAAATATCTAATCTTTATGTTGTTTTTACTGTTACTATATAGGTTGATAGAAGATACAAGCACTATTGTGATCAAATGAAAGCAGTTGTGTCATCATTTGAAGCAGTGGCTGGTAATGGTGCAGCAAAAGTTTACTCATCTTTAGCTTCAAAGGCAATGTCAAGACATTTTAGGTGTCTAAGAGATGGAATTGTTAATCAGATCAAGTCGACGAAAGTTGCCATAGGAGAAAAAGATGTTTCTGCCCCTGGCTCGAGTCGAGGGGAGACTCCAAGACTTAGGGTTCTTGATCAAACCCTACGGCAACAAAGGGCTTTTCAACAGATGACCATGATGGATAGCCATCCGTGGAGGCCTCAACGTGGCTTGCCTGAGCGTTCTGTTTCCGTTCTTCGTGCTTGGCTATTCGAACACTTTCTTCATCCGTAAGCCTCTATAAATCTGTGAATAATAGTTCTTCTCGTATGTACTTCTCTTTTTACAAAACAAAAATCATACAAAAACGTTTTCAAACATGTTTTTACCCTCAATTATATATTTTGGAAAGACAACTTGGAATTTTGGTTGTTTTCATCTACCTTCAATTTGATTCTAATATTTATTTTGTCATATTGTCTCTAGCATCATAAATTTGTTTAGTTTTATCTTTGCCTTTGGGGCCTTGCTATTATAATTTTTTGTGGATTTGATTCTTATTACAAATTTTTATATAGGTCCCATTAATACATGTATTCATATGCATCTCCCTCACGCCTCATGATCCACACAATCTTTATATGCTAGTTTTGGAATATACAAGTGAAAAATGAAAACTAACTATATATCCTCAAATGAATTTATGAATACCACAATAATTAAGCTACTGTCGAAACATTACAGGTACCCTAATGACGTTGATAAACATATTCTTGCACGACAAACCGGTCTCTCTAGAAGCCAGGTATATATATGTCCATGTCGATTTCTTATTATATGACAATAGTCGACACTAGTTAACGATCATTGTATACTTTCTATTCATAGTGGTATAAGAGTAATACATTTCTTGTTTATAATTTCTTGGTACCTCAAAAACGTTTTTTGAAGTAACTGTTCAAAAAAAAATTTGTGTGTAGGTATCAAATTGGTTCATTAATGCAAGGGTGAGGCTATGGAAGCCCATGGTAGAGGAAATGTACGAGGAAGAAACAAAAGGAAACCAAGAAATTATGGAAAGCACATCTGATGGGTTCAACCCAAACACACAAACAGACCAAAAACCATCTATTGATGAGCTTGTTCGTATAGATTCGGAGTGTCTTTCATCTATCATCAACCATCCAGAGAGAATGGACCATATTAGCCACTCAAAGACCCAAGATCATAGTGTTTTTGATCAAAGTTATCCTAGGATTACAAACTCATTTGGGGCAGTAGAGCTAGACTTTTCGGCCTACAACAATCATAACTTTGGTGGTAGTGATGCTAGTGGAGGTGTTTCCTTGACATTAGGGTTACAACAACATGGTGGTAGTGGTGCTGGTGATGGTGGTGTTGGTGCTGCTGATGGGGTGAGTTTAGCGTTCTCGTCTGCTTCTCAGAGTGCACTATTTTACCCTCGTGACAATATTGATGATTGCCAACCCGCCGTGCAGTATTCTTCTCTATTGGAAGGTGATCAAGGACATAATTTGCCTTACAGAAACTTGATGGGTGCACAACTTCTTCATGATTTGGCTGGTTAAGAACTACTATTATATATTTAATTAATTAGCCCTAGTTATATAGTACTATTAAATCAAAAAGAAAATACAGCTGGGGTGTTATAATTTTGAATTTCTAGGCCTCTTCTAGCTTAAGGGCATACCTCAAATGGCTTTAGAATTACATTCATATTTAGAACTTCAATTGCTAGTATAGCTTTTAAAGCCTTGTTTAATTTAGTTTTCTTGCTATATGTTAGACCAATATATCAATTATGGAAAATTTTCCATTGCTTTGTTTCGAGAATAAGCAACTTCGATTCTACTCTTTTGGGCATTTAGATTCTCCCACTCTTTTTACGTTATAGGAAATCTCGACACAAATCATTTAAATTTCACGTAAAACACTTTCGTCGTTATGAAAAAGATGTGTTATATGTGACAAGAAGGGTTACTAAGGTTTTCCTGATAGAAACTTATACATTAACCAGTTGTCCCTTTTTGCAAAGATATTAACACAGCAAAATGATGTCTCTAGTTTATATCTTGCATTGATGGAAAAAAGGCAAGACTTAAACATGAGTCAATTCATTTGAAAGCACAAGCTAACTGATCCAGCCTTTTGTGGTTGAAGTTTACATCAAAAGAGCTCCAATTTCTTAGGGGCATATGCACATTTAATACAAAAAACAAAAACAAAAACAAAAACAAAAATATATGTATTATTCAATTTTGTTTGTCAATATTAAATTGAGCAAGAAAAATCTGTTAGGGTTTTAATTTTCAAAGATTAGGACAAGATATTTCAAATAAAAGGTTCTTATTTCATCTCGTCGATCGATCACTAGTTTATCGTCGTGGTCCCTCGATCTACGTGTTTCGTTATACATACGAAAGACAACCGATTTTTTCTTCATTTAATGTGTTTTCTTGTTCGCTTTTCATTCAGCAAATGAAGGAAACGTGTAATTGATAATCACCTTTTTAGATATAGAACTTGAAGTATGTGTGCATAGAAATAGGTTAACTCCTAGTTTGATCTAACAATCATATATCTCGTCTTTTTAAGTAAATACGTGAACACAACCTTAAGAGGAAATAGGGATGGCGAAGGCATCATCGATTGCGAAATCATGGCGTCTTTACTCCTAAAGAAACACAACATGGACACTCCCGATTCTCGTATATAAAATACGCATATTCCATTTTGGTTAACATATATTTACATGATAACGATTCCAATATGAAATAATGACATAATTTGTATTACTACATAAAGTAGCTAACTCTATGCATATGTCTTTATATATTGTGTTGGTTGATTCAATATTAATGCAACTAATATTATATCAGTCCGTAATCTATTAAATATGTCGACTTTTATATAATTTCTTGCTGGATGATATATATAATGGTGAAACATGAATTATAGTAGATTACGTTATTAACAGTAGCAGGATAATAAACAGCAGGTTTTGGTCATGACCATTTAGTGTGTAATGAAACATTTGGTAGGAAAGAATAAAATATCAAATGGAATAATCGACGTAATAGAATAAATGATGTAATGTTATCGTTTATTACTGTTATTAATAATGCTTGGTTGCTACGATAAGACGGAATGTAATCGATAAAAAAAGATTAAAATGTCCTATTGTTAATAAAAAGCTTATTTAATATGATTAATTAATGATAAACTTTTATGTCATTTGATTCTATTAAAAGACGTAATAAAAAAAAGGAGGAGACCCCTAAAGACTGAAAATGACATAATGGGTCATTACATGTAATGAATCATTACGTTCTATAATTATAAACAAACAAGATTTTTCATTCAGTCGTAATAATCCTTTCCATTACAACTCTCTATGTTAAGGTTTGTGCTTTGATGGTGTCTTGATGCTATTAAAGGTGTGTTTGTTAAAATGAGCAGTAGCATGGACAGTAACAGTGAGCAGTAACAATAACAGTGAGCGATATTTATTAGCAGTAGTATGGATTAGCAGTAGTTGTGTGACAGCTCACTGCTCATTTGCTACCGCTTCTTAAAAGAAACATTAAAAAATATTCTTCCTAAAAATTAGCAACGCCCCAAAATACTCACCGCTCCAAAATACTCACCGCTCCTATTGTTAAACGACTAACAAAAATTAAAAAACTCCACCTCTTATTTTATTAAACAAATATTAAAATTCAAAACGCTCTCACTCACCACTCGCTACTCTAAAAAAAACTCCCCCACCACTCCTTACCAAAAACTCCACACTCTAAGTATTAACATCTAAAAAATAGTCGTGAATTCGAGCAATAAAAGCTCAATGTTTACTGTTCGCGCTCAATAAGTGAGGTTTGTTTGTTTTTGTTTATGCTGTTTTCTATATTACAGGACTAAAGTTTATGTGATGAAATGAAATAAGTCAAATAACAAGTACGTGCATGAAGTAGTCAACATAATGGAACGACCTACATGTAAAAACAGTGTTTTGTTGATTATAATGATTCACACACACTTTTTGATATTCGTTAAAAGTTAAAACAAAAGTCGGTGAACAAAGATAAATAATGCTGCACAACATGTAGATGATCCTATAAAATTTAGATTGAGTTAGAAGAGGATTTGTTGGATTATCTACACGTATAATATATGTCTAGAAGTTGTTCCGAATTTAAGGAATATATACGTAAAACGTTAAATAATAATTATTAATATTGTATTAATATTAATTATGTGGGGAAGTCGAGAAAAAGGAAACAGTGGAACTTTTTTCCTTGTTTGTTCTAGTCGGCCGAACCACAAGCCTAAAGGAGGCTTGTGGGCTTGGTTGCTTGATCACTAAAGAATTACTTAGTATATAAAGAAGTTTTGGATACATCATTATTTACTGGTTATCCCTAGATCACTTTTCCTCCTTCTTTTCCTTTGGTCTGATCGGCAAGAGGAGCCCAAAAGGGGTGTTTGGTTTTTGGCGATCGATTAGCAAGAAACCATACGGTTTCGTTCGTTGATTGATTCAAGAGTTTGGTCTATTGATTGTTTAACACTTACGTACTAGCATACTTATTGCTTGTTAAATGTAATGTGTGTGTACTTAGAGAGATCATATTTTGATCTTTAATTGGATTTTCGGTTATGTTGTTTGTTCGATAAAGGTGATTAATCCTTTGCAAAAAGGTACGCGATTCTTTTTCGTTTATGTTAATTACTTGTCTATAAGGGTTTTAATAAATCCCAACAGTGGCATCACGAGCCGTTTCGTATAGCTTTTAATTACATTAAAAAAACAAAAGATCTAAAATTGTGTAAACTTAATATGATATTGTATAATTGTGTTATTGGTGATTAGGTTTTCATAAACCTTAATTAAGGTTAATAAAATAAATTAGACGAACCATAAGTTGTATGTAATTTTTGTTGATATATATATTGTTGTTGTCCCATATTATATAATGATAGATTCAAGAAATAAGATAGAAAAGATATGAATTTTACAGAGATAAAGTAGAGAGAGAAAGTGTGTGAAACTTAGGGAGGATTAGATTAAGAAAAATAAAATGGCTAACCCTTCCTAACATGTTAGGAAGGGCTTTATATAGTCTGCCTACATGTGGGCTTTCTATGGACTATATGTTTGGGTCGGGCTTGAATAAATGCTAAGTACCTTGAAAGAGGCCTTATAAGCTAGCCATCAAGCCCGTATTGTCACGACTTGACTACCTATTACAACGTTCTAATAAACGATACATAATAAACCTATGACTGATCATTCTTGTTTGACTCAAAATTTTGAGGCTAACAATCTCCCCCAATGAGAGGTCATTCCCCTTCGACATTTGGAGATTTGTAGAGATTATTAATCTCGCCATAATTGAGTCTTGAACGTGTAGTAGTAGTCTTGTTCCTTCATGCTATGATCTTTGAGCCTTTGTTGTTGTCTTTCGACTTTGTTTTTTAAACTTAAGATCATCAAATCATCCTTGACTTGTCTTTGCCATCTTGCGATCTTGTGTCTTCATCCACATACTCACACTATTCATTATCTTGAAAGCTTACTTCGATCATCAGAGTTGCGGACGTCTATAGCTTTCTTGATTATGGAAAATGTCTTTGGGCATGAGTATGTGGTTTTGAACCTTCGACTTTGCTGAGTACATCGTAACGCCACCTTCTTAAGACAAAGCATAGACACGGACTGAATGGCTTTGATTCGTCCTAAATCGGTAGCGTTTTACCTCCGGTCGGTAAAAACCGTTAGACGATATCAAATATCGTACCTGTGATTAGGTAGATTCAATTAAGAACCTCCTTGACAGGGTTTCGCGGTTGTACCAGCCGTTCTCTTTACTTGACCGTCTCAAAGCAAGACTGCGAATATAAAGAGTGAATCAATTGGATAAATATCCGTTTGATTAAAGTCGTCAATTTAAATTCCTGAAACAAGTTTGATTCTTAAAGAATCTTACCATTGTTATTTTCCAGTTGACACGAGCTTGATCGATAAAGAATCTCGCAAGTCACCTACCATAGCGCTGTTTGAGGTTGACGCTAGAAGGATTTCCATTCGTCGCTGTGAATATTAATGAATATCACTCTGAATGTTCTGGCAAGATAATAAAGATATTGCGTAGAAAAGGTGAAACGAGTTTGAATCGATAAAGAAACAAACCATTGTTGCTTCTCAGTTTTACATATGTTCAATTCATAAAGAATCTTACACATGACCTACCGCAGTGCTGTTTGATGTTAACACTGGAAGGATTTACACTCATCATTGTGAATACTAAGTAGTATCACTCTGAGTGTTCTATCAATATCGCAAGGATATGGCGTAGCACTCTCTTCTTCGTCATTCTGTGTGTCCAAACGAGATTTGATTCATCTCTTGGCTCTAGACTCGATTAGTGCACTTTTAGTGGTCGAAGGCTGGAGCAAATGCCACCTATTCAATATCAACTATCTCGGAGTGAGAAAGTCAATAGAAGTCGTGTTGATCTCCGTGACAATAAAACAAACTTCTTTTGAGAGAAGCCTAAGTCAGTTGGGGAAGGGTTGTGCATTACATCACTCGGTCCATGATGTGATGTCTTCATGATGTGTTGACCTGGTTTCTACCTAAGTTGTATGGAAGGCTTCTTTCTTTTCACCCTTTATCCTTACATTTCTTTTTCATTTTTCAACCCCTTCAATGCTAACCAAGACATCATCACTAGCACCTTTTTGTGATTGTTCCAGTGCTAGCTTCAGTAGTTAGTCGGCATTCAGCTACGTTCACATTCTACTCCATCTTTCCTAAGGACTTCTAATAATCTATTGGATTGTCCCTAGGAAGATCCCTCCGGTTCTGGTTGGATCATAGGACTTAAACCTAACCACCCTTTTGACACCAATAACGTTGTGGATTAAAGATGTTGTGGGTATTTGATCGTAACCATAAACTACTCTAAATTCTAACAAAGTGTTTGAAAAACATTTAACACCTTGCTAGTTTTGTCAATTCAGAAATGCTCCCCCTTCACATGTGCATCGATAATCGAAAGTGTTTCGCACATGTAAGTAAGAGTTAAAGTGATTGAGTCTATAGATCACATTTTCTCCCCTATCTTTAATATATAAAATCGTTTGATATTAGAGATACCAAATTTGATTAATATATATTACAAACAAATATTCTTGAAAAATTTCGGGAGAAAAATGTGTCTTACTAGCATGAATTATTTTGAACGCTCCCCTCAAAAATTGATCCAATTAAATTGTCATTGTGATGATGTGATCCACATTTTGCTTTTTGAGGATAGGAGTTGTTTAACACACAATTTTTGAAAGATTTTGAATAATCATTGAAAAACTCTTGAAAAAATTGTGTTCAACGCTTTTTGAAAACCATTTCTTTTTGGCGGCATGGTTTTTCTAAAGCATAAACTTGAGTTCATAGACTTAGAATGTCTTGACGAATCTACTCAAGTGTAAGAATATTTCTCTTCTTTTGCTGAGGGTAAGCGCACTAATCGTACACTCCCCGGTGAATATAGATCCGGGTTGCAATCTGAAAGTGATTACAAGCCATTGTGTTAAGCTCAAAACGTTGAATGTTTTGTGACAAGCTCAACCCAATATAGATTTCTCTACCCGTTGTTGGAAAAATTGTCCAAAATAAACATTTTCCTTTATTAAAAAGAGAAATGACATGTTTTGAAAAATATTTACAACTTTGATTCGAGCTTTATGTACACACCCGTGTCGTTATTGAGCGTCATTTCTAGGCACGTCCATATTATCAATACTGAAAGACATGTCGAGAAGAATATTTTTGGATTTTCAAAGATTTTTAATTTTGTGTTTTGCTTTTATATGTTTTATATTTTTGTATTTTGCTTTTTCAATGATATTTACAAGTGTATGTTTGATAGATGAATCAAGCAGGCAACTTTGCCAAAATCTCCAGTTCTGCTGGAGTCAAACATCTCATACCAATTTGCCTAACGAGGTACTCAAATCTATCTTTCGACAGAGCTTTCGTAAACAAGTCGGCTAATTGGTAATCCGTTCCGACAAAGTATAGTTCAGTAATATCGCGTTCAACTTGTTCCTTTATGAAGTGATATCTGACATCAATGTGCTTCGTGCGAGAATGTTGTACCGGATTGTAGGAGATGGCTATGGCCGAATTTGAGTCACAATACATAGGTACTTTATCAAAGTGGAAACCATAATCCGTGAGTTGTGTTCTCATCCAAAGAACTTGAGCACAAGACGCAGACAGAGACACATACTCCGCTTCGGCTGATGAAAGTGATGTGCAATCCTACTTCTTAGAAGACCATCCCACGAGCTTATCTTGTCCTAGAAATTGTGCACCACTAGAAGTACTTTTTCGAGTATCAAGACACCCTGCATGATCAGAATTTGAATAGGCTGTTAGAAAGAAACCAGTTTCCTTTGGATACTAGAGTCCCAAATGAATGGTATTCTTGAGGTACCGAAAGATCCGTTTAACCTCCTTGAGTTGCTTTTCAGTAGGTTTGGCTTGATATCGTGCACAATAGCATGTGGCATGTGCAATATCTGGTCTGCTTGCTGTCAAGTACATGAAGGACCCGATCATGGAACGATATTTCGTTTGATCTATGGCATTTCCCTCCAAGTTAGCATCTAGGGATGTGGTGGATAATGGTGTCCTAACTGGGTCACATGCGGTCATACCGTGCTTTTTGATTATCTCTTGACAATACTTAGCTTGGTTAATAAAGATACCACGCGGGGATTGGTGAACTTGAATTCCTAGAAAGAATTTTAGTTCACCCATCATTGACATTTCAAATTTGATGTGCATTAGTTTTTAAAACCATTTTGAAAGTTTTGGGTTTGTAGACCCGAAAATAATGTCATCAACGTAAATCTTCACAAGCAAAATGTCATCCCCATATTTATATATGAACAAGGTAAGATCAATGGAACCTTTTAAGAACCTTTGGATACCAAAATTTTCGAGAGATCATCGTACCACGCCCTTGGAGATTGCTTTAGTCCATATAGTGCCTTGTGGAGACGATACACCATTTTAGGATAATGCGGATTGATGAATCCTTTCGGCTGTGTGACATAGACTTCTTCTTCTTTCAAATGACCGTTAAGAAATGTTGTCTTCACATCCATTTGATAAACGATGAATCCCTTATGTGCAACGTAAGCAAGGAAATCATGACCGCTTCCATACGAGCAACTGGTGCAAATGATTCTTCAAAATCAATACCCTCTTTCTGCCATATCCCTTAGCCACTAGCCTAGCTTTGTTCTTGGTGATTGTGTTTTTTTTCATCCATCTTGTATTTCTAGATCCAACGAAGATTTAATGGAATCACATCGTATGGTCTGTCAACAAGTTCCCAGACTTTAAGTCTTTCAATTTGAAGAAGTTCATCTTGCATTGATTCAATCCAAGCATGACCAGCCATGGCTTCTTTGATGTTTTTTGGTTCAGCTGTACTCACGGCGAGTGCGAACATACAAACATCGCCATTGGTTTCTAATTGTCGTCTTGTACGAACAGGCTGTGAAGGGTTTCCAATTACTTGAACCAAAGGATGATCTCGGGTCCAATGATGTGTTGAGGGATGTCGTTGATAGAACATATGCATATTTGATGGATCAACATGGAGAGTAGAAGACTCTCTAGTTTCATGTACGGATGTACCGAATGGATTGTGAAAATCGTCAGATAATGCATTGTCTGCTTGATTTGTGTTCTCTGGAGCAATGACAGTAGTTGTGGATGTTGTAGGATCGATTGTTGAAGTGATATTCTGAGGAGGTAAATCTGTAGCAACCCGTTTAGATGAAGTTGTATCCTTTTGTTAACGATGATCGGTATCATCATTCTTATCATGAGTGACAACGGAAGACTTTGATACAACATGTTTCTCCCCCGTAAAATATTCATCAAACATTGGACCATATAACATTTCCAACTCTTCAGTTGTCATTTCGACTGTCATATCTACTCTTGGAACATTTCCTTGAACCAGCTTTGAACTTGACGGTTCATTGATGTGGTCTTGAGTTCTGAGTTCGGTGCGGTTGTGCACAGAAGTCTTGTGTCGTTGTAGATCGGGACTTAAACTGCTTTGTTCAAGTGCCATTTCTTCTAATTCATCAAATTTGATATGAATAGTCTCGACTATCAATTTTTTTTCTTGTTGTAAACTCTATATCCCTTAGACTGAGTTGCATATCCTACTAGAATACATGCATCATCTTTCTCTTTCATCTTATCCAAATTTTCACCATCTCGTATTATGTAACAAGTACATCAAAAAACATGAAGGTGTTTGATTGAAGGTTTTCGATCATGAATTACGTGATATGGTGTCCTTTCGTGTCTTGGAATAATTAAGGAACGGTTTTGTGTGTAGCATGCGGTTGACACGGCTTCGGCCCAAAAGAATAGTGGTAGTTTTGAAGCGGATAATAATGTTCGAGCAGCCTCAACTGAAGTACGGTTTCGTCTTTCAACAAGCCCTTTTTGTTCAGGTGTTCTAGCAATAGATGTTTCGTGTTCAATCCCTTCGGCTTCAAAATAATTCTTTAGAGTTGAATTCAAGAATTATGTGCCTCTGTCAGTACGTACCACTTTTACTTGAGCTTGAAGATCACGTTGTATCTGCTTAATGAAGTTGATGAGAACTTCGTGTGTTTCATCCTTGGATCTCAAGAAGAAAGACCACGTATACCTTGAGTAGTCATCGACAATAACCAGAATGTATTTCTTCCCATTGATAGTTTGAACACGCCTAGGACAACACAAATCCATATGAAGAAGATCTAACCATCCTTTAGAGCTTGGTGTTGTTTTTGTCTTGAAACTAATTCGTTTAGCTTTACAAAGCTCACAAGAAGAACAAAGATGATCTTTGATGAATTTCAACCTTGGAAGTCCTCTCACAATATCTTTCTTGGAAATCAAGTTGATGGTATCAAAATTGAGATGAGATAGACGTTGATGCCATAACCATGCCTGAGTCGTTGAAGCTTTAGCCATGAAGCAACTTGGAGTTGTAGAAGTTGTGTCTTGAAGTGAGATTGTGTAAAGATTTGTACCCCGTGGACCAGTGAGTAAATCATTCCCATCATAATCACGAACAAAACATGTCTTCTTTCTGAAAGCAACCTCCAAATCTGCATCACATAATTGACCAACCGAGAAAAGATTGTGATTGAGCCCTTCGAAGTAGTATACCCTTTTGATTGTGATATTCCCCTGAACCAAATCTCCATATCCTAGGATCGGTGCAAATTGATCATTTCCGAATCGGTACCCAGGAACTTCTCCACGAAGTTAATTAGAAGCTTGAGATTCCCCGTCATGTGCTTGGTGCACCCGGAGTCCAGTATGAAGAGAATTATTTCGATCACCTGTAGAAGAATTAAAGCACGATGGAGCATTTGTTAAATTAGATTCTATGTTAGTTGTGATATCTGAATCAGTAGTTTCCTTAGTTTCAACACTTAAAGGCTGATTAACACTCATTGTCACATTATCTGTTCTAACCTTAGGCACCCATTTATATCCTGGAAAACATTGATTAGCAAACCACCATTTCCAAGACTTGCTAGCAGACTCATATAATTCCCTAATTCGGCTTCTAGTGTTCTTAGTAATGGAGTCTGATGCATTACTTTTCTTATGGGGGGTTTGCACCAGAATGGTTTACTTTGCGTTTGGGTTTACTAGCACCAATAGGCATCGCAATTTTCTTCTTAGTTCTAGTATCTACACCTTTGACATTATTCATAGCACACATAGAATGATCAGCATTAGCACATTTTCCACATTTTACAGAAACAAACTTAACATTTAAAGCATTAAAATCAGTCGAATCATTCAAATCGTCATTACATGCGATTACAGAAGTTTTATTCTTAGAAACATTCAAATTCCTGGGGTGGTCTTCTACTTTCTTCATCTTCCTTTGACTCTTGTTTTTCCCTGGTTTGATCACATTGTGCTTTGTGCTTGAATAACCGTTTTGGGACGAATTTGTGGTAACCTATCCTTCCCATCCGTCTTGGGGGCAAACCCAGATGTTGCAAATGAAGAATTTGAGAAAACAGATGGTTTTCCCAAGACAGAGGATTTAGTCACTTTATAGGCATTTGTTTGTCTCACAACAGGTTTCTTAATTCTAGATTCCATAATTTTCCCACCCATTTTAGCAACGATTTTCTTCAACTCTTCTATTGCTATGTCTTTTTCTTGTAACTGAGCTTTCAAATCCTTAATGTCAAGACTTTTATCATTTAATAATCGACATGAATCAGATAATTTTACTTTCAAAGGTATATCATGTGAAAAGCTTCCAATTTTGTTTTGCAAAGCAAGTTCAAGTGAGTGACAATGTTTTTGAAGATAATCACATCGATGTTTAATTAAGGTAAACTGTTTTTGGTTAACTTTTTGCGAAAGCTCAGTTTCAAGACGTTCACACTCTTTGACCTTATCAAGATAATTGAATGCAACATCGAAATATTCATCTATATCAGCATAAGATGTAACATAAACACACATAATATCTTTTGAGAGGCATTCTTGCAAGAGTAGATCATATGCTATAGAAAACTCGTCTCTTTCAGGTTGATGGTCGTCAATTTATTTTTCAAGAGATTCCACATATTTCAAATCGTCAAACATTTCTTGCTCTATTAACGTTTTAAATTCCAAAGCATGTTTCTTTATTCTTTCTGCAAGTGGAATCAAAATAGTTTTCACAAGCACAGTTATACCGTGGGAATTTCTTTATCGCCTTTCAAAAGTTCACGTTTTTTCCAGTCATCATCAACAACCTTTTTGAAATTTTTAATGTTACTCTTAAGAATACTAAGTGCTTGCTTACTCTTGCTTATAGAAGCTTGATGTGGCAAGTACCCAATATATTTTGAAACATTAGTTTTCTTAGTGGCAAAAACTTGTCTCCATTTAATTCTTATTTGTACACATTCGAAAAATATTTTCTCACGAGACTTCTGTTTTTGTGGTTTAAAAATTTCATAAATACTATTTTCATAAGCATGGTTATATGATTTCACAAAGTCCTTTATTTCCTGTTGATCTACTCTCTTCTTCAAAAGTTAGTGATTCATCACTATCAGGCCTAACTAGAAGACAATCGAGGTCGGTCCATTGGGACTCCTCAAGATATAGGCGCGAGTTCTCAGATTGAGCTTGCTCGAGGTACTTAAGACTAGCAAAACTAGCTTTACCCTTGAAAAATGAACGAGGTGACAACATTCTCATGGTTTGAATAGATTGATTTGTTTTATAAACAATTTTCTTATAAAAAATAATTTGAACTTCAAGTTTCACGACTTTGTCAATGTCTTTAGCTTGTTTAGATTTGAAATCTTTTTGAAAGTTTGCAACCTCTTTCGTTTTTGCAGTGACTAGTTTAGTTTTATCCTCTTGAAGAAAACCAATCTTTTGAGTTAGCTCATTCACTTTTGTGGTAGCAAGATACGTTTTGTGTTGTTCAGTACTTAAAGAAGTGTTATAATTACGTTTCTCTTGTTCTAAAAGCTTAAGAGTTTCATTATATTTAGTTTCAAAAACATCCTTTATAGTAGTAATGACACCCCCTTTGTACCTTTTCAAGCTCTTTGTCTTTTTGAATAAGCTCATCTCTGCAGCTTGCAAGAAGCTCACTAGATTTTATAACTACAGGTTTGCTTTCTTCAAAACTTTGAGTGAGCGTAGCGTTTGCCTTCTTTAATTTCTTTTGACTCTTTCTAGTTTCTTTGACATCTTTTTGTTAAGAAGCAATTAAATTAGCAATCGCAATACGCTCCTCCTCATTATCATACTTATTTGTATGTTGATCATCCTCAGACTCATTATTGCACATGTCGGATGAATCAGGTGTGGTATTACTATCAACCATTTCCATCATACATGTGTTAGTAATGGTTGTGGGTAGCTCACTATGCTCATGAGTATCACCAAACACATTATATTCCTCATCAGTTTGTACCTTATCAATTGGCTCAATATCAAAGATAGGACCATTGTCATCTTCAGTGACTTTGAGAACTTCTTCAACCTTTTCCATGTACGAGTAATGTGCTTCAAGTTCTTGTTCAAAGACTTCATCATCAGTGTCACCAAGCATTGCTCCTTCCTCAGCCGACAATTTAACCCCAGCTTCCATCTTCTTGCATAGCAGCATCTTTTCCTTATGATAACCATAGTCCCTAACCCATTTCGACTTCTCGCATTCCTTTGCCATATGCCCATAACCTTGGCAATTAAAACATTGAATCCCACTTTGCTGAACCACTTAAGTTCCAACAGTTTCCCAATTCCCAGCAACAGTGGCAATCCTCTGAGTATCATACTTAGCAGTTTGTCGATCATACCGTGCAAAACCCTCAAAATGTGTTAGATAACGTCGATCATACCTAGGAGGACTTTCATCACGTCGACACGTGTCATACCTTGGAGGACTCTCAACATATTGGTTCCTTGTGTTAGATGATGTTTGAAGATTGTTGTTGGTGGGTTTGAAGATTTTCTTGTAGGTCTTCATAATGAAAGCAATTTGTTGGTTCATCTCCCTATCCTTCTAAGCTTATTCTTCATCACTGTCCTCTTCAGATGATGGCTCAAATAATGGTGATGGTGCTATTGGTTGTTTGCCTCGTGATCTTGTGGGAGCTGAAGACTTGGATGAAGTGGAGTATCTTGGTGAGGATGATTGAGTGGAGTATGACTTTGGAACACGAGAGCGATGATCTTGGACGTGTTGAGTGGTAGACATCAAAGCAAGTGGATTAGCAGTCTTTGCTACCCGTTCAACTCGAAGTTCATTTGCCTCATTCTGAAATTGTTTCAAAATGTCAAAGAGCGTGTGATAGTTGACCTCGTCTAACTTATTCTATTGTTTCACCAAAGTTATAAATCGTGTCCACTCTGGTTGAAGTTATTGTAGAAATTGCACATTTACTTGCATGGTGGAGACTTCCAAGTTGTTTCTTGTCATGTCATTCATCATCTTATAGAATCTTGAATAATATGAATCAATTGATTCACTATCCAATGAAGTAAACTTACCAAAGTTCCAAAACAAGTTGGTTTTGACATCTTGTTTGTTTAGTGATTCTCCTTGTTGCAGACGTTCAATGACAAACCACATTTCTTTTGTAGTAGAGCATGCATCAATCGTTGAGTAAATATCATCCCCAATCCCACTTAGAATCAGATAGATTGCTTCCTTCTCTACATCAATCCAAGCACGGTTATCTTTCGAAGTATTCTCATATGTTTCCTTAATAGTATGCTCATCGGCACCTGACGTCATGTCGGTTGCTCGAGTTGCAGGAATGGTGATTGTAGTGAGTATAGGGTCATTCTTTGATGCAACGTCGAAGAAGATCACCATTTGGTCTTGTATCAAGATATCGAATAAAATGTGATTGCCATTGAGCATATCGACCAGTCATGGGCATTGGTGGTATCTCTTTGTTACCCGCCACCATGATGTTGTTATTTGTAACACGATACTAAGCAGTAGAATCCATCTCGTTAATTTCTGAAGTGATGAAGTGAATAGTATCTTAAGTAGATGTTGTAGTGATTGTTGTTGTAGAGAAAAGTAGTTGAAATCCCCTAAAATGTCTTCTTAGGAACCAAAAATTCAAATACAAAAAACGCACGTTTTTTTGAAAATCTCGGAATATTTGTAAAATTGCGGAAAAGATCTCGCAATAAATCATCTATGAAAGATCTTGCAAAAACCGAGAGAATAGCAGATCTCACAATAACTAGAATGTGACAAGACTTAGCAATAATCAGGCAACTTTTCGCAATAATCAAGATGAAGGGATTTCATAATATTTTTCGCAATATGCAGCCAACTTTTCGCAATAATCAAGTTGAAGGGATTTTGCAATATTCAATCAACTTTTCGCAATAACCAAGATAAAGAGATTTCGCAATATCCACAGATGAAGGATTTTGCAATACTAAAAAACAACAGATTTCGCAATAATCAAAACCCTAATTATTACGAAATATGTTGAACAAAGATTTCGCCAAAAAACTGACTATTTTGCAAAAAATCTGAAGAAAAACGTAGTTTTCGCTTCAATTGAGCCAAACGTCCCAAATTTTCACGTTTTTCACCAAAACAACTATCCCAAATCCCTACCACAACTAAGTAGGAGATTTGTATGAAGAGTTAGAACACGAGAAACAAAAAAAAATTGAAACGAGAGGAGTGATGATAAAAAATTCACGAACACAACAAAAACAATCACTAATCTACCCCGCGGCGATTGATACCAATTGTTGTCCCATATTATATGATGATAGATTCAAGAAATAATATAGAAAAGAGATGAATTTTAGAGAGAGAAAGTAGAGAGAAAGTGTGTGAAACTTAGGGAGGATTAGATTAAGAAAAATGAAATGGCTAACCCTTCTTAACACGCTAGGAAGGACTTTATATAGTCTGCCTACATGTGGGCTTTCTATAGACTATATGTTTGGGTCGGGCTTGAATAGATGCTTAGTACCTTAAAAGCGGCCTTTTAAGCTAGCCATCAAGCCCGTATTGTCACGACTATTTGACTACCTATTACAACGTTCTAATAAACGATACATAATAAACCTATGATCGATCATTCTTGTTTGACTCAACATTTTGAGGCTAACAATTGTTAATTGCTAATTAGTCATTATTTATCGCATTTTTAATCGTTAAATATGGTAGATCCATGGGAATCAAACGAGTTTACCCTGGATCATGTGTTCTTGATATTAATCGTTATTGGTTTATACATGTTTAATTGAATTCATGATCAATTGGTATGATGTGATATGCGATTAATTGTTAATTAGGTATATGTTTTAGGTTAATGTTTATTTGTTTTGCTTTTAATTATAATTGTTGTATATCATGGTTCAAGCAAAAGGTTTTTCGAAAATGAAAATTAACCGGACTAAAACTATATGAAATTTGATTTATTATAAGCTTGTTCTTGCACGATCATATGTGGCAACAAATGAGTCGCCCTTACATGGTTTTAAATCTAACGCACGTCATGATTAGCAAAAATCAAGTTTATAATGTGTTTTCAACTTTAAAGATGTAAAATTTTATTAATGGCGTGATTTACAAAAGTACTATCGAGTTGCAAGGATAATGTTTGGGGAGACTCATGAAGACTTCTGTCTTGTAGATACTATTACCCTATAATGTCGGACTATTTGTAGTTTCCTTACCTTGCATACTATTTAGGAAGCTATGGATGGTTTAGGGTTTGAATGATTTTCATCATTATTTAATATTTTCACAGATAAATTCAACTTCTTTAAATAGGAAACATGTTGAATCATCAATTTTTTATGATACCATTGTTTATAAAATTGGATTGTGAGTTCAATGAGTGATGTCTATAATTAATGAATTGAGTAAATTTTTCTTAAATATTCATGATACAAAGATGTTGCATGCTTCTTTGTACATGTTTTTGAAATTGTGAAAATTTATACCCTTTGAAATAAGTTATTTGCAATCCAACTCGTATTAGAACTTGCACTTACTCTTTCACTATACGTTAGATTGTGGTGATTTATAACCCAAGGTGATATAATACACTCAATTGTGAGAAGTTGGCGTTATATAATCACAGTTTTTGGTTGGATGACTTAAGCAAGTTAAGATATGTGAGACCTTAACTTGTGGTAATAGATGGGATAAACATGCTCGCTTTTTCACTTTTGAATTATCAGAAGTGATGTATATATAGTAGAGTTCCATAATTCTAGAATTTGTATTTGATGCAATTATTGAACGTCAATTACCCCTTGAATACCATCATCACTAGCAGATCAATTGATGCGGTGGTGGTATGTCTTGGTGGATTCTAGCTTTGAGGAAATTAATTGTTTTTTTATAAACATGAGTAATTATTTTTCTATAAAAATAGTATTATAAAAAATACTAATTATTAAAATTTGTTTATTTGTTGATGGCAACAAACAATGCCTAAACCAAAAAAACAGTTTGGATTTCAGGTCGTTGCTTGAGAAGCAACAACTTTTTGGACCTAACTTCAACGAGTGGTTTCATGCACTCAAACTTGTTGTTTGAGTGGAGAAACTACAAGACATGTTTGACACTGATATGCCACCTCATCCTGGTGCTACTACTACTAATCAAGAGTTAGCATATTGGAATGTTTTTATGATCGTCATAATGAAGTTGCTTATTTGATGCTTGGAACTATGAATCCAACTCTTTATATCAGCAATTTGAGAACAAAAGTCCCGAGGACATGATTTTTGAGCTCCAAAAGATGTATAGAAAACCTGTTGGTGTCGAACTACAAGAGTTAGTAAACACTTTCCATTTATGCAAACAAGAAGAGTGTAACACCCCATTTTGATAATGAAATGTCACGCGTAATTATGGCGTGTCATCAAAGCATACAAGGATAAATGTCTAAAACATTACATGACCATAGGGATAATCGGAATCAAACATCGGTTCCCAAACATAAGCCCAAAACATAATAAAGCAAAAGAAATGAATGAAAGACTAAACAAGCATGAGTATATGAAGGCAAAAAGGAAAAGAAGTCTCTAGCAGCTTCCATCCTATGCACGTCCTCCAAACGCTCGAGTCTTTCCTAGAATACCTGCCGTTTTGGAACATGGAAAGGAAAGTAACGGCTGAGCAAAACGCTTAGTGCACGGATATAGACATAGTATAAATGACTAAAACATAGCAAAACGCTTAGTGCCGTTTTGGAACATGGAAAGGAAAGTAACGGCTGAGCAAAACGCTTAGTGCACGGATATAGACATAGTATCAATCACCATTCTTTATCAATGGAACACCTTTTCTTTTTAATATGTTTCTGCGGCAACTTGTCCACCTCTTTATTCTCTTTCAATTGCAATTGTTTTTTACAATTCAATTGCAGCCAAAGTTGACCCTTCTTTATTCTCTTTTACAATCACAATGTTTTTTTACAATTCCTGCGCCGCCTTATTCTCCTCTTTTTTTGGTTTCTTTTTTTTTTGCATTAACCTTCACAAAGACGATTTTGTTTTTTTTTTCTTTTTGTGGCTCTTGTAAGTCGTTTTTTTGTGATCTTCTTTTTTTCTTTTTATAATATCCACCAGTGGGTTATTAGGTATTGGGCCCAAAATTATTATTATTTATTTATTTATTTTTTTTCTTTTATTCTTTTGGCATATAATAATTTTGGCCTAATAAAAAATAACCCAACATTAATAATTGCTCGAACGAACCCGGACAAATAAAAGATGACCGAAAATATTGCGACGCGCTCAAATTTTTTTCTTCAATATTTTTTCTTCATTTATCGGCGCTCACAATGTCTTTTCTCCAAAAAAATTGATTAAGCGTCCATTTTTATTCCACTTCGCTCGTAACCTACATAATCACAAAACACACTCAAAGTACATATATAACGACAAATAAATATACAATTATGCTAAATTAACATGCTATGAGGTGAATGCAAAATACACCGATTACTTATGAAAACTGTTTAACATAGTTTTACCATTAGACAATATAAGTCATGAAAATCCACCGTGCATGAATACTTGGAGGGGTGACCTCATCATGCAAATTAGAGGGGCTGCCTCTAATTTAATATACTGGTTTTGGGTAGGAGGGATCAGCTCCTTGTGAAGGATGCAAGGCACACACCACATTCACCATGAAATCCTGACTGAAACATGTAACTAGGATGCACCCATACGCCCCACATGAAAAATATAATAATATGGCCAAAAGCTGAAGGGACGCCACGAGCAATCACTCTGCCGTGGTGAAGTCATAACACCAGTGCCTCTAGTGTTATGGTTATGGTACCTCCATAACTAGGTGAAACTGGTCATGCATGTATATGGCTATAGGTATTCTAAATTAAACATAAGCAAATCAAACATATAAACTTATACTACGGGAAAACATTTGGCTGCATACGGGGAATCCTAATAAGGAAAGAATGTCCATACTAAAAGGACGGGAATCCGTACCTTACGTCCAGTGAACGAAGAAGACGAACGAAAGAGAGTCCTACTTCGGTATCACTAATGCTACATAAATACATACGTGTATAAGTATCTAATTACTAAATACTTAACTGATTTTATGTCATGTCTTAGCTTATTTTATACGTTCATGTCATGTTTTACTGTTTTAAGCTTGATACTGTGTTTATCTTATATTCTGTCTATTCTGATTAAGTATTGTTTGTATTTCATGTATTATTATACTTATTGTGTAATAATAAGTAACTTTCTAAAAAATAGCAGGTTTCCTAAAATAGAAAGTTTCCAAAAATAGAAAGTTTCCAAAAATAGAAAGTTACCAAAAATAGAAAGTTTCAAAAATTAGAAAGTTTCCAAAAATAGAAAGTTTTAAAAAATAGAATTACTGCTTAAAATAGATAAGTTTCTAAAAATAGAAAGTTTCCATAAATAGATTAGCTGCCTGAATTAAATAAGTTTCTAAAAATAGAAAGTTTTCATAATTAGATATAAGCTGGTTAAATAAGCTAAGTATATAAGCCTAAGTGTTTTTCTGATTATTTTCTAAGTCATAATGATATAATGTATAGTTTATTAATTATTACATGTAATTTAAATAAACTATAGGTTAAAAATATTTAATTAAATATATCATGTTTTTAATTAAATAAAGTTAAAAACTTAGGTTAAAACATGTATTATTATTTATTAAAACATGTATTATTATTTATTAATAATATAACCTAAGTCATGTTAATTAATTAATTATAACTATGGTTTTTAATAATTAATTAATTATAAAGTCTAGAAAATATAAAATACTTAGGTTAATAATTCTATGATTCTAATGATTAAATTATAACCTAGGTCATGTTTATTAAATTAACCATGTCATATTTATTAACTTAATTTTAACATATGATTATAAAAAAAAATCTTAACATAAACCGTGAACCGGATCTTGACTAGAAACCATGAACCGGACATGAAATCGACACCACACCCCGAACCACTTCGGGGTTCCTTTTGGTTTGCTGCTACCGTGGGACCCACACCACCAAACCGGGACCATATGGTCTCGGTGGTGGTTTATTATCCAAACCGAGACCCCCTTGGGGTTCGGTTTAGGCGCCGGCCAAACAAACACCCCTAAAAACAACCTTTTTTATTTTCCCAAAAACCCTTTACATGTTTGATCTATGTTTTTAATTAGGTTTTTAGAAACATCATGTTCTTAATTATTTTATTAGATCAAATCAAAAAGTAAAGGATTAAAAGAATATACCAAATGTGTGGATCTAACGAGGATGAACACACACGAACACACGTACAAGATTCAAGATCAAAATCAACTAAACACCCCCTTTTTGGTGTTTATGTGCGACGGCCACAAGAGAGGAAGGAGGAGAAGGAGAAAAATCTTTTAGGTTTTTTGTTTAAGTTTACTGTAATGTGAAAATGACTAGCAAAATTTACCATAACCCCTTCTTAGTAAGTTTTGAGATGGGCTTGGCCCATCTCCTTAATGTTGTCGCTGGTAGGGGGCCGACATGGGGTACCCGTACCGTTTTCCGTGTCTCGTTGTTTAATTGTTCGTTCGTGTTTATTTGTGTTCGCGTTTTGTGTGTTCTCGTTAAATAATTACCGTGACCCCATATATTTATTCACGCTCGTAATAAATATATACGTAATTAATATTAGTTCGTGATTTAATTACGTTCATGATTTCATGATCGCATGTTCGTGATTAATTATTGTTAAATAATTATTGTGTATTCGTGCGTAATAAATACTTATCGTGTTCTAACACGTACGTAATACGTAAAATCCTAACATGTAAACGTAATCATACTATAAAAGGAAAGTTTAAATCTAGTACGTACGATCTTAAGGGTACTATTCATGGTAAAAGCATGCGGGTTATACAACTCTTCCCCCCTAAAAAGAATAATTTGTCCCCGAATTATAGATAACGTAACTGAAAGAGAAACATACCCGCATCAAACTGAGAGGGTATGTAAGATAAATGAACATGCAGGTGACCTGGCAGAAAGAACGCGGAACGTGACATGTCTTGAAAGGACATGGAACGTGACGTGACTGAAAGGGCATATCTAATTGATAAGAGAAAAACGGATAGGAAGTCCGGTTGGACTTGTCCGTTTCCAAGTGGCCTCCCTCTTAGAACGGTTCCTTTACAAGATCTTGACACGAATGATAAATCTTGGTCCTCCTGACCTTGACTTGGAATACGAAGAAGTTCTTGGTTATCAACGTAAGGTAGATCCCCTACATTTGATCGAGGGAATAAGAATTAACGTCTAAGGGCAACTAAAACGTTATCGTGCAAAACACTTCTAACTTAACTGATAATTAGCAACGATGCGCGAGACATAAGGAAACGTATACGTGAAAAATTTTGAACGTAATACGTGAAAATTTTGAACGTGATACGTGGAGTTATGATGAGTTTAATATGAGTAAACATATCATGATCCATGATACGTGTAACATTTCTTGATCATGATATGAGGAACGTGGAATGAACATGACATGTGAAACATATCATGAACATAGAATATAATGGCGGTAACGCCAAACGCTACAAGGTGAGACGTGGAATATGACGTGAAACGTCTATCTGAGGACAGGGAGTTATACTAAACTTGGGTCTGGTCTCTTAAGTTTTTGCAAAACTCCCAGAATGAGAAAAATGAACGTAAAATCGTAATCCGAGATGCCATCATGAACGTGAATAGTGTCATGAACGTGAGCGCGAAAGCAAGTCGTGAAATTAGAACAAGGACCGTGAAGTAAATAAGGATCACAATTATGAATATTTGTCTGACTCAATAACTGAGGAATTGCCAAGTGATCGGATGAGCCTTGGCTGGAACATGTCCGATCAATCTGTTGGTTCTAAAATCCTTGCGGATGTAAGGATTCTGCAGACTTGATCAAACTGTTCGTAATAACCTAAATAGCATCATGCTTCTTCTGAGTTTGCGTTAATCTGGTAACCAAAATCCGTGGAGATTTTGTCCCATTTCAATTCACAATTTCAGATGATGAAAACATCCCAGTCTGTTGGTGTCCTATCTTAACCTGTTGGTATGTCAGGTACTTAGATATGAACGTAACTGTATCTTGCTTCGTAGAACTTGATACATAGGAGTTTGCGAAACTCTGAGTCTCTGAATCTAGACTTCTCCTAGCGTAGGATTTTCTAGAACACCTAATGTAGTGTAGGGTTCTCTCTTTTACGCATAAGCTGAGTCATGGTAAGATTAACCATGTAATTCCATGTGATCTAGCGTGTCACTGTAATCAAACAGAATTGATATTGGAAAATTTTCCAGGGTAAAATTTCGCTTGTCATAGAATTTGCAACATAGTGCAGATATGGTCTTCCTGTTCTACTCTAGGCTTAGAGGAAATTAGGTTATCCTCAATGAAAACACTGATGAATTTGCTTATGAGTTCATGGAAACTCATTCTTATAATGCTGTTTGAGAATTGATGAGACTAATTCAAAATCATAAATCTATCATGACCAAGTCGTGCACGAATAGCAGTCATGAACATGTCCTGCTCTTTCACTTGTTACTGTTGGCAGCATGATCATGAATTCGATCTTGGAAAAGTGATTAACACTATAAGGTCGATTGGACATGTTGTCAATACGTGGATGAGAATAACGGTCATGAATGGTGATTTGTTTAAGTCAACGGTAGTCGACACATAATCTCATGGTACCGTCCTTCTCCTTGAAGGTTCTTCTGGAGTGTATGGGAAGATTTTGGAATAATCACTGGCTATGCGTAAAAGGACTTAAGTAGTCGTGTCTTACTGACAGCTAGAAAATTTTAGCGACCATGGCTAACAACGCACATGCTTGTAAGCATAGATAATTTGTACAGATTTTCCTGATGGAAAATCAAGCTGAATGTATTCAGGAGCCTGAACATTACTGTACATAATTATGAATCGTAGCATGGTGTGATGTTCATAGTCCATAATTGGGATAAAATTCATCTCGTGTTTGTCCGAGGAAATGCGTTAGCAACTTGGATCTCATCATTAAGCTGAAGGAAAACCTTCGTATACGTGGGAATACGAAAGGCGTCCTTTATGGTCATGAATCTATGAGCTATGGTTACAAGAAATAAAAGTGTCATCGAAAAACGTGATAGTTCGCACTGATGCGCCGGTAATGGTACTGAAATTCTTGTGGCCTGATTAGTACATGGCTCAACAAAATGGATATACCCTTGGAGGGTACCCTGAATTTCTTAGAAATGTTCCATAATTAGACGTGAGTCATGTGTCTTGACTCATGTCTTGGAAATATAAGCATGATATATGTCTTGACTGGTGTCTTGACATGTGTCTTCAGAAAGTATACGTGAGACATGTGTCTTGACTGATGTCTTGACATGTGTCTCGAGATGTGAAATAACTAGAACCACAATATTAGGGTATTATGCCAGAATTGGCGGATCGGATGAACCACTGATCAATTGTATGTCTGATCACGTCCGCGGCCGGAGCCTCGGTTGCGATTTCTAGGATAGTTGTTGTCATAGTAGTGGTTACTATCATCCTGTTTGTCAGTTCCATGATGGTCATTCTCATGACTGTGATTCATGCAACTATTCAGCTGAGTGGCCGGCTGGTACCGGTTTTCACTCATATGACTGAAACGACAACTGAATGATGTGTGACATGTAACTAAGAATTTGGGACAATGATTGGTGAAAATCGTCTGATGGTGGAGTATCTTCTCATCCAATAGCTTTGCTCTGGCGCCTTTGTCTTCGTCTTGTAGGATCTTCAGGTTGTGAACAGCATCAACATCTCGTAGCGTCTCCAAGCATCAGCAGCATCGACCCTAGTAACATCTCCAAGCTATGAGCGGTATCAGCAACCTTGTAGAATATCAGCAATTGAACATACACCTGAGATGATTTAGAATCAACTAGCGAATACTCGTGAAGTATTGCAATTGAAATACACATGGATTAAGGTATGTGAAATACACATGGAATACGGTACATGTAGTACACACGGAATGCACATGAAATGATCGGTATGGGGTCGATCATTTGTCATGATTTAAGGAAGGTGTATCGGTTAGACGGTTAGGAAAAACCATCATGATAACCTGGCAGTATTAGCATAGACATCATTCTGGTTGTATCGAGAAACGTTAAAGTGTAGTTACACCAATTTCAACGATGATTTGCCTGACAGCGTGATCAATGAAAACCAACCATGACTATCATGAAAGTAGAATTCAATGAAATCCAACTATGTCTTGCATGAAGGCATAATAACAAATGAGGCGTAAGACGTAATCCACATGAAGATGAAATTATCATGAAGAAACACGAAACGATTTAAAATGGAGGAGTGTATAACATAATCAGCATGAAACTGAGTTTAACCATGACAGTATGAAAACATACTTGACATAAAAACATAGTAACTTATGAGGGGACATAAAAAAATTTCTTCCAATAAATCATGAGAAAAAATTTATGCATGAATGCGTAATGTAGTTTATAAAAACCTTTATATGTGCGAGGGGACGCCTATGGGTCGGTCCCAAAACAAAATACATGGCGAGGGGACGCCTATGGGTCGGTCCTAAAGTTAAAAGTTTCGATAAAAGCACATGCGACTAAATAGGGCCAGTCCTGTACCAACCATTACTTAGTGATAATCCCTGCAACAATGATACATGAAACATAAATAAATGAAACTCATTTGTCAAAACTTATCAGAAAAAAAAATTTATGTGACTAATTATGAACTACTGGGGTTCAGTCCACATAGCCACAGTTCACGAGGAACATTATGCATGAAACAATGACACATAACTAAATATGAATGACGGTTGTCCATCCATATTAGTAAAACAATATCGATGAAAACATCAAGGTTAAAACCTCAAGGTGCTGAAAACATCATGGTTAAAACAACAATGCGCTGAAAACATCAATACGTGGTATAACAAACGTTGGCTTAGGAATCTCCTGGTGACTACCCACTAGTCACAGGTCAAGTTTTAGAGCCTACAGGTCGAAGCCTTGGCTCTGATACCATAATTGTAACACCCCATTTTGATAATGGAATGCCACGCGTAATTATGGCGTGTCATCAAAGCATACAAGGATAAATGTTTAAAACATTACATGACCATAGGGATAACCGGAATCAAACATCGGTTCCCAAACATAAGCCCAAAACATAATAAAGCAAAAGAAACGAATGAAAGACTAAACAAGCATAAGTATATGAAGGCAAAAAGGAAAAGAAGTATCTAGCAGCTTCCATCCTATGTACGTCCTCCAAACGCTCGAGTCTTTCCTAGAGTACCTGCCATTTTGGGACATGGAAAGGAAAGTAACGGCTGAGCAAAACGCTCAGTGCACGGATATAGACATAGTATAAATGACTAAAACATAATAAAGACTTAATAGCAGCGGAAATGTATAAGTCCTGAAAAACCTGGAACATGTTCATAAAACTGGTTTTATAGTTTGAAAAGCCTTATATTTATCTTATAAAAACTGTTTAACATAATTTTACCATTAGCCAATATAGGTCATGAAAATCCACCGTGTATGAATACTTGGAGGGGTGACCTCATCATGCAAATTAGAGGGGCTGCCTCTAATTTAATATACTGGTTTTGGGTAGGAGGGTTCAGCTCCTTGTGAAGGATGCAAGGCACACACCACATTCACCATGAAATCCTGACTGAAACATGTAACTAGGATGCACCCATACGCCCCACATGATAAATATAATAATATGGCCAAAAGCTGAAGGGACGCCACGAGCAATCACTCCGCCGTGGTGAAGTCATAACACCAGTGCCTCTAGTGTTATGGTTATGGTACCTCCATAAATAGGTGAAACTGGTCATGCATGTATATGGCTATAGGTATTCTAAATTAAACATAAGCAAATCAAACATATAAACTTATACTACGGGAAAACATTTGGCTGCATACGGAGAATCCTAATAAGGAAAGAATGTCCATACTGAAAGGACGGGAATCTGTACTTTATGTCCAGTGAACGAAGAAGACGAACGGAAGAGAGTCCTACTTCGGTATCACTAATGCTACATAAATACATACGTGTATAAGTATCTGATTACTAAATACGTTACTGATTTTATGTCACGTCTTAGCTTATTTTATACGTTCATGTCATGTTTTACTGTTTTAAGCTTGATACTGTGTTTATCTTATATTCTGTCTATTCTGATTAAGTATTGCTTGTATTTCATGTATTATTATACTTGTTGTGTACTAATAAGTAACTTTCTAAAAAATAGCAGGTTTCCTAAAATAGAAAGTTTCCAAAAATAGAAAGTTTCCAAAAATAGAAAGTTACCAAAAAAAGAAAGTTTCCAAAAATAGAAAGTTCCCAAAAATAGAAAGTTTCTAAAAATAGAAAGTTTCTAAAAATAGAATTACTGCTTAAAATAGATAAGTTTCTAAAAATAGAAAGTTTCCATAAATAGATTAGCTGCCTGAATTAAATAAGTTTCTAAAAATAGAAAGTTTCCATAATTAGATATAAGCTGGTTAAATAAGCTAAGTATATAAGCCTAAGTGTTTTTCTGATTATTTTCTAAGTCATAATGATATAATGTATAGTTTATTAATTATTACATGTAATTTAAATAAACTATAGGTTAAAAGTATTTAATTAAATATATCATGTTTCTAATTAAATAAAGTTAAATACTTAGGTTAAAACATGTATTATTATTTATTAATAATATAACCTAAGTCATGTTAATTAATTAATTATAACTATGGTTTTTAATAATTAATTAATTATAAAGTCTAGAAAATATAAAATATTTAGGTTAATAATTCCATGATTCTAATGATTAAATTATAACCTAGGTCATGTTTATTAAATTAACCATATCATATTTATTAATTTAATTTTAACATATGATTATAAAAAAAATCTTAACATAAACCGTGAACCGGATCTTGACTAGAAACCATGAACCGGACATGAAATCGACACCACACCCCGAACCACTTCGGGGTTCCCTTTGGTTTGCTGCTACCGTGGGACCCACACCACCAAACCGGGACTATATGGTCTCGGTGGTGGTTTATTAGCCAAACCGAGACCCCCTTGTGGTTCGGTTTAGGCGCCGGCCAAACAAACACCCCTAAAAACAACCTTTTTGATTTTCCCAAAAACCCTTTACATGTTTGATCTATGTTTTTAATTAGGTTTTTAAAAACATCATGTTCTTAATTATTTTATTAGATCAAATCAAAAAGAAAAGGATTAAAAGAATATACCGAATGCGTGGATCTAACGAGGATGAACACACACGAACACACGTACAAGATTCAAGATCAAAATCAACTAAACACCCCCTTTTTGGTGTTTATGTGCGGCGGCCACAAGAGAGGAAGGAGGAGAAGGAGAAAAATCTTTTAGGTTTTTTGTTTAAGTTTACTGTAATGTGAAAATGACTAGCAAAATTTACCATAACCCCTTCTTAGTAAGTTTTGAGATGGGCTTGGCCCATCTCCTTAATGTTGCCGCGGGTAGGGGGCCCCACATGGGGTACCCGTACCGTTTTCCGTGTCTCGATGTTTAATTGTCCGTTCGTGTTTATTTGTGTTCGCGTTTTGTGTGTTCTCGTTAAATAATAATCGTGACCCCATATATTTATTCACGCTCGTAATAAATATATATACGTAATTAATATAGTTTGTGATTTAATTACGTTCATGATTTCATGATCGCATGTTCGTGATTAATTACTGTTAAATAATTATTGTGTATTCGTGCGTAATAAATACTTATCGTGTTCTAACACGTACGTAATACGTAAAATCCTAACATGTAAACGTAATCATACTATAAAAGGAATGAGGCTTTGAGTTTACACCGTTCTTGCCTTCATTTTTGGACTAATAAATATCAAAATAAAGTCAAATGAGCCTTTGGTGAATGACAAATAAAATCTAGAGATACAATTAGGAATAATAGGAGATTGAGTTTAACACAAATTACTTGTATGAGTTGGTTTAATTTTGGAGCTTATGATTGACAATGATCTTGTTTTTGCACTTGGCATGGAAAAGTGAAAAGTCGGGGACGATGAATCTATTTGAGTTTTATGATCCTAAATTTTTTTTTTCAAATAATGAAAGCAATACATTATGTCTTTGCAAAATAAAAGTCAAAAAGTTGAATAATGGTGTAGTTAATGTTTTATTTTATCATTGCGTGAGGACACGACAATTGCTTAGCAAGGGGGAATTTGATATGAGCTATTTTAGTCATATCAATTATATCATAAAACAATGAATATATGCAATTAATGTATCAAAATGCGTTGTATATGTTGTTTTGTTGTTTTGATATGTGTAGGTACCAAATTCGTGAAAACCGGCAAATATCGACACGAGTTTGAAGATAAAGATCAACAAAGCCAATATTCGAGCTCGACTTTAGCGGATTTCATCATTTGTCAAGTTTATGGGCCAAGTGGGTCCCACATTTGGGAAAATGGGCTCAAAAGCCCATTTGAGATTCAAGTTAATACTATGTTTTATTTTAAAGTCCAAAAATGGCCCAAATGGAGGAATTTACATGGGACGGGCCAAAAAGCCCAAAAGAGTGAAGTTAATATACGATTGAAATTACAATGGGTCACAAGCCCATGAATGAATATGAAAACGAATGAGGAAATGGGCTTTAGGGTTTGTTTAACCAAAGGATTTTGAGTATTTATTCAAACGTGTATAAACACGTTACACCATTCGCCACAAATAAATGAAACGTTTTCTGACTTTACCCACTCACTTATTCAACCACACGTTTTCTCCCATACTCGTTCCCACACACACAGATTAATAAATAATCCCATCGTTACTTTCTATGAATCCTTCATCTTCATCAAAACCAAAAACCTGTAACTCCTTTTTAACCCTAGCACTATTCATCCTAAACCCTAGTTATTAATTCGTTCGTATTATTTGGGGCTTTTATGGCACACGTGCGATTCAAGCATTGGGGAATTAAATCCCCCAATTTAAGGAAGAGAGGAGATGGGATGATAAGGCTACGTGGCAGTAATTGATTGGAAGAGACACATCTTTCTCTCCAATCATCCAATCAAAAGGCTTCAAAGAAACACAACTAGCACACACGGATGTCACGTTGGCAATCCGTGTGCTAGTTGTGAATTTACAACCATCCGATTAAAACAAACAGGAGAGAGAGAGACGATCCAAGGGATTATATGAAGAAGGAATATGCTCAAGAATATCCGAATATTCTTCCTCAACAAGCCCTGGGATGGCTATAAAAACCCCTCATTTCTTTTGTAATCTTCATCCCTCTTTTTACTTTAATATTATAATGCTAGTTTTTAGTCAATAGTTGTAATTTTCTTTTAAAGTTGTAATGAATATTTGAGTTAATAAAATTTTGATTCTCGTTTACATAAGTCTCTTTTAATTACGATTTGTTTCATTTTTAATTAATTGCAATTTTGAATCTAAAAATATTGTTATAACTGAGTATTGGGTGAATAAGCTTAAATCATAGCTTATTTGCACAATTAAGTAGAAATAGGGAAGAGTATATATCCCCACTGGATAGACGTAAAATTGAAGCTGTGAAGATTTATTTTGGTTTAAATATTATGGTGGTTCGATATTGAGATGTTTGATGGTAATGGTAGTTCGTTTTCCGGTTCAAAGAATGTTCAGCACATTCTTCTTCCCAATGGTTTCATCAAAAGGTTTTAACCTCTTTTGATTTTATGTTATTTTATATCTTCAATAAATCTGTTTATGAGTTTTTGATAAATCTATTTAGTTGCTGATAATACTGATGTTCGATTAATTGAGCTTATATAGAATTTAAGTCTTGCTAGTATACTATTTTGGTTTCAATTGCTGATGTTATGCTACTGTCATGATCTCTTATGTTCCATTTGACTGATTTTTATGCTAGATATGGGTTAATGTAGCATTGATTCGACTTTAATAAGCTGTTATTAGATCTTCTAGGTCTTAACTGATTTCTTTTACTGTATATTGGTTTAAATCTGCTTCGATTGTGGTCATTGGTTTCACTAATATTTAAGTTTCAAAAGTCTACTGAATGTTACTAGCTGCATAATGTGGTACCTTTTTGCTGATTCAATTTACTTAGTATGCTGATAAACTGATGATAAATGGATTTGTTTGACATTCCTTGTTTAGTCATGTTTGATTTATCTGATGGTTTATCTAAAGTATTAGTTGATTAAACTTGTCTGAGATTTTATACTAGTAGAGTAATTGATTTTTCTCGTTTTAACTTGCTGAATTTAGGCTATTGATTTAACTGGTTTTTCTGATTAATTTAGTATCTGCTCATAATAGATTGCTATACTGTTTGTTTTAAAATGCCAGTTAATTTTGATTATGCTGAATGATTCGAGCCATATAAGGTTGTGATATTGTTTGGATGTTTGAGTAATTTTGCCTTGTTATTGTTCTAGATTTGAGCTATCAGATCCCACTGATTTGTTTAGTCCATAAGCTGTTTCCTAACAGCTTAAAAAAAATAAGCTTGCATAAGTCATTCCTATGACTTGGGGTTAACTTTCGCAGCAACAAAAAAATATTAGCAATATTTTTCCCCCATCAGGACTCGAACCTGTGACCTCCTGGTCACAGGCTAGTGTGTTAACCATCTGAGCTCAATGCTCTTTTGATTTAACTGTCTTACATTTTATTAATATAGTGTTATTGTTTTGGCAGATTTCATTTAGTAGCAATTTTTGTTAACTTTAATTCCGGTTAAATAATTTTAATTAGAGATTTTATTAAAGTGTTTTTTTTTTCTAGTTTTTAAATATTATTAATAGTTTTTAAATAAAATAAAAATAAAATAAAAATGTTTTTATAATTTTCAATTAATTAGATTTTAATAATTTTAGATTTAAATAAAATTCGTTTTTAAATAGATTTGTTTTAAGTAATTTTTAATAAAAGTAATTAGCTTAAAAAGTTTAATTAGATTTTTAAATAGTTTAAAAGTTATTTTTATTAAACAGCTTAATTTTTAAATTGTTTTAATTTTAAGTAATTGTTTGTAGATTTTAAATATAGCGGGGTTTACAATTCATGCACTTTAGGATTAAAAATAGTTTAAAATTGGTAGATTTAATTTCTAGTTTAAAAATCGAAAACCAATTCAAACCAATTGTCCAAATCAAAGCAAAACGTCTCAAATTCACTCGATCTTCGTGTACAACGAACTTGGTTTCTTCACGTGTTTAATTGAATTCGTCATTGGTAATATTAGTCTATTACTTTTTCCTAAAGGTAATTTTCTAATTTACCCTATAACGTATCTCAAATTATCACTATACTATCACGATCACATCAAAAATTTTGGCGCCGCTGCCGGGGATCTTGTGTACGATTCGTCTTTGTAGAGATTTGTTGATCGTTGATTTGAAGACCCTT
The DNA here is from genome assembly GCA_025667525.1 of Glebionis coronaria. Classification (NCBI taxonomy): domain Eukaryota; kingdom Viridiplantae; phylum Streptophyta; class Magnoliopsida; order Asterales; family Asteraceae; genus Glebionis; species Glebionis coronaria. Next base: position 191,590,852 of record CM046877.1, on the reverse strand, counting down.
TCCGTCCTCGGAAAGTTTTGTTATTTTTCTATTATAAAGTATGTATCGTTTTTCTCGTTTTTTTGTGAATAATATATTGTATTACGTAGAACAATAAATTTACATATATTTTCAAATAAGGCCTTAGTTGGGATTTCATCACCTAGCTATTGTAGTCGAATCTAAAACAAAAATAAAAGGCAAAATAGATAAATACTAATAAGAAGTTTGAACTCGATTTATACAAAATATAAGGTGGGTATAAGGCGACGTGCTATAAAAAGCCGTCTAAGAAAAAAGGTTTTTAAGTGCTTTGTGCCACCTCGTTTCCCCGCTTGCTTGTGTGTATATTGAGAGGGACAACCTATTATTGGTTTGCCGACTCAAGTAGTAATAAATCTTATTTTTGTTGTTTACTTATTGAACCTCGAGACGTTTAGGTTTCACCTATCGTTTCAAAGTCGACCGAGGGTAATTTACTTCCATAGTAGTTATCCTTATTCCTTGTTTTTATCGATCATTATTGATTGAGTAATACCAAATAAATACTAAAAATAATCTTCTTCTTGTCTAATTTCTCTTCTTCAATCCTCTAAATTCTCGTCTTTGTAGTGTATGCAATTACGTTCTTCTCGACTTGTGATTGATTTTAATAGGCTTGAAAATATTCCTCGTAGAAATAGAAATCGTCAACTAATAGTGGAACCCGAGCTTCCACCTATTGTTGTAGAGATGGCCGATAACCGAACAATGGAGGAATTGCTCCGTGCACCCACCGAAGGGTACGGGGAAGCAATCATTGTGCCGGCTATTTTGGCGGATCATTTTGAGATTAAGACGGGTCTTTTATCGCTCATTCGTGCCGACCAATTTCATGGCAATGAGACCGATAGCCCGCATTCTCACATTCGGAATTTTCATCGAATTACCTCGACTCTCAAGTTTAGAGATGTGCCAAATGACGTGATTAAGCTCATGCTTTTTCCGTACTCGCTCGAGGGTAATGCTAAGATTTGGTATAAGAAAGAACCACCGGGTTCGATCTTAACATGGGATGATTTAGTGTCTAAGTTCATGAATTATTTCTTTCCACCGTCCAAGATAAGACACTTTAAGAACGAGATCACTAGATTTGAACAAAAAGTGCATGAATCGTTTGGGGTTGCATGGGAAAGATTTAAAGATTTGTTGAGACAATGTACACACCACGGTTTCTCGGAATTGCATCAAATTAATACTTTCTATAATGGGCTAAATATGATTGAACAAGATTCTTTAAATGCCGCCGCGGGTGGTAATCTTTTAAGAAAAACTCCGAGAGACGCGTGGAGAATAATTGAGGATAAGTCTAGAGCACAATATTCACGAAACACACCGGTTGTTTCCAATGTGAATTCATCTAATATCGAGATTGCTAGATTGGACTCTAAGATTGACACGCTTTTGAATGAGTTTAGGAAGAATCCTCATGGATCGATTAATATGGTTGGGAGTTTTTGTGTATCATGTGGTGGAGCACATCCTAATTATGCTTGTTTAACCACGGGGTTTGATCAAGCTAATGCTTTTGCCGCGACGGGAACTTATGGCTCCAACGGTCAAGTTCCTCGTCAAAATTATGTTGCTCCACCGGGTTTTCCACCGGTTCAAAATAGGTACAACAATGGAAACAATGGGAATAATTTTAACCGTGGTAACCAAGGGAATTATAATCAAGGAAATGGGTTTAATGCTAATCAAAACAATCAAGGTTTTCAAAGCAATAACCAAAATGATTTGTCAAGCTACATTAAAACGAATGAGGCAAATTTGAAAGCTTTTCAAAATAACATTCAAGGACAAATGGCAACTTTGAAAAATGAGTTTCAAAATACGATTAAAGGGCAAAACAATAAGATTGAGCTTAATCAAAAAAGGCTAGAACAAAACCAAAACCGTTTTGAGCAAAGATTAGAGCAAAGTCAAAATCGTATGCAACAAAGTTTGGAACAAGGTCAAAATAAATTGCTTTCGATGTTTGAATCTTTTATGACCAAACCTTCCTCGTTTTCGGGTGGTTTACCTAGCAACACCATTCCAAACCCGAAGGGTGAGATGAAATCCATAACCACACGTAGTGGAAAAGCTTTAGACGGACCTTTGCTTCCACGTGTGAGTACCTCTCCGGTGATGGAAGTGGAGCAAGAACCCGAGGTGGTTAAAGAAAAGGAAATTCCTATTCCACCAAAGGTAGACCAATTGCCTATTCCGGAACCCGAGCTTCCGAAGACTAAACCCACACTACCCTACCCTTCGAGACTTACCAAAGAGAAGCTCCGCGAAAAGACCAATGCTCAAGTTTCTACGTTTCTTGACGTGTTTAAGAAAATGTATATTAATCTTAGTTTCGCGGATGCATTGCTTAGCATGCCTAAGTTTGCTTCAACAATCAAAAGGTTGATGAACGATAAGGAGAAATTAGTTGAAGTATCTACATCCTTAAATGAAAGTTGTTCCGCGGTTCTCTCTAAAAAGTTTCCCAAAAAGCTTGGAGACCCCGGTCAATTTTTGATACCATGTGATTTCCCTAATATGGAAGAATGCTTAGCATTAGCCGATCTAGGTGCTAGAATTAACTTGATGCCTCTTTCCGTGTGGAAAAGGTTATCACTTCCCGAGCTTACGCCTACTAAAATGACTATCGAGCTAGCGGATCGATCGACCGCCTTTCCAAAAGGTATAGCCGAGGACGTATTAGTCAAAGTAGGAAAGCTCATCTTCCCTGCGGATTTTGTGATTTGTGATTATCCGGAAAATTCTCGTGTGCCTCTTATTTTGGGAAGACCGTTTTTAAATAAGGCTAGTTCTTTAGTTGACATGAGAGAGGGAAAATTGACTTTACGTTTTGATGATGAAAGTATCACTATAAATATCATATTAATAAAAAAGAATAAATAAAAACATGTTCTCTAGGAGCCTTCGGGTGGGAGTCATGTAGCACTAACCTTGTCATTAGAGCCTTAGGGTGTATGTCAAGGGGCGTGTTGAATAAAAATTGCTTCATCATCATGATCCGTAAGGTGGGATGGTGAAGTCAATTCCCTTATTTTTGTCCAAGGAGCCTTAGGGTGTGGATTTTAAATAAGGAGCACAATTGCATCTTAAAGAGCCACAAGGTGTTATGAGGTAATTGTTGCTAACTCCATTAATAAGGTCATAATTGACTTTGGAGGTTTTATTGTTGCTTTTAAGTAGCCATATTAGCCAAATTTTGGGTCCGAGATTTATCCCTAAATCGTGTTAAGTTATCCTTGATGTGGGCTTTCTTTAGTGACAACGGTTTTTGAAGTCGAGGTTAGCTTTTGAGTGTTGAGTTTACACCGTTCTTGCCTTCATTTTTGGACTAATAAATATCAAAATAAAGTCAAATGAGCCTTTGGGTGAATGACAAATAAAATCTAGAGATACAATTAGGAATAATAGGAGATTGAGTTTAACACAAATTACTTGTATGAGTTGGTTTAATTTTGGGGCTTATGATTGACAATGATCTTGTTTTTGCACTTGGCATGGAAAAGTGAAAAGTCGGGGACGATGAATCAATTTGAGTTTTATGATCCTAAAAGTTTTTTTTTCAAATAATGAAAGCAATACATTATGTCTTTGCAAAATAAAAGTCAAAAAGTTGAATAATGGTGTAGTTAATGTTTTATTTTATCATTGCGTGAGGACACCGCAATTGCTTAGCAAGGGGGAATTTGATATGAGCTATTTTAGTCATATCAATTATATCATAAAACAATGAATATATGCAATTAATGTATCAAAAATGCCTTGTATATGTTGTTTTGTTGTTTTGATATGTGTAGGTGCCAAGTTCACGAAAACCGGCAAATATCGACACGAGTTTGAAGATAAAGATCAACAAAGCCAATATTCGAGCTCGACTTTAGCGGATTTCATCATTTATCAAGTTTATGGGCCAAGTGGGTCCCACATTTGGGAAAATGGGCTCAAAAGCCCATTTGAGATTCAAGTTAATACTATGTTTTATTTTAAAGTCCAAAAATGGCCCAAATGGAAGAATTTACATGGGACGGGCCAAAAATCCCAAAAGAGTGAAGTTAATATACGGTTGAAATTACAATGGGTCACAAGCCCATGAATGAATATGCAAACAAATGAGGAAATGGGCTTTAGGGTTTGTTTAACCAAAGGATTTTGAGTATTTATTCAAACGTGTATCAACACGTTACACCATTCACCACAAATAAATGAAACGTTTTCTGACTTTACCCACTCACTTATTCAACCACACGTTTTCTCCCATACTCGTTCCCACACACACAATAATCCCATCGTTACTTTCTATGAATCCTTCATCTTCATCAAAACCAAAAACCTGTGACTCCTTTTTAACCTTAGCGCTATTCATCCTAAACCCTAGTTATTAATTCGTTCGTATTATTTGGGGCTTTTATGGCACACGTACGATTCAAGAATGGGGGAATTAAATCCCCCAATTTTAAGGAAGATAGGAGATGGGATGATAAGGCTACGTGGCAGTAATTGATTGGAAGAGACACATCATTCTCTCCAATCATCCAATCAAAAGGCTTCAAAGAAACACAACTAGCACACACGGATGCCACGTTGGCAATCCGTGTGCTAGTTGTGAATTTACAACCATCCGATTAAAACAAACAGGAGAGAGAGACGATCCAAGGGATTATATGAAGAAGGAATATGCTCAAGAATATCCGAATATTCTTCCTCAGCAAGCCCTGGGATGGCTATAAAAACCCCTCATTTCTTTTGTAATCTTCATCCCTCTTTTTACTTTAATATTATAATGCTAGTTTTAGTCAATAGTTGTAATTTTCTTTTAAAGTTGTAATGAATATTTGAGTTAATAAAATTTTGATTCTCGTTTACATAAGTCTCTTTTAATTACGATTTGTTTCATTTTTAATTAATTGCAATTTTGAATCTAAAAATATTGTTATAACTGAGTATTGGGTGAATAAGCTTAAATCATAGCTTATTTGCACAATTAAGTAGAAATAGGGAAGAGTATCTATCCCCACTGGATAGAAGTAAAATTGAAGCTGTGAAGATTTATTTTGGTTTAAATATTATAGTGGTTTGATATTGAGATGTTTGATGGTAATGGTGGTTCGTTTTCCGGTTCAAAGAATGTTCGGCACATTCTTCTTCCCAATGGTTTCATCAAAAGGTTTTAACCTCTTTTGATTTTATGTTATTTTATATCTTCAATAAATCTGTTTATGAGTTTTTGATAAATCTATTTAGTTGCTGATAATACTGATGTTCGATTAATTGAGCTTATATAGAATTTAAGTCTTGCTAGTATACTATTTTGGTTTCAATTGCTGATGTTATGCTACTGTCATGATCTCTTATGTTCCATTTGACTGATTTTTATGCTAGATATGGGTTAATGTAGCATTGATTCGACTTTAATAAGCTGTTATTAGATCTTCTAGGTCTTAACTGATTTCTTTTACTGTATATTGGTTCAAATATGCTTCGATTGTGGTCATTGGTTTCACTGATATTTAAGTTTCAAAAGTCTACTGAATGTTACTAGCTGCATAATGTGGTACCTTTTTGTTGATTCAATTTACTTAGTATGCTGATAAACTGATGATAAATGGATTTGTTTGACATTCCTTGTTTAATCATGTTTGATTTATCTGATGGTTTATCTAAAGTATTAGTTGATTAAACTTGTCTGAGATTTTATACTAGTAGAGTAATTGATTTTTCTCGTTTTAACTTGCTGAATTTAGGCTATTGATTTAGCTGGTTTTTCTGATTAATTTAGTATCTGCTCATAATAGATTGCTATACTGTTTGTTTTAAAATGCCAATTAATTTTGATTTTGCTGAATGATTCGAGCCATATAAGGCTGTGATATTGTTTGGATGTTTGAGTAATTTTGCCTTGTTATTGTTCTAGATTTGAGCTATCAGATCCCACTGATTTGTTTAGTCCATAAGCTGTTTCCTAACAACTTAAATAAAATAAGCTTGCATAAGTCATTCCTATGACTTGGGGTTAACTTTCGCAGCAACAAAAAAATATTAGCAATATTTTGTCCCCATCAGGACTCGAACCTGTGACCTCCTGGTCACAGGCCTAGTGTGTTAACCATCTGAGCTCAATGCTCTTTTGATTTAAATGTCTTACATTTTATTAATATAGTGTTATTGTTTTGGCAGATTTCATTTAGTAGCAATTTTTGTTAACTTTAATTCCGGTTAAATAATTTTAATTAGAGATTTTATTAAAGTGTTTTTTTTCTAGTTTTTAAATATTATTAATAGTTTTTAAATAAAATAAAAATAAAATAAAAATGTTTTTATAATTTTCAATTAATTAGATTTTAATAATTTTAGATTTAAGTAAAATTAGTTTTTAAATAGATTTGTTTTAAGTAATTTTTAATAAAAGTAATTAGCTTAAAAAGTTTAATTAGATTTTTAAATAGTTTAAAAGTTATTTTTATTAAATAGCTTAATTTTTAAATTGTTTTAATTTTAAGTAATTGTTTGTAGATTTTAAATATAGCGGGGTTTACGATTCATGCACTTTAGGATTAAAAATAGTTTAAAATTGGTAGATTTAATTTCTAGTTTAAAAATCGAAAACCAATTCAAACCAATTGTCCAAATCAAAGCAAAACGTTTCAAGTTCACTCGATCTTCGTGTACAACGAACTTGGTTCATTCACGTGTTTAATTGAATTCGTCATTGATAATATTAGTCTATTACTTTTTCCTAAAGGTAATTTTCTAATTTACCCTATAACGTATCTCAAATTATTACTATACTATCACGATCACATCAATATGCATGATCCTACTTTGAAAATTATGAATTCTATGTATTCAATTAGCAATAAGAAATCTAAAGCAAGTTTAGATTCTACTTATATTTGGCATTGTCGACTTGCGCATATAAGTAAGAAGCGTATTTAAAACTTGCAACATGATGGAATTTTAAACTCAACGGATAATGAACCGTTTTGATCAATGCGTCTCTTGTAGATCTGGGAAGATGACAAGATAATATATTTTGCATAAAAGTGAACAATCTACTTGGATTAATTCATACTGATGTATGTGGTCCACTTAGACATGTGTCAAAGCAAGGTGCTACATACTTCATTACTTTTACTAATGATTATATTCGTCATGGTTATGTTTATTTACTTAAGCATAAACACGAAGTCTTTGAAACATTTAAGATATACAAGAATGAAGTAGAAAATCAACTCGAGAAGACTATTAAATCCATTTGATCGGATCGTGGTGGCGAGCATATTAGTCGAGAATATAAATATTAAAGGCTAGTGGAATTATTCAACAGCTGACTCATCCATACACACTACAACACAATGGTGTTTCTGAGAGGAGAAATCGAACTTCGCTAAACATGATTCGATCAATGATAAGTCTTTCTACTTTTCCATTATCCTTTTGGGATTATGCTTACAGACTGTTGTACGCATTCTCAATATGTTTCCAACCAAGAAGGTTAACAAGAGTCCATATGAACTATGGCATGGAAAATTTCCTAACTTGTCTTACTTAAAGGTCTGGGGTTGTGAGGCACATGTGAAACGTCACACGACCGACAAACTTCAATCAAGATATGTTAAGTGTGTCTTCGTAGGTCAACCTAAGGAAACCATGGGTTACTATTTCTACTACCCACCTAAAGAAAAAATAGTTGTTGAGAGGTATGCATATTTCTTTGAAAATAATCTCATAGTTCAAAAAGAGATTGCGAGGATTGTAGAACTAGAAGATGAAGATACTTTACCTTCTGAAACTACTAGTGAACATTCAACTGTGGAAGAAAGTCTTGCACCTGATGTATCTCAAGAAGAGGATGTTGTCCCTATTTGTAGATCAAAAAGAATAATCAAAGCTCCTGAACGACTGTGTCTAAATGTAAAAGTCAAGGAACATAGTTTAGGGGATCTCAATGAACCCACTAACTATAGATCTCCAATATTGGAATCAGAATCCGATAAGTGGATTGTTGCTATGAATGTGGAAATGCAATACATGAAAGATAATCAACTCTAGTGACTTATAGATTTACCACCCAATGCGAAAGTCGTAAAGGGTAAATGGATTTACAAGAAAAAGACTGATATGGATGGTGTTGTATACACTTATAAAGCTCGATTTGTAGCAATAGGATTTGCACAAACTTATAGTGTTTTTGACTATGAGGATACATTTCTCTTGTTGCAGATTTGAGAGCTATTGGGATTCTCATAGCTATAGTGGTGTACTGAATTGATCCCAAACTTAGATTGTATTAAACTTCGTACTATCCGAGATAAATCAAGGATAATACTTAGAGAAACTTTGTTTGATTAACAAACCAAGTGTTATGCGTAAAATAACAATTAGGTTAGAAAACAAACACGAGATTAAACCAAACGTTGAGCCTCAATATTTCTGAATACGAGCACATTTAACTTGTGTTGGGGTTTGCCAAAACCTTAAGGCTTACAATGATAATAACAGTGTATATGAATGATATAACCTAAGGCTTCTTTTATAGCACAAGAAGTCTTTACAAACTGAATTATCTATTATACATGAAGATATGCTAAGATAAACAATGTAAATAACAAATACGCGCATATCCTTCTGTCATACATATCCATGCATATCTATCTAACAGTGGCATAGATTCTTCTATGGTTAATTCCATATATACCCAATTTAAACATACTAATGCCATATTTACCCGCCTAAAAACATATATACCCAACTTAAATATCATATATGTCATATTTATCCAAATCACTATAAAATCAACTAAAAAGTAAATTGACAGCCTCAAGTTCCTATTATACCCTTAATATATATATATATATATATATATATATATATATATATATATATATATATATATATATATATATATATATATATATATATATATCACAAAATCAGTTAATCTGATGGACTTCAAATAAGTACTGGAGTAAATGGTTAGAAGTAATCTATATTTCTAATTCGTAGCTAATATGTACATATAGGTTTGTATAATACCATATACGCCTAATTCTCGATAAATACAGGGAGAGCCACACTATATTCTGAATTTCAAAAGCTAATGAAAAGATAATCAATTATACTTCTATCGCAAAAACTTTAAAGTTATGTATAATGTGAAAGACTACAATCTTAGCTACCGTTGTAATATACATAAGATGAATCATCCAATATAGATAAATAGGTACATGCACGTTGAGTTAGTGACACCAATTAATAGTCTAGAACAGAAGGTTTTGTTAATCAAGAAAATGGATGAAATTCCAATTTCAGCAGGAATTATATCATGGTGGTTAAATGGTTGCGACATTGGCGTACTCAGTGTTCTTAGGTGACACCAACAAAAGCCCTGGTTCATGGTCACTTTAAATACCTTTTCGTCGGTGGTGAGATTGAACCTTCCCGTTACGTTACTGTGAAGGATTTTGTAATATATTAAGGGTATAATAGGAACTTTAGGATGTTAATTTACTTTTTAATTGATCTTATAGTGATTTGGGTAAATATGACATATATAATATTTAAGTTGGGTATATATGTCATTATAATTTTTAAGTGGGTAAATATTACATTGGTATGTTTAAATTGGTTATATATGGAATTAACACATTCTTCTAACAGTTGCAAAACATACCAATGTTCTTCTCTTCTAACAGCGGCTACACAATACTCTAATAGTTTCAAGTAGTAACTCTATCAGCGGCAAGTCTTGAACATTTTATTCCTAACATACTATGACTATGAGATTTGACAAATGGATGTAAAAACTGCATTCTTGAATGGTTTCGTAGAAGAAGAAATTTATATGGAATAACCGAAAGGTTTTATTGATCCTAAATATCTCAGAAAAGTATGTAGGCTTCAAAGATCCATTTATAGACTTAAGAAAGCTTCAAGATGCTGGAATAAAAGATTTGATGAAGAAATCAAAAAGTTTGGTTTTGATCAAAATCTTGATGAGCCATGTGTATATCAAAAAGCTAGTGGGAGTAACGTTATTTTTCTAATCTTATATGTTGATGACATAATCATTATGGAAAATCATATTCTAAGTTTACAAGAGGTAAATACCTATCTTGGAAAGCGTTTTTATGAAAGAATTAGGGGAAGCAACTTTTATTCTTGTATTCACAATCTATAGAGATAGATCGAAGCGTTTAATTGGATTAAGTCAAAATGCATATGTTGATAAGATCTTGACGAAGAATGGAATGGATAACTCCAAGTGTGGTTTCATTCCTATGCAAGTGCAATGTGACTTCAATAAAACATAATGTGCTACTACATCTGATGAGATGAAGCGTATGCAGAATGTTCCGTATGCTTCGGCTGTAGGATCTAGTATGTATGTTGTGAGGTGTACAAGACCTGATGTTGCGTTTGCGCAAAATATTAGAATCCAATTTCAACAAAATCCAGGTGAGAGTCACTATACTGCTGTGAAAAATATTCTTAAGTATTTAAGAAATACTAAAGATACATTTTTGTTTATGGTGGAAATCCTGAAGCTGGGTGCAAGTTAATTGTTATTGTGATGCTAGAATCGAAACTCGATAGAGATGACACAAAATCTCAAACTGGGTATGTTTTTGTTGTATGTTTTCGTTTTGAACGGAGGGGCGGTAGTATGGAAGAGCTTCAAGCAAAGTACTACTACACATTCTGCCACAAAAGTTGAATATATTGCTGCTTCTGAAGCTGCAAAGGAAGCTGTTTGGATGAGGAAGTTTATTGGAGTACTTGGCGTAGTTCCTACCATTAATGAACCTCTAAAGATGTATTGTGACAATTCAAGTGCAATCATCATTGCTAACGGACCGGGAGTTCAGAAATGCGTCAAACACTACCAAAGGAGTTATCACTATGTTCACGAACGTATCAAATTGGGTAAAATTGATCTAGTTAAAGTTCATACAGATAATAATCTAGCGAATCCTTTTACGAAGGTTTTACCTGGTAAAAAGCTTACTCAACGTGATAGGAGCATGGGACATCGTCCTGCTAGTAGTTTAATGTAATCTGTATTTAGTATTTGGATAAATGATATTGTTAAACAATATTTATTTTATGAATTGGTATATTAGATGTGTTCGTTTCATTAATATTTGTTGGTCCTATTTTTACATGTTTAAATCCTTGAATAATTTGTTATTCTAAATAGTCTATGTTGATCAATTATATGGGAATATAATTGAATTAAGACATATTTGAGTAATGGTAATATTTGTAGAATATGTAAGAACAGTTCACCAACTCACACAATATTCAAAAGTTGCATATTGGACATTTCCTACTAACAAGTCAATCACTTGATCGTCATCTTTAAGTGAAACTTGTAAATGATTTATATTAATAAATCCTTTTACTTGAGATGCAAGCAGGTCTTATATATGTGGATAGTACTTTTTGTTATAGTTCTAACGTTATCCTGAACAAGGCAGTAATAAAGGATATTCATTTGTGTCTTGAAGCATGTAAGAGGCACGTGTAGTCAAGATTTGTTCATTCAACTAGGTTTGAAGAATAATGTTATTGGGCCCTTCGTTAAGTTAATCAGATGTGTGTATGGCCATACCCAATGGTAATCTAGATATGTCTCGATTAGATTGGTAATCTTGGTTCAATTGTGTAATACGAGAAACAAAATAGTTAAATAGAATGACTTCGATCCATATCCATTATTAACATAAGCATTTGAGAAACAAATGGATTGTAAATGTTTTAAGTCATCTAAATGTACTTTATGAAAAACTACACTCGAGAGCTTCCGATAGCATTGGCGTGTTGCTAGACACTAATCAGTGTTATTATATTATTATCACATGTCCGAGTGAGTTGTTGGATTATGTACACATATAATATATGTCTGAAAGTCGTCTCGAGCTTAAGGAGACGCACGCGTAAAACATTAAGCAATAATAATTAATATTGTATTGATATTAATTATGTGTTAAATAAATAAACAAGAAAAGAGAAGTTGAGAAAAAAGAAACAAGGAAATTTCTTCCCTTGTTTGTTCTAGGCTTGTGGGATTAGTTGCTTGATCACCAAGGAATCACTAGTATATAAGGAGGTCTTGAATATCTCCTTATTTACTAGTTATCTCTAAATCACTTTTCCTCCTTCTTTTCCTTTGGTTCGATCGGCAAGAAAAAACCCAAAAGGGGTGTTTGGTTTTCGGCGGTCGACTAGCTAGAAATCGTATGGTTTCGTTCCTTAATTGATTCAAGAGTTTGGGTTATTGATTGTTTAACACTTGCGTACTAGCATACTTACTGCTTGTTATACGTATAGTGTGCGTGTACTTAGAGAGATCATATTTTGATCTTTAATCGGATTTTCAGTTATATTAGTTGTTCGATAAAAATAATTAATCCATTGCTAAAAGGTACGCGATTTTTTATCCTTTATGCTAATTACTTGTACATACATAATATTTGTTAATATGGTTAAGAGTTTTTAAAAATTCGAACATACTCTTCATTCTGCTCCATGTACAAGCTATAAAACATATGCCGATAGAGAAAAGTATTATTAACAAATATATACTGTTAGAAAATAATATTATATATCCAGAACACTATGTCATACTTTTATGTACGGAATGGAAAAAAATAGTCATTACAAAATGAAACTCAACAATAAAGTTCATTAAAACAAGCATTGCGTCTTTCGATATTGTTGCTATAATATTAGGTATTCACTATGAAATATGAATAGTACATAATGAGCTAAGCCCTTATTATTATTAGGCCCGTTGTTTCTTTGTTACGGGCTTAACTAGATAAGAGCAACGGGTATTCTTTTTTTCCTAGCTGAGAAGAAAAATTGGCTCAAACTGTTGTTAATTAATCGGGAGATACATTAAAATTTCACTCTCCCATTTAAGATATTAACTAAGATCTAGGAATGATTTGCACACTCCTCATATTGATTAAGACATTTAAAACAAGTGTATCTTGACGTATATATCTTTGGTTCACTTCTAATCATGTTTTATTTATAAATGTATACGTGTCAAGACACACTAATTTAAGATGTCTCAATCAATATGAAACTATTTAATTAGATAAACACTCCGTAAGCCTATTATGTTATTGTATCAAGGGAGAAATTTTTTTTTTTTTTTAGAGATAGTGCTTGTTTGATACTGTAGTTGTTTACAAATATGGGTCAAAAAAATTTATTCTCGTGGTTACATTTGTATAAGCAATATTTGAAGTTTCAAAACCTTAAATTTTTTAAACAGTTCAGTTCTTGTTTGGATATATATTTTCAAAATCTATCATGTCAGTTAACACTTGACGGTTATAATTGAAAGTTCAAATGGTAGTAAGAAAATGTGTTACAGAAACAGAACTTTCCTTATATGTTGAAAAAAGTAACATTTTCTCGCAGAAAAAGAACATAACAATCCAATAAACACACCAAATCATAGCCTCATAGGCCTGCTAACTAAGTACTACATATCTCAAGAACCTTAGTCCACCTCTTCAATCTTAGGACCAGCGCCACTGCTACCACCATTAGCCGAAGGGCCATCAGCGTCCATACCTCCGCCCATGTCCGGACCACCAGCCCCACCCTGATACATCTTCGCAATAATTGGATTGCAAACCCCTTCCAACTCTTTCATCTTGTCCTCGAACTCTTCAACCTCAGCTAACTGATTTCCGTCCAACCACTTGATAGCCTCTTCCACCGCATCCTCCACCTTCTTCTTGTCATCTGCAGGCAGCTTCGAGCTTATCTTCTCATCCTTGATAGTATTTCGCATGTTATAGGCGTAGTTCTCCAAGGCATTCTTTGCTTCAACCTTCTTCTTGTGTTCTTCGTCCTCCGCTTTGTATTTTTCAGCCTCCTGCACCATCTTCTCGATCTCCTCCTTAGACAGCCGTCCCTTGTCATTTGTAATCGTGATCTTGTTCTTTTGACCTGTTGTTTTGTCCTCGGCTGACACGTTCAAGATACCATTAGCATCGATGTCAAAACAGACAGTGATCTGTGGTACCCCACGAGGAGCCGGTGGGATTCCAGATAACTCAAACTTCCCCAACAGATTGTTATCTTTGGTTCTTGTCCTTTCACCCTCGTAAACTTGAATCAAAACCCCTGGCTGATTATCCGAGTAAGTAGAAAACACTTGCTCTTTCTTGGTGGGAATGGTGGTGTTCCTTGGTATCAACACTGTCATGACTCCACCGGCTGTTTCAAGTCCCAGTGATAAAGGTGTCACATCCAACAAAAGCAAATCTTGAACCTTCTGGTTCCCTTCACCACTCAAAATAGCGGCTTGGACCGCTGCTCCATACGCCACGGCTTCATCAGGGTTGATGCTCTTACACAAGTCTTTCCCGTTGAAGAAATCCTGCAACAATTGTTGAACTTTGGGGATTCGAGTAGAGCCACCAACAAGAACCACATCATGCACACTGCTTTTATCCATCTTCGCATCTCTTAAACACTTCTCAACTGGCTCCATACACTTTCTGAACAGATCCATGTTCAACTCTTCAAACCTTGCCCGAGTGATGGTCGAGTAGAAATCAATTCCTTCATATAAAGAATCGATTTCAATGGTTGTTTGTGCGGTTGATGAAAGAGTCCTCTTTGCTCTTTCACAAGCAGTTCGCAACCTCCTCAAAGCTCTTGGATTTCCGCTAATATCCTTCTTATTCTTTCTCTTAAACTCCTGAACAAAGTGATTAACCATCCTGTTATCAAAATCTTCGCCACCCAAATGCGTGTCACCAGCAGTCGACTTCACCTCAAAGATACCCTCTTCAATGGTCAGCAAAGAGACATCAAATGTGCCACCACCCAAGTCGAAAATCAGTACATTCTTCTCACCAACACTAGAAGCCTTCTTGTCAAGCCCATAAGCAATTGCAGCTGCAGTCGGTTCGTTGATGATTCTCATAACATTAAGACCAGAAATGGCACCAGCATCCTTAGTGGCTTGACGCTGAGAGTCATTGAAGTACGCAGGTACAGTAACCACTGCGTTCTTGATGGTGGTACCTAGATAGGCCTCGGCGATTTCCTTCATTTTGATCAAAACCATGGAAGAGATCTCTTCGGCAGAGAATTGTTTCTCTTCATTTTTGTAATTGACCACAATCATGGGTTTGTCACCGGGGCCAGGGATGACTTTAAACGGCCAATGCTTCATGTCACTCTGCACTGATGGATCAGAAAACCTCCTTCCAATTAAACGCTTAGCATCTGCCAAAGAATCCCATAACAAAGATCCAGTCAGAGTTCATGATTATGTAAAATTAAACAAACACCAAATCAATCTTCAAGTTACTAAAGGATACCTATCAGATAGCAAGAGTATACTCATCACAAGACTAATTAAATTCTTATATAAAAGTTGATCAGAATATTATATATCAAATAGACTAAAAGAGAACAGAGAAACCAATTCAACTGAAGGCCGTTCACAAGTCCAATTACACAACATGTAACTTGTTTTTACCAAAGTCATCTGTTTTATGCTAATGGTCCAATACATAAGTTAAACAGAATCCCAGTTTAGAGTATGGTTTTTTTTTAACTAACATACAATTTGAGAGTCTCGTTCTTGACAGTCAGTAAACCCAAATATAGTTAAAGGCTGTCTATCTAAAATGTATAAACTGAGAACCAAAGAGGGAACCATGTTTAGACTACCAATGAGGCCCGCCTGACCAGTTGCCCCATGGCAGTTTGATTTCTCCTTGAACATTCCAAGCAAAGGTGGACCCAACAAAACTTTTTACGATTATTAGTACTAAAACTGACTCATATTTGGTAAATCGAGTCGAAAAAAGACCTATTAAAATAGGGTGTAAACCCGTAAAACACTAGGCTCTTACATGAATCCGCCCCTGATATCTATCTACTGGCCGGGGTGTATATTTGTACATAAGCCACAACCTCGCTATATAAGCTTAAATAACCACACAAGAAATTGCGTGAAACTGCTAAAATCCTAAATTCAATCTTTAAAAGCTTGAAGATTCATTAAAAAACCATAAATACTACAATAAGGAAACGAAAAAGAAACGAGTTATCGAGAGAGAAGAAAGAAACATATACCAAAAACAGTGTTGGTAGGATTCATTGCAACTTGATTCTTAGCAGCGTCACCAATGAGCCTCTCGGTGTCAGTAAAAGCAACATAAGAAGGTGTGGTTCTATTCCCTTGATCATTAGCTATAATCTCAACACGATCATGTTGCCAAACGCCAACACAAGAATAAGTAGTACCCAAATCAATACCAATAGCTGGCCCTTCACCTTTTCCAGACATCTTTCCACCAAATACAAATTAGAAAATTTAACAAAAAAGTGTTTTGTGGAATGTGTTTGCTTGTTTTTAATTTTTCTGTATGATGATGAGGAAGGATGGAATGAGGGGCGGGTATATATATATGTCGGGAAAGATTAGTTTCGTGGATTCGAGGATGTTCATTATGTGAATGTTGAGAGTCGAGATGGTTCAAGGCGCCTGGTTTGTTCTAGACTATTCTCCTTTTCAAATTGTTGGTGACTTGTTCTTTGTTATATGGTACAATACAACTTATAAAGAGAAGTTATGATAAAGGCCCTTGTAGACTTCTTGTTCTTCTTGCTGTTCAATTATCATCTCAAACTTCAAATATTCATCTAAAAACACATATTATAACGTTTTAATATTATAGAACTTAATTAAAAAAATTAAACAAACAGCCCTAACTACACTAAAAAACTTCTTATAATCAATGAGATATTTTAATCTTTTATTATCGATTTCATTACGTCCTAAGAGTATATTTGGTATGCGGTTGTGGTGGATGGGCGTGGGATAGCATTGATATTAGTTATTTGGTTGAGAGATATAAGTTTGAAAATTAAGACTGAAACCATAATTTTACCATTTGACAAAACCTGTTTGATCTCTTAGATTTAACTATATCTCTTCGTTTTCTGTAACGATTTACGGTTTATAAGAATTTAATCTTTAAAAAATAGATTTTTTTGTTAAATGAAAAAATAAATGATTGTAATTAGTTGATTAAGTTTATGTTAAAAAGAAAGTTTATATTGAACTTTTCCCTATTACTCGCACGTCAATTTATTTGTAGGTAAAAACAATGAGACCTATAACCACTTTGTATTATTTGTTTAAATATTGATCATTTTAATCATAATCTGGATCGATAATTGATGAACCAAACGAATGTTTTCAAAGTTTCAAAACCTTCACTTTATTTTTTCTTTTATCCCTATGGTAAATCATAAAACGTGTGTCTACCAAACGACCCATAAAGTACAAACCATATATTACTTATTTTATCACGTCGTATCTTTCATTCATTTGACATTTCATTTCGTCCTACCAAATAAATCCTTGAGTAAAATACACCGTTTGTCCTTATGATTTGCGTTGACTGACGTCCCTAGTCCTTTGACCAAAAAAATTGCATCGTTCAGCCTTAATTTGCAAACGTTTTCCATCGTTGGTCCTTCACCTTAACTGGGCCCACAAACGTTGGTTAACTCATTTTGGCACAGGGGTATTGATACGGATCTGGGCCCATTTAGTCAACTGGTTGGGCCGAATGACCCATCAACATCTCGTGGCTAACAGAAGGGCGTCGATTTAGCTAAAGCTTCCTATCCAACCTTGTTTTAGATTTTTAATATTTGTTTTCTGCATGTTTATCTTTTCCTTAGTTGATTAGGATTAGATCTTATCTTTTAGTTTTCTATCTAAGCATTGTAACCCAAGGTTGGAGGACAAGTTTCCTGTTATTCAAAAATATTGAATACGAACGTACGTATTGTTTTTTTTTTCTGTTTCTTCTTCATCGAAGGCAGGTTAGGCTAGGGTTCCTAGCTTCCGCTTGTACGAATCCGTGTCAAGTGGTATTCAGAGACCAGGAATCTCAAGATGTCGGTCGAAGATCCTAGCCACCAACACCGTCGATTCGCCGCCGGAGGCAACGGTTATGACGAAAGGGATCCTCGCGATGCTGAGATTGAACGCCTCCGTCAATGGGTTCGTGAATTGGAACCTATCTCTTATGCCAGGTATGATGATAGCATGGCAACAAACTCAGTTTTGCATGAACACGAGGATACAAATTACGGGTATGACAATCTTTTCGTCCGTCGCCACCATCGCCAACACCATACACCTCACATACAACACCCACGACAACCACAACATCATGTTGACCCACTTCGTTCCTTAGGCATACGCACTGAGATCCCAGAATTTGAAGGCAAGTTGCAACCAGACGATTTCCTTGATTGGATACAAACAGTGGAACGCATATTCGATCTTCAGGATATTCCCGACAATCTAAAGGTAAAACTTGTTGCTATTAAATTAAAAAAATATGCATCATTGTGGTGGGAACATGTGCAGACTCAACGTGCTCGGAAGGGTAAACACAAAGTGAACACATGGGACAAGATGAAACGCCTATTACGAGATAAGTTTCTTCCTGACACATACAAACAAGATGCATACTTGGATTATCATAATCTTAAACAGGCCTCTTTGTCCGTTGAAGACCTAATTAACGACTTTGAACGAATGCGGATGCGTTGTGGGGCGGAAGAAGATGAAGAACAGATTATCGCACGCTTCTTAGGTATTCTCCGACCGGAAATTGCGGACATCGTTTCCTTACAACAATATTATTCCTTCTCTGACGTGTGCCAACTTGCTTTGCGGGTGGAACGCCAACTCACTCAGAAAAGTAAGGCGTTGTCCAAGTTCTCGGCATACCCCCGCTCGCCAGCTACGGGCCCTAATAACACCCGAATTGGCCCAATCAAAGCCGACCCACCTGTTATCCCTTCTACCCAAACTGGTACGTCTACTACTCTTAGGTGTTTCAAGTGTCAGGGATTGGGTCACATCAAACGTGATTGCCCAAATAAATAGGTAATTGCTCTAGTCGATGATTTGGGACCAACCTATGATACCGAGGTCGAGGATGACAAGGACGAACCTTCAGAAATCCTTTACCCTGACCGAGGTGAGGCCCTTGTTATTCAACGAACCTTGAACATATCTATGGCAGATACGAGTGATGACACTGCATGGCTTCGTAACAACATTTTTCCTACCAAATGCACGTCAAAAGGAAAAGTGTGTACGGTTATCATCGATGGGGGTAGTTGCGAGAATATCGTTTCTCATTCCATGGTCGACAAGCTTAATTTGCCTATGCAAGATCACCCCGAACCATACCAACTTACTTGGCTAAAAAAAGGTAATCTTATCAAAGTTTCTCATCGTTGTTTAGTACCATTCTCCATTGGCAATAAATATTCTGATGAAATCTGGTGTGAGGTCATCCCAATGGATGCTTGTCATATCTTGTTGGGAAGACCCTGGCAATACGATCGGCGTGCTAAACATGATGGTTTTCGGAATACTTATACATTCAAAAAGGATGGGGTTAACATCACTTTGGCACCATACAACCCTAGGCACGAGGGTCCGGAGACAATGCTTGTCACAAAAGCTGAATTCTCGAACCTCGCCAAGTCACAGCCGCCACAAATTATTTTTGGGATATTCATGGTAGACGAAAATGTCGACATCCTACATGTGCCACAAGAGGTGGAACCTTTGTTATCCGAATTCAAGGATGTTTTTCCCGATGACATTCCTGCCGGTCTTCCTCTTGTCCGTGATATTCAACATTGCATCGATTTTTTACCTGGTGCAAGCTTACCAAATAAGCCAGCTTATCGAATGAACCCCAAAGACTTTACCGAGCTGCAACGCCAAGTTACTGAACTGTTAAAAAAGGGCCTGATTCGGGAAAGTATGAGTCCTTGCGCGGTTCCCGCCCTTTTAATTCCAAAACCGAATGGCACTTTTCGTATATGTATTGATAGCCGGGCGATTAATAAAATAACCATTAAATATAGGTTTCCTATCCCAAGGTTTGATGATTTATTGGATCAGTTGCATGGCGCGAACGTTTTTTCCAAAATTTATTTGCGTAGTGGTTATCACTAAATACGCATGCGCCCCGGTGATGAATGGAAAACTGCTTTTAAAACTCGGGATAGTCTATACGAATGGATGGTCATGCCGTTTGGTTTGTCAAACGCGCCGAGTACATTTATGCGCTTAATGAATCATGTCTTCAAGCCTTTTATCTGTCGTTGTGTAGTCGTATATTTTGATGACATTTTGGTTTATAGCTCGGATGTTACACAACACTTGTTAAATCTACGTCAGATCTTCTCGGTCCTTCGCGAGCAACAGCTATACGCAAATGGGAAAAAGTGTCACTTTTTAACTTCAGAAGTTGTCTTTTTGGGATATCTTGTTTCTAGCAAAGGCATTCGAATGGACGAGGCAAAAGTTTCATCCATAACCACGTGGCCAACTCCTAAATCCTTACATGATGATCGGAGTTTTCATGGCCTTGCTTCATTTTACCGTAGGTTCATCAGTAGTACTATTGTGGCACCAATCACGGAATGCTTGAAAAACAGTAAGTTCAGTTGGTCACCCGCGGCTCACTCATCTTTTGATGCCTTAAAATCAGCTGTTACTCAGGCCCCCGTCCTTGCCTTACCTGATTTTACTCATGTGTTTCAAGTGGAATGTGATGCTTCCGGTGTAGGAATAGGAGGTTTTCTTAGCCAACAGCATCGGGCCATCGCATTTTTTAGTGAGAAATTGAGCGATGCAAGACGACGATATAGTACGTATGACAAAGAATTCTATGCCATAGTTCGCAGTCCTGAATATTGGCGACATTACTTACTACCGGCTGAATTCGTTCTCTATTCGGACCACCAAGCACTTAAATTTATTCAGGGACAAGCAAAATTAAATCCGCGACACGCCAAGTGGGTCGAGACTTTGCAAGCTTTTACATTCGTCATTCGCCACAAAGCAGGTTCTGCCAACTCAGTGGCAGACGCCTTAAGCCGCCGCTTAGCGCTCACAACGAATTTGGCTTTTGAAGTGGTCGGGTTTGGTTCCTTCTCAGCTCTTTACCAAGATGATCCGGATTTTCAGGAAGTTTGGAAAAAAACAAAGGAGGAACCTTATAAGTGTTTTGTTCAACGGAACGGCTTGCTATATAACGATTCCCGATTATGTGTTCCTATGTCTTCTTTTCGGGAAGCAATTGTGTTAGAATGTCTTCAAGGGGCGTTGGCCGGACATTTTGGTCGTGAGAAGACTATTGCCCTTGTGCAAGATAGGTTTTATTGGCCCAAAATTTCAAAGGAAGTTTCCAAGATATTGAAGCATTGTCGTGTGTGTCATATTGCAAAAACCCGTCATACCAACCACGGCCTTTATACTCCTTTGCCCGTGCATGTTCGTCCTTGGGAGGATGTGAGCCTTGATTTTGTGTTAGGGCTGCCGTTGACTCAACGAAAGAATGACTCAATTATGGTTGTGGTGGACCGATTTTCGAAAATTGCACATTTCATTCCGTGTGTTAAGACTTATGATGCCTCACAAGTAGCTCGTCTTTAATTTACGGAGATTGTTCGTTTGCATGGGGTCCCAAAAACTCTCACCTCGGACTGAGACGTGAATTTTTTTAGCCATTTTGGCACACCTTGTGGAAGCGTTTGGGTGCAAAGTTGCAGTTTAGCAGTTCACATCACCCGCAAACTGACGGTCAAACCGAGGTAACCAATCGTAGCTTGGAAAATTTATTAAGAAGCCTTGTTGGTGACAATCCAAAGCGATGGGATCTTGTGTTACCGCAGGCTGAATTTGCTTATAATCGTTCAAACCATAGCGCCACTGGCCGAAGCCCGTTCTTTGTTGTTTATGGTCGAAACCCGTTTACCCCTCTGGATTTGGCACCATTCCCCGAGCATGAGTATTTTAGCGCCGAGGGGGATGAACAAGCAAAGCATATTAAGTTGTTACATGAACAGGTGCGCGAGCAAATTGTGAAACATAACTTACAATACCATTCACGCGTAAATCAGCATCGGAAAAAGGTAATTTTCAATGAAGGGGATTTAGTGTGGGTATATTTGCGACGGGAAAGGTTCCCACAAGGGCGGTTTGGTAAGTTACACCCGCGGGCTGATGGTCCATTTCGTGTTCTTAAACGCATCAATGATAACGCTTACAAGATTGCTCTCCCGGGGCATTACAAGGTGTCTGCCACTTTTAATGTCGCTGACCTTTCTCCATACGAACCTGATGCTGACGATGACTCGCGGACGAGTCCTTTTTAGAGGGGGAGGATGATACGGATCTGGGCCTATTTAGTCAACTGGTTGGGCCGAATGACCCATCAACATCTCGTGGCTAACAGAAGGACGTCGATTTAGCTAAAGCTTCCTATCCAACCTTGTTTTAGATTTTTAATATTTGTTTTCTGCATGTTTATCTTTTCCTTAGTTGATTAGGATTAGATCTTATCTTTTAGTTTTCTATTTAAGCATTATAACCCAAGGTTGGAGGACAAGTTTCCTGTTATTCAAAAATATTGAATACGAACGTACGCATTGTTTTTTTTTTTTGTTTCTTCTTCATCGAAGGCAGGTTAGGCTAGGGTTCCTAGCTTCCGCTTGTACGAATCCGTATCAGGTATTCTCATCTTTTCTTCTATATTATCATTGTGCCTTTATTTCTTCTCCAACCTTAAAACCCATCACTATATTTAACCATCTTCATATTCAATCTTTAACTTATCTTCATGTTCATCACCACAACAATCATTATCTTATTCATCATAATATCAAAAATTATTTATTTTTATTATAGACATGGATATTTTTAACGACGCTGGTGACCTCTAGGGGTTTTGCTCTTTAAGTGAATATATTCGACTTGAGTATTTAGTTTAGATTTATATTTGAGATTATTTTCAAGTAAATACATTAAGTTTAGATCTTAAAAATGCCTAGGTCAATTGACCTCATAAAAACATGCTTATATGTTATATCCATCCATCTCAATTGATCTCATCAATGGAGCTCATTAAAACGGTCCATCAAAGAAATTTATATCCATTCCATCTCAATTGACTTCATTAAAAAATAACCATTGTGGATGAATAAAACATTGCTCAAAAATAAAAAGTCGGATAAGAGAATGAATCAAACTCCACGATAAAATTTGGGGATTATTTAAGCTACCTTTCAAAAACAACAACAACAAAATTTTAGGTGTTCATGTGAGCAAGGATAAGGTTAATGACGCGGCTAACCGATTTGGATGTCTCACTTTAAAGACTCCTTTCACTTATTTAGGGTCTAAAGTTGGTAGTAACATGTCCCGTATTAATGACTGGAATGAGGTTATGGATAAAGTGAAAACGCGTCTTTCAAATTGGAAGATGAAAGTTCTATCTATTAGTGGAAGATTAACGTTGCTTAAATCTGTGTTAGGATCTATGACCATTTTCCAAATGTCCATTTTTAAGGTTCCTTTGGGCATCCTCGCTCATTGGAATCTATCCGCAACAGGTTTTTTAATGGGCATGAAATAGGAAGTAAGAATCTCTCTTGGGTTAGCTGGAAAAAGTCCTATCGTCGAAGGATGTTGGAGGATTAGGCGTCTCGAGTCTATACGCGTTGAATCGAAGTCTTATGTTCAAATGGATGTGGATATTTGTTACTCAACCAAAGTCATTGTGGGTAAGGGTTATTAAGTCTATCTATGGGGAAAATGGCGGTATTCAGGGGACTCGCAAATTAAAGGGCAATTCTTGTTGGCCAAATATTGTTAATGAATGTATCTCTTTGAAGCAGAAAGGGATATTGCTTCGTGACTTCATGTGCCTCAAAATTGGCAACGGTGAGAGTGTTAAATTTAAGGACGATCCTTGGAAGGGCAATCTCTGCTTCAAACTTCGTTTCCCTCGTTTATATGCGCTGGAAAATAAAAAAACATCTCGGTAAGGGCAAAGCTTTCTCACGCAGACTTAGCTTCTTCATTTCGCAGGAATCCTCGTGGAGGTGCAGAGCAGGAACAATTTTGTGGCCTTGTGGATATTCTTAAAGATATCAGTTTAGTGCCTATGGAAGACAGATGGAGGTGGACGGTGACCGGGGATGGTGAGTACACTGTTTCATCAGCAAGGAAACATATTGACGATAAGACTCTTTGTGGTACAGGTTCTAAAACTAGATGGTGCAAATTTCAGCCTATTAAAATAAATGTGATGGCCTGGAAGATTAAAATAGATGCGTTGGCGACTAGATTTAACTTACCTAGAAGGGGCATCAATATTGACTCTCTCTCGTATGTCCTTTGTGACCAGGGAATTGAGACGACGAATCATGTATTTTTTTCTTGCAGCCTTGCGAAGCAAATTACGAGTCAGATCATGCGATGGTGGAATATCCCAGGTGTCGAGTTGGAAGATTACAATCAATGGCTTTCATGGCTGTCTAATATTAAGATGTCGAGTAAGCTTTGTTTAATGCTCGAAGGTGTTTTTGCCGTGATGTGGTGGTATATCTGGATGCTTCGGAACAAACTTTTATTTGAAGGCATCATCCCAAAGAAAGCTATTATTTTTGATGAAATTGTCTATAAAAGTTTCAATTGGTGTAGATATAGATGTAAAGCCTCATTTTCGTTTAATGATTGGCTCAAAAACCCTTATCTTATTTCCTTGTAATTTTCTAGCTCCTTGCTAGTTTTCATCAATAAATTTCCGTTCAAAAAAAAAACATTGACACTACATGTTCTTCTTCATTTCTTATCAAATTGAATGATCTAATAATAATAGTAATACTCAGCGTCGTTAAAAAATACTCAGGTTTACAGTAAAAATAAAATATTTTTGATATAGTAAAGATAAAATATTTTTGATATTAGAATGGAGAAGTGGTTTTTTTAAAATGAGTTTTGAAGTTATTTGTGGTTTATGTATTTATGGTATTGGATTAAGGGCATGTTTGGTTTGAAGTACGAAATCAAAGAACGGAATCGATCTTTCATAGATTTGTTTGGTTGATAATTGTTAATTACTATAGGAATGAAAATGTGATAGGATACCCATAGAACCATAGATGGGGTGAGAGGTGTCTATCAATATTTATTCCCATGTTTACTCATTATTTTTTAATGATAACATTATTTCATTCTATATCTTATAATCAAACCAAACAATATCATCTCTACTACTTATAAAGAAAAAACACCAAAACCTTGAATGTTGAAAATTCATTTATTTTAGGAATTGTTGAAAAAATTAATGCTGCAAGAAATGGTTTAGCGTCCACTTTGTGCAAATGTAACTGACTAATTAATATCACATAGACAACCCTCTCTCTAAACAAAAACCCTACTCTTAATATTGTAGTCGCCACTAAAACTCTCCAACATAGAACCATACCACCACCATCGAACCATACCACCAGCAACTAAAACCCTAAAACCCACACAACTCATCACCAACGAGCGTTGCCACCACTTTAACCTATCCACCATCGAACTCCATAACACAACTGAAACTTGCACATAAAGGTACGTGTTTTCATAAATGATTTGAGGTTTTATTTGAGTTTTGTAACACATCTACAAATATTAAACAATTTTTTTTTGTATATTGAATTTTGTTTGGAAATATCTATATCTTCGTTCTAGATCGAACTTTTTATAACATTTTTTATCATATCGTCACTGGTGAATGAGTTTGAGGTGAGTTTTGACAGATTGGCAGATTGATATATGAGGATCATTTGAGGTGATTTTTGACTTAAATAACCTATTTTATAGGGCTTTACTTTGATTATAGATTATGTGAATGAGTTTAGTGTGTTTTTTTTTTTGTAAATTCAGTTTCATTCCAATGTTTTATTTTGGTACCGATTTGTTAAAAGTGGTATGGTTTTGTTTATTGTTAGAATAATAGGGCGCGGATCGATGGTCGGTTGCACCCAGTTGGCTTATTTGCATCCTCGAAAGTATTTATCAGGTACTAAATAATCATTTATTTCTTACATCTATTGCGTATTACTGTATAACAAAATTAGGATGGCTTATATGGTTTTCTTTGGTAGGTAAAAAACAAGTCCATCATGTAGGGGATAACAATATGAACAAACTTGGCTTTGTTTCTGCTCTTGAAATTTCAGTGGTACAAGGTACACATATATCCAACATTCTAAATATTTTAATAATTAGAAATATCATGTTTTAAATCTATATACTCATCATCATGCACCATTTTATCTTATCCAATAAGACACACTAAAGCTAATCAGTTTTGAATTTTTAATTGAACCAACCATTATGTTAGCTTAGGAAACAATAGGAACAAGTGTATGTAGACAAAGATATAGATATGAGCTTTCTGTGGTGGTGATCACTAAGGAGAGAATATGGAGAATAAAAATGAATGTTGAATCCCTTCGAACCGACACTTATGGTATATGTATTGGGGATCATCCATTAAGGTTGTACAAGTTTAGCCGCTTGATATGGTTTTGCAAAAACGAAATATCAGGTTTAATTTTACCTACATCGAAATATTTAGCTTTTTTTTCTTTTTTACTTTCTATTTGCACATTGGGATTTGGGTTTACACAAAACCGCACCAACAAAGGGATTTACCCAGTAGTATAGGTTCATACCAGGGGCTGGCGGACATCTGCTTTTTGGGTAATCCTATCATGTTTTTGGGTCGGGCCAAAACGTTCTCGATATGTCATCCTTATATTGAGTTTAAAAAATCTGAAAATGATGTGTAAGCCAATTGGCAATGATGGGGATGTTCGGTACAAAATAATCCAAATGATACATTTCTGGATGTTTCTTAAATAGCTACAAACCCTTAAATTTCGATTATCATGTTTCAGCATGACCGTTTTGTGCAGCAAACGAGATTTAGGATTGATTATTGTTTCCGACATCCTAACGAATTGCCTATATTTGGACCGTCACTATATGATTTTGATCGAAAATTTTTTTATCATAATTTTGATCATCGTTATTGTGATTTTGTTACTTAATAATATTGATGTTATAATAGGATGTTTAAATGTGACAGATTCGCGTTGCATGTCAGGAGTTGAAGCTGAAAAAAAAACAGGAGAGAAGTCTTACCTCTCCAAAGGCCAATTCTTGCTGTTCTCAATGAGGCCAGGTATCCTCAAATATATTAAGTAACTTCAATCGTGACAAATTAGTCTTTCATATAAGTACATTATTATGGGTCCATTTTATGCGGGTGTAATATGGAAGACAAATAGGCCTTACGAATGCTGCACATTCAGTCTATTGAGCATCAACTTACAATTATATTTCTTTGATTTCGTGGTTGTAAGGACCATGATTTCACTGCTATGTTCCTGAACATGTATGTACATCCCGTTTAATAATTGTTTATAGCAACTTATATAAATGGTATGTTGAAGTTTAATAATTTTGTAAAAGGTGATTATGAGTCGAAGTAATAGATATTCAGTTTTCACATCCCGATATACATACGAGTGTATGACTATATTTCTTGGTTGTTATAACTGTGATAGAGCAGGAGCTTGCATTCAAGAAAGTGACAATATTTATATCATTATAACAATGCAATCTCGAATGCTTTGAAGGAAAGCATGCCAGTATATATCATTATAAGTTGCAGTTTTCCCAGAATCCCTCATTCTACTTTCGGGCAGAGAACCCGCGCCTTTCTTTTGGTCGCCAATGTAAGTCTTTCGGTTGATCAAGATATATTAGTCTCTTTACCTGGTGCAATTGATTAACATATTTTCTCTCTTTTAGTACCTTTGTTGACGGCGTTTGCCACATCTTAAGCGCAATTTTTGACATAGCAACTTATAGTATAGTCCGATTTTCATTCTGGAAACAACAATTATAGGTCTTTCTGCCGATAGGATCAATACCTAGAATAAGGCGTAAAATGTTTATGATAATATTCTTATGCCAAACAATAACATTCGGCGAACACGACTTAATCCTTTGGGTTTAAGGAGACATAGGTTGCTTAAGGAATTGAGAGAAATTTTTTCATGATTATGTTCAAGGAGACATTTGTTGTTTGAGAAATTGAGCTAAATTCGACCGTTCTTAGTGTCGCTATTATTGTTACTAAGGTTTAATGTTAGAAGACTCCAATGTCTATACATCACCTCTTTGATCGAATGTACATTCAAAGGTAAAAAGTTCTTATTAATACTATTCTATATGAATGCCATTTGCATATTTTATATTTGAAAGACAAATATCTCTTATTATTAGCACTATGTATATTGTTTTGTTAGATTTATATGAGAATGAGTATAATTGCTATCGAACCATATGTTTTTTTTACTTTGGGTCAGTACTTTGGTGATTCTGCAGCCTGTCTTCTAAAGTTTGTTGTGACTTGTGAGTGATCATGGTGAAAATGGCAATGTTATAATGTTTTATTAATTAGTGATATAATTGGACTCTCTAGTGAATAGAGAGCATTTGTTAAGTCGTGCATGCGGGATCATGTATATACTCGACTCATTTTTATAATCAGCTTTCTATACGATGCTTCATTCGTTTATTTTTTTTGTCTAATAATGTGTTATCTCCGTTTATTCGCAGTGCCCTTGTTGGTTGACACGGATGTAACAAGTGTCGAGTTTCACCCTGTTATGCGGGAATCGTCAAATGTTATGTACCAAGAAGTCTTACATCATTATATGTTATGAGACTTTCCGTTGCATTTTAGTATTACCTCGAAATATTGTATCGTTAATTATTTGTCGTCAGGCAATTCCACAGCTATGCGCGGGTAATCGTCTAGTTCAATATAATATCAACATTTATACACATTTACATTCCACCCTTAAATTAAACCCATACCTATAGTGATTCCGACTAGCGTACCAAACGCACCCTAAGTGTTTTGAAAAAAAATGATGTTTATGGAAATAAGATAATGATTGTTATAGTGATGAATATGGAGATAAGTTAAATAAAAAAGATGAAGATGGTTAGTGGTACATAGGTTCTAAGGCTGGGGAAGAAGTAAAGACAAAATGACAATATAGAGGAAATGACGAGAATAGCCCTGTTCTAAAATGAGTTAATAATTGTTTGTGGGCCCAGTTAAAGTGAGGGACCAACGGCGAAAAACATTTGCAAGTTAAAGCTGAACGGTGCAATTTTTTGGTCAAACGACTAGGGACGTCAGTCAACGCAAACCATAAGAACGAACGGTGTATTTTACTCTAAATCCTTTTAACGATGGTTAAAGTTTTGAATCCTCGGTGCTGCAAAATCAAAATGTCAAAGACCACTAGTGTAATTTCGTCGATCTTGGGACTTAACTCCATAAAATGAAATACCCGGGGGACCAAGGGTGTAAGTTATGCCTTTAAAAAAAAAAAAAAAAAAAACACTATTTTTACCTTGGCTATTAACAAAACAGTTTCATTTCTGCAAATCAGGGATTTCTTCACTTGTTAATTGATACAATCAAATTGTCCAGTCACTGATTAAGGTAAAACCAACTTCATTTTATATAAATTCATTAATCAGTTACTTAATTCAACATGCATTGATGGATTAATTAATTAGTAATATTTTAATTGACTTTACAGATTGAAGTGATGAAGAAGATGGATTTAGTATCTGGGTATAAGGTGATTATTATTATTAATCAGTTTTTATATCTATGTTTTAAAAGGATCATGAATTTGTTACTTGTTTGTTGAGTTTTTTAATGTTGTTGTTGTTGGTGATGTTTGTAGGGAGTTGTTGGACTTGTTTTTGGGAATGAAGATTCCAATGATGATAGGTTAGTCTTCCTTTTTTCGCGCGCGTTGACTGTTTACGCGATAACTTGCTTTACGCTTATCTCATTTTGGCTTTTGAGCTTATCTCATTTTGGCTTATATTTTGTACGCTCCAATTTTTCTCCCTTGGATGATCTAATCTAGCTATATCATAATCAATTAATCATTATAAGTGACAAGATAAGCTAGAAAAACGGGGCTTATGAAATATAAGCTGAAATGAGTTAAGCTCATAAGCGCAAAAACAAGCTTCGACAAACACCCCTTAGGAATGTTTTTGGGATTGCTTTTGCAGTTATGCGTCTGATTATAAATAAGTGCCTCAGGCAATATTAATCTTGTCTGTTTATAATCGCTTTTAAGTTAGATACGATGCTAAAAAGGTAATTTTAGTTACATTTCAAATAAGCATTTTGATAAGGATGTCGCAAACACTTCAAACTACTAGCAGGAGCATTTGGACGATCCGAACACTTCAAACCGAGAATAAATAAGCATATCAGTATATAAGCAGTTAACTAGAAATACTGAGCAGTCCTAAACACCCAATTTGATAAGCATGTAGGACTTTTTGATTTAAGACATCTTATGTTAAGAGTTTAAGATCAAGCTGTATCTGGCAATCATATTACAGTGAATTTGCTCCCGAACCCCGATGCAACAAAGAAAAGTTTGAGCTGTTTAAGAAATATATTAATCATTAAGAAGTGTTGCAAGTATATGTCGTATATAAACACTAATAATGAAGTAATTATTATCACTAATATTCGCCTAAAAACTTTGGTATTTGATGCATAGCGTGGTATACTGCCATACTGCTGTGTTCTTCAGCCAGTCACGTTAAACTTATTCATCTATGAGATTCTTAAATAGTTATCCTCTTGTTTTAGAAAGATATTAAATACAATGATTTTGATTAGTATCTAGCTCTTTCTTCTCTTCGATGACTGATATACTTTATTGTTTGCATGATAGTTATGTTGAGCGCTTGCTAGACTGCATAAGTAATGGTAAGCTGGCAGAAGATAAAAGAAATGCGATGGCTGAACTTCAGGCTATTGTTGCAGAAAGTCATTCTGCACAGCTGGCTTTTGGAACAATGGGTGCGTACTAGTTGGTTCAGTGCTTTGGTATTTCATGTTTAATAAACGATGTAATGGTTGTTTTTTTCTATTGCAGGGTTTCCTGTACTTTTTGGAGTCCTCAAGGAACGTGATGATGTCGAAATGGTTTGATGGCTTCTGTTAACAGCTTTTTTTGTTATCCTTTAAGATATAGTTTTCAGGCTTCTCTTAAATTTTTGTAATTATATATCTTTTTAATTACTTTTTAACTAGTCAACTAGTTAATAATATTACTATTATCTTCCTTCATTGTTTCTTATATCTTTATATCCAATTAAGGGTGCTCTCTTTAGATTACTAATATTGTGTATCAATGGATTATTGAAGGTACGCGGGGCTGTTGAAACTCTTCTGAGTGCCTTAACGCCAACTAGACATGCAAAATCACACTCGAATGAGGTTCAACCAGCTGTGATGAACGCGGATCTTTTATCAAGAGACGAGCAGAATATATCCCTTCTTTTAAATGTGTTGGTAAGGCTTGAAAGAAATACATACTCTAGATTTTCTGTATTCCTACAATCTCTAATGCCCTATTTTGGCAGTCGGAGGAGGACTTCTATGTACGATATTACACTCTGCAACTTTTAACTGCACTGTTAACGAACAATCACGTTAGGTATTTTTCCTGGCCACATTTACCCTGTTGTACTTGAATTTTCTATTTTATAAGTAGTAATGATGTCCAAAGTTATACTGCGGTTATTTCCAATTCCAGGTTACAGGAAGCCATTCTCACAATACCTCGTGGTATAACTACGCTTGTGGATATGCTTATGGAGCGGGAGGTATGAACTGACAAAGCTATGGAAGTCATCGTATATGTGTGCTATGTGTTGTTCATTTATCTTAAAAGTTTAAACACACTATTGGATTCCTTTTAGGTCATACGGAACGAGGCTTTGTTACTTCTCACGTATTTAACCCGTGAAGCTGAGGAAATCCAAAAGATTTTGGTCTTTGAAGGGGCTTTTGAGAAGATTTTCAGTATTATTAATGAAGAGGGAGGTTCAGAAGGTGGTGTTGTTGTCCAGGTGATTGCTTGACTCCTACTTTCTGATTCTTTATAATTGTATTAAGAATGCAACCTATAGTTTTTCTCTATTTGGAATGTGTAGTTTAACATTTAAATTGATTAGTTGCATGTATAATATGGAAAACTAATGATGTCTGTACCCACAGGATTGTCTTGAATTGTTGAATAATCTCATCCGCAGTAATTCATCCAATCAGGTTTAATTTATTTTATATACAGAGTATATATGTACCTGGTAGGTTGAAGCTTTGTATTTATGATGTGAAATTTTAAACATGCCATAGGTGTTGCTGAGGGAGACTATAGGCTTTGACTCATTGGTATCAATAGTGAAACTTCGAGGGAGCACCAAGTTCAGTCAACAAAAGGTTAGACTTCAAACGCATATGCGCCATGTGTGTGTGTGTGTGTGTTCGTGTGTGTGTGTGCACGTGTGTGAGTATTTTCCATTCAAAAAAATTACTGTATGCTTATTCACGACTTCTTTTTACAATGCTCTTTTAGTTTTGCTTACCTTAGAAGGCTAACTGGTTACTTATTGCTGTCTTTTCCAAAATATTGATGCCAGTAGACGATAAATCTATTGTGCGTTTTAGAAACAATCAGGTTACTGCTGAATGGAGGGTCTGATACTGATCCAGCAAAAGACATTAATAGAACAACTAACAAGACTGCACTGGTTCAGGTTAATTTCAAACCTCGGTTGTATCAGTTACACAATTCATTTTTTTGCATCATTCTCAGTTGTTTTCTCTTTTTAATATCAGAGAAAAGTTTTGGACCATCTACTTATGCTAGGAGTTGAGAGTCAACGGGCTCCAGTTGCTGTCCGTTGTGCAGTAAGATTACTTTTTTCTCGTTCGTTTGTTAAGCATTGATATTGCATTTTGTATTTTAATACAAGACGTCAAGTAACATGTGTTACTTCAATCACATTATCAGGCTTTTCGATGCATAGGTGATTTAATATTCGGACATAGCCAGAATCTTGACATCCTTGCAAGCAAATTTCTTGGTGATGAGCCACAGGTTGAGCCAGCACTGAATTCGATACTGCGAATTATCTTAAGGACTATTAGCATGCAAGAATTTATTGCAGCTGACTATGTTTTCAAGAGCTTTTGTGAGGTTCTTATTCTGAATCTCTAAGTAACTATTTGATTTTTTATTGGGTTGAAATATATTTGCTCCAATATTGATGTCAAAATGAACTCACATGCTACATTTGGCTTGAACAGCAAAACGCTGATGGTCAAAGCATGCTAGCATCTACCCTAATTCCTCAGCCATTGTCAATGACCCATGCTCCGTTTGAGGAGGATGTGAACATGTCATTTGGAAGGTATACATTTTTTACATCTTCATGCTAGGATTTTCTCTGTGAGGATTGTAGAAGCTTCTTGCTGGATACATGTACCCTCTTGCTTACACATCTTTCTTTGCAGCATGTTATTGCATGGCCTTGCCTCGAGTGAACATGATGGTGACCTTGAGGTAATGTGAACCTTCAAAACCTATACAATCTTTTTTATAGCAACTTTTGGCACATTTACTTATAATGGACCGGGTTATCTCTTAACTCTATTGGGTAGAACTGCTAAAATAAATAGTAAGGGTTAGATACAAAATGTATTGAAATTGGTTTAAATCTGCCCAAAGTGTATTTTTATACATGCATAACTAAAAATGGATCATTATTGAAATGATATAGTTATTGTAAAAGTCGACAGTTTGACACACGCCGATTTTCTAAATTCAAATCAGTTTTTTGGGTCAGGCCAAACCTGTCTGACATGCAACAAAAGTCACCTGTTTTGACCTGATATGCAACCTTCCTGAACCACCGTATTCGGCATTTCCTTTGTGATACCCATTAAGCGAAAGATGCTGTGAATGTTGTATCTTGCTTCGTCTCATTATCTATGCAACCTCATTAGTGAAAGTGTTATATTACAGACTAGTTGCAGAGCTGCTAGTGTTCTTTCTTATGTCTTGAAGGATAATATTCATTGCAAGGAAAAGGTATTCAATCTCATTTTGTACATATACTGATATACATGTCTTGCTGCCAAGAAGAATGTTAAAAGTTTGACATACTATTTCAATTTATTTAGGTTTTGAAAATTGAACTCGAGTCACCGATGCCTTCGCTGGGAGCTACGGAACCACTATTGCACCGTATGCTAAGATACTTGGCTATTGCATCTTCCAAGAAAGGCAAAGATGGAAAATCAACTACTCTGACAAATTCATACGTTCAACACATAATATTAAAACTGCTTGTCACGTGGCTCTCTGATTGCCCAAATGCAGTGCGTTCATTTCTGGCTTCCAGTCCACATATATCATTTTTAGTTGAATTGGTATTGAATGGTGATGCAACAGTTTGTGTAAGAGGATTAGCGGCTGTGCTGTTAGGGGAGTGTGCTATATTTAATAAAGCGACTGAGTCAGGAAAAGATGCTTTTAGCATAGTAGACATCATTAGTCAAAAAATAGGACTGACTGCGTACTTTACAAGGCTAGATGAGATGCAGAAAAGCTTTGTGTTCTCATCTGCAAAACCCGCTCAATCCCACCAATTATTGACAACAACAAATGCTAATAGCAGGGCAGGAATGGAAGACGTTGAGGATGATGAGGCTAGTGAGCATAAGAATGAGGACCACCCTATACTTGCTGAAATTTTTGACACTCAGTTTGTCGACTTCATCAATAATTTGGAAATTGGTATTAGAGACGGTATTGTAAAAATATACAGTCACCCAAAAGCCGATGTATCTGTCATTCCAGCAGAAATAGAACAGAGGAAAAATGAAGCTGATGTGGACTATATCAAACGGCTTAAATCATTTTTGGGGAAACAATGCTCCGAGATACAGGTAAATATTGTTATCCTATTTGTGTGCTCGATCTTATACAGGTTGCATAGTTATCTGCTGTATAGCATGTCAAATTGCGTAAACTGCAATAAGCCTAGACTCAGTTTAACGTTGGATAACCATTTTTGGTTTTCTCTGGTTAAAAGGTGTCCAGACTTGATTTTGTTTTGATTTAAGATAAATTCTTTTTATATTTAAGATAAACTTGACACCGCTGCCATGTCCGAAAATGATGACATGTCTGTAACTTTGACCATGCTAACTTTAACTTGATACTTGCGCACTGTATTTACGGTAACAGTTATGTTTGTTACCCAACTACCCAACACCAAAAAAGAAACATGAGTAACTTTGTAAGTAAAGTGCATCGCCCAATACGTAAATCAGATCAAACTTTATTGTCTGTTTCTGCAATTTTCCTATCTAAATGATCCCCATTCCAAATTCTTGAGATTTTCTGGTTCTTATTCTTGAAATAGGACCTTCTTAATAGAAATGCGACATTAGCTGAAGATGTAGCCAACACGGGTGGTGGCGGTTCATCTCAAACTGAAGCTAGACCTAATGGTGGCGCAGAACGTGTCCAAATAGAGACACTGCGAAGGAATCTCCAAGAAGCATCCCAACGGATTGAGATTCTTAAAGCAGAAAAATCCAAGATCGAAAGTGAGGCTTCTTCTTACAGAACCTTATCCACAAAAACAGAAAACGATCTAAAGAGCTTGTCAGATGCCTACAATAGTCTAGAACAGGCTAACTTCCATTTGGAAAATGAAATCAAAGCATTGAAGAAAGGCGGAGCCACACCAAGTGTGGACATCGAGGCTATAAAAGCAGAAGCAAAGGAAGAAGCTCAGAAGGAGAGTGAAGGAGAACTCGGCGATTTGCTTGTTTGTTTAGGCCAAGAACAGAGTAAAGTCGAGAAGCTGAGTGAACGATTATTGGAATTGGGGGAAGACGTGGATGCTTTACTTGAAGGCATTGGTGCTGCTGAAGAAGAAGGCGATGAAGATGATGACGATGATGATGAAGATGACAAATGATGTCCATGTCGTAAACACAAGTTTGTACCTCTAACTTGAAATCTGCATCTCTTTTAGTTTTTGTACAGTTTATTTAAGTTGTTAAATGCACCACCTGTGATTTATAAATTTTTAAAGGATGTTTGTGCTTGTTGCTGCTAACACTGATTTAAATACCACATATTTCGTTTATAGGTTAAATAAGAGAACATCCAGATGTTTATGTGATGTAAAGCATCGTGTAGAACATTATAGAATGATCAGATCTGTAATACTCTAAAATCTTTTCAAGAGGAGGTATGGATCTATAAATAAGCTCGTCATTTGTGTCTCATCAAAATTCAACCTCAATGGCAGCCTTGGGCTAGGTTTTGCAATTGTATATATATATATTTATTTTTAATATGAGGTAGTTAATTTTTGTCAGCTGAAAACTACTTTATGCCAATTTTTAAAGAAAAAAAACAAAACAAAGCTATGTTATGTTGCTCTATAATTAGATCATTAGGTATTCATGTGATACGCACCACTAGGAATCACAAAGATTCGTTAATGGATTATAGCGTCTTGGCCGCTCAAGCAATAAAGAAACAAAGCGACGAAAGATAGTGTTAAAAATCAGTTACAAACTGATTCCCTTATAAATAGTCTATGTCTTCCATTTGTGAATTAGTTTTTGTGATTGTATTTCCTTTCTATCCTACATTCAATCTACTTTGTAAATGTTTGTAACAAACTCTCATGGGTGAATCAGGGGAATGGGTAAATTTGTTGGTGTAAAGTTGTTGTTGGGTTGACCTTTCCGCACGTGAGTATATATTGACTCCTAACACTCTATCCTCCTTAAAAATGATCTTGTCGTCAAGATTATGAACCAATGACTGAACTGGTAATGGAATTCTTCTTGTCCATTGATCCAACTACGACAACTCCAATGGCCTTTTTCCTTGGTATGAAACTCTTTTCTTTTTTATCTTTGGCATGTTGGATGTTCAACATGTAACCAACTAAGCAAACTGATATGTATCAAGAGCTTATCAATCCCTATAACCTTCTACGACCTTCTAATCATCTAATGACAGCAAATGACCCATTTACCCAATCATTCCACTTATGCAGACAACATACCACCCTTTTGTAACCACTCTCCACCATCTTTCCATCCACAAACTTCATGAGTATAGGAACTGGAAATATAACATCAAAGGATGCACATCCACTAGCAAATGACTCTCTCGCCCAACCACTTCCAAACACCAAGGCCAAGGCCATTCCTCGTTTCTTTCGCCAAGGCCATTCCTAAATGTTCAAGTTCCATTTGTTATACCTAAATACTTTGCACCACCTATCTTCCTTATTTTTTGCCATTTTCCACCTGCTGTAATACCTCCTTTCTCGTTTCTTCCTATGTTTTTTTTTCATGCACGAAACTCTCAACTATTAGTAGTTGCTCCCTTCCTTACACCTCTATCTAAAATCATTTTGCCTTCACTAGGTCTGATCATTTCCACTCTACAATCCTTAACTAATGGTGAGTTCCTAATTTTGCTAACCATGTGTACAGAAGGTGTAGTTACCTTATTTAATTCTTCTTTATGCTTCTCGTTTATTCTATGTTTCTTGTTTATTCTCAACACCCCATACATCCCATCATACGCTTGTATACCCGGGGATCAAACACGTTTATCCTTGTACATCCTCTACCAATTTTAGACTTGAAACCCCAATCAACGCCCCTTGCAAACTCCTTCCCATTATTAACAGTAAAGACTGAAGACGGCGAGAACAACACGTCAAATTCAAAATCATCCATTTGCAACTTCCCATTCACTCGTTTTGTCGACTCGTATAACTTCAAGCTCTCACCTCCACCATCTTCATTACAAATTTCCTCAAAATTCTCACCATTACAACCCAAACTACTTAAAACCATTCTTTTATTCGTTTCTTCAACCGTATTATCGTTATTAGCAACTACATTCAAATCTTTATCTACGTCTTCCCAACCTTGCACATACCCCATATCATCACCTATTCCACACCTATACACACCCTTTTGTCTCCCAATCTTATTTGGTATCATATCGTTTTTATTAACACCAATTCCAGTAGATGCAAAATGCAAAAATTCTAGTGATGTAGATGTAGCTCCTAATTCACTTCCTTGTAGGTCATGAACAATCTCGTCACTACTAAGAACCAAACTACTCAAACTTCTTAAACCTACTATTTTATTCCCGTCTTCAATCTCCTCACTTTCATTACTAGGATTATCACTAATGACCAAACACTTATTTACCTTCAATTCAACTTCAATCATTTCCTCTTCAATCCATTCTTCTTCAATTCCTACTTCTTCACCCCCTTCCTCATCAGCCAACAAGACCAAAGTGAACAACTGACTACTGCATTTATGACATGGAGAGTACTTTTGATCGCAATAGAAACATAGATTTTGAGACATCTTCACCTTATACTCTTTTTGTGTCAACTGCATACTTTCCTTAATGCTTTCCTTCCCTGATTCTTTTGAATTAACGTCATCCGTCCCACTCACTATTGAATCAGTTTCTTTACCATCGTATTCAACAACCATCACATACTCGCTATCTTTTCCATTGTTCCCATAATCATCAATGCTATCTTCATAAAGATCATAAAAAATCCTCGTCTCTATATTAGTTTCCATTCGTACTTCATCAATGCCATCACTATCCACCAACCCCACATTAGTATCCCTCACTTCACTACAATCTTTAACACGCGGAGATTGAAAATCCGGTTTCAAATTGTCCATCAACTTTTGGAGGCCAATGAACATTTCTTTAAGACACACCAATTCATCAGCCAAAGAGAGAATTTAGTATTGAATTGAATGTTTCATAAGACTCATCCACTATAACTTTTTTTTTTCAAGAAGTTATGCCCATAAATTCTCTCAAATGGTTATAAAAAACCCATAAACAACTCGTCAGAAAATCAAGAACTTCACAGAAAACAGAATCAGAATGATCGCCGGAAAAGTAACAACTTCATCGGAAAAACAAGAAACCTCAAAACTAAATCAAGAACGATGAACAAGGAGATCTTTCACAGAGAAAGGTCTCTGATACCAATTGATACACACCACTAGGAATCACAAAGATTCGTTAATGGATTATAGCGTCTTGGCCGCTCAAGCAATAAAGAAACAGAGCAACGAAAGATGAACTATATTATCAATGGCGATTTGTAACAGAAAGTGTTACAAATCAGTTACAAACTGGTGAGAGTTTGTTACAAACGTTTACAAAGTAGATTGAATGTAGGAGAGAAAGGAAATACAATCACAAAAACTAATTCACAAATGAAAGGCAGAGACTATTTATAAGGGAATGGGTCAATCAAGGGAATGGGTAAATCTGTTGGTGTAAAGTTGTTGTTGGGTTGACCTTTCCGTTGACTCACGTGCCTTGCACGCGAGTATATATCGACTCCTAACATCATGATGCTATTAAGTTTGTTTTTAGGAAAAGTGTGGCGAACTATTGAGTTGATGTTAAAAAGAATATGTTGTCACGACAAAAGTTCTGTGTAGAACATGCATCTAAAAAAGACAAAAAGAATCGATCTTGACCGTTTATGTCAAACTAAATCCAACGGATGAGATATACACTAAAAGAAGGCCTATTTGTAATCTGCTACCTCGCACTCACAAAATACCAATCAACTGACAACACACTTAATAGTTTATCATCTCAAGATCTCGTATATGTTGCAATGGTGTTTTTTTGACGAAAAACACACCTATAATCCTTCTTCAATCTCGTTCAACACGCAAATCATCGTCATTATCGTCAATTTCATAATCCCCGCAAACCTATTTTGATCCTATCTTCTTTATCCATTTTTTACTTCAATTATGACCCATTTTAGTCTTTACTGTGGGTGATAGTTCAGTCAAGGTCCCACTATCTAACCCTTTTTACCTCCTATTGGAAATTGGATGCATGAAAAGTGTTTGATGAAATGCCTAAAAGAGATGGTAACAACATATAAGCATGTTCAAAGAGATATCAACAACTGAAAATTTAATGTATGAAAAGTGTTTGATGAAATACCCAAAAGAGATGGTAGGGAGTTTGATGCCTAAAAAGTGTATGATGAAATGTCTCAAAGAGATTGTAGCAACATATATTGGTACATGATATATAACTTGTAACGCTCTATAATGGCTTCTTGCTCGAAATAAATGATAGAACAAGAATGCTTCAACTGAGATAAATCAAGTTAGAACAAGTGAGATCATGTTGGATCATGCTCGAAATAAATTAACATGTCTTTTGTCATTCATGTATGATATACATAGCATATTCGCTTTTGAATTACATGTGATTTTGCTTGAATCACATGTAATTTTGCTTGAATTACATGTAATTCTGTTGGTATTAATTGCCTAGTGACATTGAATCGCCTAGCATTGTTTGAATCTCGTCGTTGACAATCAGCATTATCGTATTTTAATCACATGTAATTCTGTTAATATATAATAATGTCATACATGTAAAATATATAAAACAAATTGGCTTTTGAATTACATGTGATTTTTTTAATCACATGTAATTTTGCATGAATTACATGTGATTCAATGATAATTACAAGTGATTTTGCTTGCATTACATATGATTCAAGCATTTCGAAACCGTATCATCTTCTAACAAACTCACTGTAGATGAACCACATGTGATTCAAACAAAATTACATGTGATTTAAACAAAATCACATGTTCAGAAGCCAAATTATTATATATATATATATATATATATATATATATATATATATATATATATATATATATATATATATATATAGAGAGAGAGAGAGAGAGAGAGAGAGAGAGAGAGAGGGAGGTTAATGTGAGATCAATTTTAAAGTTGTAAAAATAAGAACTAATATATGCCGTTGGATCGGTGTATTGGTGTTAGATTAGATCATAGTTTAGATCAGAATTAAATGAGTAGCTTTATAATCATTTAAGTGATTTTTAGGGGTAATTTGGAGAATTTAAACCACATGTGGTCAATTTTTTTTAATTTTGGCTACTATTTTAATATACAAAGCCGGTGCATCTTTTCTTATATATGACGTGATACACAAAAAATTTATTTTATGAATCATACATTGTTTGTTTTTTATACATATTTTACTAGCCATCTTTTACAAAACTAGCTTAAGGAATCTGATACATACCTTACGCATCTAATGCAACGAGTACACATTTCGAAACAAATGATACAACAGAGTACATAAATTCGAAACAAATAATACAACGTGTACGCAACTTCTAAACTATTGATTCATTGAGTAAACAACCTCGAACAAGTGGTACAATGAGTATATTTACATTAAATTATAATTATTAAAAAAACTACATACTATACCAAAACGGATGTATAAAGTGAGAAAGTGATACATAATACTACAAAAATAATGGTGGTACTCACTTTCTCATTCTCTACCAACTGATGCACCAGCAAACTTTGACAAAACTTAGATCCATGAATCGAATATTAAGTTTTGCCGACGCCCATAAAATTCTGGTACACCGGTACACCAACCCACAGCCATGATACACCGTTACACCAGTACATCAGCGCACCAGCCCCCTGCCATCTCACATTGGTACACCGGTAGATCAGCGGAACCTGCAACAACAGCCCGGTACGCTGATGTACTGGTGTAACGGTGTATCATGGCTGTGGGCTGGTGTACCGGTGTACCAGAACATCAGCCCGTTACACCAGTACATCAGCGCACCAGCCACCATCATCACACTCCGGTACGCTGATACATCCACCATCACACTCTGATGTAACACCGGTACATCCACCATCATACCTCATTCTAACACCGGTTCATCAGCGCACCAGCCCACCACCATCACACTCCGATACACCCCATCAGCGACACCAGCCTACCACCATCACAACCTGGTACCTCATACATGGTAGTTGTGGCACCACATACGACAATCCGATTGACCCACACCATCAGAAGCATGATCTAAAGCCAATATGCCGTCTATGATTTTGTGTTTATTACATTTGTGGATTGATAGAAAAGTTTATTTCTATTGATCGTGTAGCATTTTTTTTGTTATGATCAATGTTTTTTGTTATGGATCTTAAGGCCCATTTGTATTTGTTTATAAATCAGAAAGATACAAAAATGAAGATGAAATGTGTTCTTTTTGTAGACGGAGGTTGTAGTACACTTTTTGGGATGCTGTGATTGGAAGAGATATGTGCCATGATGTAGGGTTAATAAAAACTGAAAAATTACAAGATGTCAATAATACCCTTTTAGGTATATAATTAATTTTCGGTTTCTTTAATGACTAAATTACACTTGTCAAGTATTGATTGGGTTCTTATTTTTATAATTTTAAAAAGTTCTCATTTGATTCAAATTCTCTCTCTCTATATATATATATATATATATATATATATATATATATATATATATATATATATATATATATATATATATATATATATATATATATATATATATATATACATTACATGAATGAGAATACATTTTTTATATATTGACAAGTACATGTGATATAAACAAAATCACATGTGATTCATCTAAAGTGAGTTTATTAGAAGATGTTAAATTTTTGAAATTTTTGAATTACATGTAATTATCATCGAATCACATGTAATTCATGCAAAATTACATGTAATTCAAGCAAAATCACATGTAATTCATACAAAATATTATTTTTTTTCATTTAATAGACGGTTATTTTCATATACTTATAACGATTTACAGTGTTGAAAATTCTCGCCCAAAAAATTACACGTAATTTTCGTAAATCGCATGTGACATTACAAATTCAAATGTGATTTTTTAAAATAATAAATTCAAACGTGAGTTTTCGAAAATTACATGTAATTTTTCGAGAATCACATGTAATTTTTTATGCGTAAA
This sequence comes from Glebionis coronaria, assembly GCA_025667525.1. Taxonomy (NCBI): domain Eukaryota; kingdom Viridiplantae; phylum Streptophyta; class Magnoliopsida; order Asterales; family Asteraceae; genus Glebionis; species Glebionis coronaria. The sequence continues at coordinate 191,548,014 of CM046877.1, read as the reverse complement.
TTTTAAAAAAAAGTTTGCCGAAAGTGTATAGAAGTGCATATCTATAGAAAGATAATTTAATTCCCGTCGCGATGGTATAATTAGTTTTCCGTAACGATTAACGGTTTGAGAGATATTTAAATTTTAAGAAATAGGATAAAAATGGGTTTTTTAATTAAATTTAAAAAGATTAATATAAACCATTAGATGGAACTTGGATGGATGGTTGAGATTGCTTCATTTTTTCTTTTTTGGATGCATGTTCCTTATAGAACTCGCCTCATGTTGTCACATCAACACTTTTTCTTATATAACATCATAATACACCATAACATAAAAACAATCGCTCTCAATAACATTACATTTTTGGTGTCGTCAAGTACTCAAACTTCTTGCGTGTTTTCATATCGCGAGAAAAATTTCCCAAAAAGTGACTCGCGGTGTAGTCTCGTGCCACCATTTGGTGTGGTGGTGGTGATGGTTCACTTAAAAAAACGCGAGACGCAGTGTGAATCTCGTGCCATCAAGTGGCGTTTCGAAGATGGCTCAAGCCATGAGTTAGGGTACCTTATGCTCTTAAGCGTATTCACAAGTCGGGTAATACCCACAAGAACCGAAAATCAAAATTGAACCGAACTAAAAATCAAAATAAATTTGTAACTGATGTGAATTTGTCAAAACCAAACTGGGCCGATTTAAATACTCGGTTGATGGGTTTGGGTATGATTTTATATGAATGGAAACCGCATCTACATAATATAATATATATGTATTTTAATTTAATATATTTATATACATAAAAAGGCCTTTAAAGTATTTATTTTAATGTAAATCAAAACACTTTTTAAGCAATAATTTACTTTTTTGTTAAAAGATCAAATATTAAAAAAATGTAAATTATTTGATTAGGCTCATTTGGGTCAAAATGAGAACCGAAGTGAATTCAAATCCGGTTCGGTTCGCATATCATTTACCCCAAAAATGATCGAACTAATCGAAATGAATAAATCGACTTACACGATAACCAAACCACTGAACACCCATAAAATACTGCTATTTGTGCAATTTTATTTTGTCGCGTCTTTTAAATCTGAATTATAGGATATTTATAAAGTTTATTTTGATGGAATATACTTTTCAGCTTTAGTTTTAAAACCGTTTACTATTCAATGTAGTTAGGGCTTGGGATAAAAAGAATTTTGCCACACACATTTAAGGTACGTTTGGTATGCAGGCTTACCCTATTAGGATGAAAGTAGTATAAAATCCATTGTTTGATTATTCTTCTTTGGGCTTAAACACATGCATCATCCTAAGTTTCAAATTATATTATAAACATACTTATTTTAAGGCAAATACAACGTCGTATGACTAGGGCCCGTTTTACTACCCCATTGGCCCACCTGCCACGACCCACGTTCGTTTCCCATTTCTTTTTAGTTACCTTAGTTTTTTTTAATTACTTTAGTCTATAACGTTGAATATATGTCCAGAAGAAGTTAGCTTCTTCTTTCTCCTCTTTCTTCAATAATCCATCAATATTCATACTATCAAGTTTGGATTTTACTTTCTATTCTCACTTTTTGATTTGTTGTTAAGACTCTTAGGCAGAGGCTTTTAGTGTTTTGAACATTTGATGTCCTTTTGTTTAACATACATTACACACTATATTTGCATTCTACCTGTTGTTTAATAGTGTTTTGAACAAAATACTATTAACATACATTACACACTATATTTGCATTCTACCGAGGACCGGACCAAAATTGTACGGTCCGGTCCGGGTCACCGGTTTAAATGTTCAGCCCTACTTCACCATATGCTCTTTACCAATAGCGGAGCCACTAAGAAACCAAGGTAGAAAAACTAAGCAGTCATAAATAGTATTTTGTTCAAAACAAACTACATGTAGTAACATGCTAATGTATGCAAACAACTGACTTTACTAACAGGCAAAAGACATAATTCGCCATTAAGATGTACAACATACCAATTTTCCTAAAGTAATTGACTATGTATACGACAAAGCATACTAACTTACGCAAGAAACATAATCAGAAACCACCATATAAAAAAGACAACCACATGCTAAATAACGACGCTAAAAAAAGACGTTAAGAAAGCCTCGTCGCAACGCGCGGGCTATTATGCTTGTTCTACCTCATTAGGTGGGTTTTTGACCATGTAAATAATAGATATCATTTTTTCATTTTAAAAAAATCTCTGGCGCATACAATAAAAAGGTGCCATTTATTTTCTATCTTTTTTATATTACAATAACTGATTCATTTAATAAATATATAAATAAAATAATAAATATTCTTCTCATTCCTTACCTACTTTTTAAACCTTTCATAAACCCGAATTTAAATACAAACACACTTAGAAACAAAACGGCCCCTTAAAATTTCTGAAGCCGCCACCGATTATACATCCTTCAAACAACTACACCTTACATAATCCAAATCGCATCAAGTACTTGATGAGAGTTTGCATGTCGTGGGTTTTACCTAACCTAACACCTATATGTGTATGTGTATAGGTGTTTGGTTCGAGACAAACAAATAACGTAGAAACAAATTCTAAGTGAATCTTGTATTCATTCTTTGATTGTGGCGGCGGAAGAATAGTCAAATCAATACGTCGTATTGTTATTCTGAAGCAGTTAACACATGTTATTCATTCTACTTCATCGGCAACACGACTGACTTCATTTGAAGCGTTCACATATGCTATCAAGTAATGACCTTGAAAGCTGCTGACGTTAGGAATCCACCCGAAACATATATTTTCAAAAGAGAAAAGTTATTTTGCATCCTCGTTTTTTTTTTGGAAACCAATGAACAAATCTTCACCCTTCATCTAATTTTGATCTAATGGTAAAGATTAACATAAGATTTAAAAAAAAAACACGAATGAGTCATTTTTGCCAAAATGTCCAAAAGTTGAAAAAATGGGCGGAGGTACCAAATTTGTAAATATGACGGAGTAATGAATAATCACTAGTGATATTTCACTAGCGAAAATCAATGAAATATCACTGTTAATAAAACAATGAAATATCACCGGGATATTATGTTAATGCAATATCACTGGTGATTTCATTGGTTTATCTCTAGTGATATTTCATTGTTTTTATCAGTAACGAAATATCATTTGTGATAACCAATTTTCGCATTATTTACAATTTAGTCCTTCCGCCGCTTTTTTTGCAAATTTTGGACATTTTGGCAAAAATAGTCCCTCCGTGTTTTTTTTAATTTTAGGTAATGGATGGCTAGGATTAGTCCCTTGGATTCCAACAAAAAACAAGTTTCCAAAATAACCGGACTCATTTTCAAAAATAAGACGAAGAGACTACAGTTGTAAATTTTTTGAACTAATTTTTAGCGTTATTTCACTAGTGATTAAACAATATATTATCACTAGTAATAAAAAAATCGTAACTATGCTTATTAAATATCACTAGTGATATTTCATTTGTTTTCACTAGTGATATTTCCTTATTTTTATCACTAGTGAGATATATAAATATTTTTTGTTAAACTTACAACTTTAACCCCTCCATCATTTTTTTGCAAATTTTGAACATTTTGACAAAAATGATATTTTCGTTTTTTTTTAATGAAATTTAATCTCACGTAATAAATTACTAAAATTAGTCTCTTAGCTTCTAAGTAAAAAAAAAATGTAAAATGACTCAACTGAGAGCTAATTATTTCACCTTGGGCCTAATTATTTCGCGAGTCTAATGTTCTACATATGAGCTTATTAACGAGCTTACTAAAAACCGTATTAACGAGTATAATTTAAATATATAATACGAGCCAAGCTTAAATTTTAGATTGTCAATACGTATAAACGAGCCGAGCCTAAACATGTATAACTTACTATAAGCTGAGCTTGACCTTAAATAATAAGGTTCAAAACGAGTTAAACTTAAACTTTATAAAACTTAAACGAATCGAGCTCGAGCTTTTACATGCTAAGGCTCCGCTCAGCTCATTTCCATGCTTTCTGCCACTGAAACAATTTTAATATTAAAAGGGTCAAAATGTAGTTATCTTTAATGTTTGTGTGGTGATTTTGGTTAAAACATGAAGAAACCCAACATCGAATACGACGGGGTCGATCACATCGGTAACTTACCCGATGCTATTCTACACTTGATTCTTTCACGTCTTGATTCAACCGAAGAAGTTGTTCGAAACAGCGTTTTATCGACACGATGGAAGTATCTGTGGACTTCAATTCCATCTCTAGACATAAGCTGTTCCCGCGGGAAAAAATTCTTCTGGGAATTCAGGAAGAATGAATTCAAAGAGTTTGTGTATTGGGTTTTGGCTAACAGAACACAAGATTTGGATAGTTTCACTTTACATTGTTTGAATAATTATGATATGCAGACTATTGGGCGTTGGATTCATCTCGTTGTTATGCGAAAAGTGAAAACACTTGTCTTGGTATTTTCCTGTGGGGTTAATGGTGAAGCTATTGTGTTGCCGCATTGTTTGGTGGATTGTAATTCATTAGAGGAGTTAGTGCTCTCTTTGTTCCTCCATTCTTTGAGTATGAAAAGTTTTACGGGGTCTAAGACGCTTAAGGTTCTCAGATTGCATGAGGTTGAGTTGTTAGACAATGATTTAGTACAAAAGTTTCTCGCAAACTGTCCCGTGCTTGAGGAATTATATTTTATTCACTGCTTAACATACAACCTTCATTCTCTGGTTATTTCGTGTCCTAATCTTAAGACTTTGAGAATTTATAACAAGGGAATGGATTATGATTCTGTTATGAAACGTAAGAAATATGAAGAAGCGAAATGATGTGAAATGCTTACGCTTATATGCCCAAAACTTGTGTCTTTGAGGTATGAAGGTCATATGGCTAATCATTTTGCTTTTGACGTAAAATCCTTGAAGAAAGTTGCGTTTTATCTTGAAGATATGGACGAGAAAGCTGAAAATGATGATAATTTCGGTGTCACCATATGCGAGTTGCTTGCTCAAGTTTCTCATGTGGAACGGTTGTGGATTAACTTATTTTTCGTGCAGGTAGGTTCTTATTATCGTACTTCACAATTCAACTAAGTCATCTATGTGTTTTGATCTTTAAAATTACGTGAGAATCGTTGCTTTCCTTTTCTAATGTTGTTTATACCCGTTTAAATTATGCATGCCTGACCAAAATAGTTATGTTCTAGGTGACCACTAGCTATAGTTATGCCTCGAGTTATGTTAGGTTCTGCTTGCTACTTATTGGTTTACCATGAATTATATATAAATCAGTGCCGGAGCTACACATAGGTCAGACTGTTCAGCAAACCCACTTAAACATAATATTGTCACGGTATATACTCCCTCACTTTTAGTGGGATTGTTATCTTATTCCTGCTGGTTTTAGTAGCATGAACCCCCTGTTGTGTTTCTTCAATTCTGAATAAAGAGTATGATCAAGTTTTTGCCTATGTTTGTGTTATTTTTATCACCAGTTCATTTTATTGTATCAGGTATTGCTATTAGTACACTTGATAAATTAGAGACCGGTTAAGAGAGACGTAAGTTATGCTTTGAGGATTGAACCAGTTTCATATAAGTTGTTGATTAACCCTTGTAGATTAGAACCCAATTTGAAACTATTGATATAAGTATGCATGTGTGCACATGATTTTAGTCTCCGTTCTTTGTATTAGGGTACTTGTTTTGGCTCATGTAAGCGGGTTTAGAGTGGTCCTATGGCTTTTCATATAATAACGTATGATTGTCCTAGATGGCTTAGTATTGACACGAACGAGCAAAATTCTAAATGCAGTATTACTGTATTTCATATGTGTATATAAAACAAAGAATGAATTTCAACCCAGTGAGAGCCTTTCCTATTTCCACCCCTGATCATTATTTTAATACTTTGCTTGCTCGTTTTGTCATAGTCAATTTCATTCACATGTGAATGCTGTAATCGTCCGGAAGAAGGTTTCCCTGAATCCTTTCCAAATCTGAAGAAATTGGAGCTAGTAATGGATTGCTCCTTAATGGATGTACTCATTCGAATTCTTAAATGCTCTCCGAATCTTGAGTTTCTTCATTTGATCATTACTGAGGTAGTATTTCTCATCTCGGATTGCAAATTATTTATTGCAGCATATTCCTAAAATTTCACGAACCGCTTTTCTATATTTCTATTCTTTAATCACGCATATAATAGGATACACAATTTTATCTACAATGAAAGAAACTTGTGTACACAAAGTATACAACATCTGACTTATTCTGACATATATGCTGTAGATATAAATCACTCGCACTGTAGATGAAAGGCAGTTACGAAATTGGTTAAATTGGAACAACTAAAATCTTTGGATGTGCCATATTGGCCCGTGTTGACTAGCCTATCATCATCACTTTTTTTGAGTTTATTATTTTGCAACTAATATCCTACATGGTAGTCGTTTGACTAGAGTTGGAAATTTGACTTGATTTGGTTTATGAATTGTATGTAATGAGTCAATTTGGTAAACGAAAAAAAAATTTATTTGAACCATTCTTTTTTGCTAAGTTTCTAAATTTAATATCTTTTAACCCTTTATATATAAGTCATGTTAGGATACACATCTACAGGCTCAACAACTTCTGTTAGCATAAATGGATTAATATACTAAGTTTTCAGTGAATGCCATTACGTTATTTACGGATTTAGATGAAGATGAAAAAACTTATTATTTTGTGTGATGATCTAGTATGTTTCATCCGAAGATCTTGAAACATTGGTTGAGAAGTTAGATGAAGTTGAAACAAGGACAATCTTGACTCGCCACCTGAAGAAGCTGGAGTTTTTTAATTTTATTGGAGAAAAGGAGACACTAGCTATAGCCCGATTCTTACTTGAGCATGGAACTACATTGGAGGAACTGGTTTTCAGTTGGAATGAGAAAGACAATTATAGCAAGCATTCAATGGAGGCTATGAATGAAGTGTCGAAATACTACAAGGCTTCATCGTCTGTCAAAGTGATTACTGTTTTGGAGAACCAGTGATACAAGTGCTATGCTAAAGTGCTTATATTATGTAATCATGTTTAAGGTGACTGAAGTTCTCGGTCTATTCTAGGTTGTTTATGGATCTGGATTTTGCATTACCCATCTTCATGTTACCTACAGTTTCAATTGATACTTTCTTCTCTTTTGGTGCCCAAAATTGGTACTGGTGGCGGTCCTTTATATGAATAAAGTTATCATCATTCGAATTTAGAGTTAATTGCATAAATAATTTTTGTGGTTGTTCGAGTTTAACGAAAATGATCATTTTACTTTTTTTTTTCCTCCGATCTTTTTTTTTTATTGTCACTTTTAACAGTCAATTGATCAAATTTTCTGTTAGTTTAACCGTTAAGCAATGATATACAAGCTTGAAATGACACAAATACTTTTTCACATACGGTCTTTGTGGTTTGTGGGATATAACAAATTTAATCCTTAAGTTTTTTTTACTTTTTAATTAATAAAAGTGATAATTTTTAACTACAAATATTCTACATATAATTTGAATTAAGAAACTTTACTAAAAATAAAAATTTAAAAAGTATTCGAATTTATATTGATGAACTATAAGCTAATAAAAAAAGTATTCGAGTATTTTCTAATGATGTTTATTTATATTCGTTCATCCGTATATGGCAAAAACACCAAAAATACCTAATAAAAAAAATATAAAAAATTGTCCCGTTATTCAGGGTCGGTAGACAACGGATGGTCCACGTTACTTTATATAATACACGTGGCTTTCTTGAGATCCATTAACAAAGTTTATTACTCTTTTATTCTATGTCACATGATAATTGCTTTTTGGTGTCGGAAAAAAAGAAATAACATTAAATGGTAATAACCTTTGTAAAAAACGTTGCATATATTGACCATTTTATAGGTAGATGTAGCCATGTAGGGTGGAGCGAGTCGAGGGTCGAGCAAACCTAAGCTCGATTCGTTTAAGTTTTATAAAGCTTGATCATGATTCGATTTAAAATTTATCTTCTAAACTCAAGCTTGGCTTCTTGTACGATTTGACAATAAGAAATTAAAATTTGGTTCAAATTAAGTTTGTCATATGTTTATTTTAATATCTTTAATAAGCTTGCATGTAATTTAAAATAATTTTATGCATAATAAATACTCAATTAATAAATGAGCTGCAAGTTACACTCGTGCTCAAACCTGTTTAAACTTAATTTATTTGAGCTTTTTACTAATATGATCATGAGCTTTTTACAAACGGCTTTACTCATTTCCGTTGCTAAATTTTCTTTTTTGAACTAAATTTCCGTTGCTAAATAAATGTTACTTTTTTTGTTCCTGCTAATCAAAATTCATGTTAACAAAGTTTACCGGTAAATTAGGATGTGATCATTAAACGACTTAATTATAACATTTATTGTCGGCGCATCACTTTCATATTATCATTCATTATTCATCAAGCCGATCAAGAAACGTTTAGAATGAGAATCGTCAAGCCGATTACACAAACACACCACGTTTAAAATTAATATGCTTCACAAAATACTAAAGAGGCGTTTGTTTTGCAATATGATTTGAAAAAAAATTGTAATATGTTAAATGATATTTTTATTTTAATAAATTAAAATTGAAAAGTTGTAATGCGATGCATCATAATGTGTTAGAATGTAATTCATGTATTATGTGAGTGTGTTTGGTTGCATCTAAATGTAATGTAATTTAAAAAAATTAGCAAAAAACTGTGATTTTGTCGTGCGTTGAGTTTTCAAGTCCATTTCCCTGTTGAATGCTATTTGTAGGCTTGATGACCCGCAGTGTGAGCTGCTTCTTCTTCTCAATTGTGCGGGGTTGCGAAGTTATTTTTTGCTTTGAGGACTTGTCCTCCTGAGGTTCAGGGTGGTGCTCTGGATCAGTTTGATCAGGCATTGCATACTACTTTGGAGTTGATTGTTACTAGTTCAGGTCCCAGTTTTGGAGATTGGCAGTGGCGGCTTGCTACTCTGCCCATTAGACTTGGTGGTCTTGGGGTCTAGTGTGCTGAGGATGTCGGGTGTTTTGCCTTCATAGCCTCTCGTTTGTAGTCTAGTTCTTTGCAGGATCGTATTTTGGCCAGGTCTGGGATTGTTTCGCCGGGTTCTATCTTTCTGTCTGCTCTGGACGCTTTCTCGACCTTTTGTGGTGTTGATTCTCTCTCTGTTACCTCTAGCTCTCCTGTCCCCCAGTTTATGAAGTTTTTGGCAATGAGATATTTTGGTATCATTGATGGACTTATGTCGTCACGATATAGTTTGAGTCACCGTCAGGAAGCTCTTCTTAGCTGCATGCGTGCTCCTCATACATAGGATTATCTATTTACTATTCTTATTGATGGGTTGGGGCAGCGGATGAACCCACGTCAGTTTCAGCCGTCCTGTGATATTGTTTGGCGGTTCCTTTATTTCCTGATGGATCTTCTTGTTCGAGTTGCCATGTGCGTCAGATGGACTAGTGGGGTGACCATGTTGTTCATTGCTCTAGTGAGGTGGGGGTGAAGTTTCGGCATAATCTTGTGCGCGATATGTTATTTGATATTTGTTCTAAAGTTGGTGTTTCAGTGCGGAAGGAGGCCCCTATTGGATTTCTTTCAGATGATGGACGAGACCTTCATCCATCGGGTTTATTGTTGCATAATTGGTCCCTAAGGCAAAGATGCTTGCTTGGATTTTACGGGTGTCTTTCCGTTTGTTGGTGTGGGTTTAGATTCTTGGGCCCCGGGGTTGCTTTGCGGACTGTTGTTCAGAAGAAGTGGAGGAAGTATTCTTGTATTTGTGTTGAGCATGGTTACTCGTTCATCCCTTTTGCCTTCTCTACTTTTGGGGAGCTTGACGAGGAAGCCTTGGTTACTCTTTCACGCCTCAAGCGCTTATCTGTTTGTCATTCTAATGATGTTAGGAGTGGCATTTTTCTATTTTCTAGACTTGCTTTTTGTATCCAGAAAAGGGTGGGAGCGCAGCTTGTTTCTCGACTCCCTTCTAATTTTGTGTGATTAATAAGTAAAGTTTTTTTACCAAAAAAAATTGTAATAATAATAATATAATAATTATTATTATTAAATAAAATGATTTATGATAAATATGATAATAATAATAATAATAATAAATTATTGATTGTTAAATAGAATAAATAAAAATAAAAAATAAATAATTATAAGTGTAATTATAAAAAATAATAATACTACTAATAATATTTAGTATTAATAATATTAATAATAGTAACATTAATAATAAATTAATTCAAATAAATAGTAATGATAATAGTAATAAATAATAATAATAATAATAATAAAATAATAACAATAATAATTATAATAAACAAGTAAATAATAATAATAAAATAATTAATAAATTATTATTATTATTTTAATATTTAAATAATAATAATATATAAGTTATTTTATTTAATAATATTAGACGCTTGTAGTGGCCCACATGTATAAAACAGGTGGCTATTCTTGATAACATTCGTGGCCCACAACCACATGTACAAGATTTTCTTTTCACCATACTTATGATGGCTTGAGGCAAAGGATGAATCACCGTCATTCCGCTCCATGTTTGTAACACCCCATTTGGATAAGTGGATCGTTACGTGTATTTATGACGCGTCATCAAAACATGCAAGGCAATGTATTAAACATTAACTGACCATAACAGAAATACCGGAATCAAACATCGGTAATCCAAACATAAGCACAAATATAAAAGATTAAGTATTGAAAGAAAAAGGACGAAATAATGTCCAAACAACCAAAGTAATGTATGAGTGCATAAAATAAAGGAGTTTGGATAGCTCCCATCCAATGCACGTACTCTCTCAGAAGTCCTAAGAGCGTCCCTGTGTACCTGCCGTTTGGAACATGAAATGAAACTACGGCTGAGCATAACGCCCAGTGAAGGGATATGAAGCATGATAAAATGTACTGAAGTGGAACATATAACAATTACTAAAACCATAACTGTTATGTAAATTAGAGGAAAGCTGAGTAAAATCTGAGAAGTCTGATTTAAAAATAATAAAGCTGAATTATTAACTGTTAAATCTGAAAACACGCATTTACTGTATTTTAATTGCCAAGAGCTTATATAGGTCATGTGCTGTAACAATTGTTGCATGAATAACTAGAGGGGTGACCTCGTCATGTTGTAGAGGGGTGACCTTTAAATAATGTGTTGGGTGGAGGGATCAACTCCAATGTGAAGGATGTAGAGCACACACACATTCACCTGATAACTGTAAACTGATAGCCTAGAATGCACCCATACGCCCCGCTGATAATACTGATAAATGGCCAAGCTGAAATAAATGGGACGCTACGAGAAATCACTCCCTCGCAGAGGAGTCATGATACCGGTGCCTCTAATGTCATGGTTACGGTATCTCCGTAACTAGTACATAGACTGGTCATGCTTGTATATAATGCTCAGGCAATTTATTTAGTTATTAAAATGATTACTGATAAGCTTAAACATATATTGGGGAAACATTTGGCTAAAGACGGGAAATACTAATCATGCATAGAAGGAAGTCCATACTGAAGGACGGGAAATCCGTACCTCGTGTCCAGTAACCGACCGATATCAACTGACAGAAAGTCTACTCTGATTTCACGCGAGCTACATGAATAAAGACGCGAATAAGTTAACTGATATTCGTTTTTTTAATTTATCTTATCTGTACTTAATTAATTAATTTATTCTTGTATTATTGTTAGTATATAAACTGATAAGTCTGAATGTTCTAATATCTCTGATTAACGTATTCCTGTTCTATTATTAATTACGGTATAACACGTATTCTGACGTTATAATATTTCTATATTTAGTAACCTGCTAATAATAGAAATTTTCCTAAATTAGAACGTTTCCAAAATGAATAAAATCATTAATAAAATTATACCCTTTTAATTTTATAAAACTAATTTAATATAATAAAGTAATTTACTAATTAAATCATTTTAAACATTTATTTATAAAAGTGATAAAATAAGGTATAATTAAGTCTTCATATAAATCCTTTAAGTCTAACGCGGGTCTACCGAGATAACCCATTCTCGGTCGCACTAAAACAAGCCAACAAAAATATAAAATCCAAAACTGGATTAGCGACAGAAATTTCTGTCGCTAACTATTGCTAACTGTCGCTAAAAGGTTGTGGTCAAAATTGTACCAAATCTGGCATGACAACTGCGACAGAAAATTCCGTCACTAAACTGTCACTAATTCCAGAATTAAACCTTATTATTTTCTGTTAATATATACCCACTGCTCCTTATCATATTCCCACCGTTCTTGTGTATTTCCCACTGCTTAACATAGCCAAACACCCCCTTAAATAATTTTTTACCCCCGATGGGGTTTGTTTGGCTGCGATGGCTAGACACAGCCCATGTCGCCCAAGTGTGTGTCACGGCTGGGCAGAGGGGAAGGGTCACTGAGACCTCTTGGTCTCGGTTTCATAAACCACCACAAAACCGACACCCCTTTAATCATAAAACCCCCCGCGTGGTGTGGTTTGTTCGCAGCTGGCCAAAAGGAAGCACCGAGACCTTGTGTCTCGGCTGGCATCAACTCACACCACCAAGACATGGTGGTGTCTTGGTTTTCGTGCAGCCATCCAACCCGACACCCTTATAATGATTTACTGATTTCCGTTTCTTTTATTATTATAGTTTCGAAACGATTCAAATAAAAAAAGAGGGAGAATAAGATGATTACCGTCACTATGGTTAAGAACTATGGCTGAAACACACGAATCAAAGACAAGATCAAACCCGAAACCCCTTTTGTTTCTTCTCTAGCCGGCGGCACAACAAGGGTTACCAAACCCTAGTTTTTCTTTTTGTTTTGTAAAAAAGAAATGGTAACAATCTTGTTTCCTGTGTTTTGTTATTAAAACGGACCAGGCCTAGAAGCCCTTTTTCTTTCCTTGTTATTTAAAACCGCCGACCCCTTTTCTATAAGTGGGGTTTCCATTTTTCATTTCGACACTTTATATTTATCGTGTAAACTTGTCTTAGTTCCCGTGTTTTAAAATTCTGAAACATAATAATTCTTTTCTATATCATAAGTAATGCACATGTAATATTTCCTGAAACTTAATTTCTGAAACCTAATAATTATTTCTGAATAATTATTATTTATAATATTTAACTTGTAAAACCCGCATGCTTTTACCATGAATAGTGCCCTTAAGATCGTACATCCTAGATTAAAACTTACCTTATTTAGTATTGATCACATTCATGTGCAAATAGTCAAGCAAGTGCATACGTGTATGACATGATAAGTATCGATTACGTACGAACTCATGATAAACAGTTAATAAATATGTCACGTGAACATAATTAAATCATGATCACCATTTAAAATACGAACTAAAATAATTACGTAAATACATATAATATAATTACGAGCGTTAAGATTACGATAAACTACATGATAAAATAAACAGAAACACTTTAAACACGAACACGTTTAACCACGAACGAACACGGAACATCGGGACACGAGAAAAGGTACGGGTACCCCATTTGGGGCCCCATACCCACGGCACACTAACCAAAATGGGCTTAGCCCATTGACTTTTACAAGAAAAGGGGGGGGTTATGGTAAATATGTTTTTCATTTTTACATTTCAAGCAAAATAACTTTTAACCTAAAAAAGTTTTCTCTCCTCCTCTTGGTCTCTCTTTGTGCCGCCACCCATAGGACCACCATAGGTGGTTGTTGATTGATTTTGATCTTGAAAATCATTGCCATAAACCGTGTTTGTTCATCCTCTTTCAAGCTACGTATTGGTATATCATTCTAAACCTTTCTTTTTAATTCTTTTAAATCTTTGATTATTTTCATGAACATGTTATTATTATTCTTATTAAAACATGATAATTAAACATTGATCTAACATGTTTTGGGGTGAATTAAAATCAAAGGACGATATAAAAGGGTGTTTGTTTTGGCCGCCTAGCATAACCAACCCGAGGGGGGGTTCGGTTTGCTTTTAGCCGCCACCACCAAGACCATTGTTGGTCTTGGTTGGTGCATGTAGGACCCACGGCAGCAAGGGGGCACAAGTACCCCGAGTTTGGCTCGGGGTACGGTGTCGAGTTCATGCCCGATTCATGGTTCGTTGGTTAAATCATGATTTATGCTACATGTTAAAATTTATGAATTATGAACTTAGGATATAAATTAATTAATAACATGAGATATTAATTAAACCATGACTTAGGTTATTTTTAATTATTAATTTAGCATGATATTAATTTAACCTAAGTATTTTATGTTATATGTTATAATTAATTAATTATTTAAAACATGCTTATAATTAATTAATTTAGACACGACTTAGGTTATGTTATTAATACATAAGAATACATATTTTAACCTAAGTATTTTATTCCATTTTAATTAAAACAGGTTATACTTTAATTAAAATGCTTAACCTATAGTTTAATTAAATACATGAAATAATAATTAAACTATACACTATATCATATGACTTAAGAAATAAGCTTTTAAACACTTAGACTTATATGCTAGCTTATGTAACCAGCTTAATTTTAAATATGGAAACTTCTATTTATAGAAACTTAATTAAATAAGGCAACTAATCTATTAATGGAAACCTTCTATATATGGAAATCTATCTATTTCAGGCAGCTAATCTAATCATGGAAACCTTCTATATATGGAAACTTATTTAATTAAGACAGCCGATCTATTTTTAGAAACTTTCTATTTTTAGAAACTAATCTATTTTAAGCAGTAAATTCTATTTTAGGAAACTTTCTATTTTTGGAAACTTTCTATTTTTGGAAACTTTCTATTTTTGGTAACTTTCTATTTTTGGAAACTTTCTATTTTTGGAAACTTTCTATTTTTGGAAACTTTCTATTTTTGGAAACCTGCTATTTTTGGAAAGTTACTTATTATTACACAGTAAGTATAATAATACATGAAATACCAGTAATACTTAATCAGATTAATCAGAATACAAGATAAACACAGTTTAAGGCTTTAAACAGTAAACCATGACCTAAAACATACAAAGTAAGCTAAGGTGAGACATAAAACCCAGTACGTAATCAGTGATTCGATACTTATACACGTGTGTATTCATGTAGCTTTAGTGATCCAGAAGTAGGAGTCTTTCTTCCGTTCATTCACTGGACTTGAGGTACGGATTCCCGTCCTTTCAGTATGGACATTCTTTCCTTATTAGGATTTCCCCGTATGCAGCCAATTGTTTTCCCCAGTATTTGTTTTATTGTTTTGAACTGCTTATGGTTAATTAGCATAATCTATAGCCATATACAAGCATGACCAGTTTCACCTAGTTATGGAGGTACCATAACCATAACATTGGAGGCACCAATGTTATGACTTCCCCACGGCGGAGTGATTGCTCGTGGCGTCCCTTTCAGTTTTGGCCATATTATTATATCATGTGGGGCGTATGGGTGCATCCTAGTTACATGTTTTATTCAGTATTTCATAGTGAATGTGGTGTGTGCCTTGCATCCTTCACAAGGAGTTGATCCCTCCTACCCAAATCAGTATATTAATTAGAGGCATCCCCTCTAATCAGCATGATGAGGTCACCCCTCCAAGTATTCATGCACGTGACCTTTTCATGACCTATATGGGCTATGGTATATTTATGTTAAAACAGTTTTCATAAGATAAACATAAGGCTTTTCAAACTATAAAACCAGTTTTCTCAATACTTAACCAGTTTACTCAGAACTTAGTCTTCCGCTGTTATATGTCACATGCTTATCCTATTTCATGCTATATTGTACATCCGTGCACTGAGCGTCTTGCTCAGCCGTTTTCCTTTTCATGTTCCCAAAACGGCAGGTACTCAGGGACGCTCGTAGATCTCAAACGTACGTGCATATGGACTGGAAGCTTTACTGTCTTTCTTTACTTTATGCATTTCCTTTACTTTAATACAGTTGCTATGGACATTGTTTCGTCCTTTCCTTTTACAGTATTTATGTTTGTGTGTGATGAGCTCTACTTTGGGGTTACCGATGTTTGATTCCGGTATTTCCCTTTTATGGTCAAATAATGCTTAGACATTTATCCTTGTATGCTTTGATAACACGTCATGATTATGCGTAAGATTCCATTTCCAAAATGGGGTGTTACAATTATGGTATCAGAGCCAAGGTTTCAACCTGTAGGCTCTCAAATATGACCTGTGATTAGTGGGTAGTCACTACGGTGTTCCTAGAACTGACAGTTGTTTTCATGCAATCATCATTTTTAAGCATACATATACATGTCATTGTTACAGGATTTTTGACTAAGTAATGGTTGGTACAGGACTGGCCCTATTTAGTCGCATGTGTTTTATCGAAACTTTTAGATTTGGGACCGACCCATAGGCGTCCCCTCGATATGTCTTTTGTTTTGAGTGAACTGACCAGAGGCGTTCACTCTCGAGCATCAAAAGTTTTCACAAAACTGCATCATGCATTCATACAAAAAACTTTCTTTTCGTGAAAATTTTGGTATAAATTTTTTTTTCATGTATATATATAAGTTATATTTTATGTTTGAACTGTTAATCATATGTTTTATGTTATACTGTCAGATGGTTCTCACACGCGAGCAAGAGCAGCTCAATGCTGCAATTCAGGCTGCCATGCAAGCCTTGCTTCCTCAACTGAGGAATGACATCCGTGCTGAAGTCCAAGCTGCCAACAATCAGCAGCAGCAGAATCAGGCACCTCCTCCTCCTCCTCCCCCAGTGACACTAGCAGTGTGGCTGGAAAGATTCAACAAGCTCCGTCCTAGAGCTTTTGAAAAGACTGATAGCCCCAGCGATGCTGAAAGCTGGTTGACTCATATCGAGAAGATTTTCAATGCTATGGGATGTGACCCCGCATTCAAGGCGAGATTGGCATGCTACCGGTTTGAAGGCGATGTACTCAACTGGTGGCTAGCCTTGACGCAGTCGGAAGGAGGTGATGATTGGGTCGCTGGTTTGACATGGGCCCAATTCAAGGAGAGAGTGATGGAGCAGTTCTTTCCCAAGGCAGAGCAGGACAAGCTCAAGCGAGAGTACCATGGGATACGTCAGAGAGCGGGCGAGAATAGCAACGAATTCATGCAGCGCTTTCTTCGCTTAGCTGGTTTTCTGGGAGCAGCAGCTGGTACTCCTGAGGAGCAGGCACACCACTTTAGGTGGCACTTCGCACCTCGGTCGCGAACAATCTGGTGTGTGCTACGTTCAATACAGTAGCACAAGTGGCCGACGCAGCAAGGAAGCTAGAGATGTTGCAGGAACGAGATGAGTTCTGGGAAGCTGAAAGACCCGACAAGAGGTAAACATTTCGTATTCTAACGATAACCAGACCACATCCTATCATTATATGTTCAATAATCATCTCTAAACTGTATCTTCCAGGCAGAAAACTGGGGACCGGTCTCAGCCGGCTACTCAGCAGCAGCCTCATCAACCCAAAGGAAACGGTCACACTAACGACCGTTCTGTTGTGGAAAGGCGTAGCGGTAATGATAATTACCGTAACAACGCTGGACACTCCAACAACAGCAGGTCCTACTATTTACGCATCTTCTTATGATTTCATGTTATAGCTCTCATGCTGACACTATTTTAACCTCTACCAGGAACCACGGTAACGGGAAGGACCAGAACCACAGGGGTTCGCAGCCTAACCGTTCAGCTAACACTGGTGAACATCTCATGATGCATATGTCTTATACTCGTGCATATACTTTATTTTAACACATTTTGTCATCAGCAGGCCCTCAGCAAGCAAGGACTCCTGCTGGAGGATTCACTCATCCTCTTTGCAGTACTTGCCATCGCAGACACCCTGGCCCATGTCGTCGTGATTCCGACGCGTGCTACAAGTGCGGCCTCCCTGGCCATCGTATGAGAGATTGCCGTAAGGGTGAAATGGAGGGTACTTCGGGTCATGCTGATACTAAACCGCCTCCTACCACTGGGCGTGTCTACACGACATCTCGTGATCAGGCAAACAAATCTACAGGTACCATTACTGGAATTTTGTATATGTACGGCCAAGCTGCATGTGTTCTTTTCGACACGGGTGCCACTCACTCAGTTATTTCCACTACTTATTCCAAGAACATCAGGACACTTCCCTTGCCATTAGAAAATAGGCTTACCATTTCCACGCCTTTGAGGGACTCTGTATTAATAACTCATGTATACAAGAGTCTTCCTCTAGAGTTTGACGATAAAGTTCGTGCAGTAGATGCACTTCCCCTAGACATGATTGAGTTCGATATGATTCTCGGCATGGACTGGCTATCCAAGCACCATGCTACCATAGACTGCCACTCATTGATAGGTGTGAAAACACCCATCCTTTTACCACTTAATTCTGGCTAAAACGAGACCAAAACACGTATTTAATATCATTTGTTTGGAATTATGCGTGGTTTTTGTGTTTATTATGTTTTCAGAGGCAACCGGATGAATATTGAAGAAAACATGGGATTGCACGGGTTTTATCGAGGAAAAAGACTCAAGACGAAGTCTATTGTCCAAGAGATGCAGAAGATTTGAAGTCATTGTGCCTATTTGAAGATTTATCGAAGAATAGAGCCAAAGATGGAAGATTCATATATGTCGAAGAACTCGAGTCTATAAAACAATAGATTAAAAGACGAGTTAGAATAATTCACCGACACTTCTCAAATCCAAAGTGGGAACGTTTATTTGAAGAAGCGTGACGACTTAAGAAGAAAGAAGAAAAAGAAGCCCAAATCAAAGCCCAATCAAAAGCCCATAACCACAACACACGCCTATATAAAGGCCTTACTTCACAAATTTTCACACACTTAGTTAGTTTTTAGTTTTCATTCTCTCTAGTTTTAGAGAGAGAAAGTTTAGAACTTTCTCTCACTAGATTTCATCTTTTTCTCTTTCAAATTCAAACTTTTGTATTATCTTTCATTAATCAAGTTCAAGTTTTTACCTTTTAATCTTTAATCTCATCCTTCCTTTCTTTTACTTTTATTGATTTTGGTACAAATCTCGTGTGATCCGTGTTGTTCATCAATGATTTGTGCTTAAAAAGTTGATTACTTTTTATGTTTCCTTAAGTTTATACATAAATAAGCTTTAAGATCCTTGTTCTTATTGGCTTATTTGTTGATTTATCTTATTTACTTTTGAGAGTTTTATAAAAAGTTCATCTTTTTATTGATTTGATTTAAAAGTTGTTTATTTTGAATTTAGAAAAGTTGTTTTTAGTGCTTAATTGATCAGCTTATTATTAGATTCGAGTTAGTTTTGGGTTTTAGCTTATTCCAATAGCTTATTTCCTTAGCTTTTCACTCGACTTTGCACTATTTTCGGAAAGGGCAAAGCCCTTTTCCGATCGGATATTCCGACCAAGCCACATCCCCCTTTCCGATCGCATGATCAGAAAAGGGTTTCATATATTCCGACGGTAAGAATTTTGACATTCCGATCAGCGCCTATTTCCCCCAACTTTCCGATTTGGACTTTTTCCAGTATTCCGATTGGGGCTAGTTTGTACATTCCGATTGGTAAGTTGAGTATTCCGATTGCTGCTATTTTCCGAGCATTCCGATTGTGTTTCTTTTAGCAATATTCCGACAAGTAGACCCCTCACATATTCCGATCAATCGATCGGAATAACATTCCGATTACACCCATTTTTGGTTATTCCGATTGAGTTGTTTTGCTTTACTCCGTTCTTACTTTCTTTTAGTACTTGTCAATTAAGTCTATATTTTTACAAAGTTCTCCAAGTGTTAGTTTTTATTGAATGTCCATTTATTTTTCTAGTATAATCTTTAAAGTTTTCAAACATTTAATTTTAAATTCGTCTTTTCACTTTAATCATTTAAGTCTTTAAGTTTACTCTTCGACACTTAATTAATTATTATTAGTTTAAAATAGATAAACAAACCATCACCTTTATATTAACCAAGAACAAATCATTCCACTTAAGACCGAGATCAATTCGAGAGGATACCGAGAATCGAACTTTTTCACCATAGAAAATCGCATGTATCAAATGGCGCCGCTGCCAGGTCTTCTCGTTAAGATCAAAAGTTTTTTGTGAGAACTTGGATTTTGGGATCCGTTCCCCGTGAACATTACTTTTTCATCAAAAATTTTCAAAAAAAAATCCTAAAAAATATAAAATTTTCAAAAATACAAAAAAAAATTAAAAAACATAAAAACCAAAAATATTTTTGCTTTGCTTTTCTTTGTTCGTTCTTTTGCAGGTGTATGCGCACTCGATCCACGTCATATCAAGAGCCCGAGCCTCTCGATCACTTAGACATGGCCGGTGTACCACCTCCAAACAATAATAACAACAACAATATGAATAATAACAACAACAATGAGCCTCTTCCGGATAATCGCTCGATGATTGAATTGCTGCAAGCTCATGTCGATGGCAACACGGATCCAATTGTCATACCTCCAATTGCCGCCAACAACTTTGAGCTAAAATCAGGCTTTATCCAGATGGTCTCCGCTCAACCATTCTTGGGACGAACTATTGATGATCCACACGACCACATCTAGAGATTCTTGCAACTCACCAACACGGTCAAATTCAATGGTGTTCCACAAGAGGTTATAAGGTTACAACTTTTTCCCTTTTCTTTAGAGGGACAAGCCCGACATTGGCTTGCTAAGGAACCGCCACAGAGTATTCTCTCGTGGACGGATTTGGAGACAAAGTTCATCAATTACTTTTTCCCACCCTCTCGTACTACCGCTTTGCGGAATGAGATCATAAATTTTGAACAAAAGTACGATGAGTCGTTCAGTGAATCTTGGGATCGTTTTAAAGATCTTTTAAGAAAATGCCCACAACATGGTTTTACCAAAGTACATCAAATTAATACTTTTTACAATGGTTTAAGCATGAGTGACCAAGATTCACTGAACAGTGCCTCGGGGGGTAATCTATTGGCTAAGACTTCCAATGCTGCTTGGGATATCATTGAGAATAAGTCTCGTGTGCAAACCAAGAGTGTTAGGACCAATGTCGCTAGTGCTAGCACTAATGACAGCGACAAGCGACTCGATAAAATCACTACGCTTCTTGAATCGCTTGTCACCCACACCGTCAGCAACAACAACAGCAACAACGTTAAAAACACCCAAGTTAACGCTGTCAGCCAACCTTGTGAAATATGTGGTGGTCCTCACTCTTACACTACTTGTACTGCCACCCAAGACTACCCTGCTGAGAATGTGAATGCGGCATATGGCACCTATCCTCAACCTGCTTATCAAGCTAGACCTCAAGGTGACCGTAATTTGCTTAGCTACCGCTCCAACAACTATCTTTCACCACCTGGTTTTTCTCCAACCAACCCAAACCAACAACAAAACCTTAATCGCCCTCCTCAACAACAACAACCTCGACAACCATACATCCCTCCTCATAAGCAGCAACAACCACCTCAACGTAACAACCAAGTCTACCAACAACCTGCTTACCAACCACCTGCATACAATGCTCCTCCCAACCAAACCACCACTGCATTACACCAAGAGGTTGCAACCTACATGAGGACCAATGATGTGATTATGGAAAATCTCCAACAGGAAGTGCGAAACTTGAAAGTAGACTTGGTCAAGCA
Organism: Glebionis coronaria; assembly: GCA_025667525.1. NCBI lineage: Eukaryota > Viridiplantae > Streptophyta > Magnoliopsida > Asterales > Asteraceae > Glebionis > Glebionis coronaria. Next base: position 191,526,345 of record CM046877.1, on the reverse strand, counting down.
AGGGAACGATTTGAGAGCCGACATGAGAAACACGTTGGATAGCCAAACTAATGATCTGAGGAACATGATGGCTAGTTTCTTCCAAGGTAATCAACCCTCTTCTTCGGGTACTCTTCCGAGTAACACCGTTGCGAACCCAAGAGGGGAGATGAAAGCAATCACTACTCGAAGTGGCAAAGGTACCAAGGACCCTGAGCTTCCTATACCTCCACCGGTGATTGTGACTAAGGAGAACGAGTCACCTGCTCCTATTCCTCATCCTTCTCCTTCCCCAATTTCTCCACCTCTTCCTTCTACCCCTCCTCCACCCGTGGTTGTGAGTGATCCTATTCCCCTAAAGCCTTCCTCTTCTTCCAATATACCTTATCCTTCAAGGTTGAGGAAAGAGAAGCAAAAGAGCAAGGATGATATTCAGGTTTCGAACTTCCTTAAAATGTTCAAACAACTGAATTTCAATATCTCCTTCGCTGAGGCTCTCGCTCACATGCCTAAATATGCAAAAATGTTTAAAGATCTTCTGAGCGACAAGGAAAAGCTCCTCGATATTGCCAACACCCAACTTAATGAGAATTGCTCTGCAGTGCTCTTAAGGAAATTGCCAATCAAGCTTGGTGATCCGGGTCGTTTTCTTATCCCTTGCAATTTCCCGGGAGTAGAGAATTGCATGGCCCTAGCCGATCTAGGTGCCAGTATTAATCTAATGCCTCTAAGCGTTTGGAAGCAATTATCTCTCCCAGAGCTAGTCCCCACCAAAATGACTTTGGAATTAGCTAACCGTACGGTTGCCTATCCAGTGGGGATAGCCGAAGACGTCATTGTAGGAGTCGACAAATTCACCTTTCCTGCTGATTTTGTTGTCGTCGACTACGAGATGGACCCTCGTGTGCCACTAATTGTTGGTCGTCCATTCCTGAGGACCGGTCGCACTCTCATCGATGTTGAAGCCGGTGAGCTTATCATGAGAGTGGGTGACGATAAAGTAGTCTTCAACATGGGAAAGTTGTCTAAACAGCCTTATTCATATGAGAGTGTTAATTGTATTGACGTTCTTGATGAGGCTTGTGAAGAACACTTTAAAGATGCTTGTAAAAGTATTCCTACTTCTCTTCCCAATGTTGAAACCGTTGCCTCTATTGATTCTTCGTTGTCTATCTTTGGAGCAAGTGACTTGTTTTGGAACGATCTTGAAGCTACCATGGGAGATGTGAACTTATCTACTGATGATTCTCCTATCGATGGGGATGACGACATGAATTTCTTTGAAAACCTTCTCAACAAAGACAATCCTTCTCCTCCATCTCACACGGTTATTGCTATCGATACGCCGACTTTGAAAACGCCTCCCATCGAAAATCCTCCGGATTTAGAGCTTAAGGAGTTGCCGCCTCATCTCGAGTACGTTTTCCTTGAAGAACGAGAAGTCGCCCGTCATCATCGCAAAGGACCTAAAAGAAGAAGAAAAAGCCCGACTTGTCGCCGTGTTGAAGAAGCATAAAACTGCTATCGCTTGGAAAATCTCTGATATTCGTGGAATTGATCCTCACTTCTGCACACACAAAATTCTCATGGAGGACGACTTTAAGCCCACAATTCAAAGCCAACGAAGGGTGAATCCAAAAATACATGAAGTCATCAAAACAGAGGTTATCAAACTTCTTGATGCGGGTATGATTTACCCTATTTCGGATTCACCATGGGTTAGTCCAATCCATTGTGTGCCCAAGAAGGGCGGAATAACCGTTGTTCCCAATGAACACAACGAGTTGATTTCCACTCGTCTCGTTACTGGGTGGAGAGTTTGTATAGACTACCGCAAACTCAATGATGCCACGAGAAAGGATCATTTCCCTCTACCTTTTATGGACCAAATGCTTGAACGTTTAGCGGGTAATGAATATTACTGCTTTCTTGATGGTTTCTCGGGTTATTTTCAAATACCTATCGATCCCCAAGATCAAGAGAAGACTACATTCACTTGTCCCTATGGCACTTTTGCTTACAAAAGAATGCCTTTTGGCCTATGTAATGCGCCCGGGACTTTCCAAAGGTGCATGTTAGCTATCTTCCATGACATGGTTGAACAAACCATGGAAGTCTTCATGGATGATTTCTCGGTCTTCGGGGATTCATTCTCTTCTTGCCTTGCCAATTTGGAACGTATGCTCAAGCGGTGCGAAGACACTCGCCTTGTTCTGAATTGGGAAAAATGCCATTTTATGGTAAAAGAAGGCATCGTGCTGGGACACAAGATTTCCAAAGCCGGTCTTGAAGTAGACCGTGCTAAAGTCGATGTTATCGCCAAGTTGCCTCCACCTTCTACCGTGAAGGGTGTGAGAAGTTTTCTGGGTCATGCGGGCTTTTACCGTCGATTCATCAAAGATTTTTCTCAAATCGCTCGCCCGATGACCCACCTCTTGGAAAAAGATACTCCTTTTATATTTTCCAAAGAGTGTCTTGAAGCCTTCAACTCGCTTAAGGATCAGCTTACTAAGGCACCCGTCTTGGTTACCCCTAATTGGGAGCTGCCTTTCGAGTTGATGTGCGATGCTAGCGATTTTGCTATTGGAGCGGTTCTGGGACAAAGAGTGAACAAACACTTCCAACCAATCCACTATGCTAGCAAGACAATGACGGGGGCACAATTGCATTATACGACAACCGAAAAAGAGCTTTTAGCTGTTGTCTATGCTTTTGAAAAGTTTCGCCCCTATCTTGTCCTTTCTACCACAATCGTTTACACCGATCATTCCGCGTTGAAGTACTTGTTGACAAAGCAAGATTCCAAACCAAGACTTCTTCGCTGGGTTTTGCTGCTCCAGGAATTTAAAATCGAAATTCGCGATAAAAAAGGAGCAGAAACCTAGCCGCGGATCATCTCAGTAGACTTGAGGATCCTTACCAGGGGGATCATCCGAACAAAGAAATCAATGATTCTTTTCCCCTGGAGACCTTAATGTCTATAAACTCGACTGCTGACGAAACCCCGTGGTTTGCAGACATTGCAAACTACTTGGCGGGTGGAATCCTCGTTGACGGGTTAACATCCCAACAAAAGAAAAAGTTCTTCAAAGACATCAAGACTTACTTTTGGGATGACCCGTATCTTTTCAAACAATGTGCCGACTTGATTATTCGTCGTTGTGTTGATGGACGGGCAGCTTTAGAAATCCTTGATGCTTGCCACAAAGGACCCACTGGTGGTCACTTTGGTCCCAACTACACCGCCAAAAAAGTGTTTGATTCGGGATTTTATTGGCCCACCGTCTATCGTGACGCTCACGATATGGTTAAACGATGTGATGCTTGCCAAAAACAAGGCACGATCACACATAAAGACGAGATGCCTCAGAATTTCATTCAAGAGTGTGAAATCTTTGATGTTTGGGGTATCGACTTTATGGGGCCATTCCCTTCATCTAAAGGAAACAAATACATCCTTGTAGCCGTTGACTACGTTTCAAAGTGGGTTGAAGCCAAAGCTTTACCTACTAATGATGCAAGGGTGGTTTGTAACTTTTTGAAATCGCTGTTCTCTAGATTCGGTGTTCCTCGTGCTATTATCAGTGACCGCGTGACTCATTTTTGCAATGATCAATTTGCAAGAGTCATGGCTAAGTATGGTGTCAATCACCGTCTTTCCACCGCCTATCATCCCCAAACCAATGGGCAAGCCGAGATATCCAACCGTGGATTGAAGCGAATTTTGGAGCGTACTGTGGGAGAGCATCGTGCCGCGTGGGCCGATAAGTTAGATGATGCTCTGTGGGCTTTTCTTACTGCTTACAAGACCCCGATCGGTTGTACACCTTATCGTCTTGTGTACGGGAAAGCATGCCACCTTCCCATCAAGCTGGAGCATAAGGCGCACTGGGCCTTGAAGTGGGCTAACTTCGACATCAACAAAGCCGGTGATCATCGCAAGATTCAACTCAACGAGCTCAACGAACTGAGGAATGAAGCTTATGAGAACTCGCTGATCTATAAAGAGAAGACGAAGATCCTTCATGACGCAAAAGTCAAGAACCGAGAGTTCCACGTTGGTGATCAAGTCTTACTTTTTAACTCTCGGTTGAAGATCTTCTCTGGCAAGTTGAAGAGCCGTTGGTCTGGTCCATTCACCGTCGCCAACGTCTTTCCGTATGGGACCATTGAGCTTTCTCAGCCAAATGGGCCCAATTTCAAGGTGAATGGCCAGCGTCTGAAGTTGTACTTTGGTGAGGACATCTCTCAGGAGATGATTCCATCCCTCACCACGTTCCCCATGAACTGAATTTGGGTCAAGTCAGGCTCGTGACTCAGTTATCAAAAATAAGCGCTCCTCGGGAGGCAGCCCGAGTATCTATCCTTTTATATTTTTACCTCCTAAGTGTAGGGGGACCTCTATAGGTGTTTGTCTTTGTGTGGTGATGTGATTACAGGGATTAGAGCACTCTTGGAATCTCTAAAGAACCGTGCTCCCGTGTTATCCGAAATCCGGTTCTATCTCTCAACTATCGTGATTCAATTTTCTTCATACTCATATTTGAAATTGATCACGTTAGTCGTCTCTTCATTAGCTTGAGTTAACCAACGTGCACAATGTCATAAGTGTAGGGGAAACTTTTCCCACATGCTTAAACATTGAGGACAATGTTTATCTTAAGTGTAGGGGGGACTTCCATCGAAGTTTTAAGTGGACTTTTCCATGAAAATGCCTTCATTTAACCGGAAAATCATCCTTTTTAACATTTTTCAAATTTTTTATTAACTTTGGCCATTTTGTCGTAATTTTTAAATTTTTATCATTGCTTTCATATGTATATATCCCGCAATAAAGTCAAAAATATTAATAAAGTGGTGTAGCTAGTTTTGAAATCTTTGACATATTAGGCCCGTTGCGTTTATTTTGACTCAACCCGAATAGACTTATCCAAGTTTATTCTAGCTAGTATCCTTAACCATGTAGACCTTAATTGGTTTATTAGGCTAAGTATCCACGAATCTCATTACTTGAGATTTTAAATTGTGGAGGACGAGAAATGATAGAGTCAATTATAAGTCGGTATTCTTGCGCAAGCTCACTTGGTGTAATTATTTGCCTATTCTCCCATCACTTGCTGATAATTTATCTGCAATAAGTAAGGTCGTACGATTTGAAAAGTTACTTAGCTTCTAGCCCAAGATCGTTTAAAAGTTGCTCGGTAATGATAAGAGTTCATAGCCAAGGCATAACTTATGAAGCGGGGCGCGAAGATTGGCGAGTCCGAAAAGGCCCTAACAAGGCATGAGGATTCCATTTTATTGCGGAAGATCCAAAAGTGATGTGAAAAGCATTATTCCCAAAATCAATATGAAGGATCAAGACTCACGACGAAAAGCAATCAACTCCCATAAAGATCATGGAGAAGTCTATCCGAAAAGACCCTAACAAGGTATGAGGATAAATAGATCCAAGTCCGAAAAGGAGGCGGATCGTTGTATCTCAAAATCCCAATTAGAGATTGAAGAATAATCATGAAGTCGTGGTCAACAAAGTTGGAGTACCCCTCAAAAGTCTCCAAGTGAAGAAACTCTATTACGATGAGAAGACCATTATCTCAAGATATGAAGTATGAAGTACATGCCAAATATCGGCCCGAGAAAGGTCTCAAATCGCGAACCAAGTTATGCCAAGATATGAACTTTTTGATATCCCGAGAAGCAGTTTTAAAAGATTTTGTCCTTTAGCTAACTATTGATCAAATCGTCCTACTTTGCTTTCAGCCCTAAATAACTATCGAAATAAGTCCAAAAATGCATCTTCATGATCATTCTAAGACAAAAATAAAATATAAGAGATACACCTAGGAATAAGGGAGTTTAAGCATTTAATTAAGCCATGTGTGTAAGTGTTTGAATTGCTAACTTATAATAACAATGATCTCGTTTTTAAGCTTAGTGTGGGGAACGTGAAACTTGAGGATGATAAATCTCCGCAGCACCGAAGCCCTAATGTAAGTCCTCGATCTCTTTGCAAGATTATTTCCACATAGCTATTTTCTATCCTTTTGTTTACTTTAAAATTTCAATTTCTCTTAGTACTTTAATTTTTGTTTAGTAGTATTTTAATAAGGCCAAGGTTGATTGATTATGAGAAAAGTGTAAATGTGATTTGTCACTAAGCATTGCATGAGGGCATGGCAATGGTTAAGTGTAGGGGATTTGATAGGTGTGAAAACACCCATCCTTTTACCACTTAATTCTGGCTAAAACGAGACCAAAACACGTATTTAATATCATTTGTTTGGAATTATGCGTGGTTTTTGTGTTTATTGTGTTTTCAGAGGCAACCGGATGAATATTGAAGAAAACATGGGATTGCACGGGTTTTATCGAGGAAAAAGACTCAAGACGAAGTCTATTGTCCAAGAGATGCAGAAGATTTGAAGTCATTGTGCCTATTTGAAGATTTATCGAAGAATAGAGCCAAAGATGGAAGATTCATATATGTCGAAGAACTCGAGTCTATAAAACAATAGATTAAAAGACGAGTTGGAATAATTCACCGACACTTCTCAAATCCAAAGTGGAAACGTTTATTTGAAGAAGCGTGACGACTTAAGAAGAAAGAAGAAAAAGAAGCCCAAATCAAAGCCCAATCAAAAGCCCATAACCACAACACACGCCTATATAAAGGCCTTACTTCACAAATTTTCACACACTTAGTTAGTTTTTAGTTTTCATTCTCTCTAGTTTTAGAGATAGAAAGTTTAGAACTTTCTCTCACTAGATTTCATCTTTTTCTCTTTCAAATTCAAACTTTTGTATTATCTTTCATTAATCAAGTTCAAGTTTTTACCTTTTAATCTTTAATCTCATCCTTCCTTTCTTTTACTTTTATTGATTTTGGTACAAATCTCGTGTGATCCGTGTTGTTCATCAATGATTTGTGCTTAAAAAGTTGATTACTTTTTATGTTTCCTTAAGTTTATATATAATAAGCTTTAAGATCCTTGTTCTTATTGGCTTATTTGTTGATTTATCTTATTTACTTTTGAGAGTTTTATAAAAAGTTCATCTTTTTATTGATTTGATTTAAAAGTTGTTTATTTTGAATTTAGAAAAGTTGTTTTTAGTGCTTAATTGATCAGCTTATTATTAGATTCGAGTTAGTTTTGGGTTTTAGCTTATTCCAATAGCTTATTTCCTTAGCTTTTCACTCGACTTTGCACTATTTTCGGAAAGGGCAAAGCCCTTTTCCGATCGGATATTCCGACCAAGCCACATCCCCCTTTCCGATCGCATGATCGGAAAAGGGTTTCATATATTCCGACGGTAAGAATTTTGACATTCCGATCAGCGCCTATTTCCCCCAACTTTCCGATTTGGACTTTTTCCAGTATTCCGATTGGGGCTAGTTTGTACATTCCGATTGGTAAGTTGAGTATTCCGATTGCTGCTATTTTCCGAGCATTCCGATTGTGTTTCTTTTAGCAATATTCCGACAAGTAGACCCCTCACATATTTCGATCAATCGATCGGAATAACATTCCGATTACACCCATTTTTGGTTATTCCGATTGAGTTGTTTTGCTTTACTCCGTTCTTACTTTTTTTTAGTACTTGTCAATTAAGTCTATATTTTTACAAAGTTCTCCAAGTGTTAGTTTTTATTGAATGTCCATTTATTTTTCTAGTATAATCTTTAAAGTTTTCAAACATTTAATTTTAAATTCGTCTTTTCACTTTAATCATTTAAGTCTTTAAGTTTACTCTTCGACACTTAATTAATTATTATTAGTTTAAAATAGATAAACAAACCATCATCTTTATATTAACCAAGAACAAATCATTCCACTTAAGACCGAGATCAATTCGAGAGGATACCGAGAATCGAACTTTTTCACCATAGAAAATCGCATGTATCACTCATATCGGGTGATCTTCGGCGATATTAATGCACCAGAGTACATTCATAACGGGTTCATACCCGGACGGTTTGTACAAGTCATATCTACCTTACAAGCACGTGCATTACTGTCGCATGGCTGTGAGGGTTATCTAGCTACGGTTCACGACATGGATGCTGAATCCCCATCGATTCAGGATCAACCAGTAGTTTCGGAATTTCAAGACGTTTTCCCAGCTGAACTTCCAGGCATACCACCTGCACGAGAAGTGGAGTTCAACATCGACCTTGTTCCAGGAGCTGAACCAATCTCTAAGGCTCCGTATCGTATGGCTCCCATAGAGCTAAAAGAACTGAAGGACCAACTGCAGGAACTTCTTGAACGAGGGTTCATTAGACCAAGCGCATCTTCATGGGGCGCACCGGTCTTGTTCGTTAAGAAGAAGGACGGCAGCATGCGACTTTGCATTGACTACCGTGAACTTAATAAGATTACCATCCGCAATAGATATCCACTGCCACGTATAGATGATCTGTTTGACCAACTTCAAGGAGCCAAACACTTCTCAAAGATCGATCTAAGGTCAGGCTACCATCAGCTAAGGGTTAAAGAACAGGATATTGCCAAGACTGCTTTTCGTACCCGCTATGGCCATTATGAGTTTGTGGTCATGCCATTCGGCCTGACTAATGCTCCAACAGTATTCATGGATCTGATGAACAGAATCTTCCACGAATTCCTTGATAAGTTTGTCATTGTATTCATCGATGACATCCTGATTTTCTCAAAGTCCACGGAGGAACACGAAGACCATCTCCGTACGGTACTACAGATTCTTCGTCAGAAGCAGCTGTATGCGAAATTCTCCAAGTGTGAGTTCTGGTTAAACAAGGTGGCATTCTTAGGTCACATTGTATCAGCAGAAGGGATCACTATGGACCCGGCAAAGGTTGAGGCTATCACTAAATGGCCAAGACCAACGTCAGCGACAGAAGTCCGCAGTTTCTTAGGCTTAGCTGGATATTACCGCAGATTCGTGGAGAACTTTTCCCGTTTGGCACTACCTCTCACCAAACTGATGCGAAAAGGAGAGAAATTCGTCTGGACGGAAGAACGAGAGAAGAGCTTCGAAGACCTAAAGCAGAAGTTAGTATCTGCACCTATTCTTACTCTCCCATCTGGTACAGGTGGATTTCAGATCTACAGCGATGCATCGGGGAAGGGACTGGGCTGTGTTCTCATGCAACATGGGAAAGTGATCGCGTATGCTTCACGGCAGCTTAAGCCCTATGAAGAAAACTATCCTATGCATGACCTGGAACTTGCTGCAGTGGTGTTCGCATTGAAAATATGGAGGCATTACTTATACGGAGAATCATGCGACATTTTCACGGATCACAAGAGCTTGAAGTATATCTTCACTCAACGAGAATTGAACATGAGACAAAGGAGATGGTTGGAACTGTTGAAGGATTATGATATTAACCTACAGTATCATCCCGGGAAGGCTAATGTAGTAGCAGATGCACTCAGCAGAAAGTCCGGAATGATCAACGGCATTGAAATCAAGGAACAAAACATAAGAGACTTGGAGCGGCTAGACATCGAAATCATTGTACGTGGGCAGCACGGATACTGGGCGAATCTTAGAGTAGAACCTGAGTTACTGTCTAGGATGAAGGAAGAGCAGAAGGATGATGGAGAAATTTGGGCGATAATTCAGAATTTGGAGAAGCAGTCAGAATTCAGAATGGACGCAGACGGTATCGTTTGGCAGGGCACGAGACTTTGTGTTCCTGACAATCAAGAACTCCGGGAAGCATTGTTAGCTGAAGCTCACAGCTCCCCATTTTCTATACATCCTGGGTCGACAAAAATGTACCATGACATCAGACAGCACTTTTGGTGGAGTGGTATGAAACAGGATGTAGCCACTTATGTCTCCAAATGTCTTACCTGCCAGCAGGTTAAGATTGAGCATCAACGATCGGGCGGTCTCCTTCAACCGTTGGATATTCCAGAGTGGAAGTGGGACAAAATCACCATGGATTTTGTTACCGGTCTTCCGCCTACCAAGAAGAAGCACGATGCTATTTGGGTCATTGTTGATCGACTCACCAAATCAGCTCATTTCTTACCGATACGCAAGGAAGATCCGGTAAGTAAACTCGCAGATACTTACAGAAGGGAGATCATGAGACTCCACGGTACTCCCTCCAGCATCGTCTCAGACAGAGATCCTCGTTTCACGTCGTGATTCTGGAAAGGTCTGCAAAAAGCTTGGGGTACACAACTTAAGCTGAGTACGGCCTTTCATCCTCAAACGGACGGACAGTCGGAGCGAACAATTCAGACATTGGAAGATATGTTAAGGTCGTGTGCGTTGGAATGGACAGGTGATTGGGACAATTACATCTGTTTGGTCGAGTTTGCATACAACAACAGCTGGCACGCAAGTATCAAATGTGCTCCTTTCCAAATGTTGTATGGCAGGAAGTGTCGCGCTCCAATCTGCTGGGATCAAGTGGGAGAGCGAACACTCGAAGGACCAGAGATTATAGAAATGACCAATGAGAAGATCGAAGTAGCTAAACAGAAGCTGCAGGAAGCACGGTCACGTCAGAAGAGTTACGCCGATAAGCATCGTAGGGACATACATTTTAATGTGGGAGATCACGTCTTCCTCAAGGTTTCGCCGGCGCGTGGTGTTAAACGCTTCGGGATCAAAGGGAAACTCAGTCCTCGTTTCATCGGACCATTTGATATCATTGAACGAATCGGTGAAGTATCTTACCGATTGGCGTTACCTCCTCAGCTTTCGCACGTGCATAACGTGTTCCATGTGTCCTTACTCAGAGGGTACAAGTATCATCCCCTTCACATGGTTCAGTATCCACTGGAACAGATACGTGAAGATCTCACTTTTATAGAGGAACCCGAACGAGTTCTTGACATGCAAGAACGAGTCATGAGAAGGAAGACGATTCCATTCGTCAAAATTCTTTGGAGGGACCATACCGAGCGGGAAGCCACTTGGGAAACAGAGGAGTCTATCCGGGCTTCTTACCCTCACTTCATATTTTAAGTTCGGGTATGTTACTTCTTTCCAGTTTGCTTTATCTATAATTCGGGGACGAATTATTCTTTTTAGAGGGGAAGAATTATAAAACCCGCATGCTTTTACCATGAATAGTGCCCTTAAGATCGTACATCCTAGATTAAAACTTACCTTATTTAGTATTGATCACATTCATGTGCAAATAGTCAAGCAAGTGCATACGTGTATGACATGATAAGTATCGATTACGTACGAACTCATGATAAACAGTTAATAAATATGTCATGTGAACATAATTAAATCATGATCACCATTTAAAATACGAACTAAAATAATTACGTAAATACATATAATATAATTACGAGCGTTAAGATTACGATAAACTACATGATAAAATAAACAGAAACACTTTAAACACGAACACGTTTAACCATGAACGAACACGGAACATCGGGACACGAGAAAAGGTACGGGTACCCCATGTGGGGCCCCATACCCACGGCACACTAACCAAAATGGGCTTAGCCCATTGACTTTTACAAGAAAAGGGGGGGTTATGGTAAATATGTTTTTCATTTTTACATTTCAAGCAAAATAACTTTTAACCTAAAAAAGTTTTCTCTCCTCTTGGTCTCTCTTTGTGCCGCCACCCATAGGACCACCATAGGTGGTTGTTGATTGATTTTGATCTTGAAAATCATTGCCATAAACGGTGTTTGTTCATCCTCTTTCAAGCTACGTATTGGTATATCATTCTAAACCTTTCTTTTTAATTCTTTTAAATCTTTGATTATTTTCATGAACATGTTATTATTATTCTTATTAAAACATGATAATTAAACATTGATCTAACATGTTTTGGGGTGAATTAAAATTAAAGGACGATATAAAAGGGTGTTTGTTTTGGCCGCCTAGCATAACCAACCCGAGGGGGGGTTCGGTTTGCTTTTAGCCGCCACCACCAAGACCATTGTTGGTCTTGGTTGGTGCATGTGGGACCCACGGCAGCAAGGGGGCACAAGTACCCCGAGTTTGGCTCGGGGTACGGTGTCGAGTTCATGCCCGATTCATGGTTCGTTGGTTAAATCATGATTTATGCTACATGTTAAAATTTATGAATTATGAACTTAGGATATAAATTAATTAATAACATGAGATATTAATTAAACCATGACTTAGGTTATTTTTAATTATTAATTTAGCATGATATTAATTTAACCTAAGTATTTTATGTTATATGTTATAATTAATTAATTATTTAAAACATGTTTATAATTAATTAATTTAGACACGACTTAGGTTATGTTATTAATACATAAGAATACACATTTTAACCTAAGTATTTTATTCCATTTTAATTAAAACAGGTTATACTTTAATTAAAATGCTTAACCTATAGTTTAATTAAATACATGAAATAATAATTAAACTATACACTATATCATATGACTTAAGAAATAAGCTTTTAAACACTTAGACTTATATGTTAGCTTATGTAACCAGCTTAATTCTAAATATGGAAACTTCTATTTATAGAAACTTAATTAACTAAGGCAACTAATCTATTAATGGAAACCTTCTATATATGGAAATCTATCTATTTCAGGTAGCTAATCTAATCATGGAAACCTTCTATATATGGAAACTTATTTAGTTAAGGCAGCTGATCTATTTTTGGAAACTTTCTATTTTTAGAAACTAATCTATTTTAAGCAGTAAATTCTATTTTAGGAAACTTTCTATTTTTGGAAACTTTCTATTTTTGGAAACTTTCTATTTTTGGAAACTTTCTATTTTTGGTAACTTTCTATTTTTGGAAACTTTCTATTTTTGGAAACTTTCTATTTTTGGAAACTTTCTATTTTTGGAAACCTGCTATTTTTGGAAAGTTACTTATTATTACACAGTAAGTATAATAATACATGAAATACCAGTAATACTTAATCAGATTAATCAGAATACAAGATAAACACAATTTAAGGCTTTAAACAGTAAACCATGACCTAAAACATACAAAGTAAGCTAAGGTGAGACATAAAACCCAGTACGTAATCAGTGATTCGATACTTATACACGTGTGTATTCATGTAGCTTTAGTGATCCAGAAGTAGGAGTCTTTCTTCCGTTCATTCACTGGACTTGAGGTACGGATTCTCGTCCTTTCAGTATGGACATTCTTTCCTTATTAGGATTTCCCTGTATGCAGCCAACTGTTTTCCCCAGTATTTGTTTTATTGTTTTGAACTGCTTATGTTTAATTAGCATAATCTATAGCCATATACAAGCATGACCAGTTTCACCTAGTTATGGAGGTACCATAACCATAACATTGGAGGCACCAATGTTATGACTTCCCCACGGCGGAGTGATTGCTCGTGGCGTCCCTTTCAGTTTTGGCCATATTATTATATCATGTGGGGCGTATGGGTGCATCCTAGTTACATGTTTTATTCAGTATTTTATGGTGAATGTGGTGTGTGCCTTGCATCCTTCACAAGGAGTTGATCCCTCCTACCCAAATCAGTATATTAATTAGAGGCATCCCCTCTAATCAGCATGATGAGGTCACCCCTCCAAGTATTCATGCACGTGACCTTTTCATGACCTATATGGGCTATGGTATATTTATGTTAAAACAGTTTTCATAAGATAAACATAAGGCTTTTCAAACTATAAAACCAGTTTTCTCAATACTTAACCAGTTTACTCAGAACTTAGTCTTCCGCTGTTATATGTTACACGCTTATCCTATTTCATGCTATATTGTACATCCGTGCACTGAGCGTCTTGCTCAGCCGTTTTCCTTTTCATGTTCCCAAAACGGCAGGTACTCAAGGACGCTCGTAGATCTCAAACGTACGTGCATATGGACTGGAAGCTTTACTGTCTTTCTTTACTTTATGCATTTCCTTTACTTTAATACAGTTGCTATGGACATTGTTTCGTCCTTTCCTTTTACAGTATTTATGTTTGTGTGTGATGAGCTCTACTTTGGGGTTACCGATGTTTGATTCCAGTATTTCCCTTTTATGGTCAAATAATGCTTAGACATTTATCCTTGTATGCTTTGATGACACGCCATGATTATGCGTAAGATTCCATTTCCAAAATGGGGTGTTACATAACTGAAGTTGAGCGTGCGTATTTAATTATCGGAGATTCTTAGATACGGGTTTTACAATTCTTCCCCTCTAAAATAAATAATTCGTCCTCAAATTAAGTGTTGGGCCAATGAAAGTTTTAACTATGGCCCAGTCTAGATTTGTTTAATTAGACTAAGTGTTTGTTGATCGCTGAGAGGACCAGCGACAGAGACTAGACCAGTGGAAGGCAAAGCCTCAGCTGGCACACCAGGAACATTCAAGTCAAAGACAACGTCAGAGAAGTCGAAGATAATCTGAAGTCAGACTCACCAGCGATTATGGATAGCTGGGATGTTGAAGGAATGTACTGGTGTTCAAGGATCTCTGAGTTGACAACACTCAGAGATCACTTAAGAACCCTAGAAGTCTGGGATAAGCAAAGCTTACCCAATCCTTTATAGTTTAGGCGGGAGAATCTACCAAGTGTTTTGAGCGGGACAAAACAAGAGATTCAAGATAAAGCCTAGTACGACCTAGTGGGACAAAAGGTGAACAGTTAGCAGAACTGTTCACCTAAAGTTGGTTAAAGGTATGTCTCAATTTAGACATGCATTTAATACGTTGTACTCTTCCATTTAGAAGGTGACACGTATCAACTACTCCCACTAAGGAAGCAACCTCGTACACTATAAATAGGAGTGAGAAGGAAGAATTAACCCAACCCTTGTGCTTGGATAATTTATCTAAGTTAATTCTCTCCTTGGAACCGCTAAGCCCTCAGCTGTCTACCAGCGTCTCATTGGTTCCCTTGTAAACTTGAGTCTCGAATCTAGTTTACTTGTTTCTAGGGTTCATATCTTGTTGTCATTCAACGAGTGTATTCATAGCACTTTGTAATACTTTGTTTATAATACTTAATAAAGCATTACGCGTTTGAAAAGTATTTCATTGTGTTTCGTGGTTACAAGAGTTATAGTTTATCAACAATTGTCATATTAAGGGACTTTCAATTGGTATTAGATCGGTTTGATTTATAAAACTTTTCATAAACCGTTCTAGTTTTTAAATAAAGATCTTAATATGGCTGATACTATACCTCCTCCACCTTTTGGTCAAACCAGTTTAGGTACCACTTCGACCACCATACCGGCCACCACATCTACTACCATGCCTACACCAGTTGTAAGCACTGGTAATAATGATGATGACCTTCCCCAACTACTTGATGTTAGAGGAGGGTCACATGTGTCCAATGTACCAGCATTCGATGAAGAGGATTTCTCAAGTTGGAAAAGTGAATTTCTTATATATTTAGATGGCTTAGAACCCTTCTTGATAGAAATCTTAGAAAATGGTCCATATGTACCACTGGCCGTTTCCTCTACCCCTGAGAGACCCATTAAGAAACCTGTTAAGCAATGGTCTCCAGCGGATAGACGTCTGGCTAACCAGGACAAGAGACTCAAAAGTATCATAGTCTCTTGCCTACCCAAGAACATTATGAAGTCCATCATTAAATGCAACTCTGCTAAAGAGATGTGGACTGAATTAGTTCTAGGGTATGAAGGTTCAGAGGAAACAAAAGAAACCAAGATCCAAGCCCTTAGACTTAAGTTTAATGCTTTTAAAGCTTTGGAAACAGAAACTGTTGCACAAACTATACTAGGCTTAAGATTTTATTGAATGATTTAGGAAACAATGGAGTTGTTCTACCTAAGGCTGAGGTTAATGCTACTTTTGTCAATAGCTTACCTAGAAAATGGCTTAGCCTGAATCAGACCTTAAGAGCTAATAATGCTATAAAGAATGATACTTTAGCCCAATTGTTTGGAAGATATAACTATGAAGAAGGGCTAATTGACTCTATTTATAAATCAGAGACTGACAGATTTACCACCAGTATCACTGGTTCAAAATCTCTTGTTGCTAACCATTCCTTTCAAGACAGCGAATCTGACATTGAAGAGGACACCAGAAGTAGTCAAGAATTTCTTGATGAATTACATGCTGAGTTTCATGACAGAGCTCTTTTAGCTGATAAAAAAAGGTACTACAAGAGATCTGGTAGAGTTGGAGCTGCAAAGGTTGATAAATCCAAGGTGTCTTGCTACACTTGTGGAAAGACTGGTCACTATCAAAAAGATTGCTGGTCAAACAAAACCTCCTCTCCAAGCTTCCCTTCATCAAGAAGCAACAACAGCAAGAAGAAGTTTTCCAACTCTCATTTCAAGCAAACCTCTCTCTCTGACTCAGAAGGGAAGGACTACAAAGTCAAATACAAAGCCTTGAAAGCTGAGTTGCTAAAACTCAATCAGAAAGCCGATGATGCATCAAATAAAAAGGATGTTAAGAAGACTGGAAAAGGTCTGATCGCTGCCTCATTCGACTGGGATGATGAACCTCTCACTTCTGGGGATGAAGGTACCACCACCGTCAGAGCCTTTATGGCTGTCTCTGATGAAGAACCCGCTGTGGGTAAAAGTGAAGCAAGATCTGGTCAATGGGTGGATATCACCATGAAAAAGGTACAAAGAATGTTGTCTATGACTGAAGGTCCTGATAGAGACCATGTCAGTGACTATACCTTGGTTGACCTCCACTTTGTGGAAGAGCAAAGAAAAAACATGTTAAACCAAATTCATAGTCTTAAAACAGAGTTAAATCTTTCCCAATCTGAATTAACAAATCTTAAACCATTTGTGAATCTTGCTAATCAACTTCAAAATAAAGTGAGCAAATTATCCATTGAAAATGAGTCTTTGTCTGATGAAAATTCTGAACTAAGAAAAACCATTGAGAAATGGAATTTGGCTCAATCCACAGTGGAAGAAATAGTCGCTGGATCCATACCTGGTGATGTGGTTTAGGCTATTGGGGGAAAGGGTAGATTCAAAAAACATGTCCCTGTTCCCAATGTCAAATTTGTCCCATCAGATGTCTCTTCTCCTTCTTCCACCTCTGTGGATGAGAAGAACTCTGACAAAGAATCAGAGGTACCAGCTCCACCAAGACCCGCTGGTGCCAACCCATCTGATTCCTTGCTTGGCCCTAAACCTCAAACCAAAACCCCTGGGAATTCAATTCTCAAAGTCGCTGACAAAGCGAATAAAAAGGTTATTGTGGCTAAGGACTCCAACAAACCAACTCCTCCCCCTGAAGAGCTTTCTCCCACCAAGCAACTTCTCCTCACCCTGATGGAAGAGGTGAAAGGGTTGAAAGAACAAATCAACCCCAGAGTTAATAGTCCATCTGTTAACTCTCTTGGTGAGGGGTCTAGTAGCTCCAAGGGGAGAGCTTTGTTCAGACCTTGCAAATACTGCGGTTTCAAGAATCACTCCTCCGAGGATTGCTCCAAGAAACCTACATGCGAGTCCTCTGAACACACATCCAGAGAGCATGAGGAGATCATAGCGGTTGAAAGAACCAGAACTCAAATGAGATCTAAAACTCCTCATCGGCCCTCAAGAAAGGCTGAGCCTATGCCCAGAGATAACTCTCAGGGTTACAGACCTAACCCCCCTGCAAATACTGTGGTTTCTTCGACCATCACTCTGATGAGTGCGAACATTATCCTGGATGTGACATCTGTGGAAGCATGCGTCATGAACCCAGGGATTGCAACCAAAGAGGGGGAATAATGATTTTACTCGTTGAAAAAGTTCGTTTTCTCGGTGTCTAATCGAATTGATTTTCGGTCAATTGTGTGAGATTAGTTGTTCTTGGTGAAACAAATATTTTGGTTTTGGTAAAATAAATGTGCAAGACTTAAGAATAAATGACGAATAATTGAAACTGAAACTAGTTGAAACGTAAAATGGTGCAATATTTAAAACTTTAAAAGTAGATGATGTGAAATTAAATGACGTGAAATTAAAAATTAACAAAAAGTAAATTGACAATTAAATAAAAATGCAAAACGAATTTAAAAGGAACTAAAAATAAAATGAGAAAAATTGACACTTTAACCTAAACAAAATATTAAAACAAAACAAAACATTCCATCGGAATACACCCGATCGGAATCCATAAGGATCCGATCGGAATGTACCCGATCGGAATGATGCAAGATCGGAATGAGTAAAAAGGGGGCGATCGGAATACATTAAAACAAGTCAAATCGGAATACAAAGGGGTAAGTCCAATCGGAATGTTTGAAGGCACCACGATCGGAATACAGTAAAAACATGCCAAATCGGAATAAAGGAAAACAAGTACAATCGGAATGTGGAGACTTCCACCAATCGGAATACGAAAACCCTTTTCCGATCTGGTGATCGGAAAAAGGGGGTCTGCTCGGAATAACTGATCGGAAAGGGGTTTTCCCTTTCCGATATCCTATATGATCCGAAATATAAGCAAATAAGCAAGGGGAAATAAGCTATGAAATAAGCTAATCTCTAAAACTAGAACGAATCAATAATAAAACGAACCAATAAGCACAAATAACAACTTTTCAAACTTAAGATAACAAACTTTAAAATCAAAACATAAAAAGATGAACTTAAAGTCACGAAAATTTAAAAGATCAAAACTTTAAATAAGAACTTGATGAAAAAGATGATGAAAACAAGATTGAGATTAACAAGAAAGATTAATAACATGAAGATTAAGACAAGATTAAGCTTAAAAAGTAAAGGTTTGATTAAAAACAAGAAAGATAAAAGATGAAAGATTAAAGTTCTAGTGAGAGAAACTGTCACTTTCTCTCACTAAAACTAAACTACTCCTACTCCTAAAACTAAAACTAACCAACCCTCCTAAATGAGTTTAGGAGGGTATTTATAGGAAATGGGGAGGTGCATGTGTTGCCTCCTCTTTCTTTCTTTCTTCACGTCTTCTCGTCTTTTAAGTTCTTCGACTTTATCGACTTTGTCTCGGGATTAATTAAACTCGTCTTATAATTTATTTATTTATTAGACTCGAGTTCTTCGGCTTTAAGTAAACTTCCGTCTTTAGACTTGTTCTTCGATAAATCTTCAGAATAGGCCTTGGACTTCCGTTCTTTTTGCACTCTTGATCTCTTGACTTCGTCTTTTGTCGTTTTCTTCTATAAAAGCCTGTGAATGCCCGTGTTTTCTCCACTTTTCACCTTTTCGTCCTAAATGACAATAAAAACACAAACCACGCATAATTCCGACATTTACGACATAAAATACACGTTTTAGCTTGGTTATTATTGTAATTAAGTGGTAAAAAGATGGGTGTTTTCACACCTATCAAACCCCCTACACTTAACCATTGCAATGTCCTCATGCAATGCATTAGTTACAAAGCACGTTTGACATTTTCCATCATAATCAACCTACCTTGGCCTTTATTAAAGAGAGAGAAAATTATAAACATTCAAAGTAAAGAAATTAAAAACATACCTTGGGTTTTGGAAATGTCGTGAATGATCATCATCCTCAAGTTTTCACTTTCTCCAAACCAAGCTTAGAAACGAGATCATTGTTATTATAAGTTAGCAAACTAACACGAACTCATGTGGGCCAATTATTCACTTAGACTCCCTTATTCCTAGGTGTATCTCTTTTATTTTATTGTTGTCTTGAATGATCACGAGGATGCAATTTTGACTTATTTCGATAGTTATGTAGTCCGAAAATAAAGTGAACGATTTAATCAATAGTTAGCTAAAGGACAAAATCTTTTAAAACTGCTTCTCGGGACCTCATAAAGTTCATATCTTGGCATAACTCGCTTCGCGATTTGAGACCTTTCTCGGACCGATATTTGGCAGCGACTTTATACTTCAAACCTTGAGAGACGTTCATGAAATAATGGTCTTCTCTTCATATAGTAATTTCTTCACTTGAAGTTTAGAGAGATTCATACTTGGACCACGACTTCTTCATTTTTCTCCAATCTTTATTTTGGACTTTGATATACAACGATCCGCCTCCTTTTACGACTTGGATCTATTTATCCTCATACCTTGCTAGGGTCTTTTTGGATACACTTCTCCATGACATTTTGGGAGTTTTTGCTTTTCGTCGTGTGTCTCGATCCTTCATATTGATTTTCGATAAATGATTCTTCACATCACTTTTGGATCTTTAGCAACAAAATATAGCCCTCATGCCTTGTTAGGGCCTTTTCGGACTCGCCAATCTTCTCATCCTGCTTCAATAAGTTATGCCTTGGCTATGAACTCTAATCCATACCGAGCAACTTTTAAACGATCTTGGGCTAGAAGCTAAGTAACCTTTTAAATCGTACAACCTTATTTATTGCAGATAAATTTATTAACAAGCGAAGGGAGAATAGGCTTATAATTAACTCACATAAATTCCCGAAAGAATACCAAACTTATAATTGACTTTATCATCTCTCGTTCTCCACAGTTTAAAATCTCAAGGAATGAGACTCGTGGATGCTTAGCCTATTAAATCAAAGTTTTGGGTTTTCGAGTCGCCTATAGGATCTTGCAAATTCTTAGACTTTTTCAAGTTTAGAAATCGCGTTTTAAAGTTCCCTTGATAAACGACTCTCTAGGATCAATTATAGGAACTTGCGAAAAGTTCTTGTTCTTAACCCGTGAGAGTTAAGACTTTCGCGTTTTATAGCTCCCTATATAAAAGCCTAGCAAAACTTAAGTTAAACACGTTAAGGATACTAGCTAGAGTAAACTTAGATAAGTAAACTCGGGTCGAGTCAAACTATTCACGACTTTTGAAAATTAAAACCACTTTATTAAAATTTATTCTAATAAGGAAAGAAAATAACTATACAAAAGGAAAAACTAATAGGCCAAAATAGATCAAAAATTTTGAAAAATATCGAAAAATTGATTTTACGGTTAAAATGAGGATAAATACAAGGAAAAGGCCACTTAACTTCGATAGAAGTCCCCCCTACACTTAAGATAAATATTGTCCTCAATGTTTAAGCATGTGGGGATAAACTCCCCTACACTTAGGACATTGTGCACTTTGTTTAAATCTCGCTAAGGAAGAGACAACTAAAGAGATTCCTATTTTAATATTGAGAAAATATAAAATAGTGAATCGAAAAGAGTTTAGGATAGAACCGGGAAGAAGGAAACACGGAATCACGGTTCGTCAAAAGTCATCAAGAGTGTGTCTTTGAAGCTCTAATCCCTGCACATGATAAGAAAGAAAGCAAGAAACGCCACGGGGCTCCCCCTACACTTATGGTGAAAATAGATAGATAATTGGGTTGCCTCCCAAAAAGCGCTTGTTTTTGTTAACCGAGTCACGAGCCTGACTCGTCCCCGAATTAAATGGTCCATGGGGAAGCCTCGAATGTGATACCGGGATCAAAGACCTTGTCCTCGTTCCCGGTTGACATCAACAAAGGAGATGCGGGCGGATAAGTCTTGAAAGGGAGAAAGGTCCTTTCGACATACGAAAAGTATGTGAATTCAAGGTCCACGGGAGGTGGGTTGGGTAAAGTACGCACATTGTCCTCCCCCAAAGACAATAGATGCTGAGCAAGCGGCAAAGCCGTATTGTTATAAATCATAGCATAATCAATGTCACCTCCCGGGTCAAAGCACTCATCCTCCGTGATAGTGGCTAAAGGGGAGGATGAAAGGTGCTCGGGAGGGGGATTTGGGACAATATCTTCCTGCAGCAAATTATCAAAAATAATATCCCCCTCCATGTCATCGTCATCATTACCTGGTGGTATGGAGTGAATGTCGATTTCTTCCGGCAATGGGTCATTATCTTCAACGGGAGGAATAGATGGAGGCAAAGACTCGGAAAGAGGAGGAGAAGTCAACGCTTTGATTTGAGCAATAAGAAGGTGCACTTTCCGTAATCTATCTCGAAGAAGCACGTCTTCCACCTTATCCACAAGATCATGTTCATCGGTGAACTTCTCGTAAACCGGAGAGAATAAATCGTCATCACCCGCATCTCCCGGTGGAGATTGAGAAATTTCAAAAGTGAAATTCTCATAGCTTGGAGAAAAATCGTCATCATTAGGATCGACCTCTTTCGTAAGAGCAACGTCGTCCTTAGGCTCCATAGCAGTCGGTATGTCACAAACCTCATCAGCAAACACTTTATCAAGACCAACATCACTAAGCTCATTCAATGTATCACACTCCTTAGACACGTTTGGGATATTGAGAGGAGGGATGACAATTGCACTAGGACATTGAGCAGTAAGGTCATTCCAAGAAATAGTAGGCTCATCGTCATCATCATCATAATAGTATGGATACACCGGGGGAGGAGTATAAGTCTCGATATTCGATATTTGCCCCTGTCGTTGATCCTCTTGACATATCTTGATGATCCTGTTGCAAGCTTCTTGAATTTGTTGACTTTGCTTAACAAGAGTGTCCCATTGTTCGTGGGGGCTCAAATGTTCGAAGGAGGGTTGATGATCGATGGGGTGTTGTGGGGGTTCAAAGTGTTGAAAACCTGAATTATAACATGGTTATGGCTCATAGTAGTTCATCGGTTGAGAATAATTAGAAACCGGGTTTGGTTCATAATAATCCATTGGTGAAGAAAACTGAGGACACGGAGTTTGCTCATAATAATTCATAGGTTGACAATAGTAGGTATCGTGAGGACCCCCACAGTTGTTGCAAAATGGGTAAGGAGAAAGATCGGGTGCGTCTTGTGGATAGCTATTATCATTGTCATAATTGTACCCCTGTTCTTGCCCGTGATCATACGGGTATCGAACCGGGCACGACACATGCCAATGAGAATCGCTTCCACAATAGATGCACGGGGAAAGAGTAGGTGGGTTCAAAAAGGACGAATTAGTCGAGTTGCACAAAGGACAAAATCCGCATATGAATTGTGTATTGTTGATATCGTTGCCACACCGCTCACATGTACACCATTGACATGAGTCGTTCCCGTACAATCGTCTCCCGCACCCAACGCAATAGACATAAGAATCCATTAAGAAAAACAGATGAGCAAGAAGAATATTTTTGGTGCAAAACTTTGAAAAAGAAATGCCTTTTATGATTTTTCAAATGTTTTTGGATTTTTAAAAAAAATTTGGACGCGAAAAATAACGTTCAAAAGTGAACGGGTCCCAAAAGCCAACGTGTCTCTCACAGAAAACCGTAGATCCTCACGAAAAGAGCCGGCAACGGCGCCATTTAATATAATGATTTTACTCGTTGAAAAAGTTCGTTTTCTCGGTGTCTAATCGAATTGATTTCCGGTCAATTGTGTGAGATTAGTTGTTCTTGGTGAAACAAATATTTTGGTTTTGGTAAAATAAATGTGCAAGACTTAAGAATAAATGACGAATAATTGAAACTGAAACTAGTTGAAACGTAAAATGGTGCAATATATAAAACTTTAAAAGTAGATGACGAGAAATTAAATGACGTGAAATTAAAACTTAACAAAAAGTAAATTGACAATTAAATAAAAATGCAAAGCGAATTTAAAAGGAACTAAAAATAAAATGAGAAAAATTGACACTTTAACCTAAACAAAATATTAAAACAAAACAAAACATTCCATCGGAATACACCCGATCGGAATCCATAAGGATCCGATCAGAATGTACCCGATCGGAATGATGCAAGATCGGAATGAGTAAAAAGGGGGCGATCGGAATACATTAAAACAAGTCAAATCAGAATACAAAGGGGTAAGTCCAATCGGAATGTTTGAAGGCACCACGATCGGAATACAGTAAAAACATGCCAAATCGGAATAAAGGAAAACAAGTACAATCGGAATGTGGAGACTTCCACCAATCGGAATACGAAAACCCTTTTCCGATCTGGTGATCGGAAAAAGGGGGTCTGCTCGGAATAACTGATCGGAAAGGGGTTTTCCCTTTCCGATATCCTATATGATCCGAAATATAAGCAAATAAGCAAGGGGAAATAAGCTATGAAATAAGCTAATCTCTAAAACTAGAACGAATCGATAATAAAACGAACCAATAAGCACAAATAACAACTTTTCAAACTTAAAATAACAAACTTTAAAATCAAAACATAAAAAGATGAACTTAAATTTACGAAAATTTAAAAGATCAAAACTTTAAATAAGAACTTGATGAAAAAGATGATGAAAACAAGATTGAGATTAACAAGAAAGATTAATAACATGAAGATTAAGACAAGATTAAGCTTAAAAAGTAAAGGTTTGATTAAAAACAAGAAAGATAAAAGATGAAAGATTAAAGTTCTAGTGAGAGAAACTATCACTTTCTCTCACTAAAACTAAACTACTCCTACTCCTAAAACTAAAACTAAACAACCCTCCTAAATGAGTTTAGGAGGGTATTTATAGGAAATGGGGAGGTGCATGTGTTGCCTCCTCTTTCTTTCTTTCTTCACGTCTTCTCGTCTTTTAAGTTCTTTGACTTTATCGACTTTGTCTCGGGATTAATTAAACTCGTCTTATAATTTAATTATTTATTAGACTCGAGTTCTTCGGTTTTAAGTAAACTTCCGTCTTTAGACTTGTTCTTCGATAAATCTTCAGAATAGGCCTTGGACTTCCGTTCTTTTTGCACTCTTGATCTCTTGACTTCGTCTTTTGTCGTTTTATTCTATAAAAGCCTGTGAATGCCCGTGTTTTCTCCACTTTTCACCTTTTCGTCCTAAATCACAATAAAAACACAAACCACGCATAATTCCGACATTTACGACATAAAATACACGTTTTGGCTTGGTTATTATTGTAATTAAGTGGTAAAAAGATGGGTGTTTTCACACCTATCAGGGAGGTAACCAGAGAAGGACCAACGTCGCTGGTCAGCGACAGCATGGACCCACTGGAAAGTGGGTTCATAATAGAAACTAATCTGGATTTCTTATATCTATGCAGGAGTATCTGAAGAAATCTGTTTGGTATCTGGACAGCGAGTGCTCCAGACACATGACAGGGGTTAAACAATATCTGCATAGATATAAAAAGGAGTCTGGTCCTAAAGTAGTCTTTGGAGATGATTCCTCAGGGGCTACTGAGGGTTATGGCTCAGTGGATTGTAATAGAATAACCTTCACAAGGGTCGCTTATGTCAATGGACTGAAGCACAACCTAATCAGCATCAGTCAACTCTGCGATGCTGGCTTCAAAGTTCTGTTCACCAAGACCCAATCTTCAATCAAAATGATGATGTTGTTCTTATTGCACCCAGGAGAATGGATGTGTATGTCATCGATATGACATCTTATCCAGAGAGGACAACCACTTGTCTCTATGCCAAAGCATCTGATAGTGAAAATTGGCTATCGCATAAGAGACTCTCACATCTCAACTTCAAAAACATTAACAAACTGGCCAAGAATGATTTAGTAGCTGGGCTTCCCTCTCTGACCTTTACCAAAGACAGACCCTGCTCAGCGTGCGAGAAAAGGAAGCACAACTAAGCCTCATTCAAGACTAAACAATTATTCTCCATAAATAAGTCCCTCCATCTCCTTCACATGGACTTATTTGGACCAATAAAACCTCAATCCCTAAATCACAACAAATATACACTAGTCATTGTAGATGAATTCTCCAGATACACTTGGGTATTATTTCTCAAAAGAAAGAGTGATGCTGCTGAAAGAATAATGTCCTTCATCAGAGAAATTGAGAATCTCAATGACTGCAGAGTTAAGGCTATCAGAAGTGACAATGGCACTGAATTCAAGAATCATGCCATGGAAGCCTTTTGTGATGAAAAGGGAATATCACAG
Source organism: Glebionis coronaria (assembly GCA_025667525.1). Classification (NCBI taxonomy): domain Eukaryota; kingdom Viridiplantae; phylum Streptophyta; class Magnoliopsida; order Asterales; family Asteraceae; genus Glebionis; species Glebionis coronaria. The sequence goes on along the minus strand of CM046877.1, from coordinate 191,500,683 downwards.
AACTTTTCCAACCCAGGCACCCCTGAGCAAAATGGTGTCGCTGAAAGAAGAAACAGAACCCTCATAGAGGCTGCTAGAACAATGCTCAGCGAATCAAGACTTCCTAAACAATTTTGGGGTGAAGCTGTGAATACAGCTTGTCATACACAAAATAGATCCATTATTGTGAAGAGACATGGCAAGACCTCTTATGAAGTATATAGGAAGAGAGCCCCTGATGTAAGCTACTTCCATGTCTTTGGTTGCCCTGTTTTCATTCACAAGTACAGAGATCACCTGGGACAATTTGATGAAAAGTCTGATGATGGATTCTTCGTTGGTTACTCTCTCACCTCCAGAGCTTACAGAGTGTTCAACATCCGTAGACAAGAATTAGAAGAATCCATCCATGTCACCTTGAATGAAGCAGACGCTGTCATCAACCACACCAACTCAGAAGAATGTGACATTGACTTCAATGAAGTTAAATCTTATCCAGAGGATGATTTCTCACATCCCACAGAATCATCCAAGGGCGGTCACAAGGACTTCCCTTATGTTCATGAATTTGATCCTCATTCAATCTCTGACATCACTCTAGAAGTTGAAAATGCTGAACAAATCACTCCACCCACTACTGTGAATGCTGATCTTATTGAACCAATCTCTCCTCCTGATGAAGAGATTATGGATGAAGAAATAATCTGTGAAGAACCCTCAGCATTCATTGAACCTGTTTTGACTCCTGAACCCACAGAGACTCCTGATCCTCAATCCAAATGGAGTAGGAACCAAGATATTCTTCTGGTGAATATTCTTGGTGAACCCTCTGAAGGAGTCACCACCAGAGGCAAATTAAGATCTCTGGAAACCACCTCACCGACTGAATGCCTTTTCGCTGATTTTCTCTCTGAGGATGAACCCAAGAATGTGGCTGCTGCGCTTCTAGATGAAGGGTGGGTGGTTGCAATGCAAGATGAGCTTAATCAGATCAAGAGAAACAAGGTGTGGACTCTGGTAAAAGCTCCAGCTGGAAAGCAAGTGGTTGGAACTAAATGGGTCTACAGAAACAAGAGGGGTGAAGATGGCATGATTGTCAAAAACAAGGCTAGGCTTGTGGTGCTAGGATATAATCAATATGAGGGGATTGACTATGATGAAACGTTTGCACCAGTAGCCAGATTGGAAGCTATCAGAATCTTCCTAGCCTTTGCAGCTTATATGGGGTTTACTGTGTACCAGATGGATGTGAAGAGTGCTTTCCTTAATGGAAAGCTTGCAGAGGAAGTATATGTCTATCAACCCCCAGGGTTTGAAAGCAGTGAGTATCCTGACCACGTCTGCAAACTTCACAAAGCACTCTATGGGCTAAAACAAGCGCATAGAGCCTGGTATGAAACCCTATCCAAAATTTCTTACTTGAAAATAAATTTGTCAGAGGTACCATTGATCAAACCCTGTTCACTTATAGGTCCAAGGGTGATGTCATTTTAGTATAGATTTATGTGGATAATATAATTTTTGGTTCAACCAATATTACATTGAGCAAACAGTTTGCCAAATTAATGACCAAAAAATATGAAATGAGCATGATGGGGGAATTAACTTTTTTCTTGGGTTTTCAAATTAAACAGAATTCAAAAGGAATTTCCATTTGTCAAGAAAAATATGTTAAGGATTTGCTCAAGAAGTATGATCTGTCTGATTGTGCATCAGTGAAATGCCCCATGCTTCCTCCCAACAACTTGGGAGCTGATGACTCAGGGGTCTCTATTAATGAGACCTTATATAGAGGCACGATTGGGTCACTGATGTACCTCACAGCAAGCAGACCATACATACAATTTGCCACATGTCTCTGTGCTAGGTACCAAGCTAACCCCAAGGAATCCTACCTTGTAGCTGTCAAAAGAATTTTTAGGTACTTAAAAGGATCTCCCACATTGGGTCTCTGGTATCCTAATGGATCAGGCTTCGACCTCAAAGCCTACTCAGACTCTGACTACGCTGGGTGCTGTCTTGATAGAAAGAGCACCTCTGGGAGTTGTCAAATCCTTGGTGGAAAGTTAGTATGTTGGAGCGCCAAGAAATAAAACTCTGTGGCTATGTCATCAGCTGAAGCTGAATATGTTGCGGCCACTGGTTGCTGTGCTCAAGTTCTCTGGATGAAAAGTCAGCTGGCATTATGGGATCATTTATGAAAAGGTTCCCATATTTTGTGACAACACAAGTGCTATAGCCATCTCTAATAATCCGGTACTTCATTCCAGAACTAAGCATATTGACATCAGGTATCACTTTATCAGAGACCATATTTTAAAAGGTGATATTGAGCTCCATTTTATACCCACTGAATACCAGCTCGCTGATATATTCACCAAACCTCTGGCTGAGCCAAGTTTTACTAGGTTGGTTGCTGAGCTGGGTATGCTCAATATTGGTAAACAAATCTGATAAATGATCTCTGACCTCTGTCTCTGGGCATTAAAGGGAATTGAATGTAACGAGGTAGTTACATTCCAATGGGACTTAATATATTCCCATATTTAATTCAAATGATTAACCTTTATTGTCAATAACTTTCCCGCTTTCCAAGGGACAGAAATATCACATGAAGAGTCAAGGGGTCCCACTTTTCCTAAAAGGTAAATTTTTGCATTAAATGCTTTAATTGTAAAACGGCAAACCCTTTTATCAAAACCCTTGAATCACTTTTCAAAAATCACATTATCATAACTTTCACACACACACACAACTATTCATCTTCTCAAAACCTTCATTTCTTCCACACTTCAACAATGGCGTCTTCATCATCTAACACCGCTTTTACTGTTCTGGCCGCCTCGAACGTTGATTTTGGGATACACGATGGCAAAAAATTGCCTTGAACAACTGTGTAGCTCTCTTGGAAAACACAAATTCACTCTACCAACCTTTGTTCTCCTTCCTCAAAAACTCCACCATTTTTGAAGCCATAACCAGAGTACCCTCCACTTGCTACCACCAATATTTGAAGGAGTTCTGGTATAGCGCGGAAGTTGATCCAACCTCTTCTCACATCACCTTCAACCTTTCCACACATCCCCAACCTCTCACTTTTGATCTTCATACATTTGCCAAAATCATTGGACTTCCTGTCAATGAAGGCATGTCCGTTGTGCCTGCCAGCGCCACTGTGAAGAAGGCTCTTGCTACCCTTCGTCCTCATGACGACAATGATAAACCCTTCACCACACAAGGTTTCCAGACCAAATCCCTGATCAAGGTGAACTACTTCTCACCTATTTGGAGGACGCTGATGTTATATATTGTGAAATGTCTGGGTGGAAACCAGGGGTCTCATGATCAACTCAATAGAGCCCAGCAAGTTATTGCCTACAGCTTAATTTGGGGACAAGATATAGGGATCGCCCATATACTTTACTCTGACCTCATTGCTAAGCTAGAAAACAAAGGGAAGAAGAACAGACTGGCCACCATCTGCTACACAAGATATCTCTCTCTTCTCTTAGAAGACATGCTGGGTGAAGGATACACAAATGATGAACTTCTCTCTTTCTCTCCTTATCACATCACTGCTGCATCACTAAAGACCCCTCTGGAAGATGAAGTGCCTCTCAGCAGGCACATGATGCAGGTCGTTGGGTTACCGGTTGCTGATGGAGAGCCCTTGATCCCTCACAATGAGGTAGATGCTGAAAGAGCAACTGACAAGTCTCTGTTAAAGACCTCTGTGCAGTCTTCTTCTCAGCCCAAGGTGCCCAAGGAAAAGAAGAAAAAGAGGAAAGACATCCCCGTTTCCTCTGAAACCCCTTCTGTTAATCCTTCCAAGTCTAAGAAGACCAAGAAGAACCCATCCTATTCTCTGGTGGATGTGGTTGTAGAGCCTGTCGCTGACAAACAACCAGAGTCTAGCGTTTCCCAGTCAGTAGAGACGACTAAGAACCTTCTCAACGCTGATATCTCTCAGGTATTAGTTTGTCATTTTATTCTTTTGGAGGCTCACATACAATCACTCTCAACATTCTGTAGGAGAGAGTGATGAAGACTTAGGGTTTTCCTCAACCCATAGAGTGTCTGTGTCAGCACCTAGAACCTTAAGATTATCTGTACACTCTGTCTTCACATAAGGACATGATTCATTTGTGCTCATAATGCACCCCGATGATCCTTCACCCTCTGGACTGTGCTCTTGTCCATACCTACTTGAGCATGCTATAGGTCCCGACCCAGAGTCTCTGCACTTCACGCAGTCTCTGGGTCCCCTCATTGAAAAGAGTCCCAAAGAATTAATTCTTTTGGGGGGACTGAATAATCACCCTCAGTCTTCCTAGGGGCAGCGATAAAAGGCGACCATTACCTTCAAACAATTCATAACTAAAAGAGTCCCAAAGAATTTATTCTTTTGGGGGGACTGAATAATCACCCTCAGTCTTCCTAGGGGCAGCGATAAATGGCGACCTTTAACCTCCATGAATTCACAACTAAAAGAGTCCCAAGGAGCAATCCTTCAGGGGGAGCTGGATAATCACACCCAGCTATCCTAGGGGCAGCGAACGGCGACCATTCACCACATAATTTTCACAACTCAAAAGAGTCCCAAGGAGCAATCCTTATGGGGGAGCTGGATAATCACACCCAGCTATCCTAGGGGCAGCGAATGGCGACCCTTCACCATAACTATTTCACACTTAAAAGAGTCCCAAGGAGAAATCCTTAGGGGGGGCTGGATAATCACACCCAGCTTTCCTAGGGGCAGTGAATGGCGATCTATAACTTCATAATTTTTTTCACAATTGGTTACTAACAAATGTCATAACAGGCTCACAATCTTCATGAAGAACAGCAGAATGTTGAAGCCTATTCTATTGCTGGTGATGAAAATGTTGAAGTCCCCCACATAGATCTTGATGCCATGTCAGACATTGATTCCATACCAGAGGATGAGGTCTTCATTATCGAAGAGGACTTGACCATTTCAAACTATGTTGATATGGATGCTGATGATGACCAAGTTACATCAGAATTGAAACCCATCCCCTTCCCATCACTGCCCAATGTGCAAGAACTAGCTGCTAAACGGCTATTGGACCAGAGGCTCTGTGCACCAACCCCAGTTCCCTTCCCAACATTGCCAAATGTCATGGAACTAGGGGCCAAGCAACACTTAGAATATTTACAAAAGCTCAAGCCTGTCCATGTTCCTCGAATGAAAGATGTTCAGGAACTCGCTGCTGAGGCTCTCTGGATTAAGAGGGGTGACATCAGTAACACAAAGCCCAAAGTCACAAATGATGTCATCCTCTCTGAACTGCAAACCCTAACCCACGCTACTGAGGAGCTCACCACAACACTAGAGACTTCACTAACTTCATATGTAGTCCTCTATGTCTACCTTACTTTCGCAACTACTGGGGAGTGCCTTGCAAGCTCACCTCCCAACTGTTATTAACCAGAGCCTCCAACAATACATACCATCTGTCCTCTCATCAGCTGTCAAAGCAAATGTTGCAGCTATAGCTAAGGCGTCTGAGCCTTCACGAACTCTTCTTCAAGAGCTGTTGCAAGAGGAACTTAAGAAAATCTGCCTATTTGTTCATCAAGAATTCAAGAAGTTCCTTAGTCCTGGTTCAGGCACAGCTACTACCGGCGCTATGCCTGAGGGGGAGAATTCAGCAACCTCCACCTCCGAAGAAGAAGAAGACACTGCCTCACCTAAGGGGGAGCAGTCACTCAAACACCCAAAACCCTCAACAGTGATTCCTACACCACAACCTCTTAGATCCTTCAACCCCAGCACTGATGCAATAAAGGATAAGGGTAAAGGAATTGCTATTGAACAGCCTGAAATAACCCTGCACTCCCTATAAGAAGAAGGTGGATCTATAGCAAGGCTCTCCAGAGACTCTAACCTAAACAAATTCAAGAGTGCTGATGAACCATCACTCACACCAGAGCAGGCAAAAGCTCAAATCTTAGAACACCAAAGGCTGGCAAACATCAGAGCGGCTGAACTCAAAAGCAAAGAAGCTCTGAACAAACTCTCTCCTGCTGTAAAGGAAGCTCAGCTGGTGAAGCTCAAAGAATTGGAGGTTAAAAGGAGCAACCTTCTAAAGGAATATGAAAGACTTGTAAACCAGAGAGCTGAACCTGGTCAAATCACCAAGTATACATGTTACACTGACAAGGACAAAAAGGTGGTGATGACCCTTTACAGAGAGAACCAACTAACCAACTATAAAGTCTTCAGTGACTTTAAACTCAGAGATCTGGGCCTCTCTGAATGGTTAGAAATGCTGGTTCTTGCCCAAAAGAAGACTGGGCCTGGTGCTGCCCAAATGATGAAGAATATTTAAGCAAAGCTTAATTGGGTAAGAGACACGGCAAATAAGCTGAAGGTACCCCTGCCTCCTCAACTTTCACAACAACAACCTTCTCAAGGACCAAGAAAAAGGAAAACCCAAATGGGGCCTTTGGTGGAGAAGTTGGTTACTAAAAACATTGTGGTTGATGGGATGCACAGAAACTTGGTTCTGCCCAAAGAGATCACCAAACCAGTAGGGGGCCAAGTATGCTCAGAACCAGAGACATGGATGGTCTTTATGAATGGTAATTGTGAGTATTGCTTTCAACGAATGAATGAACTACATCTGGCATCAACATCCAGCTTATCAGACTCAAACAGGGCATCCTAAGGAATTGCAAAGCAGCTGAGGATTTTGAGTTTGAAGTTGAACTTGTCATCAACTCTAGGAGTGACAAGGTTGAAGCCCAGAGAATCTATGATCAAGGCCTCGATCGCTGAAGAACCTTTTACTTTTTGTTTATGTTTACACCTCTGGGTGTTCTTGTAATAGACTAGGTTCTTTATGTTTAATAAAACTTTGAGGTATGTTTGTTAAATTATGTGTAAGAAGAAGCTATGTACTCACTTACAATAATTTTAGACTTGGTATAATTTATAAACAAATAGGGGGAGATTGTTGGGCCAATGAAGTTTTAACTATGGCCCAGTCTAGATTTGTTTAATTAGACTAAGTGTTTGCTGATCGCTGAGAGGACCAGCGACAGAGACTAGACCAGTGGAAGGCAAAGCCTCAGCTGGCACACCAGGAACATTCAAGTCAAAGACAACGTCAGAGAAGTCGAAGATAATCTGAAGTCAGACTCGCCAGCGATTATGGATAGCTGGGATGTTGAAGGAATGTACTGGTGTTCAAGGATCTCTGAGTTGACAACACTCAGAGATCACTTAAGAACCCAAGAAGTCTGGGATAAGCAAAGCTTACCCAATTCTTTATAGTTTAGGCGGGAGAATCTACCAAGTGTTTTGAGCGGGACAAAACAAGAGATCAAGATAAAGCCTAGTACGACGTAGTGGGACAAAAGGTGAACAGTTGGCAGAACTGTTCACCTAAAGTTGGTTACAGGTATGTCTCGATTTAGACATGCATTTAATACGTTGTACTCTTCCATTTAGAAGGTGACACGTATCAACTACTCCCACTAAGGAAGCAACCTCGTACACTATAAATAGGAGTGAGAAGGAAGAATTAACCCAACCCTTGTGCTTGGATAATTTATCTAAGTTAATTCTCTCCTTGGAACCGCTGAGCCCTCAGCTGTCTACCAGCGTCTCATTGGTTCCCTTGTAAACTTGAGTCTCGAATCTAGTTTACTTGTTTCTAGGGTTCATATCTTATTGTCATTCAACGAGTGTATTCATAGCACTTTGTAATACTTTGTTTATAATACTTAATAAAGCATTACGCGTTTGAAAAGTATTTCATTGTGTTTCGTGGTTACAAGAGTTATAGTTTATCAACAGTTGTCATATTAAGGGACTTTCATTAAGGATACGATTATGTCGGTGTTTTACAATTCACCCTCTCTAAAAAGAAAATTCGTCCTCGAATTAGAGGTAATTTAAGCTGGTGAAATTTATCTAAGCTGAACGACACATAGACTGAAAGGATATGAAAACTGAAAGACATGTAAGCTGAAAGACATGTAACTGAAAGACATACCCGAATCAAAACCGTAAGTGAGGATAATAAGTCCGTATAGACTCCTCTATTTCCCAAGTGGCCTGATAACTAGGTTTTTACCTAATTAAAAATTAAGATGAAAGTTCGTGTTCTCGGTATCTTAACGAATTGATCTAGGCTCTCTATGTGTGACTCAGTTGATCTTTGGTGAAAAAGAATATTTTTGGTTGTTTTTAATTAAAGGTGCAAAACAATTAAAGTGAAGGTGCAAGTATTTAAAAACATGACTAAAATTAAAGGGCGCTAAAGTAAATGACGTAAACTTAAATCTATCTAAGGCAAACTTAAAATGCGACTAAAACTAAGGCAAATCTGAAATAAAACTAAGGCAAATAATCTTAAAGTGCAATTAAATAATAGGCAGGAAAAAATGAAGCTTGAAAATAAAAATCAAAGATAAAAGCTAATAAGAACCTGAATACAGCTCATTCGGAATTATCCTTCGTTTGGAACAATCACTCGTCCGGAATGTCACCTTCGGTTGAAATGATTCTTCTTCGCTTGGATTATTGCCAAAATCCTTGATCCGGAACTAATTGATCTGAATATGTCACTTATCCAAAACAATCCTTCGTTCGGAACTTTGCTGATTCGGAACTTATGATTAACCCTTGATTCGGAAGTTTCCGAATGAACCTCCTTGATTCGGAAGTTTAAAACTTCCGAATGAACAAACACTGACCCGGAACTAGCCCCTTGATTCGGAAGTTTATTCGGAACTTTTAAGTTCCGAATGAACAGCCTTGGTCCGGAAGTTTATGACTTCCGAATGAAAAGCCTTGATTCGGAACTTGGTCCTTGATTCGGAACTTTGAGTTGATTCGGAACTTTTGAGAAGTTCCGGATGAAACCCTTGGTTCGGAACTTTGAAGTTCCGAATGAATACTCTTGACTCGGAAGTTTTCACTTCGTCCGGAACTTTGAAAGTTCCGGATGAACAAGTTTGGGTCGGAAGTTTTGTTGAGTTAAAAATCTTCCGGATGAAACCTTTATTCGGAACTTTGGAAGTTCCGAATGAACACTTTCCCTCCTTCTTGATTCGGAAGTTTTCACCTGGAAAGATCAGTAACAAAACAACTTCCCCGAAGAACAAGGGATACAGTAACAGCAGATATAAATACAAATTAACCAAAATAAACACAAACGATTAATCTAACAGTACGAATCAACAAATAAACATCAACAAACAGTTAAAAACAAGAAATCAAACAACTTTAACCATAATAATCAAAAACCAATTTGGATCAAAATAAAAGCATGAGCATGAACATAAACATAAACACAACAAATCAAAGATAAAGAAAGGTAGATGATAGATTAACAAAATAAAGTAAAGATTTGACAAGAATTAAAATGAAAACTTACTTGGAATTAAATGGTAATTAAGGTGCATAATATGAATTTAAATTGACAAGATATGTAAATGACAAGATAAGTAAATGGTGGAAGGTCTAATTGTCACTATTAGCCAACAAGAATGAAATGATAAACATCCTAATCTATTTATAGGGGAGGATTAAGGAAGCTTCCTCCCCTCCTTCATTTCTTGTTAATTGCAAGATTAAGCCCATTTTCTTCTTAATTCTTCATTAATTGCACCATTAGTCCTTTTATTCTAATCTTCTCAAAACTAGGACTTAAAGGACTTTTGGCTTCGGGATTTCTTTGAACTCGTCTTTAATTTCTTCAATAAAATAGACTTGAATTCTTCGGCTTTTGATAAACTTCCGTCTTTTGACTTTTTCTTCGATAAATCTTCAGAATTGGTCGTGGACTTCCGTTCTTTTTGCACTTTTGACTTCTTGACTTCGTCTTTCATCCCTTTCTTCAATAAAAGTCCGTAAATGCCCGTGAATGTCCGTGTTTTCTCCACTTTTCACCTTTTCGTCCTAAATCACAACAAAAACACAAACCACGCATAATTCCGACATAAAAGACATAAAATACACGTTTTGGTCCGGTTATTATTGTAATTAAGTGGTAGAAAAGATGGGTGTTTACACACCTATCAAATCCCCTAAACTTGACCATTGCAATGTCCTCATGCAATGCATTAGTTACAAAGCAATATTTCACTTTCCATCATAATTAATCCACGTTGGCCTTTATTAAAGAGATAGAAAATCAAAGACATACAAAATAAAGAAATCCAAAGCATACCTTGGGTTTTGAAAATGTCATGAATAATCATCATCCTCAAGTTTTCACTTTCTCCAAACCAAGCTTAAAAACGAGATCATTGTTATTATAAGTTAGTAAACTAACACGAACTCATGTGGGCCAATTATTCACTTAGACTCCCTTATTCCTAGGGGTATCTCTTATATTTTATTATTTGTCTTGAATGATCACAAGGATGCATTTTTGACTTATTTCGGTAGTTATTAAGTCTGAAAATAAAGTGAACGATTTAATCAATAGTTAGCTAAAGGACCAAATCTTTTAAAACTGCTTCTCGGGACCTCATAAAGTTCATATCTTGGCATAACTCGCTTCTCGATTTGAGACCTTTCTCGGACCGATATTTGGCAGCGACTTCATACTTCAAACCTTGAGAGACGTTCATGAAATTATGGTCTTCTCTTCATAATGGAATTTCTTCGCTTGAAGTTTTGAGAGATTCATACTTGGACCACGACTTCTTCATTTTTCTCCAATCTTTATTTTGGACTTTGATATACAACGATCCGCCTCCTTTTACGACTTGGATCTATTTATCCTCATACCTTGTTAGGGTCTTTTCGGATACACTTCTCCATGACTTTTGGGGAGTATTTGCTTTTCGTCGTGTGTCTCGATCCTTTATATTGATTTTCGATAAATGATTCTTCACATCACTTTGGATCTTTAGCAACAAAATATAGCCCTCATGCCTTGTTAGGGCCTTTTCGGACTCGCCAATCTTCGTGTCCCGCTTCAATAAGTTATGCCTTGGCTATGAACTCTATACCGAGCAACTTTTAAACGATCTGGGGCTAGAAGCTAAGTAACTTTTCAAATCGTACAACCTTATTTATTAGCAGATAAATTTATTAGCAAGCGATGGGAGAATAGGCTTATAATTAACTCACATAAATTCACGAAAGAATACCGAACTTATAATTGGCTCTATCATCTCTCGTTCTCCACAGTTTAAAATCTCAAGTAATGAGACTCGTGGATACTTAGCCTATTAAATCAAAGTTTTGGGTTTTCGAGTCGCCTATAGGATCTTGCAAATTCTTGGACTTTTTCAAGTTTAGAAATCGCATTTTAAAGTTCCCTTGATAAACGACTCTCTAGGATCAATTATAGGAACTTGCGAAAAGTTCTTGTTCTTAACCCGTGAGAGTTAAGACTTTCGCGTTTTATAGCTCCCTATATAAAAGCCTAGCAAAACTTGACTTAAACACGTTAAGGATACTAGCTAGAGTAAACTCGGGTTGAGTCAAAAGATTCACAACGTTTGAAAACTAAAACCACTTATTAAACATTTATTCTAGTAAGGAAAGAAAATAACTATACAATGGGAAAAACTAATAGGCCAAAATAGATCAAAAATTTTGAAAAATGTCGAAAAATTGATTTTCCGGTTAAAATGAGGACAAATACAAGGAAAAGACCACTTAACTTCGATAGAAGTCCCCCTACACTTAAGATAAACATTGTCCTCAATGTTTAAGCATGTGGGAGTAAACTCCCCTACACTTAGGACATTGTGCACGTTGTTTAAATCTCGCTAAGGAAAAGACAACTAAAGAGATTCCTATTTTAATATTGAGAAAATATAAAATAGTGAATCAAAAAGAGTTTAGGATAGAACCGGGAAGAAGTAGAATACGGAATCACGGGTCGGCAAGAATCATCAAGAGTGGATCATTGAAGCTCGAATCCCTGATTAAGATGTGAGGAGAGGAAATAGCAAACCAAAGGGTCCCCCCTACACTTATGATAAAGAAAGCGAAAAGATAGATGCATGGGTTGCCTCCCAAGAAGCGCTTGGTTTTTGTTAACCGAGTCGTTAGCCTGACTCGACCTTGATCATCAACGGGAGTAGCATGAAACAAATCCACCAGGATCAAAGACATAGTTTTCATCCATCAATAAGCAAGAGCTTAAGGCGAACAAGGCAAGCCAAAAGAGAAGTGGCAGGGTTCCCTTAAGCAGCGATGGAGCATGGTGGAAGCAAGGTTGAAGTGGTGCAAGCATGTCTTCAATGGTTCCAAAGATTTTTCCTTTTATTTCATCAGGTGGATACTGAGATGGCTTAAAGACTTCAATACCGGGGTCGAACACCTTTTCCTTCAAGGGAAAATAGCACTCAGGCTCAGCCGAGTGTGAAGAAGATCCGCAAAGAAGCACAACCTCGTCCTCAGCAGGGGGACAAAGAGGTGTCAAATCATAAGTGAAACGGACTTCGGTGTCGATCGGTTTCTTCTCCTTTGACAGAATGTGCTTCAAATCCAAAGTAGGATCAAGTCGATAATCTTCAAAGTCATAAGGAGGAGCATCACTCTCATGAGGGAAGTACGTGTTGAGAAATTCAGAGAAATCTTCCTCAAATGAATAATCGTCCAAAGTAGGATCGAGTGATGGAGGATCTTCATCATGTGAAGAATCGCTCGAAAGAGTATCAGCCTCATCGAAATCATCGAAAGTGGGCAGCTCGGGATACTCAGAAGTACAAACAAAATCATCCGTATTTGAGCTAGAATCATTATCGTCATAAGCATCGAAGATCGGTGGCGAATCATAAATGGGAGAAGCGTCCAAAGTAGGGAGAGAATCATCCACATTATCTTCAAAGAGTGGATTATCAGTGGAAGACTCGAATAGAGGATTGTCATAGACGACAAAATCATCGAGCACATTTATCATATTCACTGATTCTCGGCCTCCAAAGGATTTGCTTGTAAGCTTCCCCATTTTATAAACTTTTGAATCATCCCCGACTCGTAAGATTAACTCACCTTCGGCCACATCTACTAAAGCTCGTCCGGTTCTCAAGAATGGCCGACCAAGTATTAAAGGAATACGAGGGTCCATTTCATAATCAACTACGACAAAATCGACCGGGAAAGTAAATGTGCCAACTTTGATAAACACGTCTTCGGCTATACCAACGGGGTAAGCGAGAGTGCGATTTGCAAGTTCGAGAGTCATCTTTGTTGGAATGAGGTCGGGTAATGATAGTGTTTTCCAAACACTCAGTGGCATCAAATTAATACTAGCCCCGAGATCAGCAAGGGCAGTAAATTCTTCAGTTTTGTTGAACACGCAAGGCAACACGAAACGACCGGGATCTCCAAGTTTTTCCGGAAGTTCTCTAAGAAGGACTGCAGAGCAGTTTTCATTTAAGCGTGTGTTGGCGAGTTCAATCAGCTTCTCCTTCTTGCTAAGCAATTCCTTGAATGCTTTGACAAATTTCGGCATGTGGCAAAGTGCTTCAACAAGGCTAATGTTGATGGTCATTTTAGAGAGCATATCCACATATTTCGATACTTGACAGTCATTCTTGGTTAGCTCGTTGGTCTTGCCTATGCGAGAAGGGTATGGGATTCTAGGTTGATAAGGGTTAGGTGAAGGTGTAGTTGGTGAAGGTTGTGATGTTGAAGGGTCCTTCCGAGATACATCGTCATGACGAGGCGGAGACGATAATGGTGTACTAACACTAGGTGTAGGAGGAGTAGGGATATATGGTGGTGGAGGAGGTGTAGATGATGGTGGTGGGTCAGGTGGATTGACAATGGTAATTCCACTACGCGTAGTTATAGCACTCACATTAGCTCGCGGATTGGTGACGGTGTTTGAATGTAGAGAACCCGAAGAAGAAGGTTGAGCTTCGGGCAAGAAACTAGTCAATAGAGTCTTTAAATCAGTCGTTTGAGTGATGAAGAGAGATTGGATATTATCACGAACCTCGGTTCTGATGTCATTACCTTGCTTCAGGATATCTCCTTTCAAATTGATTATTTGGCTCTGTAGATTCTTGATTTGCTCACCTTGAGTTCTCATGATGGCATCAACATCGGTGTTTATGGGTGGGTGTTGTTGGGTGGGTGGTTGATAAGGGTTAGAAGCTCTTGGTGGGATTTGGTTGCTTCTATTGTAGTTGTTGGCGGGGTTTTGGTTTTGAGGAGAAAAACCGGGTGAAAGGTAGTTGTTAGATCGGTAGCTCAACAGATTTCTATCCCCTTGTTGTCTAGCTTGGTAATTTTCCGGTGAATAATTACCGTAAGCTGCATACACATTTTCCGGATTTCCTTGTGTCGAAGGACAATCGGTGTATGAGTGAGGACCGCCACATGTTTCACAAGGATTAGCAACCGCTTTAACTTGTTGTTGTTGTTGGTTTGAAGCGAGAAGCGTAATACTTTTGCTCATTTCAGCCATCATGCGGGTGAGTTCGGTCATCTTAGGGTTTGCTGAGGTAGAGGAAACATTGACTCTCGGGTTGTTCCTAGAAGAAGCAGAGGAATCCCAGTTCTTGTGGTGAGTAGTCATGTTCTCAATTAACTCTCTACACTCCTCGGGTCTCCTTTTCATGAATGTGCCACCGGCGGCTGCATTGATCGTATCACGATCTCGAAAAGTCAAACCGTTGTAGAAAGTATCAATTAGGGTCACAGGGAGCATGTTGTGGTTTGGACATCTATCGATCAAGACATTATATCTCTCCCAAGCGTCAAAAAGGGATTCATCAGGGTCTTGCATGAAACCGCTGATCTGATTGCGAAGGCTTGTGACCATGGATGGTGGAAAGTAGCGCGACAAAAAGCGTTGAGTCATATCATCCCAAGTGTGAATAGAATTCTTCGGGAGACGATCAAACCATTTCTCGGCATGATGCGATAAAGTATGTGGGAAGAGTTGTAGGCGAAGTACATCCATTGTGGCCCCAGGCAACTTCATGCTTTGGGTGATTGTAATGAACTTGTCGAGGTGTTTGTTGGCATCATCATCAGGCAATCCTCTAAATGGGTTTGTTTGTACTTGCTGAATCATGTGGTGCTTCAACGAAAACTCAGGAGCGTTGATTTGCATCGGCGCAATCGGTCCTCCTCGTCCAAACATTGTTGGTTGACAAAGTTCCTCCATGGTCCGAAGATCGGGATGTGGAAGAGCATTGTTGTTATTATTATTATTGAGGTGTGGTGGAATGTTGTTGTTGTTAACACCTGCCATATCTAAATCTTCTTGAGGCTCGGGCTCTTGATAATTAGAAGATCTAGTACGCATACACCTGAAAATGCAAAAGAAAAAGAAACCAAACGCAAAGACAATATATATACACAATAAAAATAAAATCTTTTTGGATTTTTGAAATTTTTAATTTTTATGGTTTTTTGAATTTTTTTATACAAGAAAAGTAACGTTCACAAGTGAGCGGATCCCAAAAAGCAACGTGTCTCTCACAGAAAACTGTTGATCTTAACGAAAAGAGCCGGCAGCGGCGCCATTTGATAACTAGGTTTTTACCTAATTAAAAATTAAGATGAAAGTTCGTGTTCTTGGTATCTTAACGAATTGATCTAGGCTCTCTATGTGTGACTCAGTTGATCTTTGGTGAAAAAGAATATTTTTGGTTGTTTTTAATTAAAGGTGCAAAACAATTAAAGTGAAGGTGCAAGTATTTAAAAACGTGACTAAAATTAAAGGGCGCTAAAGTAAATGACGTAAACTTAAATCTATCTAAGGCAAACTTAAAATGCGACTAAAACTAAGGCAAATCTGAAATAAAACTAAGGCAAATAATCTTAAAGTGCAATTAAATAAAAGGCAGGAAAAAATGAAGCTTGAAAATAAAAATCAAAGATAAAAGCTAATAAGAACCTGAATACAGCTCATTCGGAATTATCCTTCGTTTGGAACAATCACTCGTCCGGAATGTCACCTTCGGTTGAAATGATTCTTCTTCGCTTGGATTATTGCCAAAATCCTTCATCCGGAACTAATTGATCTGAATATGTCACTTATCCAAAACAATCCTTCGTTCGGAACTTTGCTGATTCGGAACTTATGATTAACCCTTGATTCGGAAGTTTCCGAATGAACATCCTTGATTCGGAAGTTTAAAACTTCCGAATGAACAAACACTGACCCGGAACTAGCCCCTTGATTCGGAAGTTTATTCGGAACTTTTAAGTTCCGAATGAACAGCCTTGGTCCGGAAGTTTATGACTTCCGAATGAAAAGCCTTGATTCGGAACTTGGTCCTTGATTCGGAACTTTGAGTTGATTCGGAACTTTTGAGAAGTTCCGGATGAAACCCTTGGTTCGGAACTTTGGAGTTCCGAATGAATACTCTTGACTCGGAAGTTTTCACTTCGTCCGGAACTTTGAAAGTTCCGGATGAACAAGTTTGGGTCGGAAGTTTTGTTGAGTTAAAAATCTTCCGGATGAAACCTTTATTCGGAACTTTGGAAGTTCCGAATGAACACTTTCCCTCCTTCTTGATTCGGAAGTTTTCACCTGGAAAGATCAGTAACAAAACAACTTCCCCGAAGAACAAGGGATACAGTAACAGCAGATATAAATACAAATTAACCAAAATAAACACAAACGATTAATCTAACAGTACGAAACAACAAATAAACATCAACAAACAGTTAAAAACAAGAAATCAAACAACTTTAACCACAATAATCAAAAACCAATTTGGATCAAAATAAAAGCATGAGCATGAACATAAACATAAACACAACAAATCAAAGATAAAGAAAGGTAGATGATAGATTAACAAAATAAAGTAAAGATTTGACAAGAATTAAAATGAAAACTTACTTGGAATTAAATGGTAATTAAGGTGCATAACATGAATTTAAATTGACAAGATATGTAAATGACAAGATAAGTAAATGGTGGAAGGTCTAATTGTCACTATTAGCCAACAAGAATGAAATGATAAACATCCTAATCTATTTATAGGGGAGGATTAAGGAAGCTTCCTCCCCTCCTTCATTTCTTGTTAATTGCAAGATTAAGCCCCTTTTCTTCTTAATTCTTCATTAATTGCACCATTAGTCCTTTTCTTCTAATCTTCTCAAAACTAGGACTTAAAGGACTTTTAGCTTTGGGATTTCTTTGAACTCGTCTTTAATTTCTTCAATAAAATAGACTTGAATTCTTCGGCTTTTGATAAACTTCCGTCTTTTGACTTTTTCTTCGATAAATCTTCAGAATTGGTCGTGGACTTCCGTTCTTTTTGCACTTTTGACTTTTTGACTTCGTCTTTCATCCCTTTCTTCAATAAAAGTCCGTAAATGCCCGTGAATGTCCGTGTTTTCTCCACTTTTCACCTTTTCGTCCTAAATCACAACAAAAACATAAACCACGCATAATTCCGACATAAAAGACATAAAATACACGTTTTGGTCCGGTTATTATTGTAATTAAGTGGTAGAAAAGATGGGTGTTTACACACCTATCATGGCCTCCCGCTCGGTATGGTTCCTCCACAGGATCTTGAAGAAAGGAATGGTTTTCCTTCTCATAACTTGATCCTGGCGATCTAAGACTACTTCAGGTTCTTCAATATAAGATAGGTCCTCCCGAATCTGATCGAGTGGGTAATTAACTTTGTGAAGCTCATGACAGTTGTACCCTCTGAGTAGTGATACATGGAACACGTTATGAACGTGTGCAAGCTGAGGCGGTAACGCCAACCGATAGGATACCTCACCGACACGTTCGAGGATTTCGAACGGTCTGATGTAGCGAGGGCTGAGCTTGCCCTTGAGGCCAAAATGTCTGACCTCGCGTGTTGGTGATACTTTGAGGAATACACGATCCCCAGTCTGAAATGATAGATCTTTGCGATGCTTGTCAGCGTAACTTTTCTGGCGAGTACGCGCTTCTTGCAGATTTGCCCTGGCAATGGCGACCTTTTCATTGGCCAGCTCTATTAATTCTGGTCCCTCAATCAAACGTTCTCCAACCTGATCCCAACAAATAGGGGCAGAACACTTCCTGCCGTATAACATCTCGAAGGGAGCACGCTTGATACTGGCATGCCAACTATTGTTGTAGGCAAACTCGACCAAGCAAATATAGTCATCCCAATGTCCTATCTATTCTAATGCACAGGAGCGTAGCATGTCCTCCAAAGTCTGGATGGTACGCTCTGACTGACCGTCCGTCTGCGGATGGAAAGTTGTGCTGAGCTTGAGCTTAGTTCCCAAGCTTTATGCAAACCTCCCCAGAAGTGAGAAGTGAAACGTGGATCCCTGTCTAATATAACTTCTGAAGGTGTACCGTGTAATCGTACAGTTTCCTTTGTGAATAGATCTGCTAGTTTACTGACTGCGAAATCTTTACGGATAGGGATGAAGTGTGCTGATTTGGTCAAACGATCGACAATAACCCAGATCGCATCATGTCTCCTCTGAGTTTGTGGTAATCCGGTGACAAAATCCATAGAGATCTTGTCCCATTTCCACATTGGAATATCTAATGGCTGAAGCAGACCGCTGGTACGCTGATGTTCTATCTTAACCTGCTGGTAGGTTAGACATTTAGAAACAAAAGTGACGACATCCTGTTTCATCCCGCTCCACCAGAAATGCTGCTTAAGATCGTGGTACATCTTAGTAGAAACTGGATGGATAGAAAACGGAGAGCTGTGAGCCTCAGTCATTAAGGCTTCTCTGAGAGTAAGGTCTTCTGGAACGCAGAGTTTGGTACCCTGCCATACGATACCATCATCATCGATACGAAATTCAGTCTGCTGGTCAATATTCTGGACAATCGCCCAGATTTCACCATCATCCTTTTGTGCGGCTTTAATCCGAGAGAGTAAATCTGGTTCCACTCTCAGACTAGCCCAGTAGCCTCTATGTCCGCGTACTAAGAGCTCAATATCATACCGCTCTCAGTCCTGAATAACTTCCTCCTGAACCTTTATGCCATTTATCATTCCCGACTTTCTGCTAAGGGAATTTTCTACTACATTCGATTTTCCTGGGTGATACTAAATATTAGTGTCATAGTCTTTCAGCAGTTCCAACCATCGCCTCTGTCTCATGTTCAACTCTCGCTGTGTAAATATGTATTTGAGACTTTTGTGATCAGTGAAGATATCACATGACTCACCGTATAAATAATGCCTCCAGATTTTGAGGGCGAAAAGGACTGCTGCGAGCTCCAGATATGCGTAGGATAATTCTTCTCATACGGTTTTAGCTGACGTGAACCATAGGCAATGACTTTCCCATGCTGCATAAGTACACAGCCCAAGCCTTTTCCTGAAGCGTCACTGTAAATTTGATAACCACCTATACCAGATGGAAGAGTAAGGATCGGCGTTGAAATTAAACAATGTTTGAGTTCCTCGAAACTCTTTTCTCTCTCCTCGGTCCATATAAACTTTTCCCCTTTACGCATAAGTTTGTCAACGGTAATGCCAAACGTGAGAAATTCTCTACAAATTTACGGTAATATCCCGCTAACCCAAGAAAACTAAGGACTTCAGTGGCCGATGTCGGTCTCGGCCATTTAGTGATGGTCTCAACCTTTGCAGGATCCATGGTGATCCCCTCTACAGAAACAATATGGCCTAGAAACGCCACCTTATTCAGCCAGAACTCACACTTAGAAAATTTAGCATAAAGCTTATCTCGTCGGAGAATCTGCAAAACTGTACGGAGATGATCCTCATGCTCCTCTTTGGACTTAGAGAAAATAAGGATATCGTCAATAAATACAATCACAAACTTGTCTAGGAATTCGTGGAAGACTCGATTCATCAAGTCCATGAATACTGTTGGCGCATTTGTGAGACCGAATGGCATGACACCAAACTCGTAATGACCATACCTCGTGCGAAAAGCAGTCTTGGATATATCCTGCTCTTTACACGCAGCTGGTGATATTCTGATCGTAAATCAATTTTTGAGAAGTGCTTGGCACCCTGAAGCTGATCAAATAAATAATCAATACGAGGAAGTGGGTAACGGTTACGAATATTGAGCTTATTCAGCTCGCGGTAGTCGATACACAGTCGCATACTGCCATCCTTCTTTTTGACAAACAAAATAGGCGCGCCCCATGGTGAATAAAGACGCGAATAAGTTAACTAATATTCGTTTATTTTATTTATCATATCTTTACTTAATTATTTTATTTATTCTTGTATTACTGTTAGTATACAAACTGATAAGTCTAAATATTCTAATATTTATGATTAACGTATTTCTGTTCTATTATTAATTACGGTATAACACGTATTCTGACGTTATAATATTTCTATATTTAGTAACCTGCTAATAATAGAAAGTTTCATAAATTAGAACATTTCCAAAATGAATAAAATCATTAATAAAATTATACCCTTTTAATTTTATAAAACTAATTTAATATAATAAGTTAATTTACTAATTAAATCATTTTAAACATTTATTTATAAAAGTGATAAAATAAGGTATAATTAAGTCTTCGTATAGTCTAACCCGAGCCTACCGAGATACCCAATTCTCGGTCGCACAAAAACAAGCCAACAAAAATATAAAATCCGAAACTGGATTAGCGACATAAATTTCTGTCGCTAACTATTGCTAACTATCGCTAAAAGGTTGTGGTCAAAACTGTCCCAAATCTAGCATGACAACTGCGACAGAAAATTCCGTCGCTAAATTGTCACTAATTCCAGAGTTAAACCTTATTTTTTATGTTAATATTTACCCATTGCTCCTTATCATATTCCCACCGTTCTTGTGTATTTCCTACTGCTTAACACAGCCAAACACCCCCTTAAATAAATTTTTACCCCCGATGGGGTTTGTTTGGCTGCGATGGCTGAACACAGCCCATGTCGCCCATATGTGTGTCACGGCTGGGCAGAGAGGAAGGGTCACCGAGACCTCTTCGTCACAGTTTCATAAACCACCACAAAACCGATACCCCTTTAATCATAAAACCCCTTGCATGGGGTGGTTTGTTCGCGGCTGGCCAAAAGGAAGCACCACCGAGACCTTGTGTCTCGGCTGGCATCAACTCACACCACCAAGACATGGTGGTGTCTTGGTTTTCGTGCATCCATCCAACCCGACACCCTTATAATGATTGACTGATTTCCTTTTCTTTTATTATTATATGTTCGAAAAGATTCAAATAAAATAAGCGGGAGAATAAGATGATTACTATCACTATGGTTAAGAACTATGGCTGAAATACACGAATCAAAGACAAGATCAAACCCCGAAACCCCTTTTTATTTCTTCTCTATCCGGCGGCACAACAAGGGTTACCAAACCCTAGTTTTTCTTTTTGTTTTGTAAAAATGAAATGGGAACAATCTTGTTTCCTGTGTTTTGTTATTAAAACGGACCGGGCCTACAAGCCCATTTTCTTTCCTTGTTATTTAAAACCGCCAGCCCCTTTTTCTATAAGTGGGGTTTCCATTTTGCTTTTAGACACTTTATATTTATCGTGTAAACTTGTCTTAGTTCCCGTGTTTTAAAATTCTGAAACGTAATAATTCTTTTCTATATCATAAGTAATGCACACGTAATATTTCCTGAAACTTAATTTCTGAAACCTAATAATAATTCCTGAATAATTATTATTTATAAAATTTAACTGAAGCTGAGCGTGCGTATTTAATACTCGGAGATTCTTAAATACGGGTTTTACACTATTGTGTTATAGGCGTGCAGTACATTTTTTTTCTTAAGGTAGCTTACGCCCGAGTTGCAATGTGCATCGAATGGATCAATAGGGAGATCATGCAGTCCATTGTTCTAGTAAAGTGGGCGTAAAGTTTAGACATAATTTGATGCGGGATATTTGTAAAACCCGCATATAAATGCCATGAACAGTACTCTACGTAAACATACGAACCAATTAAAACTTTCCATTTATGTCATGTGCACGTGTCACGAACATTAAATTCAGAAACTACGTACGTGTTAGTGCACGGTAATTATTAAGTACGTGATAATACACGATAATTATTAAGTATAATAATTATAATCACGAACATTTATGAACATGATAATTATTACGTATAATAATTATAACACGACTATTAGAACACGATATATATACGTAGTATATGTAACACGAACATTTAAGCGTGAACTAGAACGAATAATAAACACGGATACACACGAGTATTAGCTTAAACATAAAAGGCTCGGGTTTGCCCTTTGGGCCTTATGTTTCCGCGGACAAGGGAGACAAGGAGGGAGGCCAAGCCCATTTTTGGTTTAGCTAAAGGAAACTAAAAGCACAGAGTTTATCATAACATAATTTTACAGAAAAATTAAAACCCTATCCCTCTTCCTCCTTGTTGCCGCCGACCATCAAAGAACACCAAGGATGTTGTGGGTTTTGATCTTTGATTTTGGTATTAACGTGTTAGTGTTCTTAATCCTCATTCATTCACGCATTCGGTAACACCTTAACCTTAATCTTTTCATTCATGTTATTTAAATCATGATCACATGTTATTAAATCGTTAAAAACAAGAATCAAGAACATGTAAGACTAATTAATAAACAAGAAAAGGTGGGTTTTGGTGGGGTTTTGTTCGGCCGACACACGAACCGAGAGCCATGAGGCTCTCGGTGGTCTTTTCAGCACCACCAGCCAAGACCTTAAGTTCTCGGTGTGGTCTTGGTTATTCGGCCGCAAGGGAAAAAGAACCCCGACTCGAGTGGGGGTAGCGTTTGGTTTTGGTTTAGTGTCAACCGAGACCCTACAAGGTCTCGGTGGGACTCGTTTGTAGTGGGAACCCCGGCTTGAGTCGGGGTGTGTTTGGTTCGAACAGTGGCTAGCCGAGCCACGTCAGTGGCAACCACCGACTACAGCCGGTGGTAAATTTGTTCGGACAGTGGCAACCGCCTAGGCCGGGTAGCCACTGTCGGGTCGGTTTGGTTCGGCTTACATGGTTCGGCTTATATTAAAACTCGGGTACGGGTTCTGTAGAATTATAAAATCATTTTTATACTTATTTAATTAAATTATAACATGACTATTAATTTAATTAAAAAACATGACTTAGGTTATAATTATTAAATATAATAATTAATGATTAACCTAAGTATTTTATTTAGACTAGTTTAATTAAATCATGCTTTATTTAATTAAATCATATAACCTATAGTTTATTAATTTACCATGTCTTTTATTTAATAAACTATGCTAGTTAACCATGACTTAATTAAATCTGTATAATCTATAATTTATTAACTAACCATGATATATTGTTATTTAATAAAACATGAACTATTATTATTAATTAATAATCAGTTATAATCTATAGTATTTAATTAATAAACTATACTATTAATTACATGACTTATGACTTTTAACTAGTAAACACTAGCTTATATTATTAGCTTATTAATCCAGCTTATTTTTAAATATGAAAACTTTCTATTTCAGGAAACTTACTATTTTTAAAAACTTCCTATTTTTAGAAACTGATCTATTTTTAGAAACTGATCTATTTTTGGAAACCTTCTATTTTTGAAAACTTTCTATTTTTGGAAACCTGCTATTTTTAGAAAGTTACTTATTATTACACAACAAGTATAATAATACAAGAATACAAGATAATACTTAATTAGAGTACATGAAATACATGAATAATACAATATATCATTAACACAGTAAAATAAGACAAGAACATATAAAACAAGCTAAGAACATGCTATAACTAGTAACGTACTCAGTAATCAACCAACTTATGTATGTCCCTTATTTATGTAGCATTAGTGAGGTCGGAGTAGGACTATTCATCCTTTCATCTTTCCTCGTTCACTGGAAACAAGGTACGGATTTTCCGTCCTTCGATATGGACATTTTTTCCTTATTAGGATTCCCCGTTTGCAGCCAACTGTTTTCCCAAGTATATGTTTTATATGTTTTGATTACTTATGTTTAGTTTTTAAATGTCTAAGCCATATAAATGCATGACCAGTGTCACCTAGTTATGGAGGTACCATAACCATAACACTAGAGGCACTAGTGTTATGACTTCCCCATGGCGGAGTGATTGCTCGTGGCGTCCCTTTATAGTATTGGCCTTATATTTATATTATCATGTGGGGCGTATGGGTGCATCTTAGTTACATGTTTTATAGGATTTTCATGGTGAATGTGGTGTGTGCCTTGTATCCTTCACAAGGAGTTGATCCCTCCTACCCAGACTAATTAATTAGGCAACCTCTCTAATTGCATGATGAGGTCTCCCCTCCAAGTATTCATGCATGGTGGAATCTCATGACTTATATGGGTTATTGGCTAATTAATACAGTTTTCATATAATAACATAAGTCTTTTCAAACTATAAAACCAGTTTTATGAACATGTTCCAGGTTATCTAGGACTTATACATTTCCGCTACTATTAGTCTTTTATGCTTATGTCATTTCATGCTATACTTGTATATCCGTTCACTGGGCGTTATGCTCAGCCGTGTTCTTTTCATGTTCCCAAACGGCAGGTACTCAAGGACGCTCGTAGACTTTGAGAGTATGTGCATACGAATGGAAGCTATCTAGCCTTCATTACTTTATGCATTTCCATACATTACGTTACTTTATTTCTTTGGACATTGTTTAGTCCTTTTCCATTTCAGTACTTATATTCATGTGTGTGAGCTTATACTTGGACTACCGATGTTTGTTTTTGGTATTTCCATTCATGGTCATTTAATGTGTTTGGACGTTTACCTAGCATACTTTGATGACACGTCATAATTACCTGTGATATTCTATTTACCAAAATGGGGTGTTACAATATTCTTGTTGATATATGTTCTAAGGTTGGGATTATGGTGCGTAAGGAGGCTCCAATAAGGTTCATATCGAAAGACGGGAAGGATCTACGTCCTATAGATGTTTTACTGAAAAGTTGGCTTCAAGGTAAAAACGCATATTTGGATGTGACATGCATCTCTCCCTTTACTGGTATGGGGCGACTTCCTGGGCTCATGGGGTAGTCTTGCAGAATGTTGTGGAGAAGAAAAAGATAAAGTATGCATCTATATGCGAGGACAACGGGTACAAGTTCATACTATTTGCTTTTATACATTTGGGGAATTCGATTCGGAGGCTTTGAACACACTTTCGCGTATCAAATCTATTTTCATTAGCCACTCAAATAATGCTAAAACTAGTACTTTCATCTTTCATAGATTAAGTTTAAATTTGGGAGCCCAGATAGTATCTCGACTTCCCACTAATTTTTTTTGTAAATCTTATTATTTTAGTTAAGTGACGGTTTTATGATAAAAAAATAAATAATAATAATAATAACTTAAAGTACACAACTCTGAACTACAACGTAATATACAATTTTTTATTCAACTTCTTATGTAATCTCTTGTAGTAATTGTAATGTCCAAAGTGTAATTACAATGCAAAACCAAACACCTTACGTAATGTAATTTGAAATAAAATTTCCTTTATACTGCAAATCAAACAACCCACGTAAAGTTTGAATTACAATTATATCAAATTATCACAAATTACAACATACCAAACGCTCTCTGAGAACGGATTAAACAAACCAAACGCCCCTAACAAAGAGATTTGGTTCGGCCAAGCTGATCACATCCATCTTCAAAAGTCTCCGAATCGTAACACCAAAAATGTTTATTTACACATTTATCTAGCCTTACTAGAAATACGTTTGTGTTAAATTTTAAATTTGTGCTCGTGTTTCTGACGAGTGAGATAAGGAAAAAATGGGACGAAGAGCGAGGGGCTTGACCACTCGGTTATGTGAAAAAAATGGATAGTCTAAATTTTATGTGAGATAGTTTTAGATAATTTTTATAAAAGCGTGTATTTTAATAAAAGGTAAAGATGAGCATTTGGATCAAAATCTTGTTATTGAACTAGAACCATATCGATATTTCATTGAAACGATAATGAATTTCGATACACATTACGAGACTGATACCATCAATCGAGCCAAAAAGAGTTCACGACCACTAATTTGGTAACGCTACCAAAACGATATATTATCGAAAAAATCCCCAAATTTGAATGGTCATGTTTTCTAAGACTGAAGGGAGTGGCATCAATGCCACTCGCGGGTTCCCCATAGTCGCGCGCGACTCCCATTAAAGTCACCAGAACTCGCGCGCGAGTTTGTTGCAGGCAACAAGAAAAGAGGGCAGACTCACCCAGCGTAAGTTGCCTGATGGTGGGTCCCATGTGTTTTTTTAAACGTTTAATGTTAGTGAAAAAAATAAAAATTTTCTTACCCTAAATTTACTTATAAACACTATCATCTTCTTCATTTTTCACACACAAACACTAAAACCTCTCATCTCCATTTTTCCAAATCATGTCTCAAGAAAACACACCCCGATCTAGCAACAAACGTCGAGGTAAACAAAATACCCAAAACTCACCACCCACACCGTGAGGTACCTTCGACCTAGAAAATCCGTCACCCCAACAAATAAATACCATGAGACCACCATCAATTTATCAACGACAACCTTACCAAAACCTACCTTACCGTTGCCCGGACCCAAGACAATACCAAAGCCAATACCCAACCCAATACCAATGGCCTCAAAACCCACCACCCGACTTTTTGTCACAAACACATATGGGTGGTTCGTCATCACAACCGAACTATGTGTCACCCACACACATGGGTGGTTCCTCGTCTCAACCCGGCTATGAAACTCAAGAATGCTACATCCCGCAGTATTCGGAAGAGTTTCAAGGGTTTGCTTCGTATCAACAAACCGGGTCTCCCGAGCAAGAAACGGTTCCACAAACCCAAGAAACATTCCAAAGACGTAAACCGAAGAAGGCAGTATCTAGGGCCCGTCAAAAGAAGAAGGCTGTCAAAGAACCTATAAAACGACAACAACATTGGACAACAACGGAAGAAATTTATTTGGCAAAAGGTTGGGTATCCGTGTCTAATGACAACATTCATGGAAACGAAATGACTAAGGAGGGATTTTGGACAAAAATCCTTGAGTACTTTGAGAGCAAAACGGGAGATAAATGGTCTCGTACTTATGATTCTTTGAACGGTAAATGGAAGACAGTTCGACCGACTATAGCTCGTTTTTGGGGTATGCTAACGTGATGCGTCAGGCGCCAGAAAGTGGTGAAATGGATAGTGATACTTTTAACAGGGTGTTGGTGGATTATGAAGTTGAAGTTGGAATAGCGTTCAAATTACGTCATATGTGGGAGGTTGTGAAAGACAGCGAGAAATAGAAGGATGTTGAGTTGCCTAAAGAATTAGCCAGCACTTCTCAAATAAATAAGAGAGACAAGTCATCTGGGTCAAGTTCGTTTAATACAAATTCTATTGATGAAAGTAACAGTGTGGAAGTTGATGGCACTGATAATGATGAGGTGTGACCGATCCCACGTCCAATGGGCAGGGACAGAGCTAAGGCAAGGTCTAGAGGGAGGAGAGGTTCGGTGGAGTCTAGTTCAAATGACGAGGCTTTGGCTAGGTTAATGTTGTCACGGTTGGGTGAACAACAAGAACGGGCCTTTGTTGTGCAGGGTGAACAACAGGCCGCATATTTTGAGATGAAGAAGAAAGAGATGGAAATCCGGGAAAAAGAAGTGGAATTAGCCCGAAAAAAGCAGCAAAATGAGGACTTGGACTATTATATGCAGCCGTAGAGCATTTGTCGGGACGTGAACTCGCAGTCCCTATAATATCCCTTTTTAGTTTTTTTTTAAATGTTGTTTTTAAATTTTCTATGTTTTTATTTTTATTTTCGTACTATGTTTTAATTTTCTATGTACCCGTATTTTAATAAAATGTATGAATAAAAAATTTTATAATAAAAAGTGGAGGTGATGTGTTACGCATGGATATATTTTATTTGTTTAGGATATATGCTTAGTATCTTTTATATTTATAAGTTATCTTAGTGTTTATCTAATAACTAGTATTTAAGGTTTCATATTGTAATCATTTATAAGTCAATCAAGTTAAAGTTCAACAAATGTCTAGTTCTTCTCTTCTCTAGTTCTTAAGGAGCCAGCACACGCTAAAAGTGGTGCCTTATCCCGATACACCCTAACCGGGTCGTATCAATTGGTGCTTTCATTGAGAGCCCTCAGTTCGTTGAGGGATTTTGATCAAGGTTTCCCATTGGAAAAAAAAAACTGTTACTGTTCATCCGAAAGTACTGTTCATCCGACGCACTGTTCATCGGACGGGGGTACTGTTCATCGCGCTACTGTTCATCTGGCGTTACTGTTCATCGGATACTGTTCATCCGAAAAAAAATAAAAAAATATTTTTTGTATTGTTTTTCAATTTGCTATGGCATCGAGTAGCAGCGATCGAGACGCACTTTCTAAACTTCTGCAGATGGGTACCGTGGCCGAATATCAAAGTGAGTTTGTGATACTTGCAAATCGGGTAACGGGGATCTCTACAAACTTGCTTAAATGTTTTTATATCTCTGGCCTTAAAGTGTCGTTGCAACGGGAATTGTTGAGGTTAAGGCCTACAACTTTAGGAGACGCTTTCTATTTAGCCCGTATCTCTGAGGCTCGTTTTGAAGCAATTGCAGAAAAGGAAAAAGAAAAAGAGCGGGCCGTTGTTGTTCAAACACAACTTGTGGATGACGAATCGCAGCCTAATCTTAGTGAATCGCAAATGGTTGGTGAATCGCAAATGGTTGGTGAATCGCGAATGGTTGGCGCATTACATCTTATCGTTAGTGAATCACAACCTGTTGTTGTTGGTGAATTGCAATCTATCGATGAATCGCGACCTAACAAGGGCATGTGGTCTGTTACATCTGAATGGAAGGAGTGTAGAGCTGAAATCCAAGAATTGTTACTTCCCGAGCCAAAGAACAAGTTGGAACAGACTCTGCAAATGCTTAGGAAACATATCAAAATTTGGGACCCGGGAATAAAGAGCGTTTTTCAAAACGTCACCTTGAGGGCAAGGTGAATTCGAAGGAGTGAGGAATGTTACGCATGGATATATCCTATTTGTTTAGGATATATGCTTAGTATCTTTTATATTTATAAGTTATCTTAGTGTTTATCTAATAACTAGTATTTAAGGTTTCATATTGTAATCATTTATAAGTCAATCAAGTTAAAGTTCAACAAATGTCTAGTTCTTCTCTTCTCTAGTTCTTAAGAAGCCAGCACACGCTAAAAGTGGTGACTTATTTCGATACACCCTAACCGGGTCGTATCATGATGTGTAGTGAGTTGTAGTGAGTTTGTGTGAATGAGAGTTTGAGTAAGTTTATTAATAAACTGAAGTGGCGCTGAGGTGGCGTTATACTTGGGTGGCGCCAATCCTTCGAGTCTAATTAAAGTGCTAACAAAAATATATTTTTACGTTCCATGCAAAACAGCAATAGTAACAACCAAAAGTCTCATTTTTTGACAAAAAAGTTATCTAAAAAAATCTTTTTGTTATTTGTGACAACCATACACTTCAAAAACCCTCCCAAAAATTCAAAAAGACGGCACAATTATTGAACAAACCCCTAAGTTGAATATTTGTGAAATCGGATGATTTTAGTGACCACTTGGTTGTTGAAATCGATTTAATTTAATGATATCAAATGATTTTGTGGAATAAAATACGATTGTTTTATGCGATATGTTTATTTAATCATTGGTTGCGTTTTTTAAATGGTTTTAGTTTGAAATCATGCAAAAATGCACGTTTGTGATATTATATGCTATATATTTACAAGCATGATATATGAAGTTTCGTTTTGGTTTAAGGAAAATGGGATAGGTATCGAGTATCGGTGTTGCTTTTGGTATTGGTATTCGTATTTTGTTCGGTACGATACCCGTACTTTTCTTTTATACCCTTGAAAAAACAGTCATCAATGGTAACTCCCTTCTATATCGCGTAAGACTCGTTCTCAAAAACTGTCTTTCTTGCTCTTTTATTCATCTGGCAGCTTATTATCGACAACGTACATAACTCTAATCTCTTCTCATTTCGGTTGGTTCTCTATCTTTTGTGTATCTTCCGATTGTTGTTAGCTTTTTTACTCCTTTACGAGTCATGTTTGGATTTTGTTCGATGATGAATGCCTAGCCTGATTCTCTCTACTCGATTTTAAGTTGTAAATCCAGTATATATTTTCTATACTCATTAGATAGCACTACATTGCTCCCAATTTCAGGGAACACAACACGCATTTCATTTGTAGTCTCAAGTTGTCTCTTTGTTTCTCACTTTCTCATTATGTGTGTTTGATCAACTAGTATAGCACCAAAATTAGTATCAACATACTATAGAAAAAACATGACCAAATCAAATGATATTGCACACGTGTGTTCCATTTTTAACGTAATAACCCAAACCGCTTGAAACATGCATAGACAGTATTCCAAATGTATACTGAACATAAAGTGAGACATTAAGCTTTAATTAAATTTTCAACCAAAACACACACAAAGCAATAAGTAGAGCAAAAAGACATACTCGTATTAAATATTACTATGATTTTTAAAGGGTTGGTGACATTTCAGATGTATCGATAGCTTTGTTTGATTGCCTTGTTTGTAGAATAGGGCCCGTATACAATAATGTCTATCGAAAGAAGATGTAAATGATGACTTTTGGCCTTATATATGTTGTTGATCAACAATTAAACGAGTGAACGGATGAGATTTTTTATGCTCAAGTTACCAGAGACAGTTTTTCCGTGACTATATCTTTGGTCACACCCATAACGTATAGTAAGCCAGATTGAAGTCTGAAACCACTTGTGTGGAGGTCAAGAAACGTTTAACACATTCATAATTACACAAGAAAAAAACATCCAAGTCAAGTAAACAGCTCAAAACATATTAAAAATAATAAAAAAATCAAATAAGATTCCAAGACAAAGGCCATCAATCAATTAATATTGTTAAAACAATGTTGTTTTTCTCCAAATCTTTGACAAAATAACGATAACCAACCAGAGTGTGACCCACTCTCCAATTATACTTCAATTTTCACCAACTTCAACAACAATTGTTTCCATTTATTTCTGTCGGTGCCCATTTTTTATTAACTTTGTCCAATAGAGCATTATTTTAGTTAAAAAAAAATACATAATTGAATGTCATTTAACTAATACTACTAATTCTTTTGTGATTTGCAGAATGAGTTAACTTATTTTGCACGACTAATTTCAGCTATTTATTATCTAAAATAAATCTTATCAAAAAATATAAAAAGGTAATTTTTACTAAAATATTAAAAAGTTACAAAAAATTTAACCAAAAATATATTATTAATATTATATTTCAATAATGATAAAAATAATAAAATATCATCATTAATATTTAATAAACATTTTATCACTAGATATTTTATTATTTTTTCACTACTAAAATAAATCATTTATAAAAATCAGGTTCGGAAAATTTACAAATTTAATCTTTTCGTCTGATTTAATTTTTTATTTTTTTTTAACAAAAAATAGTCATTCCGTATTTTTTTTTAATGTTAATATGTACCTTTAGATCAAACTCAAATGGAAAATGTGAATTTGTCTCTTTACTTATGAGAAATGAGAAAAAATAAGATTACATCTGAACTTTTGTCTTTACAAAATATAGATATAATATATTGTTTTGTAATTTTCTTCCTTTGTGAGTCTAGGGTGAACATTTGAACCGTTGACCCGGATCGGACCAGACCGAAAAATCAAACCGGATCGGATTGACTTAGAACGTGTCGTATAATTTCGATTCGGTCCTCGATCCGTGGTTTTGGATCATCTCGGTTCTTGATCCGGCCCGGTTCGATTCAATCTTAAAAAAAAAATCTTTTTTGTTGTGTCTAATAGGATTGGACCGGACTATTTTAGTCTGGTCTCGGTCTGAGTTTTAAATCATTTCGGTCTCGGAATATTTTGGACTATGAGAGTCTTGTGTGTTACTAAAGCTTGGTTGTTAAAAAAAAGCAAAAAATTCTTTTATTGGTTGAATGACTTGCATTTTGCATCTATACAAATGTTGCTTTAATTTTCAACCTCCCACGTAAAGAAGTACTGTACAAGTGAGTATTCATTAAATCCAATGTTTTCAGACCGGGTCGATCGGTTGATCCGGTTCCGGTAAAAAAAACAGATCATATTGACCCAGGTTTCAGTCGTGATTTGACCCGCTGGGTTTGAGGTGACCCGGGTCAACCCGGTTCTCGAGACCCAGCCGGGTTTTGATTTTTTTTAGGTTTTTTAATTTTTTTTTTTTATAAAATTCACGTATTTACGACGAAATTTTATTTTTACATATTATATTAATTGATAAACAACTTATATCTTCAATATACGAAAGGTTTTATGGTTTTTATATATAATTTTTGTTAATTATTAAAAATATAATTTATTTTTTTAAATCGGGTTGACCCGGTGGCTCGACCGGGTCGATTTAAAACCCGGATTTTAAAACATTGGTTAAATCATGTCTTAAAATACACATTTAAGGTTACTTAAGATTTTTTTTATGGATCTCATCATAATTTGCCACATTCGGTTGACTAAACAGAATACCAACATGGTCATTACAGAAAGATTACTATAATTATGGAGTCCAAGACATTAATTATGGATGCTTAAGATATAAGTTGGTCTCAAAAGGATCATTACTTACAATCTTAGCATCTTACATTACAAGCACAACTTTTAACCAAAACCACATGTATTGTGCAACAATTTCAAGAATGTATTCAGATCTAACTTAAGATATAAATGAAGGCATGATTTTGACACTGTGAGTCTTATAAGGGCACATGAAATGGGATTATCGAACACAGCGCCACGGTTGCAAGGTTAGTGACACTAATATGCACTCAATAATCGACTAACTAATCGAGTTTATTGCGTGTAAGCCACCAAAAGTTTATACATTGACATAATTACTAATCTAATGTGTTAGTAAAAACTTGGAAGGAACAAAGAACCCATATATGATAGTAACTAATCGCGTGAAATTTTTAAGAAAAATTAACAAATGCTAAAAATCGACATTAACAAGGGTACCTTACAAGAAAATAAGCTTATTGCTTATTATTATACTTCACTAATTTCGCCATCACCACATACACCAACATCCACAACCAAACCTTTCCTCTTTGACTCTGTAACCCTGCAACAGTTTCTCCTCGGCGACTGCAAAAAGATAGTCATAAACACGTATTATGACATTATGCAGGTACTATGTACAAGATTATCAAAAAATAAAGAGCATATGTGTAAATATAATCGTTGGACTTACCCTGTCCCATAATTGTGGGTCGGGTCTTTTGTAAACCACTACTTTATCAAGATTTGAAGGATCAATCATCTTCCATTTGCAAGCCGGATGAGGCACACGATGGCGTACATATTCACTGATTGTTTGATTCGTTGTGGAATTTTGTCGCACCTTTGTCATGTAGAACACAAACGGTTTTTGACATGGGTTCCTGGCAACAGGACGTGTGTTGAATGCATAAGCAGTATAATCTGCTCTTCGGTACCAATTCAAGAAAGTTCTAGATGGCATTTCCACCTCACGAGGAGATAATATTCCTCTAAAAACTTGGATCGCAAAGCCCCAAGAAACTGAAACCGTCCAACCCTTTGAGGTATCATAACATATTGATTGTTGTATAAGTCCCGCTGAGTCGATTTTCATTGGTTGCATTAATCTTTTTAAAGCCTCAACTCGTGTCACATTCGGAAAAATGGGCTCAACCACATCAAGGTGGTGCAACGAGACAAGAGGTGTCACAGGATGTGCAGCAAGCAACCCGAACAAGTTCCCGTACACATCATACTGAATGTAACAACAAAAGACAAATTAGAATCAAGGGCGTTTGTTTTTCGGTGTAAATGTCTTAACTTATTAGACCCATATAAAACAGACTTTCTTCACAATATGGGCAAAATTCTACTGAAGTACCAAATCTTTCATGAAAATCTAGAGAAAAGAACAGTTTGAAAACATAGAAGGGTAAATAGCATCATAACTCTCAACCACAATAGTACTAGTCAATAATTCAGAGGTCACCATGTGAATCAATTATTGCTCCAAAATCACAAATAGAAATTCAACAAAAAAAAGATAATAGTAATAAATAATTTCCCTACCACAAAATAAATTAAATATGGGACATGTAATCAAATGTTGTTGGCCTAGAAAGAATCCCAGTGTCCACCTCCCACTACCTTAGATGGACTTTTGCCTAAAAGCTTATTCAATAACTATAAATGGTGAAATATAACGGCATCAAATGGACTTAATGATTGATTAATTCAACAATTAAAGTCGGTTAGTAGATCTTGGAAAAAAAAAAAAAAAAAAAAAAAAAAAAAAAAAAATGAGGAAGAGTGTAGATAGATAGAAGTGGTGGAATTAAGTACATTGTGTCGATTTCCACTTAAGGAGCCTAATTTGACTAAAAACTAGTAATATATTTAAACATTGTAGAAAAAAGATTTAAAAGTGAAAGTGTTAAATAGGTATTTCTACATCTACAAGTATATACTAACAAGAATCATAGCAAAAACCATATAATCGGAGTCACATATTTTTACAATTATATCATTGCTTGCTGATGT
Source organism: Glebionis coronaria (assembly GCA_025667525.1). Classification (NCBI taxonomy): domain Eukaryota; kingdom Viridiplantae; phylum Streptophyta; class Magnoliopsida; order Asterales; family Asteraceae; genus Glebionis; species Glebionis coronaria. The sequence continues at coordinate 191,466,138 of CM046877.1, read as the reverse complement.
TGGACAAATTCTTAACCACCCAAATACCGTGAACTTGATTTAACTTTTCCTACAACTGTATAGTGTCGGTTTGTGATTATAGATCCTAACATAACCTTCTAAACAAAAATGTGGTCGAGTGGTTTACTTTTAGAAGTCCATTCAATAACCATAGATTACAAGAGTTTCATTTAACTTAAACCAGTGAGAGAATGGTGAAAATGTAATGTAACTAGGAACTTGAAGGAAAAGGCAACAATGCAATAACGAAATTGATAGTTTCTAGTTTGGCAAAGACTAAATAAACTAACAAACCCCTTGCACCTAGCAAAATTAGTTGTTGACCATTAGGTACACCCAAACAAGCATTATATACAACCTAATGTTCTACTAATTAACCAACTTTAACCACTTCTACATCAACAACACCACTAAACTAGCACAACTCTGCAATTTATTAACATTACACTAATCTAAAGAAGCATTATTTACAGCCTAAAAACGGAATCAACTAGCATCCGAAAAATGTGTTTTCCGCAATTTCACTATCACTAAAAGTACAACCAACAAAGGATTAACTCCCAAATTCTAAATCAACATCCACCAAATGAGTTCACCCAAACACTAAAAGTACAAGTAAACAAGCACAAAGTACAACAAAACAAAGCACAACCAACAAAAAAGTTCAGCACTAACCTGATGAAAGCCAACTTCTTTAGTAAGTGGAACACCAAGTTCCGCCATACAAGCCTGCATCCTATCATCAGATCCATACAAACCAGGATACCTTTGAATACATCTATCTTGCATCTTTTCAAGCGCTTTAGCTAAAGGATAGCTTATCGCGAAACCACCACCACCATAAGCCATACCATAACTAAAATAAATATTCTGCAAATGACTCTCACTTAAACTCCCAATATACCAATACTGAGTATGATCATACTTATTCAAAACCCGTACAAGATTCTCAGTTACAAAAACAGTATCATCATCACCCATAACAAACCACCTCACATTCTCCATACCCTTTATCCTTAAAGTCTCAGAAACAATCCTAGATATCCTTATAGCTGACCTATGACCCTGTTTGTTCTTATACGCAAAATGCACAGTGTCACCTGATATTCTGACTGGGGGCAAATTATCAAAATCTGAAACATGGGTTTTGACTGGATTATCCAACCAAACAATACCCTTCATTTGTTTCTGTTTATTCCACCATAACCTTATATAATTCTGCCTCTTTTCCCAAAGCTTAGCTGAAGCAGCTATACCAAAAGCAATATGTTTAAGCTGAGTTTTTTCAGTTTCTGGAGATGGGGTTTGTAAGGTGATGTTTGGCAATGAGTTATGTGATGTGAAAATGAAATCTTGATCACATGAAGTGGTGGTGTTTGGGGTTGCGTTTAAGAGCTTTAAAGTGTAGATTAAATAAGTAGCACATACAAATAAGATTAAATACAACATGAGTTTTGGTAAACCTGTTTTGACACGATTTGATGTGCTCATTTGATCCCATAACATTTCTTTTGAATCTTTTTGTACTAGTTTCATATCTTAACCTTCAGATCTAATTTTTTTATTTTTATAAAAAGAGTAAAGCTTGTATTATATATTTATATATAAAGGAGAGCATGCAATGGTGCCAGCTTGCATACTCTCCAGAAAACAAAGATGAAGATGAGTGTGTGTTTTTGAGTGTGTATTTAGTGTGTGTATTTTGACGGTGGAGTAGTATTGGGTTTTGTGCAACTGTGTGTGTGTGTTTACAGAGAGATGGTGTGATGAGGTGAAGTGAAGACAAAGGATGGGTTTTAGGGATGTGATTTATATAAGGTTTTGGATTTTGTGTTTTTTGTTTTTGATTAGTGAAAGTAAATGAGATGTGATTAGTAATGTTATTGCTGAATAATATTGTGTTTAAGTTAATGTTGTTAATTAAAGATTTGGATGGGTAGTAAATCAGTGTTGGATAATGCTGTAAAAGTTAATTGATTATCAACGAGTTCAAACTTTATATAAATAGATAAATGTGTATACGCGCGCTGAAATTGTATAACTGTAAATATTTAGCGATATAGTAATTGATGGGATAGAACCGATGATTCGATGAATCGATCGAGTTGATTTGTTGGTTGAACTAATAAATCGATGATTTGACTGGATTGACTCGATGATCGATTTTGTGACCTGTAACTCGACTAGGTTGACTCAGTGGTCGAACCAGTGAACTGATGAATTGATCAGGTTGACCATGCAGTCAAACAATGATCCAGTGACTGGACCGGGTTGACTCGTTATCGAGCCCGTAACCCGATGACTCAACTGTATTTACCACATGGTCGATCCCTTAACTTGATGACTCGATAGGACTAACCGGTGGTTGAACCCATGACCCGGTGCCAATCTCATGACCCATTGAGTCGACCAGATCTGATGCTCGAACCTGTGACCCGATAATATTGTGTTAAAAAGAATATACTGAAATATATATTAGGAAATGTTGCCACTTTACAACAAAAAGGGTGAAAAACGTAGAGGGGGTGAATACGTTTTTAAACTTTTGTATCAAATGTCCATCAAGAAGGACATAGTATGAGAAGTGTTGTTGATAGTCAAGGACTATGCTATGAATCAAGTAGCACATTGAGTGATCACAAGTCACAACACACGTAAGCAATAAGCATAAAGCTAAAGTCATAAGGAAAAAGGAAATGCAAACCGACACAATGATTTATAGTAATTAGGCGACAAGGACACCTTCCTTGCCCTGCATCCACTCCCGAGTCACCTACTCGAAAGTTCAACTTCACTAATCAACAACCTCCTTTATACCGGTGGAGACGCGTCGCTTACGGTATTTAACGACACATAAGCTAGGATGTCGTGTTCTTTCACACGGGTACAACAAGTCCTTTCTACATCACTTACACTTTATTCGATACTAAGCTAAACGTCGAGTCCTTGCACAATGGATAGGACCTACACCCTTTTACATCGCCTACAATTTTTATGACACCTAAGCTAGGATGCCGTGTTCTTTCACATGGGTACAACAACTCCCTTCACACTATGTATTTTGAGGACTTAAATACTAACCACACTTCTACAGAAGTAGTAGATTCTTGGTACAACTATAGTGGATGTATACGTGACACTTGATACATCTACATAATTAAGCAATGAAGGATCAAAGCTTGAAGAGGTTTTGTAGAAACTAGAAGGGAGGGGGGGGTTGAATAGTTTCTCAAAATTAACTTGTTAAATTCGGGTTTTGAAAAAATCATTTTCAAAAAGTTTAGACTTAAGCAAATATGTGAAATCTTCTTATACACAATATGGACAAGGGATAGTGCAACTAACTAATAATCACAAGTATATGCAAGTAAGAATAATGAATGTAAAGAGATAAGGAAAAGAAAGATCAAACCGAACACCAAGGATTTATAGTGGTTCGGCAACGAAGCTCACTCCTCGTTCCTACTCCACTCCTCGAGTACTCCTTACTCGAGAGTTCACTAATCAACAAGCTCCTTAAGGTGGAGAAACCGTACACATCGCTTAACCAATTTCCGACTCTAAACTGAAAGTCGATCCCTAATCTTAGTTAGGACCAATCTACACACAACTTACACAACTTCCAAATTGACACACCAATTTGGATCTTCACAACTACACAACTCTTCACAACTACACAACTTCCAAATTGACACAACAATTTGGATCTACACAACTCTTCACAACTACACAACTACACAACTTCCAAATTGACACAACAATTTGGATCTACACAACTACACAACTACACAACTTCTAAATTGACACAACAATTTGGATCTACACAACTACACAACTACACAAATACCTCCTTAGGATAAAACCAAGTGTTTGTTCTTGTTTTAGGCACAAATCAAGAACCCTACACGTTTAAGTGTTTATTGTTTTCTGTATCTTTCATCATGCAAGTATGATCACTATTTACAGTGATCTCATTCCTACGAATGTAACTCATAGTCAAAGGAATAATGAGTATTAATCGGCCAATTAGTCTCATTATTTCACACATGATTACATACTGGTTACATGACTAGAAAAATGGTCATTAAGTCAATCTTAAGCCCCTTATGAAATGGTCAAAGAGGTTACAAAGATAATCCACCCACTGATGACCTAGCCGCTGACAGGAATGAAAGTCCATAATCCTAGCTTGAAACGATTAAGAAAGATAATTAACACAAGTAAATACTTTTCAAACGTAGTACTTTATTATTGTATAACAAGTATTACATGTGTTATGGATAACACAGTTTGATGACAATATGTTGTGTACACTTTAGACAAAATAAAGCTAACTTAAGAACACAAGCACAATTGTTCGTTCTCTAAGTTCTAAAGATTTAATGTGTGTAATCTAACAAAGTGAACAACATTAACTCTAGCCTACATATCCTATTTATAGTGGTATGAGGTTGACTTGATAACTAGTTGATGGTGACTACACAAAACAGACACTGTCAGACATCTGTCAAAAGATACTCTTCTATTCTTGGTAGTCTGCCACAACGCTTTAGGGAAACAGAGCTGACATAGTTTCCCTTTTCTTCATACCTTGTACTTTAGGCTCCATAACTTCCCGCCTAAACACTTAGGTATGTCCAAAGTGTACTGAGTGTTAACAGGGTATTGTCACCCCTGTTAACACTCAACCACTCAGAGTCCCTGATACATCTTGGTTGTTATCCATCACAGCCAATGAGTATGTCTTCAAGTAATCTTCGACTTCCTTGACAATGTCTTTGACATGGACTCATTTGTGGTTGCTCACAGAGACTTAGAACTCTGTGAGTCTTGGGTTACTTGCCTGTCTCCTAGGCACAAGCAAGTTAATATCAAACAGCTTAATTTAAGTTTAAATCTATGACTAAGGGAAATCTGACAAACTTAGATTCCCAACAATCCCCCTGTTTAAACATAAATACAACTAGATCTAAATGAGTTATAGTAAGTGAGATAACAGCTTCTTTTTACACATAACAGATCTAACAAACAACTTCAGAATTCATTAATACTTTAAAAAAATACATGTACAATACATGAGTAAAACAAAATATGAGTGTAAACGTTCAGCTGTGAATACTTTAGTAATCATCATTCTTGATTTTCTCTTCAGCTTCAGCTATGTCTATTCTAGTATCCAATTCAGCCTGCAAAGCTTGGGCAAACACTTTGGAATACTCAGAGTTAATTTAAGCACCCTCTGAAATACTAGAAGCTGAATAGTTGATGCAATCCCCAGCTCATCTTCCCTTTGGAACACACATTGGCATCCCATGTTCATGTAGGCCATACCTTTTTTAGGCTCAGTGTAAGTCTGACCATCAATAGGACCTACAATCCCATTTGGAAGAATCAGATTCCTGTGCATCCCATCCACTTGGATATCATCTGTCACAAAGGTTTCTCTGATGAATTGATTCATCCTTTTCCTTTTCTTCTCAGTCTTTGTTGGTTCTGGTTCAAATAGTTGTGGGGAAGGATCAATTTTGAGTTTGGCAGCTGTTTCATTCAACCAGTTGAATTTAGCTCTCAGGGTCTTTAAGAGTAAGAAATTTGCCTGTCCATACCTCTTTTCAGCTAAAGCTTCAAGTTCAAACCATTCAGACAGACAAAGTGTCTTAAGTTTGAAGTCCTCAAATACGTCCATGTTGGCCTCTTGGTTGTCTCTCCATATAACCATCTGTGGAGTATGAGTTGATTTCTTAACAGTGTATTCGAACTTGGTGATTTTACCTGCAGCATATCTTGTGTTAGCGTAGGCATCATAGTCAGCCTTTACCTTTTTCAGAGCCTCTGTGCGTTTTATCTCCATTTCCCTTAGCCTTTGTCTTTGCTCATCTCTGAGTTGAGGAGACATGGCTTTCAGCTTGGCTTCATCTAGCTCTTTGGTGTACTCCATGTACCTTACTCCATGGATATGGTTAATCAGTCCTCAGTCATCCCAGGCATTTTCCACTTGTCGATATTCTACCCGATGCTGATACTGCTCGTGAGTTGAAGATTTTGCCAGATGCTGATGTCGCTAACACTTTGAAGACCTCACAAATGCTGATGTTGCTGATACTTTGGAGATTTCTCAAGATGTTGATGCTGTTTATACTGTAAAGACTCTGCAGAACAGGGACGAAAACTATAAATTTGAAATTTCTGACAAGAATAAATTTCAACCATCAGACACTACCATTCCATTCCATGCTTTCACCTTCTTAGCTAGATGTCGCACTTCACTCAGCTAACCTTTCATTCAGAAGAGTGGGAACTTGAACCCAGCCGGCCACTCAGCAGAATAGTTACATGAATCACGGTCATGATAATGACCGTCATAAATTGACAGACAAAGCAGTAGTGAAAACCACCGTGCTTATAATTAATCAGTCAGTAACCATCGGAACTCTAGAACGGATGTGACCAGAAATACAGAGGTTAGTAGTCTAACCGGTCCGCCAACCCTAGCAGTTACCAGAAATTCTCAACCTTATTTAGACTCGCCCATTAAAATACTTGTCCAGACAATAGTCAAGACACAGGCCTCAAGTATCATTTCGGAAGACACATGTCAGGACACCATTCATAGTGCACGTCATATGATTATCTTCTCAAAGTACGAGTCAGATTCATAACACCAGTATGCCTTCTAAACCAGGTCCTCAGAAATTCAGGGTACCCTCCAAGGGGGTATACCCGTTCTGTTATGCCACGCATAAATCAAACCAATACAATTCAGTTATCACCACAAGAGTACTATTCAGGTTAGACACGCAGTGTTCATTCTGTGAGGTTACAGATGAACACAATCAGTGAAAGTTGTCACGTTTACTTCACGTATTCCTATGTCAGCTTTATCTTAAATCAGGTATTACCTACCTCCCAGCCAGAAAAGACTCCACAATATCACCAAATTTATAAAGGCTTTTCTTCCAGTTGAAAACGAGATTCGTCTTACTAATTCCTGATTTGTTCATTATATTTTGCCAGAAAAATCAGTATAAATTATTTCAGCTTTACAAGCACGTAAATTATTATCTTATAGCTGCGGAGATTTCTAATCACCATTCATGATGCGACTTCTAAAATTCCCTAAATTCATGATCAGCAGATTATCCTAAAATTTCCAGATGTCATTCCAGAAGGTTTTCTAGAAATTCCTTCCTAACCACGAGACATAATTTAACATCAAGCTTGTCTCAAGAATAGAACCCATTTTCAAAAATCTTTATTGTAGAGTTTCAATTGAGTTAAAAGAGTTGCAGCATTTGCTGCAAGAGTTATCGGAACAAGGCTTTATTCGCCCTAGCGCACTACCAGAAAGTACACCGTTTCTGTCTATTAGAAAGAAGGCCGGTAACATGAGATCATGTATCGACCACCGGAAAATTTCCAGATCACCATTCTTAATCGATATTAATTCCACGTATAGAAAGTTTACCTGACCTGCTACGATATCTTAAATATTTCCCAGAACAATTTGTGACCATGCCACCAGAAGTGGTGATAGAAGAACATGATGTTTTCTAGATTGTTGTTGCACACGTTACAGTCTCTCTATAAAATTTTGACTTATACGTCTGGGCTCCCTAATGCCCCAACTATAGTATGCAATTTATGAATAAATTTTTATGACTTCGCAGACAAAATCGTCAATATATTCATTAATCACATTCTGATCTGCTAAATTCTAGAGAAGAACACGAGAATCATCTTCTCACAGTTGTATAGAATCTTCGATAGGAGAAAATTTTATACACAACTTTCCAGATATGAATTCCAGATGAACCAAGTGGCATTTCTGAGCCACCCTATTTCAGCAGAAAGAAATTTCAGACAATCTTGCGAAGGTGAAGGCCATCACCTGATGGTCATGACCGATGCCTGTGAACGAAGTACCAAATTTTCTAGAACTTAATTGTCTGGTACCGGAGAAATTGCTGACAGTTCTCCCTAAAAAAATTCCGTGACTATTCAGCCAGATTTCCACCAGAATGTTCCATATTCAGGCAGAATTTTGTTAGAAGCAGTATGACATGTTGATGCAGTTATGTTCATATCTTGATGCTTGACATGCCAGCAGGTTCAAGATAGAGCGCCGTCATGTTAGTGAGTTACTACAATCCTTAGAAATTCTGAGCAGAAATGAGACGAAATTCCATGAAATTGTTATCAGTTACCACATACTCAGAAAAAGTATAATACTATCTAAGTCATCGTCAACCATGTAATCAGCCTGCGCGCCTTCTCTCATCCGAAAGGATTACGCAGTAGCGAACTTGCAGAAAATTTAGCAGTAAATTGTACGAATTCAAGGTATTCCATCGACCATCATATCAGACAAAATTCATGTTCACGATCACGTGTATGTTTACGTTCACTTTACGTTCACGTTTATTTTCACTTTCACGTTTACGTCTCATTCACAGTATGATGTTGTTTCAGTTCATGTGTATGATATCTCATGATTTAAATTTGCGATTCGCATTCATGGCATTGTTCACGTTCAGGTTCGTGTTCCATCTCCGTGGATATGTTTCAAGTCTTGTACCGGATTTGACTACAGAACTTTGAGAAAACCAGACTCAAGTCTAGCATGGTTTCTCCATGACCAGACAGACGCTTCACGTCTCAGGCCGTATCGTCGACATTCTTTCCTCAGTCAGCATACATTCATGATATGTCCTAGTATCACGTTCACAGTATGATTCACGTATCACATTTACAGAATACTTCATGCACGGTATTCCTCATATAATCGCGAGCCACGTTCACAATTGCTCACTTAGCACGTTCACAATTGTTCACGTAATTCGTTCCTAATGTCTCAGCAGCTTACTTAGAGAGATAACCATTATCTTTTCAGGATAATCGTACGTACCGTGTCATGTACCCTATATGCTATAGCTTATTCAAACTATCAGATGCAGAAATAACATCTTAAATATGGAACCAGAAACTATTCAACATCGCCAGGACAGGGTAATCAAGATCAAGATTTTAAGTAAGTCAAAATTTTTGAAGGAACCGTTTCAGGCGGGAAGCCACTCGAAACGGAGGAGTCCATCCGGACCTCTCATCCTTTTCCTTCAATAAATCCAGTTAAGTTCTTTCAGCCATGTTACGTTCCATGTCCTCTTCAGCCATCTCACGTTCAATGTTACTTCAGTCAGGTCGCGTTTATACCCTTTTAGCAGCATCATATTCTAATTCAAGGATGAATGATCCTTCAGCTTATATGTCTTTTCAGCCTTCCTGCTCTTTTAGCATATATGCCTTTCAGCTTTTATAACTTCATCAGCTTATTACCCGTAATTCAAGGACGAATTTTCTTTTTAGAGAGGGAGAATTGTAAAACCCAGTATGGTCGTATCTTTAATTCGGGGACGAATTATTCTTTTAGAGGGGAAGAATTGTAAAACTCGTATTTAAAAATTTAAAATATTAAATACGCAGTTTCGATTATTATAAGCTTTATATAATTATTCAGGAAAATAAATATTACGCCATGTATTATTTTAGTTATAGAAAAGAGTATTACAATTTCAGAAATTAAAAGACGAAACACGAACACGTACACGCATATTAAAACACGTCGCGAAATAAAAGAGTATGTACTTTAATGGTGGGCTGTATTTTATATATAAAAAAAAGAGAAGATGGGCTTTGGGCCCGACCTTTTTTTTGGCAAAAGAAAAACATACGGGAACCCCTTTTCACTATACTGTAATCGAACAAAAAAAAGGGGGTCTAGGGTTCTTGTTGCTGCTGACAGAAAAAGACAAAGAAGAAGGAAGGAATCGAGGGTTGTTTTCTTCCCCATTGATTCGTGTATACTCGTATCCCATTCCAAATCCCTCAAAGGTAATCATTCGTACCCATTTTATTCACAGATCATAAGATTACGAAATTAAATCCTCAAGCATGAATCTGCCTTTTGGCGTCAGGTTTTACTGTTGCACATGAACCGAGACCAGTAGGGGTCTCGGTGTGGCTGCTGTGGCCAGCCGTGACCCACACAGGGGCGACGTGGTACTGGTTCTTTCTGTCACAGCCAAAACAACCCCAAACAGGGAGTCGCGCATAAGGGGGTGTTTGTTTTGTAAAATCAGTGGGTAAAAATAACACAGCATGGGTGTTTGTTTTGTAAAATCAGTAGGCAAAAAATAACACAGCAGGGGTGATTGGGGTTAACTCAGTAAGGGGGCCATTTGGGTGTGTCAACAGTGGGAAATAAGGACTCAGCGGGGGGAACAAAAAAAATAGTAGTGGGAACCTTATAACGGTCAGTGGGAAATTATAACAAGGCAGTGGGAACTGCTTTTGGGCTACAGCCGGGGGCTGTTGGGCCTCGGTTTTGGGCTGACCCGAGACATAGTGTCTCGGGAAGATTTTGACTCGGGTTTTGGGTGCGCGTTTGAAAAATGAAAACAAAGCACTTTATCTTATTAACATTAAATCATTTTAAAAATTAAGTTTCGTATCGTAATTTTAGCAAAATGGTAATTGTTTTATTAATTTAATTAGTAAATTAAATCATAATGATTTAACTAGTTTTATTTATTAAAAACGTATGATCTTAATTAAATGAGTTAATTATTCATGAAACCATTTTTAGAAACAATTTTGGAAACGTTCTATTTCAGGAAACTTTCTAATTTTGGAAACTTTCTATTTGTGGCAGGTTACTAATTATAGTAACATTATAATACCAGAATACAGTATAATACCATAATCAGAATATAGTACAATATACAGTAATAAAAAACACAAGATATACGTTATTCAGTAAATATTTAAAGAACAGTCAGATTATCAGAAATACACCGGAGTATCAGATTATACATAAACAATAATACAAGAATAAATAAATTAAACCAAGAACCGATAAGAATCAGTAACAGTAAACAGTAATCAGACAACTTATTACGCGTCTGTTATTTATGTAGTAACCGTGAAGTCAGAGTAGATCTTTCAGCTTTCATTCTTATTTCATTACTAGACACGAGGTACGGATTTCCCGTCCTTTCAGTAAGGAATTCCTTTCTATGCATGATTAGGATTTCCCGTCTATAGCCAAATGTTTCCCCCAGTATATGTTATAAATTATCAGAAATTATTTTAATAACTAAGATATTGCCTGAGCCTTATATACAAGCATGACCAGTTAGTTGTACTAGTTACGGAGGTACCGTAACCATGACACTTGAGGCACCGATGTCATAACTCACCTGTAGGAGAGTGATATCCTGCAGCGTTCCACTCAGTTCAGCTTGGCCATTTTATCAGTATTATTAGTGGGGCGTATGGATGCATCCTAGGCTTATCAGTTTACAATTATCAGGTGAATGTGGTGTGTGCTCTACATCCTTCACATTGGAGCTGATCCCTCCACCAAGCACAGTAATTAGAGGTCACCCCTCTACAGCATGACGAGGTCACCCCTCCAGTTATTCATGCAACAGTTTTTACAGCACATGACCTATATAAGCTCTTGGCAATTAAAATACAGTAAATGCATGTTTTCAGATTTAACAAATAACAGTTCAGTTTTATTATTTATAAATCAGACTTATCAGATTTTCTACAGTTTTCATCACACTCCGCATATCAGTCTTTCAACTTCAGTAATTATTAATTATTTCAAGTTCAGTATATTCTTATCATGCATTATATCCGTTCGCTGAGCGTTATGCTCAGCCGTAGTTCTTTCAGGTTCTAACGACAGGTACACCAGGACGCTCTTAGGACTTTGAGAGTATGTTCATTTGGATGGAAGCTATCCAGACTTCTGACTTTATGCACTTCTTACATTATTATGCTTATTTGGACATTGTTTAGTCCTTTCCTTCAGTATTTACTTTTTATGTTTTGAGCTTTTGTTTGGATTACCGATGTTTGATTCCGGTATTTCCTTTATGGTCAGTTAATGTTTTAGGACATTTACCTTATGCTTTGATGACACGATATAAATACACGTAACGGTCCACTTATCCAAGTGGGGTATTACAACGATCAACATGTCCAGCTAAATAACTTGTGTGGCGCTTTTGTCTTGCACAGACAGCCTCAAACTCCTTGTGTATAACCAACTAAATGAGCTGAGAACATGTCAGGGACTTCTTTAATTTTGGTATCTTTAATGCGAGTGGATAAGTGGCTAAGTCTTTGAGAAACTCCTTTTCTTGTGCCATCTTGGATGGGTTCAGTGATGGCATCTTTGACAGTGGGTGAGATTATTTTGGGAAAATTGGTTGTGAAAGTATGTATCTCAGACCCCATTCGATCCAACTTTCGCGACAGGCGTTCAATGTGTGAGGAGTGATGATAGGGTTTTAAGTTGTGAATATTCAAGCTTTGTTTCTCATAATCATCTTCCCTTGGTAAAAGATCAAAGTTGGTCTGTTGTGGTTGATCAAACAATAAAAATTCAGCCGTGGGATCATACACAGCCTTCGGAAGCTCCGTGGTGACAGATTCAACAGACTTAGGTGTCAAAACTGCGTCCTTGGGAAGTGGAGTAGTTTCATCAGCTGGAGTAGACTCAGTTATGGTTTTCGAAGGTGAAAGAGAAGGTTGTTCATCTTCTTCTTCATCCTCCTCCTCAGTCATCCCCTCAGGGAGAATTTCATCATACGACATGGATTCAGGTTCAGATAAGCTTTCAATGAAGGAAAGCACATCATCTTCAGCATCTATCATGGGCTCATCTTCTTTGGGCTGATCCTGAATCAGATCATCAGCTCCTTCAGCTGTAGCCTGAGAGTCTATATTTGGCTCCTCAACATTAGCCTGCAATTGGTGTAAGTTATTAACAGGGAAATAGATAAGGGGAATGGTCGTCAGTTCGCTGTCCCAGAGAGGCTGAGGATGATTATTCAGCCACTCCAAAGGATAAATCCTTGGGATTCTTTTAAGTGTGAAAATAATGAGGGTAATGATCTCCATTCGCTTCCCCTAGGAAAGCTGAGTGTGATTATTCAGCCCTCCCCAAAGGATAAATCCTTTGGGACTCTTTTATCTGGGAAATAAATGTCGGTTAAGATCGCCTGTTACGCTGCCCCTAGGAAAGCTGAGGGTGATGATTTAGCTCCCCCTGAAAGGATACATCCTTTGGGATTCTTTTAGTTGTAAAAAAGATTTAGTTTAAGATCGTTATTTTTTTATGTCCCTAGGAAAGCTGAGGGTGATTATTCAACTCCCCCTTAAAAGTTAAACTTTTGGGATTCTTTTTCTCAAGGAACCTAGAGGCTGTGTGAAGTACAACTACTCTAGGTCGAGACATATATGTATTCAGGTTGTTGTTTGCCTGAATACTGTCTAGAGGGTGCAGGGTCATCGGGGTGCTTTATAAACACAAATGAATCACTCCCTGGTGTAAAGACAGGGTGTACAGAAGTCTTAAAAGAATTCTAAGTGCAGAAATAGACTCCTATGGGTCGAGGATAGCCCTAATTTCACCACTCTCGCCTATAGACATTTGAGAGTGGTTGCTTGTGAACCTCTAAAAATGAGTAACTGATTACCTGTGAGATATCAGCGGTCTGAGGCGGGTTTCCTGTTGTCTCTGTTGAGGTAGAGACACTAGACTCTTGTGGAAAATCAGTTGAGGTTTCTATGTCCACAGACGAACTTGGAACAAATGGAGTAGGGATAGTAACAATCTTCTTAACCCCAGCCTTAAGGACAGTATGGGTTTAGAAAGAAGAGGGGTTTTGCTTCTTCTTAGTATGTCAGCCAGTTGTTGCTTTGGACAGGGAAGTGAGTTGCCCAGAGGTCAAGGACACAGACTTTCCAGACTCACTTGTTGTATTCACCTTCTCAGCGGAAGGGATCAAAGGCTGAACAACAGCTTGTTGTTTTGTGGAAACTATCTTCATGTGGGTTGTCGCTGACACATCATTCGATCCAGTCACTTTGTAAATGGCTCCAGTGATATGGTAAGGCTTCATAGCTGTGAGCTCAGAGTTGTGGTAGTTATCAGCGAGAATAATTTCGAAGACAAAAGAGAGAAATCGAGCATAACAAATATTATTTTCCCTGGATTGATTGGTTCCTTTCAGCTTTTCCACTAGATTTGAGAAAAGAATACTTCCAATATCTACATTAACACCCCATATCAGCCCATATGCAATGGTCTTATGATTGAAGGACATCTGGTCTTGAGAGCCTTGCATTCCTCCCAAGGACTTGACGATGTGAGTGAATAGAACCCTCCACATAGGCGTAAAATACCTGATCTTCAGAGGAGATCGAGCAACTACTTCAGCGGGTGTAAGGTCTGGGTGAGTGTCAGATTTGGGGTTGAGAGTGGCAAGGGCATCCTTAACAGCCTTTTTGTTGACGGTTTTAAGGCATTCATCTCCATGTCTAAGCCCGGCCAAGGTGGAGAAATCCTTAACAAAAAAAGCAAAGGGGTTTTCTTGACAAGAGAGGTTGAAAGAGATGGTGTCATCATCAAGAACTTCAGCAGAGTACCAGAATTCCCGAAGGTATTCTTGGTAGAAGACTGAAGGAGATCTGGTGAAGGCATCATCAACGTCACAATTCTTCATAAAGTTCACCAGATCTAGGTATGTGTCATTAAGAGCTTTTAGCCATCCTATAGAGTTGTTAGATGCAAGAATGATTTCGTTGATCTCGAAGGTAACGTTAGAAGCCTTTGGCACTAGAAATTCCATTGATTCGAGGATTGTGAAGACGAAGATGGTGAGAGAGTTTAGAGAGAGGTTTTAGAGAGAGATGCAAATTTGTGAATAATGAGAAAAGTGTTAGGTAAAAACCTTGGGATAATATATATACTCAAAATTTGAAACAGTTATTCAACCGCATCAAATGCGTAGTGGGAAAAGGACTGCACACAAGTGGGTCCACTGACCTTTCTAAATTGTTTGTCTCCTCGTTTATAAAAAAAGTATGAATTAAATATTGGGAATGTTTTTAGCATTTACTTGGAAAGTAACTACCTAGTTTCATGTGAAAAACTTTTAATATTAACTCAGACATTAATGACACACATTAAATATCAGCCACAGGCTTTGAGATATTAAGCATACCCAGCTCATCAACTAGCCTGTTGAACGAAGGTTCAGCCAAAGGCTTGGTAAATATATCAGCTAGTTGCAGTCAGTGGGAACAAAATGCAGCTCAATATCTCCTTTTATAATATGATCCCTGATAAAGTGATACCTGATATCTATGTGTTTGGTTCGAGAGTGAAGCACGGGGTTGTTGGAGATAGCAATGGCACTTTTATTGTCACAAAAGATGGTTGCCTTGTCATATAGAATCTCATAGTCAGCTAACTGACTCTTCATCCAAAGTACTTGAGCACAGCAACTAGCAGCTGCAACATATTGAGCTTCAGCTGATGACATAGCCACAAAGTTTGCTTCTTTGCACTCCATCCAACCAGCTTCCCTTCTAGGATTTGACATCTGCCTGAGGTACTTTTCCTGTCAATGCAGCATCCAGCATAGTCTGAATCTGAGTATGCCTTGAGATCAAACCATGATTCTTTGGGATACCACAGACCTATAGAGGTTGTTCCTTTGAGGTACCTGAAAATTTTCTTAATAGCCACTAGATGGGATTCCTTTGGGTTAGCTTGGTACCTTGCACAGAGACATGTGGAGAACTGGATATCAGGGCGACTGGCTGTGAGATACATGAGTGACCCAATCATGCCTCTATACATAGTCTCATTAACAGAGACCCCTGATTCATTAGGGCCCAAATTGTTGGGTGGAAGCATGCGGCATTTCACTTATGCACAATCAGCCAAGTCATATTTTTCAGCAAATCCTTAACATACTTATCTTGACAAATTGAAATTCCTTTAGGACATTGTTTAATTTGAAAACCCAAAAAGTAAGTTAATTTACCCATCATACTCATCTCATATTTCTTGGTCATTAATTTAGCAAAACATTTACTAAGATTAACATTTGTAGAGCCAAAGATGATATCATCCATATAAATCTGTACAATGATGAAATCACTTTTATCCTTGAAGGTAAAAAGTGTTTTATCAATGGAACCCCTGACAAATTTATTTTTAGTTAAAAAGGTAGACAGCATTTCATACCATGCCCTTGGAGCTTTTTTCAGTCCATACATTGCTTTGTGAAGCCTGTACACATGGTTGGGAAACTCACTGTTCTTGAATCCTTCAACCTGTTCAACATACACTTCTTCAGCCAAATCTCCATTGAGGAAGGCACTTTTAACATCCATTTGATACACAGTGAAGTTCATATACGCAGCGAATGCAAGGAAGATTCTGATAGCTTCAAGTCTGGCTACTGGAGCCAACGTTTCATCATAGTCAACCCCTTCAGTCTGCGTAAAACCCTGTGCAACTAACCTTGCCTTGTTCCTTATGATGTTACCAATCTCATCCATCTTGTTCCTATAAATCCATCTAGTGCCTGTGATGTTCTTACCAGGTGGAGCTGGCACTAGAGTCCAAACCTTGTTTCTTTTAAGCTGATTGATTTCTTCCTGCATTGCAGCGACCCAACCTTCTTCAACAAGAGCTTCAGCTACACGCTTGGGTTCAATTTGGGAAAGAAATTCAGCAAAAAGACATTCATTGGCTGAAGCTAATTTAGAGTCATGAATACTCTGTCTAGTAGTAACCCCTGCATTAGGTTCTCCAATAATGTTGACAAGAAGAATGTGCTGATCTCTTGACCATTTGCTTTGAGGAGCTGGGGAGTCATAGACAGGGACAGGTGTGGAGGATGAGAACACAACTTGAGTTTCATCTTGCTGAGAAGGAGGACTCTCTTCAAAAACAATCTTTGTGTCTGTGTCAGCATCAGTTATTTCAAGAGGTGAATATTCACAGACAATAGGAGAATCTTCTTGATCATAAGTTCTAGGTGAGTCATCTTCAGCTGAGGTGGAACAAGGGCTTATGGAAGGCTGACTTTCACTTTCAACTGTCACTTGAGTAGAAGGAATCTCAATGCTGTGAGTAGACAGCAGATCGTATGCATGAACATATGGAATAAGAGTATTTATGTGTGGATGATGATGAAAGACAGGCCTTGGTTCAGAGAATTCATCTGTTAGGAAAGACTTATTTTCATTAAAATCAATTTCATCACCTTCAGTTCCTGTTCTATGTAGCACGTCATCATCTTCATTGAAGGTGACATGATAGGTTTCTTCTAGTTCCTGTCTTCTAGTGTTGAATACTCTAAATGCTTTGGCTGTTGGAGAGTCTCCTAAGAAGAAACCATCATCAGCTTTTTCGTCAAACTTTCCAAGTTGATCCGTATAGTTGTAAATGAACACAGGACAACCAAAGACATGGAAATAGCTGACATCTGGTGCTGTTTTTCTAAAAACTTCATAAGAAGTTTTTCCATGTCTTTTAACAATGATTGATCTATTATGGGTATAGCAGGCAGTGTGGACAGCTTCTCCCCAAAATTGCTTTGGTAAAGCTGCACCATTCAGCCTGGTTCTAGCTGCTTCAATCAATGTTCTGTTTCTTATTTCAGCTACTCCATTTTGTTCAGGAATGCCAGCTGAAGAGAAGTTTTGTGATATTCCCTTTTCATCACAAAAAGCTTCAAGCTGATGATTCTTGAATTTAGTCCCATTATCACTTTTAAGAGCTTTTACTCTAACTTCATTCATGTTTTCAACATGCCTTATGAAGGACATGATGGCATCAACTGCATCACTTTTCCTTTTGAGGAAGAAAACCCATATATACCTTGAAAATTCATCAACGATGACCAAGGTGTATTTGTTGTGATTGATGGTTTGGGGTTTAAGAGGTCCAAACAAATCCATGTGAAGGAGATGTAAGCACTTGTCAATAGAGAATGATTTTCTGGTCTTAAAGGATGACCTGTTGTGCTTTCCCTTAACACAAGCTGAACAAGTTTTGTCTTTTGTAAAAGTTACAGGTGGTAGACCAGCAATTAGGTTTTGTGTGGATAGCTTGTTGATGTTCTTGAAGTTGAAATAAGAGATTCTTTTGTGCCACAACCAATTGAAACTATCAGAGGCTTTAACCAGAAAACAATTTGAGTTGTCTTCTGAGCAAGAGGCCATGTTGATGACATACACATCTCTTCTTCTTGGTACAATTAACACCACATCATTGTTTTTGTTAAATATGGTTCCTTGAGTCTTTGTAAACAAAACCTTGTAGTCAGCATCACATAATTGGCTGATGCTGATGAGATTGTGCGTAAGACCATTATGTTGAATCCAAGATCTTTAGACTCAAACAGTAAAAACCATTTTATCTAGGATGATCAATTGTACATGTGATGAACACAGCAGAATAGCACAATTAATCATGAACAAGATGTTTAACAAAGAGGAATAATTCCCAAAAGGATTTGTATTAATCATTAACACAAATCAATCTAGGTGTGTATACATTGAATCCCACACCTAGAGATCATAATAGCAGTAAGTTACATTTTTGTGTTGGAACTGATGAATAAAACCTACGCCTGGTGGTTCCTTTTATAACTTAAGGAACCCCGGGATACATGGAAACTAAATAAAGTAATAATGACTAAATCAAAACTGACATATTCATTCTTATCCTGTGTTGACCAAATCTTCATACTTATCACTAGCAGTGCGAAGTACTCTAGCAGGGGCAAGTACTCCAGCAGGGGAAACTTACTCTAGCAGGGGAAAGTACTTCAGTAGGGGGAACTCCAGTAGGGGGATCTCTAGCAGTGGGAATTCTAGCAGTGATAATATCCTATTTGGTCTTTCTTGTTTCCATAGTGTTTTGACTCATCAACTTTTGACCTAACAATCTTCCCCTAGTTGATGATGTCAAAACACTTCCCCTTAAACATACAACATCAAAGATCAACAGGTTGAACATTCTCTGTAGACAACTTCCCCTTTTTGACATGATCAGATAGGGGTCTTCTATGTGAACAACCTTGATTTTCAACTACTACTTAACTAATATCATACATCAAACCTAAATATTCTACTTTTCAAAATACCCTCCATGAAGCACATAGGAAAGCTGTCCTAATAAAAAATGATTTTGAACAGTAGATACTCACATTAGTTGTAGCAATACCAATGAGTAGTAGCAAGAATCTTCACCTTGATGTCATATGTGAATGACTAACACTTTATCAAATGAGCTTCCCCTTAAAGTGTGCTAGTCATTTATGAATCTTCTAATTCAGTAGGTTTTGAAAGTAATAATCATAAGTGAAGAAAATTCAGTATCACCTATTTGATGTAGTAGTAGAAAAACCCGAATCTGTGTATTATACCATGTAATATTCACATAACAGCGAACGTATACATCTCAAAATGTATAGGGAGTGGATCAGGCTCTTGACAAAAACCAACATCATAGCAAATATGAGCATAGAGAAACTCAAGAAAAATCTCATACCTTTGCGTATTTTTGTCAATGCATCATTGCGGAATAAAGCATGAATAAAACACATACTCAACTTATTCTACTTCATCTTCAAATAGCTAATAGTCAATTACCTTCATGATCATGTAAACAATTAATATGAAAGCCTTTTATACCTTTAAGACTAGTTGCTGTGAATAACCAAACTTCAAGTCACTGCTGTCCCAAAACTCATACCTGACAGCAGGGGGAACTTTCAAAAATAGTGGGAATCTATTAATGAAAGCAGGGGATCTATTGAAGGCAGGGGATCGTAGCAGGGGGAACTTTTAAAGAAAGCAGGGTAAACTTTTTCAAAAGCAAGGGAACTTTTAATGCCACTGTTTTTATTATTAACTAACTGTGACAAACCCAAACATTAAGAATGAATTTATAACAATGAGGATAAATAACAAAAACAAGTGAACATAAAAATACCTGACTGTTAAATCTATTCGTTGTCCACTCCTGTATCAAATAATGTCTATCACCTGCTGTTGAACCATGCTTTGTCTTACTTGTAAATAATACAAGTATACTTTCTGTCCTGCCTGGCCCCACAACGCAACACAATCTCACGTCACCATCATTCCTTTTTACTAACAATACTAGTAACAATTCACTACTTTTGTCCCCTTTTTCCTACGTGAGTTAAATGATTCATAGCCCACAACAATTAGCAGCAATACAGATCATATATTCAATTTGTATCTTTTAATTATTGAGGACCACAAAGTACGCACGTCACATAGTAGATCATGTGAAGACAATCGTAGCATTATTCACCAATACCCTCACTTGCTGCACACGTGAACAATAAGAAACAATAAAACTGCGCTTCCTTAATTTTTATTGTTACTTTTGTCCATATTCGGAACTTTATTAAACCCATGTTTAATATTCACATTGAGAGCAGCAAGTACAGAAGGCAATATATGACCAGAATCGTCAAAGACGTCTTCACAGCTTCAAAATTTAATTACCTAGGGTTTTAACATAAACCCTAGATCTTCACAGCAACATCAAGAACACGAAAAGCACCTTGATGCACCTAGATATCGAGCCACCCGCTCTGATTCCACATGTTGAATCCAAGATCTTTAGACTCAAACAGTAAAAACCGAATGATCTAGGATGATCAATTGTACATGTGATGAACACAGCAGAATAGCACAATTAATCATGAACAAGATGTTTAACAAAGACGAATAATTCCAAAAAGGATTTGTATTAATCATTAACACAAATCGTTCTAGGTGTGTATACATTAAATCCCACACCTAGAGATCATAATAGCAGTAGGTTACATTTTGTATGTTGGAACTGATGAATAAAACCTACGCCTGGTGGTTCCTTTTATAACTTAAGGAACCCCGGGATACATGGAAACTAAATAAAGTAATAATGACTAAATTAAAACTGACTTATTCATTCTTATCCTGTGTTGACCAAATCTTCATACTTATCACTAGCAGTGGGAAGTACTCTAGCAGGGGCAAGTACTCCAGCAGGGGAAACTTACTCTAGCAGGGGAAAGTACTTCAGCAGGGGGAACTCTAGCAGGGGGATCTCCAGCAGTGGGAATTCTAGAAGTGATAATATCCTATTTGGTCTTTCTTGTTTCTATAGTGTTTTGACTCATCAACTTTTGACCCAACACATTCACATATGCAACCCTTGTAAACATTATTCCATTGCAGTTAACTGAGCCAGATCCCTCTCTGTCGCCTGAAGAGTTATCACCCAAACACCACTTTAGGACCAGGCTCTTTTGAATATATGTGCATGTATTATTTAATTCCTGTCATGTGTCTAGAGCAACCACTATCTAGATACCAGACCGATTCCCTGAGATGTTTCTTTTTCATTGTGATGTCAAACCATTGTCCTGATCTAGCATCTCCTTTTCCAACCGTTGGTTCATCCTCAGAAATAGCCATCAATGCCCTGACCCTGGTAGTGTCCTCTTCATCAGATGTTAGCGGCTCATCATTCCAATCATAAGCTTCAACTACCAACCTTTTCTCTGTCCTTTTATCACCCCCTTTCTTCTTAGACAGAGATTCTAGCTTTAAATTCATCTGTTCCAACTCAGCCTTTAGTGCTTTGTACTTGTTCTTGTAATCCTTTTTCTCATTATCAGAGGAACTGGATTGGTGAGATGAGTTGTTTTTTTGTGATTTGAATTTGTAAGGTTTGAATGATGATGGCTAAGATGGTGAGGATGTTTTTGTGGATGGACCGTATTTTTGAAAATGTCCGAGTTTTCCACAGGCAAACAAGTCTCTTTTGATTTATCAGTTTGTTTACTAGCTGATCCTACTCTCCCAGACCTTTTGTAGAATCTTCTTTGATTAGCTAGTAAAGCTCTTTCATGAAACTCAACATTAAGGTCTGTCATGAATTCCTGGTTGCTACAAGTGTCTTCTTCAACATCTGAGTCGCTGTCATGAGTAAGTGAGGTGGAAATCAATGCTTTGATGTGGCTCCCTGAACTACAAATCTTTCAGACTCAAATTTATATTTGGTATTGATCAGTCCTTCTTTATAGTTGTATTTTCCATATAGCTGAGCCAATGTGTCATTCTTGATGGAGTTATTGGCTCTCTGGGTCTGATTCATGCTCAGCCATTTTCTAGGAAGGCTGTTGACAAAAGGTGGCGTTTACTTCAGCTTGAGAAATGGTGACTTCATTCATAGCAAGGTCGTTGAGAAGAATCTTCAGCCTTGTATACGTTTGTTGTACCTTTTCTCCTTCAAGTGCCTTGAAAGCATTAAACTGAAGCCTGAGTGCCTGAATCTTGGTTTATCTGGTTTCAAAGGGTCCTTCATGACCAAGGATAAGGTCTGTCCACATTTGTTTGGCTGTAGGACATTGAATCACAGATTTCATAATGATGCTTTTGAGACGTTTATCTTGGTTTGCCAATTTCCTATCAGCTGGTGTCCACTGCTTGAGGGGTTTAGGAAGAGGATTCTCATCAGTGGAGGTGAGCGCCATGGGAACATATGGTCCATTTTCTATAATTTCTAGAAGAAATGGCTCGAGTCCATCGAGATAAACAAGGAATTGACTTTTCCAACTTGCGAAGTCATCTTCATCAAATATTGGCACGTTAGTGACATGAGATCCACCTCTTGAATCGAGAAGTTGAGGAAGATCGTCTTCTTTTTTAGTGGGGGTGATATGAGCGTAATTACTCGTATCATTTATATCACAAAACGGACATAAAGTGCATATTTAATATGAATTTAGTGTTGTATATGTTTGTTTTGTTGTTTCGTGTGTGTAGGTACCAAGATCACAAGAACCGACAAAAACCGACATGGGATTGAAGAAGTTATCAAAGCCAAAAGACGGGATCATTTTTATTAAGAAATATTGGGCCTTGGTGGGACCCACTTGAGCTTAATGGGCCTAAAAGCCCAAAGTTTTGAAGTCACTTTGGAATAATTTACAAGTGAAGCCCAAATAGAGCCCAACAACAAAATAAAGAAACAAATGAAGATTGGTTGGGTCAAAAGCCCAAAAAGAGGAAAAATAAAGGAGATGGATGGAGTGTTTTATACTTGGTCCAAGTTTGCGTCTAAGCCTAACAATAGAATAATAGACGGTGGAAAGTTTATCTAAGTTTCTATGGTCAATCGGTCAAACACACATAATAAACAAAGAAAGAAGAGAAAAAATAAAGAGACTTGAAAGAGGGAAGAACACAATAGCAGCTATGAACCCTAATTTTTAGGGCTTCACAAATCAAGAAAGTGACATCCACTCGCGTGTAATCAGAGAAAATGGGAAGACAATGGCGCGTGTTTTACACAAATATTCGAGTACAAAGCTCCAGCGTGGACAACTTAGACGTCACATATTTACCCTGATTGGTCCAAGACCTTCCAATCTGGCAAGAGGCCAATCATATCCTGCCATGTCATATCCAAACTAGCACAAATATTGCCAGGTGGCAATCCGTGTGAGGATGGGTGTATATGAGCCTTTGGATCATAACAAAGAGGAAAAAGAAAGATTGATGCTTCATCAACGGTTGAAAATCTTTCTTCATCAACAACCCTCACCTCTCGTTCAGCTATAAATACCCCCCATTATTACTGTAATTTTCATCCTATTTTCTAGTTAATGTTATAATGCTAAATTAGGTTTAGAAGTTGTATTTTCTCTTTCAAATATTGTAAAACTTATTTCAGATTTAATAAAAGTTTAATTTCAGTTTTATCTTGTTTTTATAATTATGTCTTAAGCTTCTTATAAACGAGTGTGATGTTATATAATTTCTAAACAAAAAAGTGTTATATTCGTGATTATTCATTTAAGTTGCTTAATAGGTTTTATGAGTAGTTTAAGCTGGAAAATAGGGATAACTCTCATTCCTACTGAATGAGTTAAGAAAAGGTTGATTAAGTTGCTGAAAATGGTGTTTATTGATGGTGGTTCGTGGTTCATGGTTCGAGGTTCAAAGGCGTTTATATTGAAGATAGTTCTAAGTCGGCTCAGCACCCGACTTCATCATCAACGGTTATCTTCAACAAACGGTTAAGCTCAATTTACTTTCTAATTTTTAGTAAAACTTGCTATTTTTTGATGTTATTTCCTGATTTGTTGATGTTTTGATCTAGTTTACATTATAAACGTTATTTACATTATAGTTGGAATCTGCTTAATTTGAGACAATCGTCTGTATCTGCGTTTTTTTTCTTTAACTGACAATAATTATGAGTTCATTTTATTGTGATAATAATCTAGTGTTTGGATGAGCCCGTAATTGGTTTTAGTTTTAAATCTGCTTAAGAAAATAATATGTTGTGGTATTTGCGTAAGTTTGATGTTAGATCTGTTAGGAAATGAGATTATGGATTGGATTTAAGTTGCTAAGCTATTTTGTTCAAGGGTTATAGTTGCTTGACATGCTAGTTCTATAGATCTGTTTGAATTGGTTTGCTGATAGTAGTTAACTACTAGTTTTTCGTTTTGCTAATCTGATTTAGATATGTTATATTTCTACTGAGTTTTTCTTTCTGATGTATAAGAGTAGCTGATAAGCTTTTATGCTGTGATTTGAAATAGCTTGCTGCCATTGTTGGCTATCGCACTAGATAGGTTGCTAGTGTTTGATTCATTCAGTTTTGTAAGGTTAAGAATCTGATTGATCATTGAGTTAGGATTGTGTTAGCAGTAATCTTAGGCTGCTAGATGTTATGTTTTGTGACTAGCTTCATATTCGTTGTTTTATTATAAATCGATCTAGGAGTCTTATCTAGTGTTGTATAATTTGAATCGCTCGTTATTCTGTCCTTGAATGCATAGTGACTGAACTGTTGATGGTCTTAATTATGTTTAGTAATTTTGCAATTCTGTGTTTGATTAAATTTGAGTGTAAACCTGAATTTGCAGCCATGTAAGTTGAATATTAGGCTTTGTATTAATCAGTTAACAAATCTAAGTTTTAAGTTGCTTGAATGAATTTTAGCTAAGCATGCTGATGATCTTTGATGTATGATTGGATCTGATTACGATTTGGTTTAAGTTGATGATCTATGTGCTATTTAGTTTACTGTCATGATTTACACTACGGATTTTGAAATAGATTTGCCTTTCTAAGATTGTTAGTTATTTTAAGATTAGGCTTGTCGCTGCGTTTTTTTAGACATATCTGTTGATTGGTTATTAGAACTAGATGATTAGGAGTTGCTTTGTACTGACTTTTGTTCTTTTAATTTGGTTTTTATCTGCTGATTTTAGCTGAGCTATTTACTTGCCTGCTGGATTTAGTTTACTGCTATAGATGTTTAGTGATTGCTGAGTTTGTTGATTTTGTTGAATTTTGTTATTACTGAGTTGTGTCGCCAGCTGCATTTGATTTTTGTTGCCTTTGGTTTAACTTGATGTTTATTGTTGATGTTTATTTGTGCATTTGATCTTTGTTGATGTATTTGTTAAAATATTGTTATTGCTGAATTTGCACTGTTTAAATTCGAGTAATATAAAATAAAATAAAAAAAGTTGGTCCACAGCAGGTCTCGAACTCGAGACCTACACTACATAATCCAACGCCTGTTCTAACTAGTGTTTTGTTTAGGTATTGTGTTTTGGGTGTATTATACTTACTTTCGAACTGTCATTTTAATTACAAAACATTTTACATAAATTTTTAGTTTAAAAGTTTAAAAAAAAATAAATACTTTTAATAAATTAATGTTTATTTAAATGTGGCACAAATTATTAGTTTAAATATAAAAAATATTAAAATAATAGAGTTATAAAGTAAAAAATAATATAGTTTAAATTTGGTCTTGTAGATTTTATTTTAGCGATTCATGCACTTTTATAAAATTTGTAGGGTTATTTAGATAAAAACCGAAACCAATTCAAATAAATTGTCCAAATTAAAATAAAAGTCTCAAATTCACAATTTCTTCGTGTACAACGAACCGGGATCACTCTCGTTTTAATTAATCCGTCTTTAGCTTATTTTAGATTATTATTTTTTCCTAAAGGTAATTTTCTACTATTTGTTCTATAACGTATTACATTAAATACGCCGACACGTTTCCCACACATCAGGGGGTTACTCTTGGTAAAGTTGGAGGCGGTGGAGTGTTGTTCCCAGAAAGTGATGGTGGTGGTGGTGATGTGTTGCTCGTTTCAGGCATGGTGGATCTTGATTATAAAACTTAAAACGATGTTTATGAAGGTTTTAATATCAAACACCGCTCTGATACCAATTGAAAGTCCCTAATCCTAGCTTGAAACGATTAAGAAAGATAATTAACACAAGTAAATACTTTTCAAACGTAGTACTTTATTATTGTATAACAAGTATTACATGTGTTATGGATAACACGGTTTGATGACAACGTGTTGTGTACACTTTGCACAAAATAAAGCTAACTTAAGAACACAGGCACAACTGTTCGTTCTCTAACTTCTAAAGAGTTCATGTGTGTAATCTAACAAAGTGAACAACATTAACTCTAGCCTACATATCCTATTTATAGTGGTACGGGGTTGACTTGATAACTGGTTGATGGTGACTACACAAAACAGACACTGTCAGAAATCTGTCAAAAGATGCTCTTCTATTCTTGGTAGTCTGCCACAACGCTTTAGGGAAACAGAGTTGACATAGTTTCCCTTTTCTTTATACCTTGTACTTTAGGCTCCATAACTTCCCGCCTAAACACTTAGGTATGCCCAAAGTGTACTGGGTGTTAAAAGGGTATTGCCACCCCTGTTAACACTCAACCACTCAGAGTCCCTGATACATCTTGGTTGTTATCCATCACGGCCAATGAGGATGTCTTCAAGTAATCTTCGACTTCCTTGACAATGTCTCTGACATGGACTCCTCTGTGGTTGCTCACAAAGACTTAGAACTCTGTGAGTCTTGGGTTACTTGCCTGTCTCCTAGGCACAGGCAAGTTTAAATCTATGACTAAGGGAAATCTAACAAACTTAGATTCCCAACAAGGAATAACCTAGCCGTTGACAAGGAAAAGCCTAGCCGCTGAGAAGGAAAAATCTAGCCGCTGACACACGCAAAACTAGCCTTTGACAAGCATAATCTAGCCCCTTACATGAATCATCAGCAAACCACTATACTGAGTCCAGGGAGGTCAGGGACTTAATGGGTGTACACTCCGTACCTCCAAACCCATTTACAAGTCTGACCATATCCCCCAATTGCACTAAATTTCTAATAGTTCTGGTTCAATACCAAGATTTTGATCCAAATGCACATTTTCACCTTTTATTAAAATACGCATTTTTAAACAAAAATATCTTTAAAATATCTCACATAAAATTTAGACTACCCATTTTTTCACATAACCGAGTGGCCAAGCCCCCCGCTCTTCGTCCCATTTTTTTGCCCTATCTCACTCATCAAAAACACGAGCACAAATTTAAAATTCAACACAAACGTATTTCTAGTAAGGCTAGTTAAATGTGTAAATAAACATTTTTGGTGTTATGATTCGCAGACTTTTGAAGATGGATTGGTGATCAGATTGGCCAAATCAAATCTCATTGTTAGGGGTGTTTGGTTTGTTTAATCCGTTGTCAGGGAGCATTTGGTACGTTGTTGTAAACCCGCATGCTTTTACCATAAATAGTACCCTTAGTAATGTATGTACATTTAAAAACTTTCCTTTTATAGCTTGAACACGTATCACGATTAAGAATTTCAGAAGTTATGTACGTATTATATTTACGACAAGTATTAAGTACATGTAAATACACGATAATTAATATCAATAATAGTTATAATCACGAACTTGAAATCATGAACGTAAGAATCACGAACATATAATTAAGTATTTACGTATATTATTAATACGATAAATATCGTTACGTACAAGTAACTATAAATAACACGAATAATTAAACGTAACACGTAATCACGAACACACAAACACGTAATAAAATAGACACGAGAAAAGCTTCGGGTTTCCCTTGGTGGGCCCTCATAGCCGCGGCAACAAAGAAAGAGAGGGGTCCAGCCCACTTGTTTTTACCAAATAACAAATACAGTAAATGTTATTTTCATTCACAGAAGATTTTACAAAACACTAAAAACCCTAATCTCTCTCTCTCTCTATTTTGGTGGCCGGCGGCATAACACACCACAGGGGGTGTTTGGTTGATTTTGTTCAAGAAATCTTACAAGTGTGTTCGTGTATTCAAGATCTATTCATTCCAAGTGATTAGGTAATCCGTAACCCTTTTGTTTTTTTTGTTTTTTTTAATTAATCATAAACATGGACAAGTAATTAAACAAAACATGATATAAACATGTCATGAGATCATGGGTAAATAATTAAGGGTGTTTTCGGGTTTGTTTGTCTCGGTCGCCACACAAAACGAGAGCCTCAAGGCTCTCGGCGTCGTTTGGTTCGCACACTAACTGAGACATATGTCTAGGTGTGGTTGTGGTTCGGTCGACAGCAAGGACAAGGCACCCCGACATGCGTCGGGGGTGTCCTTGTGGTTTCGGTTGGTCTCGATAGAAACAGCCCCACCACCGGCTTCAGCCGGTGGCTATTTTAGGCAAGCAGGGGGACCGCAGGCGCAGGCAGCAGGGGCCACCGGCACACAGCCGGTGGGAACCCTTGTATTGTCAGCGGCTAGCCGAGAAGCAAGACCACCAGCACATAGCCGGTGGCAGCATCCCGAAAGCAGGGGCAACCGGATCAACCGGTTTGCCACTGTTTTTGGGGGTTTGGTTCACGGGTTCACGGGTCCGGTTCACAACATGTTTAATTAGTTAATTATACGGGTCCGGTTCATGAATATTTTTACAAGTCTAATTAATTTAACAAGTGTATTATTTTTACAAGATAATTAAATTAATTAATTCATGACTTATAATTAATTTAATTAAACATGAAACTTAGGCTATTATTATTATTAAATAATACATGTTTTTAACCTAAGTATTTAGTTAATTATTTTACACTATAGTATTAATTAATTATTAAACATGACATATAATTAATTAGTAATCATGACTTAGGTTATATTAATATACTATTAATACATGATTTAACCTAAGTATTTTATACACTTTAATTTAATTAAATCGTATTTAATTAAATCGTATAACCTATAATTTATTTAATTAACAGAATATAATTAATAAACTATACTATAACTACATGACTTATGATATTAATCCAGCTTAATTCTAAATATGTAAACTTTCTAATTCAGTAAACTTTCTAATTCAGTAAACTTACTATTTTTGGAAACTTTCTATTTTTAGAAACCAATCTATTTTAAGCAGTTAATCTATTTTTGAAAACTTTCTATTTTTAGAAACTTTCTATTTTTGGAAACTTTCTATTTTAGGAAACCTGCTATTTTTTAGAAAGTTACTTATTATTACACAACAAGTATAATAATACAAGAAATACAAGTAATACTTAATCAGAATATACAGAATACATGATAAACACGACAGAACGTTAAAATCAGTAAAACAAGACATGAACATATAAAATAAGCTAAGACATGATATAAAACCAGTTACGTACTCAGTAATCAGAATACTTATACACGTATACTATTTATGTAGCATTAGTGAGATCGAAGTAGGACTCTCTTCCGTTCGTCTTCTTCGTTCCCTGGACTTAAGGTTCGGATTTCCCGTCCTTTCAGTATGGACATTATTTCCTTATTAGGATTCCCCGTCTACAGCCAACTGTTTTCCCAGTATTTGTTTTATATGTTTGATACTTATGGCGAAGTGATTGCTCGTTGCGTCCCTTTCAGCTTTGGCCATTATATTGTATTATCATGTGGGGCGTATGGGTGCATCCTAGTTACATGTTAGCAGTATTATCATAGTGAATGCGATGTGTGCCTTGCATCCTTCACTAGGAGTTAATCCCTCCTACCCAGACTATTTAATTAGAGGCAACCCCTGTAATTGCATGACGAGGTCTCCCCTCCAAGTATTTATGCACGGTGGAACCTCATGACCTATATGGGCTATTTGGCTAATTAAAACAGATTTTCATAGAAACGTAAGTCTTTTCAAACTATAAAACCAGTTTTATGAACATGAATCCAGATTACTTAGAACTTATGATATTCCGCTGCTATTAGTCTTATATGCTTACGTTATTCCATGTCATCCTTGTATATCCGTGCACTGAGCGTTATGCTCAGCCTTTTTCCTTTCATGTTCCCAAACGGCAGGTACTCAAGGGCGCTCGTAGACTCTAAACGTACGTGCATATGGATTGGAAGCTTTCTAGCCTTCATTACTTTGTGCATTTCATCATACATTTTGCTACTTATTTCTATAGACATTTAGTCCTTTTCCTTTACAGTACTTATGTTTGTGTGTGATGGGCTTATACTTGGGGATACCGATGTTTGTTTCCGGTATTTCCTTTATGGTCATGTAATGTTTAAGACATTTTTCCTTGTATGCTTTGATGACACGCCATAATCACGCGTGACATTCCATTTACCAAAATGGGGTGTTACAATTATGGTATCAGAGCCATGTTTCGACCTGTAGGCTCTCAAAAGACGACCTGTGATTAGTGGGTAGTCACTATGGTCTTCCTAGAACTGACAGTCAGTTTTCATGCATTCATTGTTTTCATGCATTCATATATATGTCATTGTCGCAGGTTTGTGACTAAGTAATGGTTGGTACAGGACTGGCCCTATTTAGTCGCATGTGCTTTTATCAAAACTTTTAACTTTAGGACCGACCCATTGGTGTCCCCTCGCCGTGTCTTTTGTTTTGAGTGAACTGACCATAGGCGTTCACTCTTGCGCATATAAAAGTTTTCATTAAAATGCATCATGCATTCATGTACTAGTTTTCCTGCATAAAATTTTTCTCATGATTTATTGGCGTATTTTTTTTTCATGCATATATTTTATGTTTGATCAGTTTAATCATGTATTTTGTTTTATATCGTCAGATGGTTCTCACACGCGAGTAGGAAAAACTCAATGCAGCAGTCCAAGCTGCGATGCAAGCTTTGCTTCCACAGTTGAGGAACGAAATCAGGGCTGAGGTGTAGGCTGCCAACAATCAGCAACAACACCCAGTACCTCCTCCTCCTCCTCCTCCAATAACATTGGTCACATGGCTGGAGAGATTCAACAAGCAACGTCCTCGATCCTTCGAGAGAACTGATAGCCCCAGTGAAGCTGAAAGCTGGTTGGCTCATATCGAGAAGATATACGATGCAATGGGTTGTGACCCCGTCTTCAAGTCGAGGTTGGCTTGCTACAAGTTCGAAGGTGATGTGTTAGGATGGTGGAAGGTAGTCAAGTAGTCTGAGGGAGGTGATAATTGGGTAGCTAGTTTGACTTGGGCTCAATTCAGGGAGTTAGTGATGGGACAGTTCTTCCCTAAGGCTGAGCAAGACAAGCTGAAGAGCGAGTACCACGGAATCATGCAGAGAGCTGGGGATAACAACAACGAGTTCATGCAGCGCTTTCTTCGTTTGGCTGATTTTCTTGGCGCAGCAGCAGGTACTGCCGAAGAGCAAGCATACCACTTTCGGTGGGCTCTTCGTACATTAGTCGCCAACAACTTGGTGTGTGCTACCAACACGGTGGCACAAGTTTCCGATGCATCACATAAGCTGGAGATGCTGCAAGAAAGAGAGGAGTTCGGGGAAGCAGAGAGACCTGAGAAGAGGTATTTATTCGTTATTCAGCGGTGACCATTCCGAATTCTTTCAGTATTATCCAATATTTATATCTCTCTTTAAATTCATCTTTCAGGCAGAAGACTCGGGACCGGTCTCAGCCGGCTACTCAGTAACAGACTACTCAGCCCAAGGGAAACGGTCAGACTCAAGACCGTTCTGCTAAGGATAGGCGTGGCGGTAATGATAATTACCGTAACAAGGCTGGAAACTCTAACAGCAACAGGTCCTTACACTTACTCATTTCCTTATGTTACATGTGATATTTCATAATTCTGACACATTAGCAATCTTCTACCAAGAATCATGGTAACGGGAGGGACCAGAACTAAAGAGGTTCACAGCCTAACCATCCAGCTATCACTGGTATTATCTTTTACGATTTTTTCGCATTGTCCTTTTGTACCTATAAATCATGTCTCATGTGTACTTTTCCAAACAGGCTCCCAGCCAGCAAGGGCACCTGTTAGAGGGTATACTCACCCTCTTTGCACTACCTGCAACCGTAGGCACCCAGGGCCATGTCGCCGCGACATCGACGCATGCTACAAGTGTGGCCTTACTGGTCATCGCATGAAAGACTACCGCAAGGGCGAGATGGAGGGAACATCTAGACATGCTGATTCCAAGCCGCCTCCTACTAGTGGACGCGTTTACACGACTTCTCGCGACCAGGACAACAAATCTACAAGTACCATCACTGGAATCTTGTATATGTATGGTCAAGCTGCATGTGTTTTATTTGACACGGGTGCTACTCATTCGGTCATTTCTACTGCTTATGCTAAGAATGTTAGGATATCCCCTATGCCATTAGAGAATGTACTAAACATTTCCACGCCTTTAAGAGACTCGATATGCATAACCCATGTGTACAAGAGCCTTCCCCTAGAGTTTGACGACAAGATTCGTCCCGTTGACGCACTTCCCCTTGATATGTGCGATTTTGACATGATATTAGGCATGGACTGGCTATCCAAACATCACGCCACCATAGACTGCCATACATATCGGGTCATCTTCGGTGATGTAAATGCACCAGAGTACATTCACAACGGGTTCATACCCAGAAGGTCTGTACAGATCATATCGACCTTACAACCACGTGCACTACTGTCACATGGTTGTGAATGCTATCTTGCTACTGTTCATGATTTGGAGGCTGAAGCTCCATCTATCCAGAATGAGCCGATCGTGTCAGAAGTCCCAGGCGTGTTTCCAAAAGAACTTCCGGGCATACCACCTGCTCGTGAAGTGGAGTTCAATATTGAGTTCATCCCAGGAGCTGAGCCAATATCCAAGGCTCCTTATCGCATGGCTCCCATCGAGATGAAGGAGTTAAAGGAACAACTTCAGGAACTGTTAGAGTGCAGTTTCATTCGACCTAGTGCTTCTCCATGAGGCGCACATGTTCAGTTCGTAAAGAAGAAGGACGGCAGCATGCGTCTATGCATAGATTATCGTGAGCTTAACAAGATCACCATCAGGAATAGGTATCCGCTACCACGCATTGATGACTTGTTTGACCAACTCCAACGTGCCAAACATTTCTCCAAAACTGATCTAAGGTCGGGCTATCATCAGCTACGGGTTAAAGAGCAGGACATCGCCAAGACTGCTTTCCGTACACTATGGGCACTACGAGTTTGTAGTCATGCCTTTTGGCCTTACCAATGCTCCAGCTATTTTCATGGATTTGATGAACCGATCTTCCATGAGTTCCTGGATAAGTTCGTCATTGTCTTCATTGACGACATCGTGATTTTCTCTAAGTCCAAGGAGGAACACGAAGACCATCTTCGTACAGTATTACAGATTCTTCGCCAGAAGCAGCTGTATGCTAAATTCTCCAAGTGTGAGTTCTGGTTAGACAAGGTGGCGTTCTTAGGTCACATTGTATCAGCAGAAGTAATCACCACGGATCCAGCAAAGGTTGAGGCTATTACCAAGTGGCCAAGACCGACATCAACGAATGAAGTTCGCAGTTTCCTAGGCTTGGCTGGTTACTACCGTAGGTTCGTAGAGAACTTTTCCTGTTTAGCACTACCATTGACCAAACTGATGCGGAAAGGGGAGAAATTCGTTTGGACTGAAGAAAAAGAGAAGAGCTTTAAAGACCTAAAGCAGAAGTTAGTATATGTATCGATTCTTACTCTCCCATCTGGTACATGTGGATTTCAAATCTACAGTGATGCTTCAGGGAAGGGACTTGGTTGTCTTCTTATGCAACATGGGAAAGTGATTGCGTACGCTTCACGACAACTTAAGCCTTATGAGAAAAATTACCTTACGCATGACTTGGAACTTGCAGCAGTCGTGTTTGCATTGAAGATATGGAGGAACTACTTATATGGAGAATCATGTGACATCTTCACAACCACAAGAGCCTGAAGTACATCTTCACTCAACGTGAACTGAATATGAGGCAGAGGAGATGGTTAGAGTTGTTGAAGGATTATGAGATTAATCTGCATTATCATCCCAGCAAGGCAAATGTAGTGGCAGATGCACTTAGTAGAAAGTACGGTATGATAAACGGCATTAAAATTGAGGAGGAAATTATAAAAGACTTAGAGCGACTAGACATTGAGATCATGGTACGTGGACATCATGGTTACTGGGCTAATCTTAGAGTAGAACCCGAGTTACTGTCTAGGATCAAGGAAGCTCAGAAGGATGATGGTTAAATTTGGGCGATCATTCAGAACTTGGAACAGCAGGCGGAGTTTCGGTTAAATGACGATGGTTCTTAAGGCAGGGTACTAGACTTTGTGTTCCTGATGATCCTACTCTTAAGGAAGCAGTATTAGCTGAAGCTCATAGCTCCCCATTCTCCATTCATCCTGGTTCGACCAAGATGTACCACGACATCAAGCAATACTTTTGGTGGAGTGGTATGAAACAGGACGTTGCGACTTACGTCTCCAAATGTCTTACCTGCCAACAGGTTAAGATCGAGCATCATCGGTCTAGTGGTTTACTACAACCGTTAGACATTCTAGAGTGGAAATGGGACAATATCACCATGGATTTTGTTACCGGTCTTCCACAGACAAAGAGGAGGCATGATGCGATTTGGGTTATCGTTGATCGACTTACTAAGTCAGCTCATTTCTTACCGATCCGCAAATACGATCCGGTCAGTAAACTCGCCGACACTTACAAGAAGGAGATCATGAGACTTCATGGTGCTCCATCCAGTATCATCTCGGACAGAGATCCTCGTTTTACTTCGTGATTCTAGAAGAGTCTACAGAAAGCTTGGAGTACAAAACTTAAGCTTAGCACGGCTTTTCATCCTCAAACAGACGGGCAATCGGAGCGAACGATTCAGACATTAGAAGATATGTTGAGTTCATGTGCGTTGGAATGGACAGGAGATTGGGACGATTACATCTGTTTGGTAGAGTTTGCATACAACAACAGTTGGCATGCTAGCATTAAGTGTGCTCCATTCGAGATGTTGTATGGCAGAAAGTATCGTGCCCCAATCTGCTGGGATCAGGTTGGTGAGCGAACACTTGAAGGACCAGAAATGATAGAGTTGACCAATGAGAAGGTCGCTGTAGCTAAGCATAAATTACAAGAAGCACGTTCACGTCAGAAGAGTTATGCCGACAAGCATCGTAGAGACTTATATTTTAATGTAGGAGATCACGTCTATCTTAAGGTATCACCGGTACGTGGCGTTAAGCATTTTGGAATCAAAGGGAAGCTCAGTCCTCTATTCATTGGACCGTTTGATGTCATTGAGCGAGTCGGTGAAGTATCTTATCGTTTAGCGTTACCTCCGCAGCTTTCTCACGTTCATGACGTTTTCCATGTGTCCTTACTCAGAGGTTACAAGTATAATCCCCTTCACATGGTTCAGTATCCACTGGAACAAATTCGTGAAGATCTTACCTTTATAGAGGAACCCGAACGAGTTCTTGAGAGGCAAGAACGAGTCATGAGGAAGAAGACGATTCCATTCGTCAAAATCCTTTGGAGGGATCATACCGAGCGGGAAGCCACTTGGGAAACAGAGGAGTCTATCTGGGCTTCTTACCCTCATTTCATATTTTGAATTCGGGTATGTTCCTCTTTCAGTTTATTTTATCTATAACTCAGGGACAAATTATTCTTTTTAGGGGGGAGAGTTGTAAAACCCGCATGCTTTTACCATGAATAGTACCCTTAGTAACGTACGTACATTTAAAAACTTTCCTTTTATAGCTTGAACACGTGTCACGATTAGGAATTTCAGAAGTTATGTACGTATTATATTTATGACAAGTATTAAGTACATGTAAATACATGATAATTATTATCAATAATAATTATAATCACGAACATGAAATCATGAACGTAAGAATCACGAACATATAATTAAGTATTTACGTATATTATTAATACGATAAATATCGTTACGTACAAGTAACTTGATATGAGCAAAATCTCATATCAATTAATCAAAAAATCACCCTAAAACACATAGAAAATACCTAACTTTTGTGCTATAAAGCAGTATTATGTGGTATGTTTTGTGTTTGTGCTTTAATAGGTAACAAGGATACAATTTCAAGCAAACAAGAGGAAATCAAGCTCATTTATGATGAAAAGACAAGAGAATGATCAAAGATGACAAGCCATTTGAAGATGAAGGACCTATCTTGACAACATTCAGAAGTTGAGGGACTTAAATGTAAACTTTGGAAAAGTCAAGATTAAAGTCAAACTTGGTCAACCTTCAAGTCAACCAAGTCAAGGGACTTAGATGATCAAGATTCCAAGTGAAAGGACTGAATTTGCCATTAAAATGAAACATGGAGCTCAAATGAAGTGGCTGTTTAACTACAAGGGCTGAAAATGTCAAAAACACATCAAACTTTGGCTTAATCCATGTGTCCACTCTTTTAACCAATAAGAAAGCAAGAAAATATTCATCCGGATTGCCACATAAACATGCCAGCTGGGCCATTAATAATTTGCATTTATTGGATGAATCAGAAGGCTACATGCAATAATCCATTTATCCAATTATGGATAATGATCTGTGTGTGAGGCTAAGGACAAATAAAATCATGACACGAGTCAATGTCAACAAAGAACAAGCCTAGTATCGAATTTGAGCTACAATGCATTTCAGGAAAAACTTTCTACATGAAAAAGG
The DNA here is from genome assembly GCA_025667525.1 of Glebionis coronaria. Classification (NCBI taxonomy): domain Eukaryota; kingdom Viridiplantae; phylum Streptophyta; class Magnoliopsida; order Asterales; family Asteraceae; genus Glebionis; species Glebionis coronaria. The sequence goes on along the minus strand of CM046877.1, from coordinate 191,429,353 downwards.
CTTCAAATGAGAAGACGAATCCAACTACATAACTCAATTAGATTGAAATTGGATGAATCAAAAACCCCCTTTGGTGTTCTTGATAAAGAATCTGCAATTCACTTATCCTTGACACTTGGCACTTCCCCATTGGTTGGGACACGTCACAATCTCCAACAACTCATAATCAAACCTCTATAAATAGCAGCTAGGCCTTTCATTTTTAGTGTGTAGTTAAGTGTGAAAAAAACCAGACACTTGTACTTTTTCTCTCCCATTTCCAGTTCACTTTTCATAGTTAGCTTCTTTCAAGTGTTTGACACACACTTGAGAGGTAGTTATTCAGTTAGTAGTTGTAACTTCTTTTCCTTCCAAATAAATAAAAGCACAAAAATATTAATTCCATAATCGTATCTTATCTCACTTTACCTAATCCTACATTACTGTTGTTATAGTGTGAATTCATTGATCATAACTGATCCATGAAGTGTGTTTGAGACGTTTTGGAAGTTATTCAAGCATTACTAGCCAGATTTAGTTCATGTCTGTTCTTGTTGAGTAGATAGAAGTAGAATGTGTTGATTTGATTTAGAAATAGCATATGGAGGTGACATAGGTGTTTATTGTAGCTGAATTGGGTTTGAAGGAAGTAGTTATAGAGAGTACATCACTCCTCTACTCCATCAATGGAGGCTTCTAGCTAAAAGGTTTCACAAATCTCATTTTGGTTCCCCTGAATTGCTATGCATGCTAAATTCCTAGTGTAAAGATTACTTGCTGAAATGATAAAGTGTTTAGCTTTATTCTAGCTTAATTGTGTTTGTGTGATAGCTTTTGAGTAATCTTGTAGCTTAAATTTGAGTTTGCTTGATTTTAGACTTCATTTTCATCAGTAAAAATTCATAGAGTGCATTTTGTTATTAAGTGTGTTTGCAAAGTTGAATTCAGTTCATTCTACTCTTATTTCATTCACTAAACAAGACTTGATAGCAGTTATAGCCTGATTCACTCTTGTACTCCAAATTGCTTTGAAAAAGTTCTTAACAGTCTTGAAAAATGGTGTTTGGATTTACATAGAACTTGTGATTAAACCTTGTTTAATCAGTTGAAATTTGCTCATTTACACTTGGCAAACTAGTGGTAGCATTTGTGTTCAGTTTTGTGGTCAAAATACAAGTCAAAAAGGCAATTGGTCATAAAAAGGTTTGGGTCAAAATCTGCTTTCTAGTTATTCAGAAAACTTGCCCAATTCAAATCAATGCCATGTCTTCATTACTTAACCAATTTGTTTGAAACCTGTTTCTATTTGTAGTCTAATATCCAAAGTTTTAGCTTTTGTAAGGAAATTCTACAGTTTACATAATTGAGTGTGAAATTAGCTTTTTAATAAGCTCTATAACATTTGCAAGTTTCTGTAATAAGAGCCTAACTGTTTTCTTATAACTGCATTTCTACTTAATTAACGAACAACTTTTCTTTCACAAATCTTGTTACAAGCATGTCCTGAGTGGGTTTGGCAATTTTCAGCTTTTTTAAAAATCTGGTCAACGTTGGTCAAATAAGCTCATTTAAGCTTAAATTCAGATTCCAACTTATCTAGTGAATCATTTTCAAATTTTAAAGACATTACATACTCCTTGTAAGCTGTTTAACAAGATTGATCATTAAAATCAAGTTGTGGAAGTCTGGATTACTTGTTTGCTTATTCTTGGCTTATTAGAATAAGCTAACTTGAGTTTTAATGATTTTTAAGCTGATTTCTTACACATGTCTAGCTAAAATTGGATTTTAAGGTCTTTGAAACAAATTAGAGCATAATTGGTCCATTAATAAGCTCACACGAGCTTATTGAAGTTTTTATACCCGTTTTTGTTAAAACTTCACATTTAATTGCTTTTAGGTCCCTTTTGTTTGTAGCAGTTGTCATTTGTAGCTAATCTTTCTAGAATTTAGGGTTTGCTAGATTACAACCCTTGAAGTTTCAGTTTTTGTCAAATTTGGTTAGGCTGTTATAGAAAGTTGTTTAATTTGTTACAAGTTTCTTAGATTTTACACTTTTGGTCCTTTTACTTTCTGAAATTTACATTTTAACCCTTGTACTTTCATTTAGCTTACTTTTCAAGCACTTTTATTCTCATGCATTTACATTTTGGACTTTTGTGAATATTACTTGGTATTTGCAAAGTGTTTTACGGATACGTAGCATAATATTTTTCACTCTTTTTACGTGTTGATTGAAATAGATATAGACTTCCAAATACCCTAACAACCAAGAACAATTAAAGACTTGAGATTTTTAGGACTTTCAATTTGTCAAGATTTGAGAGAAAACGAACTTCAAAATATTCAATTTCAAATGGCGCCGCTGCTGTTCAATGACATTACGGGAGACTATTGATTGACGGTTTTCATTGGCTTTTGGGATCCGTTCACCTCGTGAACGTTATTTTTACGTATTATAAATCAAAAATATAAAAAAATCAAAAATATAAAAATATAAAAAACTAAAAAATAACAAAAACAATTCTTTTCCTAAAGAATTGACCAAAAAAATAAAAAAATTCAAAAAGCAGTCTTTTTCCTAAGAGATTGCACCTAAAAGTATATATTATTGGATTTCATCGGTTTTTACGTACATATAGTATTTTCTTTGAAAAACCAATAAATACAAAAATATTTTCTCAATATTATTATATGTAGATACGTATACGTATACGAACAATCAATACACATATCTCCATAAGTATTGCTTTTGCAATACACCGTGTTAGGGAGCGTTCTGGTCCTTGACACGTGTATCGATCCAATTTAATTAAGAAAGAATAGATAAATACTTCCAATAGGCAAGAATTCAAAGAATACAAACTACAAAGTGAATAGAAAGGCGACGTGCTATAAAATGCCGTCTAAGGGTTAATAGGTACTTAAGTGCTTCGCACCACCTATCCCCCCGTTCACTAGTGCGTATTCTAAGAAGGAAGGCTTGATTGGGGGTATTGCACCCAAGTAGTACTTACGTATATTATATTTTCTTGTGGATATTTCATATTGAATCTCGAAGAGGATAATCCCTTCTTCTTCAAAGTCGAACGAGAGCTTCTCTCTCACTCCTTGATTTGAGTTGCATGCTCACTCGCGGGCGTGCACAAATACCATTTGGTGTACAACCCCTTCCTCCCAAGAAGAAGAAAAAGAGAAAGAGTAAAAACAACACCGTCCAACAAGCCGATCCCGAGAATCGTGCTTTGATCCACACACAAGAAGAAGCCATGGCCGACGTTGACACTCGACCATTGATGGAGCACTTGCAATCCAATGTGCAAGGATATGCCGATGCTATTAAGATACCCAAGATTCACGTAAACACCTTTGAGCTTAAGACATCAATGATTAACTTGGTTTCAAACACACCATATTTTGGGAGATCTAATGATAATCCACATGATCACCTTAAGAAGTTTCTTGCTCTTTGCAACACCATTAAGTACAATGGAGTTCCCCATGATGCCATTAAGTTGATATTGATACAATTTTCACTAGAGGGCAATGCCAAGTATTGGCTAGATACACAACCACCCGAGAGCATTACTACTTGGGATGATTTCACTGAGAATTTTTTGAACAAGTTCTTTCCCCCATCTAAGACCACGGCTTTGAGAAACCTAATTATTGCTTTCAACAAAAACCTAGTCAAACCTTTAGTGATGCTTGGGAGGAGTTCAAGGAGTTATTGAGAAAATGCCCAAATAATGGATTCAATGAAGTTCACCAAATCAATACTTTCTATAATGGATTAAGACCTCATCACCAAGATTCACTCAACTCTTCCGCGGGTGGAAATATTCTTTCTAAATCCATTCAAGAAGCTTGGGACATTATTGAGACCAAATCAATGGTGCAAACTAACACACAATTTGATGAAAGGGTTCATGTTGTGCAAGATAGTTCTCAAACACCTTGTGATAACCAATTCCTCAATAGTCACCAAGAGATACTCAAAATAATGGAAAAGAATCAAGACATGAATCTTAAGTCAAATCAAGAATTAATCCAAACCCTTAAGGGCCTTTCCTTGAACAATTCAACCAATGATGTGCATGCTATTGCTATTTCATGTGAGACTTGTGGAGGAAACCATTCCTATCAACAGTGTGATAAAGTTCAAGGTTATCAAGTTGAGTGTTATGCTTACCAAGAAGAACATAGAGAACATTTCAAACCCAACATCAATCAAAACAATCTTTCTTACAAATCACAAAACTACCTTGCTCCACCCGGATTCCCACCTCATCCACCCACCATTACTCAACCCAATCCCCCTCAATTGTTACAAAGGAACCAAGGGCCAAGGCCACAATACCAAGGGAACAATTATAAAGCACCCAACAACTTTCAAAATCAAGGAAATAACTTTCATCCACCTAATCAAGGATTTAACCCACCACCCCCACCCTTCCCAAATCAAGGATACCCTCAAGTTCAAAATCAAGGATATGGGCCACATGATAATAATGAGTATGCTAAGAGGAGAATTCGTAAAAGTGAAAAAATAATGAAAGAGAAAATGAGAATGATAAATGAGGAATCAACCAAGAGTATTTTAATGGTAATTACTCAAAGACCACAAGGGGCTTTACCCTCTAACACACAAACAAAACCGAGGGATAATGTGAATGATATCACAACAAGATGTGGAAAGAAAACTCATGATCCTTCACCACCCAAACCTACTTTGGTAAAACCTACTATGATTCCATCTTGTGATAAGCCTTCTACATCTAGTTCACCACCTCCAAACTCTACCACTTCAGCTCCTACTCCTTCTCAACCTATACTCACTTCTCCTTTACCTTCCACACCCATAAATGAAGAACCCATTAAAGAAAATCCTTCATCAACCCTCAACCACAAGCAAAACCAAGTCTCCCTTACCCATCAAGATTGAGAAAGGAAAAGCTTAAGAACAAGGATGATATACAAGTCTCAAATTTTTTGAGGATGTTCAAGCAACTTAACATAAACATCTCCTTTACGGAAGCCTTAGCCAATATGCCTAAGTTTGCTAAGATGATCAAGGACTTACTTTCTAACAAGCAGAAATTGGTGGATTTGCCTAATGCTTCCTTAAATGAAAATTGCTCCGCGGTTTTGCTTAATAAGTTCCCTACTAAGCTTGGAGATCCGAGGAGGTTTTTGATTCCTTGCAATTTCCCGGGGGTGGAAAATTGCATGGCATTAGCGGATTTAGGGGTAAGCATAAATCTCATGCCATTATCGGTTTGGAAAAGACTTTCACTTCCCGAGCTCACTCCTACTAAGATGACTCTTGAGTTGGCCAACCGTACTATAGCTTATCCGGTGGGAATTGCGGAGGATGTTTTTGTTGGGGTTGATAGATTTACCTTTCCCGCGGATTTTGTGGTGGTTGATTATGATATGGATCGAGAGTTCCTTTGATTATTGGTAGGCCATTTTTGAGAACGGGTTGGACTCTTATAGATGTAGCGGAAGGAGAACTTACAATGAGGGTAGGAGATGAGAGAGTTGTGTTTAACATGGGCAAGTTGTCAAAGAAGTCTAATGAGCCCGAAACGGTGAAGCATATTGATGATGTGAATGAGGAGGAAACTCAAGATGATATCCTTGATGAAGTTTGTGATGAATATTTTTATGAAGCTTGTTCAAGTGGAGATTATGATCTACCTTATGTTGAGACTATTGCATCCATTACCTCATCGTGGATTTTCATGAACCTCAAGAGCTTAACTTTGGTGATTTTGTGATTTATTCCAATCCTCTCTTTGAAACCTCATATGATAACCCACTTTTCCACCATGATGAAGACACCAATGAGGATCTTAGTGATGAAGAATCTCTTCTTTGTGATACACCAACATATGATGATTATAGTGATGATGAGCTCTCCACTTGTGATTCTCCATTTATTGATGATCACATTTCCTTGGGGTTTGAGGAATCACCAATCTTTGATATACCAATCTATGATGTTTATGGTGATGAGGAGGATTCTATCATGGATGAGAGTGATGAGTTTTTAGAGGTTGATATACCTTTTGAGTACACTCTTGGATATATTGATGAGGAGGGGGACATACTCTTTCTAGAATCTCTATTGCATGAAGATCCTTTACCTTCTTATTTGTCCACCTCGATCTTTCAAAGTGATAAGGGAAAACAAGTCATGATGATTCCTTCTAAGAGCTTGTTGTTACCCATTACTCCATAACCTTTCTCTCGCCATGTGACTTACAAGGGAGAATCTTCTAAGGCAACCACCACTTGTTGTTTTCCCATCAAGGAACGGATTTTTGATCCTGGCATAGCGCTTGCTAAACCATCTCAGTATCCGCCTGATGTAATAAAAGGAAAACTTGTGAGAGATTTGAGAGTATCACCTTATCATCTTTTGAAGAGCATATGGGCAACCATTTTGGAGGACAACACCTCACCCCTTTTCACCTTTGCTTGGGAAGTTAGTTTTTGAATTGTATTATAAGTGGGATGGTAATTATATATTTGATCCGGGGGGATATTTATGGAGTTTTGATAATTGGAACCTTGCTTTACCTCATCATGGAGATTTTTCTAAAAAAGGGCAAAATTTTTACTCTCCATGATAGGATTTAGACACTTTTAAGTGTGGGATGAGTCGAGCTAGAGACTCCATAAATCAAGCTTGAATAACTAGGTTTAGAGTTTTTAGACCTAGAGTGCTGTAGGTTAGAAATAAGGATATAGAGTTGATGAGAAGTGTAGGGGAGACCTTCCTTTTGTCTTCATGTTGTTTGTAGGGTTGCTCGCTCATCACGTGCTTTGGAGCTTATGGAGGAGGCCCTTGTATCCAGTTCACTTTGTTACTATTGTGATTTTTCATAGACACATTGTGCTTAAAAAATGAATTCACTATCGTTGATCTTTCCTTAGCTCGGGTTAAGCAAAGTCTTGTCATTGTCATAAGTGTAGGGGAGTTAATACTCCCATGCTCTTAAACATTGAGGAAAATGTTTAGCTTAAGTGTAGGGGGGTCTTCTATCGAAGTGACCTTACCTAGACTTTGTCATTAACCTTCATGATAACTTGGAAATTAATTTTTCAAACATTTTTCAAATTTTTGATCTACTTTGGCCACCAAAAATATGTATTCATAATTTTTGCATAAATCATTTTTCATTTTCATAATACATTTGCATTGTATATATTCTTTCTTTTGTTTCTTATCAAAAGAATATAAAACGAGAAAATATAATAAGGACATGGTTTAACAATTTTAGACTTCTTTGACATATTAGGCCCGTCATGGATACTTTGACTCAACCCGAGTTTGCTTATCCAAGCATTCTCTAGATAGTATCCTTAACCATGTAGTCCTTCATTGGCCTATTAGGCTAAGCATCCACGACTCTCATTATTTGAGATTTTAAATTTGTAGAGAATGGGAGATGACAGAGTTGCAGCAAGTATAAAAGGGATAGATAAACTTCATGACAATTACTTGTGGCTAAACCCTTCTCTTTCTTTGCATCTAATTTCTTCGCATGTATATATGTTAATAAATAATCAAGAACGGTTTTAATCGGTATGTAGACTCTTATGCATTTTTGACTATCATTTATGGTTGGTATAAGTACGTCTTAAGATTTTAAGTTAGAACGTTTTATGTGTACTAGACTTATGTCATGCTTAATACTTAGCGGGTGTTTTTCCTTTTATTCTTTAAACTTTCTTTGTGAGGAATAAAGAAAAATAAGAGCGACTTACAAAAAAAATGAGTGGCTAGAAAAAAAAGAAGAAAAAGAAAAAAAATAATTATACAAGACTCCCAAGAGGGGCAGTAAAGTGTTAATTATAGTAACTTTTAGATTCCAATATTACCTTGACGGGTTGCGGGGATTTAATAGTTGCTCCAATCCAATATTACCTTGACGGGTTGCGGGATTAAAGATCCAAAGTCTCAAAAAGGCGGCGGATGTAAATTATTGCGTGAGTTTTATTTCTCTTTCCTTAGCGAGTGTGTAGCTACTTATTAATGCATGACATGAGGATTTTACACATAAGGCGAATGACTTATTACTCTTGAAACGGACTTATATTAATTGTGAGCGGTTTTTCAAGTAATGGATGAGAGGATTACTTAGGATTAAAACTGTGCTTCCTTATTTTTGGATTTTACATTTCTTATATTTCATACTTCAAATAATGACAAATTTACCCAAAAGCAATTTGCTCAAATAATAACCGGTTCCACATTTAATTGTCATGAATAAGTTGATGCACTTTTTACTTGTGAACACAATGATCCCATTTTTAAGCTTGGTATGGGGAAAGTGAAACTTGAGGGTGATAAGTGTCCATGGTACCAAAGCCCTAATTTAAGTCATTGATTTCTTTATGAGTTTTTTCATCAAAACCATTTATGAAAAATAAAAAATATATAAATAGCATTGTTCTTCTTTGCATTGCATTGTACAAAATCAAAATCATGCATCATATAGTGTAGAGTAGTGTAAAAGCATTCCATATTGGCCAAGGTGGGTTAATTATGAGAAAAATATAAAATTGTGCTTTAAAATATAGCATTGCATGAGGTCATGACAATCATCAAGTGTAGGGGATTTGATTTGAGCAAAATCTCATATCAGTTAATCAACAAATCATCCTAAAACATGTAGAAAATACCTAACTTTTGTGCTATAAAGTAGTATTATGTGGTATGTTTTGTGTTTGTGCTTTAATAGGTAACATGGATACAATTTCAAGCAAACAAGAGGAAATCAAGCTCATTTATGATGAAAAGACAAGAGAAGGATCAAAGATGACAAGCCATTTGAAGATGAAGGACCTATCTTGACAACATTCAGAAGTTGAGGGACTTAAATGCAAACTTTGGAAAAGTCAAGATTAAAGTCAAACTCGGTCAACCTTCAAGTCAACCAAGTCAAGGGACTTAGATGATCAAGATTCCAAGTCAAAGGACTGAATTTGCCATTAAAATGAAACAAGGAGCTCAAATGAAGTGGCTGTTTAACTACAAGGGCTGAAAATGTCAAAAACACATCAAACTTTGGCTTAATCCGTGTGTCCACTCATTTAACCAATAAGAAAGCAAGAAAATATTCATCCGGATTGCCACATAAACACGCCAGCTGGGCCATTAATAATTGCATTTATTGGACGAATCCTAAACAATGAAATGCACTTACTTCCCTTTGGCAAATCAGAAGGCTACATGCAATAATCCATTTATCCAATTACGGATAATGAAACGTGTGTGAGGCTAAGGACAAATAAAATCATGACACGTGTCAACGTCAATAAAGAACAAGCCCGGTATCGAATTTGAGCTACAAGGCATTTCAGGAAAAACTTTCTACATGAAAAAGGCTTCAAATGAGAAGACGAATCCGACTACATAACTCAATTAGATTGAAATTGGATGAATCAAAAACCCCCTTTGGTGTTCTTGATGAAGAATCTGTAATTCACTTATCATTGACACTTGGCACTTCCCCATTGGTTGGGACACGTCACAATATCCAACAACTCATCATCAAACCTCTATAAATAGCAGCTAGGCCTTTCATTTTTAGTGTGTAGTTAAGTGTGAAAAAACACACACTTGTACTTTTCTCTCCCATTTTCCAGTTCACTTTTCATAGTTAGCTTCTCTCAAGTGTTTGACACACACTTGATAGGCAGTTATTCAGTTAGTAGTTGTAACTTCTTTTCCCTCCAAATAAATAAAAGCTCAAGAATATTCATTCCATACTCTTCTCTTATCTCACTTTACCTAATCATGCATTACTGTTGTTATACTGTGAATTCATTGATCATAACTGATCCATGAAGTGTGTTTGAGACGTTTTGGAAGTTATTCAAGAATTACTAGCCAGATTCAGTTCATGCCAGTTCTTGTTGAGTAGATAGAAGCAAAATGTGTTGATTTGATTCAGAAATAGCATATGGAGGTGATATAGGTGTTGATTGTAGCTGACTTGGTTTGAAAGAAGTAGTTATAGAGAGTACAACACTCCTCTACTCCATCAATAGAGGCTTCTAGCTAAAAGGTTTCACAAATCTGATTTTGGTTCCCCTGAATTGATATACATGCTAAATTCCTAGTGTAAAGATTACTTGCTGAAATGATCAAGTGTTTAACTTTATTCTAGCTTAATTGTGTTTGTGTGATAGCTTTTGAGTAATCTTGTAGCTTAAATTTGAGTTTGCTTTATTTTAGACTTCATTTTCATTAATAAAAAGTCATAGAGTGCATTTTGTTATTAAATGTGTTTGCAAAGTTGAATTCAGTTCATTCTACTCTCATTTCATTCACTAAACAAGACTTGATAGCAGTCATAGCCTGATTCACTCTTGTACTCCAAATTGCCTTGAAAAAGTTCTTAACAGTCTTGAAAAATGGTGTTTGGATTTACATAGAACTTGTGATTAAAGCTTGTTTAATCAGTTAAAATTTGCTCATTTACACTTGGCAAACTAGTGGTAGCATTTGTGTTTAGTTTTGTGGTCAAAATACAAGTCAAAAAGGCAATTGGTCTTAAAAAGGTTGGGTCAAAATCTGCTTTCTAGTTATTCAGAAAACTTGCTCAATTCAAATCAATGCCATGTGTTCATTACTTAACCAATTTGTTTGAAACCTGTTTCTATTTGTAGTCTAATATCCAAAGTTTTAGTTTTTGTAAGGAAATTCTACAGTTTACAGAACTGAGTGTGAAATCAGCTTTTTAATAAGCTCTATAGCATTTGCAAGTTTCTGTAATAAGAGCCTAACTGTTTTCTTATAACTGCATTTCTACTTCATTAACTAGCACTTTTTCTTCCACAAATCTTGTTACAAGCATGTCCTGAGTGGGTTTGGCAATTTTCAGCTTTTTCAAAAATCTGGTCAACGTTGGTCAAATAAGCTCATTTAAGCTTAAATTCAGATTCCAGCTTATCTAGTGAATCATTTTCAAATAGGAAAGACATTTTATACTCCTTGTAAGCTGTTTAACAAGATTGATCATTAAAATCAAGTTGTGGAAGTCTAGATTACTTGTTTGCTTATTCTTGGCTTATTAGAATAAGCTAACTTGAGTTTTAATGATTTTTAAGCTGATTTCTTACACATGTCTAGCTAAAATTGGAATTTAAGGTATTTGAAACAAATTAGAGCTTAATTGGTCCATTAATAAGCTCACACGAGCTTATTGAAGTTGTTATACCCGTTTTTGTTAAAACTTCACATTTAATTGCTTTTAGGTCCCTTTTGTTTGTAGTAGTTGTCATTTGTAGCTAATCTTTCTAGAATTTAGGGTTTGCTAGATTACAACCCTTGAAGTTTCAGTTTTTGTCAAATTTGGTTAGGCTGTTATAGAAAGTTGTTTAATTTGTTACAAGTTTCTTAGATTTTACACTTTTGGTCCTTTTACTTTCTGAAATTTACATTTCAACCCTTGTACTTTCATTTAGCTTACTTTCAAGCACTTTTATTTACATGCATTTACATTTTGGACTTTTATGAATATTACTTGGTATTTGCAAAGTGTTTTACGGATACGTAACATAATATTTTTCACTCTTTTTACGTGTTGATTGAAATAGACATAGACTTCCAAATACCCTAACAACCAAGAACAATTAAAGACTTGACATTTTTAGGACTTTCAATTTGTCAAGAATCGAGAGAAAACGAACTTCAAAATATTCAATTTCATAAGTATAAATAACACGAATAATTAAACGTAACACGTAATCACGAACACACAAACACGTAATAAAATAGACACGAGAAAAACTTTGGGTTTCCCTTGGTGGGCCCTCATAGCCGCGGAAACAAAGGAAAAGAGGGGCTCAGCCCACTTGTTTTTTACCAAATAACAAATACAGTAAATGTTATTTTCATTCATAGAAGATTTTACAAAAAACTAAAAATCCTAATCTCTCTCTCTTGGTGGCCGGCGGCATAACACACCACAAAGGGTGTTTGGTTGATTTTGTTCAAGAAATCTTACAAGTGTGTTCGTGTATTCAAGATCTATTCATTACAATTGTTTTGGTAATCCGTAACCCTTTTGTTTTTTTATTTTATTTAATTAATCATATACATGGACAAGTAATTAAATAAAACATGATAAAAACATGTCATGGGATCATGGGTAAATAATTAAGGGTGTTTTCGGGTTTGTTTGTCTCGGCCGCCATACAAACCGAGAGCCCCAAGGCTCTCGGCGTTGTTTAGTTCGCATACCAACCGAGACATATGTCTCGGTGTGGTTGTGGTTCGGTCGGCAGCAAGGACAAGGCACCCCGACATGCTTCGAGGGTGTCCTTGTGGTTTCGGTTGGTCTCGGCAGCAACAGCCCCACCACCGGCTTAAGCCGGTGGCTATTTTAGGCAAGCAGGGGGAACCGTAGGCGCAGGCAGCAGAGGCCACCGGCACACAGCCGGTTGGAACCCTTATGTTGTCAGCGGCTAGCCGAGAAGCAAGACCACCGGCACACAGCCGGTGGCAGCATACCGAAAGCAGGGGCAATTGGCTCTGCCGGTTTGCCACTGTTTTTGGGGGTTTGGTTCTGACCGGTTCACGGGTTCACGGATCCGGTTCACGAAATGTTTAATTAGTTAATTATACGGGTCTGGTTCATGAATATTTTTACAAGTCTAATTAATTTAACAAGTGTATTATTTTTACAAGATAATTAAATTAATTAATTCATGACTTACAATTATTTTAATTAAACATGAAACTTAGGTTATTATTATTATAAATAATACATGTTTTTAACCTAAGTATTTAGTTAATTGTTTTACACTATAATATTATTTAATTATTAAACATGACATATAATTAATTAATAATCATGACTTAGGTTTAATATAGTATTAATACATGATTTAACCTAAGTATTTTATATACTTTAATTTAATTAAAATCATGCTTATATTTAATTAAATCGTATAACCTATAGTTTATTTAATTAACAGAATATAATTAATAAACTATACTATAACTACATGACTTATGATATAAATCCAGCTTAATTCTAAATATGGAAACTTTCTGATTCAAGAAACTTAATATTTTTGGAAATTTTCTATTTTTAGAAAGTAATCTATTTTAAGTAGTATCTATTTTTGGAAACTTTCTATTTTAGGAAACCTGCCATTTTTTAGAAAGTTACTTATTATTACACAACAAGTATAATAATACAAGAAATACAAGTAATACTTAATCAGAATATACATAATACATGATAAACACAACATAACGTTAAAATCAGTAAAACAAGACATGAACATATAAAATAAGCTAAGACATGATATAAAACCAGTTACGTACTCAGTAATCAGAATACTTATACACGTATACTATTTATGTAGCATTAGTGAGATCGAAGTAGGACTCTCTTCCGTTCGTCTTCTTCGTTCCCAGGACTTAAGGTACGGATTTCCCGTCCTTTCAGTATGGACATTCTTTCCTTATTAGGATTCCCCGTCTGCAGCCAACTATTTTCCCAGTATTTGTTTATATGTTTGATACTTATGTTAGACTAAGAGCCTAAGCCATATAAATGCATGACAAGTGTCACCTAGTTATGGAGGTACCATAACCATAACATTGTAGGTACCAGTGTTATAACTTCCCCACGGCGAAGTAATTGCTCGTGGCGTCCCTTTTAGCTTTGGCCATTATATTATATTATTATGTGGGGCATATAGGTGCATCCTAGTTACATGTTAGTAGTATTATCAGAGTGAATGCGATGTGTGCCTTGCATCCTTCACTAGGAGTTGATCCCTCCTACCCAAACTATTTAATTAGAGGCAACCCCTTTAATTGCATGACGAGGTCTTCCCTCCAAGTATTCATGCACGGTGGAACCTCATGACCTATATGGGCTATTTGGCTAATTAAAACAGATTTTCATAGAAACGTAAGTCTTTTCAAACTATAAAACCGGTTTTATGAACATGAATCCATATTACTTAGAACTTATGATATTCCACTGCTATTAGTCTTATATGCTTACGTTATTCCATGTCATCCTTGTATATCCGTGCAGTGAGCGTTATGCTCAGCCGTTTTCCTTTCATGTTCCCAAACAGCAGGTACTCAAGGGCGCTCTTAGACTCTAAGCGTACGTGCATATGGATTGGAAGCTTTCTATCCTTCATTACTTTATGCATTTCATCATACATTTTGCTACTTATTTCTATGGAAATTGTTTAGTCCTTTCCTTTACAGTACTTATGTTTGTGTGTGATGGGCTTATACTTTGGGGTACCGATGTTTGTTTCCGGTATTTCCTTTATGGTCATGTAATGTTTAAGACATTTTTCCTTGTATGCTTTGATGACACGCCATAATCACGCGTGACATTCCATTTACCAAAACGGGGTGTTACAGTTGTAATTTGTCGTAATTTCATATAATTGTAATTCAAATTTTACGTGGGCTGTTTGATTTGCAGTATAGAGGAAATTTTATTTCAAGTTACATTACATAAAGTGTTTAGTTTTGCATTGTAATTATACTTCTAACATTACAGTTACATCAAGAGATTACATAAGAAGTTAGATGAAAAGTTTTATGTCACGTTATAGTTAAGAGTTGTGTACTTTAAATTATTATTATTATTATTTGTATTATTATTATTATTATTATTATATTATTATTATTATGAGATCTTTATTATTATAAAACGTTTACATAAAGTTGGATGTGAGTCCATACATAATTTGTGCTCCCACTATTTTTTTAATACAAGAACTTAATCTATGAAAGATGAAAGCTTGTCATGATTTGAGTGGCTAATGGAAATAGACTTTATACACAAAAGTGTGTTCAAAGCCTCCGTATCGAATTCCTCAAATGTAGAAAAGCAAATGGTATGAACTTGTACCCGTTTTCCTCGCATATAGATGCATACTTTCTCTTTTTTTTCTCCACAACATTCTACAAGGCTACGCCAGGAGCTCAGGAAGTGGGCCCCATACTAGTAAAGGGAGAGATGCATGTCATATCTAAATATACCTCTTTAACTTGAAGCCAATTTAACAGTAAAATGTCTGTAGGACGTAGATCCTTCCCGTATTTCGAAAGGAACCATATTGGAGCCTCCTTACGTACCATAATCCCAACTCTAGAAACTAGAAGGGAGGGGGTTGAATAGTTTCTTAAATTTACTTGTTAAATGAGGGTTTCTAAAAATCCTTTTCAAAAACTTAGACTTGAGCAAATATGTGAAATCTTCTTATACACAATAGGGACAAGGGATAGTGCAACTAAACTAATAATCACAATTATATGCAAGTAAAGAATAATGAATGTAAAGAGATAAGGAAAAGAAAGATCAAACAAAACACCATGTTTTATAGTGGTTCGGCAACGAATCTCACTCCTCGTTCCTACTCCACTCATCGAGTAATCCTTACCCGAGAGTTCACTAATCAACAAGCTCCTTAAGGTGGAGAAACCGTACACGTCGTTTAACCAATTTTCGACTCTAAGCTAAAAGTCGAGCCTAATCTTAGCTAGGACCAATCTACACCAATATACTTTAAGGACAAAGTATTAACCACACTACTTCCAAATAAACCAATTATTTGGATCTTCACAACAATGACACAAGAATGAATAAATAAAACTTGATCTTCAATAGATGACACAACACTTTAAAAATGAAAGTGTTCTTCTCTTTGCACTTGAGAGGAAAAGATGGGAGGAGAAAGATTCACTTCTAAACAAGTAGTAATTAACCAAATAACCAATGATTTGAATGATTTATGAAGATGGATTGAATCTGGAATTATATGTGCAAAAGAGATGAAGAGAAAATCTAAGAATGGTCCAATATTTATAAGACAAAGCTCCAACGGTTATCTCTAGGCACGTTTCCTTAAAGGTACCAACGGTTCCTTATTGATAAGAATATGCATAGCTCTTTAAGGAACCGTGGGAGTAGACTCCGCTCCCTTTTGCCTTTTAGTAGGGTAGTCACATCTGGTGGAATATTTATCCCCAAGGGATATTTCTAAACCATATGAAATATGCCATTTTCAAATTTTAAAATATTTAATTTATATAAACATTTTTTAAAAAAATAAAGTTTAATAATAAACTTTGTCATATTTAATAAAAGGTGAGTTTTAAGAAAACTTAAATCCTTGATCACTTAGTTAGGATGAAAACTTGTTTGTTCATACCTTAAGTGATAATGGTTGAAATGAAAAATACTTGAACTCAAGAATTCGTTTTTCATTGTTTTCGTAAATGCTTGTTTTTATATATTGTCGTAATCAAAACAAAGCGAG
The DNA here is from genome assembly GCA_025667525.1 of Glebionis coronaria. Lineage (NCBI taxonomy): Eukaryota > Viridiplantae > Streptophyta > Magnoliopsida > Asterales > Asteraceae > Glebionis > Glebionis coronaria. Next base: position 191,413,042 of record CM046877.1, on the reverse strand, counting down.
ACCAAAAAATGCAAGTAACGTTTTTAGGCATCATTGCATTAACAATCTCCCCTTTTTTTGATTCATACAATACATAAAATCAATCACATGAAAAACAAGATTTTTGAAGACGATTTTATTTCATTTCTCCCCTTTTGTCGAAGCAAAAAAGGTTGCAAAAGTATTTGTAGAAGAAAAGAATCAGACTTTGCAAGTGCTCCCCTTTGGTGCTTACTCCCCTTTGTTTGGGGCACCAAGGAATCGAGCTATTGTGACAAGCTACATAGAAGGGTTAGTAGAAGATAAGAAACACGCAACAAGATATAGCAAAGGTCACACAATAAAATAAATAAGATAAGAAAAGAGAAGTTAACCAAGATTCATAATAAGTCATGTAATAATAACATGAAAAAGATACAAGGAAACAAATCATACAAAGATGTATGAATAACAAGCCTAAAGAAAAGCATAAATCTAATCCTAGTTAATCTAGAATTCTAAGATTTGCTTGAATTAGATGTCTTGGAGATAAGCAATCCACATGCTTAAATAAAAGACAAGGTGGTGGCAGAAGGAGGTGGTGGCTTGTTAATTGTCTCATAGTCATAGTGAAGAGGAGGTTTGACAAGGAGACTTTTGATGTAAATTAATTTCTCATAGATATGATTCATGGCAAGATGTTTATGTTGACAATAATGACAATATATCCCATGATGCATGACATTATCATGACATTATATCCCATATTGTCATTGTTTATGTTGACAAGAATGACAATATATCCCATGATGCATGACATTATCATGTGAGGGAGGAAGAACACAAAAGGGTAATGGTGGAATGGAAGAGTTTTCAAAATTAATTTTATTAGAAGGAGAAGACATTTGATTGAATATGTTCTTGGGTGAATTTGGGTTGAAAGAAATTGGGGAAAATAGAGGAGAATCAAGGCTTTCATTAGGTGAATAAGACATTTTGATATTGAAAAAGTATGCAAAATGCTTAGGGTTAAATAGAGAAAGCACACGACAATGTTGGGGTGGTCAAAGGTTTGACACAATGATCCCAAAAAGTGTTGGAACAAATATGGAGTTACACAAAACTCGAAATCTATAGTCTCTGGCCACGGTTCCTTATCTCCTCCTGCGGTTCCATATATATATATGGATCTGTGGGTTATTTGGAGAACCGCCTATAGAGGCTTGGTTTTGGTGGGTAAGGAGAATTTTCCAGTTCATAAAATCCTAATTTTCTAGTCTAACTCATCATAGAGACATGCCAAAGAGCAATAATTGACAAAGAAAACACACAAGGACTCAACAATCAAGATTTTGACCCACAAACATAGATTTGAAATAAAATCGATGTTGGAGGTGTGTTAATCTAGACACACAGTCATGACACAATGATCCTCCATAGTTCAATTTTGTTCTTGCTATATTTGAGAGACTCATACATATGAATTATGTATGCTCGATATCAATAGCAAGAAGCCATGAAAAACATTTTTAGGTTGAATTAACAATGCAAAAACATTTCTCGACCATTTATGAAAGAACTTTGAGAATTTTGAAAAAGATAAGAGAAATTTTCTAAAAACGTTTAAAAGACTCAATGACTCAAAGAATGAAAAGACTCAAAAGAGAAAAGAATTGATTGATAAAAAGCGCAATTAAGGTATATGTTCCTTTAAACCTAGACCTAGACGCAAATAATTAAAGGGTTCCATATTAAGTGGCTTAGTGAAGATGTCGACTAAGTTTTCTACCGAGGGCACCTTCTCAATCTAAATGTTCCCCTTTTGAACATTATCCCTACAAAAATGGTGGCGAATCTCTATGTGCTTAGTTCGCGAATATTGCACGGGATTTTGCTAAGGTCTATTGCACCCTTATTGTCACACATGATTAGAACATCAATAAGTGAAATCCCGTAATCAACAAGCGCTTGCTTCATCCATAGAGCTTGTTGACAAGCTTTAACGGCACTCACATACTCGGCTTCCGTGGTGGATATAGCAAGAGCGACTTGTTTCTTGGAGAACCAAGAAGTTAAACAACAACCCATGAAGGTACAAACTCCACTAGTGATTTTACGGTCCACATAGTCTCCCGCATGATCCGAGTCCGCGTATACTATGGTTTCTACGCCGGTCCCTTCAGGATACCATAATCCTAAATGTATAGTGACCTTAATGTATCGGAAGATACGCTTAACTACTTCAAGGTGAGAGGTTTTGGGAGCCTCTTGGAAGCGAGCACAAAGGCAAACACTAAACATGATATCCGGTCGACTTGTCGTTAGGTACAACGAACTACCAATCATACCTCTATACTTGGAGTTTTCTACCGACTCACAATCATCATCTGCGGTGAGTTTAGTATCCGAGGCCATGGGGGTCTTCATAGGTTTGGAGTCTTCTAATCCAAATTTCTTTAGCATTTCTTTAACATACTTAGATTGATTAAAGAAAATACCATCGTCCATTTGTTTAATTTGGAGTCCTAAAAAGAAGTTGAGTTCTTCCATCATGCTCATTTCAAACTCATCATGCATGATTTTGGCAAAGTCATCACACATACTTTAACAAGTTGAACCAAATATAATGTCATCAACATATATTTGTACGATTATGAGGTGAGAACCTTTCTTCTTTGTAAAAAGTGTATTGTCTACCATTCTCATGGTATACTCATGCTTAACAAGAAACGCTTTAAGTCTATCATACCAAGCTTTGGGTGCTTGTTTAAGACCATAAAGAGCTTTCTTAAGCTTGTAAACATGATGACATTATATGTTGATGAAGCCGGGAGGTTGAGCCACATATACCTCTTCATTGATCATACCGTTAAGAAATGCACTTTTTACATCAATTTGTTGAAGCTTAAAGTCTAATGTACAAGCGTAAGCTAAAAGGATTCTAATGGACTCTAATCTAGCTACCAGTGCATATGTCTCATCATAATCAATCCCTTCTTGTTGATTATAGCCTTGAGCTACAAGTCTTGCCTTGTTACGAGACACAAAACCGTTCTCATCTAACTTATTTCTATATACCCACTTAGTTCCTGTGATGGTAGTACTTCTAGGTGGAGAAACAAGTTCCAAAACGTCATTATCAATGAACTGATTCAATTCTTCTTGCATGGCGATAACCCAACTCTCATACATCAAAGCTTCTTTAACATTCTTTGGTTCAATCAGTGAGATAAAACAAAAGAAGTTACTTTGATCTTGGACTTGAGATCCAAGGGTCCTTTGATTTAGGTCGCCTATGACGTTTTTGAGAGCATGATCCTTAGGCTCCTTAATGTTTACTCCCTTTTCAACATGAAGGTCTTCACCTCCTATTTTTCTAACCTCTTTGACTTTAACTATGTCTATTTCATCTAAGTCATCATCTAAAGGTGGTGTCTTAGATGAAGGCGGGGTTTCATCAAATGTCACGTTGAGTGATTCTTTGATTACACCCGAGGTTCTATTGAGGACAATGTAGGCTTTACTAGTTTGAAAATAACCTAAAAAAATACCTTCCTACGAATTTAGGTCGAACTTAGTAAGGTAGTCTTTGGTGTTGAGAATGAAGCACTTGCTTCCAAACACCTTAAAGTTTTCTAATGAGGGTTTCTTACCTTTAAGAATCGCATAAGGGGTCATTCCTAGAAAAGGTCGAATAAGAATTCGGTTGAGAATATAGGTAGATGTGTCAATGACATTGCACCAAATTTTTTGAGGCAATGATTGCTCGTTTAACATGGTCCTACTCATCTCTTGAATAGTCCTATTCTTTCTTTCGAGTACCCCATTTGATTGTGGAGTGCACGGAGCTGAGAAGTTATGGGTAATACCATAAGCTTCACAAAAGGCACCAAATTTCACTTCATTATCAAATTCCCTACCATGATACGTACTAATAGATACAATTGAACATCCTAGTTGATTTTGGATCCTTCGACTAAAGATTTCGAAATGATCGAAAGCTTCATTCTTAGTAGCCAAAAATCTAGTCGAAGTGAATCTAGAATAGTCATTAACTATAACTAGGGTATAAAGGTCACCTCCATAACTCCGTATGGCGGAAGGTCTAAAGAGATCCATATGTAGGAGCTCTATGCACCGAGATGTTGATACCAAATTCTTGGCCTTGTGACTTGAGTGAACTTGCTTCCCAAGTTTGCAAGCATCACAAAAGTGACTATCAAACTTAATCTTGAGGAGATGTCTTACCAACTCCTTAGAGACTAAAGATTGAATTAAACGCATATTAGCGTGACCTAATCTCCTATGCCAAAGAGTAGAACTATCATCTAAATTCGCTAGACATAAGTTGTCCTTTGACTTCCTATTGTCATGACATAAAGCCCATGCTTTCTAACACCTTTTCCAATGATCTTTCCATCTTTTACGATTTCGTTATCATGTTCTGAAACGATGACCTTACACTTATTGTCACAAATTTGACATATACTTAGTAAGTTAAACCCTAAGTTACCTACGTGATCAACATTTTCGATGGTCATGGATTCAAGAGAAACCATACCTTTTCCAATGATGTTACCACGTAGTTTACTAGAGAAAGTGACGTTACCTGCATTATATGCTTTGTAAGTAGAGAACAAACTTCGATTACCCGTCATGTGTTTAGAACAACCACTATCCTTAATCCACTCATCGGGATCCAAATCGATTCCCAAGCATATCTAGGTAACAACACACAAAATCAAACATTTGGTCCCCAATATCTCATGGGTCCAAAGTTGTTAGTTCTAAACATCCCTTGCATTTGGTTGGGATGCACGAATAGAGGACACAAGCCCCACAGAGAAAAACATTGTTGAAAATTATTCCAATTCATATGAGCATTTTGATGTCCATTGTTTTTCTTAGGAGTCTTTGATCTAAACCTAGTGTTATTATTGTTCCTATGTGTTGGTGTTTTACTCCTAGATCGTGACTTAGAGTAATCATTCCTTTTAGGCTTAGGTGTTCTACTTCTAGGCCTTGAATCATTACGTGCTCTTGGAGGAGTAGATGATTGTCTTGATACATTTCTCATTCCCATTAAAGGTTTACTTAAAGGTTTGTAGATTTTATCAAGCTCCCTTTTATCGATTGTAGGTAGTTTAACATTGTTAACAACAAGATGTTTTGGCCCTTTACCTAAAATAGACTTTTTGGAAAGTTGAGGATTTTCAAAAAAATTGCCTTCTGTCCTCAGTTCTTTAATGCAACCTGCGGTTCCATATTTGTAAGTTCCTAAACAATGCTAGAAACACTAAACTTGACTAATCAACACAAGTAATTACTTTTCAAACGTAATACTTATTATTGTATAATAAAGAATTACAAGTGTTATGGATAACACCGTTTGATGACAATGTGTTGTGCACACTTTGAACAACTAAATAACCTAACTTATGAATACAGTCACAGCTGTTTGATTCAATAAGTTCTAAACATTAATGTGTGAATATTCTCAAAGTGTTGAACATTAATGCTTGGCTACACATCCTATTTATAGTGATACGAGGTTGACCTAAGTACTAGTTGATGGTGACTACACAAGACATTCACTTTTCAGACATCTGTCACAAGATGCTCTTCTATTCTTGGTAGTCTGCCACAATGCTTTAGGGAAACAGAGCTTGACACAGTTTCCCTTTTCTTCATAGTCTCGTACACACAAATGGCATGTCCAAAGTGTGCTGAGTGTTAACAGGGTATTGCCACCCCTGTTAACCCTCAACCCCTCAGAGTCCCTGATACATCTTGGCTGTTATCCATCACAGCCAATGAGTATGTCTTCAAGTAATCTTCGACTTCCTTGACAATGTCTCTGACATACTCCTCTGAGGTTGCTCACAGAGACTTAGATCTCTGTGAGTCTTGTGATACTTGCCTGCCTCCTAGGCACAGGCAAGTGACTATCTAACAGCTTGATTTGTGTTTAAATCTATGATACATGGAATCTAACAAACTTAGATTCCCAACAATCTCCCCCTATTAAACATAAATACAGCTAGATCTATCTAAGTTAAGGTAAGTGAGATAACAACTTCTTCTTACTCATAACAGATCTAAACAAACATACCTCATGATTTTATTCATGCTTAAAGAAAATTACAAGTACAATACAAAAGTGAAATAAAATGTGAAGGTAAAATTTAGCTGTGAAATCCTTCAGTAGTCATCATTTTTTATCTTTTCTTCAGCTTCAGCTATGTCTGTCCTAGTATCCAATTCTGCCTGCAAAGCTTGTGCAAAAACCTTGGAATGCTCTGAGTTAATCTTGAGCCCCTTTTTGAGACAAATCAGCTGAATTGTTGATGCTAAGCCTAGCTCATCTTCCCTTTGGAATGCATACTGGCAAGCTCTGTTCATGAAGGCCATACCTCTTTCAGGCTCTATGTAGGTCTGACCATCAATAGGACCAATGATTCCATTTGGTAGTACCAAATCCCTGTGCATTCCATCCACTTGAACATCATCTGTGACGAAGGTTTCCTTAACAAGTTGAGTCATCCTTCTTCTTTTCTTTCCAGACTTTGGGGGTTCTTGTTCAAACAGCTGTGGTGGGGGATCTATTTTGAGCTTGGCTGTTGTTTCTTTAACCCAGTTAAACTTAGCTTTGAGGGTCTTAAGAAGGGTAAAATTAGCCTGACCAGTTCTTTTAGCAGCCAAGGCTTCAAGTTAAAACCATTCAGATAATCCAAGTTTCTTTAATCTGAAGTCCTCAAAAACATCCATATTCCCCTGTTGGTTATCTCTCCACAAAATCATTTGTGGTGTATTGGTGGACTTGTGAATGGTGTATTTGAACTTGGTGATCTTTCCAGGTCCATACCTGTTGTTGACGCAGGCATCATAATCAGCTTTTACCTTTTTTAGTGCCTCTGTGCGTTTAGCTTCCATTTCCCTTAACCTTTGTCTTTGCTTCTCCCTTTCAGGTGGAGTCATCTTTCTCAAAGTTTCCTCATTCAGCTCCTTGGTTTACTTGATTTCATTCAGCCTCTTGATTTCAATAGCTTGTTTCTCAATATCTTCAGGTGTTAGAGGATTCTCATTAGAAGGTGTGAAGGTTGAAAATTGGGATAGGTCTGTAGTTGATCCTCCTGTCTCTAGCATCGCAGCTATTTTCTTTAGTTTGGCGTATGTGTCTACCATAACCATTTCCTTTCCTTTCTTCGAGACAAAGGATTCCACACTCATGTTTTTCAGCTCTTCAACTCTTTTGATGAACGCTGACTGAGCTTGGGTTTGTATTGCCTTGGGTAGGGAGCTTACAGTGAACTTGAGTTTCTTGGCAGCTGGTTCACCATCATCCACAGACTCGCTAGTGTTAACCAGAGTCAGGGACTTTGATGAATCAACTCCATCATTAGTCTGTTTCTCCCCCTTACTTTCATTCTCATCATCGGGTATGATCACTGGTGTGATGACTTGGAGAGGGACAGGTGAAGAAATAGTGTTATCAGCAGAGGTTGAGCCCTGTTTGGCAGATTCAAGGTTAAGTACCTTTTCCTTCTGCCCCTCACGTTCAGCATGTTGTTTCAGACGTTTGGATGAACGTGCCTGAAAGTGCCTTGCAATCTGTTCAGCAGAGACAGCCATATCGCGTTGCCTGGTCCTTGAAGCTCTGGCAATCTTCAGTAGAAGGTTGTAATTTCCATTTGTGTTGCGATGAACAAGATCAATGATAAAGTTTGTGTGACGAAGTTGCCCGCTGCGAACAACTTCAAACTCTCTATGCATTGTTAGCTCATGAGCATTAAAAAGGGCAGGGGCCTCTGTTACAATAGCATCCTTGATTCTGGTGGACAAATGACTAAGTCCTTGGGACACTCCTTTTCTTGCACCATCTTTGATAGCTTTGGTGACTGCATCCCTAACCGCCTGATTGATGATCCCTGGAAAGGTGACAGTGAAATTATGCATCTCAGATTTGATAACATCCAAGTTTCTTGACAGGCGTTCCATATCTGATTGATGATGAACATGTTTAAGATTGTGGATGTTCAGGTTTGTTGTGCATAATCATCCTCCCTTGGAAAAAGATCAAAGTTGGTTTAGGCAGGATGATCAAACATAAGGAACTCAGCTGTCGGATCATAAGCAGGTCTTTGGAAGACTGTAGTGGCTGAGGTAGCAGAGGTGGGAGTTGCTACAGCTTCCTTGGGAGGAGGAGTGGTATCAGCAGCTGGTTTGGACACAGCTATTTCCTTCGGAGGAGACAGAGATTGTTGGTCATCATCTTCTTCATCGTCCTCCTCCTCAAACATCCCCTCAGGGAGAATCTCGTCCTCAGGCATAGATTCAGGTTCAGAGAAATCATCAACTAATGAGAGCACTTCGTCTTCAATATCAAGCAGGGGATATTCTTCATTGAGTTGATCCTGAATTATAGTATCAGCTTCTTTTTCTGGCTGCTCCAGGGATTCAATGTTTGGTTGTACAATATCAGCCTACAAATTGTTTCAAATTAGTAACAGGGAATTAAAGAAGGGGAATGGTCGCCATTTCGCTGTCCCAGAGAGGCTGAGGGTGATTACTCAGCCACTCCAAAGGATAAATCCTTGGGATTCTTTTAAGGGTGAAAAGTATAAGGTTAATGATCGCCATTCGCTGCCCCTAGGAAAGCTGAGTGTGATTATTCAGCCCCCCCAAAAGGTTAAAACCTTTGGGACTCTTTTGATTGTGAAACATATGTTGTTAAGGATCGCCATTCGCTGCCCCTAGGAAGGCTGAGGGTGATTATTCAGCCCCTCCAAAAGGTTAAGAAACCTTTGGGACTCTTTTAAGGATGAAACCTATGTGGGTAAAGATCTCCTGTTACGCTGCCCCTAGGAAAGCTGAGGGTGATGATTCAGCTCCCCCTGAAAGGATAAATCATTTGGGATTCTTTTAATTGTGAAAAAGATATAGGTTAAGATCGTCTTGTTACACTGTCCCTAGAAGAGTTGAGGATGATGATTCAGCTCCCCTAAAAGTAAAACTTTTGGGATTCTTTTTCTGAGGGAACCAAGAGGCTGTATGAGGTACAACTAATCAAGGTCGAGACATATATGTATCCAGGTTGTTGTTTGCCTGAATACTGTCTAGAGGGTGCAGGGTCATCGGGGTGCTTTAGAAACACAAATGAATCATTCCCTGGTGTATAGACAGGGTGTATAGAAGTCTTAAAGATTTCTAAGTGCATACAATGACTTCTATGGGTCGAGGATTACCCTAACTTCACCACTCTCACCTACAGACATTTGAGAGTGGCTGCTTGTGGACCTCTAAAAATTAACACTGATTACCTGTGCGATATCAGCAGAATTCGGCGGGTTCCCTGTTGTCTCGGCTGACATCGAGACACTAGACCCTTGTTGTTGGTCAGTTGAAGTCTTTGATTCCACATGAGTCTCTGGAACAGAGGAGGTTGTGAGGTTCACATTCTTCTTTGCCCTGGCCTTTGCAACAATTTTGGTGTGGGAAGAAGATGGGTTTTTCTTCTTCTTTGGCTGTTGGCCAGTTGTTTCCTTGGACGTCGTGGTGTGCTGCCCAGAGGTCAAAGACGTAGACTTGCCAGACAAACCAGAGGTATTCACCTTCTCTGTTGAAGGGAGCAAGGACTTCTCAACAGATGGTTGTTTGTTTGCTATGTTCAGCATGTGAGAGGTGACAGGGACATCTTCAGGTCCAATATCCTTGTAAATGGCACCAGTGATGCGATAAGGCTTCAGAGAAGTGAGTGCAGAGTTGTGATAGCTGTCACCCAACATGCTTTCGAAGATAAGAGATAGAACGCGAACGTAGCATATGTTTTTCTCCCTGACCTGGTTTCGTCCCTTCAGCTGTTCTACTAGGTTGGAGAATAGAAGACTTCCTACATCAACGTCTGTGCCCCAGATCAGCCCATAAGCAATAGATTGGTGGTTGAAGGACATATGATCTTGGGATCCCTGCATTCCTCCTAGGGATTTGACTATGTGAGTGAAGAGGACACGCCACATAGGGGAAAATACTTGATCTTCAAAGGAGACTTGGAGAGAACTTCAGCGGGTGTAAGAGCAGGGTTTACATCATGAGAGGGTTTAAGTGTAGCAAGGGTGTCCTTTACAGCCTTTTTGTCAACCACCTTTAGGCATTCATCGCCATGTCTTAACCCAACCACACTTGCAAAGTCTTTTAGTGAGAAGGAAAATGGGTGTTCGTTTCATGAGAGGCTAAAGGTAATGGTGTCATCAACAACTTCAGCAGAGTACCAGAATTCCCTAAGGTATTCTTGGTAGAAAATGGTTGGGGACTTTGTGAGTGCTTCACTTGCATCACAATTTTTCATAAAGTTCACCAGATTTGAGTAGGATTCGTTGGGAGCTTTGAGCCATCCAATAGAGTTGTTCGATGCAAGAATGCTTTCATTAAGTTCAAAGTTGACGTTTGCTGCCTTGGGAATTGGGAAAGCCATGGATGCAAGGTTGAAGAGAAGCGAAAATGGAGGATGGGTTTAGAGAGAGAAAGCTTAGAGAGAGAGATGAGATTGTGAAATGAGAATAGTGGTAGGTGAGGAGAGACGTGAGACAATATATATATTCAAATTTGTAAACAGTTATTCAACCGCATTTAATGCATAGTGGGAAAATGACTGCACATGTGGGTCCCTTGACCTTTCAAAAACTATTTGTCTCCTCGTTATTCAGAAAATAAATGGTTAAATATTGAGAATGTTTTTTAGCATTTACTTGGAAAGTAACTACCTAGTTTCATGTGAAAAACATTTAATATTGAATCAGACATTTAATGAACACATTTATTATCAAGCCACATGCTTTGAGATATTGAGCATCCCAAGCTCAGCAACTAGCCTGTTGAACGAAGGTTCAGCCAAAGGCTTTATGAAAATATCTGCTAGTTGCAGTTCAGTGGGAACAAAGTGCAGCTCAATATCTCCCTTCATTATGTGATCCCTGATAAAATGATACCTGATATCAATGTGTTTGGTACGAGAGTGAAGAAAAGGATTGTTGGATATAACAATGGCGTTGGTGTTGTTACATAAGATTGGCACTTTGTCATATAAGATCTAATAGTCTGAATCTGAATAGGCCTTGAGATCAAAGCCTGATTCCTTGGGATACCATAGACCTAGGGAGGGTGGTCCTTTGAGATACCTGAAAATTTTCTTAACAGCCACTAGATGGGATTCTTTTGGGTTAGCTTGGTACCTTGCACAGAGACATGTAGAGAATTAGATATCAGGACGACTAGCTGTTAAGTACATGAGTGACCCAATCATGCCTCTATATAAAGTCTCATTAACAGAGACCCCTGACTCATCAGGACCCAAGTTGTTGGGTGGAAGCATGGGGCATTTCACTGATGCACAATCAGCTAAGTCATATTTTTTAAGTAAATCTTTAACATACTTTTCTTGACAAATTGAAATCTCCTTAGGACATTGTTTAATTTGAAAACCCAAAAAGTAAGTTAATGCACCCATCATACTCATCTCATATTTCTTGGTCATTAATTTAGCAAAACGTTTACTAAGATTAACATTAGTTGACCCAAAAACGATATCATCCACATAAATCTACACAATGATGAAATCACTCTTATCCTTGAAGGTAAAGAGTGTTTTATCAATAGAACCCCTGACAAATTTGTTTTCAGTTAAGAAATTAGAGAGAGTTTCATACCATGCTCTTGGAGCTTGTTTCAGCCCATACATGGATTTGTGTAATCTGTACACATGATTGGGAAACTCGCTGTTCTTGAATCCTTCAGGCTGTTCAACATATACTTCCTCAACCAAATCTCCATTGAGAAAGGTACTTTTAACATCCATCTGATACACAGTGAAGTTCATATATGAAACATAAGCAAGGAAGATTCTGATTGCTTCAAGTCTTGCCACAGGAGCAAATGTTTCATCATAATCTATTCCTTCAGTCTGTGTATACCCCTGTGCCACCAGCCTGGCCTTGTTTCTGATGATGTTTCCAATTTCATTCATCTTATTTCTGTAGATCCATCTAGTGCCTGTGATGTTCTTACCAGGTGGAGCTGGCACTAGTGTCCATACCTTGTTCCTTTTGAACTGATTGATTTCTTCCTGCATAGCAGCTACCCACCCATCTTCCACAAGAGCCTCAACAACTCTCTTAGGTTCAATTTGAGAGAGAAATTCAGCAAAGAGACATTCGTTGGCTGAGGCAGTCTCTGAGTCATGAATTCGTTGTCTAGTGGTGACCCCTGCATTAGGTTCCCCAATGATGTTGACAAGAAGAATGTGTTGATCTCTTGACCACTTAGTTTGAGGAGCTGGGGAATCATGGACAAGGACAATTATGGGGGTAGCAGGTACTATTTGAGTTTCATCCTGCTGACTAGGAGGGCTTTCTTCAAAGATGACTTCAGTGTCTGAGTCAACTTCAACCATATAAAGGGGTACAAGTTCATTATCAGTAGGAGATTCTTCAAGGGTCTGAATAATTGGTGAGTCATCTACAGTAGTTGAGGAAGAGGGACTACAAGAAGGCTTTGGTTCTTCTTCATCAACTTCCTGAGAGGTAGGAACTTCAATGTTGTGTGTAGACAGAGGGTCAAAAGCAGGAACATAAGGAGTGAGAGTGTTGGAGTGATGATGGTGATGACAGGCAGGTCTTGGTTCTGAGAATTCATCACTTCGGAATGACACGTTTTCATTAAAATCAATTTCATCACCCTCTGTTCCAGTTCTCTGTATGACATCATCATCTTCCTTGAATCTGACAGGAAAGGTTTCTTCTACTTCTTGTCTTCTGGTGTTGAATACTCTGAAGGCTTTGGCTGTGGGAGAGTATCCTAAGAAGAAACCATCATCAGCTTTTTCATCAAATTTTCCAAGTTTATCCCTATAGTTATAAATGAACACAGGGCATCCAAAAACATGGAAATAGCTGAAATCTGGAGCTCTATTTATGAAAACTTCATAGGAAGTTTTACCATGTCTTTTGACAATGATTGATCTACTTTGGGTATAGCAGGCAGTGTGAACAGCTTCTCTCCAAAATTGCTTTGGTAAAGCTGCACCATTTAACATAGTTCTGGTTGCTTCAATCAAAGTCCTGTTTCTTCTTTCAACCACACTATTTTGTTCAGGGGTGCCAGCTGAAGAAAAGTTTTGTGATATTCCCTTTTCATCACAAAAAGATTCAAGTTGATGATTCTTGAATTCAGTACCATTATCACTTCTTAGAGCTTTGACTCTAACATCATTCATATTTTCAACCTGTCTGATGAAGGACATGATGGTATCAGCCGCATCACTTTTTCTTCTGAGGAAGAAAACCCATGTATACCTTGAAAACTCATCAACTATGACCAAGGTGTATTTGTTGTGATTAATGGTCTGAGGTTTGACAGGTCCAAACAAATCCACGTGAAGGAGATGTAAGCACTTGTCAATAGAAAATGATTGCCTGGTCTTAAAAGAAGACCTGTGATGTTTTCCCTTGACACAGGCTGAACAAGTCTTGTCTTTAGAAAACATCACTGAAGGTAGAACAGCAACTAGGTTTTGTGTGGCTATCTTGTTGATGTTCTTGAAGTTGAGATGAGACAGTCTTTTGTGCCACAGCCAATTGACACTTTCAGAGGCTTTAGCTAGAAAACAATTGGAGCTGTCTTCAGAGCAAACAGCCATGTTGATGACATATACATCTCTCCTTCTTGGTGCAATAAGAACTACATCATTGTTCTTGTTGAATATGTTTCCCTGAGTCTTAGTAACAAAACCTTGTAGTCAGCATCACACAATTGGCTGATGCTAATGAGATTGTGTTTAAGACCATTCACATATGCAACCCTTGTAAAAGTTATCCCATTGTAGTTCACTGAGCCGTATCCCTCTGTGTCGCCTGAAGAATTATCCCCAAACACCACTTTAGGACCTGGCTCCTTTGAGTATCTGTGCAGGTATTGTTGAATCCTTGTCATGTGTCTAGAACAACCACTGTCTATATACCATACCGATTCCTTAAGATGTTTCTGCACAGATACATAGAAACAAGTTAGTTCCTATGATGAACCCACTTTCCAGTGGGTTCCCTGAATTGTTGATTAGCAACTCTTGAGTTCCCGTAGAACTTTTGGCGATGGGAAGAACAATTAGCTGTCTCATGGGTGAAACTTCCACAGATATCACATCCAGGGAAGTCACCACACTCATTTGAGTGATGGTCTATGAATCCACAGAATTTACAGGGAGGATAAGGTCTATAGTTCCCTAGTTGTCTCTTAGAACCCTGTTGTCTCTCCCTAGAAGGTGTCTGAGCTCTCTTAACAGCCATTTTTCTATCATGGTCTATAGTCATGTGATGAGAGTTTTTACAGATATTGCAATCAGGTTTGACTATCCTTTCACCCTTGGGTTCACCTAGAACAGAATTAGGTTCACGAGAAGTAGAGCATTCAGCGGGAGGCTTAATGTGTTGTTTTAAGAGTTCTACTTCTTTCATTAATGACAACAGGCGTTCTTCAGTTAAGGAATCAACTTTGTTCACAGATTTGGTTGAGACAGGCTTAAAGGCAACTTGCTTAACAGATTGTTTTGCAGGTACACAAAATATTTTAGCTGGTGGTTTCTCAACATTTGTTTTAGGTTCACCCTTAGCTCCTCTAGAGGAACTGCTGGGTTCAACTCCTGAGAGTTTGGGCAAGGGTGGTAATTCACCCATATCTTCAGAGACAGGGTCATCAGCCAAGATGGGATCTGGCATATAAATTGTCTCTGTAGATTTGAAAACAATTTCTTTGGGTTTGGTGAGAATTTTCAGCTTATTTTTCTTATCAGAATCATCCCTTTTAATATCAGCAGGTAATTCATCATTAAGCAATTGATCTATAGTGAACCTACTGTACAGCCATTTTTCAATAACCTTGTTTAATTCAAATACTTGATCATTTTAGGCACTATTCTTCAAGGTTAACCTATTGACTTCGTTTTGAAGGGATATTTCCTCTAAATTAACCCGTTTGAGAGTTTCACATTCAGACATAGCATTTAACAGATCATTTTTAACAGAGTGAAACTTATCAAGCAAGTTCTTTCTTTGTTCCTCAACAAAGTGAAAATCAACAATGGTGTAATCAAGGACATGTTTGCGTTCATCACTATCAGACATAGATAAAAGCATGTGTACCTTTTTCATTGTGATGTCAACCCATTGTCCTGATCTTGCATCACCTTTCCCAACAACTGGTTCATCCTCAGCTATAGCCATGAAAGCCCTGACTCTAGTAGTATCTTCCTCATCTGATGTTACCGGCTCATCATTCCAATCATATGCTTCAGCTACCAACCCTTTCTCTGTCTTTTTATCACCCCCTTCTTCTTAGAAAGAGCTTCAAGCTTCAAATTTATCTGTTTTAACTCAACTTTAAGTGCCTTATACTTGTTCTTGTAATCCTTCTTCTTATTGTATGAGGAGTTGAATTGGTGAGATGAGTTGTTGTGTTGTGATTTGAACTTATAAGGTTTGGTGGATGATGATGGATAAGAAGGTGAGGATGTCTTTGTGGAAGGACATTCTTTTTGGAAGTGTCCAAGTTTTCCACAGGCAAAGCAAGTTTCTTTTGATCTGTCGGTTTGTTTGCTAGCTGATCCTATTCTCCCTGATCTTTTGTAGAATCTTCTTTGATTAGCTAGCAAAGCTCTTTCATGAAATTCAGCATTAAGGTCTGTCAAGAACTCTTGGCTGCTGCGTGTGTCTTCTTCAACATCAGAGTATCTGTCATGAGGGTGTGGAGTAGAGATCAAAGCTTTAGAAGATGCTCCTTGAACTACAAATCTTTCTGTCTCTAATTAGTATATAGTATCAATCAGCCCTTCTTCATAATTGTACTTTCCATAAAGCTGAGCTAAGGTGTCATCCTTGATTGAGTTATTGGCTCTCTGAGTCTGATTCATACTCAGCCATTTTCTTGGAAGGCTGTTGACAAATGTGGCATTAATCTCAGCTTGACCAATGGTGACATCGTTCATGGCAAGGTCATTGAGAAGAATCTTCAGCCTTATATATGTTTGTTGAACCTTTTCACCTTCAAGTGCCTTGAAAGCATTGAACTGAAGTCTGAGTGCCTGAATCTTGGTTTCCCTGGTTTCAGAGTGTCCTTCATGACCAAGGATAAGGTCTGTCCACATTTGTTTGGCTGTGGGACACTGAATGACAGACTTCATGATGTGTTTGGGAAGACAGAATACGATGATGCTTTTGAGACGTTTATCTTGGTTTGCCAATTTCCAATCAACTAGAGTCCATTGTTTGAGAGGTTTGGGAAGAGGGTTCTCTTCAGTAGAGGTAAGCACCATGGGAACATAAGGACCATTTTCTATAATTTCTAGAAGAAATGGTTCAAGTCCATCGAGATACACGAGGAATTGACTCTTCCAACTAGCAAAATCTTCTTCATCAAAGACTGATACGCTGGTGACATGTGATCTGCCTCTTGAGTCAAGAAGTTGAGGTAGATCATCATCATTAGGAGGTGGAGGAGTGAGTCTTGGTGAAGTTGGTGGTGCATTGTTGTTGGTGTTCCCAGAAGACGATCGTGGTGCATTGGTTGTTTCCGGCATGGTGGATCTTTATTATAAAACTGAGAACGATGTTTCTTGAAGGTTTTAATATCAAACACCGCTCTGATACCAATTGTAAGTCCCTAAACAATGCTAGAAACACTAAACTTGACTAATCAACACAAGTATTTAATTTTCAAACGTAATACTTATTATTGTATAATAAAGAATCACAAGTGTTATGGATAACACCGTTTGATGACAATGTGTTGTGTACACTTTGAACAACTAAATAACCTAACTTATGAATACCGTCACAGCTGTTTGATTCAATAAGTTCTAAGCATTAATGTGTGAATATTCTCAAAGTGTTGAACATTAATGCTTGGCTACACATCCTATGTATAGTGATACGAGGTTGACCTAAGTACTAGTTGATGGTGACTACACAAGACATTCACTTTTCAGACATCTGTCACAAGATGCTCTTCTATTCTTGGTAGTCTGCCACAAAGCTTTAGGGAAACAGAGATTGACACAGTTTCCCTTTTCTTCATAGTCTCGTACACACAAATGGCATATCCAAAGTGTGCTGAGTGTTAACAGGGTATTGCCACCCCTGTTAACCCTCAACCCCTCAGAGTCCCTGATACATCTTGGCTGTTATCCATCACAGCCAATGAGTATGTCTTCAAGTAATCTTCAACTTCCTTGACAATGTCTCTGACATGGACTCCTCTGAGGTTGCTCATAGAGACTTAGATCTCTGTAAGTCTTGTGATACTTGACTACCTCCTAGGCACAGGCAAGTGACTATCTAACAGCTTGATTTGTGTTTAAATCTATGATCAGGGAATCTAACAAACTTAGATTCCCAACAATATTGATATAGAACCACCTCATATTTTGGAGCACCGCGGGTAGGGGTGTCAAAAAAGTTGACCCGACCCGAACCCGACCCGAACCCGAACCCGAATAATCATATTCGGGTCGGGTTACTCGGGTCCAAAAGCGTATTCGGGTCAATTCGGGTTGACCCGAATTGACCCGAGTTTTAATTAGGCTCGGGTTCGGGTTATATATTTTTACCCTTGACCCGACTTGACCCGACCCGGGTTGACCCGAACCCGACCAACCCGACTTGACCCGACTAAAATTAGACTTTTTACATTGTTTTAGTACAAAATTAGGCCACTTTTTACACTTTTTCCTCAAACTCGGGTTGACCCGAACCCGAGTTGACCCGACCCGAGTTGACCCGACCCGAATTGACCCGAACCCGAGTGACCCGAGTTCTAATTAGGCTCGGGTTCGGGTTATATATTTTTTACCCTTGACCCGACTTGACCCGACCCGAGTTGACCCGAACCCGACCGGGTCAACCCGAATCACACCCCTAACCGCGGGTAGTGGGACGTTTTTCTGAAAACTTGACTTGTTTTGGTTCACTAGTAGATGCTTCATTAGTATTGTTAGTGCAAACATTACGATCTTTAATCAAGATGATCTCTTTATATTTTGGTGATGCCAAACGTATAACTCGCAATACATTATGTAAAATGTGTAAGGTACTCGTAATCACTCAAGCATACTTATGTATACTTCTCTCGACACCTTGAAGATTGCATTCGTCATGAAGGACATGAAGGACGCGGTTCTCTTATAGTACCCATGGATCCTTAAAGATATCGAACCGCGGGAAG
Organism: Glebionis coronaria; assembly: GCA_025667525.1. Lineage (NCBI taxonomy): Eukaryota > Viridiplantae > Streptophyta > Magnoliopsida > Asterales > Asteraceae > Glebionis > Glebionis coronaria. The sequence continues at coordinate 191,394,820 of CM046877.1, read as the reverse complement.
ATTAAAGAACCGTGGGCAGTCAAGCTGGTTTAGGCTTATGAGAAGACTTTTGGAAGCTTCTAGAAGATGGAGGGAAACTAATAAATTCAAAATTCAAATTTTAAATTTTCTTCTAGAAGATGGAGGGAAACTAATAAATTCAAAATTCAAATTTTGAATTTGCTTCTAGAAGATGGAAGGAAAATAATAAATTCAAAATTCAAATTTTGAATTTGGGTGCATCCTTTTATCCAATGGATCAAAGAGACCTCTCCAAGGCAAGACTTCCCTATAAATAGCAAGTGTTTACTTCCCCTCAAAAGTGTGAAAAATACATACAATTCACCTCAAACCTCTCATTCCTCATTTGCATCCTCCTCCTCAAGTGCAATGAGAAGAATACTTCCATCCTTGTGAAATGTTAGTCATAACATGATAAAGATCTCTTCTTCTATAGATCAATTCATAATTATTATCTTCCTACTATGTATATGTAGAAGATCCAAGTGTTGGATTCACTTGGATGTGTTTGTAAGGGTAGAATATCCAAGCGGTGGGTATCCTTAGATTAGGTGTTAGTTGTGTAGATCCAAGTTGTGTAAAACTTGGATATAGTGTTAGAGTTATAGATCTAAGTGTTGTGTGCTTAGATCTATATGGTTTATGTGTTTAGGGCATAAAATACAAGGTTTGTTATGTTGGGCCATAAAACATAACTAGAGTGAAGATTAGTGTAGATGGATATAGATTGGTCCTACCTAAGATTAGGACTCGACATCTAGCCTTGTGTCAGAAAATGGTGAAGTACGCAACGTTGTGTAGATTGGTCCTACCTAAGATTAGGACTCGACATCTAGTTTAGTGTCGGAAATGTGTAAGCGACATGTATGGTTTTCTCCGCCTTAAAAGAAGTTTTGTTGACTAGTGAAGTAACTCTCGAGTTGGGTACTCGAGGTGTGCAGTAGGGCGAAGAGGAGCTTCGTGACCGAACCACTATAAATCATCGTGTCGGTACTTTCTTTTACATTTATGTCCTTACTATTATAGATGTATTTATATGTTGTGTGATGTGTGCATCTCATAATCTAAACATTTAAGTTGCGGAAAAGCTAAGGCTTAGTACGTGTGTGCTTCATGTTTAGATTATAGTCAAGTGTGCATCCTTTAGTCTAAACATCTTAGTTGCCGAAAAGTTAAGGCTTAGTACGTGTGTGCTTAGTTTTTAGACTATTGCTTGATGTACTCTTGATTTGATGTGTTTGTGTGTTTCCTTACTTATAGTTATTATCTATTACAAACACATCTCATACTTAGTCAAGCTTGATCAAGAACTTGATACAAAGGATTGTTAAAGTTTAACATGTAACAAATGGCATCGTACACTGTCGGCGGTTCCTTAAAGGGACACGCGGTTCGTTAGTGATAAGGAACCGCGGGTATGTTTAAAGAACCGTGCACAGTAGGTTTATGCGAAATGTTTTGAAAAGTAACTAGAAACTATTCACCCCCCCTTCTAGTTTCTACAATTGGTATCAGAGAGAGGTTATTCAAGATCTTTGAAGTATATTGTACTTTAAGATTGGATCGATCTTTGCTCTTTTTTTCAAAACAAATGGTGTTTAAAAATGATAATGGTTTTTAAAATAAGAGACGATATTTGTATCAAATTGTTCATGAAGAGTGATTACATATGAAATGTGTTTTAATGTTTCATTCGTACAAGTTTTGATGTTAAATAAACTTCGTATAATAGCTTGGTTACAAATATTTTCATGTTTGGAAGTATAAAAATCTTGTGTGTCATAATTAACTCTAAAATACGAGTTCTATGTGTCTAAAATGATTTTTTAGAGTCCTAAGTCCTTCCAAAAAGTTACCAAATGATTTTGGTCTAAAAATCAATTTTCGTCCACTATCCGCGGTTCTTTATCTATTCCCCGAGGTTCCTTATCAATAAGGAACCACGGTCAGTCCGACTCAGATTTTTGCAAACTTTGAAAAATCATATAATATCAACCGTAAGTCCGTAGAAGTCGTGCCACCTGTCATTTCGAACGTAATTGAATTTTCTTTCAGTTAAAAATGCTTACAAACCTTTATTAAAACTTTAAAATTTGGATGTTTTCTAAGTTTTATACTTTGTCGAAAGTATTGAGCGCCGGTTTGTCGTAAAACTTGTGTTTTACTCTTTTATATTAAGTTGGACATCTCTGGTTGTTATATCTTTGAAGATTGATATATTTATAAAGTGTTGAACTTAATTAAATATTGAAATGGGTCGTAAACTATTTTCAAATAAAATCAAGCTATGTATACGTTGGTATATCTAACACTTAAAACATGGACGAATGCTTTTATGTGTTAAGCTAATTGTTTGTGTGTGTTTCCTTTGTGTTATTATTTTGTGTAGACATTATTAATTGTTCCTTACTATTTGTAGTAGTGTTGCTTATATGTCTAATCCCTTGTTCCTTACTTGGTATTTGTTAGTATCTAGTTTTTCCTAATTAGGATGTACACTAGATTTCTTGCATTTTGGTTACAACATTATGTGTGCATTGCATATATGATTAACATCTCTTGGTTTACAATGTTACATAAACATTTTGTACACCTTGGCATGTTCTTTAACACTTTTAGGTTTGAAAGCTTTGGGAGCTTGTCAAATCTATTAATGTGGGTCGTCTTACTCGATCTTTGTGGTATTAGTTCAAGTAGATTAATGTCTCACTATAAAACATGAAACACCCTTTGAAAATCTTATCTATTTTGTCTTAAAGGAGTGTTAGTGGGAATCAAGAAAGATTTCAAATATATATCAATTCATTATTCAAATTATGATTGATACCATTATCAAATCTAATTGACATGTTTTTAGTGTATACAGGAATGTGGATTCTTAATAATATACATCGGATCATAACTCACACTTGTGTTGATGATGCTATATTGAATCTACTTGTTTAAAATTATTAGACAAATTTGTTTAACAATTTGGTTATAATACACAATGGAGTTGGTTTGACAACTTGGATGTTTCATCCGAAATACTCAAGTAATTTACATTGCAATGCAATTGGTAAATGTGTCATTTCCAAAAGACCAATCAAGAGTGTTATAACAAATTGTGTAAACTTAGTTTATACAATTCAATGTTATTGGCCTCAAAATCTATTAAGGTAAATAACCTTAATTAGACTTTTTTGACAAGATTTGCAATGGTGCATTCTTAACCCTCATTAGGTTGTGCATTGTGTCGTCGTGCAAGTTTCATCCTTGTTACAATACATTAGGAAACTGTAGGAATTACATTTTTTCTAACATTAGAATGACTACTAGAGAACCTATTGCACTAGAAATTAAATTTGACCTAACGGTTAAATTACTTCATGTGAGAAATTGAGTTGGTGTATAACTCGTAAAAATTGTCATGCTTAGCCGTAATGAGCACTTCTAGTGATAGTCTCATGCTTATTCTCTAAATTTATTAAATGGCTCTTCCTAAATATGACTAATGATAGTTTACATCGATGAACTTTGTATGTCATTAGGAGTCTTTTCGTTTGTAGCCATTAAGTTTTTATTAGCTTTCTTCTTACGTGCTAATTGAATCTACGTGTCTTTCCTTTGTGTGTGTTCTAGTTTTTATTGCTCTTTAGCATAACTTTATGATAAGTTAGACTAGAATATTAGGATTTGCTGAATTGGAAAATTCTCTTTATCCCCCAAAACACACCTTCTGTGGGCGGTTCTTTAAATAACCCACGGTTCCGTATCGCTATGGAACCGCTGGCGAAGATAAGAAACCGCGGGCAAACACCTTCAAAAACGGGTTTTCAAAATCTTCCCAATTGTTCCAACACCCTTTGGAATCTTTGTTTCAAGCCTTTGATCACTCCCAAAATATCTTGTGCTTTCTCTACTTAACCCTAAGCATTTTTGCATCTCTTTCTCACCTAAGCAAAATGTCTTATTTACCAAATGAAAGCCTTGATTTTCTACCAAAGAACACACATTTCAAATCTCTTCTCTTTCTAAAGAAATTGATTTTGGAAACTTTCCTTTTCCACCACTTCTCTTTTGTGTTCTTCTTCCATCACATGATGAGGTCATGCATCATGGAACATATTGTCATTATTGTCAATATCAACATCTTGTCATGTCTCATATCTTTGATGAGTTGAATTACAAAATTATCACCAAGCCTTTTTCCACCAAATTCCGCTACCATTTTGTCTTCTAGTTAAGCATGTGTGTTGCTTATTAATAAGACATCTAATTTAAGCAAATCTTAGAGTTCTAGTGTAATTAGGATCAGAATTATGCTTAAGTTATAGGCTTGTGTTTCATACATAGTTGTATGAACTTTATGTTCTTGTATTTCTTTCATGATTTTCAACATGATTTATCTATGTGTCTTGGATCTTGTTGTTATTGTGTTTCTTTCTTTTCTCTTATTTTGAGTCCTTTTCTTAAACTAATAAGAATTAGGATTCTCCTTGGAGATTTACATTACATGTAACTTGATTTGTGATATCTAGATTGATGACTTTCTTGTATGTTACATGCTTATATATCTTCTTGCTTATCCGTATGCTATATGCTTAATTGCTTAGTTTATGATGCATGCTTATTATATCGGTTTTGTATTTGTTAAGCAATTTTGGTGTAATATCACTTAGATATGTCTAACTCATGCATGTCCTTAAATGCTAAGTGCTAACATGTTTAACTTATCCTCTCTTTCTTAAGTAATCATGTTTCTTACGTGTCATATGTGTTTATTTTGCACCTTTTCTACATTGGTTTATTGTAGACTTTATTAGGCTTGCCATTTCCAGATAAGTCTCTAGAGTACATTTAGCCTTGTACATTAATCTCTATGGTTTTTATTTTTATGCTTGCTTAATTGCTACTACATGCTTATGCTTACATGTTTATGATTACATGTTTAGGCTTACATGCTTATGCTTACATGCGTATGCTTTCATGCTTAAACATACTTGCGTTTAGGTCTAGGAGTGATGGAACTCTTTTCTTGATTTTGCATGCTTAGTTGAGTTAGGTTTTACTTTGTTGAATGTTAAGTAAACTGCCATCTCCTTTGTGTTGCATACAGACATTTACTAGGATCTTTTCTTTTAATGTATATCCTTCTTCTATGATTACATTAGGCTTTGCATCAATTATCTTATGTGCTTACTTGATTATGTGTTAGATTTTGTGCTAACTCTATCATGTCTTCTTGAACTTCTTTTGAGTTTCTTCTCTCGTTTTCTTCCAAGATTTCACTATCACCTTCTAAGGTATAGCTTTCTTGAATTATTTTGTGAAGTTATCCTTAACTTCTTTGTTGAGTTTCTCTCGATTTCTTTCAATCATGCCTATCTTAGTCGAGTCTCTCTCTTCTAACCTTCTAACTAAGTTGAGTCGAGCCTCACCCTTTCCTTGTTATGTAATTGTTCTTTGAACATTCAAAATGATTGAGAAGAGCTACAAAACTTTGAGCATGTAGTTTATCGTATGCTAAACACCGTCCATCTTGGTCTTTTTATTCTTGGGCTTATTTGATCTCTTTCTCTATATCATTGGGTCATCTTTTTGGTGTCGACATTCATAAGCATCCTTGCCTATGATGTCTTTGGTTTTATATTTTTTGTTCTTCTCGTTTTTGAGAGTCGATTGAGGTTAAAATTTACAATTGGATTGGGTGATTCCAACAATTCTAAGTTTTTAACCTTTTGAGAGGATTTTGGTATCTTGAATTTTCTTGGCTGATTACAAAAATTCTAAGCTTTTAGCCCTTTAACATATTATCATTACAATTGGTATGGATGTTTTCTACCTCTATTCCAACAATTATGAATTGATCTTGTCAAGATCCTCTCCTTTGGCTTGTCTTTGTATTGATAGCATCGCGTGCACACCTCTTTCTCCAATGCTTGTCATTATTTGTGCAAACGACTTGTTTATCATCCTCGTTTTTGCTTTTCCTCATAGTCATTCTTCCTCTCTTTTCGACTATGTGGAATTGTTTTATTGTCCTTGTCATACTCTCTTTAGTTCGGTATTCGTACCAATATATTAAAGTGGAGTATGTCCTCTCGACAATATTTTTTCTTTCTTATAAATTGGACATCTCTTTTCTATTTTAGTCCTCTTTATATATTTTTTTTGTGTCACCAAAATAAGTTTGGTTCTCTTTTCTATCTAATAGCCCTCTTATTTTTCTTAACTTGTCATATTTTTTACACTTCCAAAAGTTAAGATTGTTTTATCTTTCTCTTGAGTCCCTCTCTTTGTACTCGAGATGTTTAAAGCTAATTCTGCTTGGGTGACATTACTATATATATGCTCTTGTCCACTAACCTAAAATAGACTTTTTAGAAAGTTGAGGATTTTCACAAAAATCGCCTTCTGTCCGCGGTTCTTTAATGCAACATGAGGTTCCATATTGATATGGAACCACCTCATATTTTGGAGCACCACGGGTAGTGGGACGTTTTTCTGAAAACCTGACTTGGTTTGGTTCACTAGTAGATGCTTCATTAGTATTGTTAGGGCAACCATTACGATGTTTAATCAAGATGATCTCTTTATGTTTTGGTGATACAAACGTATAACTCGCAATACATTATGTGAAATGTGTAAGGTACTCGTAATCACTCAAGCATATTTATGTATACTTCTCTCGACACCTTGAAGATTGCATTCGTCATGAAGGACATGAAGGACGCGACTCTTATAGTACCTGCGGATCCTTAAAGATATCGAACCGCAGGAAGATTAAAGAACCGCGTGCAGTCAAGCCGGTTTAGACTTATGAGAAGACTTTTGAAAGCTTCTAGAAGATGGAGGGAACCTAATAAATTCAAAATTCAAATTTTGAATTTGCTTCTAGAAGATGGAGGGAAACTAATAAATTCAAAATTTAAATTTTGAATTTGCTTCTAGAAGATGGAGGGAAAATAATAAATTCAAAATTTAAATTTTGAATTTGGGTGCATCCTTTTATCTTATGGACCAAAGAACCTCTCCAAGGCAAGACTTCCCTATAAATAGCAAGTGTTTACTTCCCCTCAAAAGTGTGAAAAAATACATACAATTCACCTCAAACCTCCCATTTCTCATTTGCATCCTCCTCCTCAAGTACAATGAGAAGAACACTTCTATCCTTGTGAAGTGTTAGTCATAACATGATGAAGATCTCTCCTTCTATAGATCAAGTCATAATTATAGTCTTCCTACTATGTATATGTAGAAGATCCAAGTGTTGGGTTCACTTGGATGTGTTTGTAAGGGTAGAATATCCAAGCGATGGGTATCCTTGGATTAGGTGTTAGTTGTGTAGATCCAAGTTGTGTAAAACTTGAATATAGTGTTAGAGTTATATATCTAAGTGTTGTGTGCTTAGATCTATATGGTTTATGTGTTTAGGCCATAGAACACAAGGTTTGTTATGTTGGGCCATAAAACATAACTAGAGTGAAGATTAGTGTAAATGGATGTAGATTGGTCCTACCTAAGATTAGGACTCGACATCTAGCCTTGTGTCAGAAAATGGTGAAGTATGCAACGTTGTGTAGATTGGTCCTACCTAAGATTAGGACTCAACATCTAGCTAGTGTCGGAAATGTGTAAGCGACGTGTATGGTTTTCTCCGCCTTGAAAGGAGTTTTGTTTACTAGTGAAGTAACTCTCGAGTTGGGTACTCAAGGAGTGGAGTAGGGCGAATAGGAACTTCGTGACCGAACCACTATAAATCATCGTGTCGGTACTTACCTTTACAAATCTGTCTTTACTATTATAGATGTATTTTTATATGTTGTGTGTTGTGTGCATCTCATAATCTAAACATCTTAGTTGCAGAAAAACTAAGGCTTAGCACGTGTGTGCTTCATGTTTAGATTATAGTCAATTGTGAATCCTTTAGTATAAACATTTTAGTTGCAGAAAAGCTAAGGCTTAGTACATGTGTGCTTAGTGTTTAGACTATTGCTTGATGTACTCTTGATTTGATGTGTTTGTGTGTTTCCTTACTTATAGTTATTATCTATTACAAACACATCTCATACTTAGGTCAAGCTTGATCAAGAATTTGATACAAAGGATTGTTAAAGTTTAACATGTAACAAATAGCATCGTCCACTGTCGGCGGTTCCTTAAAGAGGAACCACGGGTATGTTTAAAGAACCGCGCATAGTGGGTTTATGCAAAATGTTTTGAAAAGTAACTAGAAACTATTCAACCCCCCCCCCCCCTCTAGTTTCTACAACTATTAAATCCCAATTCATGTCTTTCCCTAGAATGAATATGCTTACTTTGCATATCGTCAAGAGCACTAGTACTTTTCATGAACTTTTCCAAGTTATTGGAGGTGCTCTTGAGATCTTCATTCTCTTGTCTAAGAGTTTCACAATTTAGACAACCTAAATCAACTTCTTTAATTTTTTTTAAACTTAGCTAATTTATCTCTTAGCTCGTTAATCTCATTTTCAAGCTTAGTTCTAGTTGATTTTAATAACTTATTATTTTCAATGAATTTTAGACTTAGTTTGCATAGGTTATTATATTGACATTCTAATTTTAAATCATCCAAAAGAGGAACTATCATTACTATTGTATTCTGTTTTGGATTGTACCTCTTTAGAAGAATGAGCCATGAGACATTTTTCGTCTTTAGGGTTGTCATCGCATTCTTCGCCACTATCACTCCACGAATCCAACGAACGCCGAGGGATTCTTGTCCCGAGATGGTTTAGGACAATCACCGAGGAAATGATTTAGGTCACCACATCTATAGTATTTTCTATCACCTTTGTCATTCTTGACAAATTGGTTTTTGGAGAGAGCTTTCTTGTCATTGTTTGGTTGTCTCACGTGTTAACCTCGTCATTTGATGAACTTCTTGAAGTCTCTTACCGCCATAGCATATTCCTCATCATCACTATCCGACGAGGATCTTTCATGGTCACTTTGCATCTTCTTGGTCTTTAGTGCTATAGAATTTCTTTCACTCGTGGTTTTAACCAATTCCGAGTCCTTCAAGATTGTCATTTCATGAACTTCAAGTTTCCAATAAGTTCATCAAGTGATAATGTGGTGATGTCTTTTGATTCTTCAATCGTCGTGACTTTAGCTCTCCACTTTTGATACAATGCCCTAAGAAACTTCCTAATAATGTTCTTCCTAGAAAAACCTTTATCAAGTGCTTTTAGACTAGTAATAACATTATTAAATTTAGCAAATGCACTATCAATAGTTTCATCTTCTAAGATAACAAATTGTTCATATTGTTGAACAAGAATATCTATTTTACTTTATTTGACTTGACTATTACCTTGGTGGGTTACTAAAATAGTGTCCTAAATATCTTTAGCGATTTTAAACACAAAAATCTTTTCATACTCTTTCTTGGGTAAAGCATTATAAATCACCATTTTAGCCTCATTATTTTTAGCAAGTTTCTTTTTAATGTCATCATTAGAATTATCAAAAGTGACTAACTCTTTCTTTTTAAAAACTTCATTAAATTGATAAGGCAAAATGTAAAACTGCAACATTATCGTGTCTCTAATTCGAGGACGAATTATTTTTTTAGAGGGGAAGAGTTGTAAAGCCCGCCTTAAAACCCCATGAACATTAATTACACACAGTCTCAGACTTTATTTAAAACGTTACGTAATTAATTGTTTCAGAAAAATATTTAATATTAACTATTCAGGTATTACGTAAGTAATTAGTTTTCAAAAAAAAATCAGGTCAGGATCTAAAACACGAACACGCACGTTTAAATGATTAAACACGAAACCAAAATCATATGTATATTGTTATATGGGCCGCGCCATAAAAGAAAGAAAAGAAAGGAAGTTTGCCCTTGAGCCCAGTCTATGTTTAAAGTAAACTAACCGGGGGGGGGGGGGGGGGGGGTCATTCTCTCTTTTCATTTGTACAAAAACAAAAAAAATAAAGGAGTTAGGGTTGTGAGTGAAGCCCGCCGGCAGAGAAAGAAAGGAACCAGGGAGACAAATCTTGATGCTTGAATCATTGATTCGAAAAGTGTTGGTGTGTTTAATCCTAATCACGTATAAATAGTAAACCATCTTTACTTTTTTTCTAAATAGTCATGAATCAATCTAGAAAAAATAATCTTGGTTTAATTAATCATGTAATCACGAATTAAAAGAGAAACGATATTAGTGGTTGTTTTGGTTCGGCTGGGCACACAAAACGAGACCAGTGGGTCTTGGTGGTTCATTTTCCAACCAGCCCCAACCCACTAGGGGCGCGGTGGTGGTGTTAGTTGTGACGGCCGCAACACAGCGACCCACCAGGGGTGTTTGGTTTATCAAACAGTGGGAACCACAAGCCAAACAGGGGTGTTTGTGGTATACGCAGGGGGTTGGTTGTTTGATCAGTAGAAACCGAGACCACTATGGTCTCAGTGGGTCTCTTGTAGGAAACAGTGGGTAGAGCCATAGGACGGGGGGAGTAGTGGACCAAGCAGGGGGAAAGCTGGCATGGCCAGTGGGTACTTGACCCAAACAAGGGGAACCACAGGGCAACAGTGGTTGTCGGCTTAAGCCGATGGCTACTGTTTGTTTGTATGCAACAAGGTCCACAACCTAGGGCCGTGATGGGATTTTGGTTTGGGCTGACCAGAGACTTGGGTGTCTCAGGGAGGTCTTGAGCTCGTGTTTTTAGGGTAAACGCTTTTAAAAGGGTAACGCAAGAATATTTATTTTGTATTTAAATCATTTTAATAACTAAGTTTTTATATTTTAAACGGAACATGTTAAGAATGGTTTTTATTAATTTTGTTAGTAAACAAAATTTAGTTAATGAGTTTTATGATTTAAAAACGTATATTATTATTATATGATTTATTTGTCATGAAACTATTTACGGAAACCTTTCTATTTAAGGAAACTTTCTATTTATAGCAGGTTACTATTGACAGTATAATCATAATATTAGGATACATATTATACAGTAAGCAGTAATACTGAAAATACATTAACCAGTAAATACTTAAAGATAGTCATAATTATTAGATTATACACGATAACAGTAAAACAATACCAGAACATATGAAGCATGTAAGAACAAAAAGAATCAGTAATAGTACACAGTAATCAGACTATGTATGTAGTATCTGTGAAGTCGGAGTTGATCCTTCAGCTTTAATTCTTAATTCTTTACTGGACACGAGGTACGGATTTCCCGTCCTTCAGTGTGGACTTCCATTCCTATGCATGATTAAGATTTACCGTCTGCAGCCAAATGTTTTCCCCAGTATATGTTATAAACTTTACATGAATTGCCATGATAACTATGTTAAATTGCATGAGCTTTATACATGCATGACCAGTTCTAACTAGTTACGAAGATACCGTAACCATGACACTTGAGGCACCGGTGTCATGACTCCTCTACGGGGGAGTGATTTCTCGCAGTGTCCCTTTTTATTTCAGCTTGGCCATTTATCAGTATTATCAGCGGGGCGTATGGGTGCATCCTACTTTATCAGTTTATAGTTTATCAGGTGAATGTGGTGTGTGCTCTACATCCTTCACATTGGAGCTGATCCCTCCATATAGTTTATCAGTTAGAGGTCACCCCTCTATAGTATCACGAGGTCACCCCTCGATGTATTCATTTAACACCCCCAAATTTACACGCAGCGGAATACATCTTTGGGTGCTAAACAATGATACAACAACACATAATTTATAAAGAACGACTCGAAAAGAGACGTTTTAGATTTATCATTCCTAAAACATTTGTCAGAGTAGCGTAGTCCCAAGTAATCGTTACCAAAAGATAAGTTAAAACAACATATTAGTTTGTTTTAAAAATGGAACGATAAAAAAATCAAAGAGTTTTAACAACATAGCAGTGCACAACTTCATTCTCGTGACCTCCAAGCTTCCACTTCTTGATTACCTGAAATACATGTGAGTAAAACAATCAGCAAAAATGCCGAGTGAATCTATAGGTTTATATAATCATTTTTGAACATAAGCAAAGATTATAAGTTCGTGGCATGCTTAAAGGCAACAAGCATCAAATAATAATAATTCGCATCAACAATAATAATTGTATATAGCATAAATTGCAATAAGCTCATGGAACCGAGCCCTTAGACACTCCCTTTAGAGGTCTGATAAGACAGGAGATTTATTAATTATCGGTTACCTCTAGATTAATGGTACATTGCCGTATACCTGACTTCTCAATACAATATGCTCAAACAGTGTGGAGGTCGGGCCTAAGCTTCTATGACAAGTCCACAAAACTGAACCGGGGCGGCTTCCCCCATAGATCTATTAATTGTACTAGCGGTTAACCTATCATAGGTTAATTAACGGTCCATAATTGAGGTTTTAACAAAGGCAATCACTTAATGCAATTTAAAGGTAACCACGGGTCCATTCATAGAGGGACAAAGCATACCATAAAAATCTTGTGTTCTAAGTTTATAAAACATGTATTCCCCCTCGCGGGTTTAAAATCATTTAATAACTAGTATAAAGCGAGGCTATAGACTCACCTTAGCCAATAGTGGTAATGAGACGATCGCCGACGATAGATGATGCCTTTCAAACACGAGAACCGCAACCTATGAAATGAGGTGCGTTCATTAATAATAGACTTGAGAAATAACCCATACATAAGAATATAAAACTCGACTCATAAAATCATGACAAAATCGAGAGAAAACGATTCAAGTGATACTATTACACTCTCCTATATATTCATTTTATTATTCTACGCCTTTAATAAAAATCTGTCGGAACATACCGAATGTCCAAGCCATTTTCCCATATTTAGACATATCAACTTTTTATGATACTACTCAGAGAACTCACTTACTATATGTAGAAGGTCCTCCCAAGAGCCCATTAAAATATTTTACATCTAAAGTTCCCTGCCCGACTCATCTTTGAATCACAAAATCCGGACAGTTTAGCGACCTTGACTTACGAAACCATTTTGACCATTCTAAACAACTCCATTTGTAAAACCGCCACTTAATTCTAAAGATAGACTCAAAATGCTAAACTTGGAGCCTGAGAACAGCCCTTGAATCATTTTGAAACTCATTTTATAGTCCCCGAGATTCGATCCAAATATCGACAACAATTTTCGGATTGTGTCAACACTCGTCTCCCGGTACACGAAAATCAAACTAGTGTATCTTCCACCTCGTTTAGAGTTGGAAGGTCTACTTTATATCAAATCGAAGCTAACGAAATTCTCTACGACATAATCCCATAATATCATCCTATATCCAGACTTAAGACCCTCGAAAATGGCCTCAAACCTACTGCCCAAAAATGACTATTAAAATCTCTTACAAAATCAAGTTTTTGATCAATTCCAACAACTTTTATCATCATTCTAACATCCTAATATCACCATAAACAAATCCTAACACTTGTATCATCATCAAAATCAAAACACAAAAATTAAAAATATATTTTCTTTACAAAAATAACATGATCTACACATGATTATCACTAGATAATCACATGCAACATCATCTAACAACTTTACTCACCAAGATTCTTGATCAAAATTTCAAAGTTCATGCATGTTGATGAAAATGGTATCAAAATGTAGCCCTTTAAAAATCTAGGATGGGACTTTGATTGGTTTTTGAAGATTCAAACAAGAAATTAAGAAGATTGAAGGTTTTGGTGATGGGGTTCTTGGTGTTGTATGGCAAAGAAAGAGAGAAAGGAAGGAGAAAGTGATTTTTTTTTGATAAAAAAATGTGATGTAGTTAGTGGGAATTTTATATATAGTGTATGGTTAGGGTAGTTTTTGCCAATTTGTGATAGTTTTGGTCAAAAATGTAATAAAATAGTTTAAAAGGGTGGAAATTGTAAATTGTAAATTTTGAAATATTTACGAGACTCGGGTTTCGTAAAAATACAAAAAAGTTTAAACGCACACGAAAAATAATAATATAACGACTCGATACGTAATTAAAACGATATCGTCGAAAGTATTAAATATCGAAACTATCGATAATAAAATATAGAATTTTTGGCATCCGTCGGTATCGCGATCACTAGTAGTCCTCGTTACTCGCCAAAATATTAAAATATAATATTTAATATTGGTTTCAACTTAAACCGTTAAACATAATAATATTTAACGTTATAAAATACTTCAAAATAATTGAAAATAGAATTAAATTATGACCTTATTTTTACGGGTTTTACATCCTCACCACCTTAAGGGAGCGACGTCCCGGCGCTCAACTCGCCTCATACACGAGTTGTTCACTACCCGGAAGGATGAGGGCATTCCTTATAAAGAAGTCCTTACGTTCCCACGTGAATTTCGATCCACGATCTCCACTGGTTCTTTTACAAAACGCACTTGTCTTCAAGTGGTATCTCACCAAAAAGGAATAAATAAATCCTTATCCACCAGTCACCCGTCAAGTTTGACACATGAAAATTTTATGAATCACACGAAGCTAATTTGACGACAAGAATAGATGACAGGATTTTCGGGTAAGTCCAGTTAAAAAGAATGTTGCAATTTAAAGGATAGCCACTGGCCGGATAGCCATGGACACACATCAAAAAGAATTAACAAGAAAAACATTTTCGTCATCGGAGGGTGCTCACACGCGGGTCCTCACTCAAAAGATAATACAAAGACACCATCTCACTTTCGCCAACGCGCATTAAAGTCTCAATAAACATCGTCGTTGAAAGTCAAAAAGATATTACATAATATAATGATCGGACATCATCGGATGATGCCGTCTCAAGTTCTCACAACTTACGATCATTTGACTAGATCACATACCACATAAGTACATAAAAATAAAAGGTCGAACAATAACATCAAGTATAGATTTCCATCGTTAATCATCGAGAAAACCTTGAACGAACCCTTGATAATAACCACTTGATCTCCAGAGTCTTTCCACTTGCGGTATCGACTTCAACATACTCCTCGAGGTTGTAACGAATTTATTAACTCCATTCATTAAGAGATTCGGTCCTCAATCATTCCACAAGTACACGCATAAATCCTGGTGACACTTATCGTTTCTTCTTATACACTGCTTCCCGAGATTCATTTTAAACTCAGAATAAAATAGTAATCTTCAATACGAGGAACAGAACGAGATAAAAATGACTTCAATAAACGCATAAACGAACAAGATGTGGTAAAATGATTTAAGGTTGACGATCGACGAGGGATCTCGACTCACGTAACCGTAAAACATAATAAATCACAATACTAGAAAAATGAGAGCGAAGAATAAATTATACATTATCATTAAAATAACATTTGTCACAATTATCCGTCCCGGATTTGGTATTACCTTAAAACTCAGTTGAGGTACTTTCTTGATAAAGATGATACATCAAAAATAGAAGTAAAATAGTTTCAAAATTTATTTGGTCGTCTTAAGAAACTTTGAAAGAATGACGTAAATTATTAATTAAACTCATACTGATGGTTACAATTAGAGAATATAATTTCCAAATTAAATCTCTATTAGGAATATAAATTAAACTGGCAATTTCATTACATTAAAAGTAAAGTATGATAAATCAATTAGTTCAAAAGGTAGAACATAATCTTATTTTAAACATTAGTTTTAGTTATACAAAAAATGGTGTATAAATTTGACCTTTTACTTGTGATGGTTATTTTGATAATTGAAAATCATTAGAAAATGTAGACAAGTTCCATAAAAAAATTTATAATACTTTGTAGGAATACACAAAGGTGTTTATCATTCCAAAATAAATATGGGTTACATTCGGGTTTCGAAATGTGACAAGATAACAAACGAACACGAATGGAAATAATAGTCAACAATTAGTACGAAATCAATGGTATAAAAGGGGACGAAGCAAATGTCGTATAAATTCTTAAAGAGAATAATAAAATAAAGGCGTTGATGGTAAGATGATAAGAAATAATAGATTAAACAAGTTGTCAATTTTGTTAGTGCGGTCGGTGGTTCACCAACATCAGCTCGTTAACTTAGCGGTGGTCGATACACGATCGGAAATAAGATCCATACAAAAATTTTAATCAAAGAAAAATCCTAATAATCACTTGTAATTAAAACAAATCAAATGAACGATGTTAGTGTTTAAAGAGAGAAGTCAAAGCACGGCTCACAAGAGTGGATTTCGAGACAAACGAGAGTGACGGGCGTCATCCCGGATATACGGAAATCAATCTAGTGATATTTCATTATTCACGTGCGGAGACATTCCAAAGATCTACCCAGTCGCATAAAAGAAGATTGGACGAGAAGGAAGGATAAAACATTGAGACTTTCAAGTCATTTATCAACAGTCAGTAATTAGACGAACGATCAAAAGAAATCAGTTATAAGACAAAATGAAGTAACAAGTGGAAAAACGATTGTCGAGTAAAAACGTATTCGTAAGCGCGTAATTCGTTGAAGAAAAGGTAAGAAAACATATGCGGATGCATAGAAATTGCGCTACTTGCATGAAATATAAAGGTTTTTAAAACTTCTTTTCACTTTATTACATTTTATTTATCTTTATCATAAATACAAGTAAAAAGTTCTTTATTATCAAGATTTTTAAGTTGACTACTATTCAGCCTAGCATGGCTCCTTCTAAATTAGACATAGGTGATCAGGCCATGTATAATTTAGGAATAACAATGCAGTGCTCAGTTTCGTCGAAAAGTATTACGTTTCTTATGTTTATATATAAACCATGCCATTTGAAAAATGGAATTTAAAAATAGTTTATAAATTTATAGGATACAAGTAATTTGTGAGATACTTAATAAGCAACTTTTAATCTTACGAAAAGTATTTTATAAGACCAAAGTAAAAATAATTGGTGAAAATAATCGTAAAACAATATCAGATTTATTTATAATATGACATTATGACAACGTATAAAGTAGTCAAAGTTTTGCAAAAAATGGCAAATAGTAGCTCATAAAACAACCAATGAAATGGTTACAAGTTGTTAAGTTTTCAAAGGGTTATAAGGTTTAGACGAAAACGTCATGAGATACGCGATAAGAATGTCAACGAAGAATGTGAAGGCAAAACTTCAAAACTCAACTCAAATCAGTGGAAGGTTAGAAGAAAAATAAAAATAATATCGAATGACAAAAGAGTCATATATATAAAAAGAATAAAACAATCCAAATGTGTACTCATCGTAAGCTACACGATACATACATGCTTTTAAGAAAATATATTATTCGTTTTCAAATTACACCATTAATCCGGTGATTGCTAATCCTATAATGTTTCTATTTTTAAACATTTTCACATGCAACTAGTATTAGTTAGTTGTAAAATAATATCCATTAAAATTTTACAATCTCAAATGAACTCAAAACTACTTAGAAACGTTTAAAACTCATGTTCTGAAGAAAAAAAAATAATTTTATCAGATTTAACTTTTTAATATAAGCCGATTAATTGACCATATAAACGACATCTCCAAGACTCGGAGTCTAAAGCATTTTGATGCAAAACGACGTTTCAGACGACTTTCTAGTTTTACCCGAGACCTGAAACCCAATGTAAAATGACCAAAATACCCCTGCAAGTTCTGTGCAGGTTTGACTATTTTATTTTAAAAACGCAGGTTTTACTTTTAAGTTTTGACCTGTTCATACTGCCCCTACAGTTTCTGCATAAAGTGTATTTTTCGACACTTCTTAACGGCTCAAAATATATACATATATACACACATGTCTTGTGGATTTTATAACAACGAAAAATAAATCTCGTAATGAGCATCAAATAAAATATAGCATGATGAATGACAGAAAATGCTTCAAGGTATTCAACACGAAATTTAGGAAGCAAGACGGTGAAAAACGTTCGTAATTTAGATTTCAAAATGCAATGTAGGCAAATCTCCTTGGTGCCACACGATTGTCAAAAACTCAAAACATAACAAGAAAAGAATGGAACATTAACATGCTACACTCCGGGAGCGAGAAGGTTAATGAAAAACAAATGATACAATTTTATATAAGTAAAATCGTATTCCAATTCTAGTGCCATAATCTAGACGATGATTTATAAAATAACGATGACGTTACCGAGATATAAGTGAACAATACACTTCGGAGTCGATACATATAAATGTCAACGAATTAAATCTTCGCATGTCGTGTAAAACGATAATAAAAATCAACAAAATATTATGAAAAACCATGGTATTATTCAACACTATTTTAAGAAATGTTTCAAAATGTATGACTCACACGATAGCGGTTAGTCTATCCAAGGACACATTGAGCTACACAATGGTCTGGAGATTACGTTAAAAGACGTCCAAGCACAAATAGCCGGAAGAGGATTTGTATATCTATATAGATATCACAAAGGGTTAAACAATGAAAGTAACACGCGTAGATGAAGTTATGTAAGGTCATAATATAAAATTTTTTGCAATAAAAGCAATTTAAATAGTTCAAAAATAAATACAGAAAGATCTTGAAAATTCATTGTATTTATTTAAGTTAATCATTAATAAATGATAAACTTTTATCGAAAAGTTTAACGACGTAAATATATATCGATAAAGGATTATAGTATTTATTTAGAAATACTTAGCAATAAGGCATACATAATAATGTATATTAAAGTTGTAATCCCAGAAGTAGCTTGAACCTGAAGTCACGCGAAATCATGTGCACCGACTCTTTGAAAAATAAAACCGACAGTTATAGTTTAGGTTTTTTGAAAAAGACCTAGTTCTCTATAACTCATGGCTCTGGTACCAATCTTTAACACCCCCAAATTTACACGCAGCGGAATACATCTTTGGGTGCTAAACAATGATACAACAACACATAATTTATAAAGAACGACTCGAAAAGAGACGTTTTAGATTTATCGTTCCTAAAACATTTGTCAGAGTAGCGTAGTCCCAAGTAATCGTTACCAAAAGATAAGTTAAAACAACATATTAGTTTGTTTTAAAAATGGAACGATAAATAAATCAAAGAGTTTGAACAACATAGCAGTGCACAACATCATTCTCGTGACCTCCAAGCTTCCACTTCTTGATTACCTGAAATACATGTGAGTAAAACAATCAGCAAAAATGCCGAGTGAATCTATAGGTTTATATAATCATTTTTGAACACAAGCAAAGATTATAAGTTCGTGGCATGCTTAAAGGCAACAAGCATCAAATAATAATAATTCGCATCAACAATAATAATTGTATATAGCATAAATTGCAATAAGCTCATGGAACCGAGCCCTTAGACACTCCCTTTAGAGGTCTGATAAGACAGGAGATTTATTAATTGTCGGTTACCTCTAGATTAATGGTACATTGCCGTATACCTGACTTCTCAATACAATATGCTCAAACAGTGTGGAGGTCGGGCCTAAGCTTCTATGACAAGTCCACAAAAATTGAACCGGGGCGGCTTCCCCCATAGATCTATTAATTGTACTAGCGTTTAACCCATCATAGGTTAATTAACGGTCCATAATTGAGGTTTTAACAAAGGCAATCACTTAAGGCAATTTAAAGGCAACCACGGGTCCATTCATAGAGGGACAAATCATACCATAAAAATCTTGTGTTCTAAGTTTATAAAACTTGTATTCCCCTCGCGGGTTTAAAATCATTTAATAACTAGTATAAATCGAGGCTATAGACTCACCTTAGCCAATAGTGGTAATGAGACGATCGCCGACGATAGATGATGCCTTTCAAACACGAGAACCGCAACCTATCAAATGAGGTGCGTTCATTAATAATAGACTCGAGAAATAACCCATACATAAGAATATAAAACTCGACTCATATAATCACGACAAAATCGAGAGAAAACGATACAAGTGATACTATTACACTCTCCTATATATTCATTTTATTATTCTACGCCTTTAATAAAAATCTGTCGGAACATACCGAATGTCCAAGCCATTTTCCCATATTTAGACATATCAACTTTTTATGATACTACTCAGAGAACTCACTTACTATATGTAGAAGGTCCTCCCAAGAGCCCATTAAAATATTTTACATCTAAAGTTCCCTGCCCGACTCATCTTTGAATCACAAAATCCGGACAGTTTAGCGACCTTGACTTACGAAACCATTTTGACCATTCTAAACAACTCCATTTGTAAAACCGCCACTTAATTCTAAAGATAGACTCAAAATGCTAAACTTGGAGCCTGAGAACAGCCCTTGAATCATTTTGAAACTCATTTTATAGTCCCCGAGATTCGATCCAAATATCGACAACAATTTTCGGATTGTGTCAACACTCGTCTCCCGGTACACGAAAATCAAACTAGTGTATCTTCCACCTCGTTTAGAGTTGGAAGGTCTACTTTATATCAAATCGAAGCTAACGAAATTCTCTACGACATAATCCCATAATATCATCCTATATCCAGACTTAAGACCCTCGAAAATGGCCTCAAACCTACTGCCCAAAAATGACTATTAAAATCTCTTACAAAATCAAGTTTTTGATCAATTCCAACAACTTTTATCATCATTCTAACATCCTAATATCACCATAAACAAATCCTAACACTTGTATCATCATCAAAATCAAAACACAAAAATTAAAAATATATTTTCTTTACAAAAATAACATGATCTACACATGATTATCACTAGATAATCACATGCAACATCATCTAACAACTTTACTCACCAAGATTCTTGATCAAAATTTCAAAGTTCATGCATGTTGATGAAAATGGTATCAAAATGTAGCCCTTTAAAAATCTAGGATGGGACTTTGATTGGTTTTTGAAGATTCAAACAAGAAATTAAGAAGATTGAAGGTTTTGGTGATGGGGTTCTTGGTGTTGTATGGCAAAGAAAGAGAGAAAGGAAGGAGAAAGTGATTTTTTTTTGATAAAAAAAATGTGATGTAGTTAGTGGGAATTTTATATATAGTGTATGGTTAGGGTAGTTTTTGCCAAATTGTGATAGTTTTGGTCCAAAATGTAATAAAATAGTTTAAAAGGGTGGAAATTATAAACTGTAAATTTTGAAATATTTACGAGACTCGGGTTTCGTAAAAATACTAAAAAGTTTAAACGCACACGAAAAATAATAATATAACGACTCGATACGTAATTAAAACGATATCGTCGAAAGTATTAAATATCGAAACTATCGATAATAAAATATAGAATTTTTGGCATCCGTCGGTATCGCGATCACTAGTAGTCCTCGTTACTCGTCAAAATATTAAAATATAATATTTAATATCGGTTTCAACTTAAACCGTTAAACATAATAATATTTAACGTTAAAAATACTTCAAAATAATTGAAAATAGAAATAAATTATGACCTTATTTTTACGGGTTTTACAATTCATGCACACGTTGTTATATTACATGACCTATATAAGCTCTTGGCACTTAAAATACAGTTTATACATGTTTTCAGCTTTATCAGTTATCATTTCAGTTTTACAAATTATAAAACCAGGTTTTCCGGGACATATACAGTTCCCGCTGCATTTTACTTATCAGTCTTTCAGCTTCAGTATATTTTCTTTAATCTGTTCAGCTTAGTATTCCAGATCTTGCTTATATTCAGGATATTCTTATCATGTCATTTTATCCGTTCACTGAGCGTATTGCTCAACGGTATTTTCTTTCCATGACTCATACGACAGGTACCCAAGGACAGACTTGAGCATTTAGCGGACGTGCATGGGATGGGAGCGACCTTATACTTCTATTCCTTTTGCAGTTCATTTACGTTATGCAGATTTTTGAGTTTATGTTTAGGAACCGATGTTTGATTCCGATTTTCCTTTCTGGCCATGTATGTTTTATTACATATTTCCTTGCATGCTTTGATGACATGCCATAATTATCTTGTAACGGTCTACTTATCAAAGTGGGGTGTTACAATTATGGTATCAGAGCCCAAGGTTCGACCTGTAGGCTCTAAAACTTGACCTGTGACTAGTGGGTAGTTGCCAGGAACTTCCTAGATTTTGGCGTTTGTTATTTTCCATGTTTCTCATGCATTTATCAGTCGGTTTTCTTAAAATTTTGACTAAGTAAAAGGTTGGTACAGGACTGGCCACATTTAGTAGCATGTGCTTTTCAGTCGAATTTTGTTGTGGTGAACCGACCCATAGGCGTTCACCTTTGCTCATTCAGATTTTGTTTTGGTATACCGACCCATAGGCGTTTACCCTTACTCATGTCAGATTCATGTTTTTCAATCAAATTTTATTTGGTGAACCGACCCATAGGCGTTCACCATTGGTCAGGTCAATTTTCATGCTTTTAGTCGAATGTTGTTTTGTGAATCGACCCATAGGCGTTCACCTTTACGCATATCACGATGTTTCATTGAAGTTTGACTAGTATGGATTGGACAACAGCCAACCATATTTAGTCCCAGATTGTAAATTTCTATACATGACAGTTCTCAAAAAATTTTGACAAGTATGGATCGAACCAGAATCGCCCATACTTTGTCATATGCCTTCTCCTTCGAATTTTGTGGATTTAACCATAGCCATCCACACCAGTTAATGTTAAACCTCAGTTGATTATCCTTTTATGTTCTTTGTAACAATCAAGTTTTCATACTCTCACGTCAATGTCGTTTTCATGCTAATTAAGTTTCATGTCTCCATATGAGGATTTTGTTTTCAGCAGGGTGATGATGTTTTCATGCTAAGCCATGGAAGGATTACAATAAAATCTTGTTTTCATGATACATCATGTTCTGTCTTCATCAATTATGTATTCATGCTGACCATTGTTGAAACTTCGTTTAAATCATACTTTTGAGCCCTCTATACAACCAGCATTAAATGTACGCAAGAATTGTTAGGCTATCATGTTACTCGTTTCAGTTCAGTTTCCTACCGTTTAAATCAATTTATTTTCCTTTAATCATGTCAGATGACTATCACCAGTATCGATCGTCCAATAAAATTTGTCGTCGGTGCCATGTACAGTATTTCATGTGTACCCCATGTACAGTGTCTCAGGTATACTCCATGTACAGTATTTCATGTGTACTCTATGTACAGTGTCTCAGGTATACTCCATGAACAGTATTTCATGTGTACTCCATGTACAGTGTCTCAGGTATACTCCATGTATAGTATTCCATGTGTACTTCATATACAGTATTCCAGGTGTACTCCATGTACCTTACTCCATGTGTATTGTTAATTGATCCTCAATCATCTCAATCTTTTTCCACTTGTCGGTATTCTATCAGATGTTGATGTTACTCATAAGTTGGAGATTTTACAAGATACTGATGCTGCTCATACTTCGGAGACTTTACAAGATACTGATGCTGCTCATACTTCAGAGACTTTACAAGATGCAGATGCTGCTCCTACCTTGGAGATTCCACAAGATGCTGATGTTGTTCATAATATGAAGATTTTACAGAGCAAGGACGGAGACCATAGATTTGAAATTCCAGACAAGAATATACTTCAACCATCAGACGCTACCATTTGGCTTCCATGCCTTTACCTCCTCAGTTAGACGTCACACGTCACTCAGCTACTCTTCAGTCAGAAGAATGGGAACCAGTACCCAACCGGCCATTCAGCAGCATAGTTACATGAACCACGATCAGAATGACAATCACGTGCTAATAATTAATCAGTCAGTAGCCATCGGAACTCCAGAATGGATGTGACCAGAAATACAGAGGTCATTAGTCTAACCGCTCCGCCAATCCTAACAGTAACCAAAATTTTTCAACCTTGTTCATATCCACCTACTAAAACACATGTCAAGACATCAGTCAAGACACAGATCTCAAGTATCATGCGGAAGGCACCTATCAGGACACCAGTCATGATACATGTCATAGGAATATTTTCTCAAGGCACGAGTCAAGACTCATAACTCCGTATGTTTTCTAAACCATGCCCTCAGTAATATAGGGTACCCTCCAATGGGGTATACCCGTTCTGTCATGCCACGCATAAATCAGACCATTAAAAATTTAGTTACCATCAATGGAGTATTATTCAGGTTAGACACGTAGTGTTCGTTCGGTAGAGTTATAGACGAACACATTCAGCGAGATCTGTCACGTTTACTTCACGTATTCATATGTCAGTTTTATCTTAAATCAAGTATTACCTACCTCCCAGCCAGAAAACACTCCACAGTATTACCCATATTTATAAAGGTTTTCCTTCCAGTTGAAGACAAGATCTGTCTTACTAACTCCCAAATATATTCATTATATTTTTTGCCAGAAAAATCAGTACAAGTTGTTATGCTTTACAAGCAAGTGATTTATTATTCTAAAGCTACGAAGACTTTTAGCTACCAGTCATGACTTAACTTCTGAAGTTCCTTAAATTCATGATCAACAAATTATTCTAGAGTTTCCAGATGCAATTCCAGAAGGGTTTCTAGAAATTCTTTCCTAATCACGAGACAGAGTTTAGCATCGAGCTTGTTTCAAGGATAGAACCTGTTTTCAAAACTCCTTATCACAGGGCTTCATTCGCCACAGTGCACCACCAGGAGGTGCATCGTTTCTGTCTGTCAGGAAGAAGGCCGGTAACATGAAATCATGTATCGACCACAGAAAATTTGACAAGATCACCATTCATAATTGATATTCTTCCCACGTACAGAAGGTTTACCTGATCTGTTACGAGGTCTTAAACATTTTTCCTAGAACACTTCACGGTCATGCTACCATAAGTGGTGAGAGAAAGAATAGGCCATTTCCAAGACTGTTTTTGCCCAAGTTATGGTCTCCCTATATTTTGGTTTTTTTTTTGGGCTACTGAATACTCCAACTATATTATGGAATTGATGAATAAAATTTTCCAAGAATTATTAGACAAGATCATTAGTATAATTATTGATAACATTATGAGCTGCTAAAAAGAACGCGAGAACCATCTTTTTATGATCTTGCAGATTCTTCGATAGGAGAAAATTATATTCGCAGCTTTCCAGATGGGAGTTTCAGTTGAACAAGGTGCCGTTTATGGGCCACGTTTTTCAGCAGAAAGAAATTTCAGAAATCCTGCGAAGGCGAAGGCCATCACCAGATGGTCACGAACGACGTCTGTGACTGAAGTACGAAGTTTTCTAGAATTCAGTTGGCTAGTACCATAGAAATCTCTGATAGTTCTTACGATTAGCTCTACCACGACTAAGTCTACACTTAAAGGAGAGAATCCTCACTAAATTATGTAGTCCAGAAAATCCTACGCTATGAGAGGTCTAATTTACCGAAACTCATAATTCTTCCATGACTATTCATCCAGATTCCACAAGAATGTACCATAACCCCAGGCAGATTTTGATAGAACAGTATAACACATTGAGACAGCTATGTTCATATCTAAATTCATGCTATTCCAGCAGGTTTAAGATAGAACGCCGACATGCTAAGGAGTTAGTGCAACCATTAGAAATTTATGAACATAAATGAGACAAGTTTCCCATATAGTTGTATGATATTATCTAAGTCATTGTCGACCATTTAACTCAGCCTACCCGTTTTCTTTCATCCGAAATGATTACACAGTAGCGGATCTGCAGGAAATTCAGCAATACATCGTACGATTTCCCGGTATTCCATCAACAATCATGTCAGATATAAATTCAAGTTCGCGAATCACGCCCACACGTTCATGTTCATGTTCACGATCAGGTGTACGTTCACATTCACGTTCACTTTTACGTTCACCTTCATGTTTACGTCTCACGTCCACATTATGACGTTGTTTCAGTCCATATTTTGTGTTATTTCATGATTTACGTTCACGTTCGCGTTCATGACATTGTTCACGTTCAGGTTCGTGTTCCATCTCACGATGCACGTTTCACAGCTTGTTACCGAATACGGTTACATAAAGCTTAAGAAACCAGACTCAAGTTTAGCACAGCTTTTCCATACCCAGGCAGACGTTTCATGTCTCAGGTCGTATCGTTTGGCATTCTTCCTTAGTCAGCATACGTTCATGATATGTCCATGTATCACATTCATAGTATATTTCACGTATCACGTTCACAGTATGTTTTACGTATCACGATCACGATATATTCCCTTCATCAGATGATCGTGAACCACGTTCACAATTGTTCACGTAGTTCATCCCAATATGTCTTCAATATCGTTGCTCCGAGATATAAATGTTATCTTTTCAGGTTATTGTACGTATCGTCCCATGTATCCTACATGTTATATCTTTTTCATTCGATCAGATTCAGAAATCCATCTGAAGTATGGAACCAGAAACTGTTTAGCATCGTCAAGACAGGGTCATTTAGACCAAGATTGTTCAGTGTGTAAAGATCTTTGAAGGAACCGTTCTGAGCGGGAAGCCACTTAGAACGGAGGAGTCCATCCAAACTTCTCATCCTTTTTCCTTCCATAATTCAGTTATGTTCTTTTAGTCATGTTACGTTCCATGTCCTCTTCAGTCATGTCACGTTCCATGTTCACTTCAGTCATGTCGTTTATACCCTTTCAACAGCATTATGTTCTAATTTGAGGACGACTTATCCTTTCAGCTTGCATGTCCTTTCAGCTTACGTGTTCTTTCAGTTCTTATAACTTCATCAGCTTATTACCTTTAATTCGAGGGCGAATTTTCCATTTTAGAGGGGAAGAATCGTAAAACCACAACATTATTGTGTCTCTAATTCGAGGACGAATTATCTTTTTCTAGAGGGGAAGAGTTGTAAAACCCGCCTTAAAAACCCATGAATATTAATTACACGCAGTCTCAGACTTTATTTAAAACGTTACGTAATTAATTATCAGAAAAATAATTAATATTAACTATTCAGGTATTACGTAAGTAATTAGTTTTCAGAAAAAAGTAAATGAAATCAGGTCAGGATCTAAAACACGAACACGCACGTTTAAATGATTAAACACGAAACGAAAATCATATGTATATTGTTATATGGGTCGCGGCATAAAAGAAAGAAAAGAAAGGAAGTTGAGCCTTGAGCCCAGTCAATGTTTAAAATAAACTAACGGGGGGTTTTCATTCTCTCTTTTCATTTGTACAAAATAAAAAAAATAAAGGAGTTAGGGTAGTGAGTGAATGCCGCCAGCAGAGAAAGAAAGGAACCAGGGAGACAGATCTTGATGCTTGAATCATTGATTCCAAAGTGTTGGTGTGTTTAATCCTAATCACGTATAAATAGTAAACCATCTTTCCATTTTCTTTTTTTTAAATAGTCATGAATCAATCTAGAACAAATGATCTTGGTTTAATTAATCATGTTCATCACGAATTAAAAGAGAAACGAGATTAGTGGTTGTTTTGCTTCAGTTGGGAACACAAACCGAGACCAGTGGGTCTCGGTGGTTCATTTTCCAACCAGCCGCAACCCAATAGGGGCGCGGTGGTGGTGTTGGTTGTGACGGAAATGAAGGTCTACGTGATTAATGGCCTATTCTATGTCATGGATTTGGTGGATTAAGATGGTTGATTGATTGATAATTAAAGAAGAAATGAAGGAAAGAGATGAAGGATTAGAGAGAGAAAGGAGAGAAAAGGGGAAATGTAGAGAGAGAAAGAAAAGATGAATTATCATTAATGTGGAAAATGGAATCAACAACTCCCTCCTAACATGCTAGGAGGGGTTATATATAGCCCACCCTACATGTGGGCTATATGGACTATACAATAATTAAATAGATCACGAGCCCATTACATAATTATCGTTGGAGCGACCGATCCTTCATAAATACGTAAAACGTATTTCCAACAATCTCCCCCTAAGGGAGGTCGCTCCAAGAAACAAAGTTCTAAATAGTCTATAACTCGTGATCTATGCTAACTAAGATGTGACCGAGACTTTATAGGGAAAACGTATTTCCAACAATCTCCCCCTAAGGGAGGTCACATCTTTTTACAAAATCTTAAACCTAGCATCTATGCTTGAGTCTTCGATCTTGTTCTTGTGAATATGCTTGATGTGATCTTTGACTTTAGTCTTGAGCATGTTTCCTTGCCTTGACCTTGTGCATTCTTCACTTGTGATATTTGCCTCTTTGTGACTTCATGTTCCACATACTTATACTTTTAAATTCTTGAAAGCTTCAGAGTTTGATACAGCGGAAGACTTGACCTTCAGGCTTTCTTGAATTTGTTGAAGTACTAATTGTATGTAGTATAAGCATGTGGTGACGACTTCTTCTGGATTGTACACCGCAATGCCACCTTCTTGTTACGCTGCATAAGACAGTTAGCAACAAAACAATATACACGGATGAAATGGCCTTGAACATTTCATACTAATTCGGTAGCAATTTACCTCCGGTCGGTGAAGACCGTTGGACGATATTAAATATCGTACTTGTGGCAGGTAGTTTCAATAAAGAACCTCCTTGACAAGATTTCGCGGGTAAACCCGTTCTCTTTACTCGACCGTCCAAAGCTGACTGCGAACGTAAAGAGTGGATCATTTGGATAATATTATCCGCATGATTTGAAGCCGTCAATTCATGTTCCTGGAACAAGTGAAGTTCAATTAAGAACCGCACCATCGTTGCTTTCCAGTTGTCACTAGCTTGATTCATATAGAATCTTGCAAGTTACCTACCAAGTGCTGTTTGATGTTAACACTAGAAGGATTTCCACTCGTCACTGTGATCAATAAAGAGTCACTCTGAGTGTTCTGGCAAGATCATATGATAATGCGAAGAGGCCTGGAACGAGTTTAAGTTCAATTAAGAATTAAACCACTGTTGCTTTCCAGTTATCACAAGTTTGATTCATAAAGAATCGCACAAGTCACCTACCATGAGCTTTTTGATATTCGCTCAAGAAGGATTTCCATCTTCATTGTAAATACTTTCGTATTACTCGGATGTTCAGGCAAGATCATGAAGATTTTGCGTAGGACTCTTAAGATCGTTCTTACTTTTCACAGTGTGTAAAGAAGCAAGGAATAATGAAAGTGTGTCCTAATGAGATATTTGATGATCTCAAATGGCTCTAGACTCGATCGTGCATTTTGGATTTTTAGTGATCGGAGGCTGGAGAGGAGTGCCACCTTTTCAATACCAATTTATTCGGAGTGAATAAATCAATAGATAATGTGTTGATCTCCGTGTGATTTAAAACAAATACCTTTTGAGAGATATTTGAGTTAGCTGGGAAGGGTTGTGCATTGCATCACTGGGTCCATGACGTCTTTCTTCAATATCGAGAATCATTAACAAAAATGATCTCAATAGCATATGTATTGACCCGGTTTCTGCCTAAAGTTGTAAGGAGGGCTTCTTTCTTTACACCCTTTATCTTTACAATTCTTTTTCATTCTTCAACCCCTTCAATGCTTACCAATACGTCATCACTAGCACCTTGTTGTGATTGTTCCAGTGCTAACTTAAGTACTTGGTCGGCATTCAGCTACGTTCACAATCTTTCTCCATCTTTCCTAAGGACTACTATTTCTAGCTATGGAATGTCCTTGGGAAGATTCCTCCGGTTCTAGAGAAATCATTGGACTTTAACCTATCCTACCATCCTTATGTCACCACAATCTTCACCGTCGTGAATAGAGATGTTTTGGGTAAGTGTATGTCACCATGAAATCCATTTTGAAGTGCAAATCCATTTTGCTCCCCCTTAACATATGCTACGATATTCGAAAACATTTCGCACATGTCGGGATGAGCTAACACGTTAAGTCAAACCATTTATGATTGATCATATCCCATATTAAATCACATTTTCTCCCCCATATTAAAAATATTAACCCAATCGATGTTTTTAATATCAATTGATTTAATAGCATTTTAAGAAAATTTGGGAAGAAAAATGCAAATCCAATTATCTTCATGAGTTACACAAGCTCCCCCTCAAATTAATGAGGGTGTGCTGAAACGTAAATTAAATACCTTTTAAACACAAGTGTAAGGTATTTATTACGTGCAAAGATCATATATGATAATGAATTCACAAGATTAGCAATTTACGAGGTTGGACCTGAATGATGGAGAACATCATATGAAAGAGTCACATGGTTCTTGTTCACGAATGTTGGTCTCCTCGTCACGTTCCCGAGAAAATTAATTCCTGTTGTTGAGTCAAAGCTTTCCGGTGAAATGCTTGACTTGATTATGAAAAGCGGGTTACTATCTGAAATAATAGCAAACCATTTGGAGCATGTTTTAAATCTTTTAAACTTCTGCTCGAACTTTATTTACAACCCCGTGTCATTATTGAATGACATTTCTAGGTTCGTAAATATTATCGATTCCAGAAGACATGCTCGTTTTATCAAAACATTTTTGAACACACAATTTTGAAAGATTTAGAAAAACCTTTTGAGAAATTCTCGAAAAATTGTGTTCAAAGTTTTGAAAAACAATTACTTGAGCTTAAGATGTTGAATATCTTAAAAGCGAGCTCAAGTCCGAGAAGTTGTGAAATTCCCGTTGTTAAGGATAAGTTACCATCGGCGATAAACTTTCCTTTTATCTGAAGAACGAGTCCTAAGCTGACATTTACTTAGAAGTCGTTTTCATGAGCTTGAAACTTTGACTGTTTTAACGGAAAGCTCATGACCGAGAAAGGTTAATTTCTCGTTATGAGGAAAAGTTCTCTTATTTAAAAGATACACTTTCCTTTCTGAGCTTAAAACTTCGAATGTTTTAAGACAAGCTCATGACCGAGAAAATTGAATTTCTCGTTATGAGGATAAGTTCATCATTAATGATAAACTTTCCTTTATTTGAAGTTCGAGTTACAGTCTGACATTTAACTGTAAGTCATGTACACGAGCCTAAAACCTTTGAGTGGTTTAAATGTAAGCTCGTGTCCGAGAAAATTTATGTAGAATATTGATAATCAATGAATCTATGAAGGGGTTTGTTAATTTCTAGAGAGAGAAAGTTAGAGAGAGAAAGTGAGAGAAACTATGTGAATTTTATTAAGTGGAAATTAAGAAATGATAACCACCGACCCCTTTCCTTAGTGGAAAGGGGTATTTATAGTCCAAGCTAAACATTGGGCTTGGGCCGGTCCATGACAAGCCCATGGACCGGTTCTTACTTAAGTTAATAAGCAAATAATAACTAATTACTAACTACGAGCTATTACAACATAAATCATATTGTGGAGTGACCGATACTTCTAATATACGTTAAAACGTATTTCTAACAATCTCCCCCTAAGGGAGGTCACTCCACGTTACAAAGTTCTAAACCTAGCATACTATACTAAGTCTTCGTTCTTTAGCTCGTAGTCTTTTCTTCTTTTCTTTCTTTTGTTGTGAATATGTTGATTTGATCTTTTTGGCTTTGACTTGAGAGCATTGTTCTTTGGCCTTTCACGTGCGATCTTTGCCTTTCTTGTGAACTTTGCCTCCTCGTGACTTCATGTTTCACACACTTACGTCTTTTTGTTGGATTCTTGAAAGCTTCAGAGTTTGATACAGCGGAAGACTTCATCTTGTACTTTCTTGAATTTTTGTTGCAAAAGACATAAGCATGTGGGAACGACTTTTACAGGTACACCGCAACACCACCGTCTTCACTGGTACTCAGCAACGCCACCGTCTTCAACAGGTACTCAGCAACGCCACCGTCTTTAGCAGGTACACAGCAACGACACGAATAAAATGGCTTTGAACATTTTATTCTAATTCGGTAGCATTTTACCTCCGGTCGGTGAAGACCGTTGGACGATATTAGATATCGTACCCGTGACGGATAGTTTCAATTAAGTAACTTCCTGACAGGATTTCGCGGGTAAACCCGTTCTCTTTACTCGACCGTCCAAAGCTGACTGCGAACATAAAGAGTGAATCACTTGGATAAATTATCCTTGTGATTAAAAGCCGTCAATTCATGAAACCTGGAACAAGTGAATTTCAATTAAGATTTTCACCATCGTTGCTTTCCAGTTGTCACGAGCTCGATTCATAAAGAATCTTGCACGTTACCTACCAAGTGCTGTTTGATGTTGACACTAGAAGGATTTCCACTCGTCACTGTGGTCAATAAAGAGTTACTCTGAGTGTTCTGGCAAGATCATATGATAATGCGAAGAGGCCTGGAACGAGTTTAAGTTCAATTAAGAATTAAACCACTGTTACCTTCCAGTTTTTCACAAGATTGGTTCTAAAAGAACCGCACGTGTAACCTACCATGAGCTTGTTTGATGTTGGCTCAAGTAGGATTTCCATCTTCATTGTAATACTTACGTATTACTCGGATGTTCTGGCAATATTACAAGAATATTGCGTAGGACTCATAAAAATCTCTTACTTTTCACAGTGTGTGAGAAAGCAAGGAATAAATGGAAAGTGTCCTAATGAGACTTTTGATGATCTCTTGGCTCTAGACTCGATTGTGCGTTTTGATTTAGTGAGCGATGGCTGGAGAGGAGTGCCACCTTTTCAATACCAGTTTATTCGGAGTGAATAAACCAATAGATAACGTGTTGATCTCCGTGTGATTAAAACAAATACCTTTTGAGAGATATTTGAGTTAGCTGGGGAAGGGTTGTGCATTGCATCACTGGGTCCATGATGTCTTTCTTCAATACCGAGAATCATTAACAAAAATGACCTCAATAGCATATGTATTGACCCGGTTTCTGCCTAAAATTGTAAGGAGGGCTTCTTTCTTTACACCCTTTATCTTTACATTTCTTTTTCATTCTTCAACCCCTTCAATGCTTACCAATACGTCATCACTAGCACCTTGTTGTGATTGTTCCAGTGCTAGCTTAAGTACTTGGTCGGCATTCAGCTACGTTCACATTCTTTCTCCATCTTTCCTAGGACTTCTAATTCTATCTAGGGAATTGTCCTTGGGAAGATTCCATCGGCTCTGATGAATCATTGGACTAAACCTATTCCTACCACCCTTTTGTCACCACATCCGTCGTGAATTAAGCGTGTTTTGGGAAGGAATTGCCACCATGAAAACATCATTGAAAATCACCTAAGGTACTTGTGATATTAAAATCAAAAGTTTTGTACCTTAGGTGTTTTGACATCAAAAACGCTCCCCCTTAACACGTGCTTAACACATATTAAGTTGGATTATCATTAAGTCTTTTTCATCTTTTAGCCAAGTATCACTTACGTCTCCTTAATCCCATTTTCTCCCCTTATCCAAAATGTTAACCATTAATATTTGGGATATTGAATGGATTAACCGGTCTTTGGGTAAAAATGAAATCAATGTTTGGCCATAGAACAAGTTATTGCTCCCCCTTAAGTTAATAAGGGATAGTTGTAGTGCTTTGGTATGACATATTTTGAAAGATTTAGAATCTCGTGAGAAATTCTTGAAAAATTATTATACCTTAACACTACACCAAGCCATTCAAGCACATTATTCACAAATTTACATATTCACAATTGAAAACCAATATAAAGTGACCTGAGATGTACGACCCATCAGATGGATCGTTGCAGTAGCTTGTGGTGCACTAAATACGGTCTTCCACCCACGAATCTTTCCAAGCTCCTCATCAATCTACGTTCACGGAGCTTTTGATCGATCTTTTTGATCACATACTTTGCCATCTGCCGATAACCCGGATGCCAATCCTCCATCATCTCTGGCAATGTCCCACCCGAGTTCAGATGCTCCAACTTATCTCTGACTTGTATAAGAGTTCCATCACTATACTTGTGGAGCTCCCCCACCCTCATAAACTTCATCAAACCTCGACTGTTCAAGTAGAAAATGCCGGAATTCGGGACAGAAATGCCGGTATAAGGACATCTTTCTACGTGTTGAGGTAGCACTTGATTCACAGGACGGGTTAAATTGAGCCTTCTCTGATAGCTTTCGACTCCCAACTGAAGATCCTCAACTCGTGACTTGATGACAACACTTCGTGTGAACATACGAAGTGCTGTATTCAAAGCAATCAGATCTTCACGAGGAATGTGAGTAAGTTGATCTCGGGTCATTAGAAGCAGCATATCTTCGATATCCTCAAGGCGAATGATGGAAAAATCTCCTTGCTGGATTTTGTATTCCCTGTCATCCTCCCTTTTCAAGCGAATCTCCGTCACATGATAGTAGCCGTTCTTGGCTTCAGTTTTCATTCCTAAGATGCTGGAGATTCGGATGTCGGATCTAACATTGCTTCCAGACTTGACCATGCAGCAACCCCTGTACGCCCTTCGGACTCGTTCGTCCCAATGAGATGCACCTATGACAGCATACATATCATAATTACGATTCATTTTTGGGACCCAGAGTCGATTTACCTTTTCCTCGATGAAGGGTATTGTCCCCCAGTTGGCAGCTTTCAGCAAAGTCAGGGATGTTGCATACTTTGATGATCCCTTCAGTAGATACTCAAGATCGTTGGTGACGAAGAAGTC
Source organism: Glebionis coronaria (assembly GCA_025667525.1). Classification (NCBI taxonomy): domain Eukaryota; kingdom Viridiplantae; phylum Streptophyta; class Magnoliopsida; order Asterales; family Asteraceae; genus Glebionis; species Glebionis coronaria. The sequence goes on along the minus strand of CM046877.1, from coordinate 191,360,488 downwards.
AAGAGCAATCTGATTATCTTGAGCAGGATCCATTGGAGGTGGAGCTCTTTCTGATTCATGAAGTCCTGGCCTTTGAACGGTTTTCAAAGCCTTTATGATCTCATCGGCATAATACTCGAACTCCATTCGGGGTAATCGGGTTTTGGCACGCAGTCTCTTATCTTTCATCGCTTTCTTGACCAAGGATGGAGTAACCGAAGTCTTATACTCATGAGCAAGAAATGCACATAAGTCAATCGGACTTCGGATACGCAGATACAGCACATCTCTGTCAGCATCTGTGATCGGATCAAATTGTGCTGCTGCCGTGATCCAAGCTTGTGGTGGTGCAGACTCGTCTATCTCCAACGTGTCTTCCCAGGCACGAATGCTTGGTTCAGGAACCGTAGATTGTTGAGCTTGTTGTTGAGGAGTGGAAGTGCGAACATCTACTGGTTCTGTTTCAGGCATTTCGGCAGTGTCGTGAATTGGGGAGTGTTGTGCAGCTTCGGGTTCCGTCACTGATTCTGCAATCACAGGAGTAACAACAGCAGAACTAATGGGGTTAGTTGTAACAGGTAAAGATACAGCGATAGAGATACCGGGAGCCGAAGATGCTGTAGTGGCATTCACATCGTGGCGCCACTTAGTTCGTCTTGATTCCGAGGATGTCGATTTGTCCTTCTGTGCTGCATCTTTTGTGGACTTGGTTCCAGTCTTAGCAGCAGTCTTCTTAGAGCTGGTAACCTTGTCTCCCTCTTTCGGCTGTTCACCCCCATCATCATCCTGATTGTCATCCCCGTTACTATCCCTAACACTCTCCTGATTCTCATCACCACCATCGTCGCCATCATCATCATCCTCATCCTCGTCATCATCCTCATCATCCTCATCATCATCACCACCTTCGTCATCGTCTTTCTCCTTTTCACCTTCTTCTTCTTCTTCTTCCTCTTCTTCACCCGTACCCTCTTCTTCACTCTCTTCCCTTTCTTCCTCAGGTAAGATGTGATATGGTACCACACTTCCAAACATTTTGAATAATCTATCATCCTCCATGATAGCATCATTCAGGGATTTATATAGAGCCCGTTGAATCCTCGACTTGTTATACGACCCAAGTTCCACCATTCGAGCCTTAAGGATCTTCTTCAATTCAAAATCCGTCAGGTCATAAGCAATCTTATAAGCGGCTTCTGAAGGGTTGGAGGATTTGACCATCAAGTTGTCAGCAGCAAGTGTCTTCAACTCGTCACGAAGCTTAGGCATTAAGGATTCAACGGATTCTTGCACTCTTTCTTTCACAGATGCTTCAAGTGCTTCTTTTTGTTCCTTATATTTATCCCTCATTGCTTGAAGTCTGGTAATGCGTGCGGCATGCTTATCAGCCTCAGCCTGCTTAACTCGAGCAAGTTCCTCTGCATGAGCTTTACGTGTTGCTTCCATGTCTGCAGAGAACTTGGCAATCAACTCTTCTTGAGCTTTCTGAGATACTTCTTCCCTTTGAGCTCGTCTTTGCAACTCTTGGCGAAGTTCATCCATTTCGCGTTTGTGATTGTCAAGCATTTCGGCCATCACTAATGCAGCCATTGCAGATGTTGCAGAGCTGCTCTGGGTTGACTGAATAGGCTCGGTTGTTACTGCTGTACTAAGAGTGGGAATTATGGGTGGTGGAAGAAATGGTGTGGAAGCCGGTCGGGTTGGTCGGGTTGTTAAGGGTTGGATTGGTGGAGGTAGAGTTGCCAAAGGTTGAGTTGTCACCATGATCGTAGGAGCAACAGGTTCTTTTTCCACACTTGTTGAAATAGGGATTGATGGCTCCTTTGAAGTAGAATAGTTTTCAGGTGACCCAAACTCATCAACATCATGCGGTTCCTCGTACTCATCCTCGATATCTACCCTCGCACCTGAACCACTACCGCCTGTATCTTTCCTACTCCTTTTAATAGCAATCTTCATCAGTTGTTGCTCGGATTTATCAAGAGTAGGATCAACAATATCTGCTTCATCACGTAGACGCATCAAATCCTTACCCTTTCCCTTCTTACCCTCTGACTTCTTCTTCTTTGGTTCGGGTTCAGGTAACGCAGCTGGTTGTTTGCGTTTACCTTTACTCTTAACCGTTGTCGATGAGTCTTCTCCAGTTTGAAGGTTTGCTTTCAGCCTTTGGATTTCTAGCTGCAGTAGCTTGTAATCAGCAGAACCTTTGATTTTGTCTGACAGAAGGTAATCAGGAACAGGACCCGGAATCACACCAGTAGACGGTCCTTCATGCCTCAGATCTACAGTATCATCAGCTTCTTCAGTGTGATAGCGACCTCCTGCACGCCTATCAATAGTAGTATCAAGCTTCATAAAATAATTTATGATGAGCTTAATAAACCGAGGATAAGGAAAGAAGTTTGTCTTCAGCTTCTTGTTGTGGAAGAGTTGAAAGGTGAATTCTTCCCATATCAACAAAGCATAATCTGAATTCGCAGCTTTGTACATGCCATATAAGAGGTTCCTTATCGGACTGCGCAAAGCATCATGGCCACTCGTCTTTGGTGTAAGACATTTACTGAGAATACCCATCAACGCTCTCCAAGGTTGTCCCACCTTAGCAGTTGTAAACTCAGATGAAACTCGTATTTCTGGACATCCAAGTGCGTCAAATAACTCCGCGAGTTCATCTTTAGTAGGATCCCTTGAGAAAGACATGCCCTTGGGTGTATCCCGTATACCAAGCATCTTACGGAAGTCTGAAACGGTGAGTGTCTGCTGCTTGTTGTCGATGGTGAAGGTGATCTTGTTCGAAGTGAAATCCTTGGTTGCCCAAAATTCAAACATATACTCATAAGGCACCGAGGCTGTACTCCTAAGGGCGTTCTTGAAATGGGAGTTATCAAGAATGGCTATGGCGACCTTAAAACCATGGTGAGTGGATTTAGAAACTTGCTTCAGCCTATAGTTGTTGGGTATAAACTTAAGGGTTCGGGCTTTAGCAATATCGGCTTCTCTAGATTCTTGGATAGCTTGTACTGTTGGATTAGTCATTTTATCTGCTTAAGATAAGACATGAAAGGTTGATGCACAAAAACATATAGATTTATATCATTCTTACTTCTAAGCATAACACATTTCATAAAACAACAAGTACATATATAGCATGCAAATAATCAAACAACTCATCCGGAACTTTTCCTCATTCGGAACATTTTCATCCGGAACATTCTTCATTCGGAACTTCTTCTCATTCGGAACTTCTTCATCCGGAAGTTCTTCGTTCGGAACTTCCTTCATCCGGAAGTTCTTCATTCGGAACTTCCTTCATCCGGAAGTTCTTCATTCGGAACTTCCTTCATCCGGAAGTTCTTCATTCGGAACTTCCTTCATCCGGAAGTTATTCATTCGGAACTTCCTTCATCCGGAACATTCCTTCATTCGGAACTTCCTTCATTCGGAAGTTCTTCATTCGGAACTTCCTTCATCCGGAAGTTCTTCATTCGGAACTTCCTTCATTCGGAAGTTCTTCATTCGGAACTTCCTTCATTCGGAAGTTCTTCATTCGGAACTTCCTTCATTCGGAAGTTCTTCATTCGGAACTTCCTCATTCGGAAGTCCTTCATTCGGAACTTCCTCATTCGGAAGTTTTTCAGAAGAAATCCTTCATTCGGAAGTTTGTATCCAGTGTTCATTCGGAACTTTTCAAACGAAGCTTATGATGAATAATCTAAGTGCGTTTGTGAGTTTCTAAGGCAATCTAAGGCATATAAACATCATAGCATACAAATCCGCATAAAACCCACCATAAATCCTTAGTTAATAAACCCTAATTTAATCATACGCCCTAAATGGATTAATCTGATTAAATGAGCATGTTTAACCGAATTATATGACAAGAAATGTAGATTAGAAGTTAGCATATTGATGAATATACCTTATTTAGTCGAAAGAACCGGATCTAGATGGATAAACGAATGATTTTGAATGCGTGTTTGTATGTGTAACAATGGCGGCAAGATATTAGATAAACAGTGAACAAACAGTGAAAGGATAAAGTGAGGGGCGGGGTGTTTGATTTTTGACTTAGGTCAATTTTTGACTAGTTTCAATAGATCACACTTTTAGTCCCTACATTTTCTAAACTTTTCCTTTTTGTTTCTAATTTTTCCAATTCACTTAAACCTTGTTTAAACGTACACACAACTTTAGCAAACGCATCTATTAGCATATCCTCAAAATCTAAAAGCCATGCCTATCACTTAGAACGAACACAAGTCGTTTTCTAAAGCAAAACCACTCAATTACCATGAAGCCCTTAATTTTCACAATCACTTTTGAAAATCAATTTTAATGACAAAGATGATTTTACTATTTTCTCCCCCTTAAACGATGACCCGTTTTCTATTTAAAGAGCTGTAGTCGTTGTTTAAAGAGTCAAATAGTGATGAAAGCATTTCCAATTTCTCTTGAAAAATTTTGATTCGTGGTTTTAATAAGATTTCTCTTATTTAGACAAATTAATGCACTGAGACGTACACTAATTCGTGTTAGACCAAGTTATAAAGTAAACTTGATCCCTTTGCATGATTTGGCTTGTAAATCACGCCCGAGAAAATTAATTCCCGTTCTGAGCCAACGTTTTCCAAGGAAATACGTGACTTTAATATGAAAACCGGGTTGCAGTCTGAAATAACTACAAGCCATAATGGGCATGTTTTAAAAATGTACAACTTTTATACGGACTCTATTTATGGCACCGTGTCAATATTGATCGACATTTCTAAGGCCGTAAATATTACCGTACTAAAAGACATGCCCGATTTAAAACGAAAAATATTTTTGGTTTTTCTTGATTTTATAATTTTTATGGTTTTTCTAGGTTTTATATTTTTTATGGTTTTTCTTGGTTTTATATTTTTTATGGTTTTTCTTGGTTTTATATTTTTTATGGTTTTTCTTGGTTTTATATTTTTGTATTTTTCTTTTGTGGTTTATATATTTACGATAATATACATGATCACAACCAAAGGATACTCTGAATAGTTTACCACGACTATTCAGCTGATTCTTCTGCCAACTCTTTGAGAGTCGCTGGAGTGAATGATTTCATGCCAAGCTTGTCGATCAAAAACTCGATTCGTCCTCGATCTAAGGCTTTGGTGAACATATCCGCCAGCTGATACTCAGTAGTGACAAAATACAGCTCGATCACTCCGTTCTCCACCTGCTCCTTAATGAAATGGTAGCGAATGTCTATGTGCTTGGCCCGGGAGTGTTGAACATAGTTGCAGCAAAGGGCAATGGCGCTCTTGTTGTCACAATACATCGGGATTTTGTTAAATCCAAGACCGTAGTCAGTTAATTGTGATCTCATCCAAAGGACTTGAGCACAACAACCGGACATGGCGATGTATTCAGCCTCCGTGCTTGATATTGCAGCGCTTTTCTGCCTTTTTGAAGACCAACTGATCAATCTATCTCCAAGGAGTTGCACAGATCCAGACGTGCTACGCCTCGTATCTTGACATCCAGCATGATCGGCATCTGCGTATGATATTAAAGCAATCGAGGAATCTTTCGGATACCATAGACCACGATGAAGTGTTCCTTTTAGATACCGAAAGATCCTTTTCACAACATGTAAGTGCTTTTCGGTAGGCCGAGCCTGATACCGGGCACACATGCATACAGCAAATTGCAAATCAGGCCTGCTAGCAGTCAGATAGAGAAGGGTGCCAATCATTCCACGGTAAAGTTTCGGATCGACAATAATCCCATCCCTATCTTCATCTAACTTGGATTTCTCCACCATTGGAGTGTCTACGGGGTCACAATTCTCAAAGTTATATTTCTTAAGTGATTCTAGAGCATATTTGGATTGATTTATAAAGATGCCTCTGGGATTCTGAGAAATCTGTAATCCTAAGAAAAATGATATTTTTCCCATCATCGACATCTGAAAGCGTGTGGACATTATCTTCTCAAATTGTTTAGACAATTCTATGTTAGTGGCAGCAAAAATTATATCATCAACATAAATTTGTACCAGAAGCATGTCGTTGCCGTCTTTGAGAGTGAATAGAGTGGGGTCCACTTTGCCTTTGGAGAAGCCTTCCGACATGAGATATGTTGACAGGAGATCATACCACGCGCGTGGAGCTTGTTTCAACCCATAGAGAGCCTTCTTAAGCTTGTACACATGGTTAGGAGACTCCGTACTCACGAACCCATCCGGTTTACTAACATAAACCTCTTCCCTTAGTTCACCGTTCAAAAATGTCGTCTTCACATCCATTTGATAGACGATCATGTTCATATGAGCAGCAAACGCAAGGAATAGTCTAATCGCCTCCAATCTAGCCACAGGAGCAAAAGATTCCTCAAAGTCTATACCCAAGGCTTGTTTATATCCTCTAGCGACCAATCTTGCTTTATTCTTCAATACCGAACCCATCTCATCAAGTTTAACCTTATAAACCCATAACAAAGTAAGGATGTTAACCTTGTCAGGGCGAGGAACCAATTCCCATACTTCTAGTCGTTTGAATTCATTGAGTTCCTCCTGCATAGCTTCAATCCAAGATGATTGGGTCATAGCCTGCTGCCAATTTTTGGGTTCAACTTCAGAGAGAAATGCATCAAAGTAACAATATAGTGCACTCTCTTGTAGTTGATGGCGTGTAGAGACTGGTCGATCTAGATCTCCAATAACATTCCTAATTGGGTGATCTTTTGTCCATTTAGTGCTATGGTTTTCAATCCTAGGTGGTCTGGAGTGAACAATAGATGGAGCTTCTTCTGAGGTAGACGCGGCTGAAGGGTTTTCAGGGATCGCTACACCAAATAAAGGAAGCTCTTGCAAGTAAGCATATTCCAGGTCGTGATCAGTAGTATCCTCTTCTACATCATTAGGCACAAGTAGGGGTGATGATTCAGATGTAGTTTGTGAATCACTTGGTGAAGGTGCATCAGGTTCAACTTGAATTGTAGATGCATTAGATAAAGGTTCATTAACTTGAGCAACCACTTCAGGTATTGGAGCAATTACTACAGGTACTGGAACTTCATCAGTCGGGGGATCGAAGAATTCATCAAACAACGGTTGAAACAGTTTATCCCACTCGGGCCTTGATGGTGGTAAAAATGATGTAGAAGTAGGATTGTTGGGAACTAATCCGGAACTTATAGCACCGGGTCCCATCTCATGAAGCGCGGGTTCAGAGCTGTGTTGCTCAGAAGCCATCGCTGTCAGCTCGTCGAAATCAGCGTCCATAGTTTCTACAATCTTGCCAAGACGACGGTTATAGATTCGGTATGCTCTTTTGGACGGTGAGTAACCAATGAAAATACCTATGTCGGCTTTTGGTTGAAGCTTACCCAAGTTCTCACTATTGATGTTTGGATAACACAGAGCACCAAACACATGGAAAAATGAAACATCGGGTTTGCGGTCATGTAGAAGCTCATAAGGTGTTTTTCCATGGCGTTTCCGAATGATAGAACGGTTCTGGGTGAAACATGCAGTAGAAATAGCCTCTGCCCACAAGAACAATGGAGCGTTCGCATAAATAAGCATGGTCCTAGCAGCTTCCATAAGTGTACGATTTCGTCTTTCAACGACACCGTTTTGTTGTGGAGTGCGTGCAGCGGATGTTTCATGTGATATACCAACTCCTTCATAATAATCACGAAGAGTCTGGTTGACGAACTCTGTACCATTGTCTGTACGAATACGGCGGACAGTAGTATTCAAACGTACCTGAATGAACTTCAGAAAAGTGATGATAGCTTTCGGAGCTTCATCCTTAGTACGTAGAAATCTAACCCATGTAAACCTTGAGAAATCATCCACAATGACGAGAATGAATTTCTTACCGCTCACACTTTCAGTTCTCATCGGTCCACAAAGATCCATATGCAAAAGATGAAGTTTTTCTTGATTAGTGTCTTCAGCTTTGGGTTTGTAAGATTTCTTGGTGCTTTTCCCCCTTGAACACGCGGAACATAAATGATCCTTGTGAAATTTAAGCTTGGGAAGACCACGAACTAACTCGTTTTTAGCCAGATGATTAATAGCATCAAAATTAAGATGAGATAATCTGCGATGCCATAACCATGACTTGGTCTTAGAAGCTTTAGAGAGAAGACATACTGGAGAAGCGGCCATCATGTCTTGTAAGGACAAAGTGTAAAGATTTGCACCACGAGATCCCTTCAACAAATCTTTTCCTTCCAAGTTGCGGATGAAACAAGTGTGTTGTCGAAAAGCAACCTCAAGGTTGGAATCACAAAACTGTCCTACTGAGAATAAGTTATGACCAAGACCTTCAACATAGTATACCCTAGAAATCGTCACGTTTCCAATCTGATATTCACCATACCCCATAATCTTTGCTATATGATCATTCCCAAATTTAACCGTACCAAGAAACTTGCTGACGAAATTTCGGAGCATCGAGCGATTTCCGGTCATATGTTTTGAACAACCGGAGTCCAAATACCACAGGATGATTTGGACCACCTGAAAATATCACCACACAAAGACAATGTAGAGGTATCGGAATCTGAGTGTTCCTTGTTATTAGCAGGTACAGATTTAATAATCTTAGATTTGCTAACTCTAGGTTTCTTAGATTTCCTAGCCTTTTTCTTCTTAATTGGTGGTGTAGATTCTAATTGGCTCAAATCCTGAGGTATTTCTACACTGATAGGCACTATAGTGGGGGCTGACCTAATTAAAGGGCGCTGTTTCCTTACTTGAGTGCAAGTGTTCCTAACTAAAGGACGCTCAGACCTAACCTCAATGGATGCATTCCTAGTTAAAGGGCACATTTTACCATCGAGAGTAAAGGTCCTACCAGTGGGACGCCATTGCCAGCCAACTTGGGCACGAGTTCTACCCGTTGGCTTCCATTCAAGACCATTCTTAATAGCATTCATTTCATTAACGTGATCAATCAGACACAAATCATGACGCTGTGAAAACATACATTCATTACAATTCCAGCAATTTAAATCAGAATTCACGAATGGTTTAGGCTGCTGCACAGGCGCAGAGCTTTTAGTCTTAACATGATTCGTTTTATTTAAAACTGAACTAGCATTCCTAGTGTGGACTTCTACTTTCTTCTTTGTGGCACTACTAGTGGCGGGCTTGATCTTATCTTTCTTGAGTGGCGATCCTTTAGCCTTAGTAGTTGCTTTTAATCCTGTAGAAGGCAAATTGGGAACATTAGCAGCAGATTTTAAAGATGTCTTACTTGATTGTGCCAATGACGGTTTCGCTCCTGGAGTCTTATTAAATGGAGTGACAGCAATGGGCCTATTATTAAGTAGTGCAGAACCTGGTGTACCTATGTATTGCAAATAGGCCAAGCAATATTGAACTCGCTTAACATATTCATGAGCCGAATAATAGTCGCTACTTGAGGGATCTAAGGCATAAAGATCGTCTAAAATATCCCTAAGAAGATCGACATGCTTAATGGCATTCCTCATGTAATCATCGTATACAACCGGGTTTCTCTTATGAAGCGGATTCTTATAAAGCACTACTTTCTTGGTTGTTGGAGCACTAGTGGACGGTGCAGAGTCGGTAGCTAAGTTATCAACAACTTCTTGTCGGGTGAGAAGAAGTGTCTCCTTTAACTCAGCCAAAACCATATTTTTGTCTATGAGCAGGATGTTCAAGTCAGAGATTTCTTCGCACTTTTGGTTCAGTTGTTCAATATAATATTGTTGCTGTGTCGCATTAAAAGCGAATCGATCTTCTAGTGAACCATAAAGAGCGGATAGTCCCTGCCTTGTCCGATCCATCTCCCCTAGAACAGTTGATAGTCTAATTTCTAAGACTTGGTTTTTAGACTCTGCGGCCTCTAGTTCCATTCTTAATGTTTCCTTTGATGATATCTCTCTCTTCAATCTCATGATTTCTTCCTCTAATGTCTTAACAATTGCAATCATCTTGTCACTTGTCTCAACACCGTTTTCACAAACATTTGATATCAAAAGATTTTCATTTTGAGCTTGTTGTTTTAATTCTAAAGATATACAATGTTGTTCTAGTTGATTAAAGCGTTGAGAAAGTAAATTATAAGAATCTTGTAGCTTTAAAAACTCAGCGTTAGATTCGTGACAAGAATGATTATCTACCTCATTTACAGTTTCAGCAACATTTACAGAAATATCACAAACATCATCACAAATATCCTCACAAATATTCACAGCATCACAATTCATCATAGCGGATGTAAGCTCATTCGAATATTTAACATTTACAATAGTAAGCACATCACACGAGATTACTTCGGACAAGAATCGGTCATATTCGGTTGAAATATTTTCCTTTTCAATTAGTTGCAGTTCGTAAGCGGTGTCCATTTCATAAAACACTTTTTGAACTTCCCCAATTTCAAACTGAAGATTTTCCTTAAGAGATGCAAAACTTCCTTTTAGACTTTCGACAAACGGATTGATCTCAGTTTTAAACACCTCGCTCATGTGTTCGAAAGCCCATTCTCCGGCATTTAAGCCATTTGAAGTCGTACATTCCAAGATGACCTTGTCAAAGTTAGTAAAGTATCGGTTAATCTCTTGCAAGTTTAACCATACAGTGCTAACCGGTGGAAGATTCTTTGGAATTTCCTTAGGACCTTCCATGTTGACAAGTGTAGGAAATGTACTAGGGCTTTCTTCCTCTATCATGTAGGTTGGTGCTGTAATGAGATCTTTGTCCATATGGAAGCGAACTCTAAAATCAGTTTTAGCAAGCTCCTTATTCATTTTAAAATAATCACAATCGGGATATTTTGCTGAATTGTATGACCGATCCTCATCAACTAGAACCTTACTTGTTCGATCATTGGGAAAAACAATCGGGTCTAAAGCCAATCCTAATTGAGTTGCATTATAAAGTCTAGGACTATGTCTTAAAGCTTGTTTTGCATATCGTGGATTAGGGGGAAGGCCTTTTAGACGTGATAAGTTAAACTCTTTAAACGAAGCATCAAATAAGTGAACTAGTTGTGAAGCAGCGTATTGTCTTAAAAGCAAGTAGTCTAGACTTCTAATCTTATTAGTAGCATTAATCTCCATTTCAGTCTTCTTAGATTCGAGTAATTCAAAATCAGTTTGAAGTTTTTGAAAATTAGTGACCACTAACTCCTTTTCTTTAAGTTCACTAGACAGATTTGCTCTTAAGTTCTCGATTTCTTGCAAGTGACCCATTTGTTTGTTTCTAAAGTGATCATATTCGAGATTTGTGAGAACACTAGACGAAGGCACTAATTCCAAAGTTTGTACTTTCTCATTGCTTAAGGCAAGCTCATCAGACAAATTCTTATTCTTGGCTAAGGTTTCTAAGAGTGCAGCATTCATTTGGCTAAGTAATGTAGCAGGAACCATGACCAAATCTTGTTGAGCAGGAGTAGGCGTATGCGAAATGGATCCTGGTTGTGATTCACTCAAAATCTGGGGACTCACATTGATATTGCTATCATTGTTTGTCTCCTCATTTGAACAACTCACCACCGAAGATTCATTCGAATCAGCACTCTCTTGCCCAACTTGATGTGGTTGAATACTAGCATCAGTGGCATTATCGGTGTTATTAATAAGTACCTCAGATTTCTTATCTGGCCCTAAGCTGGAGAAAGTTGCCATGAAAGCAGCCTTTGCAGTTTGAAAGTCATCACAGTCGGAATCATACGCATCAAGATCATCGGCTTGGTAAGCTGCATTTTGCGTAGTGACAACGTCTTGTTCAGCAGTCCCTGGGTCAGCAAGAAATGCAAGCTCCTCTTCATCAAGTTCCCTTCCTTGCGCCTGAGCATTTACCAGATAGATCTTTTCTGCAAACCACTGTCCATCCCTTTTTCTCTTGGGTTTCTTACAATCCCTGGACATATGACCCTCTTCCTTGCAGTTGTAGCATGTGATCATTCTCAACTTGCCTGTATTAGCCCGTGGAGGATTATTGACCATTGGAGCAGGAGCAGGATTGGCGGTGCGAACATTGGTTGATGTGGAAGGTCTCCCCTGATATGGTTGAATTGGCTGAACCATTACTCTGCCATTCTCAATTGTAGCTTGTTGGCGAGAATTGGATGAATTCCTCAACTGATTGTTGGTAGGAGCTGATCCTCTGAATCCTCGTTTGCTTAAAGTTCTTGTGAGATATGCAGACATAGTAGTTAGCACTTCAACTGGGTCAGCTCCTTGTTGGAAAACAGGAACAGGGACTTCTTCATCGTCACAATACAGTGCTTGATCTGGATGAGCTGCATAATCAGTAGAAGGAATACTCATTTGATCAGGGTAGCTTGTTTGATATGCTGCATTCTCTTGATAAGACGAATATGAAGGCTGAGCATAAGGTGCAACATTTGCAGGATGAAGTTGTGAACCATACTGTGGTGAAGGTGCATTGAACCGATACTGTTGCTGATGTGAGGTGGGAGGTTGTGGTAAAATCGAGTATTGGGGAAAAGTTGGTGTCATGTAAGGTGATGCATGATAGGCTTGATGTCCCAAGATATAGGGTGTGTTGTTGTGTGACAAACTTGGTTGATTCGCCATCAAAGCTAAGGAATCTGGATACATACCACGAGGAGAACGATGCATAATCACATGCTTCTCATGCTGCTGAAGGAAGGCATATATTTGATCCAAATTGCACTTGTGCAAATCCCTGGTTAACTTGACATCGGTAATATACTCACCCAATTCAGCTTGAGGTAGAGTATTCAAGAATTTGGTGTTAACCTGGAATGGAGCAATCTCAAGATTGTATACATTCAGATCATTCATGAGTGTGGTGAATCTGAAGTAATAATCGTGAAGTGTTTCCCCTGGGTTGTAGGTGAATCTATCAAACAAATCATACAGCTGACACTCCCTTTCTTGTTTGGTGAGAGACGTGCCTTGTAGCAACACCTTAAGACGTTCCCATAAATCTTTTGCCACAGTATACTTGCTTACCATCCTATAAATATCATGGGGAAGAGCTTGGAGAATTGTTTGAAGTGCTTTTTCATCTGCATCTGCAACAAGTTGTTGAGCTGGAGTGAGTTCTTCAAATTCTCGTGGTCTAGTCACGTTGTCAACCGTAATGGTACCATAGTCGAGTGGACCATTCAAAATCGATTTGACCATCAGCCTTCCGTATGTAGGTTTCCCCTTTAGATATTGCATCATTCGACCTTGCCATGCCTCAAACACCTCTTTAATAAGCATCGGTGGACGGCTATCAGTTCCCGTTATGATTGATATATCCGTAAGAGATGTCATCTGAGGCATTACTGAATTTGGATTCATTTTGTTTTTCTTCAAAGAAACAGAGATTATCGGTTGATCGAGCAGTGAAGTAAAGCTTGTGAATTGTGTTGTGTTTTTGTTGTATGAAACCAAGATTAAATCCTCTAAAAAATCGTCGAAAAAACAAGCAAAATCACCCTTGATTCGGAACTTTTTGTTGATTCGGAAGTTTGATTCGGAAGATTACCTTGATTCGGAACTTTTTGTTGATTCGGAAGAATACCTTGATTCGGAACTTTTGGATTGATCCGGAACTTCTTGGTTCGGAAGTTCTTGGTTCGGAACTTTGGCTTGATCCGGAACTTCTTGACTCGGAAGTTCTTGGTTCGGAAGTTTGGCTTGATCCGGAACTTCTTGACTCGGAAGTTCTTGGTTCGGAAGTTTGCTTGATCCGGAACTTCTTGACTCGGAAGTTCTTGGTTCGGAAGTTTCTTGACTCGGAACTCCTTGATTCGGAAGTTTCTTGACTCGGAACTTCTTGGTTCGGAAGTTTCTTGATTCGGAACTTCTTGACTCGGAACTCCTTGATCCGGAAGTTTTGCTGAATGAACAGAAACTTCCTTGATGAACAGTCGAACCGTAAAAAAAATGAGATTAAGCCCAGATTTTGACCAAATAACCCAAAAAGTTTTGTGCTTTCGACTAAAATAAGTAACAACTAATACTTATCCACTAATCCCAATCACAAAAATACCAAAAACACCAAGAATCAAGATGATTTTTCTTAAAGAACACTAATACAATCAAAAACTAAAAAACCACACAAATCACCACCTTAAATCACCCCATAGCTCTTGATACCAAATGTAGAATATTGATAATCAATGAATCTATGAAGGGGTTTGTTAATTTCTAGAGAGAGAAAGTTAGAGAGAGAAAGTGAGAGAAACTATGTGAATTTTATTAAGTGGAAATTAAGAAATGATAACCACCGACCCCTTTCCTTAGTGGAAAGGGGTATTTATAGTCCAAGCTAAACATTGGGCTTGGGCCGGTCCATGACAAGCCCATGGACCGGTTCTTACTTAAGTTAATAAGCAAATAATAACTAATTACTAACTACGAGCTATTACAACATAAATCATATTGTGGAGTGACCGATACTTCTAATATACGTTAAAACGTATTTCTAACAATTTAATTTCTCGTTGTAAGGATAAGTTTATCATCGGCGATAAACTTTCCTTTATTTGAAGCACGGGTTACCATCTGATATTTAATGATAAACCATAATGCATGAGCTTAAAAACTTGGAATGTTTTTGATATAAGCTCATGCCCGAGAAAAATGAATTTCTCGTTTTTAGGATAAGTCATCATCGGGATGAACTTTCCTGTCTTTGGAGATCGAGTTACAGTCTGTTATGTGACTGTAAGTCCTTGTGCATGAGCTTAAAAACGTGGAATGTTTTTAACATAAGCTCATGCCCGAGAAAAATGAATTTCTCGTTGTTAGGATAAGTTTATCATCGGCGATAAACTTTCCTTTCTTTGAAGAGCGAGTTATAGTCTGTGATGTGACTATAAGTCCTTGTTTGCAGCTTAACCATGAATCCCCTGAGACATTTGTTTCTCTGATATCTGCTTCTTCAGCAACCAAACTCTAAGAGTGTCCTTAGTTGAACGGTACACAACGATTGGACCGCTTCGTTCTTTTGGAACATCAACTTTGGTACCTGCAATCTCATTAGGAATTTGCATGCTTTGACGTGGGTTAGCAATATCAATTATAGAAGCACATGGGGGTTCACAGTTGGCTTTACTTGTTTCAGAGGCGACCTGAGTAGATGATTCACTAGTCTTGGCTGGCAAACGTTTCCTTTTATAGAAAACCTTAAGTTTAGGCGTAAGTGAAGTATCATCTTTATCAGTTTCCTCCCTAGTAGACTTAGTAGAATCGGAGACTATCCTAGTTAAAGGGCACTCGTTTCCTACAAGAGTGAAAGTTCTACCAGTGGGGCGCCACATTTTACCAAAGGGTTTGATTTTAGCAACCCACTGGGATTTAAGTCTAGCACGGGAGTTCACCTCATTTAGCAATTTTTTGATACAAGCATCATGATTTGCCGTAAAGACACATTTTCTACATGTTTTACAAGTAGCATATTTAATGTCCGAGTAAGATCTAGAATCCCTAGATGATTGATTGATGCTCCTAGGATTAGACATGCTACGGTTAGCAGTGTTGGGTAAACTAGAAGGCATCTGACTAGATTTGAAATTCCTATCTCTTACATGTGTCTTTTGCTTAGCTTCCCTAAGATCAGATTTATGGCAAACGTCATTTGAACTAGTTCTAGACGTGGTCTTGGTATTTTTAGGGAAACTAGAGGCAATCATATGATTTGGTCTTGCTAAAGCTGGAGTGATCACATTGGGCCTAGTTGCTGGAGTGACTGGTCTAATAAGATGAACCAAATCAACTTGGGAGGCAAACCGCGGTCTCGAGGATTGTGGTCGCTCGGATCTAAATGCAGTAGGTTGTCTGACAATCGGTTGTCTGACGGACTGATTTGTAGGCGGTTTCCCCAAGATTGATGGTTTTTCAAGCTTAGTGTCCACACTAGGTTCTCTAGTTTTCCTTAACTCGTTTTTCAACGCAGCTATAGCAAAAACCTTTTCCTGTAATTGGGTCTTTAATGTCTCATTCTCTTTGAGCACTCTATCTTGGGATGCCAATTTAGATTCAAGCAGTTGAATTTATTTCAAAAGATTATCCTTTTCAGCTTTAGAATCTAGAACAGTTTGATCCAATTTTCTTTCAAGAACAACGTTTGACTTTTCAAGTTTTTCAAAATATGTTTCAAATTTGTCCGTTTTCTTAGAAAATTCAAGTTTGGCATCCTCAAGATCTTTTGATTGCCGAGCTACGATCGTTTCGAGCTCTTTAATCTTGGAATCAGAATCAGTTAACGAGGCAGTTATAAAGCATTTATCATGATGAACTATAGCATTTTGAACACTTTCTCCCCCATTATGACTCACATCGGATGAATCATAAGTGGTATTTCTATCACTCTTGTCCATCCCATGTTTGTCATAATTAGGTTCAGAATGCTCAATATGCGGCATGTCATCAGCATATACATCATAACCAACATCACATTGTACCATGTTTGCAGGCTCTTCGTCATAAATGGGTAAGGTGTCATCCAGAGAAATCTCGTGAACATTCCCTGACGTGCCACTGGTATCATGTTGTCCTTCTGAATCCGTGCTCTTGCCATCGTTAGGCTCCAAGTTGTCAACCGTATGACCATTCTCCTCTTGCATCTGCGGCATTGATTCTTGCACTCCATTAACATACACTTGCTGAAGTTGTGATCTTTGATATATCGAAGACGAGACCGATGACATGAGTTTCAAAATCGTATCACGGAAAACTCGAAGCTCGGTATGTGTATCTCGAAGAAACGATTGGCAAATCATTGAACTTTCAGGCTTGATGATATTAAATTGGAGGAAAGGCGTGAGGTGTGTCACAAGAGCCTTATATGCAAGTACCGATGCAGAGTGATTAAAGTTTCCATGGTTGAGTTGCTCGGCGAGTTGGGTCAAAGCGGTAAAAATGGAGTCGATGAATATATGACGATCGTGTCCAAAGATTGTCACAAATTCGCTCCCTCCTTGAATCCCCGAAAGAGTGACAAGATGAGACTGGAGTAGTTGAAAGGAGGTGATGCCACTTGTCTTAACTTCGTTTTGCCTTAAATACAACTCTCCCTTTTTACATGTCGAATCGAACGAATCCATTACAGATCGATTAAAACGAAAGACCCGTAAATAATACGTAAAATTCCTCGATGGATGGTATAAATGAAGCTCGTCACTTTGACTCGTCACGTTTGTCTTTAAATCCGGCCACAAAACTTTTAACCCGTCACTATAACTCGTCACGATAACCCGTCAAAAATTTTTCACGATAACTTTAAAAAAAAGAAAAATACCCGCTTAACACGATTTGCCAAACAAAAAATAAATTAAAAAGTGACAAACAATACAAAAAATTAATTTAACTAAAAATTAAAAAGTGTGATATTTGAAAATGAAAAATAAAAGTAGAGAAATAAAAATAAAAAAATAAAACGTGATAGGAGTTGTTGTCTTAAAAAAAAAAGATATATGTTTAAGAGACAAACGAGTCCTCTAATCTCAGTTCCCCTTGTTTTCTCCGTCAAAAAGGAAACACGTGGCCTCCCACTTCTTGTTTTCTCCGCCCGTTTTAAATATATAAAACCCTAAAAAATCTCACTTCCCACTTTGTAAATACCGCCCCTATCTTTGTCTCTGACTTTTCCTTAACTTATATCTCTCTCTCAAACTCAAACACAGAACCAAATCAGAGAAATCTTATCTCTCTCTCCTCACAATAACCACTTTGTAAATCACACTCACTCTTAAATATTATATCTTCAATATAATCTCAATCCGAGCAGCTTCAAGATCTTTGAGAAGATCTCGGGTAGGTGTTTCTGTTTAATTATGTTCTAAGCTTTGTCTCTCTCATCTGTAGTGTCTTTCTGGTCTAGTGTCGAGTCTTTGGTGATTGTGGTGGTTTGGAGTCTGAGTGAGGGTGTTGTGAGTGAGGGTGTTGTTTGTTGGTTGCGAAGGTGAGGGGGTGCGAGGGTGCGAGGGTGAGAGGGTGAGGGGGTGTTAGAGTGAGTTGAGGTTGTTGGGTGAGCGAGTCAGATGAGAGTTTGTGAGTGAGAGGTTCGAGTCTGGAGGGATGTGACGAGGGTCTGGAGTCGATGAGGGAGGGTGTGGGACTGGTGTGAGTGTTCGATGGTGTGTCGGTGAGGGAGTGAGGGTCAGGTTGAGTTTGTCAGTCGAGGCTCATGAGTTTGAGAGGGAGTGAGGGGCGTGTTTTTGGAGTCGGGGCTGTCGAGAGGGTGTTTTTGGTGTTTTTGGGTTTTTCTGTGGATGTTTTGGAGAGTTGTTTAGTTTGATTGATGTGAGTTCGAGAGGTGAGAGCAGTCGACAAAACGAAACAGTGAGTCGAGTCGAGTGTGTTTGGGTCGATGTGGGTAAAAGTCAGAGGTCGAGTGTGGTTCGAGGGTCGAGTCTTGAGTTGTGTTGGAGTCGTGATGAGACGATGTAGCAGGTGTGGGGAGAGTTTGTTTGTTCGAGGGTCTTGTGAGTTCGAGTATGGTTTTCGAGAGTCGAGGGTGTTTGAGGGAGTTGTGAGTTTTATGTTTGAGTTAGTAAAGAAGATTTTGAGTGAGTATCGAGTCGAAGGTCTTGTTTTGTGTTAGTCTCGAGGGAATGAGTCTAATTAAAAGACGATGATTTGCCCAATTTGTCCGTTATGTTTGAAATGGTTTCATTCGGAACTTTTCATTCATTCGGAAGAGTTCCGAATCGGAACTTTGTTCTTGATCCGGAAGTTCTTGGTTCGGAAGTTCTTGATCCGGAACTTCTTGATCCGGAACTTCTTGATCCGAAACTTTTGGCTTGATCCGGAAGTCCTTGATTCGGATGTTGTTGATTCGGAACTTTTGGCTCACTCGAAAAAATTCTTCACCCGGAACGTTTGTATCAGTATTGATGGACAAAATATGGACAGTTTTGATGGACCAAGATGGACAAAAATAAAACTGAAAACTGATTAAAAATAAAACTGAAAATTAAGAAAGAAAGGTTTGAAATAAAACTGATAACTGATAACTGGACAAAACTGAGACCCAATAGATTAAAAAAAAATACTAATTATAAAAATATTGATTAAAAAACTAAATAAACTGTTTATAAAAAAAAATAGAAGCTGATTAAAGAAATAAAAAAGGATAAAATTGATAAAAAAATTTAGAAATTGATAAACTTGATAAAAATTTAGGGATTTATAAAATTGATAAAATTGATACAAACTTTTTATAAAAAACTACAAAATTAAAAAGAGAAAAACAAAAACTTTTATAAAAAACACCAACTTTTTTATAAACACAAACTTTTTAAGGTTATATAAAAAAAAAATTTGATTTTTATATAAAAATTTGTGATTTTTTATCTAAAAAGTAATTAAATTTGAAGACTTGATATGATTTAACATATAAAAACACAAACTTTTTATAAAAAATACAAACTTTTTATGATTTAAGCATGATTAAATCAAAACCCACCAAAATCAAAAAGAAATAAAACAAGAATAAACCAAACTAACCAAGGCTCTTGATACCAATTGAAGGTCTACGTGATTAATGGCCTATTCTATGTCATGGATTTGGTGGATTAAGATGGTTGATTGATTGATAATTAAAGAAGAAATGAAGGAAAGAGATGAAGGATTAGAGAGAGAAAGGAGAGAAAAGGGGAAATGTAGAGAGAGAAAGAAAAGATGAATTATCATTAATGTGGAAAATGGAATCAACAACTCCCTCCTAACATGCTAGGAGGGGTTATATATAGCCCACCCTACATGTGGGCTATATGGACTATACAATAATTAAATAGATCACGAGCCCATTACATAATTATCGTTGGAGCGACCGATCCTTCATAAATACGTAAAACGTATTTCCAACAGGAAACAACACAACGACCCACCAGGGGTGTTTGGTTTATTAAACAGTGGGAACCATAAGCCAAACAAGGGTGTTTGTGGTATACGCAGGGGTTGGTTGTTTGATCAGTGGCATCCGAGACCAGTATGGTCTTGATGGGTCTCTTGTAGGCAGCATTGGGTAGAGCCATAGGACGGGGGGAGTAGTGGACCAAGCAGGGGGAAAGCTATCATGGCCAGTGGGTAATTGACCCAAACAGGAGGAAGCACAAGGGCGACAGTGGCTGCCGGCTTAGGCCGGTGGATACTGTTTGTTTGTCGACAGGAAAGTCCACAGCCTAGGGTTGTGGTGGGATTTTGGTTTGGGCTGACCCGAGACTTGGGTGTCTCGTGGAGGTCTTGAGCTTTTTTCGGGTACAAGCTTTAAAAGGGTAACGCAAGTATATTTATTTTGTATTTAAATCATTCAAATAACCGAGTTTTTATATTTTAAACGAAACATGTTAAGAATGGTTTTTTATTAATTTTGTTAGTAAACAAAATTTAGTTAATGAATTTTATGATTTAAAAACGTATATTATTATTATATATGATATGATTTATTTATCATGAAAGTATTTACGGAAACCTTTCTGTTTAAGGAAACTTTCTATTTATAGCAGGTTAATATTGAGAGTATAATCATAATATTAGGATACATATTATACAGTAAGCAGTAATACAGAAAATACACTAACCAGTAAATACTTAAAGATAGTCAGAATTATCAGATTATACACGATAACAATAAAACAATACAGAACATATGAAGCATGTAAGAACAGTAAGAATCAGTAATAGTACACAGTAATCAGACAACTCATTCACGTCCCTTATGTATGTAGTATCCGTGAAGTCGGAGTTGATCCTTCAGCTTTCATTCTTAATTCTTTACTGGACACGAGGTACGGATTTCCCGTCCTTCAGTATGGACTTCCTTTCCTATGCATGATTAGGATTTCCCGTCTGCAGCCAAATGTTTTCCCCAGTATATGTTATAAACTTTACATGAATTGCCATGATAACTATGTTAAATTGCCTGAGCTTTATATACATGCATGACTAGTTCTAACTAGTTACGGAGGTACCGTAACCATGACACTTGAGGCACCGGTGTCATGACTCCTCTGCGGGGGAGTGATTTCTCGCAGCGTCCCTTATTATTTCAGCTTGGCCATTTATCAGTATTATCAGCGGGGCGTATGGGTGCATCCTATTTTATAAGTTTACAGTTTATCAGGTGA
Organism: Glebionis coronaria; assembly: GCA_025667525.1. NCBI lineage: Eukaryota > Viridiplantae > Streptophyta > Magnoliopsida > Asterales > Asteraceae > Glebionis > Glebionis coronaria. Next base: position 191,339,432 of record CM046877.1, on the reverse strand, counting down.
ATGTGGTTTGTGCTCTACATCCTTCACATTAGAGCTGATCCCTCCACCCATTTTATCAATTAGAGGCCACCCCTCTATCTATTCATGCACACGTTGTTATATTACATGAACTGTATAATCTATTGGCATTTAAAATACAATTTATACATGTTTTCAACTTTATCTGTTATCAGTTCAGTTTTACAAATTATAAAACCAGGTTTTCTAGGACATATACAGTTTCTACTGCATTTTACTTATCAGTCATTCAGCTTCAGTATATTTTCTTTAATCTGTTCAGCTTAGTATTCCAGATCTTGCTTATATTCCAGATATTCTTATCATGTCGTTTTATCCGTTCACTGAGCGTATTGCTCAGCCGTATTTTCTTTCCATGACTCATACGGCAGGTACCCAAGGACAGATTTGAGCATTTAGCGGACGTGCATAGGATGTTAGCTACCTTATACTTCTATTCCTTTTGCATTTCATTTACTTTATGCAGATTTTTGAGTTTATGTTTAGGAACCGATGTTGATTCCGGTTTTCCTTTATGGTCATGTATGTTTTATTACATATTTCCTTGCATGCTTTGATGACAAGCAATAATTATCATGTAACGGTCTACTTATCAAAGTGGGGCGTTACACAAAAAGTTACCATTAGTAATAACATGACAGAGATCTAAATCTTTTGATTTCACATAAGTCTCAAATCTATTTTTCCAATAAATAAAACTATCGGGTTAAAAAATAGGTGGTATTTGCATAGATTGCCCTTCTAGGTACTTGTTGGAATCCATAGGTCAATTCAAGTTTTAGAATACAATATATTTTAAAAAAGCTTGAGCAACCACGCTCTGATACCAATTATAAAAACTAGAAGGGGGAGGGGGTTGAATAGTTTCTTAAATTTACTTGTTAAATTTGAGTTTTGAAAAAATCCTTTAAAAAAATTTTAGACTTAAGCAAATATGTGAAATCTTCTTATACACAATATGGACAAGGGATAGTGCAACTAACTAATAATCACAAGTATATGCAAGTAAAGAATAATGAATGTAAAGAGATAAGAAAAAGAAAGGTCAAACCGAACACCAAGGATTTATAGTGGTTCGGAAATAAAGCTCACTCCTCGTTCCTACTCCACTCCTCGAGTACTCCTTACTCGAGAGTTCACTAATCAACAAGCTCCTTAAGGTGGATAAACCGTACACGTCGCTTAACCATTTCCGACTCTAAGCTAAAAGTCGAGCCCTAATCTTAGTTAGGACCAATCTACACACAACTTAGACAACTTCCAAATTGACACACCAATTTGGATCTTCACAACTACATAACTCTTCACAACTACACAACTACACAACTTCCAAATTGATACAACAATTTGGATCTACACAACTCTTCACAACTACACAACTACACAACTACACAACTTCTAAATTGACACAACAATTTATATCTACACAACTACACAACTAATGTTTGATCTTCAGTAGATCTTTAGGTAGACACAACACTTCAAGAATGAAAGTGTTCTTCTCTTTGCACTTGAGAGGAAAAGATGGGTGGAGAAAGATTCACTTCTAAAAAAGTAGTAATCAACCAAATAACCAAGGATTTGAATGACAAAGATGGATTGAATCTGGAATTATATGTGCAAAAGAGGTGAAGAGAAAATCAGAGAATGGTCCATTATTTATAAGACAAAGCTCCAACGGCAATCTATGGGCGCGGTTCCTTGAAGGTGTCAGCGGTTCGTTATTGATAAGGAGCGACATAGCTATTTAAGGAACCCTGGGAGTAGACTCCGCTCCCTTTTGTCTTTTAGTGAGGAAGTCACATCTGGTGGAATATTTATCCTCAAGGGATACTCCTAAACCATATGGAATATGCCATTTTAAAATTTTCAAATAGTTAATTTAATAAAACATTTTCTTAAAAATAAAGTTTAATAAAAAACTTTGTCACATTTAATAAAAAGTGAGTTTTAAGAAAACTTAAATCCTTGATCACTTAGTTAGGATGAAAACTTGTTTGTACATACCTTAAGTGATAATGGTTTAAATGAAAAATACTTGAACTCAATAATTCGTTTTTCGTTGTTTTCGTAAATACTCGTTTTTATATATTGTCGTATTCAAAACAAAGCGAGACCGAAAAATGCAAGTAACATTTTTAGGCATCATTGCATTAAAAGGTTTCTTGATGATGATATTCAAGAGTTAGAGATCTAAGAAGAGAGATCTTGGACATGGTGCCGAAATGAAGCTTGATCTTGGATGTATTGCATACAACCTTAGTGATCTCCATATCTACAAAGAGAAACATTAGACAAAGAAATGAACAAGTATAAATTTAAGATCTATGTTAGAAATACGTTTTTACGTATATTAGAAGAGTCGGTCACTCCACAATATTATATATGTTGTAATAGCTCGTAGTTAACAAATAGTTAGTAGTTACTTATTTAGTTAAGTAAGAACCGGTCCATGGGCTTGTCATGGACCGGCCCAAGCCCAATGTTGCTTGGAAGTATAAATACCCCTTTCCTCCTTGGAAAGGGGTTGGTTGTTGAACATTTCTAGTCTCCACTTAATGAAATAACACATAGTTTTCTCTCACTTTCTCTCTCTTGTTTCTCTCTCTAGAAAACATCAACCCACTTCATAGATTCATAGGTTATCAAGATTCTACATTTGGTATCAGAGCTATGGGGTGATTTAAGGTAGTGATTTGTGTGGTTTTTTAGTTTTTGATTGTATTAGTGTTCTTTAAGAAGATCCATCTTGATTCTTGGTGTTTTTGGTGTTTTTGTGATTGGGATTAGTGGATAAGTATTAGTTTTTACTTATTATTGTAGAAATCACAAAACTTTTTGGGTTATTTTGGTAAAAATCTGGGTTTAATCTTGGTTTTTTTGATCGACTGTTCATCACGAACAACCTACTGTTTACCCAGAAAAATTTCCGAACCAAAAAGTTCCGGATCAACCAAAGTTCCGAACGAAAAAGTTCCGAACCAAAAAGTTCCGGATCAACCAAAGTTCCGGATCAACAAAAGTTCCGAACCAAAAGTTCCGAACGAAAAGTTCCGGATCAAGGAAAGTTCCGGATCAAGGAAGTTCCGAACCAAAAGTTCCGGATCAAGGAAGTTCCGAACCAAAAGTTCCGGATCAAGGAAAGTTCCGGATCAAGGGAAAAGTTCCGGATCAAGGAGAAAGTTCCGGATCAAGGAAAGTTCCGGATCAAGGGAAAAGTTCCGGATCAAGGGAAAGTTCTGGATCAAGACTTCCGAACCAAAAGTTCCGAATCAAGGTATTCCAAGCCAAATCTTCCGAATCAAACTTCCGAATCAACAAAAAGTTCCGAATCAAGGGTTATTTTGCTTGTTTTTTTGACGATTTTTTTAGAGGATTTAATCTTGGTTTCTTACAACAAAAACTCAATACAATTCACAAGCTTTACTTCACTGTTCGATCAACCGATAATCTTTGTCTCTTTGAAGTTAACAAAATGAATCCGAATTCAGTAATGCCTCAGATGACATCACTTACGGATATTTCCGTCATTACGGGAACAGATAATCGCCCGCCAATGCTCATCAAAGAAGTTTTTGAAGCATGGCAAGGCTAGATGATGTCTTACCTTAAGGGAAAACCGGTATATGGAAGGCTTATGGTTAAGTCAATTTTGAATGGTCCACTCGACTATGGTACCATTGTGGCAAATAACGTGACTCGACCAAGAGAATTTGAAGAACTCACACCGGCACAACAACTCATTGCAGATGCAGACGAAAAGGCTCTTCAAACTATTCTCCAAGCTCTTCCACATGACATCTATCGGATGGTAAGTCAGTATACGGTGGCAAAGGATTTATGGGAACGTCTTTAGGTGTTGCTACAAGGTACGTCTCTCACCAAACAGGAAAGGGAATGTCAGTTGTATGATCTGTTTGATAGATTCACGTACAACCCAGGGGAAACGCTTCATGATTATTACTTCAGATTCACCACACTCATGAATGATCTGAATGTATACAATCTCGTGATTGCACCATTCCAGGTTAACACCAAATTCTTGAATACTTTACCTCAAGCTGAATGGGGTGAGTATATTACCGATGTTAAGTTAACCAGGGATTTGCATAAGTGCAATTTGGATCAACTATATGCTTTTCTTCAGCAGCATGAGAAACATGTGATCATGCACCGTTCGCCTCGAGGTATGTACCCTGATTCATTAGCTTTGATGGCGAATCAACCAAGCTTGTCTCACAACAACACTCCTTATATCTTGGGACATCAAGCCTATCATCCATCACCTTACATGACACCAACCTTCCCCCAATACTCGATTCTACCGCAACCACCCACCTCACATCAGCAACAATATCGGTTCAGTGCACCTTCATCACAATATGCTACACAACCTCACCCAGCAAGTATTGCACCTTATGCTCAACCTTCATATTCTTCTTATCAAGAGAATGCAGTATATCCAACAAGCTACCCTGATCAAATGAGTATTCCTTCTAGTGATTATGCAGCTCAACATGACCAAGCAATGTATTGTGATGATGATGATGAAGTCCCCATTCCTGTGTTCAAACAAGGAACTGACCCAGTTGAAGTGTTAACCACTATGTCTGCTTATCTCACAAGGACTTTAAGCAAACGAGGATTTAGGGGATCAGCTCCAACTAACAATCAGTTGAGGAATTCATCCAATTCTCGCCAACAAGCTACTATTGAGAATGGCAGGGTAATGGTTCAGCCTATTCAACCATATCAGGGGAGACCTACCACATCAACTACCAATGCTCGCACCGTCAATCAGGCTCCAATGGTCAATCCTGCTCCACGGGCTAATTCCACAGGCAAGTTGAGAATGATTACATGCTACAACTGCAAGGAAGAAGGACACATGTCCAGGGATTGCAAGAAACCTAAGAGGAGAAGGGATGGACAATGGTTTGCAGAGAAGATCTATCTGGTGAATGCTCAGGCTCAAGGAAGGGAACTTGATGAAGAGGAGCTTGCATTTCTTGCTGATCCAGGGATTGCTGAACAAGACACTGTCACCACACAGAATGCAGCATACCAAGCAGATGATCTCGATGCGTATGACTCAGACTGTGATGACTTTCAATCTACAAAGGCTGCTCTCATGGCAACTATCTCCAGCTTAGGGCCAGAAAAGAGATCTGAGGTACTTATTAATACTACCGATAATACCACTGATGCTAGTATTCAACCACATCAAGTTGTGCAAGAGAGTGCTGATTCGAATGAGTCTTCGGTGGTGACTCTTTCAAATGAGGAGACAATCAGTGATAGAAATATCAATGTGAGTCCCCAAACTTTGAGTGAATCACAACCGGGAGCCATTTCGCATACGCCTACTCCTGCTCAACAAGATTTGGTCATGGTTCCTGCTACATTACTTAGCCAAATGAATGCTGCACTCTTAGAAACCCTAGCTAAGAATAAGAATTTGTCTGATGAGCTTGCCTTAAGCAACGAGAAAGTTCAAACTTTGGAATTAGTGCCTTCGTCTAGTGTTCTAACAAATCCCGCATATGATCACTTTCGAAACAAACAAATGGGTCACTTGCAAGAAATTGAAAACTTAAGAGAAAATCTGTCTAATGAACTTAAAGAAAAGGAGTTAGTGGTCACTAATTTTCAAAAACTTCAAACGGATTTTGAATCACTCGAGTCTAAGAAGAATGAAATGGCGATTAATGCTACTAATAAGATTAGAAGTCTAGATTATTTGCTTTTAAGACAATACGCTGCTTCTCAACTAGTGCACTTATTTGATGCTTCGTTTAGAGAATTTAACTTATCACGTCAAAAAGGCCTTCCCCCTAACCCAAGGTATGCAAAACAAGCTTTAAGACATAGTCCAAGACTTTATAATGCAACCCAATTAGGATTGGTCTTAGACCCGATTGTTATTTTCGATGATCGAACAAGTAAGGATCTAGTTGATGAGGATCGGTCATACAATTCTGCAAAATATCCCGAGTGTGATTATTTTAAAATGAATAAGGAGCTTGCTAAAACGGATTTTAGAATTCGCTTCCATGTGGACAAAGATCTCATAACAGCACCGACCTACATATTAGATGAAGAAAACCCTAGTACATTTCCTACACTTGTCAATACGCAAGGACTTAAGGAAATTCCAAAGGATCTTCCACCTGTTAGCACTGTATGGTTAAACTTGCAAGAGATTAATCAATACTTTACTAATTTTGACAAGGTCATTTTGGAATGTACGACTTCAAATGGCTTAAACGCCGGAGAATGGGCTTTCGAACATATGAACGAGGTGTTTAAAAATGAGATCAATCCGTTTGTCGAAAGTCTAAAAGGAAGTTTTGCATCTCTTAAGGAAAATCTTGTGTTTGAAATTGGTGAAGTTCAAAAAGTGTTTTATGAAATGGACACCGCTTACGAACTACAACTAATTAAAAAAGAAAAGATTTTAACCGAATATGACCGATTCTTGTCCGCAGTAATTTCGTGTGATGTGCTTACTACTGTAAATGTTAATTATTCGTATGAGCTTACATCCGCTATGATTAATTGTGATGTTGTGAATATATGTGATGATGTTTGTGATCTCTCTGTAAATGTTGCTGATACTGTAAATGAGGTAGATAATCATTCTTGTCACGAATCTAACGCTGAGTTTTTAAAGCTACAAGATTCTTACAATTTACTTTCAAAACGCTTTAATCAACTAGAACAACATTGTATATCTTTAGAATTAAAACAACAAACTCAAAATGAGAATCTTTTGATATCAAATGGTTGTGAAAACGGTGTTGAGACGAGTGACAAGATGATTGCAATTGTTAAGGCATTAGAGGAAGAGATTATGAGATTGAAGAGAGATGTGTCATCAAATGAAACACTAAAATTGGAACTAGAGGCTGCAGAGTCTAAAAACCAGGTCTTAGAAATTAGACTTTCGTCTGTTCTAGGGGAGATGGATCGGACAAGACAGGGATTATCCGCTCTTTATGGTTCACTAGAAGAACGCTTCGCTTTTAATGCGGCACAGCAACAATCTTTTGTTGAACAACTGAACCAAAAGTGTGAGGAAATCTCTGACTTAAACATCCTGCTCATTGATAAAAACATGGTTTTGGCCGAGTTAAAGGAGACACTTCTTCTCACCCGACAAGAAGTTGTTGATAACTTAGCTACCGACTCTGCAACGTCCACTAGTGCTCCAACAACCAAGTCAGTAGTGCTTTATAAGAATCCGCTTCATAAGAGAAACCCGGTTACCTACGATGATTATATGAGGAATGCCATTAAGCATGTAGATCTTGTTAGGGATATTTTAGACGATCTTTATGCCTTAGATCCCTCAAGTAGCTACTATTATTCGGCTCATGAATATATTAAGCGAGTTCAATATTGCTTAGCATATTTGCAATACATAGGTCAACCAGGTTCTGCACTACTTACTAATAGGCCCATTGCTGTAACTCCATTCAATAAGACTCCAGGAGCAAAACCGTCACTGGCACCATCAAGTAAGGCACCTTTAAAATCTGTTGCTAATATTCCCACTTTGCCTTCTACAGGATTAAAAGAGACTACTAAGGCTAAAGGATCGCCACTCAAGAAAGATAAGATCAAGCCCTCCACTAGTAGTGCCAAAAAGAAGAAAGTAGAAGATCACCATAGGAATGTTAGTTCAGTTTTAAATAAAAAGAATCATGTTAAGACTAAAAGCTCTGCGCCTGTGCAGAAGCCTAAACCATTCGTGAATTCTAATTTGAATTGTTGGAATTGTAATGAATGTATGTTTTCCCAACGTCATGATTTGTGTCTTATTGATCATGTGAATGAAATGAATGCCATTAGGAATGGTCTTGAATGGAAGCCAACGGGTAGAACTCGTGCCCAAGTTGGCTGGCAATGGCGTCCCACTGGTAGGACCTTTACATTAGATGGAAAAATGTGCCCTTTAACTAGGAATGCATCCATTGAGGTTAGGTCTGAGCGTCCTTTAGTTAGGAACACTCGCACTCAAGTATGGAAACAGCGCCCTTTAATTAGGTCAGCTCCCACTATAGTGCCTATCAGTGAAGAAATACCTCAGGATTTAAGACAACTAGAATCTACACCACCAACTAGGAAGAAGAAGGCTAGGAAATCTAAGAAACCTAGAGTTAGCAAATCTAAGATTATTAAATCTGTACCTGCTAATAACAAGGAACACTCAGATTCCGATACCTCTACATTGTCTTCGTGTGGTGATATTTTCAGGTGGTCCAAATCATCCTGTGGTATTTGGACTCTGGTTGTTCAAAGCATATAACCGGAGATCGCTCGATGCTCCGAAATTTCGTCAGCAAGTTTCTTGGTACGGTTAAATTCGGGAATGATCATATTGCAAAGATAATGGGGTATGGTGAATATCAGATTGGAAACGTTACGATTTCAAGGGTATACTATGTAGAAGGTCTTGGTCATAACTTATTTTCAGTAGGACAGTTTTGTGATTCCAACCTAGAGGTTGCCTTTCGACAACATACTTGTTTCATCCGCAACTTGGAAGGAAAAGATTTGTTGAAGGGTTCTCGTGGTGCAAATCTTTATACGTTGTCCCTACAAGACATGATGGCCGCCTCTCCAGTATGTCTTCTCTCTAAAGCATCTAAGACCAAGTCTTGGTTATGGCATCGCAGATTATCTCATCTCAACTTTGATGCTATTAATCATCTGGCTAAAAACGAATTAGTTCGTGGTCTTCCAAAGCTTAAATTTCACAAGGACCATTTATGTTCCGCGTGTTCAAGGGGGAAAAGTACCAAGAAATCTTACAAGCCCAAAGCTGAAGACACCAATCAAGAAAAACTTCATCTTTTGCATATGGATCTTTGTGGGCCAATGAGAACTGAAAGTGTGAGCGGTAAGAAATTCATTCTGGTTATTGTGGATGATTTCTCCAGGTTTACATGGGTTAGATTTCTACGTACAAAGGATGAAGCACCGAAGGCTATCATCACTTTTCTGAAATTCATTCAGGTACGTTTGAATACTACTGTCCGCCGTATTCGTACAGACAATGGAACAGAGTTCGTCAACCAGACTCTTCGTGATTACTATGAAGGAGTTGGTATCTCACATGAAACATCCGCTGCACGCACTCCACAACAAAACGATGTCGTTGAAAGACGGAATCGTACACTTATGGAAGCTGCTAGGACTATGCTTATTTATGCGAACGCTCCATTGTTCTTGTGGGCAGAGGCTATATCTACTGCATGTTTCACCCAAAACCGTTCTATCATTCGGAAACGCCATGGAAAAACACCTTATGAGCTTCTACATGACCGTAAACCCGATGTTTCATTTTTTCATGTGTTTGGTGCTCTTTGTTATCCAAACATTAATAGTGAGAACTTGGGTAAGCTTCAACCGAAAGCCGATATAGGTATTTTCATTGGTTACTCACCGTCCAAGAAAGCATACCGAATTTACAACCCTCGTCTTGGCAAGATTGTAGAAACTATGGACGCAGATTTTGATGAGCTGACAGCGATGGCTTCTGAGCAACACAGCTCTGAACCTGCGCTTCATGAGATGGGAACCGGTGCTATTAGTTTCGGATTAGTTCCTAATAATCCTACTTCTACATCATTTTTACCACCATCAAGGCCCGAGTGGGATAAACTGTTTCAACCGTTGTTTGACGAATTCTTTGATCCTCCAAATGATGAAGTTCCAGCACCCGTAGTGATAGCTCCAATTCCTGAAGTTGTTGCTCCAGCCAATGAAGCTTTATCTAATGCATCTTCAATTCACATTGAACCGGATGCACCTTCACCAAGTGATTCTCAAACTACACCTGAATCGTCACCCCTACTTGTGCCTAATGATGTGGAAGAGGATTCTATTGATCACGATTTGGAATATGCTCACCTGCAAGAGCTTCCTTTCTTTGGTGTAGCGATACCTGAAAACCCTTCAGCCGCGTCTACCTCAGAAGAAGCTCCTTCTATTGTTCACTCCAGACCACCTAGGATTGAAAACCATAGCACTAAATGGACAAAAGATCACCCAATTAGGAATGTCATTGGAGATCTAGATCGACCAGTCTCTACACGCCATCAATTACAAGAGAGTGCACTCTATTGCTACTTTGATGCATTTCTCTCTGAAGTTGAACCTAAAAATTGGCAGCAGGCTATGACTCAATCATCTTGGATTGAAGCCATGCAAGAGGAACTAAATGAATTCCAACGAATTGAAGTATGGGAATTAGTTCCTCTCCCTGACAAGGTTAACATCCTTACCTTGTTATGGGTTTATAAGGTTAAACTTGATGAGATGGGTGTAGTATTGAAGAATAAGGCTAGATTGGTCGCTAGAGGATATAAACAAGCCTTGGGTATAGACTTTGAAGAATCTTTTGCTCCTGTGGCAAGATTGGAGGCGATTAGACTATTCCTTGCGTATGCTGCTCATATGAACATGATCGTCTATCAAATGGATGTGAAGACGGCATTTTTGAACGGTGAACTAAGGGAAGAAGTCTATGTTAGTCAGCCGGATGGGTTCGTTAGTACGGAGTTTCCTAATCATGTGTACAAGCTTAAGAAGGCTCTCTATGGGTTGAAACAAGCTCCACACGCGTGGTACGATCTCCTATCAACATATCTCATTTCGGAAGGCTTCTCCAAAGGCAAGGTGGACCCCACTCTATTCACTCTCAAGGAAGGCAACGACATGATTCTGGTACAAATTTATGTTGATGATATAATATTTGCTCCCACTAACATAGAATTGTCAAATAGATTTGAGAAGATAATGTCCACACGCTTTCAGATGTCAGTGATGGGAAAATTTTCATTTTTCTTAGGATTACAGATTTCTCAAAATCCCAGAGGCATCTTTATTAATCAATCCAAATATGCTCTAGAATCTTTAAAGAAATATAACTTTGATAATTGTGACCCCGTGGACACTCCAATGGTGGAGAAATCCAAGTTAGATGAAGATAGGAATTGGACTATTGTCGATCCAAAACTTTACCGTGGAATGATCGGCACCCTTCTCTATCTGACTGCTAGCAGGCCTGATTTGCAATTTGCTGTATGCATGTGTGCCCGGTATCAGGCTCGGCCTACCGAAAAGCACCTACATGTTGTGAAAAGGATCTTTCGGTATCTAAAAGGAACACTTCATCGTGGTCTATGGTATCCGAAAGATTCCTCTATTGCTTTAATATCATACGTAGATGCTGATCATGCTGGATGTCAAGACACGAGGCGTAGCACTTCTGGATCTGTGCAACTCCTTGGAGATAGATTGATCAGTTGGTCTTCAAAAAGGCAGAAAAGCGCTGCAATTTCTAGCACGGAGGCTGAATACATCGCCATGTCCGGTTGTTGTGCTCAAGTCCTTTGGATGAGATCACAATTAACTGACTACGGTTTGGGATTTAACAAAATCCCGATGTATTGTGACAACAAGAGCGCCATTGCCCTTTGCTGCAACTATGTTCAACACTCCCGGGCCAAGCACATAGACATTCGCTACCATTTCATTAAAGAGCAGGTGGAGAACGGAGTGATCGAGCTGTATTTTGTCACTACTGAGTACCAGCTGGCGGATATGTTCACCAAAGCCTTAGATCGAGGACGCATCGAGCTTTTGATCGACAAGCTTGGCATGAAATCATTCACTCCAGCGACTCTCAAAGAGTTGGCAGAAGAATCTGCTGAATAGTGGTGGTAAACTATTCAGAGTATCCTTTGTTCGTGATCATGTATATTATAGTAAATATATAAATCACAAAAGAAAAATACAAAAATATAAAACCAACAAAAACCATAAAAAATATAAAAAATATAAAACCTAGAAAAACCATAAAAATTATAAAATCCAGAAAAATCAAAAATATTTTTCGTTTTTAAATCGGGCATGTCTTTTAGTACGGTAATATTTACGGCCTTAGAAATGTCGATCAATATTGACACGGTGCCATAAATAGAGTCCGTATAAAAGTTGTACATTTTTTAAAACATGCCCATTATGGCTTGTAGTTATTTCAGACTGCAACCCGGTTTTCTTATTAAAGTCACGTATTTCCTTGGAAAACGTTGGCTCATAACGGGAATTAATTTTCTCGGGCGTGATTTACAAGCCAAATCATGCAAAGGGATCAAGTTTACTTTACAACTTGGTCTAACACGAATTACTGTACGTCTCAGTGCATTAATTTGTTTAAATAAGAGAAATCTTATTGACACCACGAATCAATCTTTTTCAAGACATTAATTGGAAATGTTTTCATCAATATTTGACTCTTTAAACAATGACTACAGCTCTTTAAATAGAAAACGGGTCATCGTTTAAGGGGGAGAAAATATTAAATCATCTTCGTCATTAGATCTTTTCAAAAGTGATTGTAGAAAATTAATGGCTAAATGGTAAATGAGTGGTCTTGCCTTAGAATTCGACTTGTGCTCGTTCTAGGTGATAGGACTTGCTTTTAGATCTTGGAGATATGCTAATAGGTTGAGATGCTTAAGTTGTGTTGGCGAAATTTAACTATGCTTAAGAAAAAATGAATAGATAAGTTATAAACAAAAAGGAAAAGAATAAGGAGTGTAGGGCATAAAGTGACAATGTGTGAAAGTTGTATAAAAAAAAAAAAACTTGACCTAAGTCAAACAAAACCCCCCGTCCCTCTCTTTCTCCATCACTGTTTCATTTTATCCCTTGCCGCCATTAAAACACACACACTTGAGCTTTCTCACACACGAGTTTTTACCTGGTAATCAATTCCATCCGTGTTCATTCGATTTTTAAGGTAATAAGCATCTTTCTTTGATTTAAAATTCGTCTAAATCATCACTATGTCCTGCTAATTAATTCGTTCAATCTAATTAGGGTTAGTTTGCTCAAATTAGGGTTAATTAATTAGGGGTTGTTGATGGGTTTTGCTCGGAATCAAATTAGATGATGTTATGTTGCTTTAGATTACCTTAGAACTCATAAACGCGCTTAGAATTATCCTCATAGGCTGTGGTTTGAAAAGTTCCGGATGAACATGGATATAAACTTCCGAATGAAGGAACTTTCTGAAAAACTTCCGAACGAACTTCCGAATGAAGGAATGTTCCGAACAAACTTCCGAATGAAGGAAGTTCCGAATGAAGGACTTCCGAATGAAGGAAGTTCCGAATGAAGAACTTCCGAATGAAGAAGTTCCGAATGAAGAACTTCCGAAAGAAGAAGTTCCGAATGAAGAACTTCCGAATGAAGAAGTTCCGAATGAAGGACTTCCGAATGAAGGAGTTCCGAATGAAGAACTTCCGAATGAAGAAGTTCCGAATGAAGAACTTCCGAATGAAGAAGTTCCGAATGAAGGACTTCCGAATGAAGAAGTTCCGAATGAAGAACTTCCGAATGAAGAAGTTCCGAATGAAGAACTTCCGAATGAAGAAGTTCCGAATGAAGAACTTCCGAATGAAGGAAGTTCCGAATGAAGAACTTCCGAATGAAGGAAGTTCCGAATGAAGAACTTCCGAATGAAGGAAGTTCCGAATGAAGAACTTCCGGATGAAGAAGTTCCGAATGAAGGAATGTTCCGGATGAAGAAGTTCCGAATGAAGGAATGTTCCGGATGAAGAGTTGTTTGATTAATGTTGTTTGCATGTTATATGTACTTGTTGAATTATGTTAATGAAAGGTGTTATGCTTAGAAATAAGAATGATATATATCTATCTATTTTTTGTGCATCAACCTTTCATGTCTTATCTTAAAACAGATACAATGACTAATCCAACAGTACAAGCAATCCAAGACTCTAGAGAAGCCGCAATTGCTGAAGCACGAACCCTCAAGTTCATACCAAACAACCACCGACTAAAACCAGTCTCAAAATCCACTCACCATGGTTTCAAAGTCGCCATAGCAATTCTTGATCAATCTCATTTCAAGAATACTTTAAGGAGTATTGCCTCGGTGCCTTATGATTATATGTATGAGTTTTGGGCTACCAAGGAAATCACTTCAAATAAGATCATCTTCACTCTCGACAACAAACAGCAGACACTTACTGTATCAGACTTCCGTAAGATATTTGGCATTAGGGATTCACCCAAAGGTATGGTATTTTCGAGGGATCCTACTAAAGACGAACTCATGGAGTTATTCGACGCTATTGGATGTCCTGACATACGAGTTGCGTCTGAGTTTACCACTGCTAAAGTAGGAAAACCTTGGAGAGCATTGTTGGGTATTCTCAGTAGATGTCTTACACCAAAAACAAGTGGGCATGATGCTTTGCGCAGTCCAATAATGAACATATTCCATGGGATGTACAAAGGCGCAAATGCAGATTATGCTTTATTGTTATGGGAAGAATTCACCTTTCAACTCTTCCATAACAAGAAGCTGAAGACTAATTTCTTTGCTTACCCTCGGTTTATCAAGCTTATCATCAACTATTGTATGAAGAATGATGTTACAATTGATAGGCGTGCAGCAAGTCATCATCACACTGAAGAGGCTGATCATATTGTGGATTTAAGGCATGAAGGACCAGCTGGTGGTGTTATTCCAGGTCCTATTCCCGATTACCTTCTGACGGAAAGAATTAAGGGTTCTGCTGATTACAAGCTACTGCAGCTAGAAATCAAGAAGCTGAAAGCAAGCCTTCAGACTGGAGAAGACTCGTCTACTACAGTGAAGAGTAAAGGTAAACGCAAGCAACCAGCTGCTTTACCTGAACCCGAAACCAAGAAGAAAAAGACTGAGGTTAAGAAGGGAAAGGGTCAGGCTGATGAGTTACGTCTACGTGACGAAGAAGATGTTGTTGATCCTACTCTTGACAAGACGGAGAGAAAAATGATGAAGATAGCTATTCAAAGGAGTAGGAAAGATACTGGCGGTAGTGGTTCAGGTGCAAGGGTAAATATTGAAGAAGAGTACGAGGAGCCAGAGGATGTTTTTGAGTTTGGATCACCTGAAAGATATTCTACTTCGAAGGAGACATCCATCCCCCCCGTTTCAGCAAGTGTTGAAAAGGAGTCCGGTGCTCCTACTATCATGGTGTCTACTCAACCGTTAGTAACTCAACCTTTAGCAACTCAACCTCCACCAATTCAACCCTTACCAACCAGACCGGCCTCAACACCATTCCTTCCACCACCAATAACTCCAATCCTTAGTACCGTGGTCACAGCCGAACCTCTTCAATCAACCCAGAGTAGCTCTGCAACATCTACAATGGCTGCATTGGTGATGGCCGAAATGTTGGACAAACATACGGATAA
The DNA here is from genome assembly GCA_025667525.1 of Glebionis coronaria. NCBI lineage: Eukaryota > Viridiplantae > Streptophyta > Magnoliopsida > Asterales > Asteraceae > Glebionis > Glebionis coronaria. The sequence continues at coordinate 191,324,129 of CM046877.1, read as the reverse complement.
TCACAAAAGAGAAATGGATGAACTTCGCCAAGAGCTACATAGACGAGTTCAAATTGAAGAAGCATCTAGGAGAGCCCAAGAAGAGATGCTTGCTAAGTTCGCTGCAAATATGGAATTGACGCGAAAAGCTCATGCAGAAGAACTAGCTCGGGTTAAGCAGGCTGAGGCTGATAAGCATGCTGCACGTATCACAAGACTTCAAGCGATGAGGGATAAATACAAGGAGCAAAAAGAAGCACTTGAAGCTTCTGTTGAAGAGAGAGTGCAAGAATCCGTTGAATCCATTATGCCTAAACTGCGTGATGAATTGAAGACACTAGCAGCTGATAACTTGATGATCAAGTCATCCAATCCTTCAGAATCCGCCTACAAAATTGCTTATGAGTTAACGGATTTTGAATTAAAGAAGATCCTCAAAGCTCGTATGGTGGAACTTGGATCGTTTGATAAATCTAGGATTCAACGGGCTCTTTACAAATCCCTGAATGACGCAATCATGGAGGATGATAAGTTATTCAAAACGTTTGGAAGTGTGGTACCTTATCACATTCTACCTGAGGATGAAAGGGAAGAAAGTGAAGAAGAAGAGGGTACTGGTGAAGAAGAGGAAGAAGAAGAAGAAGAAGCAGAAAAGGATGATGACGATGACGAGGGTGGCGATGATGATGATGAGGATGATGATGATGATGATGGTGATGATGGTGGTGATGGTAATGAGGAGAGTGCTAGAGGGAGCAACGAGGATAGCAATGGGGATGATGATGGGGGTAAACAGCATAAAGAGGGGGATAAGGTTACCAGCTCAAAGAAACCTGCTAAGTCTGGAACCAAGTCCAAGAAAGATGCAGCGTAGAAGGACAAATCAACATCATCGGAATCAAGACGATCTAAGTGGCGTCACGATGTGAATGCTACTACAGCATCATCACTTCCTGGTACTTCTATTGCTGTATCTATACCTGTTACCACTAACCCTGTTAGTCCTGTTGTTGTTGCTCCTATGATTGCAGAATCGGTAACCGAACCTGAAGCTGCACAACACTCACCCGTTCATGACACCGCCGAAATGCCTGAATCAGAACCAGCAGATGTTCGAGTTTCTACTCCTCTACAACAAGCACAACAATCTACGGTTCCTGAACCAAGCACACGAGACTGGGCAGACACGTTGGAATTTGACGAGACTGCACCACCACAGGCTTGGATCACGGCAGCGGCGCAATATGATCCGATCACAGACGCTGACAAAGATGTTTTGTATCTCCGTATCCGCAGTCCGATTGACTTATGTGCATTTCTTGCTCATGAGTATAAGACTTCGGTTACTCCATCCTTGGTGAAGAAAGCTCTAAAGGATAAAATACTTCGCGCCAAAACCCGGTTAACCCGCATGGAGTTCGAGTATTATGCCGATGAGATCCTGAAAGCTCTGAATACCGTTCAACGGCCAGGAATTCATGAATCAGAAAGAGCTCCACCTCCACTTGATCCTACTCAAGATAATCAGATTGCTCTCGACTTCTTCGTCACCTATGATCTTAATTATCTTCTGAAGGGTTCATCAACGTACGCAACCTCCTTGACCTTGCTGAAAGCTGCCAACTGGGGGACAATACCCTAGATCGAGGAAAAGGTAAACAGACTCTGGGTCCCAAGGGTAACTCGTAATTATGATATGTATGCTGTCATAGGTGCATCTCATTGGGACGAACGAGTCCGAAGGGCGTACAGGGGTTGCTGCCTTGTCAATTCTGGAAGCAATGTTAGATCCGATATCCGCATCTCCAGCATCTTAGGGTTGAAAACTGAAGCCAAGAATGGCTATTATCATGTGACGGAGATTCGCTTGAAAAGGGAGGATGACAGAGAATACAAAATCCAGCAGGGAGATTTTTCTATCATTCACCTTGAGGATATCGAAGATATGCTGCTTCTGATGACCCGAGATCAACTTACACATATTCCTTGTGAAGACCTCATTGCCTTGAATACAGCACTTCGTATGTTCACACGAAGCGTTGTTATCAAGAAACGAGTTGAAGATCTTCAGTTGGGAGTCGAAAGCTACCAAAGGAAGCTCAACTTAACCCGTCCAGTGAATCAAGTTCTACCTCAACATGTAGATAGATGTCCCTATACCGGCATTTCTGTCCCGAATTGCGGCATTTTCTACTTGAACAGTCGAGGTTTAATGAAGTTTATGAGGGTGGGTGAGCTATATAAGTACAGTGATGGGACTCTTCTACAAGTTAGAGGAAAGTTGGAGCATCTTAACTCGGGTGGGACTTTGCCAGAGATGACGGAGAATTGGCATCCGGGTTATCGGCAGATGGCGACGTACGTGATCAAGAAGATTGATCAAAAGCTCCGTGAACGTAGATTGATGAGGAGCTTGGAAATATTCGTTGGTGGAAGACCATATTTATTGCACCACAAGCTACTGCAACGATCCATCTAATGGGTCGTACACTTCAGGTCCACTTTATATTGGTTTTCAATTGTGAATATGTATATTTGTGAATATTGTGCGTTAATGGCTTGATGTAGTGTTAAGGTATGATAATTTTTCAAGAATTTCTCACGAGATTCTAAATCTTTCAAAATATATCATACTGAAGCACTACAACTATCCCTTATTAACTTAAGGGGGAGCATTAACATGTTCTATGGCCAAACATCGATTTCATTTTTATCCAAAGACCGGTTAATCCATTCAATATCCCAAATATTAATGGTTAACATTTTGGATAAGGGGAGAAAATGGGATTAAGGAGATTTAAATGATACTTGGCTAAAAGATGAAAAAGACTTAACGATAATCCAACTCAATACGTGTAAAGCACGTGTTAAGGGGGAGCGTTTTTGATGAACAAAACACCTAAGGTACAAAACTTTTGATTTCAATATCACAAGTACTTTAGGTGATTTTCAATGATTTTTCATGGTGGCAATTCCTTCCCAAAACACGCTTAATTCACGACAAATGTGGTGACAAAAGGGTGGTAGGAATAGGTTTTGTCCAATGATTCATCAGAGCCGATGGAATCTTCCCAAGGACAATTCCCTAGATAGAATTAGAAGTCCTAGGAAAGATGGAGAAAGAATGTGAACGTAGCTGAATACCGACCAAGTACTTAAGCTAGCACTGGAACAATCACAACAAGGTGCTAGTGATGACGTATTGGTAAGCATTGAAGGGGTTGAAGAATGAAAAAGAATTGTAAAGATAAAGGGTGTAAAGAAAGAAGCCCTCCTTACAACTTTAGGTAGAAACCGGGTCAATACATATGCTATTGAGGTCATTTTTGCTAATGATTCTCGGTATTGAAGAAAGACATCATGGACCCAGTGATGCAATGCACAACCCTTCCCAGCTAACTCAAATATCTCTCAAAAGGTATTTGTTTTAATCACACGAAGATCAACACGTTATCTATTGGTTTATTCACTCCGAATAGACTGGTATTGAAAAGGTGGCACTCCTCTCCAGCCATCGCTCACTAAATCAAAACGCACTATCGAGTCTAGAGCCAAGAGATCATCAAAAGTCTCATTAGGACACTTTCCATTTATTCCTTGCTTTCTCACACATTGTGAAAAGTAAGAGATTTCATGAGTCCTACGCAGTATTCCTGTAATATTGCCAGAACATCCGAGTAATACGCAAGTATTACAATGAAGATGGAAATCCTGCTTGAGCCAACATCAAACAAGCTCATGGTAGGTTACACGTGCGGTTCTTTTAGAACCAATCTTGTGAAAAACTGGAAAGAAACAGTGGTTTAAATCTTAATTGAACTTAAACTCGTTCCAGGCCTCTACGCATTATCATATGATCTTGCCAGAACACTCAGAGTGACTCTTTATTGATCACAGTGACGAGTGGAAATCCTTCTAGTGTTAACATCAAACAACACTTGGTAGGTGACGTGCAAGATTCTTTATGAATTGAGCTCGTGACAACTGGAAAGCAACGATGGTGAAAATCTTAATTGAAATTCACTTGTTCCAGGTTTCATGAATTGACGGCTTCAAATCACAAGGATAATTTATCCAAGTGATTCACTCTTTATGTTCGCAGTCAGCTTTGGACGGTCGAATAAAGAGAACGGGTTTACCCGCGAAATCCTGTCAGGAAGTTACTTAATTGAAACTATCCGTCACGGGTACGATATCTAATATCGTCCAACGGTCTTCACCGACCGGAGGTAAAATGCTACCGAATTAGAATAAAATGTTCAAAGCCATTTTATTCGTGTCGTTGCTGTGTACCTGTTAAAGACGGTGGCGTTGCCGTGTACCTGTTGAAGACGGTGGCGTTGCTGTGTACCAGTGAAGACGGTGGTGTTGCGGTGTACCTGTAGAAGTCGTTCCCACATGGTTATGTTTTTCTGCATCAAAGTTTAGCAAAAATTCAAGAAAGTACAAGATAAAGTCTTCCGCTGTACCAAACTCTGAAACTTTCAAGAATTCAACAAAAAGACATAAGTGTGTGGAACATGAAGTCACGAGGAGGAAAATTTCACAAGTAGGCAAAGATCGCACGTGAAAGGCCAAAAGAACAATGCTCTCAAGCCAAAGCCTAAAAGATCAAACCAACATATTCACAACAAAAGAAAGAAAAGAAGAAAAGACTACGAGCTAAAGAACGAAGACTTAGTATAGTATGCTAGGTTTAGAACTTTGTAACGTGGAGTGACCTCCCTTAGGGGGAGATTGTTAGAAATACGTTTTTACGTATATTAGAAGAGTCGGTCACTCCACAATATTATATATGTTGTAATAGCTCGTAGTTAACAAATAGTTAGTAGTTACTTATTTAGTTAAGTAAGAACCGGTCCATGGGCTTGTCATAGACCGGCCCAAGCCCAATGTTGCTTGAAAGTATAAATACCCCTTTCCTCCTTGGAAAGGGGTTGGTTGTTGAACATTTCTAGTCTCCACTTAATGAAATAACACATAGTTTTCTCTCACTTTCTCTCTCTTGTTTCTCTCTCTAGAAAACATCAACCCACTTCATAGATTCATAGGTTATCAAGATTCTACAATCTACATGTTAGGGAGAAGAAATATGTGATAGAAAATTAGATGTAGAGAAAATGAAAGAAAGAATATGATAGAAAGGGGTGACGTATAAGCTTGTAGAATGCTTGGTATTTATAGGCACCAATATTAGCAGTGCACGGACCCCGCGAACCTTTAATTAAAAGGGTCTGTCCCTTTACGAATGCGTCCGTGAGAGCTGACTTTAGTTTTACTATAAATACCAAATATCTTATCCAAGATTACACTCAATGTCATAATTACACTTATAGTTGACTTTGTTATCAGATATATGAGAGAATATATTATCCATTTTGTGTTTTATTGATTTCTAAAAAATCGTATAAGTGTAGAAAAATGGTTTTAGCAACGTTGACACAAAATATGATTATAAGTAACTTTTGCACTTTACGTTATGTACTACAAGTTACATGTTTGTCCTCAACAAAACAAACAAGGATGTATAGATTAAATATCGTAATATTTGCACTAACAAAAAAGATATACCCTTTATATATAAGTAGAGACTAGGATGCTACTTGCATGTTATTATGACAGTTATCTTATGACGATTAATCCAAAAAATAAAAAGAATTTGATTTGAGTGAGACTCGATTCATTTGTTTTTATTCATTTAGACGGGTCATTTACGATTCGTCTTCAAACGGTTTTTATTAGCTAGCTGAATCAATAGTGACTTCAACTTCTGATTGAACCTGTCATTTAGTTTCGACTTTCAAAATTATATGCACCATTATTTTATTATACAATATGTATAATAAAACTTATTGTTTTTTATTTGTGTTTTAAAAATAATATTAATTAGCGTGTTTATATAGTTAATACTTTGAATTATGTTTTACCTTATTTAAATTTTACATTTTGAAAATTTTACTGTATTTTTTAGTGATAAGTGTTTTGAATGTTTATATTTAATTTGGTTGTATGTTATGTTTATTTAGTTGTATATGTTTAGTTGGATCTAAATGTTTGAAATTAAAATATTTAATAGAGGAAAATGTCTTTCTTTATTATATGCAAGGTTGCAAATATCGTAAATCACTAGTCGGTCGGTCAATCACCTTTTAGTTCGTAACCGTTCTAGGTTGGGATTAATCGGTGATTAATCGGATTGGCCTTTTTAGTAAATTTTTGGTATTTTTGGGTATTTATAATGAGTTTTAGGTATTTTGGCAATATTATTCTTAAATGCAACTTAACATAAATATAAATAGTTACTATAAGTGATAAACACAAGTTTACAGTGAGTTTTCCGTATTTTCGGCAAAACCTTGACCACAGTTGACCGCCATTAATCACCTTTTCATTAATCGGCAAGGTTGAGGGCCTTGTAGCGATTAATCGGAGATGAATCGTCCTTTTAGACTTTTTTTTGCAACATCGGTTATATGTATTATTGATTCTACATTTACTCTTGTATTTTGATAAATTAGCTGCTAATCTCGAACATACATAAAAATTTCAAATATTTTTTTAAGTTATGTAAAAAAATGACAAAAACGTAAAAATACTAACAAAAACGTACAAACAAAACGAAAATCATAAAAAAATGAAAAAACGTAAAAAATTGGACGAAAACATAAAAATACTGACACAGCCGTAAAAATATTGAAGAAAATGTAAAAAAACTGGACAAAACGTAAAAAAATCGAATGAAAACGTAAAAACATAGATGAAAACGTAAAATTGTTGACGAAAATGTAAAAAAGCTAAAAAAAAATAAAAATACCGACGAAAACGTAAAAAAACTGACGTAGCCATAAAAACCTTGAGTAAAACATTGTAGGTCCACGTAATCCTTGGATTATCTAAACCTTGGAATGATCTAAAGAGAGAGAGAGAGAGAGAGATGAAGAACTAGAGAGAGAAAATAGAGAGAGGTTAGAGAGAAATAAGAGAATATTAGATTAGAAAGTGAGAAATGTGAGAACCAACCCCTCCTAACATGCTAGGAGGGGGTATATATAACCAACCCTACATGTGGGCTTGATGGGTTATATTGTTACATAACTAGATCACGAGCCCATACTACGTATATATCGTTGGAGTGACCGATCCTTTCTAAATACGTAAAAACGTATTCTAACAATTTCCCCCTAAGGGAGGTCACTCCAAGTTACAAAGTCCTTACCAGTCTATAGCTCGTGATCTATGCTAACAATGATGTGACCGAGACTTTCTATAGAAAAATGTATTTCCAACAATATCCCCCTAAGGGAGGTCACCCTATTTTACAAAATCTTAAACCTAGCATACTATGCTTGAGTCTTCGATCTTGTTCTTGTGAATATGCTGATGAGATCTTTGACTTTAGTCTTGAGCATGTTTCCTTGCCTTGACCTTGTGCATTCATCACTTGTGATATTTTCCTCCTCGTGACTTCATGTTCCACATACTTATACCTTTATGAATTCTTGAAAGCTTCAGAGTTTTATACAGCGGAAGACTTGACTTTTAGGCTTTCTTGAATTTGTTGAAGTATTAAGTGAAGTAAGTATAAGCATGCGGGGACGACTTTTTCTCGGACACCGCAATGCCACCGTCTTGTTACGCTGCATAAGACAATTAGCAACAAAACATAGACACGGATGAAATGGCTTTGAACATTTCAACTAATTAGGTAGCATTTTACCTCCGGTCGGTGAAGACCGTTGGACGATATTAAATATCGTACTTGTGGCAGGTAGTTTCAATTAAAAACCTCCTTTACAAGATTTCGCGGGTAAACTCGTTCTCTTTACTCGACCGTCCAAATCTGACTGCGAACATAAAGAGTGAATCATTTGGATAAAATTATCCGCATGATTGAAGCCGTCAATTCCGATCCCTGGAACAAGTTTGATTCATTAAAGAATCGCACCATCGTTGCTTTCCAGTTGTCACGAGCTAGATTCATATTGAATCTTGCAAGTTACCTACCAAGTGCTGTTTGAGGTTAACTATAGAAGGATTTCCACTCATCACTGTGAACACTAAGGTGTCACTCTAACTGTTCTGGCAAGATCACTCAGATATTGCATAGAGGCCTGGAACGTGTTTAAATTCAATTAAGAATTAAATAGTTGTTGCTTTCCAGTTATCACAAGTTTGATTCATAAAGAATCGCACAAGTCACCTAGCATGAGCTTTTTGATGTTTGCTCAAGAAGGATTTCCATCTTCATTGTAAATACTTGCGTATTACTCGGATGTTCGGGCAAGATCATGAAGATTTTGCGTAGGACTCTTAATATGTTCACAGTGTGTGAAGAAGCAAGGAAATATGGAAGTGTGTCCTAATGAGATATTTGATGATCTCAAATGGCTCTAAACTCGATCGAGCATTTTGGATTTTTAGTGATCGGAGGCTGGAGAGGAGTGCCGCCTTTTCAATATCAATATATTCGGAGTGAATAAATCGATAGATAATGCGTTGTCTTCGTGTGATTAAAACAAATATCTTTTGAGAGATATCTGAGTTAGCTGGGAAAGGTTGTGCATTGCATCACTGGGTCCATGACGTTTATCTTCAATAACATATGAGTTGACCCGGTTTCTGCCTAAGGTTGTAAGGAGGGCTGTTTTCTTTTCTCCCTTTATCTTTACAATTCTTTTTCATTCTTCAACCCCTTCAATGCTTACCAATACGTCATAACTAGCACCTTGTTGTGATTCTTCCAGTGCTAACTTAAGTACTTGGTCGGCATTCAAATACATTCACAATCTTTCTCCATCTTTCCTAAGGACTACTATTTCTAACTATGGAACGTCCTTGGGAAGATTCCTCTGGTTCTAGAAGAATCATTGGACTTTAACCTATCCTACCATCCTTATGTCACCACAATTGTCACCGTCATGAATTAAGATGTTGTGGGTAAGTATACGTCACCATGAAATCCACTTTGAAGTACAAATCCATTTTGCTCCTCTTTAACATATGCCACGATATTCGAAAACATTTCGCACATGTCGGAATGAGCCAGCTCATTAAGTCAATCTATTGAATTAATTGATCTCAATATTAAATCATATTTTCTCCCCCATATTAAAAATATTAACCCAATCGATGTTTTTAATATCAACTGATTTAATGAAATTTTAGGAAAATTTGGCAAGAAAAATGCAAATCCAATTATCTTCATGATTTACACAAGCTCCCCCTCAAATTAATGAGGTTGTACTTGATACGTAAATTAAATACCTTTTAAACACAAGTGTAAGGCATTTATCACGTGCAAAGATCATATATGATAATGTATTCACAAGATTGATAATTTACGAGGTTGAACCTGAATGATGAGAACATCATATGATAGAATCACATGGTTCTTGTTCACGAATGTTGGTCTCCCCCATAACATCTAAAATTATCTCCTCCTATTTGAAAAGCGGTAATCCTTCATGACACCACATGTACAATTGATATCGTTGTCTTGTGACACCCGGGTAGGGTCAAAATATGCGGAAATATCCACGGAGATGTCACTAGGGTGGATCGATAGCACATAGTCCATAGAGCATAAGATAAAGAGTTATTCAAATCAGGTTACATGATTATTAAACAAATTTATAAAAATTGTCTTCAACATGAAAAAGGTAGATTGTTTATGTTTCCCAAATAGAACCCCTGACGAGTCCTACGATGCAGATTACTAAGATGCTGGAGACCATGCACACATCACGTACTAACTTCATTTTCCTGTGAAAAACATGCTAGAGGGTCAACATAAAGTAGGTGAATTTATAGGTTTAACATTTATTAGTTTGGACATCAATAATAGAAGTAACAATGCACAAAGCATTCTTACTAAAATTTAGATTACATTTTTTTATTATTAAAAACTGAAGCTTAACCTTCCATAGTCCTCAACAGATGAGGACGTAGTGTCTTACAAAAAGACACCCAACCCAGTTCCAACATGGTATACATCTGTTGTCCCGGCCAAGGCACAATGAGCATGACTCACCCAGATGGGGATGGTAAATCCCAAATAGATCTATTTATAACATTCGGGCGATTTACAACAATTTAACAGTTCCAATAATAATCAATCATAGTCAAGTTTATACAGTTTTGTTATGTCCATTAAGTGTTTGCATGTTTTCTCCCCCGTAGAAGAAAAGTTTTATCAAAAGTTTATATGGGGCTGTAAACTCACCTGGGAGTAGGCAATAGCTGTTTAATACGAATATCCAAATAAAGCTCACGCCAAAAGTTATGCCTAATCAAATAGTACAGTCTTAATAGATAGTACAAAGAACATATATGTATCTTTATACAGATTTTAGTCAGTTCGTTTATGCTACGGTATTTATCTAAATAACCGTAGTTCAAGTATCAACAATGTTCATTTAAACTTATCTATATAAGTTTCATTTCTAAGTAAACATAAAAGGTTTAACTTTTAATATCAGTTCAACTTACAGTTCAACCTCATACATGTATTAATAATAATCATTCAACTTACAATTAAGTTTCTTATTTAAGTAGACGTAAAATGTCCTACTTAAAATATTAGTTTACGTTCTCCGTTCATGTATTATAATCATTCATTTACTATTAAGTTTCATTATTAAGTAAACATAAAAAGTTCTACTTAATATTAGTTTACATTCGTAGTTCATGCATTATAATCATTCATTTAAACTTACTATTAAGTTTCATATTTTAAGTAGACGTAAGGTGTTCTACTTAAATATTAGTATTCAATTTATCCAATGTTCATATAAATTTTATTTTCTAAAAGTATATGAGTTCATGCATTAATAATATATATTCATAATTGTTTATACAATTTATTCCCTAAAGCAAATATAAATATTTTATTTTGAAAAATAAAATACAATATTTTATTTAATTTTAAAGTTTCCATAAATTACTTTAACATTTATAAAACAATTTATATATTACAAGTTTAAGAATTTATATTATAAACTCTTATAGTTTAGGGTTTGTTTAAGTTTTACTAGGTTTAAAAAATAGAACTAGGGTTAGGGTTTGTTAAAGTTTCAGAACATGGCAAAACTAGTCCCTCCATATTTTAAACAAGTATAACTTTCGGATTTTAGACATTTGGTACCTAGGGCTTGTTAAAGTTTCGGCTTATGGCAGATTTAGTCCCCCTAGTTATATCTATATTTTGTAACTTTACTAAAATGACAAAACAGCCCCTAGGGATTCTTTAAGTTTCGGCTAATTACAAGAATGGTCCTTAGGGTTATAAAATGACAAAATAACTGTTAGAAACTTCCTAAAATGGTCCCTAGGGTTTAATTTGCCACGGATGGTATTTAGTAAACCCTAGACTTTTGGATATTTTCATATTCATTCCTTGTGTTTACTAGTTTATCAAAACAAGTTTCATAAGTTACGCTTTTAGTCCTTAAGTTTCATAAATTGTCATTTTAATCCAAAAAGTTTTTATAAGTTATATTTTATTATAAAAACTTTTATTTTAACATTCAAACATTATATGGGCTCATTAAATGGGCTATCTAGTGGGCCTAAATATATCTCAAGTCCACTAATTTATTTAAATGGGCCTTTAAATTATTTATTGGGCTTAAATACATTTTTAAGTCCTTTAATTAGTTAAATGGGCCTAAGTGTAATCTTAAGTCCATTAAGATACTAAGATTTATCAAATGGACTTATTAGGTCCATTAAGTCTTGGATTAACATTGCATGGGCTTATATAGTCCATTTACACTACTTTATATTTTAATTAAGTATTAACTTAGGGTATTATTATAAGTTTATTATGAGCTTATTCATATTTAGTTTTAAATCTAAATAGAAGAATAAAACTTATAGTTTATTTTATGTGATGTTCCAAATTAGATCTAGGTGTGTTACAAGGTTACATGCAAGTCATAAGCTCTAATATGAGCTTATAACTCACAGCCATAATTAATTATAGCTTACTAAGATGAGTTAAAACTTATTTCAAGGTTGCATGTACTTATAAGTGTCCCCAAAATAGATCTAGCTATATAAAAATCAAGAAATTAAGTCACAAGTCCATACATACACAAATATAGCCCACGGCTATGATTTTGAATCTTGGTATTTCCAAAATGAACATTTTAGCTAGTTTTAAGTCTTGTAAATATTTACAACAATACAATCATGATTATCTAGGTTACATGCATGTTCCCAAGGTTACCATTATTCAAAGAAAACTATATATAACCCACGGCTATATTGTTTTCTCCCAAGGTTCCCATAAGATTTTATAAGCTTGTTTTATGTTCAACATATTTAAGTTAACTCTTATCATTAGATCTATGGTTTATGTAAGCATGCATGTACATTAAAACCCTTCTAGGTCATATGTAACCCACGGCTACATATGTTCTCATAAATCATTTTAGTGATTTTTAGTATTCCAATTAACATGTAACATTACATATTCCATCATTAAAACTTAGTAGACAAATCATACGGTCATTATTCATTTTAGCCGTGACCTTTAAGGTCATGGTCTTCATGATTTTCAAGTTACACAAGTTTATTTTATGAGATCTATGATTATTAGTTAACCAAAATCCCATAAAACAAGATTTGTAACTCGTGCTGCATTTAGATTCATAAAATGTTTCATATGGTTTTCAATCAAGTTTAAAACATATAGTACTAGTCATAGGTTTCTTATTAAAAGATTTCTAACCATGAATATGGTTTTCATAAATATGTCGTGACCTATAATGTTCATGGCTTTATCAAATCTTGATTTTAACATGTTATTTACTTGTGTTTATAGATGTACGATGATGTATGTATGAAGAAATGAAAGAGCATGAGGTGTATACCTTTCTTGCTTAAGAGTACCAAGGATGATCTAGATGAACAAGGAGATTAGAGATCTAATCAAGATGATTAAGAAAACCCTAAAGATAACTAAGTCGTGGCCTTTCGATTCGGCTAGGGCTTGTTACAATACCTCCAAAGATGGTGATGCTACCAAATGATTAGTGATTACTATGGGACAAGGATCTAGTAGATTAAATGAACAAACTTTGGATATTTATGGCTTAATGCCGAATGATTTGAGAGAGAAACAAGGAGAGTGAGATTGGATGCATGTGAAATGAGAATGTGTGTGTGATGTATGTGTGTGTTTCGACTTAAAGAAGAGAGAGGAAAGGAGTGACAAAAGGTATGAATCACCTTGGTAAGACATATTGTGCCAAGTGTCCTCCTTTGCCTTTCCAAGGCAACTCTTCTCCTTCCACAAAAGTCTATGTGCCGTGTCTAGCTAGCCAAAAAGGAGTAATGGGCCTTTAGCTTGGGCTTATGTTGGGCTTGCGCACAAGTGGCATCTATTCTTGGGCTAGTCCAAGAGTTAAGTAAATTCCTAGTCTATTTACACACATATCACGGCTGCAATACCTAGTTGTAGTATTTTTCCAAATTTTGTTAAGTGTTGTATATTCCAAATATTGATTATACTTTTTACTACTTGTTATCCCTAGTTTTAAGTACAAGGTTTAAGCTATGTAACTTATTTACAATCAATATGAATGTAAAGGTATAAGTACATAATGGACAAGTTCACGCACAACTTATAGGAACATAACACATGAGTATGTGTTCTAGGATTAATGGGTGAAACTTCATTACATAAAATCATGGTAAAATCATGGATTTTACAGCATCATCCCGTTATTTTAGCTTTGTCCTCAAAGCTACTAAAAACGTAGTTATCTTTTAAATGCAAGATGTTCTAAGTATATGGTTCATGTTGAACACTCTTTCTCAGAAACGAATGGTGACATTGATACGAAATGGTCTATATCTAGGTTACCTTTATACGTCCGGTTGAGCAGTAATGGAGGCTGCTGCTATGGATGGATGAAAAGGAATACAAAGAGATCTTTATTCGGGTCGCGCTATACATCCGATTGATCAGTAAAGGAGACTGCTGTTGTGGATGGATAGGAAGGGAATGCAAAGAGAACTTTATCCGGGTTGCACTATTCATCCGATTCAATAGTAAAGGAGACTGCTGCTATGGATGGATAGGAAGGGAATACAAAGAGATCTTTATTCGGGTTGCACTATTCATCCGATTGAGCAGTAAAGGAGACTGCTGCTAGGGATGGATAGGAAGGGAATGCAAAGAGATCTTTATCCGGGTCATACTATTCATCCGATTGAGCAGTAAAGGAGACTGCTGTTGTGGATGGATAGGAAGGGAATGAAAGAGATCTTTATCCAGGTCGCACTATTCATCCGATTGAGCAGTAAAGGAGACTGCTGCTGTTAATGGATAGGCGCGGGCCTTTCAACGGGGGTTGTAGTTATGTACTTTCAAGAGTTGGGAGAGGACCAATGGTGTTGTAGATTTGGTTAGGAGGATCAATCCACTGCAAATGGTTTCTGATATGAGGAGGACACGCCAGCATGCTTTATATGCTGGGAAAGCTGGGGATGTATTTTATCCACATCCTTTTTACGGGTGAGATATAGGTTATATCTCCACACCCGATGATGAAAATTGGGGGTTGAAGGTAAAATGAAATACTTTAACTATAACTCCACCTATATCAACAGCTTTATGAAAAGACTTACAATTAACCTCAAGCTTGTGGGATACAAACATTATTTAGTAGTACTAAAGTTTCTACCCAACCGAGAGGTTAAGATTATTATTGATGGCGATTAGGTAGGAAGTTGCAAAGAATCTGCTTCATTTGGCGGGGCTGAGCGAGAGGGGCGCAGAAAAGAAGTACCTCGAATGGTGGAAATAAAAGAAGATACCAAGAATAAAGAAGTGCGCGCCTTGCGAGGTGCCGCAACAAGGGTCATGCATCCACTATTACTGCTTCAAAATTTGCACAAATTCTGACTTCTAAAGAGAGGAAATTACACCTCCCAGAGTCTGGTGGATGATGGTATTGTCGAACTAATTGGACCCGAAGAGGAAAAAGGTATGCCCAAAAAAAACATGGGACATTCAACATCTCTTTACGAGGGATGTCGAACTTAGCCCTACAAAATACACCCATTGTGATTTGGATGTGCCTTTCATGTTTAGGGTTGCCTAAGTGGCGGATATAACCCTACAAAATACACCCATTGTGAGTTGGATGTGTCTTTCAGATTTAGGGTTGCCTAAGTGGCGGATATAACCCTACAAAATACATCCATTATGAGTTGGATGCGTCTTTCAGGTTTAGGCGGGGAGAAACAGGTTAAAGAAATGGGGCATCCCTTGACCAAGTATTCCCTGGCTTGCTTGGTGCTAGAAATGACACTATATCAAGTGTTAGTTATCTCGGGGTTACCGTCCCATAGTATAATCAAGGTTTCATTTCCCCAAGGTATATGAACCAATTTTTGATTGCATAGGATAACTGTATGATATTTGTTAGTCAATTCGTGCTAATGATGACATCAAAGCTACCAAGACTTACTGGAATCTGATTGATGTAAAACGGGTGATTAGAAACTTTTAAGGAATAACCTCGAATGATGGTGTTAACCATCATAACTTTTCCGTCGACTATTCTACAGTATAATAGGAGTCTAAAACTAACGTAGGGATTTCCAATACCTTACTAAATTTAGCAAATATAGTGCTTTGGTTTGCCCATGTGTCAAACAAGATAGATGCATATCATTGGTTTAGTAAGAACGTACCAGGGACGACGTTGAAGTCTGGATTGGCTTGGGAATTGCCGGCCATGTACACTTGTGAAGAAGTTCCCTTGTTGTCCTTCTTATGGTTGGCTAACTTGGGACAGTCAGGTCTCACATGCCCAGGGGTTCCACACTCGTAACATACTACAGCTTTCTTTGGTCCACTACTGCTTCCACCTGTGGGGTTTCGGTTCCCTGCTGCCCACTTCCACTCCCACGTGCATTGGACTTGCCCTTGTTGCTGTTTTCGGGATTGGTATTGGGTCGACCCGGGTAGCAACATTTGTTTGACAATCACGAGCAAAATGTCCTTGTTAGCCGCACTTGTAGCATCCTTGGCATTGTCCTCCAGCAACATGATGGTAGTTGTACTTTGAACACTTAGGCTTGGTCCCTGGGTAGTTCTTGGTGCGGGTTGTGGGAGTAGTGTCATCAACTTGCCCAACGTTTTGCTTTTTAGAAGGCTACTGGTGCTGGCTACGAGAGCTTTCATCGGATTTTCTCTTGTTGTCCGTTTGCCTCTCGGACAGATTGCGGGCTCGCTTGTTGATCAACTCAGTCGCAAATTCCATAGCACCTTCAACGATAGTGGGTCGTGAAGCTAGCACACTGTCATGGATGTTGTCAGGGAGTCCGCTGACATACTTCTCAATCTTGTCACTCCTTAGAGGGAACATTCTGGTGCACATCAAGCTTAACTCTTGAAATCTTTGGTTGTACCAAAGGATATCATTGTTCTTACACTTTAGATCCCACAGTTCGACTTCCAACTTCTTCATTTATCCTCTGGGATAATATTCGCAGTCATTCTCTCCTTGAGGTTGGCCCAAGTGAGAGTATAGGCAGTGTCATGTCCAAGGGTGGCGATCACAGAGTTCCACAAGGTAAGGGCGCTCTCGAGTAGGGTGCATGTAGCAAACTTAACTCTGTTCTCGTCAGCACAGCCGCTGATGCGGAAAACTATCTCTAGTCTTTCAAACCATTGCATCAATTCAACAACTCCTTCTTTTCCTCGGTAGTATGAGGGTTTTCACTTGAAGAAATTGGGGAATGAGCAACCCCTGTTGGCGTTGTTTCTGCGTGCATTGAGGTTTGGGTCATCGTTTGCATTCGGGTCAGCTCCTCTGGCTGCCATGGCCGTTGTGATGCCTTCACTTATCATTTTCCTGGAGTTATGCGGCAGTGACATTTCGAGTAGCTTCTGGGGATTCAACATTATCAGCATTGGAAGTGGTTGCATTATTGGGATTTGATCTCGTAATCACCATTTGTCTATAATCATACACAAAATGAGATTATTAGTTCAAACATTAGTACAGTTTTTATATTATTTGCACGGGAAAAATTCATGCACTGATTTCATAACAAATTTGGATAACCTGTCAATATCTCATAATATAATACATTGCACAGCAAATATAATAAAGAAAGTTATTACATGTTATTTCCATAAGAAATTTAACATTCATCTAGCATAAAAAAATCTAAGTCATAGGCCAGTCGGGCCTTTTCCAAGGTAATGATACACACAGTCTTTAAACCATTACATCCCAAAGTTACATGTACAAAAGAAAAGAAAAGATAAAGTACGGGATTACATCACCAAAAGCTGAAAAGCAATAAAAGTACAAAGGCCCTATGCCATGATAGCCGGGATGCAACCCGTAAGCTTATCATGACGTACAAGAAGTCTAGTACGTCTATACTAATCTTGCCTAGATGGTCCACTAGATGAGGCCGGTGCTGATGGAGCTGGTGGAGCTGCAGAATTCCTCCTGGTGTTCCATAAAGTCTGAACTGTCGTTCGGGTCTCCTTAAGCGTACGGAGTGCTGATAGTAGCTGGTTCCGGAGTCTATCGACGACCCCTCGGAGATAAGCCATCTCCCCAGTAACCCCATCATGTCGGACAGTAGCGAGATCAAAGAAAATAGATAATGATTGCTCCTGAGCAAAAAGAGCAACATGGGTCTGTTGCTGCAGACCCTCCATGACCTAAATGCGTTGGTGGAGACGGTAGTTCTCCTCCAATAACCACTTCAATGCCTCATCTGTCCTAGCCTGGATGCCTTTAGCGGTCTGGGATTCTCCTCTCATAGTGCGAAAGAGAGAGTCGATACGATCGTAGATGACGGCATGGCCTTGTTGACTGACTGTCAGCTGGCTGTGGAGGTCGGGTATCTCCCGCTCCTGGCATGCGGCCAGTGCGACGATCTGGGCCTGGCCGGAATCGACACGCCCTGCCCCAGAGCCTTCCCTGGTCTCATAAGTGGAGACGGGTACGGGCCCGAAAAAATAGCCCGATGATAAAGATGGAGGCACGGAAGATGGTATGCTGGGAAGAACCTGGTCCTCCTCCATAGAGGTTGGGGCCAGTATGGCTGATGCTGAGATAGAAAAAGGGTCCTCTAGGAGTACAGCTTCGATAGTTGGGTTATCCTCTGAATCCGAGGCTGATAACCATCCACACTGTGTCGATCGTGGAGATGAACAAACAACTGGAGTAGGAGCTACTACGGGTAGAAGAGTCGACGGTGCAGTAGGCGGAGTCATGATGCTCTGAAATAGTATTATTTTAAGTTTGAAGTAAGTATAAGCTTACAAACAAAGAACAATATTATTTTAGATTACACGTTTTATGAAATATATCCCTTTTAAACAATTATCATAATGTTTTAAGGTTACATATATTAATACTTATATATATGTTATCATTTACGCAGTTCATCTAACAATTTGTAAGTACAAGGTTTTGTTTAGTATTACCTATATTTTCATTTTAGTATTTTACTAAGTAGTGTAAAATTTTCAAGTTTAGCATATCTAACATTTTCCATAGCAATATTTCACTAAACAGTATTAATAATCAAGTTTAGTAACAATTTGTACACACTTAGTTCACATAGCATAAAATGCCCTAAGATCTATATGCTTAACTAATACGGTCCCAAAAAAAATCCCCAAAAGATTTTTATAAGTTATAGTCCAGTTTTAAATAAAAGAAAAATCATTTTATTTTTATTTTATTTAAAAATTTATCTGGTTCTCTATAACTAATGCTCTGATACCATTCTCTGTGACACCCCGGGTAGGGTCAAAATATGCGGAAATATCCACGGAGATGTCACTAGGGTGGATCGATAGCACATAGTCCATAGAGCATAGAGTTATTCAAATCAGGTTATATGATTATTAAACAAATTTATAAAAATTGTCTTCAACATTACAAAGATAGATTGTTTATGTTTGCCAAATAGAACCCCTGACGAGTCCTACGATGCAGATTACTAAGATGCTGGAGACCATGCACACATCACGTACTAACTTCATTTTCCTGTGAAAAACATGATAGAGGGTCAACATAAAGTTGGTGAATTTACAGGTTTAACATTTATTAGTTTGGACATAAAATAATTATAGAAGTAACAATGCACAAAGCATTCTTACTAAAATTTAGATTACATTTGTTTATTATTAGAAACTGAAGCTTAACCTTCCATAGTCCTCAACAGATGAGGACGTAGTGTCTTACAAAAAGACACCCAACCCAGTTCCAACGTTGTATACATTTGTTGTCCCGGCCAAGGCACAGTGAGCATGACTCACCCAGATGGGGATGGTCAATCCCTAATAGATCTATTTATAACATTCGGGCGATTTACAACAATTTAACAGTTCCAATAATAATCAATCATAGTCAAGTTTATACAATTTTGTTATGTCCATTAAGTGTTTGCATGTTTTCTCCCCCGTAGAGGAAAAGTTTTATCAAAAGTTTATATGGGGCTGTAAACTCACCTGGGAGTAGGCAATAGCTGTTTAATACGAATATCCAAATAAAGCTCACGCCAAAAGTTATGCCTAATCAAATAGTACAGTCTTAATAGATAGTACAAAGAACCTATATGTATGCTTATATAGATTTCAGTCAGTTCGTTTATGCTACGGTATTTATCTATATAACCGTAGTTCAAGTATCAACAATATTCATTTAAACTTATCTATATAAGTTTTACTTTTAAGTAAACATAAAAGGTTTAACTTTTAATATCAGTTAGCATACATGTATTAATAATAATCATTCAACTTACAATTAAGTTTCTTATTTAAGTAGACGTAAAATGTCCTACTTAAAATATTAGTTTACGTTCTCCGTTCATGTATTATAATCACTCATTTACTATTAAGTTTTATTATTAAATAAACATAAAAAGTTCTACTTAATATTAGTTTACATTCGTAGTTCATGTATTATAATCATTCATTTAAACTTACTATTAAGTTTCATATTTTAAGTAGACGTAAGGTGTTCTACTTAAATATTAGTATTCAATTTATCCAATGTTCATATAAATTTTATTTTCTAAAAGTATATGAGTTCATTCATTAATAATATATATTCATAATTGTTTATATAATTTATTCCCTAAAGCAAATATAAATATTTTATTTTGAAAAATAAAATTCAATATTTTATTTAACTTTAAAGTTTCCATAAATTACTTTAACATTTATAAAATAATTTATATATTACAAGTTTAAGAATTTATATTATAAACTCTTATAGTTTAGGGTTTGTTTAAGTTTTACTAGGTTTAAAAAAAATAGAACTAGGGTTAGGGTTTGTTAAAGTTTCAGAACATGACAAAACTAGTCCCTCCATATTTTAAACAAGTATAACTTTCGGATTTTAGACATTTGGTACCTAGGGCTTGTTAAAGTTTTGGCTTATGGCAGATTTAGTCCCCCTAGTTATATCTAGGTTTTGTAACTTTACTAAAATGACAAAAACAGCCCCTAGGGCTTCTTTAAGTTTCGGCTAATTACAAGAATGGTCATTAGTGTTATAAAATGACAAAATAACTTGTAGAAACTTCCCAAAATGGTCCCTAGGGTTTAATTTGCCATGGATGGTATTTATTAAACCCTAGACTTTCGGATATTTTCATTTTCAGTCCTTGTGTTTACTATTTTATCAAAACAAGTTTCATAAGTTACGGTTTTAGTCCTTAAGTTTCATAAATTGTCATTTTAATCCAAAAAGTTTTTTAAGTTATATTTTATTATAAAAACTATTATTTTAACATTCAAATATTATATGGGCTCATTAAATGGGCTAAACATCTAATGGGCTATCTAGTGGGCCTAAATATATCTCAAGTCCACTAATTTATTTAAATTGGCCTTTAAATTATTTATTGGGCTTAAATACATTTTTAAGTCCTTTAATTAGTTAAATGGGCCTAAGTGTAATCTTAAGTCCATTAAGATACTAAGATTTATCAAATGGGCTTATTGGGTCCATTAAGTCTTAGATTAACATTGCATGGGCTTATATAGTCCATTTACACTATCTTATATTTTATGCAAGTATTAACTTAGGGTATTCTTATAAGTTTATTATGAGCTTATTCATATTTAGTTTAAATCTAAATAGAAGAATAAAACTTATAGTTTGTATTATGTGATGTTCCAAATTAGATCTAGGTGTATTACAAGGTTACATGCAAGTCATAAGCTCTAATATGAGCTTATAACTCACGGCCATAATTAATTATAGCTTACTAAGATGAGTTAAAACTTATTTTAAGGTTGCATGTACTTATATGTGTCTCCAAAATAGATCTAGCTATATACAAATCAAGAAATCAAGTCACAAACCCATACATACACACATATAGCCCACGGCTATGATTTTGAATCTTGGTATTTCCAAGATGAACATTTTAGCATTATTCCCAAGGTTACCATTATTTATAAAAATAATGATTATCTAGGTTACATGCATGTTCCCAAGTCTTGTAAATATTTATAAAAATACAATCATGATTATCTAGGTTACATGCATGTTCCCAAGGTTACCATTATTCCAAGAAAACTATATATAACCCACGGCTATATTGTTTTCTCCCAAGGTTCCCATAAGATTTTATAAGCTTGTTTTATGTTCAACATGTTTAAGTTAACTCTTATCATTAGATCTATGATTTATATAAGCATGCATGTACATTAAAACCCTTCTAGGTCATATGTAACCCACGGCTACATATGTTCTCATAAATCATTTTAGTGATTTTTAGTGTTCCAATTAACATGTAACATTACATATTCCATCATTAAAACTTAGTAGACAAATCATATGGTCATCATTCATTTTAGCCGTGACCTTTAAGGTCATGGTCTTCAAGTTACACAAGTTTATTTTATGAGATCTATGATTATTAGTTAACCAAAATCCCATAAAACAAGATTTGTAACTAATGCTACATTTAGATTCATAAAATGTTTCATATGGTTTTCAATCAAGTTTAAAACATATAGTACTAGTCATAGGTTTCTTATTAAAAGATTTCTAACCATGACTATGGTTTTCATAAATATGTCGTGACCTATAATGGTCATGGCTTTATCAAATCTTGATTTTAACATGTTATTTACTTGTGTTTATAGATGTATGATGATGCATGCATGAAGAAATGAAAGAGCATGAGGTGTATGCCTTTCTTGCTTAAAAGTACCAAGGATGATCTAGATGAACAAGGAGATTAGAGATCTAATCAAGATGATTAAGAAAACCCTAAAGATAACTAAGCCGTGGCCTTTAGATTCGGCTAGGGCTTGTTACAATACCTCCAAAGATGGTGATGCTACCAAATGATTAGTGATTACTATGGGACAAGGATCTAGTAGTTTAAATGAACAAACTTTGGATTTTTGTTGCTTAATACCGAATGATTTGAGAGAGAAACAAGGAGAGTGAGATTGGATGCATGTGAAATGAGAATGTGTGTGTGATGTATGTGTGTGTTTCGGCTTAAAGAAGAGAGAGGAAGGGAGTGACAAAAGGTATGAATCACCTTGGCAAGACATATTGTGCCAAGTGTCCTCCCTTGCCTTTCCAAGGCAACTCTTCTCCTTCCACACAAGTCTATGTGTCGTGTCTTGCTAGCCAAAAAGGAGTAATGGGCCTTTGGCTTGGGCTTATGTTGGGCTTGCACACAAGTGGCATATATTCTTGGGCTAGTCCAAGAGTTAAGTAAATTCCTAGTCTACTTACACACATATCACGGCTACAATACCTAGTTGTAGTATTTTTCCAAATTTTTTTAAATGTTGTATATTCCAAATATTGATTATACATTTTACTACTTGTTACCCTAGTTTTAAGTACAAGGTTTAAGCTATGTAACTTATTTACAATCAATATGAATGTAAAGGTATAAGTACATAATGGACAAGTTCACTCACAACTTATAGGAACATAACACATGAGTATGTGTTCTAGGATTAATGGGTGAAACTTCATTACATAAAATCATGGTAAAATCATGGATTTTACAGTCTTGACACCAGTTTATGAACTTGGCACTTTCGGCATCGAAGATTCTAAACATTTGAAAATTGCTCCCCCTCAATTGTTTACCCGTGTTCTATCGAAAGAGCTATAGTCGCCGTTTGAGTAGTTGCATCGTCGAGTATGTAGATATCAATTGTAAATTGCTGCGGATTATGGAGATGATAACTTTATAAAAACAAGATTTTGATTGTTTTAACAAATAAATGCACTGATGCGTACATATATTCGT
This sequence comes from Glebionis coronaria, assembly GCA_025667525.1. Classification (NCBI taxonomy): domain Eukaryota; kingdom Viridiplantae; phylum Streptophyta; class Magnoliopsida; order Asterales; family Asteraceae; genus Glebionis; species Glebionis coronaria. Next base: position 191,300,858 of record CM046877.1, on the reverse strand, counting down.
GTTATATTGTGTTATTACGTAAACACAATCCCTTACATTGTTATAAAAATAAACCATGCCCGAGAAAATTAATTCCCGTTGTTGAGTCAAAGCTTTCCGGTGAAATGCTTGACTTGAATATGAAAGGCGGGTTACTATCTGAAATAATAGCAAGCCATATTGAGCATGTTTTAAATCTTTTAAACTTCTGCTCGAACTTCATTTACAACCCCGTGTCATTATTAAACGACATTTCTAGGATCGTAAATATTATCGATTCCAGAAGACATGCTCTTTTTATCAAAACATTGTTGAACACACAATTTTGAAAGATTTAGAAAAACCTTTTGAAATTCTTGATAAATTGTGTTCAATGGTTTTGAAAACCAATTACTTCAGCTTAAGATTTTGAATATCTTACGAAATGAGCTCAAGTCCGAGAAGTTGTAAACTTCCCGTTGTGAGGATAAGTTTATCATCGGCGATAAACTTTCCTTTTAACTGAAGAACGAAAGTTGACATTTACTTAGAAGTTGTTTTCATGAGTTTGAAAACTTTTGAATGTTTTAATCATAAAGCTCATTACCGAGAAAGATGAATTTCTCGTTATGAGGAAAAGTTCTCTCATTTAAAAGATACACTTTTCTTTCTGAGCTTAAAACTTGGAATGTTTTAATACAAGCTCATGACCGAGAAAAATTAATTTCCCGTTACGAGGATAAGTTATCATTAAAGTTAAGCTTTCCTAAAATTGAAGTCCGAGTTACAGTCTGATATTTAACTGTAAGTCATTGTGCATGAGCTTAAAAACATCGAATGTTTTTTTTAATATAAGCTCATGCCCGAGAAAATTAATTTCTCGTTATGAGGATAAGTTTATCATCGGCGATAAACTTTCCTTTCTTTGAAATTTGGGGCATAATCTGAGATATAATTATACGCCATTTACACGAGCTTAAAAACCTTTGAATAGTTTTAATTTAAGCTCGTGTACGAGAAAATTTAAATTCTCGTTCTGAGGGTAAGTTATCATTGACGAGATAAACTTCCCTTTCTTTGAAGCGCGGGTTACAATCTGACTTGTGACTGCAAACCGTATACACGAGCTTAAAACCTTTGAATAGTTTTAATTAAGCTCGTGTCCGAGAAAATTCAATTTCTCGTTTTGAGGGTAAGTTATCTTTGCATAGATAAACTTTCCTTTACTTAAAGTCCGGGTCATCGTCTGTCATTTAACAATGAGCCATACATTGTAAGCTTATCTGCAAATCCCCTGAGACACTTGTTTCTTGGATATCTGCTTCTTCAGTAACCAAACTATGAGAGTGTCCTTAGTTGAACGGTATACAAAGATCGGACCGGTTTGTTTTTGTTGATCATTGACCTTGGTACCTGCTTTCTCATTTGGAGTTTGTATGCTTTTATATGGGTTAGCGATATCTATTTTAGAACCATGCGGGGATTCAAAGTTTTCTTTTCTTGTGCCAGAGGTGACCTGAGGAGATGAATCACTAGGCTTAAGTGATTGATCATCCTTTTGAATTTCCTTCCTAGTGGTATTATTAGTAATGGAGGCTATCCTGGTTAAAGGGCACTCGTTTCCTACAAGAGTGAAAGTTCTATTAGTGGGGCGCCAAACTTTACCAATGGGTTTGATTTTAGCTAACCACTGAGATTTAACTCTAGCATGGGAGTTCACCTCATTAAAGAATTTCTTGACACAAGAATCATGATTTGCCTTAAAGACACATTTCCTACATGTTTTACAAGTAGTATATTTAAAGTCCGAGTAAGATCTAGAATTCCTAGATGATTGATTGATGCTCCTAGGATATGACATGCTACGGTTAGCAGTGTTGGGTAATTTAGAAGGCATCTGACTAGGTTTTAAATGTCTATTTCTTACTTGTGTCTTTTGCTTAGCTTCCCTTAGACCAAATTTAAGGCAAACATCATTAGAACTAGTTCGAGACGTGTTCTTAGAACTATGTCTAGGGAGGCTAGATGCAATCATGTGATTAGGTCTTGCAAAAGCTGTTTTAGTCACATTGGGCCTAGTTGGTGGAGTAACTGGTCTAGAAAGATGAACCAAATCAACTTGGGAGGCAAACCGCGGTCTCGAGGATTTTGGTCGCTTTGATCTAAATGCAGTCGGTTGTCTAACAGACTGATTTTGAGGCGGTTTCCCTAAGATTGATGGGTTTTCAAGCTTAGTGTACACACTAGTTCCTTTAGCTTTCCTTAACTCATTTTTCAGAGCAGCTATTGCAAAAACATTTTCCTGAATTTGAGCCTTTAAAGTCTTATTCTATTTGAGCAATTTATCTTGGGATGCCAACTTAAATTCTAGCAACTTAATTTGTTTCAAAATATTATCTTTTTCAACTTTAGAATCTAGAACTTTTTTATCCAATTTTCGTTCAAGAACAACGTTTGACTTTTCAAGTTTTTCAAAATATGTTTCAAATTTGTCCGTTTTCTTAGAAAATTCAAATTGGGCATCCTTAAGATGTTTAGATTGTTGAGCTATGATCGTTTCAAGCTCTTTAATCTTGGAAAAGGAATCAGTTAACGAAGCAGTCACAAAGCATTTATCATGATATACTATAGCATTCTGAACAATCTCTCCCCCATTATGACTCACATCGGATGAATCTGATGTGGTAAAACTATCACCCTTTTCCATCCCATGTTTGTCATAACTAGGTTCGGAATGCTCAAAATGCGGTAGTTCATCGACATAGACATCATATACCACATTCCGTTGTACCGTATTTGTAGGCTCTTCGTCATATACGGGTATGGAGTCATCAAAATAGATTTCTATATCATTCCCTGACATGCTGCTTGTATCATGCTTTCCTCCTGATTCCATGCTCTTGCAATCTTTAGGCTCCAAGTTGTCAACCGTATGACCATTCTCCGCTTGCATCTGCATCATAGATTTTTGCACTCCACTATTATATGCTTGTTGAAGTAGGGATCTTTCATAAATCGAAGACACGACCGATGTCATGAATTTCAACAGTGTACCACGGAACTCTTGAACCTCCGTATGTGTGTATTGAAGAAATGACTGACATATCCCTGAATTTTCAGACTTAACGATGTTGAATTTGAAGAAGTGCGTAAGTTGTGTCACTGGAGCTTTATATGCAGATACTGATGCAGAGTGATTAAAGTATTCTTTGTGAAGTTGCTCAGCTAGTTGGTTCAAGTTGAGGAATATTGAGTCGATGAATATATAACGATCTTGACCAAAGAGTGTCACAAATTCGCTTCCTCCTTGAAACCATGAAAGGGTAACTAGATGAGACTGAAGTAGTCGAAATACAGTTATACCACTTTCCCTAGCTTTGTCTTGCATTAGATGCAAGTCTCCATCTTGAGATGTCAATTCAACGGTTCCATTGAAGTTCGATGAAAGATGAAGGTAATGATTACTTATCGATCGAGCAATGAAAGAAAGTAATTGTGTTTGTTGTTGTAAATACGGAGTTTTACTAATCGTGGAGAAACCGAGAAATAAATTCGCAGGATTTTACAAACCATCGATTAAACCGTAAATATTCCAAAGGTCGTGAGTTGAAGACGAGAAAAGTTGTTGAAATCCCCTAAAAATGTGTTCTTGATAAACCAAAATTTCCAAGACCAAAAAACTCACGAAAATTCACGTTTTTTGAAAATCTCGGAATATTTCTATCCTAAAAGATTTCGCAATATCCATGTGAAAAGGATCGCGCAATGTCACAAATTTTTGGATCTCGCAATGTCCTTAAGAACGGATCTCGCAATGTCTTTGAGAACAGATCTCGCAATGTCTTTAAGAACCGATCTCGCATATCTTTGAAAACAGATCTCGCAATGTCTTTGAGAACAGATCTCGCAATATCTTTGAGAACAGATCTCGTAATGTCTGGGAATCATACTTCGGAATATCCAGGAAGTTGAAGATCTCGCAATGTCTTTGTGAACAGATCTCGCAATGTCTGGGAATCAAACTTCGCAATATCCGCTACACTTTCCGCAATATTGAAAGTAGTATCTTCGCAATATCACGAAAACCGTATCTTCTCAATAATGAAAAACTCGTATCTTCGCAATCTGAAACTTCGCAATAATCAACTTGTATCTTCGCAATACCACACTTTTTTCGACTCTTCGTAATATTATAAACCCTAGAGTATTCCGAAGATTTGTGAAACAGACTTTTCGCAATGTTGAAAACCCTTGAATATTCCGAAGAAACTTAATGCCCAGATTTCGAGATTTCAAGCCAAAAAATGATCCAAACACCCAAAAATTTTGTGTTTTTAATCAAAGTAAGAATACCAAATCTCTACCACAACTATGTAGATGATTTGTATCAAGAATAAACCATAAAAAACACAAAAAAATGGATCAAATGATTTTGAGTCAAAATAGATAAGAAAATCAAGAGCACAAACACAAAAACAATACAATCATCCTATGGCTCTTGATACCAATTGTAGGTCCACGTAATCCTTGGATTATTTAAACCTTGGAATGATCTAGAGAGAGAGAGAGAGAGAGAGAGAGAGAGAGAGAGAGAGAGAGAGAGAGAGAGAGAGAGAGAGAGAGAGAGAGAGATGAAGAACTAGAGAGAGAAATTAGAGAGAGGTTGGAGAGAAATAAAAGAATATTAGATTAGAAAGTGAGAAATGTGAGAACCAACCCCTCCTAACATGCTAGGAGGGAGTATATATAGCCCACCCTACATGTGGGTTTGATGGGTTATATTGTTACATAACTAGATCACGAGCCCATACTATGTATATATCGTTGGAGTGACCGATCCTTTCTAAATACGTAAAAACGTATTTCCAACAAACATAATAAACCAAAAGGAAATGTATAAATTAGACTAAAACGTAAAAATAATGGCAAAAACGTAAAAAATGGTGAAATGTAATATAATTGATGAAAATGTAAAAAATTCGACGAAAACATAAAAATACTGCCAAAAACGAAATAATAATGACGACGACGAAAACTTAAAAAAACGAACGAGAACGAAGACGTTAAAAATCAAACGAAAACGTAAGAACTTATGAACACGTAAAAATATTAACGAAAACAAAAAAAACGAATAAAGACGTAATACACTTACGAAAACGTAACAAGAACAACAATCGAACAAAATAAAGGTTTAAAATTACCTTTGACGGTGATGGTGATGGTCTGCGACGAAGATACAACGATGGTGATGGTCGACAAAGGCAGGAGCTATGTTGGCTATGGTAGTGAGAGGGGTGTTAGGGTATGGTCGAGTGTTAATAAGGAAGTGAGGGAAGAGATATATTTGATTTGTTAAAAGAAAACACAAAAAACAAATAAATGTTGTATTCTTATGTTGTGTACAAAAGAGAATATATGATTTTGTTTAATAGAATTAAAAAAAAACGTTAATTTGAACACAATCTTTGTTCTTATTTTTTCTAACAAACATTTTACGAAAAACAAGATGTTTTCTCTCTAACTAAACACATCTTTCATGTCCTTAATCGTAGCTAAATGAAAAAAATTTGGTTAGTTTTGAAGATTTATGAAAAATGTTATGCATACTATTAAAATTGATGTATACAGCACTAAATTACATATAATTTATGCACACAATACAATACCCTTATACATAAAAAAAATAATGTATACATTAATTTTTTTTAGTGTACGACAAGGAGTTCCCACCGCCATTAAGACGAGTGGACTAATCTCCCATTGGAGTTTGCTCGGTATCTCGATGGATAGTATCCCTCCCAATTGAGATTTTTTTCATTCCTAAGGCTCGAACTCGAAACCTTTTAGTTAAGAAGTCCAATAACTTAATCAACTGTGTCAACCTCAATTGATAATGTCTACATTAATTTTAACAATATACGTATCACTTTCTTTTATAAAATAGTGACACTTTCGCCATATGACATGTTACAACTTAATTCCCTTTCATTTCTGCCAAATTTCGATGGGGAATGTTTACGCTAAGTTTCCCTTTAATTTCTAAAATCTCCTTTTCTTATGTCTTAATAAATTTGGAGAATTATGTTGACACATTTTTGGTTAAATATACTAACCCATGAGTATAAATGTACTAGACAAGCATGTCAATAACTTTAAACTCAAGCTGACAAAAGTAGCAATCATTCATGTAATCTTGAGTTGTTTAGATTACGTAAATTCCAGTAAATAGTTACTATGTATTTTTTTATCGTGTGAACTACTTTTGATACACCTCTTGTAATGTACAGTGTTAATTAGAAGAAAGACTATTTAATCTTAAACCTTACCTGTAAAATTAGTGTTTGTGGGGTTTTATAATTTCTAACTATGACTAGGAACAAACTCAAACTCAAAAACTCTTTCCAAAAACTACAAAATCAAGCTCACGAAAACGAAGCAATGAGTGTGTGTTCTGGATCAGTTCATTGATACAAAGAAGAATTATCGATACTAGTATTTAAGGTTTAGTTAGTTATTTAAAGTCCAAGGTTTAACTCATTACGTAAAAACTAAGACGACGAGGCATGGCTCGTCGCGATGACGTGTCATCTCGTCGTCCCTCGTTGCCACACCGATCCCTCAATTCGTCGTGTAAATTTCGCGAATGCGAAATGTTGACGACGAGGCATGGTCAAAAAATATAGGCGTTAGGCTCCAACGGTTATGTTTGTTTAAAATTATTTTTTTTATACAACTAATATATATATCACATCTTCTTCCTTATTTAAACACACAATTTCTTCTTAAATTTCTCTAAACCACTAACAAAAAAATGTCTAACTTACCTGATGATCAATACCTACAACTCTACTTCACCGGCTTCTCGACACTAGCAACCCTTCGACACCATCGTCAACCCCATCTACACCAAACTCACAAACCTCCGTATCAACGTCTCCCGGCTTCGCACAATTTTAATCCGGCACCACACAATTTCAATCCGGCTTCTCTCAATTTCCATCCGGCTCTCAATTTCCATCCGGCTCTCAATTTCCATCCGGCTCTCAACTTTCATCCGGGTCTTAATTTCCATTCGGCTCCCAATTCTCGTACCCTCCTATTCCTTCAAACTATTTCCCTCAAATAACCTCCGAGCAAATTTACCACCAACAACAGTACTACCTTCAACAAGCACAATTTCAAAGCTAGTTTCAGAGCCAACAAAATGTTCCCGAAACACAATTCAAAGTTCCGGCCTCACGAACACCAACCAAAAAAGGCAAAATCAAAAAAACCAAAGCAAAAAGATCACAAGCTGTTGATTTAGATGCCGATGAGGATGACATCGAATTTGTTGAGGCTCCGACTCAGGCACCGGTTCATTGGACTAAAAAAGAAGAAGAATTACTAGCCACATGTTGGTTTGTTGTTTCTGAAAATGTCGATATTGGGAGCGACCAAAATGAGGAATGTTTCTGGAATAACAATGTTCGAGATTTCAACAGTCAAACAACCGGTATGCACCTTACAAAAACATGATTACCAGAAAATGGGGTGGGATGCATCCGTATTGCCAAAAGTTTCAAGCGATGTACGCAGGAGTAGACCGTAGGAGTGGGATGAATGATGAGGATGTTTACCAAGCTGCAAAAGATGAATATCAAGCATCTTTTAATGGAAAAAGATTTATTTACGGTCACGCGTGGAAGATCCTCAAAGAACACCCGAAGTTTGCAGGTGCAAAAGTCGTGGCACCGGATGATCACACCGAAATATTCGGTCCTGATGAACGTCCTCGACCCACGGGAAAATCTCGACCCTCTAAGAAGTCAAAATCTGAGTCAAGTGAGGGCACCGGAGGATCGTCGGGGTCATCGAAGGCAGAACTGTCAAATGCAATGCATCAAAAATTTATCAAGCAACAAGCACTTGTAGACAGGCAGATCGAGTTGACCGACTTCAATTTTCTCGCTCTTGATTACGAGTCAATGCCGAAACCGAAGAGGACGTACGTGCGTCGAAAGCAAGAGCAAATCATGGCCCGATACGCTCACCCCGATAAGTAGTTTGTCAAAAGTTTGTTGGCCAGTTGGCCACCAAACATAACATTAGAAATATATTTTTAAAGAGATCTCGAGTTTAAATGTTACTGTAAGCTCGAATCACTAACTAATAACTCGTCATTAAAAAAAACCATCATAATTTCTTTATTAAAATGACTAGTGTTTATATTTTAACCTACAATTACATTCTTTGTTTTTTACCAATAAAAGCTAATTTATGCATATATCAGTGAAGAAGTCAAGAAACAGAAACTGACGACAGATAATATGAGCATATATATCTCTACCGACAAACATTGTTAGTTAGAGTTGGTACTGGTCGTCGTATCCTTTTTAAATTAAAATGATTATATCGACTTTATCCTAAAAAAGAAAAAAAAAACGTTATAATTGGAATATTTGATCGTGTTTTTTTTCTTTTTTTTGCCCTAAACGCAACTAGATGACGAGTAGTTAATTTAATCAAGCAATTGTAATTACGTTGGATACGCTGTATCGAGATTGTCATAAATCGATTCTATGTATCCTGACATAATGTTATTCGATAAAGAAGATCATGAATTTGCCGGTGTAAAAACTTGTTCGTGTATTTCAACACTGGATGGTCCTTGTTGCATGTACTTTATGACAAAAATAAATATTAGAAGTGGGGTATGATGAATGATCACTGCTCGCTATTCATCAGATTCTTGTCAATGCTAACGCAAAATATTTTAGAAACTGTAATGGACACGAGTTTACAATTCGGGCTTAAGCCAACAAACATTATTTTTTATTTTTGACAATCTCGATTTATGTCAGGATATATAGAAGCGGTTAAGGACACTAGATTAGGGGGCATTTAAACATTTTTTTTTTATTTTCTGTTTTTCATTTTGTAAAAAAAAAAGAGAAAAGATTTATATTTCCACAAAACATTTGAAAATTTAGAATGCGTGTTTAGTTAAAGAAACATGTGTTTGTATTTTCCGTTTTGTAAAATCTAGAAAACATGCTCTAAGCGTTCTTATTTCCTATCTCCATTTTTTTATATATTTTTAATATCATAAACATATTTTCGAAACACAAAATTATTTATCATAAACTAACCAAATAAATAATAAAACAAGTACAAAAAGATTAATACGAGAAAATAAAAAAAATTAAAACAAAATTTAACATCAACAAAAATAAAAAATGAGAAAACAAAAAATTTAAAAAGTAAAATTTAACATCAATAAACATATAAAATATATAGTTAAAGTACATTTTTGTTCCTCATATTTAACAGTCAACATAAGTCAAACTGACGGTAAGGATCAAAAGTGTTACGTGTCGTCGAGTTTAGAACTAGATCCATTACTTTTCAAACATTTGGACCAAAACAGTTATAACTGACAAATCATAAGGGCCAAAAATATACTTAACTCTAAAAAATATTAAAACCACTATAATTCAACATAAAAACAATAAGTCCGCCTCTAAAAATATTTTTACATTTTCATCATTTTTTATACGTTTTCGTCTCATTTTTATGTTTTCGTCAGTATTTTTATTTGTGGTCAGCTTCTTTACGTTTTTGTCACAATTTTCACGTTTTGTCAGTTTTCGTCAATTTTTCTATCCTTTTTCTGTATTTTGGCGTTATGTCAGTTTTTACATTTTTGTTCGGTTTATTATGTTTTCGTTAGTATTTTTTATCCTTTTAAGCTTTTTTGGGTTTTCGCCAGTATTTTTTCGTTATGTCAGTTTTTACGTTTTTACGTTTTTACTTCGATTTATTATGTTTTTGTCAATTTTTTTTACGTTTTCGACATTATTTTTACGTTTTTCTCAGTTTGTACGTTTTCGTTTGATTTATTAAGTTTTCATCGGCTTTTACATTTTTGTTCAATTTTATTTACGTTTTCGTCTTTATTTTCACGTTTTAGTCTGCATTTTCACATTTTCGTAAAAAACAGACGAAAACGTAAAAATATTGAGGAAAACGTAAAAGTATAGAGGAAAACATAAACATATTGACAAAAACGTAAGCATACTCATGAAAACATAAAAAAATGACGAAAGTGTTAAAATACGGATAAAAGCGTAAAGATACTGACTAAAACGTAAAAAAAACTTATGAAAACGTAAAACTATTGACAAAAGCTTGAAGATACTGATTAAAACGTAAAAAAATGACGAAAACATTAAAATACTGAAAAAGTGTAAAAATGCTGACTAAAATGTAAAAAACTAACAAAAACGTAAAAGTACTGACAAATGCGTAAAGATGCTGATTAAAACGTAAAAACGACAGAAACATTAAATTATTGACAAAAGCGTAAATATACTGTTTAAAACATAAAAAACTGACAAAAACGTAAAAATACTAACGAAAACGCAAAAATATTGATGCAAATGTATAAATACTGACGAAAGCGTAAAAACTCAGACGTAAACGTGAAAATACTTATGATAATGTGAAAGCTCGAAAAAAAAAACATTTTCGTTATGGTTGTGAGATGTATTAGGGTTTGGTCGAGTGTTATTAAGAAAATAAGTGAAAAAATAGATCTAGTATGTTAAATGAAAAACATGGAAAACAAATATTAGTTGTTTTCTTGTTTCGTGTATAATTGGGTAAAATAGGAATTTTGTATTTTTAGAAAATTTTTTTGGAAAACATCGATTTGAACGCAACTTTTTTTTTTCTTTCTAAAAAACATTTTATAAAAAAAAAGATGTTTTCCCTCTAATTAAACGAAGCAAGTTTTTATAAATCAACTTTTACGCTTGTGGTCATAAAAAATTCCAAAATATTTTGCATTTGCTCTATAGATATATATCAATAATAAAAAAAATTCCAAAAAGTCTAACAACGTGTACTTGGTACATATTATCATTGCTTGTATTTACAACAAGATTCATATTTTTTTGAGTAAATTGTATAAATCGTCCTTAAAGTTTGGTTAAATTGTATGTTTCGTCCTAAACGTTATAAAAGTGTAAGGATCATCCATGTGGAGAAACTTTAATGCAAGTATCGTCCTTATGAGAAAAATTCTTGGGACGAAACTTGCAAAATTGCCAAAACTTTTAGGACGAAACTTGCAACATGGCTAAACATTAAGGATGAAAATTTGTGAAATAGTTTGATTTTAGAACGATATCAGCACTTTCAAAATATATAGGACGAAACATGCAAAATGACTAAACTTAAAGGACGATTTATGTAATTCTCTCTATTTTTTTTAAAGTATAACTATTACACACCATTTTTGTTTTTTGCATTTTGGACCATTATTGTTAGGATTTTGATCAAACAATTTTATAATATTAAAATGTAAAAACGATTTTTACAGAGTATTTATAAAAGCTCAAGACCTTTTAAGATTCTGATCATATACATAGGATCTTAAGATCTAATACGATACGATCTTATATTTCTCGAACCAAAAAACCTAAAAAAATCACAATTTTATAAATTGTGTTTTGTAGGATTAAAAAAGCAACATTGTTAATCGTCTTAAACGGATTATAATGTAATATAAATTAAAACAACATTTATATTAAAAATTTATACTAATTTTATGTTTATAATATATAATGATTTATATGTTTATATAATATTACAAAAATTATTAAAAGAATGACATTATAATAAAACTTTTAATATATTAATTTGATCTTACGATTTTGATTTTATAAATACGCGAATGATCCTAAATAAAATTCTCGATCTTAGAAAACCTTTTCTTAGATAGGGAAGTAGCATTTAATCTCTATATAGTTTCTTTAGAGCGTTTGGTTTACATCACCACGATGTCAACTTCAAGTTTAATGTTCTTTTTCTAACCATTTGCACTTGATTAAAGGTACTTTAATTCGTTATAAGTTAGTATAACCTTTTATGTCGTAGACCCAGGTCTGTATAAAAGAATCCATATCAATCCGCTATCTTAAAAACTCGAAGTATGGTAATTATGAAGTATATTACCCCTTTATTCATTTGGCAGAATACAAAAATGATAATAACAAAATATTACTTATTGTGAGACAGTTTATTTAAAAAAAATATTTTTTATGTGAGAAAGGATACTTGTGAGCCGTTCAAAATCATCCCACATCTATTCCTAACCGTTCAAGTTCATCTTGCCCCATATCTTCTCCTGTTCTTGGCTTTGAAAAATTGGCCCAAGCTTTGAAAAATCGGCCATACCCTTTTTGTCTCCTCCTCTCTCTCAAATAATAGATCTCTCTCAGATCTACCTGCCCACAAAATTAGTCTCTATAATACGCTTTCTTCATTCAACTTTACCAAATCCATCTGATCCATCCGATCTCGAGGAACAGGAGTAATAAAGATGAGAATCCTGAATATTCTCAAATACATGTAAGTAAGGGTTTTATTTAAAAGTTATCTTTTTGGTTACATGAACATGAACTTTGGGGGTTTTTATTTTGATTGCTCTGTTTTTATTTTATTTGGGGGTTCATATTCTTACGCAGGAGGAGGGGGACGAAGGGGACAATTTACATTCACATTCAGATAGAACTGTATTCTGATATAATTAATTTACTATTATTTCGATACTTCAATCTTTATTCCGATAGATTTCATTTGTTACATTCCGATGGTTATTCAGACAAAATATTCCGATAGTTTTTCTTGTGACACATTTCGATGGGATTCCGATCAAGGACATTTTGATGGGTTTAAGTTTTTGTTTTTATAAAGTTTCAAGTTTTAAATTCACTTTTAAGTTTTTAAGTTTTTAATCATTTATTTTTAACTCGTAATTTTTAGTTTAATTTTTAAAGTTTTATTTTTACTCAACGACATTTTCATATTTGCTTTTAGTTTAAAATAGATAATTAAACCATTTTATTTTTCACCAAGAACGACTGAGTCGCACTCTTAACTAGTAATTAATTCGAAAAGACTTGGATTCAACGAACTTTCATACTTGGTGAAAACCAGAAATCAAATGGCACCGCTGCCGGCTTTTTTCGTTAAGATTAACGGTTTTTAGTGAGAGACGCGTTGGATTTTGGGATCCGTTCATTTTTTAACGTTGTTTTTCTTGCTTAAATTTTTTTCAAAAATCCATAAAAATTAAAAAATTTCAAAAATTCAAAAAATAAAAATAAAATAGAAAAACATAAAAAACCAAAAATATTTCTTGTCTATCTTTCTTTTCTTTTTGTAGGTGTGTATGCGTACCCGTGCTCGTAAGAAGAAAGCAATTCAAGCCGAAGTCGTAACTCCACCTATTGTCACCATGGACAATCGACCAATGATCGAGCTCTTGCAATCGCAAGTAGAGGGCAACACTGATGCTATTGTCATACCCGAGATTGGAGCCAACAACTTTGAACTCAAATCCGGCTTCATTCAAATGGTCTCTGCTCAACCATTCTTGGGGCGTACACTTGATGACCCTCATGACCATATAAAAAGGTTCCTTCAACTCACTAGTACGGTTAAGTATAATGGGGTTTCACAAGAGGTGATTCGCTTGCAACTTTTTCCTTTCTCCTTAGAGGGACAAGCCCACCATTGGATTGATAAGGAACCGCCACAAAGTATTATTATGTGGTCGGATTTAGAGACCAAATTCATCAACTACTTTTTCCCACCCTCACGTACTACCGCTTTGCGGAATGAAATCATTAACTTTGAACAAAAGTACGGTGAGACATTTAGTGAATCTTGGGACCGTTTTAAGGAACTTTTACGAAAGTGTCCACAACATGGTTTCACAAAAGTACATCAAATTAATACTTTTTACAATGGTTTAAGCATGAATGACCAAGATTCACTAAATAGTGCCTCGGGGGGTAACATTTTGGTTAAGTCTTCTAATGCCGCATGGGACATTATTGAGAATAAGTCTAGAGTTCAAACTAAGAGTGTTCGGACTAATGTGGCTAGTGCTAGTACTAGTGACGCCGACAAGAGAATTGATAAGCTTACTTCGATTGTTGAAACACTTGCTCTACAAACCGCTAACAATACCAAAAGCATCAATGCGCAAGTTAACGCTTTGAATCAGTCATGTGAAATATGCGGGGGTTCTCATTCATACACCGATTGTCCTTCGACGCATGACAATCCAGAAAATGTGTATGCCGCCAACGGTAACTTTTCTACGGGAGGCTATCAAGCACGTCCTCAAGGTGACCGCAATTTGCTCAGTTATCGTTCAAACAACTTCCTTTCACCACCCGGTTTTCCACCTCAAAACCAAAACAACCTCAATCGCAACAATCAAAACCAACCACGAGCTCCAAATCAATATCAAACCCAAAGAAACCCATATCCACCTCAAGGAAACAATCAATTTCACCAACCACCCGCTTATCAACCACCTGCCTACCATGCTCTTCCTCCCACCCAACCCACCGCATTTAATCAAGAGGTTGACACTTACATGAGGACTAATGATGCGATAGTGCAGAATCTTCAGCGGCAAATCATCAACTTGAAAGGAGATATGGCGAAACAAGGGAATGATCTTCGAGTCGATATGCGAAACTCTTTGAGCAGTCAAACGAATGACTTAAGGGATATGATGGCTAGTTTCTTCCAAAGTAATCAAGCCTCTAGTTCGGGTTCTCTTCCGAGTAACACCGTTGCTAATCCAATAGGGGAGATGAAAGCAATCACCACTCGAAGTGGAAAAGGTCTAAAGGAACACGAGCTTCCTACACCTACACCGGTGATTGTGACAAAGGAAAACGAGTCCCCTTCTCCAATTCCTCCACCTTCTACGTCTCCAATTCCTCCACCTTCTATTTCACCAATTCCTCCACCTTCTACTTCCACCCCTCCACCACCCAAGGATGTGAATGAGAATTCTATTCCAAAGCCTTCATCTCAACCCAATATACCTTATCCCTCAAGGTTGAGGAAAGAGAAGTTGAAGAACAAGGATGATATTCAGGTTTCTAACTTTCTTAAAATGTTTAAACAACTGATTTTCAACATCTCCTTTGCTGAGGCTCTCGCTCACATGCCGAAATATGCTAAAATGTTTAAAGATCTTCTCAGTGATAAGGAGAAACTTCTTGATATCGCTCAGACCCAACTTAACGAGAATTGTTCCGCTGTGCTCTTAAGGAAATTACCCACCAAACTTGGTGATCCGGGTCGTTTTCTCATTCCTTGAAACTTCCCCGGGGTAGAGAATTGTATGGCCCTAGCCGATCTAGGTGCTAGTATCAACCTAATGCCCCTAAGCGTTTGGAAACAATTGTCTCTACCCGAGCTAGTCCCCACACGAATGACATTAGAATTAGCTAACCGTACGGTTGCTTATCCAGTGGGGATAGCCGAAGATGTCTTCGTTGGTGTCGACAAATTCACCTTTCCGACGGATTTTGTTGTCGTTGACTACGAGATGGATCCCCGTGTTCCATTAATCGTTGGACGTCCATTCTTGAGGACCGGTCGCACTCTCATTGATGTAGCCGCGGGCGAATTAATTATGAGAGTTGGTGACGATAAAATCGTCTTCAACATGGGTAAACTTTCTAAGCAGCCTTCTGAAAACGAGAGCATTAATTTCATTGACGTTCTTGATGAGGCTTGTGAAGAACATTTCAAAGACGCTTGTAAAAGTGGTTCTTCTTCTCTACCCATCATTGAGACCGTTGCCTCTATTGCTCCTTCACTAACTCCATTTGGAGAAAGTAATTTCCTTTTGAAAGAATTTGAAGCAACTTTAGGAGATGTGGACTTACAATATGACGATTCTCCCTCCAATTGGGATGAAGACATTCGTACCATTGAGAAACTTCTCAATGAGGACCATATTTCTCCACCATCTCCTAAGGAAATCTCTATCGATGATCCGAATTTGACTACGCCTTCCATCGAAAATCCTCCGGATTTAGAGCTTAAGGATCTCCCGTCTCATCTCGAATACGTGTTCCTTGAAGACAATAAGAAGTTACCCGTCATCATCGCAAAGGATTTGAAAGAAGACGAAAAATCTCGACTTATCGACGTGATGAAGAATCATAAGAAAGCGATTGCTTGGAAAATCTCCGATATTCGTGGAATTGATCCTCACTTTTGCACACATAAAATTCTCATGGAGGACGACTTTAAACCCACTATTCAAAACCAAAGAAGGGTGAATCCCAAGATCCATGACGTTATCAAAAAAGAGGTTATCAAACTTCTTGATGCGGGAATGATCTACCCTATCTCGGATTCACCATGGGTTAGTCCGGTCCATTGTGTGCCTAAGAAAGGCGGAATCACCGTTGTGCCCAATGAAAACGACGAGTTGATTCCTACTCGTCTCGTTACAGGGTGCAGAGTTTCTATAGACTATCGCAAACTCAATGATGCTACGAGAAAGGATCAGTTTCCCCTTCCTTTTATGGACCAAATGCTCGAACGTCTAGCGGGTAATGACTATTATTGCTTCTTAGACGGTTTCTTCGGGTATTTTCAAATTCCCATCGATCCTAAAGACCAAGAGAAAACCACATTCACTTGTCCTTATGGAACATTTGCTTACAAAAGAATGCCTTTCGGCTTATGCAATGCTCCTGGGACTTTCCAAAGGTGTATGATGGCTATCTTCCATGACATGGTTGAAGAAACTATGGAAGTATTCATGGATGATTTCTCGGTCTATGGTGACTCCTTCTCTTCTTGCCTTGCCAATTTGGAACGCATGCTTAAGCGGTGTGAAGACACTCGTCTCGTTCTTAATTGGGAAAAATGCCATTTCATGGTAAAAGAAGGCATTGTGCTTGGACATAAAATCTCAAAAGCCGGTCTTGAAGTCGATCGTGCTAAAGTCGATATTACTAAATTGCCTCCACCTTCAACCGTGAAGGGTGTGAAAAGTTTCCTTGGTCATGCGGGCTTCTATCGTCGATTCATTCAAGATTTTTCTAAAATCGCTCGCCCGATGACCCACCTCTTAGAAAAAGATACTCCCTTTATCTTTTCTAAAGAGTGTATTGAATCCTTCAATCTTCTTAAGGATAAACTAACTAAGGCACCGGTCTTGGTTACCCCTAATTGGGAGTTACCTTTTGAATTGATGTGTGATGCTAGCGACTTTGCTATTGGAGCGGTTTTGGGCCAAAGAGTGAACAAACACTTCCAACCAATCCATTATGATAGCAAGACAATGACGGGGGATCAATTGCATCATACCACTACCGAAAAAGAGCTTTTAGCTGCAGTGTATGCTTTTGAAAAGTTCCGCCCCTATCTTGTTCTTTCCACCGCCATTGTGTACATCGATCATTCCGCGTTGAAGTACTTGTTGACTAAGCAAGATTCTAAGCCAAGACTTCTTCGTTGGGTTTTTCTCCTTCAAGAATTTAAAATTGAAATTCGTGACAAGAAGGGAGCCGAAAACCTAGCCGCGGATCATCTAAGTAGACTTGAGGATCCTTATCAAGGGGATCATCCGAATCAAGAGATCAACGACTCTTTTCCCCTTGAGGCCTTAATGTCTATCAATTCCAATCTTGATGACACCCCGTGGTTGGCGGACATTGCAAACTACTTAGCGGGTGGTATTCTCATCGAAGGATTAACATCCCAACAAAAGAAGAAGTTTTTTAAAGATGTTAAGACTTACTTTTGGGATGACCCTTATCTCTTCAAACCATGTGATGATCTGATTATTCGTCAGTGTGTTGATGGACCCGCGGCTTTAGACATTCTCAAAGCTTGCCATAAAGGACCCACCGGTGGTCACTTTGGTCCCAACTACACCGCTAAGAAAGTGTTTGACTCGGGATTCTATTGGCCCACCATTTATCGTGACGCTCACGAAATGGTTAAAAATTGTGATGCTTGCCAACACCAAGGAAAGATCACACATAAAGATGAGATGCCTCAAAATTTCATCCAAGAATGTGAAATCTTTGACGTATGGGGCATCGACTTTATGGGGCTATTTCCATAATCCAAAGGGAACAAGTACATCCTCGTAGCCGTTGACTACGTATCTAAATGGGTTGAAGCCAAGGCTCTCCCTACGAACGATGCGAGGGTGGTTGTGAACTTTTTGAAGCAACATTTTGCTCGATTCCGTGTTCCTCGTGCTATCATCAGTGATCGCGGGACTCATATTTGCAATGATCAGTTTGCTCGAGTCATGGCTAAGTACGGTGTCAATCACCGTCTTTCCACCGCTTATCATCCTCAAACAAATGGTCAAGCTGAGATATCTAACCGTGGATTGAAGAGAATATTAGAAAGAACTGTGGGAGAGCATCGTGCCTCGTGGGCCGATAAGTTAGATGATGCTTTGTGGGCTTTCCGTACCGAATATAAGACACCCATTGGTTGCACTCCATATCGTCTTGTGTACGAGAAGGCATGCCACCTCCCTATTGAGCTGGAACATAAGGCGTACTGGGCCTTTAAGTGGGCCAATTTTGACATCAACAAAGCCGGTGATCTTCGGAAGATTCAACTCAACGAGCTAAATGAACTGAGGAATGAAGCTTATGAGAATTCATTGATCTACAAGGAGAAGACCAAGATCATTCATGATGCAAGGATTAAGAACCGAGAGTTTCACGTTGGTGATCAAGTTTTACTCTTTAACTCCCGGTTGAAGATCTTCTCGGGCAAGCTGAAGAGCCGTTGGTCTGGTCCATTCACCGTCGCCAAAGTCTTCCCTTATGGCACCACTGAGATTTCTCAGCCAAATGGGCCTAATTTTAAAGTGAATGGCCAGCGTGTGAAGCTGTACTTTGGTGAGGACATCTCTCATGAGATGATTCCATCCCTCACCACGTTTCCCTTGAATTAGTTCTGGGTCGAGTCAGGCTCGTGACTCAGTTAACAAAAACAAGCGCTTCTCGGGAGGCAACCCATAGATCTATCCTTTACCGTTTTCATAATAAGTGTAGGGGAGCCCCGTATGTGTTTGTTGTCTTGTTTCTTATAATGTGCAGGGATTAAAGCTTCAAAAATCCACTTTTGATGACATATGACGATCGTGATCCCGTGTACCCGTCTTCCCGGTTCTATCCTAAACTATCGTGATTCAATATTTCATATCTTATATGTTCACATTGAAATCACTATAGTTATCCTTTCCTTAGCAAGATTTAAACAACGTGCACAATGTCCTAAGTGTAGGGGAGTTTACTCCCACATGCCTAAACATTGGGGACTTATCTCAAGTGTAGGGGTGACTTCTATCGAAGTAAGTGGGCTTTTCCATGAATTTGTCCTCATTTTAATCGGAAAATCTAATTTTTCGACATTTTTCAAAATTTTTAATCTATTTTGGCCTAGCAGTATACTAGTATTTTCCTTTGTTATCGTTATTTACTTTCTGTGTTAGAATAAACTTTAATAAAGTGGTTTTAATTTTTTTTAACGTTGTGAATCTTTTGACTCAACCCGAGTTTACTTATCTAAGTTTACTCTAGCTAGTATCCTTAACGTGTTTAAGTCAAGTTTTGCTAGGCTTTTATATAGGGAACTTTAAAACGTGAAAGTCTTAACTCTTACGGGTTAAGAACAAGAACTTTTCGCAAGTTCCTATAATTCATCCTAGAAAGTCGTTTATCAAGGGAACTTTAAAATGTGAATTCTAAACTTGAAAGAGTCTAAGAGTTTGCAAGATCCTATAGATGAATTGAAAACCCAAAACTTTGATTTGATTCGTTAGGCATCCACGAGTCTCATTCTTTGAGATTTTAAATTGTGGAGAACGAGAGATGATAGAGTCAATTATAAGTTCGGTATTCTTCCATGAATTTATGTGAGTTGATTATAAGCTTCTTCTCCCATCGCTTGTTAATAAATATATTTGCAACAAATAAGGTTGTACGATTTGAAAAGTTACTTAGCTTCTAGCACAAGATCGTTTAAAAGTTGCTCGGTATTAATTAGAGTTCATAGCCAAGGCATAACTTATTGAAGTGGGATGCGAAGATTGGCGAGTCCAAAATGGCTCTACAAGGCATGAGGGCTACATTTTATTGCTAAATATCCCAAGTGATGTGAAGAATCATTTATCAAAGATCAATATGAAGGATCGAGACACACGACGAAAAGCAAATACTCCCCTAAAGATCATGGAGAAATCTATCCGAAAATACCCTAGCAAGGTATGAGGATAAATAGATCCAAGTCCTAAAAGGAAGTGGATCGTTGTATATCAAAGTCCAAAATAAAGATTGGAGAAAAATGAAGAAGTCGTGGCCCAAATATGAAGAATCTCTCAATACTTCAAGTGAAGAAATTCCTATTATGAAGAGAAGACCATAATTTCAGGAACGTCTATCATGATTCGAAGTATGAAGTTGCTGCCAAATATCGGTCCGAGAAAGGTCTCAAATCGAGAAGCGAGTTATGCCAAGATATGAACTTTAAGAGGTCCCGAGAAGCAGTTTTAAAAGATTTTGTCCTTTAGCTAACTACTGCTTAAATCGTCCCACTTTATTTTCAGCCTAAATAAACTATTGAAATAAGTCAAACAATGCATCCTCGTGATCATTCAATACAATCATAAAATATAAGAGATACACCTAGGAATAAGGGAGTCTAAGTGAATAATTGGGCCACATGAGTTTGTGTTAGTTTGCTAACTTATAATAACAATGATCTCGTTTATAAGCTTGGTGTGGGGAACGTGAAACTTGAGGGTGATACACATTCATGACAGCCTAAAACCCCAATGTAAGTCTTTGATTTCTTTACTTGTTTTGTATATATTTCTATCTTTTTAATAAAGGCCAAGTTGGGTTATTTATGATGAAAAATGTAAACAGTGCTTTGAAATTAATGCATTGCATGAGGGCATTGCAATGGTCAAGTGTAGGGGATTTAATAAGTGTGAAAACACTTATCCTTTTACCACTTGTTTCCAATAATAACAAGACCAAAACGTGTATTTTATGTCGTAAAAATCGGAATTATGCGTGGTTTGTGTTTTTATTGTGTTTCAGGATAAAAATATGAAAAAGGAAGAAAACACTAGCTATCACGGGCCTTTATCGAAGAAAACGAGAAAAGACGAAATCAAAAGATCAAGAGTGTAAAAAGAACGGAAGTCCAAGGCCTATTCTGAATATTTAGCGAATAAAAAGTCTAAAGATGGAAGTTTAATGAAGTCAAAGAACTCAAGTCTAATAGAAGAAGAAAATTATAAGACAAGTTCAATTTATATCGACAAATCCCGAGACGATGTCAAGAAAGACAAATAATTTAAATCGAGTCGAGACGAGAAGAAAGAAAGAAGGAAGCAACACATGCACTCCCCACCTTCTATATATACCCTCCTAATGTGTCATTAGGAGGGTGTTAGTTAGTTTTTTAGTCACTTTTCATTTTTCTAGTTTTTATCTTTAGAGAGAGAAAGTGTTTAACTTTCTCTCACTAAAACTTCATCTTTTCTTTCTTTCATGTTTAAGTTTTAATTCAATCTTGTATTTTGGAATCATTTATCTACATTCAATCTCTTTCTACCTTTCTTGATTTTTACTTAATTGATCCGAAAATTATCTTTGATTTTGTTTAATCTTGATGTTTGATTTATTACAAAAAAGTTTATCTTTTGGTTTCTATCTAAGTTTTATACGGATTAAGCTTTGAGCTTATCATTCTTATTGGCTTATTTTGTGTTTAGCTTATTTACTTTTTAGTTTTCTTAAAAAGTTTAGTCTTTTTAAAGTTTGATTCATAAAGTTTGCTTAGTTCGTGTTTTAAAAGTTTTTAAATTTATGCTTGTTTTCATTTGGTTGAGATTTAAATAAGTGCTTATTCGTCTTTGCTTAATTAGTGCTTATTCGGGTTGAAGCTTATTGTATTCCATCCGAATACCTTTTGTTTTTCCATCTTAATATCATTAGGGTTTACATCTTGCGACAGTCTTTCCGACGGATTCATTGCGATCGCAATAACCCTTAGGGTTTTACTTTGTGATCAAGTATTCAGATCACATATTCCGATCGTACATTGCGATTGCTCCTGGCATCGTACATTGCGATCGGGTATAAGGCTTATTGCGACGAAACGCTGCCAAAATTTCAACAGCCATATTCCGATAGACCTTACATTCAGATAGGATATTGCGATCAATATTGCGATGGTTTAAATATTGCGACAACTTACATTCACATTCAGATAGAACTGTATTCCGATAGAATTAATTTACTATTATTCCGATACTTCAATCTTTATTCCGATAGATTTCATTTGTTACATTCCGATGGTTATTCAGACAAAATATTCCGATAGTTGTTCTTGTGACACATTCCGATGGGATTTCGATCAAGGACATTCCGATGGGTTTAAGTTTTTGTTTTTATAAAGTTTTAAGTTTTAAATTCACTTTTAAGTTTTTAAGTTTTTAATCATTTATTTTTAACTCGTAATTTTTAGTTTAATTTTTAAAGTATTATTTTTACTCAACGACATTTTCATATTTGCTTTTAGTTTAAAATAGATAATTAAACCATTTTATTTTTCACCAAGAACGACTGAGTCGCACTCTTAACTAGTAATCAATTCGAAAAGACTTGGATTCAACGAACTTTCATACTTGGTGAAAACCATAAATCAGATATCATCCACATAAATCTGCACAATGATGAAACCACTCTTGTCCTTGAAGGTAAAGAGTGTTTTATCAATGGAACCCTTGACAAATTTATTTTCAGTTAAAAAATTAGACAGAGTTTCATACCATGATCTTGGAGCTTGTTTCAGCCCATACATGGCTTTGTGTAGTCTGTACACATGATTAGGAAACTCGTTGTTCTCGAATCCTTCAGGTTGTTCAACATATACTTTCTCAGTCAAATCTCCATTGAGGAAGGCACTCTTAACATCCAACTGATACACAGTGAAGTTCATATATGCAGCATAAGCAAGGAAGATTCTGATAGCTTCAAGTCTTGCCACAGGAGCAAACGTTTCATCATAATCAATCCCTTCAGTCTGTGTATACCCCTGTGCCACCAGCCTAGTCTTGTTTCTGATGATGTTTCCAATTTCATCCATCTTTTCTATAAATCCATCTAGTACCTGTGATGTTCTTACCAGGTGGAGCTGGCACTAGAGTCCATACCTTGTTCCTTTTGAACTGATTAATTTCTTCCTGCATGGCAGCTACCCACCCATCTTCCATAAGAGCCTCAGCTACTCTCTTAGGTTCAATTTGAGAGAGAAATTCAGCAAAGAGACATTCGTTGGCTGAGGCTGACTCTGAGTCATGAATTCGATGTCTAGTAGTAACCCCTGCATTTGGTTCCCAATAATGTTGATAAGAAGAATGTGTTGATCTCTTGACCATTTAGTTTAAGGAGCTGGGGAATCATGGACAGGGACATATGTGGAGGTAGCTAGCACTATTTGAGTTTCATCCTGCTGAATAGGAGGACATTCTTTAAAGATGACCTCAGTATCTGTGTCAACTTCAGCTATATCAAGGGGCACAGATTCATTGTCAACAGGAGAGTCTTCAGGGATTTTGAAGAATTGGAGAGTCATCTTCAGCAGTTGAGGAACAAGGACTACAAGAAGGCTGTGGTTCTTTTTCATCTAGTCCCTGAGAAGAAGGAACTTCAATGTTGTGTGTTGACATAGGGTCAAATGCAGGAACATAAGGAGTGAGAGTGTTGGAGTGATGATGGTGATGACAGGGGGTTCTTGGTTCTGAGAATTCATCACTTGGGAAAGACATGTTTTCATTAAAATCAATTTCATCTATAGCCAGCTCTAATAGAGATCCATGTAATTTCTTCATTAATGTTTTTAGGTTCTGCATGTCTTAGGATTTTCTCATTCTGTTTCAAAAAATCGTAAACGTGATAAATAAATATCGTGGTGCCTAGCTAGCTGCACGGCTTATTTTTGTTCAGTCCTTTGTTTTTTCACTTAGAATTATTTCAATTGTGTTTTATTATTCCTATATTATCATCAGTCGTACATGTACTATCCGTTTCCATGTGAAACAAGAGGATTGAGTGAACCTAATAATTCAACTTTTCGTATAAGAGGGATGCAACCCCAGCAACCACGGATCATTAATCCTTACTAGACACCTTATTATCAAGACGGTGTAATAAGTTTAAACATACCGCATTAACAAATGACGGACATGATAAGACACACTGTGCACGTCTAGTAACATATAATATCTTGTGTTTTCTACAAAGTGGTGACGTACTACTCACAGGCGATATATAATTATCCATAAAGTTATAGCAAAATACAAAGACAAGTTGATACAAATCATAGTGTCATGGACATCCACGGCTAAAATATTACAAAATTACACAAGTGTTTGAATGTAATGCAAAATTCATAAATTACAAATCATTGTGGAGGAATGTTCTTAGCCACATCTTTCTTCTGTTGACCAATGGAGGAAAGGTTGGAAGGACCAGGTACCACGGGGTCCTCAGCAGCAAAGCTAATCCAACTCGGGTAGGGGCAGCCACGAAAATCCCATCTGTTCTTGGAAAATGTGCATATGCATCCGTAGGAGTCCTGCATAACACTCGGTTTTCCTTCTTTCCCATTTCCCTGACCTGATTTACCTTTATAGCCTCAAAGAGGGTCTTCTATCCTTTCAAAGCCTAGGGGTCATTGGGAGGGGGATTATCTGCATAGATGGGGATCTTTAGCTGCCGAGGGTGTGGCTGCATGTCTACCCACCAGTCGGGCGCACTCTGCGTACCGAAATTGCTATTGAGGTGGAAGTGCTCCATGATTTCACCAATAGGTGCATCTTTTAGGGCTTCCAACTCACTAAGTAACGGGTACTGGACGTCCTTCAGGGTAGTCATGGACGCGGTCATGGCCTTCTCAGCATCAGGTTTATAGTTTATGTGATCTTTGAGAGCTCTCTTCTGACTAACCCACTCCGCACCATCAATCAGACCCTCATTCTTGCCGCGTTCAATCCCATCCGAGACGACGTTGGCAAAGGGTTGGACCATCTCCTTGGACTCAACTATCTTCATGACAGCTAGCCTTAGGCCATTCCTAATCATCCACCTGCGCCCGGCTATGGCCGTTACCATGTGGGGGTACAGCTCCTCATCAAAGTCAAGGGCCAAGATGTCCAAGCGTAGATACATATCCTTAAGCTAATCATCCACAATCTTCTCTCTCGCTTCCCTATAGCGGTAGAACTCCTCGGCCAACCGAGCTCACCCTTAACCAATATTTGAAGGTTGTCACGATCTCGGGTAAGGATTTCCGCCTTCGAAGACAAAGACTGGACATCCGCTTCCAGAGTGGCTACCTATACAAAAAAAGAAATTATTAAATTAATACATATTAGCCATATAGGGTGCACATTACCTATGAAAATAGCTAACAAAGAGAAAGAGTCACAAGGGAATTCATTGTGTACCTTGTCGTTGGAGAATTGGACCACCGCTTCTAATTTCGCGACCCGGGCGTCACGACTGGCGGCGTGTTGGGCTTTCTCCTTGATGGTGGCCTCTGCGGTAGAAAGTTGAGCCTGAAGCGCTGATATGAGTGATTTTACTCATATCAATTATATCTTAAAACGATTAATAAATGCAATAAATGTTCAAATATACCTTGTATATGTGTTGTTTTGTTGTTTCATGTGTGTAGGTACCAAGTTCACGAAAACCGGCGAAACTGACATGAGATTTGAAGGATTTTATCAAAAGCCAAATGACAAGTCGATTTAAGACGGGATACGAGTTTTTAAGGTTTATTGGGCTTTGTGGGACCCACATATGCTTAATGGGCTTTTAAGCCCATTAATGAAATATTTCATATCTTTTGAGTCAAAACTTAAATCCCAAGCCCATTTACAAGTTAATAACGAATGAAAGAATAAAAATGGGGTTTGGGTTACTTTTTTGGTCAAGTATTCTGGTCAAAAACAATAAGACGCAACAAAGAAAGAAAAATAAAACGAGAGAGAGAAAAGAAGAATGAAGAAAAAACACCACCAGACTCAAGAACCCTAATCTTTAGGGGGTTTCTCAAATCACAGAGCAAGTGGCCTTCACGCGTAGTTTTCAGATAATTAAGGGCAAGAAGAGCGCGTGTGAATCACTCGATACCAAGAACAAGGCATCCACGTGGCTTAATGACGCGTCATATCTCGTTTCTCATTGGCCATTCTACTGCCAACTGATAAGGAACCAATTACATCATGCCAGGTGAGCACCAAACTAGCACAAGATGTACCAGCCTGGCGATCTGTGTGCACAAGATCAGTCCTACACCCTTGGATCAAAACTAACAAGAGAGAGATGATGGGAGTGTTGATCTAAAGGCCGAAAATCATTCTCCCTCAACAAACCACCCACCCTCGGTTCGCCTATAAAAACCCACGTATTCTCTGTAATTCAGTATCCCTTTCTTTAATTTTAGTTTTTATAGAGTAGAAACAGTGTTAGGATTTATTTTAAATTCATGTATTTTCAGTTTGAGTTAATAAAAGTTAATTTCAGATTTGCAATTGATCTATGTTTATTATTCTACTCGAATCTGCTTTTGAGGGATTCATCCTATGCTGCTATTTTAATTAATTATAAAATGAGATTAAATTTAAAAGATTATTTAATAGTTTATCAGCTCATATTAAGCTAAAGTTTGGGAAATTGGTTTATCCCACTGATAAATCGATTAAAAAGAATACTCATGGTTCGAATAAGTTTGATGTTACCAGTTTGAGTCAGGATGTTGCTATGATTCATGATGTTACTGTTGGTTAGATGTTGTTAGTTAGATGATGTTGCTATGGTTCGTTTTCTGGTCTAAGCCAGCTCAGCGCTGATGCTTCTACTCAAAGGTTTCTTCAGAAAGGTGAGCTCGTTTTTTTTTATATTTTGTTAATCAGTTTATTTATGAATTGATTGATAGCAATTTGTGATGGATTCGTGATTATGGAAGATGTGTGAGATGCTGATTTAGACTGCTTGTTTGGTTAATAAGTGTTGGTTTGACAGTTTAGATAATCTGCTTATATGTTCGGATAATTTGAGTTTTCATTAAAATTTGGAACACGAATCTGTTTATGATGACGACTTTATTTTTTTTTTATTAAATTTGTTCATGTCCACGAGCCTGATCTGTTTTGATTGTATCTATTGAGTTTTGATGTCGTGGTAGCTTATTGTGTGATGGACTGATGATTATGTCGTTGAGATGTTTGTAGCTTTTTACGATTCTGGACCAGCCTTATTTCATTACACAATCTGATTTGCTATTTTCGTAGCTTATTTTGAGTCTGCTGAGATGACTTTGAATGTTATTGTAGAATATTTAGTTTTTAGATTTACTGCATAATTAAACTTGTGTTGTTTACTGTATGTATTTCGTAGTTATTACTGTATTCGTATACTGTTCGTGACCGAATTCGATGTTACTGAATGTTTATCAATATTGTTAAAACTGAGTTAGCTTCGAGGCTCGATTTGGTTATAGCTTTGTGTGACTTCGATTTTCGTTTGATTTTCGTTTCGAGAGTGTTTTGCTCAATGATTTCAGATATTAAGTTGCTGATAAAATTGATGTCCCGACTTGATTTATCATTGTTTTAATTGTTTTGCTGATTTTTTTTAGCATGCAATGATCTGGGGAGTTTGGTGTTAGCCTTTTGTTATTAATCATACCTGATTATTTCCTTTAGTAGTGTGTTCATTTGATTTCAAGTAGTGTGTTATTTATTATTTTGTTGTTACTGTATTTCGTATTGTGCTGATCAACTGAGTAGTCTTGTGTGACTTTTATTGATGGAATTTTCTAATATTGGGAGGATTTAATCATATCTGTGGTTTGTTTTAAGTATTGTATCAGTCTGTTGGTTTAACAGTCCGAGCATCAGGACTCGAACCCTTGTCCTCAAGGGTAAGAATCAAATGCATTTACCATCTCATCTATGCCACCTTTTGTGTTTTTATCTAGCTATTTAAATTAATATAGTTTAATTTTAAGCTGTCAGTTTTTCTTACTTTGTTTAATTAAAAATTGTAATTTTAATTATATCTTTATCATTTAAATTTCTTTAATAAAGATTTTAGATAATAAATAAATCAAAATGTTTTATTAATTTTAGAAATTTAATTAGTTTTTAAAATAATTATATTTTAATAAAAGTTAGTTTTTAAATAAATTGGATTTTAATTAAGTTATTTTTAAATAAAAATAGTTTTAAATAAGATTTTCTTTATAAAAAGTAAAAGTTAATTTTAAATAGATTTAAAATAGTTTTTAATTTTTTTAAATAGATTTTTAAATAGTGTAAAAGTGTTTTTAATTAAATAAATAAATTTTAAATAGTTTAAAAGTTTAATTTTTAAATAAATTTCTTTTAGATTATAATTCGGGAACGATTCATGCACTTAGGTTTTAAAATTTGTAGGATTAACATTAGTTTAAAAACCGAAAACCAATTCAATTCAATTGTCCAAATCGAAACAAAACGTCTCAAATTCACTCGATCTTCGTGTACAACGAACTTGGTTCATCCACATGTTTAATTGAATCCGTCTTTGGTAATTTTAGCCTATTACTTTTTCCTAAAGGTAATTCTCTAATTTACCCTATAACGTATCTAATTATCACTATACTATCACGATTACATCAAAAATTTTGGCGCCGCTGCCGGGGATCTTGTGTACGATTTGCTTTGTGAAGATTTGTTGATCGTTGATTTGAAGACCCTTTCCGTCCTCGGAAAGTTTTGATTGATTTATAAAAATACCAAAAATAATCTTCTTAATCCTCTATCATGTTTAATTCTTTTTCTCCTCACCCTCCAATTTTTAATTCTTCCATGAATTCCTTCGTCAATTGTGAAGGGTGTGGAGAACCGTTATATGGTTTTTTACCATGTCGGTGGTGTACGTGTGAGCGTTGTGGAAATGACTTACGTCACGATATACGAGTTGGATTTTGTCCTTCTTGTAATGAAATTACTTCATGTGGAAATCCGAATTTTTCGAATAATTCTCTCGATTTCAATCCACCTCCACACCCCACATACGAGACACCCTCGTGTGAGTTTTGTGGAAATAATTCTCATTTTGGAATTAATTGTTCGCATCGATTCTCGCTTAATTACGAGCAAGAACCGAGCTACAATCAAAACTTTAATGATAATTGTTATCCACAAGATTTACCGAGTTTATCACAACAATATCTTTGTTGTGAGTATTGTGAAGGTCCTCACGAGAGTTTTTGTTGTCAACCGATAGATCAAAGTTTTTATGAGCCTAGTCCTTGCTATAATTCGATTCCTTTCGGTTTTGACCAATCTCCATAATATTCTTTCG
The DNA here is from genome assembly GCA_025667525.1 of Glebionis coronaria. NCBI lineage: Eukaryota > Viridiplantae > Streptophyta > Magnoliopsida > Asterales > Asteraceae > Glebionis > Glebionis coronaria. The sequence goes on along the minus strand of CM046877.1, from coordinate 191,271,615 downwards.
ATATTGAACGACTTGAAACGATGTTCCAACAAATAACGAATCAAAGAAATGTTGAAGTTGTTGAAAAAAGCATTGAAGATATGTTGCTTGAAAAGAGACAAATTAATCAAGAGATTAATGATATCACTAATGATTTGGGAAGTCGTAGATTTCATGGAGAAATAATTGATGAGGGATTTAAAAGAGATTGTGAACTTAAGATTAGACAACTTTCGCAAGATTATAATGGATTAAGCATTGAAATTCGAGAAAGAACGAGCTCAAGCGGAAGCAAAATATCTTGCTAATCGTGAACTCGAGCGTTCTCTTCTTTTGGATGATGACGAGGATAGTGCTATTTCTTTGAGAGATCTTATTGCTCTACATCCTTCGTCTAGTGCTATCGTGCTTCCTTTTTGTATCTTGCCGGCTATGGAGCCCGAGGATTCTCCCATCCTAGATGATGAGGAAATCTCTCATGACATCATTACTCCTATTCATGATTCTTCCATCGTGGAACCCGAAAATTCTCTAAGCAAGGGGGACGAGCATCTTAGCACTATTTCGGACACGGAATCGGACGAATTAATAAAGTCTAGTGTTGAGATTCTTGTCCAAAACCCGAGAGAGTTCGACGGTATTTCCAATGAAACGTGTGATTTGCCACAACATGATGACTCTACTTCTTCTATTCACTTTGATATTTTCTCCAATTCTAATGATGAAAATTGTGATGGAAATGAAGATTTTGAGGATGATTCTACTTCTAGTGAATTTTCTAATGAGGAGTTCTCCGATGAACTTTCTTATAAAGATGACATTCACGACTCGGATTTTGAGGGGTTTACCGATGAACCTACTCTTCTTCACCCATTTCCAACGGGAAATGAGGATGATCGTGATCCGATTTTAGAGAGGTTCACTTTTGAACTTGCTCCTTTAGACCCATTTCCACCGGGAAATAAGGTTGATTTGACTATTCCGATCCTTGAGAAGTTCACCGATGAACTTACTCATTTAGATGTGGAAGACGTGGTTCTTCGTGAAAAATTATCCAACGTCTATCTTCTCATTTCTAGGATCGTGGCTTTGAATTCTAAGCCTAATGCCAAGTCTTTCTCTCCGTCTCCTATTCCCGTTGAGGATAGTGATCCGCTTATGGAAGATATTGACATGTTTCTTGCTTCTAATGATTCGATACCACCGGGTGTTGATGAACTCGACCCGGAGGGGGACGCTCTCTTTTTAAAGAATTTACTCGATGATGATTTCATCCCAAGTACTCCTCCCACCCACTTTAACCTTAATGTGCGGGTTTTTCATGTGTCTCATATTGAGTACAATGACCCGATTGATCACATTCCTAAGGGTGAAATGGTCGTTAAAGCTACGAATGTTGATTCCACTACGGATGAAACTTTTATCCTACCATTGCCATATGCTTTATATAATCTTGGATTAGCATGGGGGGACGACACCGTGTTGTCTATTCCTTTCTCTTCCGAGGACGAGATCTTTGACCCCGGAATCGTTGATTTAGGGAAATCTTGGCCTTTCACCGATGCAATAATTGAAAGATTTTTCGATCATCTTGGTGCGAGTTTATCTCGGGGAGCATGCTTTTTCCATATCGTGATTTGTGACTACTATCTCTTTTTAGAGATTTGTGTTGGAGTTTTATCCTTTCGTTTGTCATCCGACAACGAGGATGAGATTTTTGACCCCCGGCGTCGTACTTCATGTTGGATTTTATTCCATTATGCCGGTTTTCACCATTTTCCTTAAGGACCAATGAATGCGGGGATCGAGTCGAGCTCATGACTTGGTGAACAAAAACGAGGTGCCTTGTGGGGGAGTCCCATACATTCTATCTTCTTTCTATTTTCTAACACTAATAAGGCTTGATCTTTCAAGCTCGTGCTCGTGTTTTGTTGTGTTGTGAATCTTAGGTATGACCCTAATCATTGAAGACTCTCGTGTTCGGTTTTTTCCGGTCCACTTATCTTCCATTCTTTGATTGCCAAAAAGGGGCACACTTTTTATCCCTTGATTTTTATCGACTAACTTTGTATCTTGAGGCATAATTAATAAACGGCTTATAGATTTGCGTGCTCGTTCTATGCTAGGATTTTGCATTAGACTCTTCGTGTCTTAGCAAGGGGGTGTTACTCTTGAGCTAAGAAACATTAAGGACAATGTTTGGTTTTAGCATGGGGGAATCAATCGATATAATCGCTTGCAATTGCTTTTGTCGTGTCCAAACGTAATCTTTTTCTCGTTTTCATAAAATTTTTAAATTTTTAGTGTTATTTTTAAGTTTTAATAAAGAAAATAAGTGCTTTTGACACGAATGTAGGCTTTCCGTTGGTGAAAATAAAAATAGTTTTTGACTCGACTTGGTTTTTACCTTAGCTTTTCCTTAACGTATTTGAATTAAGTTTTGCTAGGCTTTTATATAGGGAGCTTTAAAACGCGAAAGTCTTAACTCATACGGGTTAAGAACAAGAAATTTTCGCAAGCTCCTATAATTGATCCTAAAAAGTCGTTTATCAAGGGAAGTTTAAAACGTAATTTCTAAAACTTGAAAAAGTATAAGAAGATGCAAGATCCTATAGATGACTTGAAAACCCAAAACTTTGATTTAATAGGCTAAGTATCCATTGATTTCACATTTTTGAAATTTTACAATATGGAGAACAAGAGATGATAGAGTTCAATCATAAGTTACTAAAATTAATTCTTCTTTGTGCAAGTATTTTTGTGTTTGATTTAATCTCCTCGTATTTACTTTTCACGCTTGAATAATAATTGCTTAATAAATGAAGTTTTTAGCGGTTTAGGCTTGATATCTTAACTCGTAACTCCTTCTTTTTCTTCCCTTGTAATTAAAGTGAGAACACATTAAGGGTGTCAGCGTCATGGACTTTTGATCATGGGATTGCAGAAATTTGGCTTACTATAAATATCAAATTAATAAGAAGAATAAATAAAAACATGTTCTCTAGGAGCCTTCGGGTGGGAGTCATGTAGCACTAACCTTGTCATTAGATCCTTAGGGTGTATGGCAAGGGGACGTGTTGAATAAAAATTGCTTCATCATCATGAGCCATAAGGTGGGATGGTGATGTCAATTCCCTTATTTTTGTCCAAGGAGTCTTCGGGTGTGGATTTTAAATAAGGAGCACAATTGCATCTTAAAGAGCCACAAGGTGTTATGATGTGATTGTTTCTAACTTCATTAATAAAGTCATAATTGACTTTGGAGGTTTTTATTGTTGCTTTTAAGTAGTCTTATTAGCCAAATTTCGGGTCCGGGGATTTATCCCTCAAATCGTGTTAAGTTATCCTTGATGTGGGCTTCCTTTAGTGACAACGGTTTTTGAAGTCGAGGTTAGGTTTTGAGTGTTGAGTTTACATCGTTCTTGCCTTCACTTTTGGACTAATAAATATCAAATAAAGTCAAATGAGCCTTTGGGTGAATGATAAATAAAATCTAGAGATACAATTAGGAATAATAGGAGATTGAGTTTAACACAAATTACTTGTATGAGTTGGTTTAATTTTGGGGCTTATGATTGACAATGATCTTGTTTTTGCACTTGGCATGGAAAAGTGAAAAGTCGAGGACGATGAATCTATTTGAGTTTTATGATCCTAAAAGTTATTTTTCAAATAATGAAAGCAATACATTATGTCTTTGCAAAATAAAGGTTTCAAAAGTTGAATAAAAGTGTAGTTAGTGTTTTATTTTATCATTGCCTGAGGACACGACAATTGCTTAGCAAGGGGGAGTTTGATATGAGTGATTTTACTCATATCAATTATATCTTAAAACGATGAATAAATGCAATAAATGTTCAAATATACCTTGTATATGTGTTGTTTTGTTGTTTCATGTGTGTAGGTACCAAGTTCACGAAAACCGGCGAAACCGACATGAGATTTGAAGGATTTTATCAAAAGCCAAATGACAAGTCGATTTAAGACGGGATACGAGTTTTTAAGGTTTATTGGGCTTTGTGGGACCCACATATGCTTAATGGGCTTTTAAGCCCATTAATGAAATATTTCATATCTTTTGAGTCAAAACTTAAATCCCAAGCCCATTTACAAGTTAATAACGAATGAAAGAATAAAAATGAGGTTTGGGTCCAATTTCAAGTCCAAGCCCATGTAAAAACTATGGGACGGTGGAGTATATTATATACTTTTTTGGTCAAGTATTCTGGTCAAAAACAATAAGACGCAACAAAGAAAGAAAAATAAAACGAGAGAGAGAAAAGAAGAATGAAGAACAAACACCACCAGACTCAAGAACCCTAATCTTTAAGGGTTTCTCAAATCACAGAGCAAGTGGCCTTCACGCGTAGTTTTCATATAATTAAGGGCAAGAAGAGCGCGTGTGAATCACTCGATACCAAGAACAAGGCATCCACGTGGCTTAATGACGCGTCATATCTCGTTTCTCATTGGTCATTCTACTGCCAACTGACAAGGAACCAATTACATCATGCCAGGTGAGCACCAAACTAGCACAAGATGTTCCAGCCTGGCGATCTGTGTGCACAAGATCAGTCCTACACCCTTGGATCAAAACTAACAAGAGAGAGATGATCGGAGTGTTGATCTAAAGGCCGAAAATCATTCTCCCTCAACAAACCACCCACCCTCAGTTCGCCTATAAAAACCCACTTATTCTCTGTAATTCAGTATCCCTTTCTTTAGTTTTAGTTTTTATAGAGTAGAAAAAGTGTTAGGATTTATTTTAAATTCATGTAATGATTTTCAGTTTGAGTTAATAAAAGTTAATTTCAGATTTACAATTAATCATATGTTTATTATTCTACTCGAATCTGCTTTTGAGGGATTCATCCTATGCTGCTATTTTAATTAATTATAAAACGAGATTGAATTTAAAAGATTATTTAATAGTTTATCAGCTCATATTAAGCTAAAGTTTGGGAAATTGGTTTATCCCACTGATAAATCGATTAAAAAGAATACTCATGGTTCGAATAAGTTTGATGTTACCAGTTTGAGTCAGGATGTTGCTATGATTCATGATGTTACTGTTGGTTAGATGTTGTTAGTTAGATGATGTTGCTATGGTTCGTTTTCTGGTCTAAGCCAGCTCGGCGCTGATGCTTCTACTCAAAGGTTTCTTCAGAAAGGTGAGCTCGTTTTTTTTATATTTTGTTAATCAGTTTATTTATGAATTGATTGATAGCAATTTGTGATGGATTCGTGATTATGGAAGATGTGTGAGATGCTGATTTAGACTGATTGTTTGGTTAATAAGTGTTGGTTTGACAGTTTAGATAATCTGCTTATATGTTCGGATAATTTGAGTTTTCATTAAAATTTGGAACACGAATCTGTTTATGATGATGACTTTATTTTTTTTAATTAAATTTGTTCATGTCCACGAGCCTGATCTGTTTTGATTGTATCTATTGAGTTTTGCTGTCGTGGTAGCTTATTGTGTGATGGACTGATCATTATGTCGTTGAGATGTTTGTAGCTTTTTACGATTCTGGACCAGCCTTATTTCATTACACAATATGATTTGCTATTTTCGTAGCTTATTTTGAGTCTGCTGAGATGACTTTGAATGTTATTGTAGAATATTTAGTTTTTAGATTTACTGCATAATTAAACTTGTGTTGTTTATTGTATGTATTTCGTAGTTATTACTGTATTCGTATACTGTTCGTGACCGAATTCGATGTTACTGAATGTTTATCAATATTGTTAAAACTGAGTTAGCTTCGAGGCTCGATTTGGTTATAGCTTTGTGTGACTTTGATTTTTGTTTGATTTTCGTTTCGAGAGTGTTTTGCTCAATGATTTCAGATATTAAGTTGCTGATAAAATTGATGTCCCGACTTGATTTATCACTGTTTTAGTTGTTTTGCTGATTTTTTTTTAGCCTGCAATGATCTGGGGAGTTTGGTGTTACCCTTTTGTTATTAATCATACCTGATTATTTCCTTTAGTAGTGTGTTCATTTGATTTCAAGTAGTGTGTTATTTATTATTTTGTTGTTACTGTATTTCGTATTGTGCTGATCAACTGAGTAGTCTTGTGTGACTTTTATTGATGGAATTTTCTAATATTGGGAGGATTTGATCATATATGTGGTTTGTTTTAAGTATTAATGAGGATTTGATCATATCTGTGGTTTGTTTTAAGTATTTTATCAGTCTGTTGGTTTAACAGTCCGAGCATTTAGTTTGGTATAACTGTAACATTAATCTGTTACATTTTTCCATGTCCAAAAATATTATTAGCCAAAAAGGTCCCCTGCAGGACTCGAACCCTTGTCCTCAAGGGTGAGAATCAAATGCATTTACCATCTCATCTATGCCACCTTTTGTGTTTTTATCTAGCTATTTAAATTAATATAGTTTAATTTTATGCTGTCAGTTTTTCTTACTTTGTTTAATTAAAAATTGTAATTTTAATTATATCTTTATCATTTAAATTTCTTTAATAAAGATTTTAGATAATAAATAAATCAAAATGTTTTATTAATTTTAGAAATTTAATTTGTTTTTAAAATAATTATATTTTAATAAAAGTTAGTTTTTAAATAAATTGGATTTTAATTAAGTTATTTTTAAATAAAAATAGTTTTAAATAAGATTTTCTTTATAAAAAGTAAAAGTTAATTTTAAATAGATTTAAAATAGTTTTTAATTTTTTTAAATAGATTTTTAAATAGTGTAAAAGTGTTTTTAATTAAATAAATAAATTTTAAATAGTTTAAAAGTTTAATTTTTAAATAAATGTCTTTTAGATTATAATCCGGGAACGATTCATGCACTTAGGTTTTAAAATTTGTAGGATTAACATTAGTTTAAAAACCGAAAACCAATTCAAATCAATTGTCAAAATCGAAACAAAACGTCTCAAATTCACTCGATCTTCGTGTACAACGAACTTGGTTCATCCACGTGTTTAATTGAATCCGTCTTTGGTAATTTTAGTCTATTACTTTTTCCTAAAGGTAATTCTCTAATTTACCCTATAACGTATCTAATTATCACTATACTATCACGATTACATCAAGCGCCGCAATTGTTTGCTCATGATCCTCGACCATCTTCTCCCTACGAGCTAACCTCCTATATGCACTCTGATTGCGGAGGAGAGCCTCTTCAAATCGTAACCGCATGGCTGCACCAATAGCAACTTGGTGCGTCACGGATACGTTGTACTCCTTAAACAACTCATCATGGGAGAGCACGCTTAAGTCGGCCGCATACCCAGGCGGGGTAATATGGTCGATAAACTCCTTGCAGCTTTCAAAGGTGTCCAGCATGTCCGCCCCTGACAAGTTCCAGCTCAAACGAAAGGGTGAGGGTAGTGGCTCATCCACAATCTACTCTTCGGTACGCCTGGTGGGAGGGAGACTCTGGCATATCCTTAAAGGTGGGAGGCGGCACCCGTGTGTTTGTCTAGATATTGGAACCTTTCTCCCTACCTGTGCTTCCCTCGTTCACCACAGCCTCATAGTGGTCATTCCTTCGGTACAGATTAAATTAGTTTCTATGGTTGTGAATATATGACACACGCGTTGTATAGGTAAGAGATTACTTACAAGTTGTCCTTCGCCAGTTCGGATGAGGAGGGCGCCATGACGTTGAACGGGGTGGGGTTCCATACCACATTAGGTTTCGCACCTTGCGAAGCCCCTGCTTTAGCCGGTACGGAAGTCCCTTGGTCTCCTTGGTACAAGGGGTGATCTTTCCGCAACTTCTTAATAGGTGCATTGGTCTGATGGTACTCCTTGACCGGGACCTTTCTCTTCTTGGTCTTACGCTTCCTCGAGTGATGCATGGCTGGTAATCCTTCCCTGTCATCACCCTCAGCTGCCTCTTCCTCATCCTCATCGTCCACCGTAACGATTTCCTCTTCATTTGTTGGGTTTTCATTGGCGAATTAGTTGTAGCAATGTTAGCCGTAGAAGTGGCTTCATTCTCTAACATAAGGTTCTCGCCGTCGTCATTCACAAAGTCTAGTGGTGACTTCTGAAATGACAACCAGCCATTGAGGTGTGGTTGGAGATCGTTTCTTAAATGACAACCAGCCATTGACCAGTTGGGGTGTATAGAAGACTCTAAATAGACTCACAGATGGGAATACATCGAGTGTTTCATAACTTATCTCAAATTGGTTTACTTTACAAGCACCTATGGCGTCGAATTGTGTGATGTGGAAATCGTAGTATGTTAGGATATCTACAAGAAACCTAGAGAAAAGGATACGGTCGTTGGTCGTATCAAAGATTCGGGTATATAGACCAATCTTCTCGGGCGAGAAATCAACGATTGTGTCCCCTTCCCCAGGATACGTGGGATGTACCTATGGGGGAATGAAATATTTGGAGCAAAATTCTGTGAATTTGTCCTCCGGATACTCATTTAGCACAGACGTGATGGTCGGATTATCCTTTACCATGATTTATGCAAAAATGGAAAAGGGCGTGGTGATCTAACTTATGAAACGGGTTGTACGTGCGATAATAAGTGTAGAAGGAAGAAGAAAAGCAACAATGGCGGATGAAGGTTTATATAATTGTGTGTGTACAATCACATTTGAGGCTATATATTGTGTTGCTTCGGGGATTGTGCATTGATGGATTACTGCCACGTGTAACCCACTACGTTGATCCAACGGTAGGGGATTTATAGTAACTGAACCGTCAGACGGGCCCCACGGGGTCACTTCGTGATTAGAGTTTAGGTGGCTCCAAGGTGGGACCTACTTGGGGAACTTTTTCAGCTTTTGCCAGGGGAACAGTCGCCTACATGATGCACTGTGACGACAAATGTTGACTATCATAAATGCTTTCATTAAAGTGGTCCAACCCATGGCATGGCCTGGGGAGCATTTGTTTCGTTATGTCATTTTTCGTACGGCTTGGCATATTTTATAGTCTAGAGGTCACGCATGTGGCTGTGACAACTAGACTGGAAGGACGTGATATCGTATAGTCTCCGGTCGGGTCCTGGACCCGGCCCACGGGTACTACCCGTATCCAGCCCAACAGAACTGGGTTGGATTGATTTAACCTTAGGCTTATGGGCTCGTGTTATAATGGCCGCACTCAGTGCTGTGCGGGCCACGTCTTGCCGTACGCGGCATGGGTTGGTTAGAATCACAATCTAATTAGGATTGTGATTCATCATAAAGCAATAAGATATCTACTAACCATAAATAGCATATTGTGATCAACACAAATATGGTAGTTATCTTTTGCTTGGGGCTCAAGATTCGATAAGCCTAAACTAGGATTCTACCGCCTATATAAGGAACCCCCAAGGGTTCCACAAAGATACGATTCATTCAAAACTCTTGTACCTCACCAATTTCTTGCCCTAAACCTATTACTTACTCTCACGCCGGAGTCTAATTGTTGGATACGTTCCCACGGTAAATCTAACAGCGTGTTGTTTTTAGTGTGCATGGTCTCAAACCATAAATTCACAGTGCAAGAGTCGGAGCCGCGAATACTCGAATTAAGCTTAATTTGGGTCAATAAAAGTTCATCCAATTTTTATATCAAAATTACGAAATCTTTCCCTCTCACAAGAAGAGACAAATTTATCCATGTCACGTTCTGTCATCAGATCTATAAACTTTCGAATTGTTAACATGAGAATCAAGAAATATTATGTCCATTCATTTAAAATCATCCCAAAAGTTATTTGCAGGACCAAACGTCTCAATTCATATCCTTTAGATTATCTTCTGAACAAGCCGAACTTTGAACACAAACAATTCGTCAAAAAAAAATACTAAAATGACAGAAAGTACATTTTTATAATTTAACTTCTTATAGTAGTACTTACAAGTTACTACACGATTACACCACGTTCGCTCTGGGTTAAAAGGGAACTAATGCACAAGAATACCATAGATATGTGACATAAAGATCCCGGGTGGACTCATACGAGAGTTGGGTGTGACACGAACCACATGCTACACCCGATTTAAAGTTATGATGTGTAAATTTTTTCAAAAAGTATTAATATTCTAGTATGTGCATCGCCAAAAAAAATTTGTGCTACTATGATTTAGGGTAAAACATGCTTATGATATAAAATTTATTATTTACGATAAAAAATGATATGTAACGTTTAAAAAAAATTATGCAACATCTGATAAAATATCTTGAGTCCGCCCCTTAATAAAGATTATCATAGATAGATGTGATAAAAATGTAACGTAAGCAAAAAAATCTATAAAACCATCATGTCATTATGTCAAGGAAAACTAAAGGAAATTTCATTTGGAATATAACTTGACATGTGGTTATTAAAGCAGATCGAGTATACTCGAAATTGTGTCGGTTGAACTTTGTCATCGATCAAGCTTTTCTCGTCACTTTATTTTTTATGTTTTGGCTTTTCTATCGTAAACTTTGTCTTGTTCATGTGATATAAAGCTATCATATTTAGAGAACTGTTACATTTATTATGAGACTCAGAGGAAAAGATGATCAAGACGGTTCCTTTACAACAACTTAAGAAACGTATTATTATTTCGATCTATTAAGCGAAAGCAAGTTATTAAATATTTAGTAAGGTTTTAAATAGCCCGTTATAGCTCGTTTTAAGGCGCGTTAAAGCTTGAGGTGTGGCCTCCACGCTACGCAGTATGTTAAAACTCGCTACGACATGAAGTGGTGCGATGATTTTATGAATTCAAATTCAAAATACGGATATTATTATATATATGGAGAGTTTTTTAACTTTAACTATTATGTACAACACTTATTGTGAACTTAATATAGATATAATATTAAAATATGATAAAACAAACAAACATTTGTATATGTTTTGTCGTCATAAGCCACGTTTTACAAATGCTAAAGCTTCGCTTTAAGTCACTAAAGCGTATAGATTTGACATCTCACCATGTCACGCTTCACGTTATTTATAACCATGATATTTAGCCATATGAGTTTGAGCAAAGACATGAACAATAAAGGTTGCTAAGTTTTGAATAGAAAGCAACAAACTTTGTAGCACTTTATGGTACAAAAGTAAAGGTAAACAACCACCTTTTTTGCACCCTACTAGGGCCAACAATCTTCAAGTTAGATCGAAGATTGAATTATCCTCGATTCCTCGGGTCTTCAAGTTAGATCTAAGATTGAACTATTCTCGATTCTTAGGGACATATACTGTTGGTGATTTTATGTTACCAATATAATTTAAGTGTAATGAATTGACTTATTTGACTAATGTGTAATCGTGACTAATGTGAATTGACTTATTTGCACCCTACTAGGGCCAACAATCTTCAAGTTAGATCGAAGATTGAATTATCCTCGATTCCTCGGGTCTTCAAGTTAGATCTAAGATTGAACTATTCTCGATTCTTAGGGACATATACTGTTGGTGATTTTATGTTACCAATATAATTTAAGTGTAATGAATTGACTTATTTGACTAATGTGTAATCGTGATAAATGTTCATCAAGTCGGGGTTATGCATAATGCACACTCGTATGACGTTATTGCGATAATCATACGGGGGTGAAGCCCCCATACGACTTATAGTCAAGTGTACAATGACAAGTCTAGACATAATTAATATATGTGGAGTTTTGTGGCTTTGGCTGCAGCTGGTAATGAAGCTGAGTGGCTATGGAAATTTGGTTTATGAAATTCCTATGTGGCCTAAACCGATATCTATCATTTCTATCAGATGTGATAGTGCTGCTACCTAGGCTAAGACTTATAATCAAGTGTACAATGACAAGTCTAGACACTTAGGTGTTAGACATAGCATGATTCGTGAGCTTAACATGAATAGTGTGATATCTGTGGAGTTTGTAAAAAGTCAGTCGAATTTAGCCGACCGGTTAACCAAAAGCAAGAGATCTCATACGCAAGGTGGCTATTAGGATGGGTTTAAAGTGCACCTAATTAAATCCATGTATCAAGATACTTAATTCCCATATAACATAATGTTAGATGCTGAATTCAATGTGGAAAGCTTGATATTTTGGATTGGAACACATAATTTCATCATCCCATGGTGTGTGTTCAGAACTGCAAGAAAATGGAGGTTGAAATTATATTTCTTAATGAATTTTTTGACAAATTGCATGTGCAGGTGCAAGATTAAAAGGTCACATATATAAGCATGAAATTTAGTTGCTTCGAGAAGCTCGGGACTTAGCTTTGATATGCTTATTGAAGTATGTGACACAAGCTAGTAAAATATAGTATCAAGTAGAACATGTGAATGTGTAAATTGTTGTATATACTATCTTAAGGTATTAACTATGAATAGAAAGAGTTCAATCCTTAGTGACACTCTAATATTCGAATATTTGGAATGCTAATGTACTAATATGAAATTCAATCATGTCGTCATTTCATTTATGCATCAGTTTGTTTGTGTTATGATTTTGTTTTAAGTTAATCAAGATTACACTTAAATGGGGGAGGATTGTTGGTGATTTATGTAACCCATATGATTTAAGTGTAATGGATTGACTTAGTTAATCAATATGTAATCGTGATAGATGTTTATCAAGTCGGGTTGCGCGAAATGCACACTTGTATGACGTTATTGCGCTGATCATACAGGGGTCCGGGGGCAGCGCCCCTGGTAACAAAGTCCAAGGGGCGGCAACGCCCCTAGCCGGGGAGCTTGGAAAAATTTTATTTGGTATACAATATTATATTAAAAACACACTTGAAAATAAAATTATCCGAAATTATGGACCGGTTTTTGCTCGTTAGTTAAACCGATTTAATAGTTACAATAACTGTTTATGACAGTTATAACTGTCATTTTGGTTTCTTTTGGTCATATAAACGTTTTGTTGTATCTGGTTCTAAAAGCACATTTTTAGTTCAAAATATGAGTTTTATTCGATTGAACATTTTGATATAACCATCAAAATACTTTGATAAAAAAATATTTACACGACTTTCAAATTATTATAATTCACCAAATTTCTAACATACAGTTGTCCCGAGAATTGTTAGATTGACTATATGTATAGAGTAAAAATATCTATTGGCACTAAACATTCTGAGATAGTTCTAATATTAATTCTGGTGCTAGACCAAAAGATTATTGGTTGCTATGTTTTGCTAACTTGCTTTTCTTAATTCCTTCCACAAAGATTCTTTTATGTGGTTTTTACTAGGCCAAGAATTTGCCAAGATCTTCTCTAGTAACCCACCAATAAAGCCCAAACAAAGATCACTAATGTGACATCAAGTAATTTAATCATCTAAAACACTACTAAAGGTCTGTTTGATTTGAAGTCAGGCTTTACTTTAGGTGTGAGTTGTGGTTTAGGATTGGGTTTAAAAATAAAAACAAAAAATATATTATAAAATTAATAAAATAATGATTAAAATTAATTTTAGATTAAAAAATTATAAAAGAAAGAAATAGTGACAAAAGTATTATTTAAATACATTTGTTTATATATATATGGCCCACTGGAAAACAAAATATGTGAAGAATAACATAAGTTGAAGAATACTTCTTGTTTTGTCAAAAAATCCATCAAGGAGCCGGGTTTTTAAAAATCCGACGTGGAGGGTGTAAGTTTCAGTTTAAAAAGTCATCTATCTAAACCAAACAACACTTTTTTACTTTGACTATTAATCCTACCTACAAATACTGGATAAAAAACAACCCCTAAACTCAAAAACGAGTCAAACATTTTTTGTCATTTAGAACATATCACAATGATTAGACAATGCTTAAAAACATTATTTTCTGATAAGTAAAAGGACAAAACACATCAATATGCTCTATTTGTCGATGACTTTCTGAAAACCTTTAACAACCAACGACATAGTTTCATACTATCTCGTAATCTGGGTGCAATAAGATAGAACGCGAAAGTATCAATGGCAGGATCCTTTTCACTGTCAATTGAAATTTTGAACCATGTGTAGGAGGAGAAAACGACAAAGATACTGAAAAATGTTATATTCACATAACGTATAAAAAAATAAATCTACACACATGAAAATGATGTTATACCACACATATTATTGGCCAAAATTAGAGGTGGAAAATCTTGGCTTATTTGATAAATATGGACATTTTTTTATACTTTTCAAAAAAAAGATAGGTAATTTTTTTGCCCCTTTTTTATTATTGATGGGTTAAACGGGTGCACGTGTAAGAAACTTACGGGCTTAATGAGCGCAATTTTAAAATTCTAATTAGACTACTCGACGGATATTTTATATTTAATTTTTTACCCCCGACTTTTAAACAAGTATTTTTATTTTTTAATTTTACGTGTGATTGAAGTAGTGGTCAATGCTTAACAAAAGGTGACATAAATGTCTCTTCGATTTACTTACACTAGGATTTTTTGCCCGCGCTTTGCTGCGGCGAAGGCGAGCGCTTTCGGCAAGGATTACGAAAGAAATTTAGGTATTACATGAAAGACAAAAAGAGTTTTGTTTTGGTGCTTTTACGGAAAAATATAGATATTGCAGCCTCCGTAAACCTCGGGAAAAAACTGCGTATGAAACATAATCTGATAACTAAATTGTTTGTATGCAACATAAACTGCTTTCGGGATAATATAGATCTCTCTCCTCAACAAGAGTTGGTTCTGTTTTCCTATCTTTTAGAGATACACGTGATTCACATCTATTTCTTACTTTCCCAGTCATTCGTGCAGGCACCTTCTTCGTTGGAGCATCTTTTGAATCCGCAAGCAATTGACACTAACTTTGGCGCTTCTGTCAAAATGCATCCATTAGCCCTGCATTGTATATGATTAGTGGAGTTTATGAATAGTCTTATTTTATATCTGAAAGTTTTATGCTAGGATATAATGTTACAGTTTTGACTCAAACCCAAGCAACATTAAGATGAGCTAAAAAATTATAGTTCAAACACGAAAATCCAATGATTGTGAGAAATAATACCTATGTATTGGCTTGTACGTTTTTTGCGACTAATGTTAATAAGATAAATGCAACAACAACATCCTTCTATCTTTCTGTTTTTTGAAACAACGAAACAAGATCGTCTGAAGCATGAACATAATCGCCTTTGTTCTGAAGGCCTAGCGAGTTCTTCAGCCGTAGAGAGACTTTTGAATTGCGAGGAATCAAGGTTGTTGATGTAGTTGCTATTCTTCCTTTTTTCGTCTCGATTGGGTTGGTGTTCACTATACCGCTTCGTGGGTCCGTTGGCGGGGTGCCTATTTACAATAATACAATAAGCAAGTAGGTCAATATTTACAACAATTCTTTTGGCAGTAATATGTGTTGTTGGATATACTTACAAGTATTAACTGTTAATGTAGCTACTTATTTGAAATTAAAAGGCATATGTGTATGATCTTTATTGGTATATATGTAATAGTTATTTTGAAGGCCTAGCATACCTGTTGGTGACAGTCTTCATTTGTGGTCAGGATTTAGTCAAACACCTATTAATTTGTATTCCTGTAACTGCGCCTGCACTTGGCATTATGTTGGAGTTTGTGTTATAGCTGTGACATAATGTTGAATCATGAGGGTCAAGCTGCTCATGAAAGGGTTGCAGATTTTGTTGGGTGTATATTTTAAAGTAATATAATCTCTCAATGGTATGTTGCAACAGTGGGCTGGTGCAGTTGTATATAAGGATGTCATGCCATGTATTAGCAATACATCTCCGTGCATAGAGCAACCGATAATCCGTTACGAAAAATATGTTGGTTGAGAAGGCTGCATGCTTTGCAGATGGCTTGCGGTTCTGAGGAGTTCCGCAACTGTTTTTGGTTCTACCTGCGTGAATAGGTGGCTGATGAGATGGATTGGAGGGGGAGACTCGAAGTTATGTATGGGCGTAAAAGGGCTGCAATTGCTGAGAGGGACGGGTTGATAAGCGAGTAATCTAGTATGTAGAAACTAGAAGGGAGGGGTTGAATAGTTTCTCATCGGTTTATCCTAATTAAAATTCTTTTCAATTAGGTGAGTGCAAAAACTATCTTGTACTTGAAAGCTAGTTGCATAATGATTAGGTTCAATTCTAATGCATGAACAATGTGTAGTAAGTATAATGATAATGAACATAAGTAATGAGTAAGGAAAAAAACCTAGTAGGAAGACACCAAGATTTATAGTGGTTCGGCAACGAGGCTCTATCCTCGTTCCTACTCCACTCTCGAGTACACCTTACTCGAGATTTCCACTATATCCACAAGCTCCCTTCTTGGCGGAGAAAACCTTACAACGTCACTTACATTATTTTCTGACACTAAGCTAAATGTCGAGACCTAATCTTAGATAGGAGCAATCTACACAACGTCGCCCACTTCACCATTTTACGACACAAGGCTAGATGTCGAGTTCTAATCCAAAGCTAGAACCAATCTTCACAACGTTTCCTACTTTACCATTTTTCGACACAAGGCTAGATGTCGAGTTCTAATCCAAAGCTAGAACCAATCTTCACGACTATTCACTTTGAAGCTAAGTGAGAACTTCACACAACACAACTACATATCACTTTATAGTTTAGTGAGAACTCACAAGACACAACCACATCACTTTATAGTTTAGTGAGAACTAACACAACTAATTACAACTCAACTAAACATATCCAAGTACACAAATGTAGCTTGGATCTACACAACACAAATCCAAGCACACACATGTGAAATGGATTTACACAACTCTAATCCAAGTATTCATATATAACTTGGATGAACACAACTAGTCCAAGTATTCACAAATACATTAGATCTACACAAGACACAAATAAACAAATGACGAACATGACTAGATCTTTAGGAGAAGGTGATCTTCATCAAAGCTTCATCTTTAATCACATCACAAGTGTGTGAGTGATCTTCTCTTTGGACAAGGTAAAAAAATGAGATCAAGAGGATAATCATGAGTAAACATACTTAACACATTAAGTGATCATTTACAAATGACTAGGGTTAGATAGGAGAAAGAAGGCTGAAAGAGATGTCCAAAAAGGGTTGATGAAAATGCAGCTTTGATCCACTATTTATAGGATACAAGATCCCAACAGCTATCTGGGGGCGGTTCCTTATCTACCCAGGCGGTTCCTTATCGATAGGGAACCACGTAGGCACTTAAGGAACCGCGGGTAGTAGACTCCACTCCTTTTTGTCTTTTAGTGAATTTAAAATATCTGAGACTGTTTAAACCTTCAAAGGATATTCTTATGGCATTTGGAATATGCCATATTCAAATTTACATTTTCATTTTAATAAAACATTTTCTTAAAAATAAAGTTTATTAAAAATCTTTTGTTACATTTGACAAAAGTAAGTTTTAAGGCTAATCACTTTTATGATCACTAAGCATGATTAAGATATGTTAGTGTAATGATTATTACCTTGATGATAGTGTTTGTTAAATAATTCATTTTATGATTGTGTTTGACAATTAATGTCTTTGTAATTTGTCGTGATCAAAACTAAGAAAGATTAATTAACACTAGCAATGTTTTTAGGCATTGTTTTGCATTAACAATCTCCCCTTTTTTGATTACGACAAACTATAAACTCATTTACATAAAATACAAGTTTATTCTAATTATTAATGAGTTTATCACTATCATTTCTCCCCCTTTGTCAAAGCAAAAAGGTTAGCACAAGTCTTTGAAGAAGAAAAGAACCGGACTTTGCTAGTAGCTCCCCCTTGGTGCTTACTCCCCCTTGCTTGGGGCACCAAGTAAATGAGCTAAGGTGACATGCTACACAAAGGTTAGAAGAAAGAAAAGAAACACCAATGTATGTATGTTCACTACCTACTAACTTACTTAAGAGGGAGAAGGAAAAGAAATCCCAAATTAGAAGCAAACATTTGCTAAGTATGTCCAAAGAGTGTGTATTGACAACATCATAGTTCAATTGGTGGAATAAAGGGAGAAAATAAACATCCAAACCAATCAACGATGATTTAAAATGTCACGGGGTTAAAATTTAGAATTTATGAAATCGCCCATAATTAATTTTAAGTTTTAACCATGATCAACTCTTTAACAAATGTGTGAAATAGAATTAGTGGGAAAGATAACACACATAACATTTATATTACACAAATATGAAATAACATACAAGAGGAATATTCATACAAACAATATGAATATTTAAAGCAAAAAATAATATGGAAAATAAACCACAAAGCATAAACTACTCTAATAGTGATAATCTTCCAAGATTGCTTAAGTTTTATTGACTCAAACAACTAAAGTACAAAATGTGCCTTAGTTGGAAAAGAAAGACGACGAAGCATCATTCAAAGTTTTGTTCACGGGAACGAAAACTTTGAGAGGAGGTCGAGTGAGGAGGAATTTAAGGAAATTTATCTTGTCATAGATATGAGCAAGTTTAATTTGTTGAAAACGACAACAAGCACACGAGGAACCATGATGCAAAACAAAGTCGTTAGATGGGGGAGGTCCATCAAAATTAGAGGTTGGTTTAAAGGGAGATAATGGATAAGAGATGTTTTCACAATGCCTAGTGAGATTAGGGAAAGAAGATAGGTCATTGAGTTGAGGAGAGTTGAAAGGATTTGGTGGTGGTGGAAGAATTTCCTTTTCTCTGGCAATTGGATTTATAGAGTAAGTCTCATTCCAATATTGAATCGGAGAGAAAGAGGAATTCTTGGAGGATTTTGGAGAAGCATAATCATGAGGGTTCTTGTTCTTTTTGATCCAAACGGGTCTAACCGTGATTTTCGGTTTCTTTGAAAGCTTAGAAGAAGAAGCTTTAGGTTGAGAAGATTGTGACAAAGAAATGTCAAGGTTAGGAAAGGAAGAATTAGGCATTATGAGGAACGAAGAAAAGAACTCACAAAATAGAAGAATTTAAAGAAAATAGACAAGGCAAAGATTTGAAATGAAAAAGAAAGGTTTTAGGAAATGTTTAGCCAAATTGGGCAAACAAAGAATCTCAACCAAGACAGTGGTCAAAGAAGAAAGACCAAAAGTAAGCCAAGAACGGCTTTATTGTACGCGGTTCCTTAATATAGCCTGCGGTTCCATATCGATATGGAGCCGCCTGAGGGCTAAGGAGCCGCGTCCAGAGGACAGCAAACCTTGATTTTTAAAAGTTTTAGAGAAAAATAAGACTTTTTCAAAAATTTGCAAATCTTGGATTTTTACCTCTTTTAGCACTAGAGTATGCTAGGGTTGCATAAAAGCAACACATTCACAAAGCATGTCTTGACAAAGGGTGACAAAATATTTACATAACATTTTGATCCAATTATAAGTCAAGTTTTTAGAGGTTGTGATAGATTTAGGTTCAAATTTAAATAAATTGAAGTTGTTTAATGTGATCATATAGATTAAAACACATAAAACTAAATCCATAATTCATCCACATGAGAAAATCATGAGGGAAAAGAAAGAAAATACAAGAAATAAAAGACAATTAACTACTACAAAGATAGCTAAAACTAGGTCTTGAATTCATAGTTCTCTTTTGGCTTGACCTTCTTTGAAAAGCATGTTAATTTTGAAAACCATTATTCATCTCCTAGGAGGAGGAGGATTAGCAAATAGGTTCAACAAGAAGCTTTTCAACTTGATGTGAGTCCCAATCATCTCCAACCTAAGGATATCAATGAGGTAAAAGTTGTTTAAGCAACAAGGACAATTGGTTCCATTGTGCATGAAAAAGTCAAACAAGTGTGGATCACCCAAGAAACGGGAAATATGAACACCCAAGAGTGGAGTGTTGGAGGTAGGAGGATGTGGAGAAGGCATGGTATGCAAGGGTGATATGGTGAGATGGGTGAGTTTGGTGGAGTGAAAGGAAGAGGCTAAAAAACAAAGGGAATTCTTTGATGAGGTTGTAGTTGAGCATTCACATTTAAGGGAGGACTAGAAATGAGTGGTGAGGAAAACTCATTCATTATTGATTGGAATGAAGATGAGGTAGAACCATGTGAATGGTTAGTACCATGGGTTGAGTTTGTTTTCCATGAAGAAAGTGGTGGTGAAAGTGATGAAGAGATGAGAATAGGTGAGGTTTCACTTTTTGGTTTGATAGAAGATGGAGAGCCAAGTTTAGGGGACTTGAGTTTCATTTTAAGGCTTCCTTTGGATGAGGAGGTTTTGGAGGAATTGGATGTTCTAGTGGATACCATGGTTGTATGTTGAGGTTTAGAGAAGAGTTGAAGGGATGAAGAACACAATCAACAAGAGAGGGTTTAAGAAGAGAAGGGGATGATCCAAACTAGTAATAGGTTAAAATCATTTTATATGAATAATGAAATTAGGTAGCCTAGTTTAGGAAAGTGCAGGTTTTTGCAAAAGTTTTATCAAAGTTTTACACATATTAAAGAAAACAGTGTAAAGCAAAGATTCTGTTGAAACAGTACTAGGCGGTTCCTTACGTAGGTCCGCGGTTCTTTATCTCTAAGGAACCGCGGGTTTGATATGGAACCGCGGCCAGAGGTGTTCAAAAATAGCACTTCCTCAAACTTTTGCTAGCCCAGATTTTATACCAAGGTTTATTAAACCAAAGTGAACTAATAATAAAAAACTAGGAGGCAATCTAACACACAAGATGCACAGAGCCATGCAAATCAAAATATCGATACCATGGATAATTAGGATTAAAATACTAGATAATCCAAACACAAATTGTTAGTTAAAGAATACATACATCCTAAGAATAAAGATAAAAAAGATTAAGTTCAACAATCCAAACATGTTTACACACATGTTAGTCACACAAGAGTGATATGTATCATTCATCTATGAGCATTTCCTCCTTGCCTTGATTCACTTCTAATTCGATCTTGAAGATGAAGATTGAGACAATACGGATAGTCTGAATCAATGTCTAGTGAAGATAATTGAGAGATAGATGATGACAAGTCATAACAAGGAATGAGAGAATTGTCTTGAGAGACATTTTCATCTTCATTTGCATCATGTCTGGGAATAAAAGAGACATTCCCTTTAATAGGAAGCATGACTCGATCCACGGAGTGAAAAGATGAAGCATTAAGAGGAGGAAAGTCAAGAAGAACTCTCTTAAGAAGCCTTGAGAGAATCATGGCATAAGGGAGAGTAGAACGAGATCCATTGAGAATAAATCTTATCCTTCTAGCTATGAAAAATGCAAGGTTGTATGGAGTGGTGGTAGCAACACAATACAACATATGTGCAAGACAAGCGGGCACATGGTTGCGATCACCAACCAAACACATTGCATTTTCCCTAATGATTTCGGCCCAAGGGATCATAAAATCACTAAGATCGCTAGTTAGTAATTCTCAAGGAGTGAGAGCACGAAATTCTCCTTCAAAATTACCAAGAATAGGATGTTCACGAGGCGTAGCAAGGGCACGAGAGATGGCCGAAGCCGAAGGAATCTCGGTCACATAATGCACATCAATAGGGGCCGATTCTAAGTCGTTTAAACCCCAAGCATCGGTGAACCTACATTGACCTTCGTATGGAACTTCGAGAATCTCACCAAATTCCTCAAGAGTGTACAAAAAGGTTTTTCCCTTGATGGAAAATCTTATAGATAGACCATTGTTGATGCACATTAGTTTGAACGAGTTAAAGAATTCCATGAGGAAAGAAGGAAAGATTGGCTCATCTATATCAAGCAAACAATCAAAGCCAATGGTATTGAACATGAATCGAATGAAGTCAAGTCCAAGAAGGTTAGAAGGAACAATACGTCCTTCATGGAAATAACGAGATTCAAGATTGTGATAAGTGTTTTGAAAATAGCGAGTTTGATTTGACAGAGAAGGATTAGGCATGTATCTTCTAGTAAGTAGGTGGTCATTTTAATATCCTGAAGTCATGATAGTACCTAAATAACATATAAACATATTTCCCCAATTACTCATATGTTACATATAAACCAAAAAAAAAATGAGAATGTGTTTCATCAATCTCTTGACAAACCAAGGTTTAATCCTTATCATTCTTATATTCACAATGTATCTAATTCATCATTAACAATGACATATTGACCATGTAAGATCAATAACAAACTTGAACATTGGTTTTTCAAAACAAGGTTTTTAGGTAAGCATTTAACAATGCCATTACCAACTTGTTCATGGGTTCATATCAATTCCATCAATCAACCAAAACTATTTAATCAAAATTCGGATTTGTTCTACAAATGAGTTTTAGTGAAATCTCAATGAATATGAACCTAAGGAATCATAGTAACAATACTATGTCAACTCTTATTCTTTGTGAGGTTCTAATTCAATGTCACTTTTAAAAAACCTCAATTATGAATGTATGAACCCTAGAACAAATTAGACGAAATTAAAAGAAATGACTTACAGATAATTGATCTTTGATGAAGGATGAGTGAAACCCACAAATTGAAATCAATTGATCTTGAGTAATTGAAGGTTTTGGAAAAACAACAATGGTGGAAAACTAGGTATTTTCGTCACTGTGTGCGTGTGAAGGAGAGAGAAGGAATTGTTTGAAAAGGTTATTTTAATAAAACTGGCACTCTGGTGAAGATTCTGCCCGCGGTTCCTTATCGATAAGGAACCGCGCTAGATAAGGAACCGCCTACAGTAGTCGGTTTTTATCAAAGAAAAGCAAAGAATTTTTGAAAACCAAATTTTTTTAAAGTACTTAAAAATATATCTTAAACCTTTTAGAATATCATTAGACCACCATAACACTAGGTAATAATGCTTTATTGAAGGACTACGAGTTGAATCGAGATAGGAAAAGACTGAAACGGAAAAACGACTACTCGTAGAAAAGAAGCAAAGGGGACATGAGTCAAGGGAAGTGAATCAATACCAAGAACATTGCTCAAGAGATAAATGACATTCTTCAAATCCAGGAGGCGAAGAGATTGTGTCATATATAGTGGTTTAAGACGTGCCTTTCCGACGAAAGTCTAAACGGCTTTGGTAATGAATTATAGCAAGCAATTTTGATGCATAGAATAAGATCATTTTCAAGAGTAGTCTTATTCTGTTTCAAAACATGAGCAAAGTATATATTCACTTTCTCTCCCACATGATCGGATAATTATTGCTAGGATTAACAATAACAATATCCTTGAAATATTTCAATTTCAAATGTGTAAAACCCACCTACAACTTAATGAAGTAATTTGGTATCTCAAGGGATTCACTAATCATCCTAGAGATGAGCTTAATTGCACAAGTTACAAATGATATTGAGCCTACTAACCGTAAGGGTGCAAACCATAGAAATCATGCTTGATACTTTAAGCTTCTACTAACTCACCCTACATCACCTAGTGAGTCAAGTATCCAAGCAATGAAGGTTTGAGAGGGAAAGAGGGAAGAATCACAAACCACAAATAAATGTCAAGGCAAGGATGCCAAGAACAAGCATATAGTCAATTAATATTCAAAAGAATGATCAATAGGGCGTGTGGAAGAACGAAAGCGTACCTTGGCCATAAATTGCATTCCAAGCTTTCAAGGAACCAATGCAAAGCCCAACTATGACTAATAGTGACTACTAAGTCTTCAAGGACTAGTATCACTCCTACTCATCATGATATCATCATTCAATGATGTTGGAAATCAAGGAAGATGAGTCTTCTACAAGTGTAAGTAACTCAATCCACAATCAATATAATGATTTATCTTCATGAGTACCTACACATAACAAGATGAAAACTAGTAGATACATTTCAAGAGTAATTCTAAAATGCATTAATACTACTAATCTAAATGAGATGCAATATTATCAACTTAAAAGGCTTATTTTCAACAAAAAATAGTTTTGACCAAAGAAAAACTTTAGTACAACTTAACCTTCTAATTTTACGAGACAATGGATCGATCCAAGTTTTAAAGTACAATATACTTCAAAGATCTTGTGTGACCATCGCTCTAATACCAATTGTAGAAACTAGAAGGGGGGTTGAATAGTTTCTCATCGGTTTATCTCCTAATTAAAATTCCTTTCAATTAGGTGAGTGCAAAAACTATCTTTTACTTGAAAGCTAGTTTCATAATGATCAGGTTCAATTCTAATTCATTAACAATGTGTAGTAAGTATATGATAATGAATGTAAGTAATGAGTAAGGAAAAAACAACCTAGTAGGAAGACACCAAGATTTATAGTGGTTCGGCAACGAGGCTCTATCCTCGTTCCTACTCCACTCCTCGAGTACACCTTACTCGAGATTTCCACTATATCCACAAGCTCCCTTCTTGGCGGAGAAAACCATACAACGTCGCTTACATTATTTTCCGACACTAAGCTAAATGTCGAGACCTAATCTTAGATAGGACCAATCTACACAACGTCGCCCACTTCACCATTTTACGACACAAGGCTAGATGTCGAGTTCTAATCCAAATCTAAAACCAATCTTCACAACGTTGCCTACTTCACCATTTACCGACCCAAGGCTAGATGTTGAGTTCTAATCCAAAGCTAGAACCAATCTTCACGACTCTTCACTTTGAAGCTAAGTCACAACTACATATCAATTTATAGTTTAGTGAGAACTCACAAGACACAACCACATCACTTTATAGTTTAGTGAGAACTAACACAACTAATTACAACTCAACTAAACATATCCAAGTACACACATGTAGCTTGGATCTACACAACGCAAATCCAAGCACACACATGTGAAATGGATTTACACAACTCTAATCCAAGTATTCATATATAACTTGGATGAACACAACAAGTCCAGGTATTCACAAATACATTGGATCTACACAAGACACAAATAAACAACTGATGAACATGACTAGATCTTTAGGAGAAGGTGATCTTCATCAAAGCTTCATCTTTAATCACATCACGAGTGTGTGAGTGATCTTCTCTTTGGACAAGGTAAAGAATGAGATCAAGAGGATAATCATGAGTAAACATACTTAACACATTAAGTGATCATTTACAAATGACTAGGATTAGATAGGAGAAAGAATGCTGAAAGAGATGTCCAAAAGGGTTGATGAAAATGCAGATTTGATCCACTATTTATAGGAGACAAGATCCCAACGGCTATCTAAGGGTGGTTCCTTATCTACCCAACGGTTCCTTATCGATAGGGAACCACGTAGACACTTAAGGAACCGCGGGTAGTAGACTCCGCTCCTTTTTGTCTTTTAGTGAATTTGAAATATCTGAGGTTGTTTAAAGCTTCAAAGGATATTCTTATGGCATTTGAGATATGTCATATTCAAATTTACATTTTCATTTTAATAAAACATTTTCTTAAAAATAAAGTTTATTAAAAATCTTTTGTTACATTTGACAAAAGTGAGTTTTAAGGATAATCACTTTTATGATCACTAAGCATGATTAAGATATGTTAGTGTAATGATTATTACCTTGATGATAGTGTTTGTTAGATAATTCATTTTATGATTGTGTTTGACAATAAATGTCTTTGTAATTTGTCGTGATCAAAACTAAGAAAGACAAATTAACACTAACAATTTTTTTAGGAATTGCTTTGCATTAACATAGTATTAGCCCAGAACCGCTTTTGAGTTGCATGGTTTCTTTGTTATTGGACATGCAAGACCGAGCTGAGGCGGAGCTTCGCCAATTGCAAGAATTGATGGGTGCGTCTGACAATCGTGTGACCGATATGGAGTTTTTCATCCGCAATATGTGATAATCGAAAGTCTTTGTAGGGCGGCCCCAGTGATTGTCTATGTGTTTGTATGTTTTCAATAAACTGTTGTTCTTAGGCGTGTGTGGGAAGGTTATGTTGGTCTTCGTTGTTTTAACTTTATGTGTATTTTTCGTACTCTAGGCAGTCGTATGCCACCTATGTTTATGTTGCGATATGTTTATGTTGTTGTTGGTTATCTTTAAATTCGAAACATCTTTTAATTTTAATACTTCTCATTGGGATTTTATTTCCCATATATGGACATGATTGTTTATAGAGTTAGTTGTTTATAGGGTTACCTTTTTTACCACTTTCAGAGATAGGAATGATAGTGGATGCTGCTATTGGATCTTAACATTTAAGAGTTGTGAGTAGAGTGACCTAATGTTAATAGTTGTTTGGTTCTTTTGTGTCTGGCCATATATGGTTTTTTTATATTTTAAAATATGTGTTACCATACAATGTAAGCAAGTAGGGCATGCTATATAAAGGGGTGATAACAAGTTTTGTTTCACACATTCTTACAAACATTTGTACCTAACCTAATAAAAAGTAGTGGAAAAATGGCAACCGACCAAGATGCCCTGTTTTGGAGCAAGAAGCCCAGTCTGATGATTGGGCGGACATGTTTGTTTGCCACCTACAAAATGATATCCAAGGAGAGATGGGTTGGAAACAAAGGATGGAACAACTTTGGCGATAGATTGATAGTGGGGTTATTGACAGGACCCACCTTGTCCAGGAGCTAATGACGGTTTCAGGGGAACTGCTGGTTAATCAGATGGTGGCTTTCCTACAGACGTTGCAAGATGATGACTGTGTGTTTCGTGACAAACTCGCAACTGAAGCAGCTGCGGCTGGGAATCGTATCAGGCGTATGGAAAGGTTTTCACAAATGCTGCAAGGGAATGTGCCTGACTGTTCCTTGATGTTGAATGTACCCATAGTTGTCCAAGAATAAGCGGTCGTTGTCAAGTTGGAGACCAGTATGGTGGTTTGATTTGTACTTTTCATGTTTCCAGTGTAATTGTCCTTTGAAATTCATGTATTGATAGGCATGGTTTTGGACTGTCAGGGTTGCGTATTATTCGTACGAATAATATTGGCACGCGCCTTGCGCGTGTGCATTTGTTGTTTTTTTGGGTGGATTTTTTAAAATTTGCTACATATATCGAATAATTGTAATGGCGGGAACCAATGTAAATGAGATTAAATAAATCTGGTATATCCTCTACATCATGATAGCAAGCATGGTAGGCATGCTGCTAACAGTGATTCGTTAGTGGCTCTTGGTGATTGTATTGGTACATTTATGGATGCACATGTGCTTGGCATTTTTCTTGGAATGTGTGTCACCGATTTAGTCCATGCTATTGAGAATCTAACTGTTGCAAGCTTTAGTGGCTAGTTGGCTAGAAAGTAATTTTAAAAAAGAATGAATCTAATATGACATGCCAACAGTGGGTTGGAGATGGTCTATTTCAGTGTGCCATTCCAGTTGGGTATAACACATTGCAGGCAACACCCAGGGTAAAACACTCAAAGAAAAAAATGAGTTGGCGAGGAGTGCTTCATGCTTTGCAAGTTCTTTGTTCTTCCAGCGATTTTGGAAGCGTTTCCTATTTCTATCTGCCGAAGAAGATTGAGGTTGAGACGGAGTGGAGGGCTAGAATTGAACATCTGCATGTGCGGAAGAAAAACGACATTGATGAGAGGGCCCAGTTTATAAGTGAGTTGTCTAGACTTAGTCGGGACCGCCGTGTGAGTCGAATGCTTTGGTTGCTAAGTGACATGCAAGAGCGTGATGTCACGGAGCTGTGGAAGCTACAGGCACTGGCGGATGATTCTGATGGGCGTCTTCAAGAGCTGGATCGTTTTTTCTGATCGTTGTAACCCATGTAATGTGACGAACAGATGTTTAGAGCAAGAAGCTTGTTTGTGTGTTTGTAATAAACGGCATGTGGGATCCAATTGTGTATAGTCTGGCCGTATTTGTTGTTGTTATGTCTTATATATGGCCAAACTTGTTGTTATGTTGTTTTGCTTGAAGTTGTGTTGTATGTTGTTTGTAATATAATGAATGTCGTTTATATGTGAAATGTGCTCTTTCATAATGTTCTAATGCTCTTTCATTATGTTCTAATCGAGCTGTGTAAAATATTGTGTTTGTATGTTATAATATGTTGTCTAATCGTAGCAAAAGTATGCATTATAGAGCATAGCAACAGTGAGGTACTGTTGTTGGTGCTTTGCTTTATCACCATTTCTGGTAAAGATGTGCAGAGGCCCATCAAACGGGTGTAACTACTTATGGAGGCAAGAATGATAGTGGATACTATTGTAGATTAGCATTTAAGGGGTGTGAGGAGAGTGAACCACTGACAACATTATTTTTTTTTCTGTTTGGCCATAAATGGGTTTTTTTATATTGTCTAAATGTGGGTATTATTGTTTTTATAGTGCAGCAATGCTGCTGATATTCAACATTGCAGGATTGCTTTTGACAGTGTCCAGCTCTTTTTGATATAATATTATAGCTCTTTTTTGGCAAAAAAATAAACATAAAAGGTAGAATAATAGATGATGGGAACAGTGTGTGGATGGGGATAGTGTTTTTTTTTTAAATATACTTTTGGGAAGCTAAGCCGAGAATCATGCAATTCGGGATTGGGTTACTGTTTTTGGTGGTAGTGTTGATTGTTAGTGCGGGACACTATAGGATGTAAGCCAAGAGGCATTGCTATATAAAGGAGTGTTAACAGGCTAGAGTTCACACATCTTTACACACATCTATAGTTAAGTTTTATAAAGATCTAACCAATGGCGTACCGCCCAAAATGTGATGCATTGGAAAAAGAAGCAGGAACTGACGATTGGTCGGACATGTTTATTTGTCGGCTACAGGATGAGATCCTAGGCGAAACAGCCTAGAAAGCTAGGTTGGAGCAAATGTGGCAGGAGGTGAATAGTGGTGTCATTGATAGGACTCATCTTGTTTATGAGCTAAGGACCATTGTTGAGGAACCGGTAGTTAACCAGATGGTGACATTTTTAGGGACCCTGGCACGTGAAGACTGTTCCTTTCGAGAACAGCTCGCAGCCGAAGCCGTGGAAACTGGCAACCACATTCGTAGGATGTAAAGATTCATTAAACGGTTGTGAGGGAACGTTTTTTATTGAAACGATTATTTGAATGCGCCTGAAGGTGTTCGCTTTGTGGGTGTTGAATAAATCATCGTCGGCCATTATGTTGATTGCGTTGTGTTTCTGTGTCTACCAAGAATGGACCAGGCGTGTGTGCGTAGGTGTTTGTTATTTTGGTACTGGCAATGATGTTGGTTCATTGGCAGGGCTTCTTTATGTATTTGGTTTAATGTATTTGTATGTTTGTTTCTGGAAAATGTTTATTTATTTACTTTTTTATTTTGATTTCATTGATACAAACTCTAAAGAAGGCAACATGAAAAAAACTAAAGGCTGTTATGTAACAAACGTGTAGTATAGAGTGTTACCTGGTTCATTCTTTTGTATTTCAACGACAAAGCTGCTGGCCATTATTGCTTGTGGTTCGTGAGGGCAGGCAAAGGTTTCACTTTTGTTGTTGTCACAAATGACGTTGTACAAACACCTTCTATTCCTTTTGGTTCCTCCAGTCTTGTCAACTTTTCGTTTGTGATAAGCTTGTCAACGTTAACCCAGCTTGGTCGAAGAAGGTGAAGCTGGCTTGGGCAGTGCCATCGTGAACACTTGTTTTGAAACTGTATATGGCATTTGACATAATATGATTGTTTTTGTATTTTGGTTAGTAATTGTGGATGCATTGTGAATAACATTTCCATACCTAAATAAGGGGTCCTCCAGTTCTCCGTCATCTTCACAAACAAGCGTTCCTCCGTAGTCAACTGGTCTTTTTTTGTCGTCAGGGAAGGGGTATACTTTAGCAAACCTGTGTATTCGGTTACCCGGTAACACCCGATATCAAGGATTACAGGAGGTGGGAGCTTATCAATTTCTTTCGTATAAAATTATGATAGGTCGTATAAAAGTATCATATAAGTCATAGGCAAACAGAAAATACCTAATCCTAGCGCTAGTCCATAGCTGGTGCAGGATAGAGCACGGAGACGATAAACGGTCTCCCTAAACTTGCCCGAACACCCATCCGGTAGGCATGAACTTTTAGCCCCAACACACGTTGTCGTTCTGTTTCGGCAGGTTGGTCACCTTTCATGAACAAATAAACAACCAAATATTAAGTAACGCGAGACGACCATTTTTTGCAGACCATTTATGCAACAATAAAAAAACTTACAGTCATCCAGAACCGCCACCTGTAACACACCCAATTTCGGATAGCAGCGGAAGGGTCATTGGGAGTATTACTTCATAGCACAACACACAAGTTATAGAAAACGACTCAAAAAGAGACGTTTTGAAAAGTTTAATCCATTCGATAAATTGAATCGATAAATTAAAATCATAGTTTACAAAGAGGTCCCAACAATAATGTAATAATGAACAGTTTCAAAAATTTTATCGAATGGTAATAAGTATTTTATTGCCTTTAAAATATCCAGTGCGACTCCATGCTCCAGCTGCTCTTAAACCTGAGTACCTGAGAAATACATGCTAAAACATCAACACAACGGTTGAGTGAATTCATACGTTTGCAAGTAAAAGCAGTGGACCACAAGATTTCAGTATTCAGATTACAAAAGTCAGATAGCATCAGTTATCGCATTTAGCTCATGAAACCGAACATTAACATCCGTTATTCCGTTCAAGTTTCAAATACAGTGCGTCCAGTCGGTTTTCCGTTAAACCCGGACGGAGAGGTCAATCCCAATAGATCTATTCACAGCATTCACGTTTACTCGACCAGTACAGTCGGTCCAAGTAATTAACGGTTCATGATTAAAAGTGATAAAATAAGCATACAGTTCAAGCACTTGCGTCCATTCGTAAAAAGTAGCATGTATCCCCCTCGCGGGTTTAAAAAAAAATTAAATAGGTAAAAGCGAGGCTATGAACTCACCTTAGCGATATCGATATCAAATGAGGATAATAATCAATATATTAGTGACGAGAGTGAAATGATGAAATAAGAAAAGCCGAGGAACCACGGGCATCTAACAACGACCTAAAATAAAGTGGTGCGTCTTAGATATAAGCGACAACGTAAAAAAAATAAACGAGCTTTATAAAGGTTTCCTTAAAATATAGGTTGGATTAGTTTTAAAGAGCATTTTTTTTTGAACGGCGACTTTATTAAGCTAGCAAGGTGCTAGAAAAATAACAATTACAAGGAAATTAAATGAGGGTTTTTAAGCCAATCTAGCCACGGTAAATTCCTACTACATCGACTATTACACCATAAATAAGCTCGAAGAACAATATCATCATAGATAATCGAACGCCTTGGAGGTTTATCATCGAACATACTTTGGTTTCTGAATTTCCAAATGGACCACCAAGTCACCATAAAAACACCCTCCAAAATATCTTTGATCCTAGAGGACATGCGAATACCCTCAAACCAAGATTGCCACTCCTCAAAAGAGTTCCAAGGCTGAAAAGTTAAATCCCACCATTGACAAATACGTTTCAAAACTAACCGAGCAAGCACGCATGTGAACAGGATATGATTAGTGTCTTCGACAGAAACCAAAATTGTAAATATGCAATCAAAATTGGATTAATTATTGTTTCTTTATTCTCAGTATTGTTCATTTAAAATTAGCAAGCCAAGGTTCTTCATTTTAATGATTTAATTCGAATAGTTCAGGATTACAAATCGTAATATTTGGTAATTAATATCAAATAATACCTTAGCTCGACGCCAGAAAACGAGCGAAACGTAATCGCGATGCACGAGTATAAATACTGATTCGAACACGAGTATTAACAAAGTTAAATATACCGAGACTCGGATCAAAACATGCATTTCATCCCGCTGCTAATAA
This sequence comes from Glebionis coronaria, assembly GCA_025667525.1. Taxonomy (NCBI): domain Eukaryota; kingdom Viridiplantae; phylum Streptophyta; class Magnoliopsida; order Asterales; family Asteraceae; genus Glebionis; species Glebionis coronaria. The sequence continues at coordinate 191,240,048 of CM046877.1, read as the reverse complement.
ACCCGGAAGGACCGATTGATATCCGAATTCATATAGTAATTTTTACCGATTATAGTCACACGATCATCGAACATTATTCAATTATATTTAATGATACCCTACTTCTTAAACTCAACATATATCATTTAAGAGATATATGAAATGTGAAATCTTAGTTGATTAAAACTAGACACGTAACATATAAAGTTGACGTGTTTCATTTGGAATGTGCATACGTGTGTAATAGTTAAAGCAAATAAACTCATTTGATTTGTAATGTGTACTACTATATTTCATTTTTAAATAAATATTGAATAAGCGGGTATTATTAATGCCCGATATTTTAAAAGTTACGCGATTTGAAAGTTATGCGCAGACAACGAAAAATAAACACTCAATACAAAATAAAAATTTTGACATTCAGAGAATGTTGATATTTCGATAAATTAAAGAGGTTTTATAACTTATTAAACGTTAACGCACTATATAAACGAACTTCACTTAAAGCTTTATCATAAATTTACGAAGAAGGTCCGTAAAACGAACAATTAAAATAATGATAGGAAAAATATTTCTATTTCATGAAGAGAATATTTACGGTCGATGACGGGCATAAACTTTGTCAATAAATAATAATTGAAACGTATTCGATACGTTAAAGCCATAACCTTGTCGATTAACCGATAATTCAATATTTTATTTTATTTTTATAAAAATAAGCATGATTAATAAAAGTCGGGTTATAAATATTGATCTAAAAATTAAGAATTGCTACACCACCGACACTGGCAGGTGGAATAATTTTTTCCCAGCCTTGATAAACCGTTATCAAATCTCAGCCGACAAACAGACAGGCCAGTAAACAAACCCAAGCCACATTCTTGGTAGAATAAGCTCATATATGCGAGGGCGGGAAGAGCAGTAAAGGTGCGTGACTCGTCATGGCTGCAAGTACGACTTCATGTTGGCCCGACGAGTTACGGGCCGATTCAACCTGATCATTAGCAATCATACACGCCATGGCTGCAACCCTGAAAGGGTGCCCAGCCAAGAGACATTTGATCTCAGCTGTATCCCGACCCGTTGCAACTCATCATAGCCCGTATAATCGCATACCGTGGTAACCAAAGGTAACTCCTAAAAACATAATTACCGTTGTAATAAAAGAGAGGAATGTTTAGCTACAATACATTACTCACATCCCCTTATTATATACTTTTTTCCCCTCACATCTCATATCCTTTCTACAGTGCAAACACGCACTTCTTTCCTCTCACACATACACGTTCTGATAAGAAAGGGGAATGCGTACCTATAGCATTGCATATCCCGACAACAAAAAAAGGGGAATGCGTAGCTATAGCATTGCATATCCCGTACCTTGATCCAACAGATACCCATTGACAGCTAGTGGGTTTTGATAGCTTCTTGGTCACATAACCAATCACATGTATGTCGAAAACTTTAAAAGGGACATTATCATAGGTAGATATCGTCGCCCGGAATCAACAGCGGCAACGAACGACACGAACGTCACCATCATTGCCTGCCATCAACCCGACAACCAAAAAACCAGGAATGACAACAATGGGAACTCCCAATGAAGCCTAATTAGTTTGTTTTGCAAGGTATTAAAAAAACACTCGGGCTACTTTACTGATAGTTGTTATAATCAGGCAATTTTTAAAAAGCGTAAACCTTTTAGGAACGCGAGAGCGCTGATGTTACAATGTAGTGGCTCAGAGCTGAGAACGTGCGACCAACGATTTAAGTCAGTGACCTGATATGGCTGCAAACACGACGCCGTGATGCCACACCAAAAATCAGGCCGTTTACAACTATCATCATCTCCCAACCAAATACAGTTGGAAACCGGGTAACGCACGCATGAAACAATATCTTCATCGCCAATTACTAACTCGGATCCACTGTTTTGTCAAAAAAACATAGTTCGGGAATGGCCACACCCTAGAAAGGCTTTCCTTTTTTTTCGACCACGTTCAAGTAAGGCATGGATATATGGCATGGATCTAAAAAAGAACAATAGCCTCAAATCCCGATAATGCATAAACGCATGGTATGCCAGCAACCATAAAGGGTCGCCTGGACGGGACCGTTAAAACTGAATTTCGTCCACTTTATGGATTCAAGTCACGTCTGTGAGGCACAGAAAGTCGCTACACTCGCCATGGCTGCAAACTTAACAGTTCACCCCGCCAAGACATGAATGTTTTTAGCGACTCAGTCTTACTCAAAGGTCGTAACTATCTCACAACCTCTTATTATATACTTTTTTCCCATTCACAGGCCCGCTCCTTTCTACAGCGCAAACACGCACTTCTTTCCTGGGGTTAATATACACATAGGTTACTAAAGTATGGCCAAAGTAACGATTTTGTTACTAAAGTTTAAAACCTTACACTTGGTTTACTAATGTATTGTTTACCTGAACTTCAAGTTACCCATAATATTTTTACCCGTAGTTATAAGTTGCATGTCTACGTGGACTCCAACTAACATTTTCGTCAGTAAACTTACGTTTTCTCCGGTAAAGTTACTTTTTCGTCAGTAAATTTACGTTTTCGTCAGTAAACATATGTTTTTGTCAGTAAATATACGTTTTCGTCAGTAAACTTACGTTTTTGCCAGTAAATTTACGTTTTCGTCACTAAATTTACGTTTTGGTCATTAATTTTACGTTTTCATCAATAAACTTACATTTCCGTCACTAATTTTACGTTTTTGTCAGTATTTTTACGTTTTTGTCAGTAAATTAACGTTTTCGTAAGTAAATTTTCACTTTCGTCAGTAAATTTACGTTTTTGTCAGTAAATATACGTTTTCGTCAATAAATTTACATTTTCCTCAGTACTTTTATGTTTTCTCAGTATTTTTACGCTTTCGTTAGTAAATGTACGTTTTCGTCAGTAAATTTACGTTTTCGTCCGGTAAATTTTCATTTTCGTCAGTAAATTTACGTTTTCGTCAACAAATTTACATTTTCCTTAATGTTTTTACGTTTTCGTCAGTATTTTTACGTTTTCCTCAGTAAATTTACGTTTTCATCAGTGAACTAACATCTTAGTCAGTAAATGAATATTTTCATATGTATTTTTACGTTTTTGTCAGTAAACTTACGATTTTGTCAGTAAATTTACGTTTTTATCAGGAACTTTACATTTTTGTCAGTATTTTACGTTGAAGAAAGCATAAAAATACTGATGAAAACATAAGTTTACTAACGAAAACGTAAGTTTAGTGACGAAAACGTAAGTTTACTGACGAAAACGTAAAATTATTGACGAAAACGTAAATTTACTAACGAAAACGTAAATTTACTGACGAAAATGTAAATTTACTGACGAAAACATAAAAATACTGACAAAAACATAAAATTATTGACGGAAACGTAAGATTGCTGATGAAAACGTAAATTTACTGACGGAAACGTAAGATTACTGATGAAAACATAAATTTACTGACGAAAACGTAAAAGTTCTGACGAAAACGTAAATTTACTGACGAAACGTAAAAATATTGAGGAAAACATAAAAGTACTGACAAAAACGTAAATTTACTGACGAAAACGTAAAAATACTAACAAAAACGTAAACGAAAACGTAAGTTTACTGATGAAAACGTAAAATTATTGACGAAAACGTAAATTTACTGATGAAAACGTAAGTTTATAGACGAAAACGTAAGTTTACAGACGAAAACGTAAGTTTATTGACGAAAACGTAAATTTGTTGACGAAATCGTAAAATTACTAACGAAAACGTAAATTTACTGACTAAAACGTAAAATTACTGACGAAAACGTTAAAGTACAAACGAAAACGAAAAAAAACTGACCAAAACGTAAAGGGTTAATATACACGCAGGTTACTAAAGTTTGCCAAAATAACGATTTTGTTACTAAAGTTTGGCAAAAAATCAGGTGACCGGTTGCTTAACCGGTAACCCCTCCCATGATTAGCGACGGGATATTTTTTCTAAACGTTTAGTAACAAATAAATCAAACCCGTATACAATAGTAACCTAAGTGTAAGGTTTTAAACTTTAGTAACAAAATCATTACTTTGGCCAAACTTTAGTAACCTCTGTGTATATTAACCCTTCTTTCCTGTCACACATAAACTTTTTTTTTTTACTAAAATGCAAGTAACTGAAACCCGATATACAACCGTGATCAATAGGCAAATTTCTAACAGCAGCAGCAAAAAAAACGCTGCCATACCAACACAAAACATGGTAGTCCAATTGGCAAACAGAGCGTAACCAAAGACCATAATTTTCTTTTCACAACCTTTGCTAACACATCTAATCTAAGGGTGTGTTTGGTTTGGCTTATATAATGTAAGCTCATTGGGCTTATATAACATAAACCTCACTTTTGTGGGTTATTTGGAGGTTTATGGGCTTATATAAGTTTATTATATCATGATAAACTTATATAAGCTCCTAACTCTCAAAATAAGGCACAAATTTGGGATTTACGCTATATAAGGCAAAAAATCTTTCGGCTTATATTTCATAAACTCTGTTTTTTTAAGCTTATTGGTAACTTATGTGCTTATATAAGTTTAGCATATCATAGCAAAGTTATATAACCTCATAAGTCTCCAAAGAAGCTACAAAATCGAGGGTTACATAAGCTAAAAGAAAGCCAAAATAAGTTTACATTATATAAGCTAAAACAAACAGTCCCTAAAGCAACCTAATATTTTTTTTTCAAGCTGTAATCGAAACCAAGTCGTGTAACATATAATGTAATCCGAATCGTGTAAGGTGTAATCTAAAGCAAATGAAAAGGTGGAAACTTACAACCGTTTGTTAACCGAATCAACAAGAGAAAGGGGAAGGTTGAATGATTGATCTAAGAAGGTAGCTAACCCACAAATAATACAATCCCAGCAAAATTTGGTTGGTAGTTTTGCTATATATATGGCTGGAAGGGAAAAAACATCAACGGTGACCATGGTTACACGAATCTCCAACGAAGGGCCAAGATGGTATCCTGTAGCCACTACACAAACAAACAATAGCAATTAAGGATTATCACCAAAGGGCAAACCCAAAAAAATTAAATTAAATCAGAAAGGGCCAACAACAATTAAGGATTATGACCAAAGGGCAAACCCAAAACAATTAATGGAAAAAAGGGCAAAGTCAATTAAGGAAATGCCAATTAATTCAATTAATGAGTAACGGGGCAGAATTAATGAGTAACGGGGCGACGTCAAAAAAACCAAAGGATCATCACTCATGAACGGAGTCAGAAAACGGAGGGTGTTAGTGTTTTCTGCGTGTTTTGTGTGTGAGTTTTTTGTGAGGAAAAGGCTTGTTTGTGAGAAGCGATACTATTAATATTTTAAGAATGTTGTGAGGGGATCACTGCTCCTAAGGAGCGTAGTTCCCCTCTATAATAGGAAGGTTAATTGCGGATAAAGTCTTAGAAAGTTTCAAGAATATCCCTATCATTACTTGACACTACATGAACAATTTCTAGATTAACCTAGCATCTCGAACCTTCTAATAAAACATATACTAGAATAACAATAAGAACACTCCTGGGGAGTTGTCGACGGATGTAGCTTATAGTAGTGTTGATATATTATCTAGTGATCAAGTTATTCAGTGGCGGAGCTTGACGGTCGAGCTTGGGGGCTAAAATTTTCTGAGTGCTATTCTATATAAAAGAGTAAAAGACCATCTCTAATTACTCCGTATAAAACTAGTAGACTATCCCATAAGTGATCACACAAAAGTATCAATTTACAACACATTTTTAAACTCTTGAAGGGTGGATACACAATACGGAGTAAAATTAACAACACGGAGTAAAATTAACAGTTTTATTTACTTAAATTGTTATAAATGAAAGTAGTATTCTCTCCTGGAAATAAATAATAGGGAGTAAAATTGACAATGCAATTTTGAAGAGAAAGTGAGACAATTTTATAACCAAAATTGACTTTTCCCACTAAGCCAGACACGTTTGTTTTTATAGCCAAAATCTTAGGAAGCCCTTAAAATCCTTGAACCCAAATAATTGCTAACTGTTCACTATATTTTAGGGGGGCCAGGACCCTTCCTGCCCTTTATAACCTCCGTCATTGAAGTTATTGCTCTTGAGAGGCTAGATAGAATGGTTCATCTCATATTACTTCGGCATCAGTTTTTTTTCTCCGTTTATTCAACTTACCATGCAATCAGTGGTCTATCATAAATTCACTTTTCATTAAAAAGTTCACTTTATATAAAATAGAGTAAAATGCATAAACGTTCTCTATGGTATCCCAAATTTGCAGATTGACTCCCCAACTTCGCGAAAGTGCAAGTGGCCTCCCGGAGGACGAAGGTAAGTAGTAAAGAACCTCCCTGGATGTAACCACTGTTAATTTTTTCTCGTTAACTTTTTTTTTCAAGGGTAATTACGTCTTTTGTTGTTTTTTTATAAGTTGACTTTGTGTTTGGACAACCATAATCATCGAGAACTAATACTTAAACCCAAAGATGGAAAGAACCAATAAACTTAAACCAAAAACATAATCACCATAGTAAGCTTTCAATTAAGCTGGGAGGGATTCTTTTTTGTGCGCTTATAGTTTTATAAAAGTCATGTCTTTTAAATTTGTAAATATCATATTTAATTGCTGAACTTTTTTATATCAGATCAAATGTCCTAAAACCATCTGGGGAAGATATGCCTGTATTGCAGATGAGGGAATTACCATTTTCAGCTGGAAAAGATGATATAGTTGATTTCTTTGAAGAATTCCAATTAACTGAAGACTCGATTCATATAACATATAATTCAGAAGGAAGAAGGAAGAGCAACAGGAGAAGCGTTTGTGGAATTTGCAAATCTTGAAGACTCAAAGGCTGCCTTAGCTGAAGATCGGATGACACTTGGAAGTCGTTACATAGAACTATTCAAGTCTTCGCCTGATGAGTTAGCAAATGCAGTTTCAAGAGGCCGATGAACTATTTTGATATGTGTTTTTCCCTTGCATATTTCACCCATATTTTTACAAAACCCAGTAAAGACTATGGTTCTAATAACATATCTGTCATATCTATACATGTCCGGGCGACATATCATGTGCAAGTGTGGTGGATCTCTACATTTTTCGATGATATATCATTTTTCGATGATATATCATTTTCCAGCGGGATCGGTAGGTTTCTTATACGGGATATCGAACGGATTTGGCCGATTTGGCTTGTTTGATTGAAGAAATATGATGTATCTTAGATCTTGATAAAAGTATCGGTGTTGGTTGGTTGTTGTAAAAATTAGCACGGTAATAGAAATAGGCTTGGATAAAAGAGATTTGAATAATCTTTATATAAATTGATTTTGTAACATTAGAAAAAACAACATCTGTCAATTGGATGAATAATCTTGATTACAAATAGATAAAAAAAAAGTTGCAGATTTTTTTTAGGGTTTATGAGGTTTGAGGTTGGGGATTTTGATCTAATGCGTGTGTGTGTGAGGAAGTGTTTGTTGAGGTTGGGGATTTTGCTACTCAAAATAAAAGAAAAGACGATAATACCCTTGACAAAAAGAAGATAACGACGAAAACTTAACCGTGGTTACGTCTACGGAGGTTCTTTACTACTTACGTTCGTCCTCCGAGAGGCCGCTTGCACTTTCTCAAAGTTGGAAAGTCAATCTGCAAATTTAAGATACCACAGGGAGCATTTATGCATTTTACTCCATAAAATATACCGTACACCATTCAATACCTACTCAAACTCACAACAAATACTAAAATAATAAAAATACTCGTTCTTTTACAACGTACCACGGGTGAGTATGATCACCTTTTTGACAACATGTCATGCCTGAGTTTATAGACCGAGATGAGACTTACAAGTGAGTTTATCAAATCACGAGTGAATTTCTACCCACTTCGCTCAGCGTTGGATCGTGTTGGTTGTTGGTTGTTTTCCCATTTTGAGGATCCTGTTTCGCATTTTACTGTCATTTTGTATTTAAGTTCCATCACACCTTTATACATTTCACATGCTTTCATCAGATCTATGACAAGATAAGCTATAATTCTATAAATAGTGGCCACTCCTTTAAAATCAATCCAAAAATGGTTAAGAGGGCCAAAGGCCCCTCATCATCTTGTGACTTGTGAGTTGTGAACAAGACGAACTCTTTGCACCAAGAATAGACAAAATGACAAACCGTACATTTATATAATAAATTGTCGTCATATGGAAAACAAAGTTACTACACCACGTTTGGTCTGGGTTGAAAGCATGCTAATGCATGCACAAAAGTAACAAATATATATGACGTAAAGGCTGTCATATTCTCATAGATGTATGAAACGTACCGAAAAGAAAGAAAAAATCATTCAAGTCATCATGGATAAGTGAAGGGAATAACTTGTCATGTGTCAAATTAACTTTGTCATCAAATACCATGGATATTGTCACACCTCACTATGGCGGAATATGGAACGTGACGTATGGATATCATCACAATATGGCGTGTCTATAGAGATAACTAAATGAAATAAGAAATGTCATAAAATGGTGACACAAAAGTCATGACAATATCTCAACAATGCAGGAGTCTAGGTAAGTAGGTAACAGTCCTACCACTTACCCGAGACAAACAATTAACATAAACAAAGCAAACATATAGGTGCCAACAGTATCACTTATTAAACAATCAAAAGAAACTAAGAAGGAACGGGGATCTTCTTCTATATGCAATCCTAATGCCTCCAAAACTAGCCACTTCTATTCTCAAGCTTAACCACATTCTCACCTGAAAGAGACACTAAAACACGTCAACATAAAGTTGGTGAGAGTCATAGGTTTAGACTCAAACGCCAAAATCAAACCATAAGCTGTGAATAATAACCAAATCTAAGAACATATGGACAATGTGATACAAACATGCATTAACAACTAATATTCAAGATTTAACAAATCAAACCAAATCTAAATCCAAATCCAAATCCAAGGCTCCCAGCCTTACCAATCACCATGGTCTCATAGCCGCCCATACACCTATGTTCCAATCCCAAGGCCCCGCCTTGTCATCATCCCCTTGGTACCAAGTCAAAACATAAAACAATCATAAATCATCTAGCAGTTAATCATATAAGTAGGCACAAGTCCATCACCAAACACAAAACATTCACAACATAATTTATAAAAACAAGACAGTGTCTTTTCCATCTCATCTGGAAGTCAAAATCATTAGTAGACATGGGACTATGAAACTCACTTGATTGAGCTTCTCCCAATAATCCGTGCACTAGCAAAAAGCTAACAAACAAAAACACAAAATGAAAACATGAGCCAATCTCTAAAAATGGCTCATCAACCTATGATGGACATCTAGCCTTCTCCCATATATGTTCCTCATTAATATGCTCTAAACACCTCATTACCCTTCCCTAACAAGTCCTTAACTTGGTTAAGTTTGATACCTAACCCGTTCATATTTTACACAAAACAGTCCCAACTTTTAGGTCTCCAAACTATAAGCCAAATGCCCACCTAACCATACCCATGACCTGTGTAAAGGAAACCCTATGCCCTTACATATGTTAGCTAACACCTCCCATTTGCCCCAACCTTAAAGCTACTGTTAAGGCCCCGATTTATATATATATACTTTTGTCTATCCGGATTTTACTGATTTTGAACATACAAAAAGTTTGTTATGATTAGGGGGTCTTAACCTAACCCACAATCTTAGCCCCAATGCACATACTTCCTATAATATATAAAACAACTCCCATGTTCGTTTGAAATTCCCAATACAACCCTAAGTACCCCAAACGACCCAAAACATAAAAAGAAAACAGGCTGATTTCAAAACTATTTTTACCTCCGACAGTTGTAACCTATTTTTGACCCACTTCCAGACCTCCAATTTAGTTCTCATTTGTTGCATTTGAAAGCCACTTCAGTTACCTTTACAGGGATACTTGGATCGCAAAATAAGAGTTTATAGAACTTCCTATATGATCAACACAATTGACCCTAAACTCTGCCTAGTTTTTAAAAACGGATTTAATTAAATTAACCTAATTAATTACCCATAACTCCACTAATTACAAGCCCTAATTCACCTAATCATTATAATATCATTAATATACAGATTTTAATTTAAATCCTAACCTAAATCCATCATAAGATGATTATAAAAACATTAAAAACAATTAAATTGAAAAGGGTTATGAAGATTTACCTTTGATTTGAAAACCCCTAAATTTTTTATGAAACCCTAATTCCTCTTATATATTCATCGACCAAAACTCTCCAGGAAGAAAAAAAATGCGTTTGATATTATGTGTTGTATTCTTTATATAGCACAAAATCCTAATCCAACTACAAGCCCACTTACCTTTTTTCTTTTTTTTCTTTAATTCGTGTATAACCGACCCATATACTCCTTTTTTTATTTTTTTCTTTTTATTTATTATTACTACTTTACTAATATTTCCTTAAATTTACTTAATTTATTTCAGCCCCTAAAGTTTCTAAAATCTCAAAACCGAGAAACTAGTAAATTTCACGCGTTTACCGTAAAAGACGTAAAATATACAGTTTTAAAAAAAATCTCAAATTTTGAAATAAACTTTATAACGAAGTCCTAAATGACTTAAAACCATCCCGAAAAATACTCACATGACTAAACACCTTACCCGAGACCTCTAAATGCTAAACCCCAAATCCTAAAAAAATACAATTTACTATAATACTTATACGTATACGTAAACACCAAAATTAACACCATTTCATTTCATAGTCACTAACTGTGAGCTCATGAACATGAAATAACCGTTCCTCGATTTACTTATGAGTACTCTATACCCATAAACGATATCCACACCAACCTCGTTCACGCAAAATAACATGTAAACACACTAAACAAATAGTCACACATAAATTAACCTAAAAATAGGACCAAGTGACGAACCTCAAAACCACGGTTGTCACATCACTCCCTCCTAATAGAAATCTCGTCCCGAGATTTACTCCTTAGGATCGTCATTATCAAACAGCTGAGGATACTTATTCTTCATAAACTTTTCCCGTTCCCACGTGAACTCCGGTCCACGTTTTGAATTCCACCTAACCTTAACTAACGGTATCTTACTTCTTTTCAATGTTTTAACTTCACGGTCCATAATTTCTACCGGTTCCTCAATAAAACGAAGACTCGCATCTATACTAATATCGTCCACCGACACTTGCAAGTCAGTTATTGACAAGCATTTCCTCAGGTTTGATACATGAAACACATCATGTACACTACTCAACTCTTCCGATAATCTCAACCTATACGTCACTAGCCCAATCCTTTCAAGGATTTCAAATGGACCCACAAATCTAGGCGCTAACTTCCCTTTCTTCCCAAACCGCATCACCCCTTTCCATGGTGAAACCTTTAGCATAACCTTGTCCCCAACCTCAAATTCCAACGGCTTACGCCTCTTGTCCGCGTAGCTCTTCTGTCGATCCCTAGCCGTCTTTAATTTTTCCTTAAGCACAGTTACCGCATCCGTAGTCTCCTGTACCATCTCCGGGCCAATTAGTTGACTACTTCCCACTTCAGCCCATAGCAACGGTGATCTACACTTCCTATTATAAAGTGCTTCAAACGATGCACACTCTATACTAGCATGGTAACTATTATTGTACGAAAATTCTGCCAACGCCAAGTGATTCTCCCAACTTCCTCCAAAGTCTATCAACACACGCCCTCAACATATCCTCTAGTGTCTGTATAGTCCTCTCACTCTGACCATCCGTCTGCGGATGATAAGCTGTACTCATATCCAACCTTGTACCCAAGGCTTTCTACAATAGTCCCCAAAACCTAGACGTAAACCTGATATCCCTATCCGATATGATCGACACCGGCACCCCATGTTTTGCCACAACATGTTCCAAGTATTTCTTGGCAAACCTTTCCATCTTATCATCCTCCTTCATTGCCACAAAATGTGCAAACTTAGTCAGTCTGTCCACTATTACCCAAATCATGTCATTACCACTGTTAGACCTTGGCAGTTTTGTAATGAAGTCCATGGCAATATTCTCCCACTTCCACTTAGGAACCTCTGGTTGTTGCAGTAATCCTGATGGTCTTTGATGTTCAGCCTTCACCTTGGCGCAAGTCAAACACTCACTAACGTACAAAGCTACATCTTTCTTCATTCCTGGCCACCAATACATATCCCTCATGTCCCGATACATCTTATCAGCTCCTGGGTGTATCGAATACCTTGACGTATGAGCTTCATCCAATATAACCTTCCTTGTATCGCCAAACAACGGAACCCAGATTCTATCCAAGTAATACTTGCAACCATATCCTCTTTCTTCCATGTACTGATCCATAGTATGTAGATTTTCTTCAACCAGCCTCTCCTCCTTAATGGCCTCTACTTGTGCTGCTCGAATTCTATCTTTAAGAATTGTCTGAATAGTTATGATCATTGCCCTTACTATTTTAGGTTTCAGCCTCTCCTTCCTACTTAGAGCATCCGCCACCACATTGGCCTTTCTAGGGTGATACTTGATCTCACAATCATAATCACTAAATAACTCCAACCATCGCCTCTGCCTCATGTTCAAATCTTTCTGGTCAAAGATGTGCTGCAAGCTTTTGTGATCCGTATAGATCACACTTTTCATCCTATACAAGTAATGTCTCCATATCTTGAGAGCAAAGACTACAGCCCCTAGTTCCAAGTCGTGTGTGGTGTAATTCTTCTCATGGTTTTTCAATTGTCGTGATGCATAAGCTATCACTTTATCTCGCTGCATAAGAACACATCCTAACCCCTGATTGGACGCATCACAATAAACCACAAAATCTTCCACCCCTTCTGGTAAGGACAAGATTGGTGCATTACACAACCTATCCTTTAGTGTCTGAAACGCCTGCTCTTGCTCTTCGCCCCATTCATACTTCTGATTCTTTTGGGTCAACAATGTCAAAGGCTTTGATATTCTAGAGGAATTCTCTATAAATCTTCTGTAATATCCTGCCAAACCTAAGAATGACCTTATTTCTGACGGTGTAGTAGGTGCCTTCCAATCCTTCACAGCTTCAATCTTCTTTGGGTCCCATCATTGTCGATTACATGCCCTAGAAATTGTACTTCTTGCAGCCAAAATTCACACTTGGAGAACTTCCCATAAAGTTTCTCCTTCCTGAGCAGTTCCAACACCGACCTTAAATGCTTGTTGTGTTCCTCCTCCGTCTTATAGTAGATAAGTATGTCATCAATGAAGACTATGACAAACTTATCCAGATATGGCTTGCACACTCGGTTCATTAGATCCATGAACACCACTGGCGCGTTTGTCAACCCAAATGGCATAACGGTGAATTCAAAGTGTCCATACCTCGTTCTGAACGCGATCTTTTGTATGTCCTCCTCACAGACCTTAGTTGGTGATAACCGGACCTAAGGTCAATTTTTGAGAAGTATCTTGCTCCTTACAACTGATCAAATAAATCATCAATCCTTGGGAGAGGATAACGGTTCTTAATGGTCAGCTTGTTCAGCTCCTGATAATCGATACACATCCAGAATGATCCATCCTTCTTCTTAACGAATAGCATCGGTGCTCCCCATGGAGAAGAACTTGGTCGAATGAAACCATTATCCTGCAACTCCTTAAGTTGCTCAGCTAATTCTTGCATCTCCGACGGTGCTAGACGATATGGTGACTTCGCTACGGGTGTTGCCCCGGGTACTAAGTCAATCTTAAACTCTACTTGTCTCACCGGTGGTAATCCCATCAAGTCATCCGGGAATACATCAATGAACTCTCTTACTACTCGAATCTTATTGATTTGTGGCTCATCCTCCTTGGCATTCATAAGGGACCTGGTCTTCTTCTCCTTCCTTTCTCCGTACATGTGACACCTTATTATCACCTATGGGGATCTTAACAATCTTTTCATGACACATTAGCTCAGCCCTATGCTTCGATAACCAATCCATCCCAATAATCACATCGAAACTCCCATGTCCTAGAGGGATTAAATCTATGGTGAACTTAAATTCTCCCAACTCTAATTTGCAGTTTAAAAATATCTCATCTACCTCTTCTTGCTTACCACTAGCTATCTCAATCACATACCCCCGGTTTCGCTACACTAGGGTTCATATTTAATAAAGGCACGAATTGAGAAGACACAAAACTGAAATCTGCCCCAGAGTCAAAAAGAATCGTAGCGAAGTGATTGTTAACAGAAAACGTACCCGTTACTACATTCGGGTCCTGAACCGCTTCTACTGCATTTGCAAGGTAAACCCTGCCTCCATTCCGATTTCCCTTATTCTGATTTCCTTCGTTCCTGTTCCAGTTCTGATTCCCAGTGTTTCCATTTTTGCGGTTAGCATTGTTCCGATTTCCACCGCCTTGGTTTCCTCGATTTCCTTCCAAAGCTAGCTGACCCCTTCCTTGATTAATTGCCCCGACCAATCTTGGGCACTCTCTCTTGTAGTGTCCGGGCTGTCTACACTCAAAGCAGTTTCCCCCGGTGACATTCATCCTCACAGACTGGATTGGTGTTGCGTTACTGTTAGGTGCTCCACAATCCTTAGCAAAGTGTCTCGGTTTTTGGCAATTGAAACATACCTGGCATGGTGTACCTCTTGGATGGAACCTAGAGCAGGTTCGGCAAGCTGCATTGTTGTTGTTCGAATTTCCAGAACCTTGAGGTACTCTCATGGCAAAATTTCTTCCATCTTTTGCCTTCTTAACATTTTTCCAGTTGGTGTCAGGCGATTTCGCGGCTTCGGGCTCCTTTCTTTTATCCCCCGCCTTTACCAAGGTTCCACTAGATACCGCCTCCTCAGTAAGTATTCCTGCTGTAAGTATAGCTTGCTGTATCGTGTTAGGTTGAGTAGCCTTGATCATTCCCCTAATCTGAGTAGGCAATCCAGCAATGTACCGCTTGATTTTGTTTGCCTCAGGGGTAACCAAATGGGGAACCAACTTTGCCAATTCATGGAAGCGATCCGTGTAATCTGCATGAGCCGTTCCAACCATATCATGTCCCCAAAACTCATTTTCCAGCTTCTCCATCTCATTGCTTGGACAAAACTCCGTAGTCATAAGAGCCTTGAAGTCAGCCCAAGCCATAGCATTTGCAGCAACTCTACCTCTTGCTTGGACTTGAGTATTCCACCAAGTTAAAGCCTTCCCTACCAGTGAACCAGTTACATACATGACCCTTTGATTGGGTAAACAACCACTCATCTGAATCACATTTTCCATCTTCTCAATCCATTGGGTAAGTACTACCGTGCCACCTTTCCCATCATACTCTTTTGCATCACAAGACGTGAATGCCTTATAGCTACAACCATTGTTTCCACCTCCTCCTTGACCATTGTTGTTGTTGTTGTTGTTGTTCAGGTTATTAGTCACCTACTGAACAATGGTTGGTATTATGTTGGCCATTTGAGCAGCAATCAAAGCAGCTAGGGATGGCAACGGGGCGGGTTTGGGGCGGGGCGACCGTCCCCATCCCCAAACCCGATTAGTAAAGTTCTTCCCAAACCCGCCCCGATCCCCGTCGGGGATTTAATCGGAGTGCCCCGTTGGGGCGCAATGCTCCCTCAAACCCGCCCCGTACTAATCGGGGATCTTATCGGGTACCCTCTTTGGGTGAAATTTTCTATCAAAACCGCATCATTTTACATTTATTATTATTTTTAGACTGTTAGAAATAAGCTTGAAGTATTAAAAACTTACTAATTATATAATAATGAATTACAAAAAGACTTATAAGTTTAAAACGATACTATTATACATAAATATGATATGTTACAGCACAAAGAACTTACAATACATGAAACAAGTTTTTGTGATAATAATTTGCAATAGTGAAAAGATAAAATACAAAAGAAATATTTATTATGATGTAAATAGTAAGAAAATACTATATAAAAATACTTATATTTGTATATGTGTATATTAATCAGGCGGGGCGGGTCGGGGACCTTATTCCCCGCGTTTGCCCCAAACCCGATTAAAAATCCCCGTTTAAGCCCCAAACCGCCCTATAGCCCAATAAAGTTAACCCGCCCCGCCCCAATTATTCCGGGTTTCGGGTTTCCCCATCGAGTTCGGGTTTTTTTGCCATCCCTAAAAGCAGCCAAATCAGGATTTCCGTCACCACCACTTCTTCTAGAACCATTTCGCGTATTCACCATGCTATAGTAAAAACATGACACTCGTTAACAACTACCAAAATACTCCATATAGTATACTTACCACCATACACACGCCTATCATAACCATACGTACTACAAACATATACTATACAAGCATGTATCAATCCTATTTCATGTAATCATACTTACGAAACCATAGAAGTTGTGGTACTTGTATAACCATGTTGGCTACCATGCTTATACACTTACCCTTTCTCCAATGCACTCCCTCCTATGATGACACTTATAAGAATTTATACAACACATAACACATAAATGCATCAACTCACCAGCACATAACCACACAAAATAAAATCCAAAACTCCATTTATTAAAATAACATAGTCAAATACTTGAAACATCCCAAATCCATAGTCTAGCTAAACTAGCATAGACATAATCCAAACGAAAACATAAATAATTCTAAGGCATGCCGCCCATAAGAGTCGGAAAAGATTAAACTTTTCTTTTTTTAAAACAAATAACTATTGGATGCAGTGGATTCTGTATCGGATTCTCCTCCTCCATTATTGTTACTATCTGGATAAACTGGTTTAGTCTTGACATTCCTCAATAGTACTTCCTTATTCCATTCTTTAGCCGTTATCGTTAGGACAGTCTTATAGACCCACATATTGTTCACTTTCACCTTAGACATGTGTGCTATCGCCTCACATGGATACCACTCATATGGAATTGTCCTCCTATAGTTTGTACGTATGTTGCATCCTATCCTCGTAATTCCAGTGTCTTACACCACTACTTGTCTCTTAGGGGGCATGACTTTATATTAGAAGAAAATATTACTCATCAGATACATAGAATAACATAACGTAAGGCAGATGCTATCATGTACCAAATTACGTACTATAATTTACATTTCTAAGCAAAGTACAACAATGACTAGTGTGGACGATGGTAGTTAAACCCGCACTAGTCAAAACCCAAAAAGGAAAATAATATGTGGCTAAGTATGAACCATAGTAGTTCATAACTTAACAAACATCACAAAAATAACATCCAAACACATCAATTATTATAAAATGCACACATACTCCTATGACGCCTATATGCAGGGACCCTTAAGCTATAGACTAGGTTACGCGAATAGGCAACCTAATTCTCTATAATCATTGGCTCTGATACCATTCTGTCACACCCCACCATGGCGGAATATGGAGCGCGACGTAAGGATATCATCACAACATAGCGTGTCTATAGAGATAACTAAATGAAATAAGAAATGTCATAAAATGGTGACACAAAAGTCATGACAATATCTCAATAATGCAGGAGTCTAGGTAAGTAGGTAACAGTCATACCACTTACCCGAGACAAACAATTAACATAAACAAAGCAAACATATAGGTGCCAACAATATCACTTATTAAACAATCAAAAGAAACAAAGAAGGAACGGGGATCTCCTTCTATATGCAATCCTAATGCCTCCAAAACTAGCCACTTCTATTCTCAAGCTTAACCACATTCTCACCTGAAAGAGACACTAAAACACGTCAACATAAAGTTGGTGAGAGTCATAGGTTTAGACTCAAATGCCAAAATCAAACCATAAGCTGTGAATAATAATCAAATCTAAGAACATATGGACAATATGATACAAACATGCATTAACAACTAATATTCAAGATTTAACAAACCAAACCAAATCCAAATCCAAATCCAAATCCAAATCCAAATCCAAATCCAAGGCTCCCAGCCTTACCAATCACCATGGTCCCATAGGCGCCCATACACCTATGTACCAATCCCAAGGCCCCGCCTTGTCATCATTCCCTTGGTACCAAGTCAAAACATAAAACAATCATGAATCATCTAGCAGTTAATCACATAAGTATGTACAAGTCCATCACCAAACACAAAACATTCACAGCATAATTTATAAAAACAAGACAGTGTCTCTTCCATCCCATCTGGAAGTCAAAATCATTAGTAGACATGGGACTATGAAACTCACCTGATTGAGCTTCTCCCAATATTCCGTACACTAGCAAAAAGCTAACAAACAAAAACATAAAATCAAAACATGAACCAATCTCTAAAAATAGCTCATCAACCTATGAGCCTTCTCCCATATATGTTTCTCATTAATATGCTCTAAACACCCCATTACCCTTCTCTAACAAGTCCTTAACTTGGTTAAGTTTGATACCTAACCCGTTCATATTTTACACAAAACAGTCCCAACTTTTAGGTCTCCAAACTATAAGCCAAACGCCCACCTAACCATACCCATGACTCTGTAAAGAACACCCTATGCCCTTACATATGTTATCTAACACCTCTCATTTGCCCCAAACTTAAATCTACTGTTAAGGCCCCGATATATATATATATATATATATATATATATATATATATATATATATATATATATATATATATATATATATATATATATATATATATATATATATATATATATATATATATATATATATATATATATATATATATATATATATATATATATATATATATATATATATATATATATATATATATATATATATATATATATATATATATATATATATATATATATATATATATATATATATATATATATATATATATATATATATATATATATATATATATATATATATATATATATATATATATATACTTTTGTCTATCTAGATTTTACTGATTTTGAACGTACAAAAAGTTTGTTATGATTAGGGGGTCTTACCCTAACCCACAATCTTAGCCCCAATGCAGATACTTCTTATAATATATAAAACAACTCTCATGTTCGTTTGAAAGTCCCAATACAACCCTAAGTATCCCAAACGACCTAAAACATAAAAAGAAAACAGGCTGATTTCAAAACTGTTTTGACCTCCGACTGTTGTAACTTGTTTTTGACCCACTTCTCCACCTCCAATTTAGTTCTTATTTCTTGCATTTGAAAGCCACTTCAATTACCTTTCCAGGGATACTTGGATCGCAATATAAGAGTTTGTATAACTCCCTATATGATCAAAACAATTGACCCTAAATTCTGCCCAGTTTTTAAAAACGGATTTAATTAAATTAACCTAATTAATTACCCATAACTCCACTAATTACAAGCCCTAATTCACCTAATCATTATAATATCATTAATATAAAGATTTTAATTTAAACCCTAACCTAAATCCATCATAAGATGATTATAAAAACATTAAAAACAATTAAATTGAAAAAGGTTATGAAGATTTACCTTTGATTTGAAAACCCCTAAATTTTTTATGAAACCCTAATTCCTCTTATATATTCGTCGACCAAAACTCTCCAGGAAGAAAAAAAAATGCGTTTGATATTATGTGTTGTATTCTTTATATAGCACAAAATCCTAGTCCAACTACAAGCCCACTTACCTTTTTTCTTTTTTCTTTTTTTTTCTTTAATTCCTGTATAACCGACCCATATACTCCTTTTTTTATTTTTTTTATTTTTATTTATTATTACTACTTTACTAATATTTCCTTAAATTTACTTAATTTATTTCAGCCCCTAAAGTTTCTAAAATCTCAAAACCAAGATACTAGTCAATTTCACGCGTTTACCGTAAAAGACGTAAAATATACAGTTTAAAAAAAATCTCAAATTTTGAACTAAACTTAAAAAATAAGTCCTAAATGACTTAAAACCATCCCGAAAAATACTCACATGACTAAACACCTTACCCGAGACCTCTAAATGCTAAACCCCAAATCCTAAAAAATACAAATTACTATAATACTTATACGTATACGTAAACACCAAAATTAACACCATTTCATTTCATAGTCACTAACTGTGAGCTCATGAACATGAAATAACCGTTCCTCGATTTACTTATGAGTACTCTATACCCATAAACGATATCCACACCAACCTCGTTCACGCAAAATAACATGTAAACACACTAAACAAATAGTCACACATAAATTAACCTAAAAATAGGACCAAGTGACGAACCTCAAAACCACGGTTGTCACAGATATGATCAAGGTTTTTAAGGCCGGTTACAATGGTTGGTGTATCGAGTACGTCGATCCATACCCGACTCAGCATCACCATTGAAACCCCCCATCCCGACTCGGTCGGCTTTTGAATTTTTGGAGAAGCAAGTGAGGTCCCGACCTATTCGACACACACAACTAAAGTTACATTTTGGGGAGAAAAATGACACACACAAAATAGAAAAATCTGACTGAAAAATTATACTAAATCAACTTGTCATAAGATGCTACAGTTATCAAAAGATGGAGGAGAAACTATGGTGAAGAAGGTTCTTTCACAACATTTCTAGAAAGTGATTACTATTTCGATTGTTTGAGATAGGTGCAAATTATTGAAGTTTTAGCCAAATGAGAATGGTATGGACATGTGTCAGAAAGATTATTAAAATATGTACAACACTTTATGGTTCAAAAGCAAGGTTAATTAACAACAACCTTTTTTCACACCATACATACAAGGGGGCCATCGTCCATAACCCGAGACCAGACATGTGTGTCCAATCTTGGCTGGAAACTGAAAATGGCATTATTTCAAGAAAATTGATTTCTAGATCCACAATACTTTACGGATGTTCAAATAATAATAACACTTATATATGTTGTTCAACGAATACAATGCATAGTTATTGAAAGTTTTATGGACTTATATTTAAATAGTCGTGTGTTAGGATCGAACTCGGGATTACGGGATTACACACATTACGTAAAGGGTTAAATTATTTAGTAAATATATTTATTATATATTTATTAAATTAAGCCGAAGCTTAACTAACGATCGTTAATAATTAAAAGTTAAGTATAAACGACCATTATGGAATTAAATAGAAGAGAAAAGAAGAAAAAGGAAAAGTTCCGGAAGCCCCATGTGGGTGGGTTTGGGCCGACGGCTAGAAGGGCAAAAAAAAGGGAAAAGGAAAGATTTTCTTTCCTATTTGGTTTATTACTTGGAGAATAAGATTTATCAAGGCCTATATAAACAATCCCAAAGCCTTCATAATTTTTAATCTCATTCTCTTTTCTTTCTCTCTTCCTGCGACTAAAACCAAAAGCAAACACTCTCTTTAGGGTTCCTTTTAACCTTTGGTTTTGGTTTCTTTGTTTGATCAACTCCAAAGGAAAAATACCTTTTTAGGTTTCCTTTTATCCTTTGGTTTTGGTTTAGCAATAATCTAGTCCTATCCCCTCTCTAGGGTTGTTGGGTAGATATTCCACAAGCATAGAAGCTCGGTTTACACGTGCTAGAATCACGATTAGCTCGTTATATTACATGTGTACAAGAACATAATATAGCCTTACTTTAGGCTATATCTTGGTAGTGTTCATCATAAACCCTAATTGGTGATTCGTTGGTTATCTTGTGGATCTTCGCTAGGATAAAGGTATGTAACCCTAATTCGATTAATTATAATTGTGTTATTAATTATGATCTTGTTAAATCGCTTCCGTTTTGTGTGCTTTGATCCATATTAGGGTTTTTAATAATTGTTATGAACTATATAAACCTTCAGTGGCATCTAGAGCCGTTTTAACATGTTATAATTATCGAGATCTAAAGATTGTTTTTAACTAATAATTGTTTTGAGTTAAAACTACATGTTTTTTTTTGAAAAAAAATTTAGGGTTTTAGTTCTGTTTTTTTTTAAATTCGATTTAAAAAAAAGGTCGGTTTGTTTTGTTTTTTTTAGCCGATTATAAATTAAAAAAAAGATAGTTTTTTTTTGTGAAACCCTAAAATTGCATGTTTTGATCTTTAGATAATTACATGATTAATTGTTATGTCATGTATTTAAGGTTACGATCCGTAATGATTTAATTAATTTGTTAAGTGATTTGGGTGGAACTTTGATGAGTTGCATGATTAATTGTTATGATATGTGAATTCATGTTTCGATCCGTAGATATTTAATTCTTAAGTTATGTGGGAGATCCGTGATGAACATACATGTTTTTCATGGATCATATGTTTTATGTGGTAATGGTTACATGTTTTGATACATACTTTATCTGATTCAATAAATCTAAAATTAGGGAAGACTTTTATATAAATATAAAAACCTAGATTTGAGATTATTGAATAAATCGTATGCATGTGCATATTTGATTTATTTATTGCGCATATAAATTGTTATTATGTATTTATGATTTAGTTTTTTTTTGTACCTTATTGTTTTCATGCGTTTTATTTGTATGTTGTAAACAAGGGTAATTTTTTTCAAGAAAAAATAAATATGGACTAAATCATATCAAAATTAATGAATTGTTTTGAGATCTAAATTACATATGTTTTGTGTTGATTGGAATTGTAATAATAATTTAACGGCCTACTCAATTTGATAAACTATAAAGTGGGTATACCGCACCGCTGGTCATGTACCCGATTAAGGAAGGAGGTGTTATGCCATTAGTCACTGACCGAATTCCCGGCTCGCCTGTGCGTCAAATTGGAATTACCTACGATTATTATTTGCACTATTCCTTAAGGTTGATTTACTGCAAATTCACATACGAAACACAATGAATAAGGTTATTGCTTTGTGCTCTAGCTGAGTTCTAGGAGACGTACGTTGTGAATAGTTGTGGGTAAAATCTTTAATTGGTTTAACCAATACCTCAACTTGCAATATATATGGCGAAAAATTTAGTCTCACCAAAAGGTTTACTAAAAGTTTTTATTAAACTAATGCTATGGAGATGTATGCATGCTTCTCCATGCATGATTTTGACATCGAAATTTATACCCTAAATTTAAAGTCATATGCCATCTAATTGACGAACACTTGAAGTTACAATTTTCGTCATATGAGATTCTGGACGATGTTGTAATGGAGAGAAAACTTCATGACTGAATAAGATTGCACATGAAGGTTTTACGTTCTTTAGATTAGTCGACTTAATTGAGTTACTCAGTAAGATCTGGAAACTTAAGGCATAAAGAAGGGATGAAACATGTTTACAATGCAAAATGACTTTTGGCAATGTAAATCCCTTAAATATCTCAAAAATTGCAAATTTGTTTGTCAATCATTGTTCGACAAGTTACCATCTTGAATACTTTCATTGCTAGCAGATCAACTGATGTGATGAAATTATGTCATTTTGGATTCTAGGTTTCAAGGAAAATACTATGGTTATTATTACCGGGGTAATTTTATTTTCTTGAATGGTATTATCGAAAATACTAAAATTGAATTTTGTAAATTCTTTTACAAATGTATTAGTGCAACGTTACACCGTAAACGTGGTTTATTCATTTATTGATCTACAAACCGTATGGTTGAGGATAGAGTCAATTTACAAATGAAAGATAAACCTAAAACTCTTTTTCACGAGTAAATAAGGAGTTATAAAAATTTTAGAAATGTCAGATTCAAAATACATAACTCATAGAAAACTTTAATAGTTAAGAAAAGTGCATATTTTGAGTTATTAAAAGTTACCGCTAATTGGTTATAAGGCAAACTAGCATATTTGTCTAGTAGTTGTGCTTTGACCATTTATAGGCACTACATACCATTGTGGGGTTGGTAGACCTATTAAGGAAGAAATTGCATGTCAAGTCTTTCAAGTTAAAAGCATTTGATGGATAAGTCATCATTTACGAAGTAGAGTACACTCTTAAACACTATAAGTAATTGTTACGACTGTGTTTTTCAAAAGTGTAAGAAAGTAAACACAACACTAATTATTTTCACCGATTATGAAGCCTTTTCGATGTTGTCAAATTCAGTGGGAGAATTGTGTTGTATTACTAAATTCGAGTCTATTAAAACATTCTCTAATTTAGTGGGAGTTTCAAGCTTTGTCGTCTTTGTAATAACCCATGTTATCTTTATTATATCCTAAGATAATTACTTTCGAATTGTTGACACTAATATTTTCAAGGATAGTTATGTACTGACTCTTGTTGATTAAGTGGTTCTACATCTACTTGTAAAAGCTAATATATGTGACACAATCATATTTTGTATAGACGAACATTAGATGTGATGTTTATATAACATATGAGGTTGTTCCGTGCACAAGTGGGAGAAATGAACATTGTGTGCAAGAAACAACTCATAAAGATATGATGTGTCAATATGATTAAAAGACTACTTAAAAGTATATATATAATTCACGTTAAGAGACACTTGTTGTTTTGATTTAGTCATGTGAAAGCTTGGACTAAATTGTAAACACAAGGGTAAAATATCCACATGTCATAAGATCGGCGTGGATCATTTTACGATTTCTTAAAATGGACAATTCCTTGGATGACATAAATATATAGAGTAATATTATTCTACTAAAGTTAAATATTTGTGTATTCTTGAAATTACATAAATAGAC
Source organism: Glebionis coronaria (assembly GCA_025667525.1). NCBI lineage: Eukaryota > Viridiplantae > Streptophyta > Magnoliopsida > Asterales > Asteraceae > Glebionis > Glebionis coronaria. Next base: position 191,215,491 of record CM046877.1, on the reverse strand, counting down.
ATAGTAGTGAATTAACTTGAAAATATTATTGAAACCTAGTGGTGTTCATGATTACTTTAGTTATACATGTTTATGATTTATTGAATAAAGTCACAAACATAAAGTCTGGTAAGATGTATAATATAAAGTAAGACATTAATGTGTTATCTCTTTTGTTAAGACATATACATGAAGTCATTTTCAAATGACTTTAAACGTATGATGGAATTATAACTTTTGTGTTTTAAAGATATAAAATGAAGTGACTTTGTATTAAAAGTACTTGAGTTATAAAGCATGCAAAATGGTTAGGAAATCTATTATACCATTAAAGTGATTTAGTTGGTATATAGGTAAATCGAAAGATATATATTTATCTTAATATTGCTAAGATTGACTTACAATATTTCCCTAAGTTAAATACAACCTTATGATGGTATGTTCAATAGGAGAATCAAGCCCTCAGTTTGATGGTGATGATTGATTCAAGATAACTATATCTTCTTTTCTTCCAAAAGATATCAAGGTTAGAAAGTTGAGTATGACTTGAGCTAAGAAGATTAATAAGATACCATTATATATGGAATGTGATGAATCACGTTATATCTTAAATGGAGTTCGGATTTTGCTAAACTACTTATGGAAAGTGGATTGTTTAGAAAATAAAGAGTATGGAACTATCATTGTGTTTTATAATGTCCCATAAAGATAACATTGGAGTGTTGATCTATTTGCTATGTATTTAAAGAATAATTTTAAGTTACTAAAAGCAAGTGGGAGTTTTGATCTTGAAAGATAAAATTACAAGATACATAATCTTCTAAAATACACTAGTAATTGTCATGAGAAGGCTTGTAAATGCTAACTCTCAAGATAAAGGAATTTACGTCATAGGTCCGTAAGGATATCTCAGATATGCGATTAATATGCTGAGCATTATGAGTTACAAATAATTGTTATGATTTGTTACCAAACATTGATTTGGGTAAATTACTCATACTATGAACGTTATAGATGTTGTCCAATAAGATAATCAATTTTAGATTTGTTTTATCTTAAAATAGTTTGACTAGAAATTGGAGATGAGTTTCGTCAAAAGAAGAAAAACGCCAATTGTGGTGGTTTAATCTTTATGTTGAAATTATATTGACAAAACTGTACACATATTTAATGTATGTATTATGAATAGATTATTAATCACACTTAATTAATTAATTGTGATTGACTATTCTTTCCTAAACACATTAAATGTATAAAGATTTTGATGGGCATATTTTAAATTAAAAAATTGGATATGTATGAACTATTTCTTGAATGACTACTTGAGGAAGAACTTAAGTAATCAAAATGAGTTTATTACTTCAAAATAAATCTTTGGAAAAGTACAAAATGCAATTATCCATGAATGGATAAAAGCATTCATCTAGGAGATTATTCTTATGTTTAATTTGAAATCCAAGATTGGATTTAAATTTGAATAAGATGATTTCTGAGTATTCCTAAAAGCTAGTGGGAGTATTATGGTTATTTTCTTAAATTATATGTGTCAAATGGACATGTAAGAAAGTAAGATTTCATTCAAATTAAATGTTGATTTGGTTTATATTTGAGATGAAACTTTACTTTGAAGATTCAGAAAATAAGATGTACATAACCTTGGAACAAATAATATTTGTTTATTATACGGTGAAAATACAACATAATATGCCATGTAGTAAGTTTACATGGATATTTAGGACATGAAGAAATCTAAATCTGGTTTGAGAAATTCTCATGTGTGTCGTGTTGTATTTATATCATGCTTAAAATACATGATGATTTGAATATATTAATCTATTTAAGAAGTTATTAAATAACTTGTGTAATGAATATTCTGAAGGAATATGTTTGGAAATAGAATAACATCCTAAATCTTGGATCGGCTTCCATATTCTATAGATGAATAATTTGTCAATCGTTGTGCAAATTATCATAACCAACAATCTTGGAGGTTTGGTTGGAATCAAACATTACATACTAGATATTAAAGGTAACGTATTCATATATTTTATGACAAGTTGTAAAACTTGAAAAGATATAATTGAGGTAACACTCAATATTAGTCATGGGATATTTTGAAGATGACATATTGATTAAAGTTGCATTATACATTAAAAAATTAGAATACTTTGAACTTAAAATGTGTTTTGGAAGTTTAGGAATTGATGATCAAGGATGTTTCAAAATTTTGATACTATGTGGCTATATCAAATTGTTTAAATGCACATGTACAAGAGTTTCAATGAATTGAATTCTTGAAGAAAGTATTCTCAAAATTCCAATAAGTCAAGATTGGTTATTTTATGCTTTGCCAAACAAGTGTGAATGTCATTGTTAGAGGCATAATGCATAGACCATGTTTTCATGCATTGATCTATTTAGTATTTGGATAAAGGATGTTAAAACATTATTGAATTAATGAAATAAAGATTGGGTTTCGTTTATTTTTTTGTTATTTGATTTTGTATCCTATTTTACATGTTTTAATCCATGAATAAATTGTTATGCTAAATGTCCGTTGTCGATTGATAATATGGGAATATTATTGAACTAAGACAATTCGAAATAGTGACAGAGTATACTTGAAAGTATATTGGTCAATTTTGGATGATATTTGATGAATCAAATATTGGACTTATCCCAACTATATGATTTTACTTTATGAATTTTTGTCATCAAGTAAATCATAAATAGTTATCCTCAGACCTGAGATACCAGGAAACTGTCATGGATCTAGTGCATTTCTCTGAAATAATCTAACGCTAAACGTAACTGGTAGCTATAAGGGTTATTTTCAGAAGTGTTGCAAAGTTCATAAGTTTTGCTTGTAGTCAAAATGGGATTTGTTTCCTTCAAACTATTTTGAAGTATAATACAGCTGGGCCCCTCGGGGGAGTAGTAAGATATTTGTGCGGCCGCACCCAAGTTTGTTTTGGTGATCTTGCTATATCCGTAAACGAGAAACAGAATGGTTAATGTAAGGAATGACTGAGATCCATATCCTATTAACGTTGTATTTGAAATGAAAGGATAATAATAATGATAGTAAATCATTAAAAGGTTTTATCCAAGAGACCTTACTCGAGATCGGACTAGGGCATTGGCGTATAACTAAACGCTAACCAATGTGATCACGATATTTTGAAATATGTCCAAGTGGGAGCTGAAAGTTTTATGGACTTATATTTAAATAGTCGTGTGCTAGGATCGAACTCGGGATTACGGGATTGCACACATCACGTAAAGGATTAATTTATTTAGTAAATATATTTATTATATATTTATTAAATTAAACCGAAGCTTAACTAACGATCGTTAATAACTAAAAGTTAAGTATAAACGACCGCTATAGAATTAAATATAAGAGAAAAGAAGAAAAAGGAAAAGTTTCGGAAGCCCCATGTGGGTGGGTTTGGGCCGACGGCTAGAAGGTAAAAAAAAAGGGAAAAGGAAAGATTTTCTTTCCTATTTGGTTTATTACTTGGAGAATAAGATTTGCCAAGGCCTATATAAACAATCCCAAAGCCTTCATAATTTTTAAACCCATTCTCTTTTCTTTCTCTCTTCTTGCGACTAAAACCAAAGGCAAACACCCTCTTTAGGGTTCCTTTTAACCTTTGGTTTTGGTTTGTTTGATCAACTCCAAAGGAAAAACACCTTTTTAGGGTTCCTTTTATCCTTTGGTTTTGGTTTAGCAATAATCTAGTCCTAGCCCCTATCTAGGGTTGTTGTGTAGATATTCCACAAGCATAGAAGCTCGGTTTACACGTGCTAGAATCACGGTTAGCTCGTTGTATTACGTGTGTACAAGAACATAATATAGCCTTACTTTAGGCTATATCTTGGTAGTGTTCATCATAAACCCTAATTGGTGATTCATTGGTTATCTTGTGGATCTTCGCTAGGATAAAGGTATGTAACCCTAATTCGATTAATTATAATTGTGTTATTAATTATGATCTTGTTAAATCGCTTCCGCTTTGTGTGCTTTGATCCATATTAGGGTTTTTAATAATTGTTATGAACTATATAAACCTTCAGTTATCAATGCGTACAAAAACTTGAACTGAAACTGGTTGTTATTCATAGAATTAGCAACGTGATACCTAGATTCATAAATTGGTTTTTCATAAAATTAGTTTTACAATTCATAAAAAGCTTGCGACGTAAACACGATTTATCACCGGGTCACGGATTCGACAACCGGGCCACGAGTTCGACAATCGGTTCAACCCAGCCGAGTCATCAGTGTAGAATCATATATTCTTAGGATTGTAGATGTGTTTGTATTTATCTAGAGAGATGGATGAAAAGGAAGAACTATAGAGAGAAAGCTAGAGAGAGAAAGGAGAGAAGGAGAGCAAGAAGGAAATGATTAATGAAAAGTAAAAGAACAAAATGACCAACCCCTCCTAACACGCTAGGAGGGGGTATATATAGCCCACCCTACATGTGGGTTATATGGACTATATGTTTACATAATGGATCACGAGCCCAATACTTGAATATATCATTGGAGTGACCGATCCTTTTTAAATACGTAAAAACGTATTTCCAACAATCTCCCCCTAAGGGAGGTTCACTTGTCTTAGCTGGCAAATGTTTCCTTTTATAGAAAACCTTAAGTTCAGGCTTAAGTGATGTATCATCCTTTTCAATTTCCTCCCTAGCAATCTTAGTAGGATCGGAGACTATCCTAGTTAAAGGGCACTCGTTTCCTACAAGAGTGAAAGTTCTACCAGTGGGGCGCCAAACTTTACCAATGGGTTTGATTTTAGCTATCCACTGGGACTTACACGGGCGTTCACCTCATTAAGTAATTTCTTGACACAAGATTCATGATTTGCTGTAAAGACATATTTTCTACATGTTTTACAAGTAGCATATTTAATTACCGAGTAATTCCTAGATGATTGATCGATGCTCCTAGGAGATGACATGCCACGGTTAGCAGTGTTGGGTAATCTAGAAGGCATCTGACTAGGTTTGACATTACGTCTTTTGCTTAGCTTCCCTTAGACCAGATTTATGGCAAACGTCATTTGAACTAGTTCTAGACGTAGTCTTGGTATTTTTAGAGAAACTAGAGGCAGTCATGTGATTAGGTCTTGCTAAAGCTGTTTTGGTCACATTGGGCCTAGTTGCTGGAGTGACTGGTCTAGATAGATGAACCAAATCAACTTGGGAGGCAAACCGCGGTCTCGAGGATTGTGGTCGTTCGGATCTAAATGCAGTCGGTTGTCTGACGGACTGATTTGTAGGCGGTTTCCCCAAGATTGATGGTTTTCTAAGCTTAGTGTCCACACTAGTTCCTTTAGTTTTCCTTAATTCATTTCTCAAAGCAGCTATAGCAAAAACCTTTTCTTGAACCTGAGCCTTTAAAGTCTCATTCTCTTTGAGCAATCTATCTTGCGATGCCAACTTAGATTCTAGCAGTTGAATTTGTTTCAAAAGATTATCCTTTTCAGCTTTTGAATCTAATACTTTTTGATCCAATTTTCTTTCAAGAACAACGTTTGACTTTTCAAGTTTTTCAAAATATGTTTCAAATTTGTCCGTTTTGTTGAAAAATTTTAATTTGGCATCCAAAATATCTTTTGATTGTTGAGCTACAATCGTTTCGAGCTCTCTAATATTGTAATCAGAAGCAGTCAATGAAGCAGTTATAAGACAATTATCATGATGTTTAGCAGTTTGAACACTTTCTCCCCCATTATGACTCACATCAGATGAATCGGAAGTGGTATTTCTATCACTCGTTTCCATCCCATGTTTGTCATAATTAGGTTCAGAATGCTCAATATGCGGCATTTCATCAGCATATACATCATAAACAACATTACATTGTACCATGTTCGCAGGCTCTTCGTCATAAACGGGTAAGGGGTCATCAAAAGAGATCTCGTGAACATTCCCTGACGTGTCACTGGTAGCATGTTGTCCTCTTGATTCCGTGCTCTTGCCATCGTTAGGCTCCAAATTGTCAACCGTATGACCATTCTCCTCTTGCATCTGCATCATAGATTCTTGCACTCCATTATCATACGCTTGCTGAAGTCTGGATCATTCATAAATCAAAGACGAAACCGATGTCATAAATTTCAATAGTTTATCACGGAAGTCTTTAACCTCATTATGTGTGTATTGAAGAAATGATTAGCATATCCCTGAATTTTCATACTTGATGATATTGAATTGGAGGAAAGGCGTAAGTTGTGTCACAAGAGCCTTATAAGCAAGTGCCGATGCAGAGTGATTAAAGTCTTCTTTTTGAAGTTGATCAGCAAGTTGGTTCAAGTTGAGGAATAATGAATCGATGAATGTATAATGATTTTGACCAAAGAGTGTCACAAATTCGCTTCCTCCTTGAACCCATGAAATGGTCATAAGATGTTACTGAAGTAGTCGAAATGAAGTGATACTAGTTTCTCTAGCTATATCTTGCATTAGATGCAATTCTTCCTCTCGAAACGTCGAATTCAATGAATCCATTGAAGTTAGATGAAAGATAAGTGTGTTTGTTTTCGGAATTTAACAATTCGTGAAGAAACGAAAGATCCGTAAATAACTCTTAAAAATCCTCGAGTGATGATGTAACTCTTTTCTCGGCTCAAAAATTGTTGTCGGCTCAAACGTTGATAAAACAAATCTGAGTCCAAGTAAAATTAGGCTCACTCTAAAGTCCGTAAACAAATTAATCCAATCTGATTAATTTTGCAACATTCAGATATTTTAATTGATCATCCCGAATCCTAAATTCGATTGCAAACAATACTCGACCCACTATATACTTACTTGAAATGAGTGATCGACCCGTAAACCAACGTAAAAACCAAATAAAATTTATATTCGAATTAGAAATAATACTTAGCCCAAACTAATTTGGCAAATGTAAGCCCAATCTAGTTTACACAAACCCACTGCCCCCAAACGTGTCCAGGCCCGTTTACACAAACCCTTATTTTCTTACCAACAAAAATAGGTAACACATATAACGATAAGAAAAATGTGTTACCGTTGACAAAAAATAGTAAATATCACGTGGCCTAGTCAAATGATACGTGGCTCATTCATAGTTATCTCCGCCCCTTTTTCTTTGCTATATAATAGTTTATCTTCACAAACAAAAACTCAATACCCAATTCACCTTCGCTTTGTAACCTCCGCTCTACTTTTCTACACTCAAAACTCGGCCACCAATATAAAACTCCTCCTACTATGTTTTCTTTCCTTAACTCTCTTCTCCCAAAACACTTATACCCTCTCCAAAAATAAAAACTCCTCCAAAATCTCTGATAGACTAAACGACCGCAGACCCTCCCCTAAATCTCAAAATCTAATAAATCAAGCAATCCCTGTTGAGTCTGTTTCTCAAAACACGCCGCCCCTTGTATTAGATTTATCTCAATCCATTTTAATGGAAGACATATACCCTCCTATAATACAAGGTGTGTCTGAAGAACAAGACGTTGGCTTCAAGATCTTGTAAAGATCTCGGGTAGGTTCTTAATTATGTCTTATTTTTGTTTATGATCGATGATGATCTGTTGATTGAGATCTTGGGTTTGTGTCGATGGGTGTAGTCGAGTCTGTGAAGGTCGAATGTGTTGTAGTCAAGTGGTGAGATCGAGGGTTTTGTTGTTGATTGTGAGTCGAGTTGAGGTTGTTTTTCGAGTCTGTAGTGGGTCTGTTGATTTGGTTAGAGTCGAGTGTTGTTGGGTATGGTGTGGTGTTCGTTGGAGTTATAAGGGTGAGGTCAGTTGGTGATGAAGTTGGTTGTGGAGTCGAGTCAAACCGTCGAGTCTGTTGGAGTCTGGTTCGTTTGTATTTGGTTTGAATCTAGGTGTGTTGGGTCGAGTCTGATTTTTGTGAGGATTTGTTGAGAATAAATGGGTTTCGTCTGTTGGTGTAGCCTGTTGGTGAGTCGAGGGTACGAGGGTGTGTTTTTGTTCGAGAGTAATAAAGATGAACGTGAGTTAATGTGATTGGACTGTTTTGAGTCATGAGTCTTGATTGGTTTCAGATGTGGAGTCGAGTTGTGAAGAATGTGTCGAGAGTTGTGTGTTGGTTTAAGATTGATTTGAGAGTCTCGAGTCTCGGTTTGTTGAGAATGGTTTGTTTTGTCTAACATAAGTCGGAATAGAGGTAATCCACACGTAAGTCGGAATACAACATCTATATCCTTATCCGGAATACATGATGTCCAACATAAGTCGAAATAGAGTTAATCTACACGTAAGTCGGAATACACTTAATTCACACGTAAGTCGGAATACACTTAATTCACACGTAAGTCGGAATACATTTCTTTCACACTTAAGTCGGAATACACTTAATCCATACGTAAGTCAGAATCTGATAATAAAACTGTTCGGAATCTTGATTTATAATTATTCGGAATATGACAAGGTTGGAGGGAAAACAAGATGAATATAAGTCGGAATATAATTTTGATGATTTGGACAATAGCTCGGAATGAGACTTGATTTTGGAGGAAAAAAATAAGTGTTTAGTTCGGAATATGTTTGACTAAAAGTTTAGTTCGGAATGTGACAAAACAAATTAAGTCGGAATCTGTGAATATTTTGGAGGGAAGAAATCAAAGACATAAGTCGGAATGTGTAAAAACAGATATTAATTCGGAATATTAGACTAATAACAAATAGTTCGGAATTATGTAAACCCTCTTATTCCGAATTATACCCCAAAAATTTCAAACACTTGTAATTTTTACCCAAAAATCAATCTAAAAATTCCAACTTTTTCGTGTTTTTACCAAAACAAATACCCAAAATCACTACCACAACTATGATAATGATTTTTAGGAAGATTAAACCATAAAAAACACAATTTTTTTTGAATCGAATGATTTTAGATCAAAAACCCACCAATCAATGATGAACAAACACAAGAACAACCTAACCATGGCTCTTGATACCAATTGTAGAATCATATATTCTTAGGATTGTAGATGTGTTTGTATTTATCTAGAGAGATGGATGAAAAGAAAGAACTAGAGAGAGAAAGGAGAGAAGGAGACCAAGAAGGAAATGATTAATGAAAAGTGAAAGAACAAAATGACCAACCCCTCCTAACATGCTAAGATGGGGTATATATAGACCACCCTACATGTGGGCTATATGGACTATATGTTTACATATCACGAGCCCAATACTTGAATATATCATTGGAGTGACTGATCCTTTATAAATACATAAAAACGTATTTCCAACAGCCAGGTCATGGGTTCGACCACCGGATCAACTTGGTCGAGTCACCAGTTCACGAGTTCGACCACCGAGTCAAACGAGTCGAGTCTCCAGTTCACTGATTTGACCACCTGGTCACAAGATCGACCAGGATTAACCCGGTCGTCTTGTGTTCATTGATTCGACTAACATGTTAACCCGCTCAAGTCATCCGGTTACCAGTTTGATCATCAGATTAATTAGCATATTATTAACTATTTACCGCTAGAAAATTTTTGCTCTTATATGTGAGTATATGTCTCCGGTTATTTAAGATACCTTGTATCCTTTGGATACAAGGGGACAAATCTGGACCGTCCATCTCATCTCATCCAACAACTCATATTAAAAACAAAAAAAAAAGCGGAGGGGTAGTTTCGTCATTTTACCCCTCCCACTAACACCACCTACCACTCTCACAAATCTGGGATCGATTTCTTCTTCTTCTTCTCTTTAAAACACACATAAACACACACACACACACACACACACACACACACACACATATTTACATCTTAATTTATCAACACAAACATCAAATCCATCGATCATCACCATCACAAATCGATCATCCTCTTCATAAATAAGGTAAAGTTCATTCGATCTGTTTCGATTCATCTTTTTTAGCTTATTCGATCTGAATAAGCTTATAACTCATCTTATTTTTTATAGCTTATTTGATAAGTTACATGAATTTAACATGTCAAATGATAAGGTAACTTGATGCTTAATGTGAATAAGCTTATTGATAATCATCACCTTTATTATGATGAATTATAAGCTAACTTATTAGCTTATTTTCATGAATTATAAGGTTTTTTAGCTTAATCTCGCTGAACATATTTAGTGTAACCTGTTTGTGAAGTATCATATATGATATACTATATCATATATGATATAAGCTAAAATATCATATATGATGAGATATATCATATATGATAATGTGGTTGAAAATTGAGTTAACTCTTTTTTTAATGGATTAATCTGGCTGAACATATTTAGTATGACTTGCTAATGAAGTATCATATATGATATGCTATATCATATATGATATAAGCTAAATATCATATATGATCAAATATATCATATATGATTATGTGCTTGAAAATTGAATTAAATCTTCTTTTTTGTGTAGAGAAGGTTGTTTACAAGGCGTGTTGAACATTACAAGCATCCAAAAGGCCAAGAAGCTTAATGAATAAGCTCGTGAATTTTTCTTTTACGTTTATTGTTTGTTTTTTCTTGTAATCTCCTAATGGAGTTTTGAAGTATATGGACGATTTTGTAATCAATTGGTATCTCGTACAACATCTTGTTAATATGATTTAACTTTCTTGGTATTATGTCATGGTGGTTTTTATAAATTAAGTCATACGGAGTATATGATCATGCACTATCATATATGACACTCAAGAAAAACTTGGATTTATTAAATAAAGAATCTGATGAATTCATGATTACAACAAAGAGTATGCACAATTAATAATCAAACACTTGTTCATAACATAAAAATGTACTTTTGAACAGAATCATATATGATAATTCAAACCGAACGTAACCTAATGTAAAATCATATATGATATACCTCTGATATCATATATGATAACAATTTATACAAAATCAAAAAAATGGAAAAAAAACAGATTATCAGATGATGAATTCATGAACAACGCCTACTCCGTCTTGATCCTTAAAACATATCCATGCACATCCTCTTGTTATAATCAACATCCCTCTCTGCTTTGCTCCAAAGCTGCCAATCGCACCATCTCTGTCTGACTGCATTTATAAAAGATAAAAAGAACATATTATGCAACATTTTAACACCAAAATAAATTACTCATATATATGATAGAAGACAAGTTTCAAGAGTTTATATTGATTTTCTAAAAAATACTCATACAGAATCTGTTTTTTCCTATGGTTTATTTGATATATCATATATGATAGTTATATCATATATGATATATCATCAGTTATCATATATGATATATCTATCATATATGAAAAGTGGTGATATATCATATATGATATATATATATCATACATGATATATCAAGCTTATTGCAGCCTACATCAGCAAACTTAATCCAACTTACATAAAATACCTTACGATTTGTCAACCTAAGCTAATAAGCTAGCTTATTCATAACTCTCGTGTAATTTGTAAGCTTATTCACATAACTCCTATCTAATTCTCAAGATTATTTATAACTCTCATCTAGTTAAAAATCTTATTCAAACAAATAAGCTTATTCACATAAATCACCTAATTAAAAGCTAATTAGAATAAATTGATCAAAATAAGAACTATCAATCGGCATATTTCGTTCAACAAAGCTAATGAAAATAAACTAATAAGCTTATTCAAAATCAAATAAGCTAAAAAAAATAAGCATAGATTATAAGAATACAAACCTGATATGAATTCATGTTAAGTTCGATCTAATTAATCGATTGTGATGGATTCATGATGATGTTGTGATTGTTCGCTTCAAATTTTAGAGAGAGAAAGTAGATCGGGGTAGAGAGAGAAGTGAAAGAACGGGTGTGTGTTTTTATGAGAAAGAAAGGAGAAAGTTGTGTAAATTGGGGATTTAATCTCAGCCCTTGAATAAGATGGAGATGGATGGTGGGGATGAGTCCCCTTGTATCCTAGAAAAACTTTGGTATCCAAAAGAACTTAAATCATAAGTAATTTGTTTCAAATTAATGACAATATCCTAAATTATTGTTGTTATTGAAATTAACGACCAAGGATCCCAAATTTTTTAGAAAATACCAATACAATTAATCGGAGTTTCAATTCTCGTTATTTTTAATTTGGAAGTAGAAGCACATACATAAGCCCACAACAATTATGTGATCTGCTAAGCCCATAAGACCACAAAAATCTTTGGGCTGACCTTTTAATCCAAAGTCAGTTTACCTTACCTTAATCCGACATAGATGACCCAAAAGTTACGAGGTTTTTTTTTTTTTTACCGGGAATACATTGTATATCACTCCTCACAAACGGAGGTAAATTGTACAGAACAAGTTACATTCGATCATAAAAGGCAAAATCGAAACCGATTTGCCAAACAAAATACATGAAGTAATAAGTTGAGTCAAACCAAGACATACACCGTAAATAGTGTGACACATGATATCAACACAATATAAGAGTGAGGGAATCACTAATGTGAGTTTTTAGTAGACACAACCTAGCTTGAAGCACAATTACATATCCTCTAATCCTAAGCCAAACAAATCCAAACCCAAAATACAAAGTTCAAAACCATCGGTGGTTGACGAACTGCACACATCCCGACATAAAAGAACTAAAACCGTAGAAGCAAGCTTTTAGAGGGTGGAGCAGCGGTGACGGATGGCAGGTACCGGTGGCTGACGGTAGATTTGAAGGCAAAAGTTACGAGGTTCACTTCTTAGCTTTATCACCAATTCACCACCTAGTTATCAATCTATAAAATCCCCATAAAAACCCTGAAACATTGATCGGAAAACTCAAGAAAGATGTCAGAAGATTCCAACATACCTTCCGACATATTCTTAGTCGAAATCATGAAAAGGCTTCCCGCCAAATCATTGATTCGTTTCAAATCAATTTCAAAACCATGTAAGTCTTTAATCCACACCTCTAAATTTATCGCTGATCACCAACAACACAGTCCACACGATCTATTTGTAAGCTACGTTAATTTAGAAAAACCTTAACACAAGTTTTCTAAATGATGACACCTTCCCTCAACACAAGTTTTCCCTCACTGTTCCTGATTTACTTTACAAACCAACAGTTGTAATGGTGGGTTGCTCTCGAGGCTTGTTTTGCTTTTATAATAGTGGAACTAATGCTGCTGTTATATGGAATCCCTCTATTCAAAAATCGGTTGATATTCATGTGCCTTATGGGGGATCCGTTTTAGGTTTTGGGGTTTCTCCGGGTACTAATGACCCAAAGCTCGTTAAAATTACATTCGTTGAGCCGTACGACGAGAGTATGAGTGAAATTAGCATCCCACATCAAGTTGAGGTGTTTACGTTAAGCTCACGGGGTTGGAGAAGTCACCAATCTCCCTCGTAAGTCAATTTGGTTCTCCCCGGATAACGTAGATATAGATGGGTTATTTTTTGGGCTGTTGCTGATAGGTTTTATCTGGATGGTGAATTGCAGCTAAACAATATGATTATGTCATTTGATTTGACAACTGAGAAATTCACAGAGATATGCCTTCCGGATTATTTAAGAATCTACCAAGCAACATGGTTTCCCAATAAAAAAATCGAGATTTTAATATATAAGCTAAGGGAGTCTCTTGTTGTGATTCAATGGAGGTTTCAAACTTGGAGACAAGTTTATGTGTTATGGATGATGGAAAACGGTGATCCAAAATCATTTACAAAACTATACACCATTGCCCCACCAGAAGGATTAATGATAACAGGGGTACTTGGATTTAACAAGAGTGGCAAACCTATAGTTGTAGTGATAAAAGGTCATACCGAACCTGATGCACTTTATGTTTATGAACCCAACTCAAAACAGTTTACTTATATTGGGATTTCGATGAGACAGGATCTACACTTTGCGTCTCCTATATGGAAACGCTACTTTTAATCGATCACTAGAACAGACGACTTTTGAGAGCAGCCAAGCAAAGCTACATGGAGATTTAAGTGCAATTATGCGACGCATAGAAGGTTTAAATGATGCTTAGTTTCCTACTTCTTTGCTTCATATGTATGAATTATTATAATTTGTTTGATCTTTTGTTTAGTAAATTGAACACCGAACGAGTCATGGATTTTTTAAAATACCAAAGATTTATGTGGTGAACATTTAATTTTTGCTCATTAATTAGTGCTAAGTTATGCTTAAGATTTTTCGTAGAGATATTGTTATGATTCAGGTATAAGTATCAATTTGATCCCTTTACTTATAAGTTAATTGGTTGATTTGGGAATCGAATCATCTTTTGTTTATGTTCATAAGTCACTGCCTTGCCTGTGTGTATGTGATTGCTTAACCTACTTCTTTGCTTCATATTGTATGAATTATTATTATTTGTTTGATCTTTTGTTTAGTAAATTGGACACCGAGTCATGGATTTTTTAAAATTGATAGAGACCAAAGATTTGTGTGGTGAACTTTTATTTTCTGCTCATTAATTAGTGCTAAGCTATACTTAAGATTTTTCAAAGAGATATTGTAATGATTTCAGGTATAATAGTATCAATTTGATCCCTTTAGTTATAAGTTAATTGGTTGATTCGGGAATCGAATCATCTTTTGTTTATGTTCATAACTCACTGCCTGTGTGTATGTGATTGCTTAACCTATTGCTCAAGATGTTTAGTTACCCTCCGGTTTAACTGTTTATACCAGGCTGCAAACTTCACATCAACCATTTTGAATTTCGAGCAAATACTTCACTATGAATCACAGAAATAAAAGCAGAAACATCATCCAATCAAAACCTATGTCGCTCATGGGATGGTTATGCAAGCATGATGATGTGAACATGGTCGGGGTCGCGCTGTGGCCATCTGTAAATAGCTGTTCATACACAAATAAAAACAATGGTCAGCAAATGTAAAAGCTATATCCATCTTAATGATTCATAACACGTGAATCGTGTTAAAAGGGTTGGCATATTTATTACCTCTTGATCCAGCAATTATCAAAGCACATTGAACAAAGAATATCATGTACCCAGGGTATAATCCTTGTCAAAATAGCAAATATTGACCACAATCAAATTCTAAAATAAAAAGCATTTTCGTGAACAAACGATCAAGAACCACTGGAAGATTGTCTATGAAATGAAAATTTTAGATTTGTAAAAAGTCAAAAGTAACAGTCTGTGTGGCTAGCAATTTGACAAATCCAGGCGTCTTTCCCTTTTGGACAAGTCTATCATAAACATCTGATAACATACGACTATCAGAAAACTAGAAAATGTATATTGCATATGGTGGTTCCATAATTATGCATTAACTGAGCTACATGTGATACCCAAAATCAGTGTTGTAAAACTCGGCCCGGGCAGCCGATTACCTGGTGAGTACTCAATTATCTGGTAGGTGCTGAGGCAATCCGGACCACTCGGTCACATTACTCTGTCAAAAATCAGGCTACTCGGTCCAAATTGACCAAATTACTCTGTCTACTCGCTGCAAGGTTCTTGACCGCACAAGTACTGACCAAATTACTGTGGCAAAATGGTAGATCGAGCAGGTTATGTAATGGTTTTTGGTCAGTATCGGATTCTTTACACATCACCAACATACTATGCATATAATTACTCACGGCCACGTTCGCATGCATCTCAACGAACCTATTACCTGCACAGGAAGAAAAAGAAACTATTAACAAATTGATGTGTTCATATATGATGCTTATGATTAGGGGTGTCGAAAAAGTCGACCCGAACTGAACCTGAATAAGCCTACTTGGGTCAGGTTACTCGGTCCAAAAACGTATTCTGACCCGAATTCTGATTAGGCTCGGGTTCGTGTTTATATTTTTTAGCCTTGGCTCGAATTGATCTGAATCGACTTGACCCGAATCCGACTTGACCCGATTCAAATAACACTTTTTACATTGTATTAATACTTAAATAAGCTATTTTTTAGAATTTTTTCTTATACTCGAGTTGACCCGAACCTGAATTGACCCGAACCCGAATTGGTCCGACCCGAACTCGAGTGACCCCGAGTTCTAATTAGGCTCGGTTTGGTTTTTTTAGTCTCAATCCGAATTGACCCGAACCGAATTGACCCAAAACCGACCGAGTCAACCCGAATCACACCCCTGCCTATGATAAAGAATACATTTTTAGATTTCGTATCGGGTGTTATTCGGGTCGAGTTTAATTCGAGTCAAAGATAAAAATAATATACATTAACCCAACCTTATTTTAACTCGGATTAGTCGTATTAAGGTCTACTAAAGTCTTTGTTAACCCGAATATAAATAAAATATATAAAAAACATTTTTTACTCTATTTAAATAGAAATTATATAAAAACGTAAGAAGACAAATCAAAAATTTATTTTTATATTAAAATTAGTAAACTCAAGTAAGTATTCCAAATCTATTAAGAGCACGCGGTACAGTTGAGCCGTCGTGCTCGTGTCGTGGGCAAAAAGTGATGCCACGTCACTTTTACTCCCACGACACCAAAACTCCCCACGATGGCTCAACCCCCTCCCTGGTTAACACGAGAATTCTCGTGTCGTCGTCACCCAACTTTTTTTTTTTTTCAACAATTAATTAACAAAAATTTAAATTTTCATTAATAAAAAAAAATACAATTAATAATAGAAAAAAAAAACAACACGAAATTTAAAAAAAAATTACCGAAAAAAAAACACAAATACGAAAAAAAAGGGAAAAAAAAAAAACGTTACCCAACGGCTAGTTTTTTAAATTAAAAAAAAAATAAAAAAAAAATTAAAATATCCGACGACGCGAGCCACGGTGTGGTTGGCGCCGCCGTGGCCTCGCGCCGTCGTGGCCAGCCACCCACCAGCTCACTGTACCATATGCTCTAAACAAGCTAAATTCTTGCAAATATGCAAAAAGATTAAAAAAAAAAGTCACATTATACGCCAATTTTTAACACGTTACGCCTATATACGTGCTTTAGTATGTTCGTAAAGTAAATGTCACACTTAACCCTATAGTTCGCCATGGCGCGCTATGTAGAACGATGTGCAACATTGGCACTATACAGTAACAACAAGTCTTGAGACGTGGGACGAATGAGAAGAAGCCAAGTGGCACTGGTGACATCACTTGAAAGATACAAGCCAGCTCTTGAAATACAACCCGGATCCGAATAACAACCGGAACTTACACAACTAAACAAACACCCCCCCTCACATCTTCACAAAAAATAACAACTAATCTAATTCATCATCTTATTTTCTTCTTCTTCAAAAGGTATCTTTTTTTGTATATTATTATTAGATCTGTATTCATATATCTTGCATATTAATATACTTATAAGCCCAGATCTGTTATCTATTATTGCATTTTTTTATTTTGTATGTATCAGTTTCTTATGAATCATTGGTGAATAAAACTGCGTTTTACGTATAGATGCGTGATCTAGACTAGGTACAATAACGTTATTCAGCTGATTAATGTAATAGATCTAGGAAACACGCCTTTTTATGATTTAACGAAAATCTACTCTAAATTTGAATCGCCAAACACCCTTTTAGTCTAACACGGATCGGCTAGTCTGTCTTGTTGATATTTGATTCACAGTTTCAATTATGTCGGGGATAGTTGAACTCTTAGGACATCATCAGTAAAATTCTTTTTTCTAATTATATTCTCTCAATATTAAATTTGGATATTGAGCAGGCTGTCTTTGTACGATATAAATTTTAGGCGTGGTTAAGTAAAGGTTTTGCTAAATCAGTCTTTTTAATTGACATTATAAACGTCGCTCAGAATGGTTTCGTTCGACTCTACCGTTTATCAACTTTTTTGTTGCGTGTTTCATGTGTATGTAATGCTGGGATCTAGGAGTGATGTAGATTGTAGTTGTAGGTATTATATACAGTAACAGATTAATCATAGATAACGCTATCCTTTTGATTGAAATACAGACATCCAAATGGGTTGATAATTGATAATTTCGAATTCATCATGTATCCTATTGAGTATGACATCCTTCATATGCTGATGAACTTTACTAATCGAGTAATGGGTTATTCTTTATTATTAACCACAAACCTGTTTTTTTTGTATCTCATGGCCTGAACTAAAGATTTAAAACATAGTGTTGTTACTATAGTTACGTGCATTGGTTGAGATGGGAAACATCCAATTTGTATATAAAATGTATTTCTTACAGAACTTGAACTTTTGCAAATTTTAATCTTCTGGACTTTAGGTTCAAGTGATTTTCGTTTTGTGTTTCCCATTTTGTAGTATTTGGGGTAGTGTAGGTATTATTGTGTGGCTCGTTGTTTACTTGACGAGAACAAAAACGAAGATGATCTCACACGATAATGAATGGAGAATTTACAAAAGTGTTAGATTTCATTTGTGAAGGAAGGTTAGCATAAAAAATCAAAGTGTATTGTAGTTTTCTAGACTTGAAAGAGTATAAAACACCTCTCATGTTTCACTTCTTTGATCATGATAAGGTTTGAATAGTTTAAGCTTTGATTAGTTATTAGAAAACAAACTAAATTAGCATAATACACTTGCAGCATGCAATAGTTCTTGTGAAATAAAGCTCCGTTTTGATTGATATGCAAACATCCACATATGGATTGTGCATACTCTTTAAGGAAAGTACACTTTGCTAATAGCAAAATAGCATCCGTCAACACTCTTTCCTGATCAAGAAATAGGATTTTTTTTGAACCTTTTCTGCTCCTTGTTTTATTATATTTAATTTCCTTCAGTTTAATCAGTTTAGAAACTGGTGTTGTCAATATAACAGGCATGGAATCGTGATCCGGAACATTCATTTTCTTTCTATAGCTGAACATATTTTAAAATAAGCTAGTCAATATTTGAATTGTTTGAATTTCTTGGAACTGCAGGATCAAGCAAGTATAGCAAATCATGCCTGGGCAAAAGATAGAAACAGGTCACACTGACATCATCCATGATGTCACCATGGATTATTATGGAAAGCGGGTGGCGTCTGCCTCATCTGATGGCAATATTAAGATAACTAGTGTAAGCTCACAGCCGCTTGCTACTTTGACCAGTAAAAATGGTCCTGTTTGGCAGGTTACTTGGGCTCACCCCAAGTTTGGCTCACTTCTTGCATCATGTGCATACGATGGCACCGTCATTATTTGGAAAGAAGGTAGTTTAAATGACTGGTCACACGCACATATCTTCAATGACCACAAGTCATCAGTTAACTCAATAGCATGGGCACCTCACGAGCTAGGCCTTTGCTTGGCTTGCGGGTCCTCTGATGGGAACATATCGGTTCACACTGCCAGGTCAGATGGTAGGTGGGACACAACAAGGATAGACCAAGCTCACCCTGTTGGGGTCACTTCTATCACGTGGGCCCCTTCAATGGAGCCTGGGTCTTTAATTGGTTCGGGTGAGTTTGACCCGGTTCAGAAATTAGCTTCTGGAGGTAACGATAACACTGTGAAGATCTGGAAGTTTGCTAATGGAGCCTGGAAGATGGACTCTGGTTCAGCTCTTAAAATGCATAGTGATATGGTGCGGGATGTGGCGTGGGCACCCAATTTGGGGCTTCCGAAGTCCACAATTGCAAGCGGTTCACAGGATGGTAAAGTTGTGATATGGACTGGGGAGAAAGGAGGGGAGGAATGGACGGGTAAGGTGTTAAATGACTTTAAGGCCCCTGTGTGGAGGGTCTCATGGTCGCTTACTGGAAATCTGTTGGCTGTTGCTTCTGGGGACAATAACGTCACTTTATGGAAGGAAGCTGTTGATGGAGAATGGCAACAGGTCACAACCGTTGAATAGTTTTTTGTTCTTATACAGAATTTTGAGTCATTTTTCTAATGTTACCATCTATGCAGTTGATGTTGTTTTGAATTGCAGACGTTTAATGCCATTACTTGTTTAGCAAATTTTAGAAGGAACAAAAAAAAAAGACCATATGGTCTTTGTTTAATTTTTATTGTCATGTTCATTGGTCATGATTCTTGATATATGTTATCTGCTAATTTTAAGGTACAACCTTATTTGTTTGAGATGTGTTTGTGAAAGCAAGAAATATGACTGTGTCTTAGCCTGGTCCCTGGCTGCATAATGAGTCTTAGTTGTAGGACATGCAATTTTTGTTCCGTACATGTATGCTGATATGCCACTTGAAATATGACAAGTTCATGTATGCAATTAGTCCTTGGCTGCTTAAGGTCTTGGGTAAATAAAGTAAATTGATGCTGTATTGGAGCACTAATGGTTGGATCGCTTTATATAAAGTGTTCATCAAGTTCTGATTATCATGCCTTCTAAGTTCTTAAATACGCAGAATTACAAAAATCATTAAATAACTGATTTTTCCATCTTTTTTTTTATAAGAAAGCATTAGCAGTTTTAATAAAAATTCCCAAACTCCCTAAAGCTGGATCTAGGTTTTTCTGTTTCATAACTATAGTACTGTATTTCCCAACTTTTGCGAGTATATTTTATTGAAGATGTTTATTCAGAGACTTTATCAATGCTGTGTTTCACTTTGATTTTCTAATATAAGATAATCATCATTCAATTTTGGAAAAAATATGTTTTGCTACATATATGCGAGTTTTACAGTTCATCTTATACATGACTTTTGGTTTGTTGATTTGGAAAACATTGTAGTAACTAGTAAGTAATCATAAACACTTAAACAGATTCACATAATCACATTTTAATCTTTGATTCTCTATGTTGGTATGGCCAAAGTATTGGTTCTAAGATTATACTTCAAGAAAACATAAAAGAAAGGCATTGGAGACCCACCCACATGTAATTCACAGCTACAAGTTTAGTGTGGTTCTTTTCTTTTGAATTTATCAAAGAGTTCAACCATGCTAATCTCACTTATATAATGCACAAATCAATTACGAACAACGGTCTCAAAAACTGTTCAAATGGCAGCCCGAACCCCATTTTCAGCTCCCAATATCTTCCTTTCAATGCCATACAAGCAAAATACAAATCAACGCAGAATGAATCCGTGTCTGAACCCAAAAAATGGAAACATACCTAACGGTACCAAAATTATGTCATCGATGAGCATCGGAAACCAAAATCTAGCACCCGATGCTACACCATCAGATACAATACACCAGTTTTACAAGTGCATGAATGAAAAGAACGTGAAGCAACTTGAAAACTACATATCCAATGATTGTTTCTTTGAAGACTACTCGTTCCCCAAAGCGTTCAAAGGCAAAAAGGTCATACATTTTCTTTGTTTTATCCAGTACTTATAAAAGAAACAGAATAACTAGATGTAGTAAAGCGATATTGAAACTGTTTTTCAGGAGGTTATACGCTTTCTTGATCAGATAACCTCGGGAATGGGCCAAAACATAGAGTTTCATGTTGGACATATCTATGAAGGAGATGATGATCTTGTAGCCGCTGTCAATTGGCACCTTGGTACATAAAACAAACTGAAACCTTTTTTATTTTTATTTTATTTTATGTTAGTCACGATGGTTGGAAATCTGGGTACATTGGGTAACATGTTAAAACATGTTGAACTTGAAGTCACAACCAGCAAATGAATTTTGTTTTTGTTCTATTCAAAATGGGTCGGGATGACCTTAAACACTTGCTAGCCAGAATCTATCAAATTTTGTAAATAGTTAGCGAGTCAAATACAGTTACAAACTACATATTAAAAAATCTACTTAAATGAAATCTAAAAAGAATTGAGAGTTTTATCTACTAAAAATATACTTTTATCATATATTGAACCATTTAACTCGTTTTTTGTAGTTATATTTCTTTTTTACCCGTTTGACCTGATAAAACATAACCTGAATACAGTCATAAGATAATGGATGAAAATTGCTACTTCTTAATAATGTTTTATGGGTTCACTACAGAATGGAAAAACAAGCAGGTACCGTTCACTAGAGGCTGCAGCCTTTACAGATTAACAAGAGATGGAGAAAGATTAGTGATTAGGTATTGATTTTAATCCAACACACAATACGCATAATTAAGACAAGCTTATGATCATAAGACTATAATTTACACTTACCTGCAGGAGTGCCCAAGTTTTCGTTGAGTCACCGATCAAACCAGGAGATTTGTTCATGGTACGTGCTTATTACACGTAAATGTGGCAATATATGCAGTTGCATAACAGGTCAACTTTGATTGCTTTTACCGGTTCGTCTGGGTTCTACTGAACAACAAAACAAATAGTTTTGAATTTTGTCACTCTTTTCATTTTCTTTATAGATAGGAGTCAGATACTGAAATACGATCTAAATTTTTTTACATTGTAACAATAATAGTCTGAATTGTGAATATATTTGATTTAAAAACTTGTATGCATTGAAAAGATATTTTAGGCACGGCGAAGCTAGAAAATTTCTCGACTGGGTTCATGGCTAAAGTCAAGAACATTTGTGTACATAGCGGGTTCATAACTCAAATTATGCAACAAAAATAAAATCTATACAAAAATTATGCTAAGATTACACTAAAAAAATTTCTTTTTTCAAATGGTGAGCGGTGTGTAAATTTAGCTCCACCTCTGGTTTTAGACAACTTATGAGTCATGTTTTGTGAATGCAGATTCTATTGAAGATTGTGACTTCATTATTTGATGCTTTTCCAGAGGCTACTGAATGTATGTACTTAACTAACGTTGTTATTTACTAATTGTAACCGTCTTTGTCAGTGATTATGCTAATATCGAATGATAAAATTATATTACTTTCAGGGTTCTTTCAAAGTCAAAATATGATGGCGCAAGTCTTCTTGAAGATTTACAGCATACTTCTAGTTCCGTTCATAAGCCCGATGCTGTCTTTTTATGTGAACATTGGGAATTTAATTGTCCGATTCGTGAGCATAGCACTTAAGATTTTAGAATTGTGCTCAAAATTATTTACGCCACGCGAAAACTAGAACTTCTTCCTGATTAACTACATGTTTGTGGTTATAATTATAACAGGATGTGTGTTTCACTTTGATTGTCAAACTTGTGCTTACAAAACTTTTGATTAATTTCAAATGTTGTATTCTTTAAATTTATTTGATGGATTGGTTCTTATGATTAGATGTTTTTTTCTTCCTTGGACTATACAGCTAATCCAAACGCTCGAGCTTATTAAACTATGCTTTCTTTTAATCATTTAACAATACTTGTCCGCGCTCCGCCGCGGGGTGGATATAGAAAGTGTTAACCTAAAGATAGCTTGTATAAGGTAATTAGTGAAATATACTGGAAACGCGTTAACAGATCCGAAAGTGACATAAGTTTTACAAACCGGATGCCTACCGTGCATATAGAACAGGTATTAGAGTCTAGTTTCGACATGTTCTTGTAGCACAGTTAGTGAAGGCGTTACATGCCATCAGTTTACAAAAGAGTGAATTTAACAAATTGTTTCAAAAGGTGCTGGCTACCGGCATTAGTACATACAAAAGCAGTTAACGGTCTCTTTGTTCACCATGTGCGGGTCTTAAGATTTGTTCTTTTTGGAGTCTGATTCTAGTTCAGCAAGCAAATATCTTTTCATAGGCTTCTTCTGGGCAATAGCGCCTTTGTCTTTCAAAGTTGCAGCAGATGTTTGTGCAGCTTTGGTTGGAATGGGTATCTGGGCAACAGCGCCTTTGTCTTTCAAAGTCGCAGCAGGTGTTTCTACAGCTTTGGTTGGAATGGGTATTTTTGGGGTACCTGGACAGCAAACCATAAGTAAGATATGACTAAATATATTTATGGCATTTTTCTGGTTAAAAGAAGTACAAAAAAACATCCAGCAGATTAAAGTATGTATATGTATGCATAAAAAAGGAAATAAAAATACTTTAAATGGTGTTTTAAAGAAAAAACAAATAGGAGCTGTTTGATGGGAGTGTTTATGCAGGTAGCAAGTGGTCCAAATTAATAGTAATAGTATCTATTTGAAAAGACATTGAGTTTGACAGTTTTGTCTTGACCAACATGTGGATAGTATTATTTTTGGACTAATATTTATATCTATTTTAGGTATGGGAAAGGCTGCTTAGAAGCTGTGGTATTGGAAAGTGTGTTTCCAAGTTGGTAACTAACCATGTTGGTTCTAACAGTGTGGAAGTGTGAGATAGGTGTGTTTAGTTACATGAACCAAAATGTAACTGGAATCTGCACTGTAGAAACAGTAGAGGGAAAAGTTTTTCTATTTAAGGACATGAGTGGGTTTGTTTATTTCACACAAACCATCAACCTAATTTGCACAACTAATGGAACAACCAATGAAATATCGTCGTAGATGCATCGCATTGGAATCCGAGACTGGTTCTAAGGATTTGGCCAACATGTTTATCTGCTATCTGGGCAAGGACGTGTCAGCGGACAAAGCATCAAAGCTCAAGGTGGAGGCCGCTGCTAGGAAAGTTTTTGCTGATGTTGTTGAAAGGCAGCATTTCATTCAAGAGCTGAAGACCTTTCCACGTGACCGCATGCTTGGCAGGATGATAGATTTGCTTGACAAAAACCAGTAGGAAGACAATGAATTCCTTGCAAATCTGAACACCCAGGCAACCACTATGCAGACCATGATTGATCGCAAGGAGGCTTTTGTTGAGAAGCTTACGGCTGGTGGACCATGGTGAACGAAGGTTGGCGAAGCTGTTTTTCTGCTGGTGTTTTAGATGTCAAATAAAAGGTCTATGTTGTTGTGTCTACGGTTTGTCCACCGGTGTGTATGTAAGGCTATGTGGTTGTTTCGTACTTGTTTTATCTGTTTGTTTAATATTGTCTTTGTAAGATCAGTTTCACTCCACCCTTGTCAATGTAATATATTTGGTTTTCTAGTGTTCTTTTTTATGGACTTATGGGTTCAGTGTAGATGAACATAGGTTAATAAAGTTGTCATATGACCCTATTTATGAGCAGATTACGAAGGTCGTTTCGGAAAGGAACCAAAAAACAAAATATGCAACTCGTCTATGAATGTCAGATTAGAGATTACAAGTATGGATGATGTACCTGTTTCAGTTTCTGTTTTTGTATCCATGTTTGGGACTTTGCTTGAAGGACCTTCCATTTGTGAGACTGTCTTTGAAGAACCTTTAAAAAAAAGATGAGTTAAGTGGTTGATGAATGTAAGATTATAGATTATATGTAAAGAAGGTCTACCTGTTTCTGTTTTTGTATCCATTTGTGAGACTTTGGTTGATGGACTTCCGATTTGTGAGAGTTTTGATAGGTGTGTAAACACCCATCTTTTCTACCACTTAATTACAATAATAACCGGACCAAAACGTGTATTTTATGTCTTTTATGTCGGAATTATGCGTGGTTTGTGTTTTTGTTGTGATTTAGGACGAAAAGGTGAAAAGTGGAGAAAACACGGGAATTCACGGGCATTTACGGACTTTTATTGAAGAAAAGGATGAAAGACGAAGTCAAGAAGTCAAAAGTGGATAAAGAACGGAAGTCTAAGACCAATTCTGAAGATTTATCGAAGATAAAGTCAAAAGACGGAAGTTACTTAAAGCCGAGGAACTCAAGTCTTATTTATCGAAGAATTAAAAGACGAGTCCAAAGAAATCCCGAGCCAAAAGTCATCACATTCCAAGATTAACAAAAAGATTAAGAAGGAAGGACTTGATGGTGCAATTAACAAGAAAGGAAGGAGGGAGGAAGCTTCCCCTAACCTCTCCCTAATCACCTATATAAACATCTCATATTCATTCATTTAGTTGTTGTTGACTAATCGTGACAATTAGTTCTTCCATGGTTGGTGGCTTGACAAACCATTCTTCCACTTTCATTTATGCACATTTAATTACTTGCACATTTAAATACATGTTTTGCACCTTTAATTACTTTTAATTTCAAGTAAGTGTTTCTTTTTAATTACTTGCACCTTTATTTTATCTTGTTCATCTTCTTCTACCTTTCTTTGATCTTTGATTTACACACGTTTTTATCTTGTTGATTTGTTTAAAGATTTGATTTTTATGCTTTTGATTGTTTTAAACCTTTTAATTTCATAGCTTATTTGATTTATTTTCAAGTTTATATAGTTTTTATAAAAGTTATTTTTTATATAAAAGTTGTTTTTCTTAAAGTCTATCTTTTTCGTGTCTTAAAAGTTTTTAACTTTCAGTTTTATAGCTTGTTTTTACACGGTTTTAGCTAAGATTTTCGTCTAGTGCTTATTAGGATTATAGCTTATTTACGTAGCTTATTATTGGTTATTTCCCAAGTATTCCGATTGGGGTCCAATCGGAAAGGGGTTTTACATTCAGATTGGTTCAATCTGAAAAGGGATTCATTATTCCGATTGGAGGGTGTTTTGGTATTCCGATCAGAGCAGGTAAGTGAGTATTCCGATTGGTGTGCAAGTGACAACATTCCGATTGGATCTTCACTCCTCATTCCGATTGAGGTGCATGTTTGGTATTCCGATTGGAAATAGTGACAGGATTCCGATCAAAGGACCCAAGCATCATTCCGACCAGCATCCAGCCATATTCCGATCAGAGGTTGGTCTACATTCCGATTGGGGTTTTCTGGATATTCCGATTGGAGGTAAGTGACAGTATTCCGATTGGTCTCCATCTCCATATTCCGATCAGGTGTAAAAGACATTCCGATAGGTTTGGTTTTGATATTCCGATCGGTGTGATCGGAATATATTCCGATTGGGGTGATTTTCCATACTTTTTTCTTGTTTAATTTTTAGCTTACGTTTTTAATACTTGTTCATTTTTAATTCTTATCACGCTTTTATTTTTAGTCATTTTAATTAATTTACTTTCCGTCACGTTTTTAAATATCGCACACTTTCTTTTAATTAGATTTAGATTTTTAATACTTGCCCTTTACTTTAACGACATTTACTTTTACGTTTTGCACATTTAAATTTAAAAACAACCAAAATTATTTGTTTCCACCAAAATATAACTGAGTCACATAGAAAACCTAGATCAATTCGAAGAGACATACTAGAACGAACTTTAATAATTTTAACCTGAGTAAATCTCAGTTATTAAATGGCGCCGCTGCCGGCTCTTTTCGTAAAGATCAACAGTTTTTTGTGAGAGACACGTTGCTTTTTGGGATCCGTTCACTTGTGAACGTTATTTTTCTTGCATAAAAAATTTTAAAAAAAAAAATCATAAAAAATTAAAAATTGATAAAAAACCATAAAAATTAAAAATTTCAAAAATCCAAAAAGATTTTATCTTTCTTGTGTATATATATTGTCTTTGTTTTTGGTTTTGTTTTCTTTTGCATTTTCAGGTGTATGCGTACTAGATCTTCTAATTATCAAGAGCCCGAGCCTCAAGAAGATTTAAGTATGGCAGGTGTTAACAACAACAACATTCCACCGCACCTCAATAATAATAATAATAACAACAATGCTCTTCCACAGCCCGATCTTCGGACCATGGAGGAACTTTGTCAACCAACCATGTTTGGACGAGGAGGACCGATTGCGCCATGCAAATCAACGCTCCTGAGTTTTCGTTGAAGCACCACATGATTCAGCAAGTACAAACAAACCCATTTAGAGGATTGCCTGATGATGATGCCAACAAACACCTCGACAAGTTCATTACTATCACTCAGAGCATGAAGTTGGCTGGTGCCACAATGGATGAGCTTCGCCTACAACTCTTTCCACACACTCTATTACATCATGCCGAGAAATGGTTTGATCGTCTCCCGAAGAATTCTATTCACACTTGGGATGATATGACTCAACGCTTTTTGTCGCGCTACTTTCCACCATCCATGGTCACAAGCCTTCGCAATCAGATCAGCGGTTTCATGCAAGATCCCGATGAATCTCTTTTCGATGCCTGGGAGAGATATAATGTCTTGATCGACCGTTGTCCAAACCACAACATGCTTCCGGTCACCTTGATCGATACTTTCTACAACGGATTGACTTTTCGAGATCGTGATACGATTAATGCAGCCGCCGGTGGCACATTCATGAAAAGGAGACCCGAGGAGTGTAGAGAGTTAATTGAGAACATGACTACTCACCACAAGAACTGGGATTCCTCTGCATCTTCTAGGAACAACCCGAGAGAAAACGTTTCCTCAACCTCAGCAAACCCTGAGATGACCGAACTCACCCGCATGATGACTGAAATGAGCAAAAGTATTACGCTTCTCGCTTCAAATCAACAACAACAACAAGTTAAAGCGGTTGCTACTCTTTGTGAAACATGTGGCGGTCCTCACTCATACACCGATTGTCCTTCGACACAAGGCAATCCGGAAAATGTGTATGCAGCTTACGGTAATTATTCACCGGAAAATTACCAAGCTAGACAACAAGGGGATAGAAATCTGCTGAGCTACCGTTCCAACAACTACCTTTCACCCGGTTTTTCTCCTCAAAACCAAAACCCCGCCAACAACTACACTAGAAGCAACCAAATCCCACCAAGAGCTTCTAATCCTTATCACCCACCCGCCCAACAAACCCCACCCAGTAATCCGGATGTTGAGGCCATCATGAGAACCCAAGGTGAGCAAATCAAGAATCTGCAGAGCCAAATTATCAATCTTAAAGGGGATATCACAAAGCAAGGAAATGTGATAAGATCCGAGCTTCGAAATGATATTCAATCCTCCTTCAGCAATCAAACCAATGATTTGAAGAATATGCTTGCTAGTTTCTTACCCCCTGCTCAACCTTCTTCTTCAAGTTCTCTACCTTCAAACACCGTCACCAATCCGCGAGCCAATGTGAGTGCTATTACTACTCGTAGTGGAGTCATCATTGTAGGACCACCAATCCCACCCCCATCATCTACACCTCCTCCACCACCATGTATCCCTACTCCTCCTACACCTAGTATTAGTGCACCATTACCGTCTCCGCCTCGACGTGATGAAGTTCCCACCAATGATCCTTCAACATCTCAACCGTTACCTACACCTGCACCTTCACCACCCAAACCCAATATCCCTTATCCTTCTCGCTTGGGCAAGAACAAAATGCTAAACAAAGAGGACGCTCAAGTGACTAGCTATATCAAGATGATTTCTCAAATGAATTTCAACATTAGCTTTCTTGAAGCACTTGTCCACATGCCCAAATTTGTTAAAGCATTTAAGGAATTGCTTAACAAGAAGGAGAAGCTGATTGAACTCGCCAACACACGCTTAAATGAAAACTGCTCTGCAGTTATTCTTAAAGAACTTCCGGAAAAACTTGGAGATCCCGGTCGTTTTGTGTTGCCTTGCGTGTTCAACAAAACTGAAGAATTTACTGCCCTTGCTGATCTCGGGGCTAGTATTAATTTGATGCCTTTGAGTGTTTGGAAAACACTATCATTGCCCGACCTCACTCCAACAAAGATGACTCTTGAACTTGCAAATCGCACTCTCGCTTACCCTGTTGGTATAGCCGAAGACGTGTTCATTAAAGTTGGCACATTTACTTTCCCGGTTGATTTTGTCGTAGTTGATTATGAAATAGACCCTCGTATTCCTTTAATACTTGGTCGGCAATTCTTGAGAACCGGACGTGCTTTAGTAGATGTGGCCGAAGGTGAGTTAATCTTACGAGTCGGGGATGATGCAAAAGTTTTCAAAATGGGGAAGCTTACTAGTTTAACTTTTGGAGGCCGAGAATCAGTGAATATGATTAATGTGCTAGATGACTTTACCGTCTACGAAAATCCTCTATTCGACTCTTGCATCGATAATCCACTTTTTCATGATGATGTGGATGATTCTCTCCCTACTTTAGACGCTTCTCCCATTTATGATTCGTCACCGGTCTTCGATGCTTATGATGATGATGATTCTAGCTCAGACTCGGATGATTTTGATTGTACTTCTGAGTATCCCGAGCTGCCCACTTTCGATGATTTTGATGAGGCTGATACTCTATCGAGCGATTCTTCACATGATGAAGATCCTCCATCATCACTCGATCCTACTTTGGACGATTATTCATTTGAGGAAGATTTCTCTGAATTTCTCAACACATACTTCCCTCATGAGAGTGATGCTCCTCCTTTTGACTTTGAAGATTATCGCCTTGATCCTACTTTGGATTTGAAGAGCATTTTGTCTAAGGAGAAGAAACCGGTTGACACCGAAATCCGTTGCACGTATGATTTAACACCTCTTTGTCCCCCTTCTGAGGACGAGGTTGTGCTTCTTTGCGGATCTTCTTCACACTCGGCTGGGCCGGAGTGCTATTTTCCCCTGAAGGAAAAGGTGTTCGATCCCGGTATTGAAGTCTTTAAGCCATCTCAGTATCCACCTGATGAAATAAAAGGAAAAATCTTTGGACCCATTGAAGACATGCTTGCACCGCTTCATACTTGCTTCCACCGTGCTCCATCGCTGCTTAAGGGAACCTTGCCATTTCTCTTTTGGCTTGCCTTGTTCGCCTTAAGCTCTTGCTTATTGATGGATGAAAACTATGTCTTTGATCCTGGTGGAGTTGTTTCATGCTACTTCTGTTGATGATCAAGGTCGAGTCAGGCTCACGACTCGGTTAACAAAAACCAAGCGCTTCTTGGGAGGCAACCCATGCATCTATCTTTCCGCTTTCTATATCATAAGTGTAGGGGGGACCCTTTGGATTGCTATTTCCTCTCCTCACTTCTGAATCAGGGATTCGAGCTTCAATGATCCACTCTTGATGATTCTTGGCGACCCGTGATTCCGTGTTCTACTTCTTCCCGGTTCTATCCTAAACTCTTTTCGATTCACTATTTTATATTTTCTCAATATTAAAATAGGAATCTCTTTAGTGGTCTTTTCCTTAGCAAGATTTAAACAACGTGCACAATGTCCTAAGTGTAGGGGAGTTTACTCCCACATGCTTAAACATTGAGGACAATGTTTATCTTAAGTGTAGGGGGGACTTCTATCGAAGTTAAGTGGTCTTTTCCTTGTATTTGTCCTCATTTTAACCGGAAAATCAATTTTTCGACATTTTTCAAAATTTTTGATCTATTCTGGCCTATTAGTTTTTCCCTTTGTATAGTTATTTTCTTTCCTCATTAGAATAAATGTTTAATAAGTGGTTTTAATTTTCAAACGTTGTGAATCTTTTGACTCAATCCGAGTTTACTCTAGCTAGTATCCTTAACATGTTTAAGTCAAGTTTTGCTAGGCTTTTATATAGGGAGCTATAAAACGCGAAAGTCTTAACTCTCACGGGTTAAGAACAAGAACTTTTCGCAAGTTCCTATAATTGATCCTAGAGAGTCGTTTATCAAGGGAACTTTAAAATGCGATTTCTAAGCTTGAAAAAGTCCAAGAATTTGCAAGATCCTATAGGCGACTTGAAAACCCAAAACTTTGATTTAATAGGCTAAGTATCCACGAGTCTCATTACTTGAGATTTTAAACTGTGGAGAACGAGAGATGATAGAGCCAATTATAAGTTCGGTATTCTTTCATGAATTTATGTGAGTTAATTATGAGCCTATTCTCCCATCGCTTGCTAATAAATTTATCTGCTAATAAATAAGGTTGTACGATTTGAAAAGTTACTTAGCTTCTAGCCCCAGATCGTTTAAAAGTTGCTCGGTAATGACGAGAGTTCATAGCCAAGGCATAACTTATGAAGCGGGGCGCGAAGATTGGCGAGTCCGAAAAGGCCCTAACAAGGCATGAGGGCTATTTTTTGTTGCTAAAGATCCAAAAGTGATGTGAAGAATCATTTATCAAAAATCAATATGAAGGATCGAGACACACGACGAAAAGCAAAAACTCCCAAAAAGTCATGGAGAAGTGTATCCGAAAAGACCCTAACAAGGTATGAGGATAAATAGATCCAAGTCAATAAAGGAGGCGGATCGTTGTATATCAAAATCCAAAATAAAGATTGGAGAAAAATGAAGAAGTCGTGGTCCATATATGAAGAATCTCTCAAAAATCCCAAGTGAAGAAATTCCAATTATGAAGAGAAGACCATTATTTCATGAACGTCTCTCAAGATTTGAAGTATAAAGTCGCTGCCAAATATCGGCCCGAGAAAGGTCTCAAATCGCGAACCAAGTTATGCCAAGATATGAACTTTCTGATATCCCGAGAAGCAGTTTTAAAAGATTTGGTCCTTTAGCTAACTATTGATTAAATCGTGCACTTTATTTTCAGACTAAATAACCATCGAAATAAGTCAAACAATGCATCTTCATGATCATTCAAGACAAATAATAAAATATAAGAGATACACCTAGGAATAAGGGAGTCTAAGTAAATAATTGGCCCACATGAGTTCGTGTTAGTCTACTAACTTATAATAACAATGATCTCGTTTTTAAGCTTGGTTTGGAGAAAGTGAAAAGTTGAGGATGATGATTATTCATGACATTTTCAAAACCCAAGGTATGCTTTTAATTTCTTTGCTTTGCATTTTTATAATTTTCTATCTCTTTAATAAAGGCCAATGTGGATTGATCATGATGAAGAGTGTAAACATGCTTTGTAACTAATGCATTGCATGAGGACATTGCAATGGTCAAGTGTAGGGGATTTGATAGGTGTGTAAACACCCATCTTTTCTACCACTTAATTACAATAATAACCGGACCAAAACGTGTATTTTATGTCTTTTATGTCGGAATTATGCGTGGTTTGTGTTTTTGTTGTGATTTAGGACGAAAAGGTGAAAAGTGGAGAAAACACGGGAATTCACGGGCATTTACGGACTTTTATTGAAGAAAAGGATGAAAGACGAAGTCAAGAAGTCAAAAGTGGATAAAGAACGGAAGTCTAAGACCAATTCTGAAGATTTATCGAAGATAAAGTCAAAAGACGGAAGTTACTTAAAGCCGAGGAACTCAAGTCTTATTTATCGAAGAATTAAAAGACGAGTCCAAAGAAATCCCGAGCCAAAAGTCATCACATTCCAAGATTAACAAAAAGATTAAGAAGGAAGGACTTGATGGTGCAATTAACAAGAAAGGAAGGAGGGAGGAAGCTTCCCCTAACCTCTCCCTAATCACCTATATAAACATCTCATATTCATTCATTTAGTTGTTGTTGACTAATCGTGACAATTAGTTCTTCCATGGTTGGTGGCTTGACAAACCATTCTTCCACTTTCATTTATGCACATTTAATTACTTGCACATTTAAATACATGTTTTGCACCTTTAATTACTTTTAATTTCAAGTAAGTGTTTCTTTTTAATTACTTGCACCTTTATTTTATCTTGTTCATCTTCTTCTACCTTTCTTTGATCTTTGATTTACACACGTTTTTATCTTGTTGATTTGTTTAAAGATTTGATTTTTATGCTTTTGATTGTTTTAAACCTTTTAATTTCATAGCTTATTTGATTTATTTTCAAGTTTATATAGTTTTTATAAAAGTTATTTTTTATATAAAAGTTGTTTTTCTTAAAGTCTATCTTTTTCGTGTCTTAAAAGTTTTTAACTTTCAGTTTTATAGCTTGTTTTTACACGGTTTTAGCTAAGATTTTCGTCTAGTGCTTATTAGGATTATAGCTTATTTACGTAGCTTATTATTGGTTATTTCCCAAGTATTCCGATTGGGGTCCAATCGGAAAGGGGTTTTACATTCAGATTGGTTCAATCTGAAAAGGGATTCATTATTCCGATTGGAGGGTGTTTTGGTATTCCGATCAGAGCAGGTAAGTGAGTATTCCGATTGGTGTGCAAGTGACAACATTCCGATTGGATCTTCACTCCTCATTCCGATTGAGGTGCATGTTTGGTATTCCGATTGGAAATAGTGACAGGATTCCGATCAAAGGACCCAAGCATCATTCCGACCAGCATCCAGCCATATTCCGATCAGAGGTTGGTCTACATTCCGATTGGGGTTTTCTGGATATTCCGATTGGAGGTAAGTGACAGTATTCCGATTGGTCTCCATCTCCATATTCCGATCAGGTGTAAAAGACATTCCGATAGGTTTGGTTTTGATATTCCGATCGGTGTGATCGGAATATATTCCGATTGGGGTGATTTTCCATACTTTTTTCTTGTTTAATTTTTAGCTTACGTTTTTAATACTTGTTCATTTTTAATTCTTATCACGCTTTTATTTTTAGTCATTTTAATTAATTTACTTTCCGTCACGTTTTTAAATATCGCACACTTTCTTTTAATTAGATTTAGATTTTTAATACTTGCCCTTTACTTTAACGACATTTACTTTTACGTTTTGCACATTTAAATTTAAAAACAACCAAAATTATTTGTTTCCACCAAAATAAAACTGAGTCACATAGAAAACCTAGATCAATTCGAAGAGACATACTAGAACGAACTTTAATAATTTTAACCTGAGTAAATCTCAGTTATTAAGTTTGTTTGATGGACCTTCTTGTTTAATGTCCCTAATTGCTAGCGGTGTTGGGTCTGGGGTTGCAACTGCTAGTGGGGTTGGGTATGGAGTTGTTGGTGGGGAAGTCTTAGCAGGCTCGATGAGCTTTTGCATGCTTAGTAATGAATCGACTGAAAATTCACCATACCCCGTGCGTGACCCAGTAGTGTAGCGAATCAGAAATGTGTGGGTCTTGCCTTCAATAGCGCGTATCTCAGCAGGTGACTGCCTTTCGTCTGATGTCCTGTATTTGCGCGCCATCTCTGAACAGGGGTAGGTTGTAATATGGTCTCCAACTGGGCTAAAGAAAGTGAAGGTTGCCGTTGCTGTCGCATCACGAACCCTTGCCTTGAAATTGTACCTGCATCGTGCGGTTGGGGTGCTATTAAGTGTCTGAATGAGCAATTGAAACATAATTTGAGCGACATGAACATATGCTAACTTGAAATCGGGTGCCTCCAGCTCCCCATCGTCTTCGCATTCGTAAACCCCGTCATAATCATTTGGCTTCTTGCCGCAGATAGCACACGAAATGTAGTGCCACGTCCTGTTTTCCATGATTCTTTCTATGGTAGCTTCACAACTGAATTGCACTCCCTAGAAAAAACACGTGTTAGGAAATAATGGAGGGCGTCATGGGTAAGTAATGTTTAGGCCTACCTTGTATGTTACTGGGTTATGTTCGAGCAATGCTGCCAATGTCTGGACGTTTTTATGTTTATCTAGGGTGGCCTCATTGAACAGATGCTTTGTAATCTGTAGAGGTGACTGTTTTTTGAACATGTCTTCAAACCTGCATGTTATGGTTGTTAAAAAAGCGTCATTTACTGACATGTAAAATAAGAGCATAAAACGGAAAACGGTATAAGGTATGGAATGACATACGATGCCTGTGCAACGTCTTTTTCTGTTGTTGATGGATTCACGTAGTAGTGGGTGGGCGGCATTGCAGATAGCTGGTAGCCTGCGGTAAAAGACGGTTACTAATTTTGCTATAGTCAGGTCGTTATTAAGATCGGTTGGGGAGGGCGACTTACCTCTGTATTTTCCAACTCTGCAGGATGAGACAACAATCATGATTGGTTGTGGTAGTTGGAGTATGGCGTCCTTCTCAAACTGCCTAGCCATGGAGTCCCACAACGTCAACTGAATAACATGGCCTCTGTAGAAAGGAGACTGTTAGACGTTGTTGTTAGTAAATATGTTGTACATGTTTCTTTAGATATGAGACTTACTCCAGGTTTTGGATGTCAATCCTTCTGGTAACAGACTTTCCGGTAGCTAGTTCTTCGGCAGTTGGTAGATCGCCTATTCTTGTGATACATCCGTAATAATCTTGTTAGTGCAAACATTACGATGTTTTGTCGATATAATCTCTTTGTGTTTTGCTGATGACAAACGTATAATTCGCAGTACATTATGTAAAATGTTAAGGTACTCGTAATCACCCAAGAATACATTTGTATACTTCTCTCGACACCTCCAAGATCGCATTCGACATGAATCACTCAAGGTATGTACAAACATGTCATTAACCTAACTAAGTGATCAATGATTAATATTTTCTTAAAACTCACATTTAATTAAATGTGACAAAAGATTTTAATAAACTTTATTTTTAAGAAAATGTTTTATTAAAAAGAAAAATGGAAACTTGAATTTGGAATATTCCAAAGAATATTCCCTAAGGTATATTCCAAAGAATATTCTTTAATTTGAATTTGGCATATTCCATATGCCAAAGGAATATCCTTTGAGGGTATAAAATACCCCAGATGGCATATCCCCACTAAAGGACAAATTTGCACGGACTCCAACGGGAGGTTCCTTAAAGGAACCCGCGGTTCCTTATTGATAAGGAATCGCGGGTAGAGATAAGGAACCGCGGGTGTTTTTGACCGTTGCAATGTTGTCCTATAAATAGTGGATCATTTCCAGATTTTCTTTTAACCCTTTTTGCACAGTTTCTTCAAAAAAATCGTTAAACCCTTGATTAGTTAGTTTAGATTAATCTTGTTTAAGATGTGATTCTCTCCTTCAATCTCCACATCCTCTTAAGTGCAAAGAGAAGATCACTCACACATTTGTGATGTGATTAAAGATGAACTCTTGATGAAGATCATCATGTTCATCATTTTTATTTGTGTCTTGTGTAGATCCAATGTATATGTGTATATGTCACACCCCACCATGGCGAAATATGGGGCACGACGTATGGATATCATCACAACAATAACGTGTCTATAGAGTTAACTAAATGATATAAGAAATGTCATAAAAATGGTGACACAAATGTCATGACAATATCTCAACAGTGCAGGAGTCTAAGTAAGTAGGTAACAGTCCTACCTCTTACCCAAGACAAACAAATAACACAAACAAAACAAACATATAGGTGCCAACATGTATCACTTATCAAAAAAAACATAAAGGTAAACTTAGAAGGAACGGGGATCTCCTTCTATATGCAATCCTAAGGCATCCAAGTCTAGCCACTTCTATCCTCAAGCTTAAACACATTCACACCTGAAAGAGACACTAAAACACGTCAACATAAAGTTGGTGAGAGTCATAGGTTTAGACTCCAACGCTAAATCAGTTACAAGCTGTGAATAACAACCATCAACACAATAACATATGGACAAAGTGTTACAAGTATGCATTAACAACTAACATTCAAGATAAATCAATCATCACATTTCCAAGGCATCACGCCTTACCAACAACCACAATTACCAAGGCATCACGCCTTACCAACAACCATGGTACCATAGGCGCCCATACACCTATGTACCTATCCCAAGGCCACTACCTTGTCATTTTCCATTGGTCCCATAGACGATCACGCTATGTACCTATCCCAAGACCCCTACCTTGTTAAACCACAATAACTGAGACGGCACGTGTCCCCCGATCCAAATCATACACAATCAAGAATCACATAGCAGTTAATCATATAATGTACACACAAGTCATCTCAAACCTTAAAAACATTCAAAGCATCAATTTATAAATAACTCAACACCGTGTCTCTTCCATCCCATCTGGAAGTCAAAATCAAAAGTAAACATGGGACTATGAAACTCACCTGATTGCTTCTTCACAAGTCCTCGCACTAGCAACAAGCTAACAAACCAAAAACACTCAATCAATACCCGAACCAATCACCAAGATGGCTCATCAACCTATGATGGACATATAGCCTATTCCCATATAATTACCTCATTGATAAGTTCTAATCACCCCATTACCCTTCCTTAACAAGTCCCTAACTTGGTTAAGTTTAATAGCTATCCCGTTCATAATTTTACACAAAACAGTCCCAGTTTTAGGTCTCAAAACTTTAAGTCAAATGTCCACTTAAATATACCCATGATTTCTGTAAAAGAAATATTTACACTTTTATACATGTTAGTTAAAACCTCCCACTTGCCATAACCTTAAAGCTACTGTTAAGGCCCTGATATATGTGTATATATTGCTACCTATCCAGAATTCACTGATTTTAAACGTATGAAAAGTTCATTACCATTAGAGGGTCTTACCCTAAACCAAAATCTTAGCCCAAGTGCAGATACTCACCAAAACATATAAAACATCTCTCATGTTCGTGAGAAGATCCCAATGCAACCATAAGTACCCCAAACAACCCAAAACTTAAAAAGAAAACAGGCTGAATTCAAAACTGTTTTGACCTCCGACTGTTGTAACCTGTTTTTGACCCACTTCCCGACCTCCAATTTAGTTCTAGTTTCTTGCATTGGAAATTCACTTCAATTACCTTTTCAGGGCTAGTTTGATCGCATCTTGAATGTTCCTAGAACTTCAGATATGATCAAAACAATTGTCTTAAAATTCTGCCCAGTTTTTAAAAACGGGTTTAACAAAATCAACCTCATTAATTAACCCTAATCCCTCTAATTACAAGCCCTAATTTATTTAATCATTAAAATATGATTAATATACTGTTTTTTAATTAAACCCTAATCTAATCCATCATATGATCATAGAAACATTAAAAACATTTAATATGAAAAGGGTTAAGAAGGTTTTACCTTTGAATTAATAGAAGATGAAGAAAACCTAATTTTGGAAGAACCCTAATTGGCTTCCATTGATAAATTTCGGCTAGGAGATGTTATGGAGTTTAAAAACCTGATTATTATGGTTATGAGTTGGGTTTGGTTAAGTCCTAAAGGCCCCCTAATCCCATTACAAGTCCATTGGGCCTGTTTTGGGCTTTTCCCTTCTTTCTTTCTTCTTTGGTGCGTCTAAACCGATCCAAACACCCCTAAATTCGTTTTTTTATTATTTAAAATTATGTTATTAATATTACTTTAATTTTCCTTAATTTATTTCAGCTCTTAAAGCTTCCAAAACCACAAAACCGTAAAACTAGTCAAATTTACGCGTTTTACCGTAAAAGACGTAAAATATACACTTTAAAAAAAATCTCAAATTTTGCAATAAAATTTATAACTAAGTCCTAAATGACTTAAAACCATCCCGAAAAATATTCATATGACTAATTACCTCATCCGCGACCTCTAAATGCTAAACCGTAAATCATAAAAATACGATTTTCTATAATACATATACGTATACTTAGAACCACCAAATAACACCATCTCACTTCATAGTCACTACCATGTGAACTCATGAACATGAAATCATCACACATCGTTTCATTCACAAGGTACCCCGTACCGGAAACGATATCCAAACCACAATCTATACACACCAATAAGCACATAAACACGTAAAGACACGCAACTAGCACAAAATAAAACTAACTGACGAACCTCAAAACCAGGGTTGTCACATCACTCCCTCCTAATAGAAATCTCGTCCCAAGATTTACTCCTTAAGATCAAACACACAGACAACAAATCACACGAGGATGCTTGTTCTAAAAGAACTCCTCTCATTTCTCCTACTTGCTCTATTTATGGTTCTACCTCACAGTAATAGGCACACCTACTAAATTTCAGGAAATTTTCGTAAAACTTACATGCCCTACGAACAATCATAAATACCTCTAAGGTATTGTATCCCCTTCCAACACTCTCTATGGCGCGTTACTTGTGCTAGTAACCCACAAATCTCTGTTCATCTCCTTGGTACTCCTAAGAGACCTCATGACCACATTAGTTCGTCTACGAACTTCCTTCCTCCCCACTAAGGATATTCCGACCGTTCTGTTAATGCAATAATGACTAAAAACGTTACTTGCATTTTTCGGTCTCGCTTGGTTTTGATTACGACAATATGTAAAAACAAGCATTTACGAAAACAACGAAAAACGAATTCTTGAGTTCAAGCATTTTTCATTTTACCCATTTTCACTTAAGGTATGGATAAACAAGTACTAACCTTAATCAAGTGATCAAGTGATTTAATCTTTTCTTAAAACTCACTTTTTATTAAATGTGACAAGTTTTTATTAAACTTTATTTTTAAGAAAATGTTTTATTAAATTAATTATTTGAAATTTGAAAATGGCATATTCTTATTCTGTTAAGAATATCCTTTCAGGATATTTTTTATACCCAGATAAGACCTCCACCACTAAAGGACAAAAAGGAGCGGAGTCTAGTCCGGCGGTACCTTAGCGCCTAGGCGGTACCTTATCGATAAGGTACCGCGGGCTGTGATAAGGTACCGCGGGCAGATATAGCCGTTGGCTCCTTTATCCTTTAAATAGTGGACCATTATCAGCTTTTCACCTCACCTCTTTTGCACATTTATTTCCAAATTCAAACCCCTTCTTTAATCACTCAAATCTTTGATCATTTGTTTGATTATTACTTGTTTAAGAAGTGAATCTTGTTCCTCCATCCCTTCCTCTCCAAGTGCAAAGAGAAGAACACTATCCTAGTGAAGTGTTGAGTCCACCACCAAAGATCCATTGAAGATCAAATTTTATATACTTGTAGTTGTGTTATAGTTGTGAAGATCCAAGTAGTTGTGTCTATTTGGAAGTTGTGTATGTACTAAGTATAGTTGTGTAGATTGGTCCTAGCTACAATTAGGGCTCGACTTTTAGCTTAGAGTCGGAAATTGGTTAAGCGACGTGTACGGTTTTCTCCACCATAAGGAGCTTGTTGTGTAGTGAACTCTCGAGTAAGGAGTACTCGAGGAGTGGAGTAGGAACGAGGAGTGAGCTTCGTTGCTGAACCACTATAAATCCTTGGTGTTCGGTTTGATCTTTCTTTACCCTTAACTCTTTACATTCTTTATTCTTTTTGCATATACATGTGTTAGTATTAGATTAGCTACACTATCATTCTTTATTCTTTGTGGATATATTTTTGTTAGTATTAGTTTAGCTACACTATCATTGTTCATATTGTGCATAAGAAGATTTCACATATTCCCTCAAGCCTAAGTTTTTGAAAAAGGATTTTTGGAAACCATATTTTAACAAGTAAATATAAGAAACTATTCAACCCCCCCCCCCCCCCTTCTAGTTTCTACAATTGGTATCAGAGCGGGTTGCTCAAGAATTTTTAAAGTATATTGTATTTTAAAACTTGAATCGATCTATGGATTCCAACAAGTACCTAGAAGGGAATCTATGCAAAGACCACCACTTTTTGAAACCGATAGTTTTATTTATTGGAAAAATAGATTTGATACTTATGTGAAATCAAAAGATTTAGATCTTTGGCATGTTATTACCAATGGTGATTTTTTACCCTTTCAATTTAATGAAGTTTCTAAAACAAAAGAATTAGTCACTTTTGACAAAGCTAATGATGATACTAAAAAAAAACTTTCAAAAAATAATGAGGCTAAAATGGTGATTTATAATGCTTTGCCTAAGAAAGAGTATGAAAGAATTTTTATGTGTGAAACCGCTAAAGATATTTGGAACACTCTTTTAGTAACCCACCAAGGTAATAGCCAAGTCAAAGAAAGTAAAATCGATCTTCTTGTCCAACAATATGAACAATTTGTCATCTTAGAAGATGAAACTATTGATAGTGCATTTGCTAGATTTAACACCATTATTACTAGTCTAAAAGCACTTGATGAAGGTTTTTCTAGCAAGAACAATGTTAGGAAGTTTCTAAGGGCCTTACATTTAAAGTGGAGAGCAAAAGTCACGGCTATTGAAGAGTCGAAAGATCTCTCAACTTTATCACTCGATGAACTCATAGGAAACTTGAAGGTTCATGATATGATAATTTTGAAGGACTCGGAATTAGTAAAAACCAAGAGTGAAAGGAAATCTCTTGCACTTAAAGCCAAGAAGGCACAAAGTGACCATGATAGTTCCTCGGAAAGTGATGACGAGGAGTATGCATTGGCGGTGAGAGATTTCAAGAAGTTCTTCAAGAGACGAGGTCAACACGTTAGGCAACCAAACTATGACAAGAAACCATTGTCAAAGAATCGGTTTGTCAAGAACGAAAAAGGTGATAGGAATTGCTTTAGATGTGGTGATCCAAATCACTTCATTGGT
This sequence comes from Glebionis coronaria, assembly GCA_025667525.1. Taxonomy (NCBI): domain Eukaryota; kingdom Viridiplantae; phylum Streptophyta; class Magnoliopsida; order Asterales; family Asteraceae; genus Glebionis; species Glebionis coronaria. The sequence continues at coordinate 191,173,779 of CM046877.1, read as the reverse complement.
GATTGTCCAAAGCCCGCTCGTGATAAGAACCACACGGCATTCGTTAGTGGCGCTTGGAGCGATAGCGGTGAAGATGATGATGACAACCCCAAAGAGGAGAAATGTCTTATGGCTCACACTTCTAAAGTGGTACATTCCGAAACCGAATACTATAGCAATGATAGTTCCACTTTAGATGATATTGAATTTGAAGGCAAATATGATAGCTTACACAAACTTAGTCTTAAATTCATGGAAAAGAATAAAACCTTAAAATCAACCAAAACTAAGCTTGAAAATGAGATCAATGAACTTAGGGAGAAATTGGCTAAACTTGAGAAAAACAAAGAGGTTGATTTAGGTTGCTTAAGTTGTGAGAAACTTAGATTAGAGAATGATGATCTCAAGAGCACCTCCATTAAATTGGAAAAGTTCATGAAAGGTACTAGTGCTCTTGATGATTTGTTAAACAAACAAGTTCATTCTAAGGAAAAACTTGGTCTAGGTTTTAACTCAAATGAAGCCTCAACTAGTGAACCAAAACAAGTCAGGTTTTCACAGAAAACACCTTCTGGACGCGGTTCCACATTGTATGGCGCGGTTCCTTATCACTATGGAACCACGGCCATAGATATGGTACCGCGGTCAGAAGTTGAGTTTTGTGAAAATTCTGAACTTTCTGAGAAATCTAAGTTAAATGAAAAACCAAAGCATCTTACTGTTAATAAGGTTAAATTACCCATACTTGACGACAATGCCATTGGTAAGTTCTATAAGCCGTTAAGTAAACCTCTCATGGGAAATAGAAATTTATCTAGACTATCTTCTACTCCACCTAGAGTTCGGAATGAGTCTAAGCCTAGAAGTAGAACAACAACGCCTACAAGAGATAATCAAAACAACTCACGACCTAGAAGTAAAACTCCAACACCTAGAAGGAATAATAATAACTCTAAACCTAGATCAAACACACCTAGGAGAAGTAATGAACAACAAAATGGTTACATGAATTACTACCCTCCTCCATTTTGTTCTCCATGGGGAATCCCCTCCCCATTCATGCATCCCAACCAAATGCAAGGGATGTTTGGAACTAACAATTTTGGACCCATGAGATATTGGGGACCAAATGTTTGATCTTGTGTGTTGCTACCTAGATATGCTTGGGAATTGATTTGGAGCCCGATGAGTGGATTAAGGATAGTGGATGTTCTAAACACATGACGGGTAATCGAAGTTTGTTCTCGCACTACAAAGCATATGATGGAGGTAACGTCACATTCGCTAGTAGTCTACGTGGTAATATCATTGGCAAAGGTACGGTTTCTCTTGACTCCATGACCATTGAAAATGTTGAGCACGTAGATAACTTAGGTTTTAACCTTTTAAGTATAGGTCAAATTTGTGATAATAAGTGTAAGGTCATCTTTTCGGAACATGACAGTGAAATCGTAAAAGATGGAAAAGTCATTGGAAAAGGTGTTAGAAAGCATGGGCTTTATGTCATGAAGGTTAATAAGAAGTCAAAAGACAACATATGTCTTGCGACTATAGATGATAGTTCTACTCTTTGGCATAGGAGATTAGGTCACGCTAATATGCGTTTAATTCAATCTTTAGTCTCTAAGGAGTTGGTAAGACACCTCCCCAAGATTAAGTTTGATAGTCACTTTTGTGATGCTTGCAAAGTTGGAAAGCAAGTTCACTCAAGTCACAAAGCCAAGAATTTGGTTTCGACCTCTCGGTGCTTAGAGCTCCTACATATGGATCTCTTTGGAACTTCCGCCATACGGAGTTATGGAGGTAACCTTTATACCCTAGTTATAGTTGATGACTATTCTAGATTCACTTGGACTAGATTTTTGGCATCTAAGAATGAAGCTTTCGATCACTTCGAAATCTTTAGTCGAAGAATTCAAAATCAACTAGGATGTTCAATTGTCTCTATTAGGACGGATCATGGTAGGGAATTTGATAATGAAGTGCAATTTGGTGCCTTTTGTGAAGCTCATGGTATTACCCATAACTTCTCGGCTCCTCGCACTCCACAATCAAATGGGGTAGTTGAAAGGAAGAATAGGACTCTCCAAGAGATGAGTAGGACGATGTTAAACGAGCAATCTTTGCCTCAAAAGTTTTGGTGCAATGCCATGGATACATCGACTTATATTCTCAACCGAATTCTTATTCGACCTTTGTCACACCCCACCATGGCGGAATATGGGGCACGACGTATGGATATCATCACAACAATAGCGTGTCTATAGAGATAACTAAATGATATAAGAAATGTCATAAAATGGTGACACAAATGTCATGACAATATCTCAACAATGCAGGAGTCTAGGTAAGTAGGTAACAGTCCTACCTCTTACCCAAGACAAACAAATAACACGAACAAACAAACATATAGGTGCCAACAGTATCACTTATTCAATGAACAAATAAAACTAAGAAGGAAACGGGGATTATCCTTCTGTATGCATTCCTAAGCTTCTCCAATCCTAGCCATTTATGTTCTCATGCTTAACCATAGTATCACCTGAAAGAGGCACTAAAACACGTCAACATAAAGTTGGTGAGAGTCATAGGTTTAGACTCTAACGCTAAAACAGTTATAAGTTGTGAATAACAATCATCAACAAAAGAACATATGGACAATGTGTTACAAATATGCATTAACAACTATCAATCAAGATTAATCATACCAAACCAATCCAAGGCTCCTGCCTTGCCAAACAAAATCATGGTACCATAGATGATCACACTATGTACCTATCCCAAGGCCACTACCTTGGCAAACCACAAGGCCACTACCTTGTCAAACCACAAGGCCACTACCTTGTCAAACCACAAGGCCACTACCTTGTCAAACCACAAGGCCACTACCTTGTCAAACCATTGATCCCATAGCACCCATACACCAACGTACCTTTCCAATCCAGATCATACACAATCAAGAATCACATAGCAGTTAATCACATAAATGTACACACAAGTCCATTACCAACACCAAACATTCACAGCATAAATTTTATAAATACATAACACAGTGTCTCTTCCATCCCATCTGGAAGTCAAAATCAATAATAAACATGGGACTATGAAACTCACCTGATTGCTTCTTCACAAGTCCTCGCACTAGCAACTAGCTTTGATTTATGAAAACCCAAAAAAAATATGAAGAACCCTAATTTTTGTGAAACCCACGAATTTAATTTGTCTCCAGGGGATAGATAATGAATTTTGGTTGTGTACAAAACAATATATAGGGTATGGGTGAATCCTAGTCCAACCCAAAGCCCACTTTCCTTTTTTTTCCCTTTTTTTCCTTTTTTTCTCTTCTAAACCGACCCAAACACCCCTAATTTCGTTTTTTTATTTATTTTTTTTTCTTTTTATTGTTAATTAATACCTTATTAATATTACCTTAATTTACCTTAATTTATTTCAGCTCCTAAAGCCTCCAAAACCTCAAAACCGTAAAACTAGTAAGTTTTTACGCGATTACCGTAAAAGACGTAAAATATACACTTTTAAAAAAAATCTCAAATTTTGAAATAAACTTTATAACTAAGTCCTAAATGACTTAAAACCATCCCGAAAAATATTCATATGGATAATTACCTCACCCGAGACCTCTAAATGCTAAACCGTAAATCCTAAAAAATACCCTATTACGATAATACTTATACGTATACGTAACCACCAAAATATCACCATTTCATTTCATAGTCACTAATTGTGATCTCATGAACATGAATTAACCGTTCCTCGATTTACTTATGAGTACTCTATACTCATAAACGATAATCACACCAACCTCGTTCACATAAAATAAACACGTAAGCACAAAAATCAAGTAGTCACACATAAAATAACCTAAAAGTAAGACCAAGTGACGAACCTCAAAACCACGGTTGTCACATCACTCCCTCCTAATAGAAATCTCGTCCCGAGATTTACTCCTTAGGATCAACACACAGACAACAAATCACACGAGGATACTTGTTCTAAATGAACTCCCCTCATTTCCACGTGAACTTCGGTTCAAGTTTCAAGATACCACATGTACAAACCAAAAATAATTAAACCCATTGCCAAACTCTTGACCTCACAGTCAATAAATCTCGCAAATGACTCTTCGATAAAACAAAGACTCTTATTAGCACAAAACCCGAATAACCGGACATGCAAATATGCATCCTCAAACAACATTTACCAATCCCAATACATGAAATGTATCATGTATACAACTCATTTCCCCCAGGTAATTCTATGCTCATAAGCTAATGGTCCGATCTTTCCAAAGATCTTATATGGACCTACAAAACTCTACGTCAACTCTTCTATTTTACCAAAACATACCACCCGTTACTATGGGTGAAACTTCATACATAACTCTGTCACTAACTCTAGTGGTTTCCTCCTTTATTACCTACATCCTCATTAATAGGGAACATGCCCCTCTCACCGGTGACTTTCTCCTTGTAGGAGACTTCTTGCTGATGTAACGCGTTCTCCAACTATCTCCAAACCTCACGCCAATGCTCTAGGCGTCTTTCTCAATTACCCCTATAATATACTCATACCAACCATTAGTCTATCAACGGTATACTACGCTTGCTTTCCATCGTTTCTTCCCTTGCCATAATCCTTCATAAGGCATTCCATACATATTAGGCTAACTTTTACACAAAACTTCCTATCCCATCGCATCTGTACGCAATCCTTACAATTTCTCAACTATGTGACTTCTCATCCCTCTTGAAATATGTGATGAATTAGGCAGTCTATCGACTATCACCCTACTCTCATCGTACTTATTCCTCCACCCAATTATGCATCCCTTTCACCAACTTCGTCCTTAAATCGCCCTTTCTAAGCTACTCCTATCTATGTAGGAAGTATAGTCTACGTCCCTTTTCTCCATATGATTATCCAAGCCACGCAACATACGTGTTGACGTGTTCTCTGCTTTAGACAACTCAACTCGTGCAACCTACATCCTTCATCCAAACCACCCTAATACGTCATCCATATAGTTCAAGTTCGTCTCAGCTTCACTTCATTCTTCTTATTCCATGTCTCATCAACCATGCTTGCCTTTCCCAGATGGTACTTGGTCTTGCAATTTTCTTTCATCAATTAACTCCACCCATCACCTTTGCCAAATGTTCAATCAAGATGATTGAATATGTGTTGGAGACTTTATGATCCGTATAGATCATTCTCCACGTCTCGTACACCAAATGCCTCTAGCATTCTAGGCAGATATAACAGTCTAGCTCCACTAACTAAGTCTATCCAGTTCTTCCAAATCTTCAGTTCCTGCAACGTATAAGCGATCGCCTTTCTTTGTCGTCCTCGTACGCGTCCAAATCCCTGCTCCACGTATTGGCATGCTTCGCGAATTCATCCAGTCCTTCTGATAATGCCAAGATCTGCTCATCATCCAATCCACCTCTTCAGCCTCCAAAATGCTTCCTCGTCCTTCTTCACTTCGCCCCTTGCTGGTTCCACGATATGCCATCATCTCTGACTACTAGTCCTGGCCAACTAAATCCTAAAACTCACACTTGAAAATCTCACGTTTCATTCCCTTTACTAACAACTCCAAAACCAACAAATAATTCGCCTCATCCTCCTTCTAAGATTTGAGTAGATCAAGATGTCGTCGATGCTCCCGATGACAACTCGTTTATATACGTTCATGCACACTCGGTTCATTGACTCCATGAAAACCGCTAGTGCTTTGGCGAAGCCAAATGCATAACCGTAAACCCAAAGCGTTCATACAACATCCTTAGCAATTTCAACTATGTCCTCCTCACACCCTCTCTTAGCGACAATACGAATAAATTCCTTGCAATTTCTAACAGCTCTTGTTCTTAATTCACTCCATCAACGATTTGCCTTGGAAGACACTAACTACAACCCCTCTCACTTCTCCTACTTGCTCTATTCATGGTTCTACCTCAACGCTCCTAAACCATACAAAACCAAAACTACATCCTGAATACACCAGATACGATCGACGAATTAAACCCACGGATAACTAACGACATTTCACGTGCACCAATTAAAACAAATCAAAAACCACGAGACTCCAAAGAAAACTCAAACCCAAAACATGTATCAATTCCAAATGACCCATGACAACGAAAAATAATCCAAGAAACACCCAATGGCAACCAAAACATATTACGCCCAGCGACATATTATTTAAACCGTGCAAAAGATCGACTTTCCAAAGGAATATATATATTCTGTCACACCCCACCATGGCTATACATTCTGAATATTTAAAAAGTACGTTCCGAGTACATAATTTTAGGCTTTTGAATCACCCAAAAAGCTTTAAAAACGAACAAGTTATGACCAAAACAATTTTATGCTAGTTGTTTTAAAAACTAAAGAATAGACTTAGTGATCAATGCAATCCTTTTCAATGAAAGATATAATTGTATGTGAAATATTCATAAACTCCTTTTAACCTTGTATTAATAACTATAAATGACATGAATCGGTTAAATCCAATTATATAAACTATGTAAGTAGAAAGAAATTTTACTTCGCTTTATTTTAAAGAAAGTCTTTTAGAATTTGAAATAAATAAGTGTTGATAAAAAAACTTATGTTACATCTTGTTTCAAACATGACTCCAACACCTTACCCTTATTTTACCGAATACAACCAACTATCTAACTCTATAGTAGATTTCCAAGTCCCCCCTTTTTCCATATACCAACCAAAAGAAATGTAAGAATCAACCCAAAAGATTTCATTATCCCAAAAGAAATCTCCATTTATTTCAACGGACTTAAAACCCAGAACAACATTTTAAAACGTACACGTGAAATATGAACTCAAAGAATACGCTACAAGACACAGTTCAAAAAATTCAAAACGTTGTTGAAACTCCATCAACTCCAGCACCATAAAACACGAAAAAACACAAGGTACATTCAAGTTATAATAACTAGTGAACGACCATATACCATAACTTAACACATAGTAGTATATATACATCCGCATATATATACCTATTAAATCACCCAAAACATACTCGTTACCATACATGTCGGATCAACCAATCACGTCATACACTCGTTTTTTCCACACGACTAATCACCATCTCACTGTGCCACAACAAGGCATAATGCCCACCTCCAAAACCAAACCATATCATGTGACCCCACAATCACACACCACAACTATAACCCAAAACATAAAACACAAAAAGAACAATAGCCATATCATAGGCAGCCATTACATAAATCCATATATAATACGTATACCCAAATTCTACATCTCATCATATACAAGCATGTACTAACCCTCTTTCATGCAACCATACTTGAGAACCCATTGAAGTTGTGGTACTTGTATAACTATGTTGGCCACCATACTTATACAATTACCCTTTCCCCAATGCACTCCCTCCTATGATGACACTTATAAGAATCAATACAACATATAACACATAAATCTATCTACTCACATAAGCTCATAACCACATAACCAATAAGGTCCAAAACTCCATCTATAAAATAACATAATAAAACTCTTGGAATACAGAAATCCATAGTCTAGCTAAAACAGCCTAGACTAAATCCAAAACGAAAACATAATCAGTTATAAGTCATGTCGCCCATAAGAGTGGAAATAGCATAAGCTCCTTCATATTCACCTACTCCTAATAACTCGAACCACCACATGATTCTTAGGGAACATGACTTAAACATCAAAAGAAAATAATACCCCTCAGGTACATAAAATAACCCAACAAAAGATAGAAACTACTATGTACCAAATTATGTACTATAATGTACATTATAAGTAAAATACGACAATGACTAGCGTGGACGATTATGGTTAAACCCGCACTACTCACAACTCGAAAAGAAAATAAAATGTGGATAAGTATGAATTTACTATGGTTCAATTCATACCAGTCAAAACATCACAATAAATAACATTCAAACACATCAATTATAATAAAATGCACACATACTCCTATGACGCCTATATGCAGGGACCCTTAAGCTATAGACTAGGCTACGCGACTAGGCAACCTAATTCTCTATAACCATTGTCTCTGATACCATTCTGTCACACCCCACCATGGCGGAATATGGGGCACGACGTATGGATATCATCACAACAATAGCGTGTCTATAGAGATAACTAAATGATATAAGAAATGTCATAAAATGGTGACACAAATGTCATGACAATATCTCAACAATGCAGGAGTCTAGGTAAGTAGGTAACAGTCCTACCTCTTATTGTTACCTACCTCTTACCCAAGACAAACAAATAACACGAACAAACAAACATATAGGTGCCAACAGTATCACTTATTCAATGAACAAATAAAACTAAGAAGGAAACGGGGATTATCCTTCTGTATGCATTCCTAAGCTTCTCCAATCCTAGCCACTTATGTTCTCATGCTTAACCATAGTATCACCTGAAAGAGGCACTAAAACATGTCAACATAAAGTTGGTGAGAGTCATAGGTTTATACTCTAACGCTAAAACAGTTATAAGTTGTGAATAACAATCATCAACAAAAGAACATATGGACAATGTGTTACAAATATGCATTAACAACTATCAATCAAGATTAATCATACCAAACCAATCCAAGGCTCCTACCTTGCCAAACAACATCATGGTACCATAGATGATCACACTATGTACCTATCCCAAGGCCACTACCTTGGCAAACCACAAGGCCACTACCTTGTCAAACCACAAGGCCACTACCTTGTCAAACCACAAGGCCACTACCTTGTCAAACCACAAGGCCACTACCTTGTCAAACCATTGATCCCATAGCACCCATACACCAACGTACCTTTCCAATCCAGATCATACACAATCAAGAATCACATAGCAGTTAATCACATAAATGTACACACAAGTCCATTACCAACACCAAACATTCACAGCATAAATTTTATAAATACATAACACAGTGTCTCTTCCATCCCATCTGGAAGTCAAAATCAATAATAAACATGGGACTATGAAACTCACCTGATTGCTTCTTCACAAGTCCTCGCACTAGCAACAAGCTTCGATTTATGAAAACCCCAAAAAAAATATGAAGAACCCTAATTTTTGTGAAACCCACGAATTTAATTTGTCTCCAGGGGATAGATAATGAATTTTGGTTGTGTACAAAACAATATATAGGGTATGGGTGAATCCTAGTCCAACCCAAAGCCCACTTTCCTTTTTTTCCCTTTTTTCCTTTTTTTCTCTTCTAAACCGACCCAAACACCCCTAATTTCGTTTTTTTATTTTTTATTTCTTTTTATTGTTAATTAATACCTTATTAATATTACCTTAATTTACCTTAATTTATTTCAGCTCCTAAAGCCTCCAAAACCTCAAAACCGTAAAACTAGTAAGTTTTTACGCGATTACCGTAAAAGACGTAAAATATACACTTTTAAAAAAAATCTCAAATTTTGAAATAAACTTTATAACTAAGTCCTAAATGACTTAAAACCATCCCGAAAAATATTCATATGGATAATTACCTCACCCGAGACCTCTAAATGCTAAACCGTAAATCCTAAAAAATACCCTATTACGATAATACTTATACGTATACGTAACCACCAAAATATCACCATTTCATTTCATAGTCACTAATTGTGATCTCATGAACATGAATTAACCGTTCCTCGATTTACTTATGAGTACTCTATACTCATAAACGATAATCACACCAACCTCGTTCACATAAAATAAACACGTAAGCACAAAAATCAAGTAGTCACACATAAAATAACCTAAAAGTAAGACCAAGTGACGAACCTCAAAACCACGGTTGTCACAACCTTTCCTAGGAAAGACCCCCTATGAGATTCTTAAAGGTAAGAAACCCTCATTAGAATACTTTAGGGTGTTTGGAAGCAAGTGCTTTATCCTCAACACCAAAGACTATCTTACCAAGTTTGACCCAAAGTCTTACGAAGGTATCCTTTTAGGTTATTCCCAAACTAGTAAGGCCTACATAGTCCTAAATAGAACCTCAGGGGTTATTGAAGAATCACTTAACGTAACCTTTGATGAAACCCCTCCTTTACCCAAGACACCACCATTGGTTGATGATGACTTGGATGAATTAGAAGTAGTTAAAGCCAAAGAGGTTAGAAAAATAGGAGTTGAAGACCTTAGTGTTGAAAAGGAAGTAAACATTAAGGAGTCTAGGGATCATACTCTCAATAATGTCATTGGTGACTTAAATCAAAGGACCCTAAGATCTCAAGTCCAAAACTAAAGCAACTTCTTTTGTTTTGTCTCCTTGATTGAACCAAAGAATGTTAAAGAAGCTTTGACGGATGAGAGTTGGGTCATTGCGATGCAAGAAGAATTGAATCAATTCGTTGCCAATGATGTTTGGGAACTTGTTCCTCCACCTAGAAGTTCTACCATTATAGGAACCAAATGGGTATTTAGGAATAAGCTAGATGAGAATGGTGTTGTGTCTCGTAACAAGGCTAGACTTGTAGCTCAAGGCTATAATCAACAAGAAGGGATTGATTATGACGAGACATATGCACCGGTAGCTAGATTAGAATCTATTAGAATCCTTTTAGCCTATGCTTGTGCCTTAGATATTAAGCTTCAAAAAATGGATGTAAAGAGTGCATTTCTTAATGGTTTGATCAATGAGGAGGTATATGTGGCTCAACCTCCCGGCTTCATTGATTTTGAGAAACTGGACCACGTTTACAAGCTTAAGAAAGCACTTTATGGACTCAAACAAGCACCCAAAGCTTGGTATGATAGACTTAAAGCGTTTCTTGTTAAACATGAGTATACCATGGGAATGGTAGACAATACACTCTTTACAAAGAAGAAAGGTTCTCGCCTCATAATCGTACAAATATATGTTGATGACATTATATTTGGCTCAACTTGTCAAGAATTGTGTGATGAATTTGCCAAAATCATGCATGATGAGTTTGAAATGAGTATGATGGGAGAACTTAACTTCTTTTTAGGACTCCAAATTAAACAAATGGACGATGGTATTTTCTTTAGTCAATCTAAGTACGCTAAAGAAATGCTAAAGAAATTTGGATTAGAAGAATCTAGACCAATGAAGACCCCTATGGCCTCGGATACTAAACTCACTGTAGATGATGATTGTGAGTCGGTAGACAACACCAAATATAGAGGTATGATTGGTAGTTTGTTGTACCTAACGGCAAGTCGACCGGATATCATGTTTAGTGTTTGCCTTTGTGCTCGCTTCCAAGAGGCTCCCAAAACCTCTCACCTTGAAGCGGTTAAGCGTATCTTCCGATACATTAAAGGCACTATACATTTAGGATTATGGTATCCTAAAGGGACCGGCGTAGAAACCATTGTCTACGCGGACTCGGATCATGCGGGAGACTATGTGGACCGAAAAAGCACTAGTGGAGTTTGTACCTTCATGGGTTGTTGTTTAACTTCTTGGTTCTCTAAGAAACAAACCGCTCTTGCGATATCCACCACGGAAGCCGAGTATGCGAGTGCCGGAAAAGCATGCCAACAAGCTCTATGGATGAAGCAAGCGCTTGTTGATTACGGGATTTCTCTTGATGATGTTCCCATCATGTGCGATAATAAAGGCGCTATAGACCTAAGCAAGAATCCCGTGCAACATTCGCGAACCAAACACATAGAAATTAGACACCATTTCCTTAGGGATAATGTTCAAAAGGGGAACATTACTATTGAAAAGGTGCCCTCCGAAGACAACTTAGCCGATATCTTCACTAAGCCACTTAAGAGGGAACCTTTTAATTACTTGCGTCTAGGTCTAGGATTAATGGAACATCTTCCTTAAATTGTTTTCTTCTTGTGTGTTTTCTATTACCATTTTGAGTCCTTGAGTCTTTTAAAATCCTTTTGAAAAATCTTCTCCTCTCCTTTTCAAAACTCTCAAAGTCTCTTTCGAAAATGGTTGAGAAATTCGTTTGACATTGTTAATTCAATCTAAAAACGATTTTTCATAGATTCTCGCTATTAATGTAGAGCTTACATAACTCATATGTATGATTCTCTAAAACATAGCAAGAACAAGATTGAATCATGGAGGATTATTGTGTCATGACTTAAAGTCTTGTCTTACACACCTCCTACATTGATTTTTTAATCCATGTATTTTGGTCAAATCTCTATTTGGTAAGTTTGCATATGTTTTCTTTGTCTATCTTTGCTTTTAAGCACATCCCTATGATAAGTTAGACTAGAAAAATAAGATTTGCTGAAAAATCTTTCTCCAAACACCAAACCCTGCTTCTGCAGGCGGTTCCATATGTGAACCGCGGTACCTTATTGATAAGGTACCACCACCATAGATAAGGAACCACCTACAGTGGCCTTCCTTTTTCGGGTTTTTGTCTGAAACTCCAGATTTGCTCCAATTTTTTTTTGAGAATCTTTGTTTCAAACCCTTTGACCACCCCAAAAATACCCCAAGCCTTCCCTATTTAAACCATAAGCATTTTGCATTGCTTCACATCCAAAATGTCTTATTCTCCCAATGAAAGCCTTGAATCTCCTCCATTTTCTCCAATTGCTTTCAATCCAAACCCACCCAAGAACACTCTTAATCACATTTCTCCTACCAAGAATGTTGATTGTGGAACTTCATTTCTTCCACCACCTCCCTTTAGTGTTCTTCCTCCTTCTCATGATAATGTCATGCACCATGGAACATATTGTCATTGTTGTCAATATCAACATCTTGCTATGGCACACATCTATGAGGAGTTGAACTACATCAAGAGTCTCTTAATCAAGCCTCCTCTTCACTTTGATTATGAGATCTCCAACAAGCCACCACCACCACCCTCCGCTATCACCTTGTCTTTCATATAAGCATTGATTGCTTATCCTCAAGACACCTAATTCAAGCAAATCTTAGAACTCTAGAATAACTAGGATTAGATTTATGCTTTTGGCTTGTGTCTTTTTTTTCTCATACTTCTTTGTATGATGTTTCTTTAGTAACCTATCTTGGATATTTGTCCTTGTGTTTTCTTCTCTTTTAATTTTCTTTATGTGACCTATTGCTATATATTGTTGGTTGTTTCTTTTGTTCAAGTAACCCTTCTATGTAGCTTGTCACCATATCTCGATTCCCCGGTGCCCCAAGCTAGGGGGAGTAAGCACCAAGGGGGAGTCTTTGCAAAGTCCGTTTCTTTAACACCGACTTACGCAACCTTTTTGCTTCGACAAAGGGGGAGAAATGAATAAACTCGTCTTCGAAAATCTTGTTTTTGTGTGATTGAGTTTATGTATTGTCAGAATCAAAAAGGGGGAGATTGTTAATGCAATAATGACTAAAAACGTTACTTGCATTTTTCGGTCTCGCTTGGTTTTGATTACGACAATATATAAAAACAAGCATTTACGAAAACAACGAAAAACGAATTCTTAAGTTCAAGTATTTTTCATTTTACCCATTTTCACTTAAGGTATGGATAAACAAGTACTAACCTTAATCAAGTGATCAAGTGATTTAATCTTTTCTTAGAACTCACTTTTTATTAAATGTGACAAGTTTTTATTAAACTTTATTTTTAAGAAAATGTTTTATTAAATTAATTATTTGAAATTTGAAAATGACATATTCTTATTCTGTTAAGAATATCCTTTCAGGATATTTTTTATACCCAGATAAGACCTCCACCACTAAAGGACAAAAAGGAGCAGAGTCTAGTCCGGCGGTACCTTAACGCCTAGGCGGTACCTTATCGATAAGGTACTGCGGGCTGTGATAAGGTATCGCGGGCAGATATAGCCGTTGGCTCCTTTATCCTTTAAATAGTGGACCATTCTCAGCTTTTCACCTCACCTCTTTTGCACATTTATTTCCAGATTCAAACCCCTTCTTTAATCACTGAAATCTTTGATCATTTTTTTGATTGTTACTTGTTTAAGAAGTGAATCTTGTTCCTCCATCCCTTCCTCTCCAAGTGCAAAGAGAAGAACACTATCCTAGTAAAGTGTTGAGTCCACCACCAAAGATCCATTGAAGATCAAATTTTATATACTTGTAGTTGTGTTATAGTTGTGAAGATCCAAGTAGTTGTGTCTATTTGGAAGTTGTGTATGTACTAAGTATAGTTGTGTAGATTGGTCCTAGCTACAATTAGGGCTCGACTTTTAGCTTAGAGTCGGAAATTGGTTAAGCGACATGTACGGTTTTCTCCACCATAAGGAGCTTGTTGTGTAGTGAACTCTCGAGTAAGGAGTACTCGAGGAGTGGAGTAGGAACGAGGAGTGAGCTTCGTTGCCGAACCACTATAAATCCTTGGTGTTCGGTTTGATCTTTCTTTACCCTTAACTCTTTACATTCTTTATTCTTTTTGCATATACATGTGTTAGTATTAGATTAGCTACACTATCATTCTTTATTCTTTGTGGATATATTTTTGTTAGTATTAGTTTAGCTACACTATCATTGTTCATATTGTGCATAAGAAGATTTCACATATTTCCTCAAGCCTAAGTTTTTGAAAAAAGATTTTTGGAAACCATATTTTAACAAGTAAATATAAGAAACTATTCAACCCCCCCCTTCTAGTTTCTACACGTTCTCTCATGGTCACCTACTTAAGCATGTAGGCGCGACCAAGTCTTTCATATGACTACCTCAACGCTCTGAAACAATATGAAACCAAAACTACATCCTGAATCCACCAGATACGATCAACGAATCAAACCCACGGATAACTAACGACATTTCACGTGCACCAATTAAAACAAATCAAAAGCCACGAGACTCAAAAGAAAACTCAACCCAGAACATGTATCAATTCAAAATGACCCATGACAACGAAAAATAATCCGAGAAACACCCAATGGCAACCAAAACATATTACGCCCCGCAACATATTATTTAAACCGCGCAAAAGACCGACCTTTCCAAAAGAATATACTCTTATTTATTATTATTATTATTATTATTTTTACCTCCCCACATCTATGTGACTCAAACCATCTACAAACAACCTTCTAGGCGATCTCAAAACTCAACTCAAAGATTAGGTATCCCGTGCATCCCAAATCATAAAAATAAAACTACTATTAAAAACTCAACCTTGAACCCGACACTTGTACAACAGTCCCGACCAGTCCACTGACCTCCCATGGCTATACATTCTGAATATTTGAAAAGTACGTTCCGAGTACATAATTTTTTTGCTTTTGAATCACTCAAAAAGCTCTAAAAACGAACAAGTTATGACCAAAACAGTTTTATATTAATGAAAGATAAAATTGTATGTGAAATCTTCCTAAACTCAATTTAACCTGGTATTAATAATTATAAATGACGTGAATCGGGTAAACCCGATTATATAAACTATGTCAGTGGAAAGAAATTTTACTCCGCTTTATTTTAAGAAAGTCTTTTAGAATTTAAAATAAATAAGTGTTGATTAAAAAGAAATCTTATGTTACATCTTGTTTCAAACACGACCCCAACACCTTACCCTTATTTTACCGAATACGGCCAACTATCTAACCCTATACTAGATTTCCAAGTCCCCTTTTTCCATATACCAACCAAAAGAAATGTAAGACTCAACACAAAAGATTTCATTATCTCAAAAGAAATCCCAGGTTATTTCAATAGACTTAAAACCAAGAACACCATTTTAAAACGTACACGTGAAATACGAAACTCAAAGAATACGCTACAAGACACAGTTTAAAAGATTCAAAACGTCGTTGAAACTCCACCAAACTCCAGCACCATAAAACACGAACAAACACAAGGTACGTTCAAATTATAATAACTAGTGAACGACCATATACCATAACTTAACACATAGTAGTATATATACATCCGCATATGTATACCTATTGAATCCCCCAAACATACTCGTTATCATACACGTAAGTCAATCAATCGCTTTATACACTCGTTTTTCCATACGAGTAATCACCATCTCACCGTGCCACAACAAGGCATAAAGCCCACCTCCAAAACCAAACCATATCGTGTGACCCCATAATCACACAACACAACTATAACCCAAAACATATAACACAAAAAGAATGATAGCCATATCATAGGCAGCCATTACATAAACCCATATATTATACGTATACCCAAATTCTCCATCTCATCATATACAAGCATGTACTAACCCTCTTTCATGCAATCATACTTGAGAACCCATTGAAGTTGTGGTACTTGTATAACTATGTTGGCCACCATACTTATACAATTACCCTTCCTCCAATGCACTCCCTCCTATGATGACACTTATAAGAATCAATACAACATATAACACATAAATCCATATACTCACATAAGCTCATAACCACATAAACAATAAAGTCCAAAACTCCATCTATTAAAATAACATAGTAATACTCTTTGAATACGTAAATCCATAGTCTAGCTAAAACATCATAGACTAAATCCAAAACGAAAACATAATCAGTTATAAGTCATGTCGCCCGTAAGAGTGGAAACAGCTTAAAACCCTTCCTATCCACCTACTCCTAGTAACTCGAACCATCACACGATTCTTAGGGAACATGACTTAAACATCAAAAGAAAAAATATTGTACCTCAGGTACATAAAATAACCCAACAAAAGATAGAACTACCATGTACCAAATTATGTACTATAATGTACAATTTAAGCAAAATACGACAATGACTAGTGTGGATGATTATGGTTCAACCCGCACTAGTCACAACCCAAAAAGAAAATAACATGTGGCTAAGTATGAACTTACTATGGTTCAATTCATACTAGTCAAAACATCACAATAAATAACATTCAAACACATCAATTATAATAAAATGCACACATACTCCTATGACGCCTATATGCAGGGACCCTTAAGCTATAGACTAGGCTACGCGACTAGGCAACCTAATTCTCTATAACCATTGGCTCTAATACCATTCTGTCACACCCCACCATGGCGGAATATGGGGCACGACGTATGGATATCATCACAACAATAGCGTTTCTATAGAGTTAACTAAATGATATAAGAAATGTCATAAAAATTGTGACACAAATGTCATGACAATATCTCAACAATGCAGGAGTCTAAGTAAGTAGGTAACAGTCCTACCTCTTACCCAAGACAAAAAAATAACACAAACAAAACAAACATATAGGTGCCAACATGTATCACTTATCAAAAAAACATAAAGGTAAACTAAGAAGGAACATGGATCTCCTTCTATATGCAATCCTAAGGCATCCAAGTCTAGCCACTTCTATCCTCAAGCTTAAACACATTCACACCTGAAAGAGACACTAAAACACGTCAACATAAAGTTGGTGAGAGTCATAGGTTTAGACTCCAATGCTAAATCAGTTACAAGCTGTGAATAACAACCATCAACACAATAACATATGGACAAAGTGTTACAAGTATGCATTAACAACTAGCATTCAAGATAAATCAATCATCATATTTCCAAGGCATCACGCCTTACCAACAACCACAATTACCAAGGCATCACGCCTTACCAACAACCATGGTACCATAGGCGCCCATACACCTATGTACCTATCCCAAGGCCACTACCTTGTCATTTTCCATTGGTCCCATAGACGATCACGCTATGTACCTATCCCAAGGCCCCTACCTTGTTAAACCACAATATCTGAGACGGCACGTGTCCCCCGATCAAAATCATACACAATCAAGAATCACATAGCAGTTAATCATATAATGTACACACAAGTCCATCTCAAACCTTAAAAACATTCACAGCATCAATTTATAAATAACTCAACACCGTGTCTCTTCCATCCCATCTGGAAGTCAAAATCAAAAATAAACATGGGACTATGAAACTCACGTGATTGCTTCTTCACAAGTCCTCGCACTAGCAACAAGCTAACAAACCAAAAACACACAATCAATACCCGAACCAATCACCAAGATGGCTCATCAACCTATGATGGACATCTAGCCTATTCCCATATAATTACCTCATTGTTAAGTTCTAATCACCCCATTACCCTTCCTTAACAAGTCCCTAACTTGGTTAAGTTTAATAGCTATCCCGTTTATAATTTTACACAAAACAGTCCCAGTTTTAGGTCTCAAAACTTTAAGTCAAACGTCCACTTAAATATACCCATGGTTTCTGTAAAAGGAATATTCACACTTTTATACATGTTAGTTAAAACCTCCCAATTGCCCTAACCTTAAAGCTACTGTTAAGGCCCCGATATATGTGTATATATTGCTACCTATCCAGAATTCACTGATTTTAAACGTATGAAAAGTTCATTACCATTAGAGGGTCTTACCCTAAACCAAAATCTTAGCCCAAGTGCAGATACTCACTAAAACATATAAACCATCTCTCATGTTCGTGAGAAGATCCCAATGCAACCCTAAGTACCCCAAATAACCCAAAACCTAAAAAGAAAACAGGCTGAATTCAAAACTGTTTTGACCTCCGACTGTTGTAACCTGTTTTTGACCCACTTCCAGACCTCCAATTTAGTTCTAGTTTCTTGCATTGGAAAGCCACTTCAAATACCTTTGATCGCATCTTGAATGTTCCTAGAACTACAGATATGATCAAAACAATTGACTCAAAATTCTGCACAGTTTTTAAAAACGGGTTTAACAAAATCAACCTCATTAATTAACCCTAATCCCTCTAATTACAAGCCCTAATTTATTTAATCATTAAAATATGATTAATATACTGTTTTTAATTAAACCCTAATCTAATCCATCATATGATAATAGAAACATTAAAAACATTTAATATGAAAAGGGTTAAGAAGGTTTTACATTTGAATTAATAGAAGATGAAGAAAACCTAATTTTTGAAGAACCCTAATTGGCCTCCATTGATGAATTTCGGCTAGGAGATGTTATGGAGGTTAAAAACCTGATTATTATGGTTATGAGTTGGGTTTGGTTAAGTCCTAAAGGCCCCCTAATCCCATTACAAGTCCATTGGGCCTGTTTTGGGTTTTTCCCTTCTTTCTTTCTTCTTTGGTGCGTCTAAACCGATCCAAACACCCCTAAATTCGTTTTTTTTATTATTTAATATTATGTTATTAATATTACTTTAATTTTCCTTAATTTGTTTCAGCTCCTAAAGCTTCCAAAACCACAAAACCGTAAAACTAGTCAAATTTACGCGTTTTACCGTAAAAGACGTAAAATATACACTTTAAAAAACATCTCAAATTTTGCAATAAACTTTATAACTAAGTCCTAAATGACTTAAAACCATCCTGAAAAATATTCATATGACTAATTACCTCATCCGCGACCTCTAAATGCTAAACCGTAAATCGTAAAAATACGATTTTCTATAATACATATACGTATACTTAGAACCACCAAATAACACCATCTCACTTCATAGTCACTACCATGTGAACTCATGAACATGAAATCATCACACATCGTTTCATTCACAAGGTACCCCGTACCGGAAACGATATCCAAACCACAATCTATACACACCAATAAGCACATAAACACGTACAGACACGCAACTAGCACAAAATAAAACTAACTGGCGAACCTCAAAACCAGGGTTGTCACAATATACTTGGATCAATCTTGTGTAGATCCAATGTATATGGGTATACTTGGATCAATATTGTGTAGATCCATTGTATTTGTGAATACTTGGATTAGTTGTGTTAATCCATTGTATTTGTGAATACTTGGATTAAGTCTTGTGTAAATCCATTATATATGTGTATACTTGGATTTATGTTGTGTAGATCCAAGTTACATGTGTACACTTGGATATGTGTTTTATTGAGTTGTAATAGGTAAGAGTTGTGAGTTCTCACTAAACTATAAAGTGATGTGGTTGTGTCTTGTGAGTTCTCACTAAACTATAAAGTGATGTAGTTGTGTCTAGTGAAGTTCTCACTTAGCTTCAAAGTGAAGAGTCGTGAAGATTGGTTCTAGCTTTCGATTAGAACTCGACATCTAGCCTTGTGTCGTAAAATGGTGAAGTAGGCAACGATATGAAGATTGGTTATACCTTTCGATTAGAACTCGCCATCTATCCTTGTGTCGTTAAATGGTGAAGTGGGAAACGTTGTGTAGATTGGTCCTACCTAAGATTAGGACTCAACATCTAGCTTAGTGTCGGAAATTGTGTAAGCGACGTGTATGGTTTTCTCCGCCTTGAAAGGAGTTTTGTTGACTAGTGAAGTAACTCTCGAGTAAGGTGTACTCGAGGAGTGGAGTAGGGCGAAGAGGAGCTTCGTGACCGAACCACTATATATCATCATGTCGGTACTTTCCTTTACATTTATGTCTTTACTATTATTATAGATGTATTTATATGTTGTGTGTTGTGTGCATCTCATAATCTAAACATCTAAGTTGCGGAAAAGCTAAGGCTTAGTACGTGTGTGCTTCGTGTTTAGATTATGGTCAAGTGTGCATCCTTTTGTCTAAACATCTTAGTTGTAGAAAAGCTAAGGCTTAGTATGTGTGTGCTTAGTGTTTAGACTATTGCTTGATGTACACTTGGTTTGATGTGTTTGTGTGTTTCCTTACTTATAGTTATTATCTATTACAAACACATCTCATATCTAGTCAAGCTTAATCGAGCATTTGATACAAACCATTGTCAAGGTTTACAACGTATCAATATTTGGCATCCACTGTAGGCGGTTCTCTATTGAACCCGTGGTTCTTTATTGATAAGGAACCGCAGTGATATTTAAGGAATCGCAGCCAGTGGAATAAACGAAATGTTTTGAAAATGAACTAGAAACTATTCAACCCCCCTTCTAGTTTCTACAACTGGTATCAGAGCGAGGTTATTCAAGATCTTTGAAGTATATTGTACTTTAAAGCTTGGATCGATCTTTGCTCTCTTTTTCAAAACAAATGGTTTTTAAAAATGAAAACGGTTTTTAAAATAGAGACGATCTTTGTATCAAATAGTTCATGAAGAGTGATTACTTATGAAATGTGTTTTGTTGTTTCATTCGTACAAGTTTTGGTGTTAAATAAACTTTGTATAATAGCTTGAATTAAATCTTTTCATGTTTGGAAGTATAAAAATCTTTTGTGTCATAATTAACTCTAAAATACGAGTTCTGTGTGTCTAAAATGAGATTTTAGAGTCCTAAGTCCTTCCAAAAAGTTACCAAATGATTTTGGCCATAAACCCCATTTTTGTCCTCTGGACGCGGTTCTTTATCTATTCCCCACGGTTCCTTATCAATAAGGAACCGCGGTCAGTCCGACACAGATTTTTGAAAACTTTGAAAAATTATATAAAATCAACCGTAAGTCTGTAGAAGTCGTGCCACCCGTCATTTCGAACGTAATTGAATTTTATTTCAATTAAAAATGCTTCCAAACCTTTATTCAAACTTTAAAATTTGGATGGTTTCTAAGTTCCATACTTTGTCCAATGTATTGAGCGTCCGTTTGTCGTAAAACTTGTGTTTTATTCTTTTCTATTAAGTTGGACATCTCTTGGTGATATATCTTTGAAAATTGATATATTTACAAAGTGTTAAACTTAATTAAATTTTAAATGGGTCAAAGACTATTTTCAAATAATATCAAGCTATGAATACGTTGTTGTATCTAATACTCAAAACATGGACGAATGCTTTTATGTGTTAAGCTAATTGATTGTGTGTGTTTTCTTGTGTGTTATTATTATATGTAGACATTATTAAGTGTTCTTTGATATTTGTAGTAGTATTACTTATATGTCTAGTCTCTTGTGCCTTGCTTGGTATTTGTTAGTATCTAGTTTTTCCTAATTAGGATGTATGCTAGATTTCTTGCATTTTAGTTGCAACATTATGTGTGCATTGCATATAGGATTAACATCTCCTGGTTTACAAATGTTACATAAACATCTTGTACACCTCGGCATGTTCTTTAACACTTTTAGGTTTGAAAGCTTTGGGAGCTTGTCAAATCTATTGATTTAGGTCGTCTTACTCGATCATTGTGTTATTAGTTCAAGTAGATAAATGTCTCACTATAAAACATGAAGCACCCTTTGAAAATCTTAGCTATTTTCTCTTAAAAGAGTGTTTGTGGGAATCAAGAAATATTTCGATTAAATATCAATGCATTATTCAAACTATGATTGGTATCATTATCGAATCTAATTGACATGTTTTTTAGTGTAGACATGAATGTGGTTTATTAATAATATACATCGGATCATAACTCACACTTGTGTTGATGGTGTTATATTGAATCTACTTGTTCAAATTGTTAGACATATTTTGTTTAATAATTGCTTATAATGCACAATGGAGTCGTTTGACAACTTGGATGTTTCACCCGAAATACTCAAGTAATTTACATTGTAATGCAATTGGTAAATGTGTCATTTCCGAAAGACCAATCAAGAGTGTTATAACAAATTGTGTAAACTTGGTTTGTACAATTCAATGTTATTAGCCTCAAGATCTATTAAGGTAAATAACCTTAACTAGACTTGTTTGACAAGATATGCAATGGTGCATTCTTGACCCTCATTAGGTCATGCATTGTGTCGCCATGCAAGTTTCATCCTTGCTAAACTTTATTAGGCAAATGTTGGAATTACATTTTGACTAGCTTGAGAATGACTACTTGAGAATTTATGCACTAGGATCTTAATTTGACCTAACGGTTGAATTACTTCCATGTGGGAAGTTGAGTTGGTGTATAACTCGTAAAAATGGTCGTGTTTGTTGATCCCAAACTTAGATCGATTAGCTTTGTGTATACGAGATTAGATCAAGTATAACACGTAGAGAAACCTTTGTTATATGCTTTGTGAATCTAAGTATTATGCGGAATTTAATACTTAAACAAGAACACAAGATGTAAACAAAACTTTTCACTTTGATTATGAATGTCGAACTTGCTTACAATGAAAGATGTTTACGAATGAAAACTTATATAAAACTTGATTCTAAACATTAACCTAAAGGCCTTCTTTTATAGACTAAGAAGCCTTGTACAATAAGCTACGTATCAACTATTCTAGGTAAAGATAAACATAGAAAATACATTGTCGTTTCTATCCTTACTAGAAGTATTCTAGAACATAATAAACGTGTAGCTTATATCTTCCATCAGTGCTTGTCTTCAATGTGTCAACGCTTGACTTTAACCTGTCAACGCTTGAGCTGTCAGCGCTCACTTTGTTCTTGTCAACGCTTGAGTTGTTCTTGTCAGCGTTCAAGTGATCTGGCCTTAATTTATTCCCAACAATCCTCCCCTAAACTTGATATCCACTCTTATGATCAAGTTTCTGAATAAACATTAAGAACTTGGAGGAGTCTGACAAACCTTATCATATTGGTAATAAATAAATCTGATCAAATTCTTTGCCACGTCACTTGTATAATCTATCTCCAACTGGGTGTCCTTCATCTTTTCCAAAACAGCCTTGGATATGAAATACTGAGCATCTACAAGTAAATACTCAACAAACTTTGTAGAACTCAAATGGTATACACCAGCAGCTGAATATAACCTCCATTGAAGACCACTGAGATCATCTTCAAGATCCTTCCATATTTCAGGATTTTCCTCATTTGTCCCACACATTCTTTTGAATGTGGTCCAAAGTTTTATTCCATTAGCTGAAGTTGGTGCTTCAGCCTCATACTTGGTCTCCAGCAACCTCCAAAGGTCCACCAAGTCTTCTCTATCACAACTTGCAAATAAAGATATGAGAGTGGTAAAAGTGTGTACCTCCTTGCCATATCTTCCAATCTTCCAGAATCCACATTCATCCTCATCATAACTCACAATTGGATTCCTGGAATCTAGTGGTAACACATGCACCATATCTGAAGCTTCTAATGGGGAGAGCTTGAGGCTCTTTCTAATAACTGCTTCACTTGGATATAGTTGATTCATATCTTTTGGAAACTCAAGTGTAAATCCCTTCTTCACTGGTCTGGGAATTATCATAGCTTTCTTGATTTCCATCTCTTCTGCAAGTTGCTCCTTTCTTTCATCTGAAAGAAGTCTGAAAGTGTTTTCTTCCTGCACTTTCACCCAAATAGGATAAGCCCTATGTTCCAACTCATCAAATGTCATAGCCTTCAGCTTCTGATGTGTCCATCCAACTCCATGACATCTGAGCAACATAAAGTAGAGCTTCCTTCTATCCCTTTTCAACTCAGAGAGAATGTTGCTTGCCTTGTGCTTCAAAATCACCTTACAATCCTTCTGAACTCTAAGAAGAATTTCCAAACCCCATATCTGATCTGAAATGGTCAAGTCTGGATTATCCATACAACTTTCTTCCCAAGAATTGTACATCTGAACCACCTCTGGCATATCAAAATCAATCTGCAACTTTAAATCTCTCAACTTTTCCCTAGCAAGCTCATCACCATACTCAAGTCTTTCTGGTTCAATAATCATTACACTTTAATCTGAGCTAGCTCCATCACTTTCTTCTTCAGAAGTCACAACAAATGGTGACTTCTCCTTTTCACCTTGTTCCATCATTTGCTCAGCCAATCTTCTATCAAATTCAACCTGGGCTGCATTCTTTGGAACAAGTTCCTCTACCAATATACCCTTACCCTTATCTGATGGTGCAATGGTTGGTAAGGTAGATGGTAATACCTGAGTAGGAACATCCTTGATGATAGATGATGACTGGAATACATCACCTCCATATGCAGATCTGTCAACGCCCAAATTTCCTCTATCAGCGCCCAAAATACTTCTATCAGCGTCCAAACTTGTCTTGTCAACGCTCAAATATTTTCCCTCAGCGCCTTGTGTAACCTCTCTCAACATTGCTGTAAATGATAAATTTAGATTGGTTGGAGAGATTAAGGACGTATCAAAACCTGTTTGTTCCTTCAAAGTAGTAAGAGCTTCAGCAACATCCAATGATTGACCATCTTGACTGCTCTTATCACTCAGATTTGTTTGATCTTCCTCCCCTTTGGAAGACTCCTCCATACCTCCCCTTGCATGAGCACTCTCCAAAACAACAATCCTCTCCCTCAATTGCTTGAGTTCAAGGCCTTGTGAGCTGACAATTTGTACTAAGTCTGCATTTTGCTTTTGCAAGCTAATGCAGACTGCCGTCAATTCCAAAAGAGTCATTGGTTCCAGTCTGCCCTCCTCTGAAATGGGGATTTGACCTTCCAAGTCAGGTTCATTGGGCATGGATGAGGACTTAATTATGGTGGGACTGCCTTGGCCAGCTTCTAAGCCAGAACCAATAGTCCCAGCCTCATCCAGGTCACCAGCCACACTTGTGGTGGTGGTTCTCTCTGCTTTATGGCTAGGACCACCAGAGGAGAACTCTCCAGCAGTCCTTTGGCGTTTAATCAACCTATATTCAGGTGGTGTGGAAGATGGTGTGGAAGAATGGGTAGATGTGGGTTGGTTAAGGGGTGTTTGGGATTGTGATGGTTGGGTGTCAGCGTTGGAAATAGGCACATCAACGCCAACATTTGATGTGTCAGCGTCAAAGGGTTCTTGGTCAATTTGCATTTGTTCAGGTGAGGGTAAAGGTTCAGGAATAGGTTCAAGTTGCGGGTGAGGGTCAATATGAGGTTGGGGGTCTGGTTGGGGTTGTGCTGCTGCAATAACAGCAAGCATAGCTGGGGTTAAAGGTAGGTCTCTATGAGGTGGTGAATTCATCTTGGTAAAAATAGCTTTCTTTTGTTCAGGAATCTTATAAAAATCATTGTGATCCCTTGAACAATAACCTTGAGCATCAAAAACCATTTGCAGAAAACGGGGATAAGCTAAAGTCATTTTTGTCCCCTTGTTTTTACACATCCCTTCAAAAATCATTTTAGAATAGTTATATTTTTGCCCTGTTGCAATACACACAATAGCAGTTGCAATGGATCTATTGATCTCATTGTGTGCAGTACATTTGGGACTCAAACATTGAAGTAGAATGTGAATGAGGTACTTCCAGGCTGGGGGAAATTCCTGCTTATGGTACTTATTAAGAGTACATTCATCAGGAATAGGGTATCCCAAAGCCCTAAGCCCTTGTTCTATTTCAGTTATGGGAAGAATGGTTATACCATCAGCATCATCAAGATGCAAGGCCTGGCGTACCAAGGCCTCAGTAACCACCCAAGATCTCCCATGAACAATAGAAGTTAATGTGGTTACTCCATTAACTGTTGAGGAACTAACAGTGTTCCAAAACTGTTTAATGTGTGTGACTGGAATGAGTGGTGCATGAGAAAGAGCATACCTTAATGGGGATGCGTTCAAATACGCCACCATTTGTGTGTATTGAGGGAA
The DNA here is from genome assembly GCA_025667525.1 of Glebionis coronaria. NCBI lineage: Eukaryota > Viridiplantae > Streptophyta > Magnoliopsida > Asterales > Asteraceae > Glebionis > Glebionis coronaria. The sequence continues at coordinate 191,147,514 of CM046877.1, read as the reverse complement.
CAAAGTATTATCAGCAACAAGATAAGCAATCATGTTGTGTTGAGACTTGAACCCCAAATCCAATTCTGCTGAGTTAAATCTTGGTGCCATTGATGAAAGCTGTTAATTTGAAGTGTAGAAGATGAAGGTTGATAAGAGAAAAGTGTTAGACAAGAATTATAGATACCCTGTTTAAAAATAGGAGCCAAATTTATAGGAGATAAACAATGCATGTGATTGGCCCAAAAATAGGCAAAGATTTTCAAAAACTAATCATGAAAATATTGAAAAAGTTATAAGTTATCTCATGCATTTAATGAAAGTAACAACTCCTAAAATTACGGCTTGAAAATATGTCAAAAAGTAACAACTAGGTAGGTCCCATTGAGTGTCAACGGTCAAATATAACCCATCAACGCCCAATGGCTATAATCCTGTCAACGTTTGCCTAAAGCCATGTCAGCGTCCAATTTGGTCACAACAACGCTTGGAAAAATCTTGTCAGCGTCCAAAAATAAAACTGTTTTAAAAAGTGAAAAATGACCTTAACAAGTAATTTATCCTAGAGAAAGTAACCAAAAGCTGATAATTATTATAGGGCGGCAAGCACTGTCCAGTTATGCACACTTGCATAAGCAAGATAGACATAACAGTCCTCTAGTGTCCCTTGCTAACCAAAATTCTTAACAACCAAGTTACCTTATAAAATCCTTGTTACTCCCAGGTAAATCCCATATCAAACACATTCCCAAGTCTCCCAACAGACCACAACCAATTCTAGGCCAAAAATGTCTTGGTAGCATGCAAAGTTGATATACTATGCATGCTACAGTGCCTCATGGTTTAGTAAAACTAACCCATACTCACCTGTGGACACAATCTAGAATTGTGATAAGAGTATCATATGGATACCCAAAAATCCTAAAGGTTCCTAAAAACCTCCCCTTAAACAAAGATACAAAGAGTTTGCTAAAAACATGCATGAACATAAAAAATTTATGTCAAGATAGGAATGAAACATTCCAACCATCATCCATAAATAAAAACTTGTCCAAATGCTTCTCCTTTGATCCATAAGCAACTCTGTATCCAATGGTATACTGCTAACACCATCTGCATATTTAGATTGAAAACCACAAAACTAACATTGTTGCTGACAACGCCCCGATAACACATAACAGCGTTGAAAGAAGCTTTGTCAGCGTTAGACAATTATATTGCTGACAACGTTGCAAAAACACTTATCAGTGTTCAAACAACCTTTGTCAGTGTTAGAAAAATATAGTGGAAAATGTAAATAATCAATAAGACTAATAATAGTAATGCATCATCCTGTACATACTTTTACAAAAAGAATCCAAAACACATATTAAGTGAGATTAACCATTCCAATACTTGTTACCAAGTATTGAAATCTTCCAGTATCAAAAGGTTTAGTTAATAAATCTGACACATTTTCCTCAGTGTCAACCCTATCTGGTTGTATTAAACCTTTCTCAAAGCAATCTCTTATAAAATGGTGTCTAATTTCTATGTGTTTAGTTTTAGAATGATGTACAGGATTCTTAATGATGCATAAAGTACTATTATTGTCAACAAATATCTTAGTATGCATGAAATTATACCCATAATCCAACAGCTGGTTCTGAATCCACAACACTTGACCACAACATGCTGCTGCAGCGACATATTCTGCTTCAGTTGTAGAGTTAGCCACCACTGTTTGTTTCTTGCATTGCCAAGATATTAATCTGCTCCCAAGAAATTGACATCCACCAGTTGTGGATTTCCTATCAAACTTGTCACCACCATAATCACTATCTGAATATGCAATCAGATACATCAAGGATCCAATCATGGATCTATAATGCCTGACATCAACATCTTTCCCATCTCCAATCTTTCCCCAAGGGTGTTCTCTATCCATAGGAGTAGTAGCCCTCTTTTCATGTGGAGAAAAGCCAAACTTCTTCAAGATTTCAGCAACATATTTGTCCTGGGAGATGAAGATACCATCTTCTTTCTGCTGAACTTGTAAACTAAGAAAGAAGTTCATCTCCCCCATAGCACTCATCTTGAATTTGTCTGTCATGAGCTTGGAGAAATCCTCACTCATTTTTGGATCAGTAGACCCAAAAATGATATCATCAACATAGACCTGCACAAGCAACACATCTTTGCCTTTCTTCTTTGTAAATAGTGTCTGATCTATGGTGCCCCTCTTGAATCCATTGTCCACTAAATATGTAGACAAAGTACCATACCATGCTCTAGGGGCTTGATGAAGGCCATACATAGCCTTTTTGACTCTATACACTTTATCTGGATGCTCAGGATCCTCAAAACCAGGAGGTTGCATGACATAAACTTCCTCAACTATGGTGCCATACAAGAATGCACTCTTTACATCCATTTGATAGACTGTGAAGCCCATGCAAGATGCATAGGCTAGAAAAATCCTAATAGCTTCAATCCTTGCAACTGGTGCAAAGACTTCTTCATATTCTATCCCCTCCTCTTGTGTATAACCTTGAGCCACTAACCTTTCCTTGTTTCTGACCACAATACCTCTTTCATCTCTTTTGTTCCTGAGAACCCATCTTGTCCCTATTGGTCTGACATATCTAGGACAATCAACCAGCTCCCAAACATCCTGAATAGCAAATTGGTGAAGCTCATCCTGCATTGCTTCCACCCAACTTGGTTCTTTGAGAGCATCAAATATCTTCTTGGGTTCTTCTTGTGACAGAAAACATGCAAACAAACATGCTTGCACAAGAGGGGTATCAACCTTCTTGTGTATATTGGCAATAAATCCACCAAGACTTTGATGGGATCTTCTTGTCTGAACTGGAGTCATAACATCACCAATGATCTGAGATGGGGGGTGATTCTTCATTGTGGAAGTGAGAACTCCTCCTTCAAAAAGTCTGGTGTCCTAAACTTCACGCTCCATGTTGCCAATATCTTCTACATCAGACTCTCTTTGAGCAACATGAATCTCTTCATGGACATTGGAAGGTCCACCTTGTTCAAAACTGGAAGAGAAAGGATGCCCATAAGTGTTGTCAACGTTTGAATCTTGGTTGTCAGCGTCAGGGCTGACAGTGCCTGAAATGTTGTTGTCAACGTCTGAATTGGTCTTGTCAGCGCTAGATTTGCCTTTGTCAGCGCCTGAAGAACCATGCATGTTTGTATTTGGTGGTATTTGGAAACCACCATTATCTTGTCCAGCAGCAGCAGCAGCAGCAAAAGCATCAGTCCAAATGGGAATAGTAACATATTCAAATGTAGGAGATGCCTTTTCTGCTTGTGATCCAACCCTTTCATCAACCTGTGTACCTGAAACATGAACAACTTGTTCCTCCATAACATTTGAAGTTACCTTCATAATGTCTGGATTAGCGACAGGCATATAATTTAAAGTTCTAGATAAGGGTTCCAAATCAAACAACCAATTAGGACCACTTTCAGGATCACTAGGTTTATTCTCTAAGAACCTAACATGTACTCTTTCAACAATACGTTTGTCCTCTTTAAGATAAACCCTATAACCCTTGCTCTGCACTGAATACCCCATGAAGTAACCTTCATCACCTTTTGCACTAAATTTCCCTAAGGCATCACTAGTGTCTAAGACTACTACATGACATCCAAAAGGTCTGAGAAAACCAATATTAGGTTTTCTTCCCCAAAGTAACTCATAAGGTGTTTTGTTCTGAATTTTGTTAACCAATGCTCTATTTTGCACATAGCATGCTGTATTAACAGCCTCAGCCCAAAAGGCTATGGGAAAGTGAGCATCAGCCAACATTGTTCTGGCTGCTTCAATTAGGGTTCTATTTTTCCTTTCAGCAACCCCATTTTGTTGTGGGGTTCTAGCAATACTAAATTGCCTAGTAATTCCCTTCCTGGCACAAAAATCATCTAGCTTCTTGTTCCTAAATTCTCCACCATTATCACTCCTAAGCATCTTAACCTCATAGCCAGACCTTTTCTCAATTTGAGTGATAAATTCAATAAGAACATCAGCTGTGTCACTCTTCATAGCTAGAAAGAATGTCCAAGTAAACCTAGAAAAGTCATCAGTGACAACAAAACAATATGACTTGCCATTCAAACTTTCTATATTAGTTGGACCAAAGAGGTCCATGTGAAGCATATGAAGAGGTCTGGAACTAGTATGCACCTGCTTGGACTTGAATGAGACCTTGTGCTGCTTGCCTTTAAGACATGCAACACAAGAGTGTTCATTGTGGAAGGCCTTCTCAGGCAAACAATCAACTAAACCAAGCCTCACAAGTCTATTTATATTTTTAAAATTTATGTGCCCTAGTCTCCTGTGCCACAAATTACTTTCATCTACTGAGGCCTTAGCATAAAAACAAGACATATTTGCATTCACTTTAATTCCATTTAAATTCACATTATATATGTCCTTATGCCTAGGTGTTCTATACTCAATGTACTTCTTATCAGGGATCTTAAAATCCTTGCTTAACACCAAACACTCAGTATCAGTGAAAAGAACCTTATTTTTGTTATCACACACTTGTGATACGCTAAACAGATTATAATCCAGTTCTTTTACCAGGAAGACGTTTTCAAAACGTAGATTATTGGTGAGAAGGGTTCCTTTGCCTGTAATGGTGCCATATCCACCTCCAAAGTATACCTTATCACCATCTTGAATAGGAGTGAAGTTCGTCAGATAGTCTTCCTTTCCTGTCATGTGCCTTGAGCATCCACTATCCCAATATCCATAATCATTGATCTGCTTTTGAATGCCCTGCACATAAAGAAAACAAATTAGTTTTCTTTGGGAACCCAAGTCTCAGAAGACTTGGATTCATCTGGTTGTTCAATAAGAACAGACTTAGTTCTCATAACAACCCCATTTTCATCCCTTTTAGGATGAAAAACCCAGTTAACCCCAATTGGTTTTATAATGACTTTTGAAATGTAATTAAACCTGTTACAAGTCATTGAAATTCCATTATTATTAGGGTTTTGATCTTTCTTGGGTCTCCATGTTAAGCTTGAAGAAGCTTTAGACCCCTTACCTTGTGGCTGCAAATACTTAGGTCTGGACACGTTTCTGTCAGCGTTGGATTTTATCCTGTCAACGCTGAAATTACCCTTGTCAGCGTTGAACCTAGGGTTTGCTACAGGAACCCATTGCCTATTTGACCAGGTATTTGTCTTTTGAAAAGGTCTTTGTCCATGAGTGTTAGACCTTCTAGAAAAGAATGGGGCTGGTCTAATCACTTGTGGACTTTGCTGCACACAAGGTCTGGGTCTGACAACGTTTGACTTCCTAACAACCTTGACTTTCTTCCTATCAGCGCTGAAATTGTTCCTATCAGCGCTGGCTTTGGGAGCGTTGACACACTTGTATGCCAAGTGTGAAAAGCTACCACAAGTATAACAGGCTTTCTTAGACACATTCTTAGGTCTAGAAGCAAAGAAACCTGTTCCATGATTGTTAACTTGGCTCTTGGGTAACCTATTATTCCTATACATCTCTGCATATTTAATGGAAGGTCTTCTAACAGTGTTGGAGCCTAGGTCAACAGCTTCACCAGTAACTGGGTGAGTAACCTTAATGGGTGGAGATTCATTGGGACTTTCACATAGCAAACCTCCCTTAACAAATAAAGTAGGGTTAGCTTTCTTCCACTCATTTAGGTCAGTCAGTTTTTGTTGATACTCTTCTACTGGGGTGACAACTCTTGGTGGAGGAATGAATTCCTCTTCTTGGCATTCTGGTATACCAGTCCAAGATAAATCCTTTCTAAGGACACCATAGAAGTCACCAGCTGGTGGTGGAACCAGAGAGTAATCATTCTCATTCATCCCAAGCCCAGTCATATCCTTAGGATCTCTTTGTTTAGCTACACAGTCTCCTAGGGCTTGGGTGGCTCTATCAAATCTTTGAATCTTGAGGTCAACATTATCTTTATTCTTAATGGCCTCATCTAACTTAGCCTGTAGGTCTTTATTGACCTTTGACATGATATTTCTAATATCCATACTACCCTCTAGCTCATGTTTTAAGTTATTTATCTTATCTTTTAAATCAAATTCCATTTTCTTGTATTCAGAAACGGTTTTCTCAGTTTCAGTAAGAGCTAGTTGGTAATTGGATAATTTACACCTTTCAGTGCTCATATCCTCTTTTAGTTTTAACACTTCTTTGTTAAGTCTATCAGTGTTTAACCTACAACCTTTGCTACAAAAAGCATCATCATATACCTCATTATCAGATGAAGAGGAGGAGTGTGCCATGAGAGCATATTCAACATGCTCTTCTTCTTCAATATCAGCAATCAAAGCTTTGTCCTCTTCAGCATCCTTAGCCAGATAGCTCCAATCCCATCCAGTACCATCAATTCCTTGAACTGCAACCATGGCTTTGGAGTCTTGAGCTTTAACAACCTGACTTGAGGGTTTACCAGCATCAGATCTTCTAGGAGATCTGCATTCCCTCATGAAGTGCCCCATGCAATGACAGTTGTAGCACTCAACTTTGGATTTATCAAATCCAGCAGTGTCTTTAGCATTGAAGGTCATCTTCTTCTTGAACCTTCTATTCCACCTATTTGCTCTTATACTAGCAAGAGCCATGTTCCACTTGATGTCCATCTCTTCCAAGTGTTCATCACTTATCTGCTCAAGGTCCTCATATGTAATCACTGAACCATTGGGCAAAGAAGCAATGTAAGCACAAACAGTATCCAAATCCAAACCAGCAGGTTTAACTCTTGGGGAGTCATTCATGAATGTGTCAGCGTCTGAAAAGGAGACGTTGACAGGACTTGTTCCAGCGCTGACAAGTGATGATCCAGTAACTGGATGCATAAAAGAGTCCTTCTGATTGAATTGACCTTCACTATGACAGAAGAAGGCCATGTTGCTGGTGCTAGCTTTGCTTCCATGTGCTGAAAGGGTTTCATCTTCCAACAGTCTTAGTTTGTTGTAGATGTCATCAAACGAAGAGCTCTTGTAAGTATTATTGGCAAGAATAGATCTTGCCTCAATCTTCCATGTCTCACCAAGACTTTTCAGAAAAGTAGCATTGGTGTCAATATCACCAACTTGTGTCCCCATGAAGGACAACTTGCTTGTGATGTCAAGCAATCTGCTTCTCACACTGCTCAGTTTCTCATTGGGCTGAGCTTTGAAGACAGCATAATCATGCAGAAGTTGCTTTTTCTTTTCTTCCTTAGTTTCTGCATTACCACCATATGCAACTTCAATTGCTTCCCAAAGATCCTTAGCAGATTCATAGCTTCTATATTTGTGTTGATTTTCTTGTCCCAAAGAGACTTTCAAAATATTTAGGGCTTTCATGTCAGCCCTTTTCTTTGCAATATCTTCAGCACTTACAGCTCTACCATCTCCAGGTTTTTCTTTCTTATCTTCATCAGGACATCCTTCAACAGCTGATCTTGCCGTAATGGCATCCTGAATCTTTTGAGCCTTATTGAATGAGTTTCCATATTCAATAATGTCCCAGAGTGTGTAGTCAAAGATCCCCAGATATTGTTCAAAGTTGAACCTCCATAAGTCAAAGTTGGTTGCATCAAGCATGGGAATCTTGATGTTTGGTAAGGATGAGGAGGAGGAGTTTATCGCTTCAGACATGATGTTTTTAGGGTTTTGAGAAAATTAGGGTTTTGGTGTTCTTCAAAGATCAAAAGTTCCTCAACAAGCTCTGATACCACTTGTTGATCCCAAACTTAGATCGATTAGCTTTGTGTATACGAGATTAGATCAAGTATAACACGTAGAGAAACCTTTGTTATATGCTTTGTGAATCTAAGTATTATGCGGAATTTAATACTTAAACAAGAACACAAGATGTAAACAAAACTTTTCACTTTGATTATGAATGTCGAACTTGCTTACAATGAAAGATGTTTACGAATGAAAACTTATATAAAACTTGATTCTAAACATTAACCTAAAGGCCTTCTTTTATAGACTAAGAAGCCTTGTAAAATAAGCTACGTATCAACTATTCTAGGTAAAGATAAACATAGAAAATACATTGTCGTTTCTATCCTTACTAGAAGTATTCTAGAACATAATAAACGTGTAGCTTATATCTTCCATCAGTGCTTGTCTTCAATGTGTCAACGCTTGACTTTAACCTGTCAACGCTTGAGCTGTCAGCGCTCACTTTGTTCTTGTCAACGCTTAAGTTGTTCTTGTCAGCGTTCAAGTGATCTGGCCTTAATTTATTCCCAACAGTGTTTAGCCTTAATTGAGCACCTCTAGTGATAGTCTCATACTCATTCATTTAAATTGGCTAAATGGCTCTTCCTATATATGACTAATGATAGTTTACTTTGATGAACTTTGTATGTCATTAGGAGTCTTTTTCTTTTGTATCCATTAGGTTTTCTTAACTTTCTTCCTACGTGCTAATTGAACCTATGTGTTTTTCCTTTGTGTGTGTTATAGCTTTTATTGCTCTTAAGCATGACTTTATGATAAGTTAGACTATAACATTAGGATTTGCTGAATTGGAAAATCCTCCTTCACCACCTAAACCAAGCCTCTGTAGGCGGTTCTTTAAATAGACCGCGACTCCATATCAATATGGAACCACCAGTAGAGATAAAGAACCGCGGGCAGAAGCTCTCAAATTCGGGTTTTCTGAAACTTCCCAATTGTTCCAACACCCTTTGGAATCTTTGTTTCAAAGCTTTGATCACTCCTAAATTATCTTGGGCTTTCCCTTTTTAATCCTTTACTAGTTTGGATCATCCCCTCACCCTTTTAAACCCTCCTTGTTAGCCATGTTCTTCACACCTCAAACCATTCATCCTTACCCCTTAAACCACCCATTACTACCATGGTTTCTACAAGAACCTCCAATTCATCCAAAACCTCCTCTTCAAAGAGGCACCTCAAAATTAAGATTAAGTCATCCAAACTTAACTCTTCACCCTTTCACACACCCAAGGATGAGATTGTTCCAATTCTCATCTCTTCATCACCCTCACCACCTCTTGCTCCATGCAAGACTACCTCAACCCATGGTACCAACCATTCTCATGGTTCTACCTCTTATTCATTCCAATCTAGAATGAATGAGCTAATCTCACCCTTCACTCCAAGTACTCTCTTGGATGTGACTACCCAACCTCAACCCATCCAAAGCATTCCCATTGTGAATGACTTTGTTGATACCTTGGTGACTTTACCTTTTACCCCTCCACCACCCTAATCACCCATCACCTTCTCTTATAACTAAGCATGTGCGTTGCTTATTAATAAGACACCCAATTTAAGCAAATCTTAGATTTCTAGTGTAACTAGGATTAAAATTATGCTTAAGTTTTAGGCTTGTGTTTCATACATTTTTGTATGATCTTTTGTCTCCTGTATTTCCTTTCATGTTTTCCAACATGATTTGTCTTTGGGTCTTGGATCTCGTTATTCTCATGATCTTTCTTTTCTTCTTTATTTTCTCACTCGGTTGTCAACGAAGGTTAGATTTATATCTAATTCGTCTCCTAGTAAGATTGGCAACTTAAAATATTTCTTTTGAAATATTCAAGCAATTTTAACTTGCAATTGCAATTGTTAAAAGTCATATCCGAAGCATTGACTTTCAAGCCTTTTAGCATCTTATGTTAAATTGTTTGACCAAGTGATTTCCCTTTGAGTTGATAATCATTTTTGGACACCCAATGTCCACGGTTCCTCAAATAACCTTGGGTCTCATTATTGATAATGAACCACGGACCTATTTAACGAACCGCGGCCATTAAGTCCCTTGTTCGTTTTGGTCTTTTTCTCTTTTGACGAGTTTTCTTGAAGATTCCCGCTTTTCTTCTCTTTTGAGTTTCTTCTCTCGTTTCGTGAAGTTATCCTTAACTTCTTTGTTGAGTCTCTCTCAATTCATTTTAATCATGCTCTTCTAAGTCGAGTCACTTTCTTCTATTCTTTCTAAACTAAGTTGAGTCGAGCCTCACCCTTTCCTCATCATGTAATTGTTCTTTGAACATTCATAATGATTGAGAAGAGCTACGAAACTTTGAGCATGTAGTTTATCATATGCTAAACACCAATTGGTGTCGACATTCATAAGCATCCTTGCCTATAATGTCTTATATCCAGAATATTTTTTTTAAAGCGTCGATTTATCAGCTTTTGTTTTTTTGGTCAAAAATGTCTCTAGGTTGAGATATTTTTGTTCTTCTTTGTTGAGAGTTGATTGCGGTTAAAATTTACAATTAGTATGGGTGATTCCATCAATTCTAAGTTTTTAACCCCTTGAGATGATATCTTCAAATTCTTGGATGTTTCTTTTCTACCTCTATTCCAACAATTTTGAATTGATTTCCTCAAAATCCTCTCCTTGTTTTTTTTGAGAGTTGATGGTTAAATCTTGAATTTTCTTGGGTGATTCCAAAAATTCTAAGCTTTTTACCCTTTGGAATATTATCATTACAATTGGTATGGATGTTTCTTTTTTACCTCTATTCCAATAATTGTGAATTGATCTTGTCAAGATCCTCTCCTTTGTTTTTTTGTTTTTTGGATTGATAGCATCGCGTGCACACTTATTTCTCCAATGGTTGTCATTGTTTGTGCAAACGACTTGTTTATCATCCTCGTTTTCTTTTTCCATCATAGTCATTCTTCCTCTCTTTTCGACTATATGGGATCTTATTTTTTTGTCATTGTCATACTCTCTTTAGTTTGGTATTTTTGCCATGATATTAAAGTAGAGTATGTCCTCTCGACAATATTTTCCCTTTTTTTGGCATCGCTATATATATATATATGCTCTTGTCCACTAACTTTGTTTTGTAGGATACTTCTAAACCATTTTTGTAGCTCGTCACTATTCTTGCTTTGTTGGTGCCTCAACCAAGGGGGAGCTCATATCAAGGGGGAGCATTTGCAAGAGTTCAAGTCATTACATTTGCGATCGTTGACTCACTCAAATTTCATTCATCGAACATCTTGCAAGTAATGCATTTTAGACACTCTTAGATAAGCATATTATTATGCTTGGAGTTGGTTAACCTATGGTGATTGAAGACTTCACTAGGATGACGCAAGCTCAATATCTTTGGATGATGGGTTTATGGTTTGGATTCCCGCCTCTCAACCGACGACCACAAGTGATGATTAGCCTTTTGGATGCATGTTCTCTCGAAGTCAATCTTCCTCCACAAATGAAGACTACCTTTCGGATGCAAGCTCTCGTGACGTCAATTCTTTCCTTCTTCAAATGACGTGCTATCGATGACTACCACTTTGGTTGCGTGTTCTCTCGACGTTGGTTCTTCTCTTCTTCAAAGACGTTGACTACCTTTTTGATTCAACAAAAGGGGGAGAAGTAAGTGTAAACGAGTAACTTATACATTTTAATATGCGTTGCGGTTTACTTGTTTGTCATCATCAAAAAGGGGGAGATTGTTAGTGCAAACATTACGATGTTTTGTCGATATAATCTCTTTGTGTTTTGTTGATGACAAACGTATAATTCGCAATACATTATGTAAAATGTTAAGGTACTCGTAATCACTCAATAATACATTTGTATACTTCTCTCGACACCTCCAAGATCGCATTCGGCATGAATCACTCAAGGTATGTACAAACATGCCATTAACCTAACTAAGTGATCAAGGATTAATATTTTCTTAAAACTCACATTTAATTAAATGTGACAAAAGATTTTAATAAACTTTATTTTTAAGAAAATGTTTTATTAAAAAGAAAAATGGAAATTTGAATTTGGAATATTCCCTAAGGTATATTCCAAAGAATATTCTTTGATTTGAACTTGTCATATTCCATATGCCAAAGGAATATCCTTTGAGGGTATAAACTACCCCAGATGGCATATCCCCACTAAAGGACAAATTTGCACGGACTCCAACGCGAAGGTTCCTTAAAGGAACCCGCGGTTCCTTATTGATAAGGAACCGCGGGTAGAGATAAGGAACCGCGGGTGTTTTTGACCGTTGCAATGTTGCCCTATAAATAGTGGATCATTTCCAGATTTTCTTTTAACCCGTTATGCACAGTTTCTTCAAAAACATCTTTAAACCCTTGATTAGTTAGTTTAGTTTAATCTTGTTTAAAATGTGATTCTCTCCTTCAATCTCCTCATCCTCTTAAGTGCAAAGAGAAGATCACTCACACATTTGTGATGTGATTAAAGATGAAGTCTTGATGAAGATCATCATGTTCATCATTTTTATTTGTGTCTTGTGTAGATCCAATGTATATGTGTATACTTGGATCAATCTTGTGTAGATCCAATGTATATGGGTATACTTGGATCAATATTGTGTAGATCCAATGTATTTGTGAATACTTGGATTAGTTGTGTTAATCCATTGTATTTGTGAATACTTGGATTAAGTCTTGTGTAAATCCTTTGTATATGTGTATACTTGGATTTATGTTGTGTAGATACAAGTTACATGTGTACACTTAGATATGTGTTTTTTTGAGTTGTAATAGGTAAGAGTTGTGAGTTCTCACTAAACTATAAAGTGATGTGGTTGTGTCTTGTGAGTTCTCACTAAACTATAAAGTGATGTAGTTGTGTCTAGTGAAGTTCTCACTTAGCTTCAAAGTGAAGAGTCGTGAAGATTGGTTCTAGCTTGCGATTAGAACTCGACATCTAGCCTTGTGTCGTAAAATGGTGAAGTAGGCAACGTTATGAAGGTTGGTTCTACCTTTTGATTAGAACTCGACATCTAGCCTTGTGTCGTTAAATGGTGAAGTGGGCAACGTTGTGTAGATTGGTCCTACCTAAGATTAGCACTCAACATCTAGCTTAGTGTCGGAAATTGTGTAAGCGACGTGTATGGTTTTCTCGGCCTTGAAAGGAGTTTTGTTGACTAGTGAAGTAACTCTCGAGTAAGGTGTACTCGAGGAGTGGAGTAGGGCGAAGAGGAGCTTTGTGACCGAACCACTATAAATCATCGTGTCGGTACTTTCCTTTACATTTATGTCTTTACTATTATAGATGTATTTATATGTTGTGTGTTGTGTGCATCTCATAATCTAAACATCTAAGTTGTGGAAAAGCTAAGGCTTAGTACGTGTGTGCTTCATGTTTAGATTATGGTCAAGTGTGCATCTTTTAGTCTAAACATCTTAGTTGCAGAAAAGCTAAGGCTTAGTACGTGTGTGCTTAGTGTTTAGACTATTGCTTGATGTACACTTGATTTGATGTGTTTGTGTGTTTCCTTACTTATAGTTATTATCTATTACAAACACATCTCATATCTAGTCAAGCTTAATCGAGAATTTGATACAAACCATTGTCAAGGTTTACAACGTATCAATATTTGGCATCCACTGTAGGCGGTTCTTTATTGAACCCACGGTTATTTATTGGTAAAGAATCGCGGTGATATTTAAGGAACCGCGGCCAGTGGAATAAACGAAATGTTTTGAAAATGAACTAGAAACTATTCAACCCCCCTTCTAGTTTTTACAAATCTGTTGAAAGGAAAGATCGTTTATTAGTTGTTGTTAGCAATACTAATGAATCAATCTAAGGGCTTGATAAGAATCAGACGTTGTTACCTATGAGGCGTGCATAAACCATTTTGTTGCTGCTGTCGCGGTAGGGCATCCTTGATTCCAACTCCGCATGTGGGACAAAGTCAACGTAATGTGCTGGCCATCCTGCCTCTTTGCCTTCTAGGTGTTCAAACTTTGTGATTTTCCCAAACTTTAGGCTGACTGGGTTTTCAAGTGTCTGTTGGTATGGGCTTGTTTTTTCATAGAAGAAGCGCGTGATTCTGTACACCTTGCCAGCAGACATGATCTTGTCAAAGTAGGACAGATTGTTGATATCCATGTTTGCCTGAATCGCCTTTCCCTGTTAATGTAGTGAAGACGCATTAAAAGATAGGCTAACAAAACCATCGTGTAATGAACATTGGGTTTGTAATAATTATTAACCTGTTGGTCTATAAGCATGCAGGAAAAAGCAGTTTCCTTCATTTCTGGCAGAGATTTGGAAATCCATTTTTGGTAGATCTTTGCTTCGAGAACATAATTTCTTCCGCCTACACGTATTTCATCAATTGGTGTTGCCGTTGTTACCAGAGCACTTGTTTCCACGACTGTCAAAGGCAGTGATGTCATACTTCACTTTTATCTGTAAAATATAGAAGATTGAACAGACAGTCAACTGTGTTGCATAAATGATGGTTGTCTGAAAGAATGGTAGTGTATCTACATTATGCACACGCATTATCAACATGGCTATAAGCATGTAAAAGGCAACACGTAATGTGAAACGATGGTATACGCTAATAAACTGTATGTTGTTAGTTAGTGTTGCAATTATTAATGGCGTCAATAGCAATTTACCTTAGGGTGTATCATGTTAGCAGCCAAAATTATATAACCTATTTTTTATTTAGCTATGCATAATGTATTTTTATAGAGGATGCGCTAATTGGATGGTGTCGCTTGTGAGGCAACGCGGTGGTTTTCTATAGCATTTAAAAAGTCAGTGTAGACTATGTTTTTCGTTGTGTTGGGCGGGTGGTCGTCTTCTTCTTGAATGAGGATTTTCAGTCCATCCGGTGAGGTAGCTCTTGATAACGCGACATATAGTTGTCCATGACTGAAAACGGGCTTTGGGAGATAAACACCTATCTTAGAAAGAGACTGACCTTGTCTTTTGTTGATAGTCATCGCATAACATAGTTTAACTGGAAACTGTCTACGCTTGAATGTGAATGACAAATTGGGATTGTCATGAATCAAATCAATTCTATGCACGTAAACCTTTTCCCCAATTCGTGTCCCAGTAATAATTTGTGCTTCTAGAAGATTTGTCTTCAGTGACTTGACAATCATCCTTGTGCCATTACATAACCCACCAGCCAGGTTTGTATTTCGGAGGAGCATGATAGGGGATCCGATCTTTAGTTTAAGTTCATGGGCTGGAAAGCCCGGGAATGACAGCGTGTTGAGGTACTCCATCAGATAGAGCATGTCTGTCTCAGATGTTTCTCCACCTTTTGGGAAAGCTTCGTCATTGCTCAGGTAAGTTGTTGAGTTTCCTGGGATGGCCGCCAACACTTTCTCGTTTATGATGTTTGCAGTTTCATTTTTCAGACAAACAATGGCTTTTTCTTGTAGAGTTTCTAGTGTAGGTGATCGGAGAGTGTGTTCGTCATAGATTAAATCTATTAGCTGCGCAAGTCCTTCGTCAGTGGGTGGAAAACACTGCTCTGGTGGTATAGTTATCAAGCGCGATTCGGTAGAATCGTTGCCATCTAGTATGCCAACGTCTCCATTACCGACATCTAACAACCAGTTTGCAAAAACCGTTGCGCGTACCTTTTCAGCTTCAGTCATGCCTTCACGTTGGAGGCGCATATTCTGGGCAAGTGTATGTATTTTGAAGTGTTGCCACAGGTCTGAGAGAGCAAGTGATGAAGTAATAAGTTCTATTTTGGATGCTCCTTTTTTGACTGGGAGTGTTTGTCGAAAGTCACCGCCCAAGATAACTGTTTTTCCACCAAAGAGGTTGTTGGGTGCACACATAAGGTCCCTGAGGATCCTGTCTAAAGCCTCAAAACAACGTTTGTTATTCATTGGGGCCTCATCCCATATGATTAAACTTGTTTCAACCAACAAAGTCCCTAGCTGGGTGTTCTTTTTAATGTAGCAAAAGGATTCGTCGGTTAATTCTAGCGGGATTTTAAAGAGGGAATGCGCTGTGCGGCCAGCAGGGAGAAGGAGAGATGCGATGCCAGAAGAGGCAACTGCTAGAATTATCCTACCTCGCGCACGCAAGGCGCTGGTAATGGTCTTCCAGAGGAATGTCTTGCCTGTTCCGCCATGATCGTATACAAACAGCAGTTCCTGTGTATTTTGTTCACATGCGGCTATGATGCGGTCGTAGATGGGCCGTTGGTCAGAATTCAGCTTAGGGACAGACGCTACTGTTTCCTGAGATAGCATATCGCGGTCGTAATTCCTCTCTTCCATGAGAAGTTTGTTTTTTAGAATATATAGCAGCCGTTGAGGAGGGTTTGGAAGACCATATTCCAAAAAAGTTTTGCCATACCCGCCTAAGATGGACTGTATCTCAAAAAGAATAAAATCTTTCAATTCAGGATCATTGAGATGGTAATTAGGGATGCCGGTGGTTTCTGACACCCTGATTAGTAGGTCATCAGACATATTTCTCCAATGTTTGTCCCAAAGTCGACCTGGATCTGAAACTTCACAATAAACCAGAAGCTGTGTAAATAGCACGCGGATCTCAGAGGCAGACCCATTCCCTGCTGCCTCTTCTAGCGCGATATCCCATTCTTTGTCGTCACCAAGCAGACCAAGGGCTTGACATGCAGCCCGGTAGGTAGGCAAGACTATGTCGTTGACCGTGCGCACGTCTGTAGGCGATTGACAGCCTCCCTGATGGGAAAGGAGGATTCTGAAGTAGAAAAGCTCCCCTGAGTTTGGGTGGACGTAAGCAAGTCTACCAATGGAATGTTTGGTTTTCACAACGCATCGTTTCCACCTTTTTGAGTCCGCGTACCATACAAAGTCAGTTGGAAAGTCGACGTACGTTAACCTGGAACCGTCTTGGTACTCTGCGTTGTATGCATACCATTCAGTGAGAGTGGTTTTCTTCTTCTCAGGGAGGTTGGCAACGACATCTATCCTGTCGCGTGCACGAAAGTTTACGGATTGCATGTCTTCTAGATGTACCGCGAGTATTTACACAGCTGGTTCTCTGTTGTGTATCGGAAAGTCCAACAGTCTCCAGCAAGCTTCGTGTGGGCAAATGTAGCTTCCATCCACATAATTTTGGATTTCATCCTTTGCCTTTTCTTGTATGTTAGTTGATGTAGAAGCCTCACCAACCGGCCTTGTGATCTTTGCAAAGATGCGGTCGAGCCCTTTAGAAATGTACTTGAAAAGGTATTTGATGAGCATGCTCCATCCACAGTATTCAACATTTATGTGTGCTCGGAACATGAGATACAAAGAACGGTTCTAAGGAACGACGTAACAATTGTCCAGTTGCGTGTCACGTTTTGTGATGTACAGACCTGTGTCTCTTCGTCGATAATGAACGTACCCTTTTTCATCTAAAAAGGTAGTTTTGTTGTATTTTTGGGGAAATTCTTTCCGCAAGAGCCATCCTTCATACACGGGGCAGATATATTTGGTGGCCCGCAAGGCCCATGCATCATGAGTTCCGTGACAATTTTATACGTCTCCGGGTCAAGCACGGGGGTCTGGAAGTTTAGCACAGATGTAGTTGTCCAGCTGAGATGGGTCAGTTATCTTGTCTTTCGCGTCAACCCATAAAAGAGTGTGACAATGGGGAAGGCCACGCTTCTGAAACTCTATTGTGTACAAAACTACGAGAAATAAAGAGTTCAAAGAGTTACGCGAGCGCGTGTAAGGATGAAAGGTATGAAAGTTATAAAAGGAAACCAAGACAATTATCGCCTGCGACAGCACCAAAAGGACGGGCTTCCTTCAAGTATCGCACAAATGCTTTAACTTTCTGTTCGAAGACCCTACAACCAACATCTGGTCTGTCAGCTGTTGTCAGAAGCGAGAATTCATTCATGAAGCGTTCGATTTCTGGCCATTTAGCGTTACACGTAAATGTGATGAAAAATTGAGGATTCCCCAAGGCTCGGCAGATGGCAAGTGCATCCAAATAGTGGCTGTACATATACCTTGGGCCTCCGGTAAAAGAACGGGGTAAGACAACCTGTTTTCCACACGTGATCCCCTCTATGTCGCCTCTCCCTATGGCATCATAGAGACCTGCAAGGCATTTCCTGCGTATGTCGCTCTGGTGTGTGCGTATGAAATCAAGTCTTGCCCGCTCAACACAGCTGAAAACACCGACAGCATACTGTTGGAAGAGTTGACCTGTTCTGAATATCAGCCTAAAGTCACCTACGCGTGGGTGGAGTTGGTACTTATAGTACTGGTTCATTGAGACTTTCCTTGCTTGTCCACCACCACCCCTAGGTCTTAATCTCAATTTCGGGTGGAACCCTGACTCGCCATATGGAAATAACAGCAAGAACTGCAATGACATATATGACTGGTCAAGCTTGTTTATCCGTTTAAGTTCACCTCCAAGATATTCGATTATAACTTCATTATCAGTTTTGGTCTGAGGGCCGCTTTCAAAAACAATGCCCCCAACAGCATTAGAAGTCGACATTTCATACCCTCGGATGCTACACATGTTGGTAGAGCCTGAGCCTAAACGGTTCAATGTTCGCATCCACACATTTATCGCGAGCTGTCCGAAAAAGCTGAGCCAACGCATTGTTCTGATCGAGGATTTCAATTAGGTGTTGCACCACTTGTGGGTCAAGACCACTTTCAAACGCACCACCAAAATGGACCATACGATTCACGACTTCGTTCGATGTGTCATACACATACAGTTGTAAGAACCGAGGCGGATCCCCTTCTACAGGACAAAGGGAGCCAATCCGATGGTAGATCTGACCAGAAACCTTGAAAACATATGGGCCTCTGCCTGTATTGACGGAGCTGTCAATAGTTGCACCAAAAGATGTCATAGCAAACATTTGGTTATAAGCACGTATGTTGTCCATAAAGCGTGCATCCAGCAGAAATGCGTGCATACCTTCTGGAGGCGGAAGGTGTGGTTCCATGTATATTTTCCCACCTGATGCAGAAAAGATGATATTCTGGACGCCTTGCAAACCGATTTGATTTAAGGCATTCACTCATCCAAAATCTAGTGTGATAGTGCTCACATTGTTGGTCACAGTCGCCTAGGTCAACATACGTTGGCAGATCAGCAGATGCACTATGCGGGCCAGTTGTGGGCATCGGACGTTGCAGATCATTTCTTAGGCGACCACGGCGACGGCAACTGTGTCCGCGGGCAGGAGTGGAAGGTCCTGCTACAGGCCGTTCTACAAACACGTATAAACAGCCGGATTAAACATAAATAAAGAGAAGTTTAAGCCGTGGATGACACCACTGACCAACACGGTGATGAACAAAGGTTGTTTACCAGGTGTTGCAGATGGGCCAATCGTAGAACGAGATAGAATGACTGATTCCTTGGCAAAACAATAAGAAGTGCAGGGTACTTCACTGGTTCCAGGGAGGGAGTTTGTGCATGCTTCGTTATGTGCAGAACACAAATAAAGCCTACGTTTGCTAGATGGCTGCCATGTAGCGTCGCACCCTACATCAACAACACGTTTGTTTGCGGGTGCGTGAGCATCCCCGAACCCTAGGTCACCAACAGGTTGGTAACCTGTGGTTAGGCTTGTAAAGTAGCCGGGAGGCTGCTTGGTTGGCTTTGCAGGCGTAAAAGAAGTTGGTAACGCGTGTCGTCCCGTGGGAGGAAGGGCACAACTTATAGTTGGACGCGCACTTGAGGAGGAGTGTCCTACCATATTCAGCATGTCCTCGTGGGCTGCACAAAATGAAGACAACGAAGATATAGAAACCCTCGATACAAAGCTGTTAGAGATAAGAAACTTATAAGACGTTAGAGTAACAACCAAACCTGTACATGCGCGTTTCATAGATGGCTGGTACCCATCGTTGGACCCTACATCAGGAACACGTTTCCTAGATAGCGGGTGACCATCCCCTGAACGTAGGTTACCAACAGGTTGTTTTCCTGTGCTCACGCTTGCAAAGAAACCACGAGGGGGTGTGCTTGGCATTGTAGCGGTAAAAGAAGCTGGTAGTCTACGCAGAAGTGCATGATGGCCATGAGAAGCAGCTAGCGGGGAAGGAGGGGAGGAAACAACATAAGAATGGGTTAGGATCTGTGCGTGTGGAGACAGGTGCAAGTACATAAGTCGCTTGCATTAGATTCTACCTGTGACAATATTCGACAAAATGAGCCCAACACGGGGATGCTGCAAACATTCGTACAGATGAAGCTACTTGAAGGGGCCTCGCAAACACTGCACCGGTAACGGTCTGACTTCCCGGGTACATGTGGATCGGCCATTCGAGAAGCAGGTACAAAGCGCGGGGGAAAACTAGAAGTTCTCGCGGGAGACCGATGACGTGGGCAGAAATGAGTGCCACGCAAAAGCGCAAAATCAATAAACGTGTACGAAGTATATATTTGCGTTGTTTGGTGAAAATGCGCATACACATAATTGAGTATACATTCCAGAAACACCAAAAAAATAACATAACGACTTAATACCATGTAAGAAAACTACATGAAGCTAAGAAGTAATGTAAAATTGTTACATGCACACATAATAGTATAACAGAGATAAGAAGTGGATACACACGAATAAAAAATATTTGTTTTAACCAAGCTAACTAATGAAATCCAAAGCACAAAATTACTGGCTACAACAAAGAACACACATTTCAGTTCAACATGTAGACATCAGAATAACGTTTTTTCTTTTTTTATCAAGGAATGATTACCCCTTTTTAAAATTACCTCCTTTTAAACTGAGGTTAATTGATTACCCCTTTTTAAACCAGCATAATAACGGTTTGTGATCAAAACAATGACCACTCCTTTTTAAATCAGTATAAGCATATTCAAACACCCTAATTAGAAAGCATGAGCATTATCAGCAACAGGTACCAATTGTAATTAATAACATGCTAATTATTATAAAGCAACATAAATGACCAAAAAAATGACCAAAACAGCCTAACTATAAAAGCATGATCAACAAGAGGCAGCCTAACTATTATTATAAACCAACAAAAAATAACCAAAATCAACAGAAATCAGCAATAACTTATCCAAACAAGCAACCTAACTATTATTATAAACCAACAAAAATGACCAAAACCAACATAAATTAAATTTTTTTTATTCAAAAAGGCTAATTATGAAGCATCATCAGGTAAACCAACAAAAATGACAAAATAATTACCAAATTAGCCTAATTATAAAGCCACCAGCCTAATTATTATAAACCAATAAAAATTAACAAAAGTTTACCAAAATAGCCTAATTATTAAGCATCATCAGCAGGATCCTACTTATAAACCACCAACAATGACGAAAAAAAACCAAAATAGGCTAATTATTATAAAGCAAATAGCAATTATAATAACAAATGACTAATTACCCAGTAAAATCAAATCGGGGATATAACGATGAACAAAAAATTACCAGCAGTGGTGTGGATTTATGGAAGCAACTATGAATAATTGGTGATAATATACGTGTGTATGTATATAGCAAGAAAGAGATGTAAATCAACGGCTATAAAGTGGTTTTGGGACAAAACCATACCTCGTAGGAAAGAAGCCATACCGGTGAACAGCGATTAAACTCATCACACGGTTCAGATGTTGATTTTCTTGTGAAACCCATACCGGTGAACAGGATTTTAGGAAAATCGAACGGAAGATATTACCCCCAATATTCCTCCCCTCACAGACGTTTGTACCATTTTATTGTTTTTTTAATATCGTCCCCTCACAGACGTTTATATTGTTTTTTAATAATGTATTTTTCAATTCTCTTTATTGTATTAAGGGGGTAATAAGCCAAACCAAATACTTGAGCTAATAAACTTATTAAACATGAGTTAACACAAACACTTAATATTAAATATGAGCTTATAATATATATATATATATATATATATATATATATATATATATATATATATATATATATATATATATATATATATATATATATATATATATATATATATATATATATATATATATATATATATATATATATATATATATATATATATATATATATATATATATATATATATATGTATATATATATATATATATATATGTTAGCCCTAAAATATGAGCGCCATTTACGGAATTACATTTTATTCATATAGGCAAAACGTGGAGGGACTACTATTGACATGTTGTCAACGTGACCTCTTGTCTAGCCTATATATACCCCTCCATACTTCCATGGAGGGGTGAGGATTCTTTTTACTTTGTGTATTTCCCTTTCTCTCTCTAAATACA
This sequence comes from Glebionis coronaria, assembly GCA_025667525.1. Lineage (NCBI taxonomy): Eukaryota > Viridiplantae > Streptophyta > Magnoliopsida > Asterales > Asteraceae > Glebionis > Glebionis coronaria. The sequence goes on along the minus strand of CM046877.1, from coordinate 191,125,542 downwards.
CACACTACATTCAAGCTTTACTTTCTCTCTCTAAAAATGTCTAAATACTTCTTTTATCCTTCCCGACCTCCGGATCACCCTCTTGTTAGCTTGAATCTTATGATGTTAACAATATATATATATATATATATATATATATATATATATATATATATATATATATATATATATATATATATATATATATATATATATATATATATATATATATATATATATATATATATATATATATATATATATATATATATATATATATATATATATATATATATATATATATATATATATATAGAGAGAGAGAGAGAGAGAGAGAGTTAGGTTAATGTAGTTTACATCTTTAAAATTGTTAAAATGAAAAGTAGTATAAACCTTTGGATTAATTAGTTACTATTAGATATAATTAATGATATATGAGTTGCATTAATGTAATAAATCTCTAGTCAAAGGATAATTAATAAATAAACCTAAAATTAATTTTTATTTAAACAATATTATTTATTCTTTTTAACAATATCTAGTTTTCATTTAACCATACTTTTTGATAAATAACATTTTTCTTGATATATCTTTATATTTATATTCTTTATGTTAGGTAGAATTGATATATACCAAATCTTTGATACATCATGTCTAAATAATAATCTTTACAAGTCTACACAACTAAATGTTTAATATTTTACAAAATAATAATATGATACATCAACAAGAAAATGAAGATACATGTCTATCAACTCATACAAAAAATAGATACAATTTTCGTCACATCTAAAAATTACAAACATGATGCTACATATTTGACATTTAACTCGTACACTAACTAAACAATAAAAAAATTATCATGTACCAGTTGATATCCATAACTATAAATTAATATAATATACACAAAATAAATTGTCTAAAATTGTATAAATTAAAATGTGAAACAACATAAAAAACTAAAACTACAAAATTGTTGCTAATACATAAATAAAATATATGTAGTAGTTACTTTTGAAAAAAATATGATAGTGTTTTTTCTATTAATATCATGTATTTCAAATTAATGCAATTAATAAGGGTAATAAATATGGTTAAATTCAAGCAATGCGACTATTTTTTATAAATGTCATAACCTACATAGAAATGCAATTAATTAAAAGTTTAATGTTCTTTTAATGAGATTTATGTCATCTAATTAACCTAGTAAATCCAAAAGTTCAAAATACTTTTTATTTTAACAATTATAAGATACTACACTACTTTAACTAATATACATACATATATATATATATATATATATATATATATATATATATATATATATATATATATATATATATATATATATATATATATATATATATATATATATATATATATATATGTATATATATATATATATATATATATATATATATATATATATACTCCATTCATCCCAAAATAAATGTCCACATTTGACTATCAAAGTCTTTTTTTCGAAACTTTGACCGTAAATATTTTTGTTTTTTTATATAATACTTGATAAAAGTTATATAAATGAAAAATATATTTAAAACTTTATCCATTTACATATTTTGCGTAAAGTATTATATAACACGCAAAAAATAATGGTCAAAGTAAAAAAAAACTTCATAAATTAAAAGTGAGCACTTATTTTAAGACGAAAGTTATATAACATAAACTTAAACCCAACTCATAAGCTAACATCCTAACTACTGTATTTAAATGTATGGGTTTTTTTAAAAGGTTAATTAAGGGCGTGCTTGGTTAATGGTATTAGGGGGTAAGGAATGGGAAAGAGAATGATTAATACTGCTTGGTTAATAAAAATAAAGGTAATCATTACCCAGTATTGGGTAATGAACCATTCCCCTGTAAATTGGGAGGAATGGATTCAAGGTAATAGATTGACGTATGAATATGTGTGTCTCTACCTACCACCACCATTGTCTCTACCACCACCATCCTAACGCCACCACCAGTCTCTGACACCACCACTCTCCGACGCCACCACCACCACTGACCACCACCCTCCTAACGCCACCACCATTCTCCGACACCACCACTATCCGACGCCACCACCACTCTCCGACGCCACCACCACCATTGTCGCTACCACCCTCCTAACACCACCACCACTCTCTGACACCACCACTCTTTCGTGCCACCACCACCACTGGCCACCACCATTATCGCTACCGCCACCCTCCTAACGCCACCACCAGTCTCCAACACCACCACTCTTCGACGCCACCACCACCACTGACCACCACCATTGTCGCTACCCCCACCCTCCTAACGCCAACACCACTCTCTGCCACCACCAATCTGTGATGCCACCACCACCAACGACCACCACCATTGTCGCTGCCACAACCCTCCTAACGCCACCACCACTCTCTGAAACCACCACTCTCCCACTCCACCACACCATTGTCGCTACCACCACCCTCGTAACGCCACCACCACTCTCCGACACCACCATTGACCACCACCACTGTCGCTACCACCACCCTCCTAACGCCACGACCACTCTCCAACACCACCATTCTCCGACGCCACCACTGTCATACCACCACCCTCTAACGCCACCACCACTCTCCGAAACCACCACTCTCCAACGTCACCACCACCACCACCACTGACCACCACCATTGTCGCTACTACCACTCTCCTAACGCCACCACCACTCTTCGCCACCACCAATCTCCAACGCCACACCACCACTGACCACCACCATTGTCGCTACCACAACCCTCTCCTGAACGCCATCACCACTCTCCGACACCACCACTCTCCCACGTCACCACCACCATTGTCGCTACCACCACCCTCCTAACGTCACCACCACTCTCGGACACCACCACTCTCGGACACTACCACTCTCAGACGTCACCACCACCACTGACCACCACCATTGTTGCTACCACCACCCTCCTAACGACACCACCACTCTCCGACACCACCACCCCTTGACGTTACCACCACCCTCCAACACCACATCTTATATTAACCAAGCACCAACAATGGTAATGATAATACCAAGGAATGTTTATTACATTCCTTTATATTCCCTTACCCTTACCTATTCCCATTCCCCTCAAGTTAACCAAGCGTCCCCTAAATGTATCTAATTACCATATTCTATACCTTTGTGTAGTAAATTATTAACTCTTTATCATAACACGAAATTTTGATCATTTTACCGCTTGCTTTAAAACGAAAATAAAAATAAAAATTACAAGTAACAATTAGTGTGTATCCATTACGATTTTTTTTATTTTTATGTTTGATCAATATAATTAGTGCTTTTTTGTGTATCAGTTTGTCCTTATAAATGTAAAACAGTTAAACATTCTTTTAAAATGGTTGGTTATATAGTAATTTTTTTTCTTTTCAAAAGTTGCTATTTTTGTGGTTCATCATTTACAATGATTTGGGTATCTTAAGTAGATGATAGTGGAAAAATAATATTTCTTTTAAGTTTAAGTACGTTTGAATCAATATAATAAGAGCATCATTAACATAATAGGTAACAATAAGAATTTAAGATAAAAGTTTTAGAAAATGATGGTCGTCGATCTTCAGTTTTTTTTTTTATTAGTTATAAATTTATGACTAGACTTTTTTTTTTTTCTGATAAGGTTTTTTATTAGACCTTTAATTATTAGTTCACTATTGTTGCAAGTTGGTTAGTAAACTACTTGATGTAAAACAAATATAATATTCATATACAGTAAAAAGTTTAGATTAGTTTATTAATAACCTTTGGCCTACAAGTTTCCCTCCACACGACCATAACCTTCGATTGCAAAACATGACAACCAATTTACGTTATTCTTTATGATGATGAATACCAAATTTGTTGATGGCCCTATAAAAGTTTCTAGAGTTTTGAACTCGAGTTAAACAAATCAATTAATCAACTCGTTCAATATATCAAAAAGAAAAGTATACATGCATGACGGTACGACAACACAAAAACGTCAAAGATAGTACGATTGCTCGCGTTATATCGTCGCCTTTTTCATGACCATATGGGTCGACAAATACGGCTTGAAACTTGAAAACTCAGTTCAGGATGTGATCGTGGCGCTATGGTACGTTTTGGAGGTAAACTTAACCTAAAATGCACATTGCACCCGGTTCTTAAATTCATATATAAGATACTCCTATTTTTTATCATTTTAAGTTGACTATTAATGATTAAAAAAAATAGTTTTAAATAACAGTAATAGTTACTTGTTAGTATTAAACTAAATGATGATAATGGCAGTTTATAGTTGACATTAAGCTTTTTTTTTTTTTTTTTGTTGATTAAACCCCATTAATCAATCACTTTTTCTATAATGTCTGTCATTAGTAGGATATTATGTCCCATTGATGTAATATAATTATCACTTGAAACCTTAAACTTATTTTTTCATGCAATTACAAATCTCAAATTTTCTAACGCATGAAAAAAAGCTCTTAACGCTTTACATTATTTATCGAAACAAGCCGAGAGTTCGACTTTTAACCGAGATAGAACAGTAAGCACAATGGTGTTTGTAAGAAGATCTGAAGATCACATTTATTATCGTCTTTTCAACGTTACATTAATTTTCCTTTTTTACAATTAACTTCACCACCACTTAGTTTAATAAAACAACTAGGTTCGCCATCAAAATTTACCCTGCTTAAACACATATATACTTACTAAAATACACACAAAAATCACACATTTATGACTCGGTCTTGACCAAGACAGAGTCTTTCTTTTTCTTGCTTGAAGGCGCGTACTTTGCGTCTTTAATAAGAAATGAGTGGTTGATTACCGTTTGTAAAATATTTTGTTTAAAAAGACCATGTAAAATGAGTTTTTTTCTGATAAAAAAGTAAGAAAACATGTTTTATACATTTAATCTTTACTATGTTAATCATTATTAACCCACTCCATCTTTGGATGGATGAAATTAGTCAAATTACTTCTTGTATAATTCTTACCTGAAAAGTCTACATAAGACTCTTGTAACATTCTTCTTGAATGCATGCATGTAACAATTGGTTACCATTTCTTTTAACCATGGTTTCTGTTTTTTTTTTTCTATTAATTTACGAATTTTAAGCAAATCGTTACACAGACTCAAACTAGGTAACTAGGTAAATGTTTCTTATTCTGACGGTCGGCGTGACCACTTCAGGATTATTTTGCACATAGCGAAAATTAAACTTAAGTTATAGTGTGAGAGTGAACGTTTTGCCAATATAACAACCCTGATTCAGTAGAATTGGTTAACTTTTATACCATATGCCAATAAAGCAATTGCTGCATAGGATACCATCACTAGCCGCACCAACCTTCAATCTAGCTATATCTATATAAGGATATATAAGATTATAATAAACCACAATATAAATTTAGAGTAGCAAGTAACAAACTAATTCCGTTAGGATGAGTGAAAAGAGAAGCTCCGGTCAAGGACAAAGTACTTTAGGCTATTTGTTTGGTGAATCGGACGAGCTAGGGAATAAAGACAACAATCAATACAAGGTGTCATCTATCTCCGGGGGAGGTCCTAGTTCATTAGGGTACTTGTTTGGTTCCAATGCATTAGAGCAACAAAGTAGCCAGGAACCTAAACTATCTACACGTCCGATTTGTGTACCACCCTATGGCACAGATGACGTGAAGGAGAATTCACCAGACAAACCTTTACCTCCTCCCTCTAAGGACGATGATCACAAGTCACTCGACACGAGTTATGTCTACCATAAAGTTGATGGCGACAATTCAAAGGATTTTCTCATGACTGTAAGCCTTCCAACTCTATGTAATTCAACAATGTAGTTCACTTATATGTTGTTTATATATACTTTAATTTCTTAACACTTTTTAGGGTCGTCCATCGATAAGAGTTACATCCGTTCCTGGTGGTGATTCATCAGTCGGATACTTGTTTGGAGATAAGTGATCTATGGACTAAGTTCTTTAATTTATGAGTAATTTTTTAATTGGGTGATTCATTTGAAAGAAAAAAAAGCATGATATCTCTCGTCTCCAGATTTACATGTGAAGAAAAGTACTAGCGGTTTAGTTATTTCTTTTTCCCCTTTTATATTTTATGTCCTTAGTTCATTTAATTTAGGGTTTTTGATCAGGGCAAACGTTGTTTTGTGTGTATTTTATACTATGTGTGCTGTGTTTCTAAGAATATAATCAAAGAATGATTGCTATTTTTTGATTAATTACTGAAGTTAATCCTTGGTCTCACGTTTGATCCTTGATCATGCGGAACATGAAGAAAAAATGGCACATTTAATAACCTAACTCACATGCCTGAATTATATCGTAACCTAATTTGATCTTAGACCTCAGTGAAAATATGCATGGACACGATCTTTGCGACGAAGTTCTGCAAAATGTGGTGTTGGACAAGTCTTGTTAGATAGATGCTGATACGAACCTATCCCATACTAGGCTCGTAACCGGTTCATAAGTCCCAAGTGTAGAACTCACTCAAAAAGCTAGCTTGTTTGAGGAGGGGACACCTGGACATTATAAACCATCAATCATTCCCATACTTGGCCGATGTGGGATCATAACAGATGCCCAATACGTATATATGAAACTTCACGTCATCTGTGCCATAGGGTGGTACACAAACCGGACGTGTGATCATCGTCCTTAGAGGAACAAATTAAAGTTCCTATATTGAAGTTTCCATATACAAACTTTAATTTGTTCCTATAACTTATCCATGACGTTCCGGTTGCTGCTGTCACGGGCCGGGGTCTCAAAAACCAGTGGTTGGGTTTGGAAGTTGGAACTTGTAAAAGCAGACTAGGTTCTTTGCCATCATTGATCACGACAGATTTAACATTGGTTGAATTAGTTCATCATGCCATGCAAGGTTTTCTGTTATTCATGGGTTAATTTGCAGCATTAGATTTTTTTAAGGCAAATATTTATATTATATAAATAAACAAATATAGCAAGATCAAGATGCTAAATTAAATTACATGACATTGAGATCATGACATTAGTGACGGAAATATGACCTCACCGAAACCTCAAATTCTTAAAACTAAACAGCTTCAAGTCATACAATCTAACGGAGCAGCATTGCAAATTGTGGAGACGATGATAGACTAAAGATATATATATATAGCGGAATTTATGAACACACAAATTAACCACAAGCGAGCATCTCGACCCTCCACCACGAACTAAACCGTCACTACAACCCAAGTCACTTCGATCTACCTAAAACAATTAACCTCAAGAACGACCTCAATTGCAAATCCTAAAAAATGCCCGAATGTCAAAAGTAAACCGAGCTGCAAAACATCTTAACACGAACTGAACCACAAACCACAACACGAAAACTTCAGTACCTGTAGGAAACAACCAGATTTCGAGCACGACGCCAGGAAACCCCTGATCTATGTCATGACACCACCTAGATTGCTTCAGTCACATTGTTGGGCACAAGTAAACGCAAGGCTTAATCTGTTTATGTAGTTTTAACACCATAACAAACATGTAATGATAGATTTATAACATTACTATAAGCTGTCAATTAAGTATATAGTTTCTTTTGGGGGACAAAGAGTTTAAGGATGATATATACTTAAACAAAAGCATTCCATGTACGAAAATACATCATTTATATATAACATCAAACAAGATAAAATTAGCAAATAAAAACACACGATAATTTATATAGAATCGAAGTGACTATTCTCTACCGTGCCATACCTTGTTTTTTTTTTTTTTTTTTTTTCAGGAATTTGAGATAACATTAACAAGAACGATATGCTAAGGAAGATATATATGAATTCACATAACTCCTTAGTTCATAGTAATAATTAACGTCCCTTTTATTCGTTAGGCCCATTAAATTTAAGCCCATTTATTGTTTGACGTAACAAGATGTTAATCCAAAGGGGTGTCGAAAAAGAATTATGACATCCGAGAAAGAAAAATTACACACTCAAAAGATCGGTAGGGAACTAATACCTAAAAAAGTATATTTTCTTCCATCCCCACCGTCTATCCTTAAATAAATGGAGGGCCCAGATTAAATCATTAAGGGTAATATATTACTTTCACCCCGCCCCAAAATCCGGTTTGTATCTTAACTAAAAAAGAAAACCGTTTCCCTCATTTCATTTCACACACACTTTTTCACACTAATCTATTCACACACATCTATTAACACCACCGTATAAACCTTAGATGTAAAATTGATTTATCAAAACCGTTATATCCATTGACCAATTATGGATATACGGGATGAAATAAACGCTTCTAGAGTGGATCCATTGTCGGATTCTTCTTTGTTCCATACTTCAGGATCTGGTAAGTTTTTTTATGTTCTTTTGTGTTTCTCTTGTTATTTATCTATGATTATTGCATATGGATCTGTTTTTTTTTCTTTTCTACTTTTGATTCTGATAAGGTTTTTAGGGGTTTTTGTTATTTCTCCATTTATCAGTTGAATATAGATAAGGTTTAGGGGTTTTTGTGTGTTAGGGGTTTTCTGATAAGGTTTTTGGGTTTTTGTTGTTTTTGTGCTGTTGTTACGCCCCAAACACTCCCACTGTTTTTGCCCTAAATGATTTGCTATTTTGAATGCTTTTGTGTTTTTAAAAATTGTATAGATGTCGATATCGGGTTTAGGCTTTAACCTGATAAAATGTTAATGTTGGTATAGATGCCGATATCATGTTTAGAATTTATATGCCGATATCATGTTTTCAATGATAAAACTAGTGTTGCGTAAACATTGGTGTAGATGCTGATTTTAGTTTTTAGAAGTTGCACCACTAAAGTAAAATGATTACTACTTAGGTTTAATCATATGGAATTACATGTGATTTAAGTGAATTACATGTGATTCATGGAATTACATGTAAAGTGAATTACATGTAATTCACTTAAATCACATGTAATTCCATGAATCACATGTAATTTGTATTAAATGTTGTGTTTGATAAGTTTACTGATGTGATTCGTGAAATTACATGTAATTCAACCTAAATCACATGTAATTTGTATTAAATGTTGTTTTTGATAAGTTTAAAGATGCTATTTTTATGTTTTTTTAATTTCAGGTAATGACGTTGGTACTGAGAGAGAAGGTATAACTACAAGTAGTAGAGTTAGAGGTTCTCCCAAGGTTCGAGGTTCCCAAGGGTAGAAGTTCTCGAGGTAATCGTGGAGGTAGAAGTAACGATAGTGGTTCTTCTACTATTTTTTATTCGAGGGGTAGGGGTTCGAGTCCGAAAAATTTATTTGATGATGATGGTGTTGGGTGTCTTGATAAGTTAGCTGCTGTGTCAGATGCTCTAGGGAATGATGATTTCACTAATAAGGATTTGGTTGATGAGAATACGGGTAATATGAAAGATAATGTGTCGGGTGTATTGAATGTGGTTGCTGGTGGGTTTGTTCCAGAATTTGTAAATAAGGGGCGTTTGAGTTTGAATGCTGTGGGGGGTGTGTCGGTTGTTGCTGATTCGAATTGGCTCGATGTAAATATGTAGAATATATCGGGTGCTGATATATTTAAGGACGCTACAGAAGTTTCATTGAATACAAAGAATGTTATAGATAATGTGGTTGCTGATATTAGTGTTGATGAGGGGATTAAAGTTCACACAGAGATGCCAGTTCTACGGAGTGATCTTAAGGTCGCTTCCAAGACGAGTTTGCTAGTTGGGAATAAAAAATCTAGTCATGTTCTAAGGCCTGCCTCCAAGTCTGCTAACAAGCCGGCTTTTTAAGCTTCCAAGGTATCTACTGAGCCGCCTCCCAAGGCTGCTAAAAAGCCGATTTCTAAGGCTTCAAAGGTTGCTGTTGAGTCGTCTTCCAAGGTTGTTGGCAAGAAGGCCTCCAAGCCGGCTTCTAAGGCTTCAAAGATTGCTGTTAAGTCGCCTTCCAAGGTTGTTGGCAAGAAGGCCTCCAAGCCCGCTCCAAAGCATGCTGCCAAGAAGGCCTCCAAGCCCGCTCCAAATCCTTCTTCCAAGCCGGCTTCCAAGGCTGCTTCCAAGGCTCCGGTTAAGCGCAAACGTGATGTTGACTCTTTTGTTCCCACAGAAGATGTTAGGCTTGGTAAGCGAAAAGCTAATGTTAAGCTTCATGATGCGAAACGGAAAAGGGAAGTTGAGCTAGATGAGGAAGATCAGGTGGATCCAAAGAATATCCCTTCTTTATTGAAATTGTGGAAGTTGGTTAAGACCGAAGATGTAGGAGAAGGGAGTAGTGGTGTCGATAAGAAAATAAAAAAGGAAAAACAGATGTTGTAGGAAGAAGCTGCTCACAAAAGTATCTTGACTCTTATCCGTCGATTCGTCCAAAGGCGGCTGCTTCTTCACTTTTTTCTGCAATTCATGGATGCCATGGAGTTAATATGAAGCGTTTTTTTATCACATATGGGTTTTATCTCACTTTATGGTGTTCAGATTGATAAGTTACCAGGAAGGATGTGAAGGTATTGTATTCAACGCTTTGATGCGGAAACCTCTACTTTCAATTTAGAAACGGGTGACTCAATTAAGGTAAACAAAGAAAAAATCCATGAAATATTAGGTGTTCCGTTGAACGGACATTCTTTGTTTTCTTTAAAAGAGAGACCGTTGGATGATGATTTTGTTAAGCTTTGGATTCGACAGTTTTTCCTAAAAAATAGGAAGGAGATAAGAGTTCCTGATATTGCTGCAAAGTTGGTTTTGTCTAAGAAAGATGACTTCCTTTTTAGAGGTACGTATACCATAAGGAAGTTGATGCTTTGAACGGTCAAGTTTGTTTGGATGTTGTTAGACGTCTTCGAGAAGATACAGATGCTTCTAAGATTAATTGGTGTGAGTATGTATACAACTGCTTACTAGACTGTAAACTTCCCGAGGAACCAACAAATCCTTACCTTGGCCCGTTCACCTTCCTAATTGTAAGTTTTAAAATCATGCAATATATTTTGTATATTCAAGTTTTTAATTTTAACCATACATTTGTTGAATTACATGTAATTTCATGTTAAATTACATGTAATTTCATGTTGAATTACATGTAATTTCATGTTGAATTACATGTAATTTAACATGAAATTACATGTAATTTAACATGAAATTAGATGTAATTTAACATGAAATTACATGTAATTTTGGATTTATTGTTTTTTAAATTAAGTAACGTTCTTCTATTTACATGTTTTTTTCCAGCTTTTGTATTTAGATTCAACGAAGTTCGATAGGTTGCATGTTCTTCGAGATCGTCCGGCCATCAAAAACTGGACCTCAATTTTACTGAGAAGAAGAGAGCAACTGGAGCTAAATGATGAGGTGTTGGGTATGTTAGAACTGAATGAAGAATGGTATAAAGATGAAAATCAACATACATAAGGTTTTGTTTTTCATGATTGTACTTCTAAAGAGGTACGTATACCATAAGGTTTCATTTTTTCTTTTTATGGCGTGCAACATAATTACATGTAATTATACCAGAATTACATGTAATTATGGTATAATTACATGTAATTAATACAGAATTACATGTAATTATGGTATAATTACATGTAATTATACCATAATTACATGTAATTCTGTTTTAATTACATGTAATTCATGGAACTATTATCTTTGAATATCATTTTGATATAAATCATAAACTTGTATAGGATTTATATCTCAAAGCTGAAAAAAGTTTTATAGTAATTTGTCTAGAGAGAATTGCTTTAGAAGAGTACTTGATGGTAGCTGCTGGTGAATATCCGGATGATCCTAAGTTTCGTGAGCTTCACAGAAAGTATTCCACATATTTTGTAAATCCGATTGAATATGTAAAGCCAGACGACGATGATGATGAGAGCGATGATGAGAGTGATGATCCAAACGAAGATAATGATGATCCGAAAGGTGATAATGGTGATCAGAATGATGATGATGGTAGTACGGGTAGTGATGGGGACGATGAAAGTAATGAGAGTGGTAGTGGTGATGATGATGAGCATAAGGATGGAAATGATGGTAATGGTGACGATAATGTGCAGAATGACAATGAGAAGGTTGCCAATGATGATGAGAAGATTCCTAGTGATGATGAGAAGATTCCTAGTGAAGATGAAAAAATTCCTAGTGAAGATGATCAAATAGTTTCGGAATTTCCTATTTTGGGAAGGAGTTTGATAAGGTGCCTACTATTGAAGAGACCATTGTTCAAAAATAAACAAATGTTGAAAAAGAATCTGCTCAAGATCAAGTTGATGAAGATTTTGAGATAATGAGTACACCGAACTCTTTTTCACAGTGGTTAGATGAAAATATAGAAGTGGTTGGAAATGAGATTGATCGGCTTGCCGATGAGTATTTTTCTGTAAGTTTCAAACTTTTATTTTTTGTTTTTCCAAAGTTTTTTTATGTATATTAAGTATGTTTTTTTAGTTATTCAGGCTCAACATGGTCGAGATGGTGAACCACCAGAGAATGCTCCGGATGATGCCCTTGTTGATGAGAATGCCCCTGCTACTCCTGAAAAAATATCGGTTCGTGTTTTAAGCCAAAGTCCTATTCATGGGAAGCGAGTTGGGAAACCTTCGGTATTCTTGATATCTCCGTATGTGAATAAAAAGACAAAAGTTCCCCCCAAACTTACTAGAAATGAGTTTCTTCTGGGCTCTAGTGTGTTCGCAATGCAGGGTGATAAGGGTGAGTTATTTTCATTTTCGTTAAATATAAATTAATATTTATTCAATTAGAGTTGCATGTAATTCTGCTATAATTACATGTAATTCTGCTATAATTACATGTAATTCTGCTATAATTACATGTAATTATAACCGAATTACATGTAATTTTGGTATAATTACATGTAATTATAGAAGAATTACATGTAATTATAGAAGAATTACATGTAATTCTTCTACAATTACATGTAATTACATGTAAACCACAAGACAATGTTTTTTATGTATTTATTTTTTTCTAACAGAGTTGCATGTGATTCTGCTATAATTACATGTAATTATACCAGAATTACATGCAATTATATGTAATTATAGCAGAATTAAATGTAATTCTGGTATAATTACATGTAACTATAGCAGAATTACATGCAACTCTAGTATAATTACATGTACTTTTACCAGAATTACATGTAATTCTGCTATAATTACATGTATTTATTTTTTCTTTAACAGAGAATATGTTTTTGAAACATTTTCTGGCCACAAAGTTTTTGGAGTTCGTTTGAATCTGGAAACACTATCTCCTGGCCTTTGGGTTGATGCAAACGTGCTAGATTGTTTTTCTTCTATTCTGAATTACGAAGAGCGTTTCCGAGATCCTCGAATGCCAATAAGGCACTTCTTTCCAGCAGGATGTGTTGTAAGTTATTTTTCTGCACCCAAAGTAAATTTATTATTTCTATCATAAATTAATGTTTTTTTATATTCAGACTCGAGAGATGATTAATGGAGCCTTGAAAACGGATGCTGATATATGGGACCGATTTTCAAAGGAAATTTCTGCTCAATTCGAAGACAATGTTGTTGGTCTTGCCTTAGAAGGCGTTGAATTGGTAAATAAATTTTTATTTTCTTTTTGTTTGGTTATAATTTTTTTCTTTCTAATTTTTGGTTTATTAAAGACATGCTTTTTTCCTGATCTACATGTCTGGGCATTTTTATGTGGTTGTCTTCAACCTAAAAGTAGCATCAATGACTGTTCTAGATAACAGTGGGTCGGGAGCACCTTATGAGGGAAAGTACAAGGATGTCTGTGATCTTCTTGTAAGTTTCTGTTAATTACTTCTGATTTTTCTGTTAGTTACATGTGATTCACACAGAATTACATGTGATTCGTGTTAATTACATGTGATTCATGTTGGATTACAAAATATTTATTTGTCTTTTTTAGAGAGATTTGTTTGCGAGACACTTAAAGTTGTATAATCACAAGAAGCATAATTCCATCAGAAAGTTGAAGAGAGCAAAAACGCCAAAATTGAAGTGGATGAAAAATGAGAATTCTCGGGATTGTGGAGTCTTCGCAATGCTTCACATGGAGACATATGTTGGCGGAGCAGTTGCGGATTGGGATTGTGGGCTTGTCCCGGAGTCCAGAATCCAACGTGACATGTTGAGACTTTTACGTTTCAAATTTCTTTCTAAGATGCTCCTACATGAGCATAATTGTCATGCTGACAAGATGCGTCAACTAGCCATGGAGTTTGATAAGAATGAGACTAATCATAAGCTCGAGATGCTCTGTGATGCACTAAAGAAGAGGGAGGAGCGAGAAAGAGATTAGGTCATCAAAAGTTCTGCGAAGTGTGCTGTATGGATACATTATGTTATTATGAATTGGCTTTGTCTGGATAAAGATGTATGGGTCCTGACTTGTCTGCATATTTTTAGGTTATGTGTTTTGTGACATGCTTAATCGAACATAACTTGGTGTGTCATGGCTATGTTAAGTTGTTTTAGACAGTTGTTCCAAGTTGTTTAATGAAGTTATATCAGATTACCTGTATGTTATATTTTAGTGTCTTTGTGTTATGCATCATTGAACACTTTAATTACATGTAATTGAACACTTCAATTACATGTAATTCACACAAAGTTACATGTAATTGATTAATTACATATAATTGAACACTTCAATTACATGTAATTCATTTTTATGTTCCCCAAGACAAAATTCACTTCAATTACATGTAATTCACCTTTAATTACATGTAATTCACCTTTAATTACATGTAATTCACCTTTAATTACATGTAATTACTAGTAGTTCAGCTAAAACATAAATATTTTTCCAATGCATCATAAAAAGATTTTGGAAACTTAAATGAAATAAAATGAAATGAAGAATTTTAAGTAAATGAAATCACATGTAATTGACACAGAATTACATGTAATTCTTATTTAGGTTCACCTAAAAGATAAATCACAAGTATTTTTCCAATGCAATATAACATAGATTTTGGAAACTTAAATGAAGAAAATGAAATCTTATTAGTGTTTAAACATCAATAATTGGTGACGCCTTCTTTTTCTTTGCCTTTGGGTTCTTTGGGCAAGTTTTTTTTGTATGCTCGCGCGTCTTCACATTACAATACCCACAAACCTTCAATGGTTTCTTTTGAACTTTAAGCGCCTTTTCTCTTCCACTTTTTAATCGTTCTCCTTTTTTTAGTTTTTTTCCATCATTTGGATGGTCTTTTTTGTTTCTAGCCTTCGTTGGATTGTTCACATCTAGATGATCAGGCTCTGAAATTGCAAACAATTCACCAATAACATCTACCATTTTTCTTAAAGGAGGATTAGGCATATCATCTTTTATTTCTTCATATATCACTTTCAACTTTTCAAGATAAGCTGCCAACCTTTCTTCATCTTT
Source organism: Glebionis coronaria (assembly GCA_025667525.1). NCBI lineage: Eukaryota > Viridiplantae > Streptophyta > Magnoliopsida > Asterales > Asteraceae > Glebionis > Glebionis coronaria. The sequence continues at coordinate 191,110,176 of CM046877.1, read as the reverse complement.
GCTTAATAAGAATAAACAATCATCCACGACAAAATTCACCTCGTTTGAAAGCCTTTCAACTGTTACATTCTTTTTCCCATATCTGTTTATTTGCCTTCGAAGATCAGGTGGTATAACGTCTCTTGTCCATCTCCTCAAGATGTATTGCTTGGGAATAACATTAACATCACGGTTCTTGAATACGCAAAATATGTGTCGACATAGAAAACCATATCGTAGAAAATGTCTACAAGAACAAACCACTGACCTGTCTTCTATAACGCTTAGTACCTTTTTCCAAAACACAAGGAATTTACATTAGGATTACATGTAAATTCATTATTTATTAAAGAATCACATCTGATTTTGTTTAGAATTACATGTAATTATTAAATAATTACATGTAATTCTTTTATAATTACATGTAATTCTTTAATAATTACATGTAATTCTAAGCAAAATTACATCTGATTTTGTTTTGAATCACATGTAATTATTAAAGAATTACATGTAATTATTAAAGATTTACATGTAATTTACATGTGATTCTGATAACTATTACATGTAATTCTGTATGAATTACATGTAATTCTATATGAATTACATGTAATTCTGTATGAATTACATGTAATTCTGTATGAATTACATGTAATTCTGTATGAATTACATGTAATTCTGTATGAATTACATGTAATTTTGAATGAATTACATGTAATTTCTTTAAGAAGCCTATTTATTTCTTTATAAAACCTAATGTAATTCATGTAAATTATTATCGTAATGAAATTAATAATTACCTTGTAGTCTATTCTGTTTCTTTCTCTGTTGCGATCTCCTTGTCTTGTTCTTTTCTACTTTTGGTGTAAATAGTTTTGTAAGAATTTGTCGCTTTGTCTCTAATGATGAAAGCTTCACAGCCTTCACTATTTTGTAAACATTGTATCGTACAATTCCAACAAGCAGCTTCTATTTCAAGTTGAACATGCGGAAATATTGTCTTTGTATATATTCTTGCAGCATGACGTTCAATATCCAACATTGTTTTATATGTTGGAGCCGCATCAAGCGTTTGGAAGTCCAAAGTTTCTTGCCTGTGTCTTTGCCTTTCCATTGCTAATTCGTATGACATCATGAAACCAACATGTGTTGACCCTTGGCTTGTGAAACTTTTAAAGAAAGAATTTTCACTTTCGGACCTTGAAGTCGTCCTCATCAAGCCAAACAAAGGAGAGTCGATAAAATAAGCGGGAATCCACATTTTTCTAAGATCATACATTTTTGTCATCCACTTGTTATCTTTCAAACCAAATTCATCTATCAGTAATCCCCATCTCTCTTTGAACTTCTTTGGTTCTATGAACATATTCCAAATGAGCCTGTCAAATCGTTCTTTGAAAGCTCCCTTTTTGTATATTTCTTCACAAATCTGTTTTGAATATATAAAGTAATTAGCACTAACAAAGCATTTTTATTCCAAAAATCACATGTAATTCACACAGAATTACATGTGATTTCCATTCATTCACTAACAAAGTATTTTTATTACAAAAATTACATGTAATTCACACAGAATTACATGTAATTTCCATTCAACACTATTAGCTTTACAATCTTCAACACAAAACAATGTGATTCATGTAAAACAGTTTGTATCTTAAAAAAATACCTTAGATGGGATATTTTGGGAAATGTGCCACATGCAAAGCCTGTGTTTTGTTGTTTTAAAAACGGCTTCAATAGCTCTCTTCATGGCTCCATCCTGATCGGTTACAATCATTGTAGGCTCTTTTCCAACGGCGGACAAAAATGCTGTTAGCAACCACGTGTATGATTCGGTATCTTCATGTAAAATCATCCCCGAACCAAGTGTGACACACTTTCTGTGGTTGTCGATGCCAGTGAATGATAAAAACTTCATGTTGTACCTATAAAAAATATCAATGCATTAAAATCAACATTTCTGAATTACCTGTAATTCTACATTGAATTACATGTAATTATGGTATAATTACATGTAATTCAATGTAGAATTACATGTAATTATACCATAATTACATGTAATTCATACATCATTACTTGTTATTAACTAATAAAAAAGTATAAATATACAGAATTAGAAACAATTCACTTACCTATTGCTATTGAAGGTTGCATCAAAAGATACTATGTCTCCAAACTCTTTGTAATAGCACTTTGCAACTTCATCCGCCCAAAACATTGCGACCAATTCATCATTTTTTACCCAATATTCAAATGTAAAGTTTGGCACAAACAACTTTCTGTTTTCCATTTTGTTTATTAGCATTTGTGCATCATTTTCCCCAATAAATTCAGTAACATCCCTCTGAGCATTCTTAAAATCATCGGTCGTTCCATGAACATATCCATAACCACCTTTGATGCTACTTAAGAAGTTATAAGCACGTGTTGCACCAAGTTAATTTTTTACAACAAACATTTTTTCGGCTTGAGGCATTTTTCGTTGTTTCTTTGTATAGTGTTGGTACACCTCTGGTAGAAGAGTGTGGTTGTGTTTTGCTATAAATTGTACTAACTTGTATTTTCCCGAAACAATACTCAACTGTAGCTTTATTTGAGCTTTGCAACCAGTCACGTGGTGCGTTGTGTTTCTGATTTGTTTACCTTTATTTTTTGGATCCAATGTGTCAAAATCAACACTTGTTGGTTTTCCTCCTTTGTTACAAGTAATGTACTTGTGTTTTACCACGCCTGATTTTGTTTTACTTTGTCCCGATTTTTTAACTTCAAAACCTCCCTTTTCAGCATAATTTGAATACATATCAAAAGCTTCTTCCATGTATCATAAGTATCTCCCTCTTCTGGTATACGAATTCCATGTACACGAGGCTCCCAATTTACTGATCCACCGGGTGTTTCATCTTGCGCAAAAACGGTTGCTCTTGGGGTTTTCACACATGTATTTAAAAAACAGAATTACTTGATATTTAAAAAAATACATGTAATTCACACAGAGTTACATGTAATTTACACAGAATCACATGTAATTCACACAGAATTACATGTGATTTGCATTCAGTTTACTAACAAAGCATTTTTATTTCAAAAAATACATGTAATTCCCACAGAATTACATGTAATTTACACAAAATTACATATGATTTGCATTCAACTTACTAATAAACCATTTTATTACAAAAATCACATGTAATTCACACAGAATTACATGTAATTTCCATTCAACGCTAACAACCATTTTATTACAAAAATCACATGTAATTCACACAAAATTACATGTGATTTGCATTCATCACTAGTAAACTATTTTATTACAAAAATTACATGTAATTCACACAGAATTACATGTAATTTCCATTCAACACTAACAAACCATTTTGTTATAAAAATCACACGTGATTCATACAGAATTACATGTAATTTCCATTCAACACTAATAAACCATTTTGTCACAAAAATCACATATAATTCATACAGAATTACATGTGATTTCCATTAAACATTAGCAAACCATTATATTACAAAAATCACATGTAATACACACAGAATTACATGTAATTTCCATTCATCACTAGTAAAGCATTTTATTTCAAAAATTACATGTAATTCACACAGAATTACATGTAATTTCCATTCAACACTAACAAACCAATTTGTTACAAAAATCACATGTAATTCACACAGAATTACATGTAATTTGCATTCACCTTACTAGCCAAGCAACCTCAGAACAAAAATCTACCTGGAAAACCTTCTTTTAGTTTTTCCGAAAAACATGGTTCTGATACATCATTTTTATTCAAATCGAGTTGAGAAACCACCACCATAACGTCATCTAAATCAGGTTCTTCCATTTTTCTGCTTGATTAGGGTTCTGACGAGTTTTTTGATTTTCCGGCGAGTTTATATAACTCGTTTTATAAGCTTTTATGAATAAATAGGTTATAGATATGTGATAGTTATGTTTTCCGGCGAGGTTTACGTTATTTGAAGATCATTCCGGCGATTTTCAAATTTTTTGGCGAGGTGTACGTTGTTTGTTAGATCGGGGTAGGTGGTAGACAGAGAAAGTGTGAGGGTTGTGTGTTTTTTTTATTGTTTATATATGGTGTGTGTTTTTAATATGGATGGTTGGATGATAGAAATTGGATGGCCCAGATTCGCTCCTTCCTTCTTTTTTGGATACCTTCTATGAGGATCTCACGAAGGGTGCGAATAAGTCGGTTAAAATCGGTTTTCGATTTAAAAAAACCAGTTTTTAATAACCAGTTTCGGTTTTATCGGTATTTTTGAAATAGGCTTTTTCGGTTATAAATGTTCGGAAACGGTTTTTTTGGTTATAAATTTTCGTTATCGATTTTTTATTGGTTCGGTTTTTATCGGTTATAAATGTTCGGAATCGGGTTTTTTCGGCAATAGATTTTCGTTATTGGTTTTTTCGGAATTTAAAACTTTGTCATTTATTTAATGAACTTGGTAATAATACAAACATACTAAAAAAGTACAACCAGAATTTTTATTTAAACAATACAATTATACAACCATAACTTTTATTTAAACAATACAATCATACATGATACAACCATAATTTTTATTTAAACCATACAATCAAACAATCATAATAATACATTTCGAGCTTCGGCATGGCCATCACTGGAAAAATATTAGTGTACTCAAGTATGTCGAGCTTCGGCATTGCCATCATCCGTTATACTAAAGTCATTAAATCATCTAAAAATTCATCTACATCTACGTCTTTAACTTCTAAAGGTTCAAACTCACCTTCATCTAATTCGGTAGTTGGAGGTGATATCCCTAAATCAACTTCTTCGTTTGCTACAGTTTCTTCAACGCCTCCTAATACCGGAACTTCCAACGATGTTTCATGTTGTATCCTATCTACTCCATCCAAATAATCTTCCAAACATACACATATTTCCACGAATTCGGGGGTTAGTATTGACCTTCTTTTCGATATAATTCCACCGCTAATAGAAAAGGCCGATTTGGAAGCTACCGTCGAAGATTAGACCGCTAATAAGTCACAAGCCACAACGGATAAAATTAGAAATTGAATTTCCCTCAAGCCAAAATGTCAAAATTTACAAACTCTTTGGGCCTTAAAGTTACTAAAAAGTTTGTAGCCATATATTGTCCCAACTCGCTTAACGGTCCCTATGTTCGTTGACGCTTTATAGCGTTTATAAATAAACTATTATAAAGGTTTATATCAATGCCACTTGACTCACTTCCCATTCGCGACGTTCCGGCCCCCATTTGGTCAAAATTTGGGTTTTGTTGTTGACCATATATTTGTTGCATAAATTCTAAATAATGTTTGAAAAGTATCTTTAAATTTAAAATTTTGGGAGTCTATATAGTTGTCGTTAGGGTCTAACCCATAAGTTAAGTCTAAATTGTTCATTATTCTTCTTATTATTAGTTCGACCCCTCCAAAATTTAAACATGGATTAAGTGCCACGGAACAAGAAAAAACCAAAGGTGAACTAGCAAAATAGTTTACAAATTTCGTTTTTATAACTTTAACCATTTTTCTAAATATTTGACAAGGTGACGTTTTTTATTCGTCTAAAATTTTCCGTCATAGCATAAATTTGCTTTAAAACTAATGGGCTAGTTGGGTAATAAACACTTGATAATATAGTTGTTGTCACTTTAAAAACTTGAAAATTTTTAGTCAAATTATTTAATCGTTCCCAATCTTGGTCGCTTATTGAAGTGGACCTATTTCTACTAACAAGTGTTTCATTAAAAGCGTTTAAAGTCATACGTTGTCGTAATATATTTTTATACATCATGCAAGTAGAATTCCACTTAGTATTATTATCATAGCAAGGTCCTAGGGGTTCATGACCACATTGTCGACGAAAACGATGATAGTTCATTTGTCGTTCGTTACTCGAACTATATATAATTACTAATCAACCCCTAAAGTTCATCTTTAAACTATCACATATTTTTAATGCCGCTTGCACGGATAAATTTATAACATGAGCAACACAACGGGAATGAAAAATCACCATCTAAAACGGGTTCTATACGTAATTTTAACAAATCCATAGCTTTAGTATTATTAGATGCATTATCTAGTGAAATCGTAAAAACTTTATCATCTAAAATATAATCAATTAAAGTGTCATGTAAAATTTTTCTCTAATTAAATCTCGTATGAGGATAACCAAATAATTTAAAAGCAATTGTCCATTTCATCAATAACCAAGATCCGGGGTTAAACCAATGAGCCATAACGACTAAATAAGAATTTGTCGTACCATGTGGTGCGGTCCAAGTATCCGTAGTTATAGAATCACCATATTTATAAGAGTAAATTACACCGATCGTCCTTATGGTTTGCGTTGACCGACGTCGTTCGTCCCTTGACCAAAAATGTTGCACCGTTCAACCTTAACTTTGAAACATTTTCTGCCGTTTGTGTGACACCCCCAAATAAGTCAAATGCAGCGGAAATAATAACTGGGTGTCACGTAGGTGGATCAACAACAGATAATATGTAGAGAAACAGATAAATGATTATCAATACAAATATTACATGAACCAGAGTGCAAATGTTATAAAAATTGTCTTAATCATTATTCAACAGCTTGTTTATTCCCAAGTTTATAAAACCCCAGATGAGCTCTATAAATGCAGCCTATCATGATGCTTGACTCCATGCACATCAAATACCTGCTTCAGTTCCCTGAGAAAAACATGCTTAGAGAGTCAACATAAAGTTAGCGATTCATTGGTTTTATAAAATAAGTTTGGACAGTAAACATTTACTAAAGTAGTAATGCACATAACATCAATACTTACAGGGAACTACATTTCCTACTGCCCGAAACTGACACTTGACTCGTTAAGCCCACAACAAATGAGGACCATTCACATTAATTAAAATGAACCCAATACAATGTTCCGACATGATAAACATCTGTTGTCCTGGCCCAGGCACAGTGAGCGCTACTCACCCAGATGGGGATGGTCAATCCTAAATAGATCTATTTATACATTCAGACAATTCAATAATTTTAACAGTTTCAGTTCACGGGTAAGTGAGGCATTCTACAATAGGCAAATGTAATCAAAGTTTAACGTAGTTCAGTTTACGTCCATAAAATATGTTGCATGTTTTCTTTCCCATAAAATGTTTAAAAGTTTGTCAATATATAGTGTGCGCCACGAACTCACCTCAGTAGTAGTACAACAATCAATCACAAGTAATCCAACGTAATGCTCATGACACAGTCAACTAACTAAATAATTATACAATCTCAGTATATGCATAAAATAATGCATAAAAGTCTTTGAATAAATCTGTGCATGCTTATACTAGTTTTAAGCATTTTATTACGATCTCTGTATTTTAATTAATCGTTGTACAAGTAATAAGAGTATCCATTTTAAGTACGTAGTTAATAATATCGTTTAAGTAATTAATTATTTACTTAATATTCTCGTACCTTTACTGTCGTAAATTAGTTTAAATATTTATAAAAGAATGATTTATATATATTTAAAAAGATAGGAAAAATAATAAGTAGGCTTAATATGTTTATTTTTATAATTTATTTACGTTCAATTTATATAAATTATATAAATGACGTTGATACAAGGCTTTTGACACCCTGTAAGTAAATTAATGTTCGTTTAAGTATGTCTAATCGAATTGATCTTAGTTCTCTATGTGACTCTATTGTTCTTTGGTGAAACAAATATTTTTGGTTGTTTTTAAATTTAAATGTGCAAGACTTAAAAGTAAATGTCGTTAAAGTAAAGGGCAAGTATTAAAAGAGCGTGAAATTAAATCTAAGTCTAATTAAAATTAAATGTGCGATATTTAAAAACGTGACGGAAAGTAACTTGATTAAACAACTGAAAATTAAAGCGTGACGGAAATTAAAATTAGACAAGTATTAAAAACATAAACTAAAAATTAAACAAGACAAAACAAGAGAAAAATAAATCCAATCGGAATGTATTCCGATCGGTTCACCAATCGGAATACTCTTACCGCTCTGATCGGAATATGGATCGGAAAATGCCAATCGAAAAGCTGTCACCTCCCCAATCGGAATACCCAAACTTACCTCCAATCGGAATGTTACTAATCTTGGTCGGAATGTCAATCGGAACCCTCAGATCGGAATATGTCACCTTACCTGATCGGAATGTCCAGACAAACACCTCAATCGGAATGTGGAAAGGAGCCCAATCGGAATAACTGTCACTTTTACTTGATCGGAATATCGTAACCTCCTCTGATCGGAATACCAAGATGCCTCCAATCGGAATGTTAAAACCCTTTTCCGACCTAGCAATGAGCTATGGTCGGAATGTAACTCCCTCTTCCGATTTGTCAGATCGGAATATGATGAAAAGTACACAAATTAAGCTAATCTAATAAGCTATGATTCTAATAAGCACAAGACTAAATCCTAAGATAAAACCGTGTAAAAATAAGCTACGAAACTGAAAGTTAAAAACTTTTAAGACACGAAATTAATAAACTTTAAGAAAAACAACTTTTTATATAAAATTAACTTTTGTAAAAACTATATAAACTTGAAAATAAATCAAATAAGCTATGAAAATAAGAGATTTAAAACAATCAAAAGCATAAAAATCAAATCTTTAAACAACTTAACAAGATGAAAACGTGTAAATCAAAGATTAAAGAAAGGTAGAAGAAGATTAACAAGATAAAGTAAAGGTGCAAGTAATTAAAAGAAACACTTACTTGAAATTAAAGGTAATTAAAGGTGCAAAACATGTATTTAAATGTGCAAGTAATTAAAGGTGCATAAGTTTGTCAAGCTGTCCAACAAAACTAAATGAAATGAAAATGAGAGTATTTATAGGTGATTAGGGGAGAGGTTAGAGGAAGCTTCCTCCCCTCCTTCCTCTCTTCTTAATTGCATGCTTAGGTCCCTCCTCTTCTTTAATCTTTTTGTTAATTGCGCCATTAGTCCTTAAGCCTTCAAATCTTCTTTAATCTTGGACTTTAACGACTTTTGGCTCGGGATTTCTTTGGACTCGTCTTTTAATTCTTCGATAAATAAGACTTGAGTTCCTCGTCTTTAAGTAAACTTCCGTCTTTTGACTTTTTCTTCGATAAATCTTCAGAATTGGTCTTGGACTTCCGTTCTTTTTGCACTCTTGACTTCTTGACTTCGTCTTTCATCTTTTTCTTCAATAGAAGTCCGTAAATGCCCGTGAATTCCCGTGTTTTCTCCACTTTTCACCTTTTCGTCCTAAATCACAGCAAAAACACAAACCACGCATAATTCCGACATAAATGACATAAAATACACGTTTGGGTCCGGTTATTATTGCAATTAAGTGGTAGAAAAGATGTGTGTTTTCACACATATCAAATCCCCTACACTTGACCATTGCAATGTCCTCATGCAATGCATTAGTTACAAAGCACGTTTACATTTTTCATCATAATCAATCCATGTTGGCCTTTATTAAAGAGATAGAAACTACGAAAATTCAAAGTAAAGAAATCAAAAAGCATACCTTGGGTTTTGAAAATGTCATGAATAACCATCATCCTCAACTTTTCACTTTCTCCAAACCAAGCTTAAAAACGAGATCATTGTTATTATAAGTTAGCAAACTATCACGAACTCATGTGGGCCAATTATTCACTTAGACTCCCTTATTCCTAGGTGTAACTCTTATATTTTATTATTGTCTTGAATGATCACGAGGATGCATTTTTTGACTTATTTCGATAGTTATTTAGTCTGAAAATAAGGTGAACGATTTAATCAATAGTTAGCTAAAGGACCAAATCTTTTAAAACTGCTTCTCGGGACCTCATAAAGTTCATATCTTGGCATAACTCGCTTCGCGATTTGAGACCTTTCTCGGACCGATATTTGGCAGCGACTTCATACTTCAAATCTTGAGAGACGTTCATGAAATAATGGTCTTCTCTTCATAATTGGAATTTCTTCACTTGAAATTTTTGAGAGATTCATACTTGGACCACGACTTCTTCATTTTTCTCCAATCTTTATTTTGGACTTTGATATACAACGATCCGCCTCCTTTTATGACTTGGATCTATTTATCCTCATACCTTGTTAGGGTCTTTTCGGATACACTTCTCCATGACTTTTGGGGAGTTTTGCTTTACGTCGTGTGTCTCGATCCTTCATATTGATTTTCGATAAATGATTCTTCACATCACTTTGGATCTTTAGCAACAAAACATAGCCCTCATGCCTTGTTAGGGCCTTTTCGGACTCGCCAATCTTCGCGTCCCGCTTCAATAAGTTATGCCTTGGCTATGAACTCTAATCCATACCGAGCAACTTTTAAACGATCTGGGGCTAGAAGCTAAGTAACTTTTCAAATCGTACAACCTTATTTATTAGCAGATAAATTTATTAGCAAGCGATGGGAGAATAGGCTTATAATTAACTCACATAAATTCACGAAAGAATACCGAACTTATAATTGGCTCTATCATCTCTCGTTCTCCACAGTTTAAAATCTCAAGTAATGAGACTTGTGGATACTTAGCCTATTAAATCAAAGTTTTGGGTTTTCGAGTCGCCTATAGGATCTTGCAAATTCTTAGACTTTTTCAAGTTTAAGAAATCGCATTTTAAAGTTCCCTTGATAAACGACTCTCTAGGATCAATTATAGGAACTTGCGAAAAGTTCTTGTTCTTAACCCGTGAGAGTTAAGACTTTCGCGTTTTATAGCTCCCTTTATAAAAGCCTAGCAAAACTTGACTTAAACACGTTAAGGATACTAGCTAGAGTAAACTCGGATTGAGTCAAAAGATTCACAACGTTTGAAAATAAAAAACACTTATTAAACATTTATTCTAATAAGGAAGGAAAATAACTATACAAAGGGAAAAACTAATAGGACAAAATAGATCAAAATTTTTGAAAAATGTCGAAAATTTGATTTTCCGGTTAAAATGAGGACAAAAACAAGGAAAAGACCACTTAACTTCGATAGAAGTCCCCCTACACTTAAGATAAACATTGTCCTCAATGTTTAAGCATGTGGGAGTAAAGTCCCCTACACTTAGGACATTGTGCACGTTGTTTAAATCTCGCTAAGGAAAAGACAACTAAAGAGATTCCTATTTGAATATTGAGAAAATATACAAAATAGTGAATCGAAAAGAGTTTAGGATAGAACCGGGATAATGGAACACGGAATCACGGGTCGTCAAGAATCATCAAGAGTGGATCATTGAAGCTCGAATCCCTGATTAAGAAGTGAGGAGAGGAAATAGCAAACCAAAGGGTCTCCCCTACACTTATGATAAAGAAAGTGAAAAGATAGATGCATGGGTTGCCTCCCAAGAAGCGCTTGATTTTTGTTAACCGAGTCATTAGCCTGACTCGACCTTGATCATCAACGGAAGAAGCATGAAACATATCCACCAGGATCAAAAACATAGTTTTCATCCATCAAATAACAAGAACTTAAGGCGAACAAGGCAAGCCAAAAGAGAAGTGGCAAGGTTCCCTTAAGCAGTGATGGAGCACAGTAGAAGCAAGGATGAAGTGGTGCAAGCATGTCTTCAATGGGTCCAAAAATTGTTCCTTTTATTTCATCAGGTGGATACTGAGATGGCTTAAAGACTTCAATACCGGGGTCGAACACCTTTTCCTTTAGGGGAAAATAGCACTCAGGCTCAGCCGAGTGTGAAGAAGATCCGCAAAGAAGCACAACCTCGTCCTCAGAAGGGGGACAAAGAGGTGTCAAATCATATGTGCAACGGATTTCGGTGTCGACCGGTTTCTTCTCCTTGGACAAAATGCTCTTCAAATCCAAAGTAGGATCAAGACGATAATCTTCAAAGTCCAAAGGAGGAGCATCACTCTCATGAGGGAAGTATGTGTTGAGAAATTCAGAGAAATCTTCCTCAAATGAATAATCGTCCAAAGTAGGATCGAGTGATGGCGGAGGATCTTCAGCATGTGAAGAATCGCTCGAGAGAGTATCAGCCTCATCAAAATCATCAAAAGTAGGCAGCTCGGGATACTCAGAAGTACAATCATCAAAATCATCCGAATCTGAGCTAGAATCATCATCATCATAAGCATCAAAGACCGGTGGAGAATCATAAATGGGAGAAGCTTCGAAAGTAGGGAGAGAATTATCCACATCATCATAAAAAAATGGATTATCGATGCAAGAGTCCAATATAGGATTGTCGTAGACGGTAAAGTCATCGAGCACATTAATCATATTCACTGATTCTCGGCCTCCAAAAGTTGTACTAGTAAGCTTCCCCATTTTGAAAACTTGTGCATCATCCCCGACTCTTAAGATTAACTCACCTTCGGCAACATCCACTAAAGCTCGTCCGGTTCTCAAAAATGGCCGACCAAGTATTAAAGGAATACGAGGGTCCATTTCATAATCAACTACGACAAAATCGACCGGGAAAGTAAATGCGCTAACTTTGATGAACACGTCTTCGGCTATACCAACGGGGTAAACGAGAGTGCGATTTGCAAGTTCAAGAGTCATCTTTGTTGGAGTGAGGTCGGGCAATGATAGTGTTTTCCAAACACTCAAAGGCATCAAATTAATACTAGCCCCGAGATCAGCAAGATCAGTAAATTCTTCAGTTTTGTTGAACACGCAAGGCAACACGAAACGACCGGGATCTCCAAGCTTTTCCGGAAGTTCTTTAAGAATAACTGCAGAGCAGTTTTCATTTAAGCGTGTGTTGGCGAGTTCAATCAGCTTCTCCTTCTTGTTAAGCAATTCCTTAAATGCTTTAACAAATTTGGGCATGTGGACAAGTGCTTCAAGAAAGCTAATGTTGAAGTTCATTTGAGAGATCATCTTCACATAGCGTGTCACGTCGGAGTCCTCCTTGGTTAGCATTTTGGACTTGCCTAAACGAGAAGGATATGGGATATTGGGTTTGGGTGGTGAAGGTGCAGGTGTAGGTAAAGGTTGGGATGTTGAAGGGTTCGTCCTAGGTACATTGTCATGACGAGGCGGAGACGGTAATGGTACACTAATACTAGGTGTAGGAGGATTAGGGATAAATGGTGGTGGAGGAGGCGTAGATGATGGGGGTGGGGTTTGTGGTCCTACGATGGTGACTCCACTACGAGTAGTTATAGCACTCACATTCGCTCGCGGATTAGTGACGGTGTTTGAAGGTAGAGAACTCGAAGTAGAAGGTTGAGTTGCGGGCAAGAAACTAGCAAGCATATTCTTCAAATCATTGGTTTGATTGCTGAAGGAGGATTGAATATTATCTCGAAGCTCGGATCTTATCTCATTTCCTTGCTTGGTAATATCTCCTTTAAGATTGATAATTTGGCTCTTCAGGTTCTTGATTTGCTCACCTTGGGTTCTCATGATGGCCTCAACATCCGGATTACTGGGTGGGGTTTGTTGGGCGGGTGGGTGATAAGGATTAGAAGCTCTTGGTGGGATTTGGTTGCTTCTAGTGTAGTTGTTGGCCGGGTTTTGGTTTTGAGGAGAAAAACCGGGTGAAAGGTAGTTGTTGGATCGGTAACTCAGCAGATTTCTATCCCCTTGAGGTCGAGCTTGGTAATTTTCCGGTGAATAATTACCATAAGCTGCATACACATTTTCCGGATTTCCTTGTGTCGAAGGAAAATCGGTGTATGAGTGAGGACCGCCGCATGTTTCACAAAGAGTAGCAACCGCTTTAACTTGTTGTTGTTGTTGGTTTGAAGCGAGAAGCGTAATACTTTTGCTCATTTCAGCCATCATGCGGGTGAGTTCGGTCATCTCAGGGTTTGCTTAGGTAGAAGAAACATTGACTCTCGTGTTGTTTCTAGAAGAAGCAGAGGAATCCCAGTTCTTATGATGAGTAGTCATGTTTTCAATTAACTCTCTACACTCCTCGGGTCTCCTTTTCATGAATGTGCCACCGGCGGCTGCATTGATCGTATCACGATCTCGAAAAGTCAATCCGTTGTAGAAAGTATCTATCAAAGTGACGGGAAGCATATTGTGGTTTGGACATCTATCGATCAAGACATTATATCTCTCCCATGCATCAAAAAGAGATTCATCGGGATCTTGCATGAAACCGCTGATCTGATTGCGAAGGCTTGTGACCATGGATGGTGGAAAGTAGCGCGACAAAAAGCGTTGAGTCATGTCATCCCAAGTGTGAATAGAATTCTTCGGGAGACGATCAAACCATTTCTCGGCATGATGTAATAGAGTGTGTGGAAAGAGTTGTAGGCGAAGCTCATCCATAGTGGCACCAGCCAACTTCATGCTTTGGGTGATTGTAATGAACTTGTCGAGGTGTTTGTTGGCATCATCATCAGGCAATCCTCTAAATGGGTTTGTTTACACTTGCTGAATCATGTGGTGCTTCAACGAAAACTCAGGAGCGTTGATTTGCATCGGCGTAATCGGTCCTCCTCGTCCAAACATTGTTGGTTGACAAAGTTCTTCCATGGTCCGAAGATCGCGCTGTGGAAGAGCATTGTTGTTATTGTTGAGGTGCGGTGGTTGATTATTGTTGTTAACACCTGCCATATCTAAATCTTCTTGAGGCTCGGGCTCTTGATAATTAGAAGATCTAGTACGCATACACCTGAAAATGCAAAAGAAAACAAAACCAAACACAAAAACAATATATATACACAATAAAGATAAAATCTTTTTGTATTTTTGAAATTTTTAATTTTTATGGTTTTTTTATCAATTTTTACTTTTTATGATTTTTGAATTTTTTATGCAGGAAAAATAACGTTCACAAGTGAACGGATCCCAAAAAGCAACGTGTCTCTCACAGAAAACCGTTAATCTTTACGAAAAGAGCCGGCAGCGGCGCCATTTAATAACTAGGATTTTGCCTAGTAAGTAAATTATCGTTCTAGGATTTTTCCCCGGCAGCGGCGCCATTTGATACAAGGCTTTTGACACGCTGTAAGTAAATTAATGTTCGTTTAAGTATGTCTAATCGAATTGATCTTAGTTCTCTATGTGACTCTATTGTTCTTTGGTGAAACAAATATTTTTGGTTGTTTTTAAATTTAAATGTGCAAGACTTAAATGTAAATGTCGTTAAAGTAAAGGGCAAGTATTAAAAGAGCGTGAAATTAAATCTAAGTCTAATTAAAATTAAATGTGCGATATTTAAAAACGTGACGGAAAGTAACTTGATTAAACAACTGAAAATTAAAGCGTGACGGAAATTAAAATTAGACAAGTATTAAAAACATAAACTAAAAATTAAACAAGACAAAACAAGAGAAAAATAAATCCAATCGGAATGTATTCCGATCGGTTCACCAATCGGAATACTCTTACCGCTCTGATCGGAATATGGATCGGAAAATGCCAATCGGAAAGCTGTCACCTCCCCAATCGGAATACCCAAACTTACCTCCAATCGGAATGTTACTAATCTTGGTCGGAATGTCAATCGGAACCCTCAGATCGGAATATGTCACCTTACCTGATCGGAATGTCCAGACAAACACCTCAATCGGAATGTGGAAAGGAGCCCAATCGGAATAACTGTCACTTTTACTTGATCAGAATATCCTAACCTCCTCTGATCGGAATACCAAGATGCCTCCAATCGGAATGTTAAAACCCTTTTCCGACCTAGCAATGAGCTATGGTCGGAATGTAACTCCCTCTTCCGATTTGTCAGATCGGAATATGATGAAAAGTACACAAATTAAGCTAATCTAATAAGCTATGATTCTAATAAGCACAAGACTAAATCCTAAGATAAAACCGTGTAAAAATAAGCTACGAAACTGAAAGTTAAAAACTTTTAATACACGAAATTAATAAACTTTAAGAAAAACAACTTTTTATATAAAATTAACTTTTGTAAAAACTATATAAACTTGAAAATAAATCAAATAAGCTATGAAAATAAGAGATTTAAAACAATCAAAAGCATAAAAATCAAATCTTTAAACAACTTAACAAGATGAAAACGTGTAAATCAAAGATTAAAGAAAGGTAGAAGAAGATTAACAAGATAAAGTAAAGGTGCAAGTAATTAAAAGAAACACTTACTTGAAATTAAAGGTAATTAAAGGTGCAAAACATGTATTTAAATGTGCAAGTAATTAAAGGTGCATAAAATAAAGGTGGAAGAGATAGTTTGTCAAGCTATCCAACAAAACTAAATGAAATGAAAATGAGAGTATTTATAGGTGATTAGGGGAGAGGTTAGAGGAAGCTTCCTCCCCTCCTTCCTTTCTTCTTAATTGCATGCTTAGGTCCCTCCTCTTCTTTAATCCTTTTGTTAATTGCGCCATTAGTCCTTAAGCCTTCAAATCTTCTTTAATCTTGGACTTTAACGACTTTTGGCTCGGGATTTCTTTGGACTCGTCTTTTAATTCTTCGATAAATAAGACTTGAGTTCCTCGTCTTTAAGTAAACTTCCGTCTTTTGACTTTTTCTTCGATAAATCTTCAGAATTGGTCTTGGACTTCCGTTCTTTTTGCACTCTTGACTTCTTGACTTCGTCTTTCATCTTTTTCTTCAATAAAAGTCCGTAAATGCCCGTGAATTCCCGTGTTTTCTCCACTTTTCACCTTTTCGTCCTAAATCACAGCAAAAACACAAACCACGCATAATTCCGACATAAAAGACATAAAATACACGTTTGGGTCCGGTTATTATTGCAATTAAGTGGTAGAAAAGATGTGTGTTTTCACACATATCAGACGTTTATAAAATGTATATCATTTTATTTAATTTAAATTAATGTCCCCGAAGTTTTTATAATTTACAAAATAGTTTATAGGTTATAAGTTCGAGGTAATGACGGTTTAGTCCTTATAAATGAGGGGTTTGTCATAATTTTAATATCAAAATATATATATGGATTTAGGGCTTATATAAGTTTCATGAAATTGCAATTTAAGTCCCTCCATATTATTAATACTCGCGGCATGTACATAAAATACCCCTAGGGTTTCGTTAAGATTAGGTAAATGGCGGAATTAGTCCCTCATGTATAATATAGGGTTAGGGCTTGTAACACTTTCAAGTAATGACACAATTAGTCCTTATAGTTTCGAACTAGGGTTATAGTGTACATAAATTTACGAAACAGCCCCTAGGGCCTTAGTATCTTTCGGCTTATTTCATGTTTAGTCCCTAGGTTACTATTTATTGTTTATAACTATTGTAATTTGGCAAAACAACCCCTAGGGCTCGAATAAGATTAGGTTATGTGCAAAAATAGTCCCTAGGGTTATATTAGGGTTTGTAACTTTCGGCTATTTACCAAAATAGTCCCTAGGTTTACAAAACATGTATTTAACTTACGGCTAATTACAAAAATAGTCCTTATGGTTTAACTAAGGCTCGAATTGAATTAATTTAACCCCTAAAATCTCGGATAATTACAATATTAGTCCTTGCACTTAATGTTTTGTTATAGTAAGTTATAAATGTCACGGTTTTACCCCTAGACTTTACAAAATTACCTTTTTGGCCCAAAAACTTTATAAGTTATATTTTTAGTACCAAAAAGTTTATTTAAGTTTGAAAACATTAAATGAGCTTATTTAATAAGTCTAGTGAGCTAATGGGCTTTCTATACTCTTATTGGGCTTACAAGGCCCATTAACCATTTTATTAGATCTACATGGGCTAAAGGTTTCTAAATGGGCTTAACTACATTATTAAGTCCACTAAAATTACAATACTAACTTAATGGGCTTATCTAACATATATGGGTCTGACGGGCTTAGTTACTATTCATTGAGCCTAATAAGTCCACTAAGAAAGTTAGTGATTATTCAAGGGATTTACATAAATCTAAGGAGTTTTCTAAGTTTACTACAAGTTTAACCAAGTAATCCATAAGCTCCAAAATAATTCATATAACCCACGGCTATAATAAAATTTTGGGAGGTTTCATGATTTTTCTAGGTTCATAATGGTTACATGTACATATGTTTCATATTTATATAAACTTTACATCATTTCTTGTGACAACAATTTATAGCCGTGACCCATTTTGGTATATATTCACTAGTTTTGGAGTTTAACATGTTTATAACATATGTTCATGTGAATGAATAACTTTTTTTTAACGACAAAATTTTATTAAAAACTAGCAAGACGCTAGATGAAAATTACAAAGAGTAAACCACTAATGGGTTTTGAATCCAATTATTCCAAGATATGGAAGACAATTTACTTCTAGTGGAATACCATCTAAAAGAAAAATCTACAATGTTAATGCAAAGCAATTGTTAGTATTAATTAATATTTCTTAGTTTTGATCACGACAAATTACAAAGACATTTATTATCAAACACAATCATAAAACGAATTATCTAACAAACACTATCATCAAGATAATAATCATTACAATAACATATATTAATCATGCTTAGTGATCATAAAAGTGATTAGCCTTAAAACTCACTTTTGTCAAATGTAACAAAAGATTTTTAATAAACTATTTTTAAGAAAATGTTTTATTAAAATGAAAATGTAAATTTGAATATGGCATATTCCAAGTGCCATAAGAGTATCCTTTGAAGGTTTAAACAGCTTCAGATATTTCAAATTCACTAAAAGACAAAAAGGAGCAGAGTCTACACTCCGTGGTTCCTTAAGTGCCTATGCGGTTCCCTATCGATAAGCAACCGCCTGGGTAGCTAAGAAACCACCCCCAGCTAGCCGTTGGGATTTGTCTTCTATAAATAGTGGATCAAATATGCATTTTCATTAACCCTTTTTGGACATCTCTTTCAGCCTTCTTTCTCCTATCTAATCCTAGTCATTTGTAAATGATCACTTAATGTGTTAAGTATGTTTATTTATGAGTATACTCTTGATCTCCTTCTTTACCTTGTCCAAAGATAAGATCACTCACACACTTGTAAAGTGATTAAAGATGAAGCCTTGATGAAGATCATCCTCTCCTAAAGATCTAGTCATGTTCATCATTTGTTTATTTGTGTCTTGTGTAGATCCAATGTATTTGTGAATACTTGGACTAGTTGTGTTCATCCAAGCTATGTGTGAATACTTGGATTAGAGTTGTGTAAATCCTTTGCATATGTGTATGCTTGGATTTATGTTCTGTAGATCTAAGCTACATGTGTGTACTTGGATATGTTAAGTTGAGTTGTAATAAGTTGTGTTAGTTCTCACTAAACTATAAAGTGATGTGGTTGTGTCTTGTGAGTTCTCAATAAACTATAAAGTGATGTGTAGTTGTGTTGTATAAAGTTCTCACTTAGCTTCAAAGTGAAGAGTCGTGAAGATTGATTCTAGTTTTGGATTAGAACTCGACATCTAGCCTTGTGTCAGAAAATGGTGAATTAGGCAACGTTGTGAAGATTAGTTCTATCTTTGGATTAGAACTCGAAATCTAGCCTTGTGTCGTAAAATTGTGAAGTGGGCGACGTTGTGTAGATTGGTCCTAGCTAAGATTAGGTCTCGACATTTAGCTTAGTGTCGGAAAATAATGTAAGCGACGTTGTAAGGTTTTCTCTGCCAAGAAGGGAGCTTGTGGATATAGTGGAAATCTCGAGTAAGGTGCACTCGAGGAGTGGAGTAGGAACGAGGATAGAGCCTCGTTGCCGAACCACTATAAATCTTGGTGTCTTCCTACTAGGTTGTTTCTTTCCTTACTTATCACTTACATTCATCATCATTATACTTACTACTTATTGTTAATGCATTAGAATTAAACCTAATCATTATGCAACTAGCTTTCAAGTAAAATATAGTTTTGACACTCACCTAATTGAAAGAAATTTTAATTAGGACATAAACTGATGAGAAACTATTCAACCCCCCTTCTAGTTTTTACAATTGATATCAGAGCAATGGTGACACAAGATCTTTGAAGTATATTGTACTTTAAAACTTGGATCGATCCATTGTCTCCTCAAATTAGAAGGTTAAGTTGTACTAAAGTTTTTCTTTGTTTAAAACTATCTTTTATTGAAAATAAGCTTTTTAATTGATAATATTGCATCTCATTTAGATTAGTAGTATTAATGCATATTAGATTTACTCTTGAAATGTATCTACTAGTTTGCATCTTGTTATGTGTAGGTACTCATGAAGATCAATCATTCAATTGATTGTGGATTGAGTTACTTACACTTGTAGAAGACTCATCTTCTTTGATTTCCAACATCACTGAAGGATGATATCAAGATGGATGGGAGTGATACTAGTCCTTGAAGACTTAGTTGTCACTTTAGTCATGGTTGGGCTTTGCATTGGCTCCTTGAAAGCTTGGAATGCAATTTATGGCCAAGGTACATTTTCGTTCTTTCACACGCCCTATTGATCATTCTTTTGATCATTAATTGACTATATGTTTGTTCTTGGAATCCTTGCCTTGACATTTGTTTGTGGTTTCTGATTCTTCCCTTTTTCCCTCTCAAACCTTCATTGCTTGGATACTTGACTCACTATGGAGATGTAGAGTGAGTTAGTAGAAGCTTAAAGTATCAAGCATGATTTCTATGGTTTGCACCCTTACGGTTAGTAGGCCCAATATCATGTGTAATTTGTGTAATTAAGCTCATCTCTAGGATGATTGATGAATCCCTTGAGATACCAAACTACTTCATTAAGTTGTAGGTGGATTTTCACATTCGGAATTGAAATATTCCAAGGATATTGTTATTGTAAATCCTAGCAATAACTATCCGACATGTGGGAGAGAAAGTGAATCTATACTTTGCTCATATTTTGAAATAGAATAAGACTACTCTTGAAACTGATCTTAGTCTATGTATCAAAGTTGCTTGGTATAGTTCATTACCAAAGCCGTTTAGACTTTCTCCGGAAAGGCACGTCTTAAGCCAATATATATGACAAAATCTCTTCGTCTCCTCGATTTGAAGAATGTCATTTGTCTCTTGAGCAATGTTCTTGGTCTTGATTCACTTCTCTTGACTCCTCTCCCCTTTGCTTCTTTGCTACGAGTAGTCGTTAGTCCATTTCGGTCTTCTCCTATCTCGATTCAACTCGTAATCCTTCAATAAGGCATTATTACCTAGTGTGTGGGGTGGTCCAATGATTTGCTAAAGGCTTAAGACATATTTTAAGGTTTTTAGAAAAAATTGGTTTTGAAAATTTCTTTGATTTCCTTTATTAAAACACGCCACTGTAGGCGGTTCCTTATTGTCGCGGCTCAAACAGGCGGTTCCTTATCGATAAGGAACCGCGTCCAGTACTCGCAACTAAAGTGCCAGTTTTTATTAAAATCACTTTTGAAAAACTCCTTCTCTCTCTTCTCTAACATAGTGACTAGAATACCCAATTTTCTACTATTGTTGATTTTCCAAAACCTTCAATTACTTAAGATTAATTGATTTTGATTTGTAGGTTTCACTCATCCTTCATCCAAGATCAATTATCTGTAAGTCATTTCTTTCAATTTCATCTAATTTTTTCTAGGGTTCATACATTTATAATTGGGGATTCTTAAAATTGACGTTGAATTAGAACCTTACTAGGAATAAGAGTTGACATAGTATTGTTACTATGATTCCTTAGGTTTATATTCATTGAGATTTCATTAAAACCCACTTGTAGAATAAATCGAATTTTGACTAGGTAATTTTGGTTGATTGATGGAATTGATATGAACCCATGAACAAGTTGGTAATGGCATTGTTAAATGCTTGCCTAAAAACCTTGTTTTGAAAAACCAATGTTCAAGTTCATTGTTGATCTTACATGATCAATGTGTTACTGTCAATGATGAACTAGGTACATTGTGAGTATGAGAATGATAAGGATTAAACCTTTGTTTGTTAAGAGATTGATGAAACACATTCTCATATTTTTGATTTTTGGTTTATATGTAACATATGAGTAATTGGGGAAATATTTTTGTGTTTATTTAGGTACTAATCATGTCTTTGGAATTTCAACAAAACCACCAATACACTAAACAATATATGCCAGACCTTTCCAAAATGTGTGCTTCCCCTCAACTTACAAACACCTATTCCTCACTCCAAAAATGTTGCTTTCACGAGGGTAGAGTTGTCGAAGAGGATACTGATGGATATATATATACTCGATCGATGTTAGGAGAAATTGGGTTTGATTGTTTGTTGGACATCAAAGAGGATATATATCCCGAATTTCTCTTAGAGTTCTTTAGCACATACTCTCTCATTTATGATAGCGGTAGAGTATATGTTAGGTTCATCCTTGAAGGTCGACTCATTAAACTCTCTCTTGAAGACTTTGGTCAAGCTCTTCGTGTTCCATTTGAGGGCACTTGTCGATTTACTGATAAATGGAAACTTGATTATCTCCTTGAACCATTCGCCTGTGCTCCAGATGAAAATGAAGAGATTAACCTTGACTACATTCTTGATGTCATTTGTAAAGAGCGTAGTGGAAACGTTGTAAGAAGCCTCCACTCTACCAAGTGTCGAGTAAAACGCTATGAGGTTCTCTTAAGCGACCTAAATGATTGTATGGTCTGTTGGGCCGACATCATTTGGGAGAATGTATTTTGTCTTGGCGGAAACCGGGATCATATTTCGGCGTGTATGACACACATGTTATGTTGCATCGCTACCAACGCCAAGTACAATCTTGCATACTATATCGCTCGACGAATCACTTATGCTCTTTCCAAACCTAAAATAAATCTTCCCTATGCCATGATCCTTACTCACCTTCTTAAGAAGGTTGGTGAAGACTATCCCGACATCAACATTTCTCGCTTTCGTTCGGTCGAACGTGTCATGCTACCTATTCAAAGGGTACAACCACGAAAGCCTAGAAGTTATCGAGGTTTGAGAAAGTCCGATCCACAAGAGTCCGATGATGAGGACTTTGATATTTCACCAAGTGTTGGATGTGGCGTAGGCACAAGTGCTCACGTTGGTTCTTCGAGTAAATCCCACCCATCCATGGACACATTCATGGAAGGGTTAGAAGAAATCATCCCTCCTCCTCACTATGCCACTACTGGGCTTCCGGAGAACTTTGGTCTTGAGGATGTCTACCGAGCTAATCTTAAAACCCAAGGTGAGTTGTATGATCATCGAGCGGAGTCAAGAGGACCGTTCAAGAGCATAACCAAATTGATCAAGGGACTTGGCAAGAAGAAGAAATGAAGCTTTGGTTTATCAAGGTTAACATGTTTGTAAACATGTTTGAATTGTTTAACAATTTTTCCTTATTCTCTTTTATTTTTAGAATGTTATGTTTGCTAACTAATACTTTGTGTTTGGATTACTTAGTATTTTAATCCTAATCGTCTATGCTATTGATCCTTCAATTTGCATAGCTTTGTGCATATTATGTGTTTGTTAGCTTCCTAGATTTTGTTTTATAGTTACCTTTGGCTTGATAAACCTTGATATAAAATCTGGGCTAGCAAATGTTTCAGGAAG
Source organism: Glebionis coronaria (assembly GCA_025667525.1). Lineage (NCBI taxonomy): Eukaryota > Viridiplantae > Streptophyta > Magnoliopsida > Asterales > Asteraceae > Glebionis > Glebionis coronaria. Next base: position 191,086,800 of record CM046877.1, on the reverse strand, counting down.
TGCCATTTTTTGAACCTACTGGTGGCGGTTCTTTATCATCCTCATGGTTCCTTATTGATAGTGAACCGCGGCCCTACATAAGGAACCGCCACCCACTGTTTCGACAGACTCTTTGATTTACACTGTTTTCCTTAATCTGTGTAAAACTTTGATAAAATTTTTGCAAAACCTGCACTTTCCTAAACTAGGCTACATAATTTCATTATTCACCTAAAATGATTTTAACCCATTACTAGTTTGGATCATTCCCTTCTCTTCTCAAACCATCTCTTGTTGATTGTGTTGTTCATCCCTTCAACTCTTCTCTAAACCTTAACATACAACCATGGTGTACACTAGAACATCCACCTCTTCCAAAACTTCCTTTTCCAATAGAAGCCTTAAAATTAAGATTAAGTTACCTAATATTGGTTCTTCATCCTTTCACACTCCCAAAAATGAGATTTCTCCTATTATCATTTCCTCATCACCTTCACCACCCTTGCTCCATGCAAGACCAACTCAACTCATGGTACTAACCATTCACATGGCTCTACCTCCTCTTCATTCCAATCAATAATGAATGAGCTTTCTTCACCTTTCACTCCTAGTCCTCCTTTGGATGGGAATACTCAACCACAACCTCTACAAAGCATTCCCTTTGTCCTCGAGCATTTGGTTACCTCTCATTTCACTCTACCAAATTCTCCCATCTCACCAATATCACCCTTGAACACTATGCCTCCACCACCTCCTCCTCCCTCAAACACTAATGCTCCTATTTTGGGCATTCCTATTCCTCACTTCATGGGTGATCCTTACTCTTTGGCTTCCTAGAAGCTCATGGTGCAAATGGTCCATGTTGTCTCTATAACAACTACATCATTCAAAACCTGAGGTTGGAGATGCTTGGTCTTCATAGAAGGTTGCATGATTTCTTGCTTACCTTGTTCTTCATGCCTCCTCCTCCTAGGAGATGAATGATGGTTTTAAAAATAAAATGCCTTTAAAGAAGGTCAAGCCAAAGAGGACTATGCATTCAAGACCTAGTTTTAGCTAACTTTGTATTAGTTATTTGTTATTTCCTTTCTTGTATTTCCTTTCCTTTCCTTCATGAATTTCTCATGAGGATGATCTATGGATTTAGTTTTATGTGTTTTAACCTATATGGTCACATTAATCAAGTTCATTTTATTTAAAATTGAACCCAAATCTATCACAACCTCTAAAAACTTGACTTAAAATTGGATCAAAATGTTATCTAAATATTTTGTCACCCTTTGTCAAGACATTCTTTGTGAATGTGTTGCTTTTATGCGACCCTAGCATACTCTAGTGCTAAAAGAGGTAAAAATCCAAGATTTGCAAAATTTTGAAAAAGTCTTATTTTTCTCAAAAACTTTTGAAAATCATGGTCTGTGGTCCACTGGATGCGGCTCCTTAGCCACTATGCGGCTCCATATCGATATGGAACCGCGGGCTCCCTTAAGGAACCGCGTATGTGAAAGCCACTTTTGGCTTATTTTTGGTGTTTCTTCTTTGACCACTGTCTTGGATAAGATTCTTTGTTTACCCAATTTGGCTAAACATTCCCTAAAACCTTTTGTTTTCATTTCAAATCTTTGCCTTGTCTATTTTCTTTAAATTATTCTATTTTGGGAGTTCTTCTCTTCATCCCTCATAATGCCCATCTCTTCAATTCCTAACCTTGACATTTCTTTGTCATAATCTTCTCAACCTAAAGCTTCTTCTTCTAAACTTTCAAAGAAACCGAAAATTTCGGTTCGACCCATTTGGATCAAGAAGAACAAGAATCCTCATGATTCATCTTCTCCCAAATCCTCCAAGAATTCTTCTTTGTCTCCGATTAAATATTGGAATTAGACTTACTCTATAAATCCAATTACCGGAGAAAAGGAAATTCTTCCACCACCACCTAAACCTTTCAACTCTCCGCAACTCAATGACCTATCTTCATTCCCTAATCTCACTAGGCATTGTGAAAACATCTCTTATCCATTATCTCCTTCTCCATCAAACTCTCATTTTGATGGACCTCCCCCATCTAACGAATTTGTTTTTCATCATGGTTCCTCGTGTGCTTGTTGTCGATTTCAACAAATTCAACTTGCTCATATCTATGACAAGCTAAATTTCCTTGGATTCCTCCTCACTCGACCTCCTCTCTGAGTTTTCGTTCCCGTGAACAAAACTTCGAATGGTGCTTCGTCGTCTTTCTTTTCCAACTAAGGCACATTTTGTACTTTAGTTGTTTGAGTCAATAAAACTTAAGGAATCTTGGAAGATTATCACTATTAGAGTAGTTTATTCTTTGTGGTTTATTTTCCATATTTTTTGCTTTAAATATTCATATTGTGTGTATGAATATTTCTCTTGTATGTTATTTCATATTTGTGTAATATGAATATTATGTGTGTTATCTTTCCCACTTATTCTTTTTCACACATTTGTTAAAGAGTTGATCATGGTTAAAACTTACAATTAATTATGGGTGATTCCATAAATTCTAAATTTTAACCCCTTGACATTTTAATCATCTTTGATTGGTTTGGATGTTTCTTTTCTTCCTTTATTCCACCAATTGAACTATGATGTTGTCAATACAGACTCTTTGGACATAGTTAGCAAATACTTGCTTCTAATTTGAGGTTTCTTTTCCTTCTCCCTCTCAAGTTAGTTAGTAGGTAGTGCACATATATACATTGGTGTTTATTTTCTTTCTTCTAACCTTTGTGTAGCATGTCACCTTAGCTCATTCTCTTGGTGCCCCAAGAAAGGGGGAGTAAAAACCAAGGGGGAGATACTATCAAAGTCCGGTTCTTTTCTTCTTCAAAGACTTGTGCTAACCCCTTTTTGCTTTGACAAACGGGGAGAAATGATAGTGATAAACTCGTTAATAATTCAAATAACCTTGTATTTTACGTAAATGAGTTTATAGTTTGTCGTAATCAAAAAGAGGGAGATTGTTAATGTAAAGCAATGCCTAGAAACATTGTTAGTATTAATTAATCTTTCTTAGTTTTGATCACGACAAATTACAAAGACATTTATTGTCAAACACAATCATAAAAGGAATTATATAACAAACACTATCATCAAGGTAATAATCATTACACTAACATATCTTAATCATGCTTAGTGATCATAAAAGTGATTAGCCTTAAAACTCACTTTTTTCAAATGTAACAAAGATTTTTAATAAACTTTATTTTTAAGAAAATGTTATATTAAAATGAAAATGTAAATTTAAATATGACATATTCTAAATGCCATAAGAATATCCTTTGAAGGTTTAAACAGCCTCAGATATTTCAAATTCACTAAAAGACAAAAAGGAGCGGAGTCTACACTTCGCGGTTCCTTAAGTGCCTATACGGTTCCCTATCGATAAGGAACCACCTGGGTAGCTAATGAACCGCCCCCAGCTAGCCGTTGGGATTTGTCTTTGTTGGTCCCTTGTAAATCGTTATTACTTATCAACCTTAAGTAATAACTCTTTACTACGACTCAAGTGTGTTGTTTTAACAATAGATAAGAACTATGAACAATTAAAACAACAAAACCAATAACTTTTCAACGTATAGACTTTTATTAGAATCAAATAAAGAATCTATAACACAATTTGTTTGCGGAATAACAAATTGGTTGAATGACAATGGGTTGTGATCTCCTCTACTTAAACATCTAACCAAAGTTAAAGTCTAAGATCCAATCTAAATGTTCATATGCATCTTGGCTATATGGTTTAGTTGGTATCGAGAGAGTAAGGTATTCTAGAGTTTTAATCTCTGGTATTGGTTAACCCTTTCTCTCCCAATGTACACTCCTTATATAGGCAGTGTGAATTAGGGTTTGCATTTTGCATGTTTCAATGGATGGGTTTTGTTGATCCCTTTGGTTGGATCTATATTCTGTTAAGAATTAGTATAATAGTTTGTAATCAAACTAAAACACTTTGAGCACTCTTACTAAACACTAAATAAGTTATGCGGAATCTAACTTATAAAGCACAGAAGAACAAAATTACTTTTAACTATTCGATTCTCTAATTAATCGACTTGTATGAGGTACATGCAAGACATTGTACCTATGTTCCTTTTATAGAGTAAGGAACCCTAGAAACCTTAGAATATTCTATAAAGATAACTGTATCACAGACGATATATTATCAATATTCTAACTATTTAGGTATATCACATAAGATATACTCTAACTATAACTATGACATATCTTATACAAAGAGATATTCGTCCTAATCTTCATAGCAGTACTTACTTTATAAGTAGCAGTACTTACTATGTACCGCGTTAACACTAACGGTACTTACATAAAACTAACAGTACTTCAAATACACTAATGGTACTTGACACTTAACAAATAATTCCCAACAATCCTCCCCTAAACAAGAAATTATAACTTGTTGTCTTCTTGTTTCTTTTGTACTTGATGTATTAGAAATACATGTCTTCAGTCTTTTCTTCATCCTTGGATTGAACTTGGTAATTTGTACTTGCATCCAACTGAATGTAGCCAAACACTTCATATGTAGATCTTCTTCTGATAAGATAATCTTCAAACATTATGAGCATCATCCTTGTCTTCAAAATATGATCTTCTTGTGTCTTCTAAACATTCATTCATCTTTGCAGCATCAGTTTTTGTCTTCTTGAGTTTAGTCCTTAAAATCTTGATCATAAATCTTCCACTTGATTTGATGATAACAAAACCTTCTAAGTATTATATCTTCTAATACTTCTTTGTCTGCAATCTTCATATCTGAAATAAAACAGTTAACAACAAAACACCAATCTGTATTGGCTTCATGATTCTTTAGCAAATCACCAGCTGTCAACGGATTTGATAAATTCCAGTTAGCCGTACACTCTGGAATAGCCAATACTTTATTCACAAAGAATAAGGTGTAATGAAAACCTTACAATTTTTGGTAAATTGTCAACCATCAACGGATTTGATGAAGTCTTTACCTAGTACCGTTTGTCTAGGACTAGCTAACTCTTTGTCTCGAAACAAGGTGAGATAGAACCTAATAAGTGTGAAAACACTTATCCTTTTACCACTTATTTCCAATAATAACAAGACCAAAACGTGTATTTTATGTCGTAAAAGTCGGAATTATGCGTGGTTTGTGTTTTTATTGTGTTTTAGGACCAAAAGATGCAAAAGTAAGAAAACATGGGCTATCACGGGCTTTTATCGAAGAAAAAGACTAAAGACGAAGTCGAAAGATCGAGAATGCAAAAAGAAAGGAAGTCCAAGGCCAATTCTGAAGATTTATCGAAGAAAAAGTCTAAAGACGGAAGTTTAATAAAGTCGAGGAACTCAAGTCTAATTATAGAAGAAAATTATAAGACAAGTTCAACTTATATCGACAAATCCCGAGACGACGTCGAGAAAGACAAAGAAATTAAGTCGAGTCGAGACGAAAAGAAAGAAATAAGATAGCTTAAGCATGTAATCTCCCCACCTCCTATAAATACCCTCCTAATATGTCATTAGGAGGGTGTGAGGTGGTTAGTTTTTAGTATTGTAGTTTAATTTTTAAGTGTGCTTTTTCTCTCTAGTTTTCCTTTCAAACTTATTAATCTTTACATTAATCTTGTAATCTTTTGATATTCATCTTTAATCAATCAAGCTTATTTTCTTAATTCTCGTTCTACCTTTCTTAATCTTTTTCTTAATCTTGATAATCATGTAGTTAATCTCATCTCTTTGATTATGTGATTGATTTGTTCTTGTGATTGATCTTTTAGTTTTGTTGTGGTAGATGTTTTAAGCTTATTGTGGTTATTGATCTTCTAGTGTTTGGCTTATTTTTGATTAAGTTGTTTTGATAGATTAATAGAGTTGCTTATTAGTTGATTTTAAATGTTTTGATTATTTAGTGTTTTTATAGTTTTTAATTTGTGGCTTATTTTGTTCTTCTTATAAATTTATTTGGTTAAAGGTTTTGGTTAATTGCTTGTTTGGTTCGTGCTTATTGGTAGCTTATCTATTAAGTTTTGATTTAACTGATTATTTGTATCTGTGTTTTTATCTTTTCGGAAAAGGGTTTTAAAACTCTGAAATCGTCCCTTTTCTGAAAAGGTCTTTATTCCGCAATTACCTTTTCTCGGAATTCTTCATTTCTCTGAAAAGTCTATTTTTCTGAAAACCACTATTTCTCTGAAAACTTCTTTTTTCCGAAAACTCCTTTTTCGGAAAACATCATTTTTCTAAAAAGTCCATTTATCCGAAAATGTTAATTTCTATAAAAAGTTTCCGAAAAAGTGAAAAGTTCTGAAAATACACTTATTGCGAAGAAGTTAATTTTTCTGAAAATACAGATTTTCCGAAATAATGATTATTCCGAAGAATCTAAAATTCTGAAATAACTACTATTGCGAAAACATATCCTTTTCCGAAGAAACGATTTTACTGAAAACCACTGTTCAATATTGCGAAGATTTTAAGCACCCAACTTGCCTGCTTAGTATATTTGACGCCATTTTGACCTGTGTGGTTGGCTGCTTCCAGCAGCTAGCCTGCTAGCTTGTTTATTTATTAGTATTGTTCCGTAATTGTTTAGTTTTTTTTTTCTAAAAGTTGTTCCGTTTTTAATTTTGAAAGTTACATATTTTTAGTTGAATTTTTCGTCGATTTTTAGTATTAATATTTTTTCGTAAAGTTCATGTTTTATCTTTTATTTAGTACCCGCTTTAGGTTTTCCCTCGTTTAACTTTAAAGTACCATTTTAGTTTTATTCTCTCCTTTTTCATTAAGCAAACTTTATTTTTGAGTCGATAGTTAATTTCGTCTTTTAGATTTATTTTTATTAATTGTTTCGTTTTAATTTCACGTTTTATTATTTATATTGTTTTGTTTTTATTAGTTAATTGCTTTTTGCTTATTGTTATTATTTTGCGCATTTACCTTTTAAGTAGAATAGATAACCAAACCATTTTATTTTCCACCAAGAACGACTGAGTCACACTTTTAACAGGAAATCAATTCGAATTGAATCGAGACGAACAAATTTTTATACCTGGTAAAAAACCCAGTTATTAAATGGCGCCGCTGCCGGCTGTTTTCGTTAAGATTAACGGTTTTAAGTGAGAGATGCGTTGGATTTTGGGATCCGTTCATCTTAGAACGTTATTTTCCTTGCTTTAAAATTTTCAAAAATCCAAAAAAAATATAAAATTTTCAAAAATACAAAAAAAAATAGAAAAACCTAAAAAACCAAAAATATTTCTTGTCTATTTTGTTTTTCCTTTTGTAGGTGTGCATGCGTACTCGTGCTCGTAGGAAGAAAGTAGCTCAAGCCGAAGTCATTACTCCACCTATTGTCACCATGGACAATCAACCAATGATCGAGCTTTTGCAATCACACATAGAAGGCAACACTGATGCTATTGTCATACCCGAGATTGGAGCCAACAACTTTGTGCTTAAATCCGGCTTCATTCAAATGGTCTCTGCTCAACCCTTCTTGGGACGTTCAATTGATGATCCTCATGACCATATAAAAAGGTTTCTTCAACTCACTAATACAGTTAAGTATAATGGGGTTTCACAAGAGGTAATTCGCTTGCAACTTTTTTCCTTTCTCCTTAGAGGGACAAGCCCCGCATTGGCTTGATAAGGAACCGCCACAAAGTATTCTTACGTGGACGGATTTAGAGACCAAATTCATCAACTATTTTTTCCCACCCTCACGTACTACCGCTTTGCGGAATGAAATCATTACTTTTGAACAAAAGTACGGTGAGACATTTAGTGAATCTTGGGACCGTTTTAAGAAACTTTTAAGAAAGTGTCCACAACATGGTTTGACAAAAGTACATCAAATTAATACTTTTTACAATGGTTTAAGCATGAATGACCAAGATTCACTAAATAGTGCCTCGGGGGGTAACATTTTGGTTAAGTCTTCTAATGCCGCTTGGGATATTATTGAGAACAAGTCTAGAGTGCAAACCAAGAGTGTTCGGACTAATGTGGCTAGTGCTAGCACTAATGAGAGCGACAAGAGAATTGATAAGCTCACTACGCTTGTTGAATCAATTGCTCTCCAAATCGCTAACAACACCAAAGCTATCAGTGCCCAAGTTAATGCTATGACTCAATCATGTGAAATATGCGGGGGATCTCACTCATACACCGATTGTCCTTCGACTCATGACAATCCGGAAAATGTGTATTCCGCCAACGGTACCTATTCTACAAGAGGCTATCAAGCACGTCCTCAAGGTGACCGCAATTTGCTCAGCTATCGCTCAAACAACTTTCTTTCACCACCCGGTTTTCCCCCACAAAACCCAAACAACCTCAATCGCAACAATCAAAACCAACCTCGTGCTCCAAATAAATATCAAACCCAAAGAACCCCATATCCACCTCAAAGAAACAACCAAGTTTACCAACAACCCGCTTATCAACCACCTGCCTACCATGCTCCTCCTCCCAACCAACCCACCGTATTTAATCACGAGGTTGAAACTTACATGAGGACTAATGATGCGATAGTGCTGAATCTTCAGCGTGAAATGGCCAACATGAAAGCAGATATGGTGAAACAAGGGAATGATCTTCGAGCCGATATCCGAAACTCTTTTGCAAGTCAAACGAATGACTTAAGGAACATGATGGCTAGTTTCTTCCCAAGTAATCAAGCCTCTGGTTCGGGTTCTCTTCCGAGTAACACCGTTGCTAATCCAAGAGGGGAGATGAAAGCAATCACCACTCGAAGTGGAAAAGGTTTAAAGGAACCCGAGCTTCCTACACCTACACCGGTGATTGTGACAAAGGAAAAAAGAGTCTCCTTCTCCGGTTCCTCAACCGTCTATTTCTCCAACACTTCCAACTTCTACTTCTCCAATTCCACCACCTTCCACTTCCACCCCTCCACCACCCAAGGATGTGAGTGAGAATTCCATTCTAAAGCCTTCATCTCAACCCAATATACCTTATCCTTCAAGGTTGAGGAAAGAGAAATTGAAGAACAAGGATGATATTCAGGTTTCTCACTTTCTTAAAATGTTTAAACAACTGAATTTCAATATCTCCTTTGCTGAGGCTCTCTCTCACATGCCAAAGTATGCCAAAATGTTTAAAGATCTTCTCAGTGATAAGGAGAAACTCCTCGATATCGCTCAGACCCAACTTAATGAGAATTGCTCCGCAGTGCTCTTAAGGAAATTACCAACCAAACTTGGTGATCCGGGTCGTTTCTTGATTCCTTGCAACTTCCCCGGGGTAGAGAATTGTATGGCCCTAGCCGATCTAGGTGCTAGTATAAACTTAATGCCTTTAAGCGTTTGGAAACAATTGTCTCTACCCGAGCTAGTCCCCACGTGAATGACTTTGGAATTAGCTAAACGAACGGTTGCTTATCCGGTGGGGATAGCCGAAGATGTCTTCATTGGTGTCGACAAATTCACCTTTCCGGCGGATTTTGTTGTCGTAGACTATGAGATGGACCCCCGTGTTCCATTAATCGTTGGACGTCCATTCTTGAGGACCGGTCACACTCTCATTGATGTAGCCGCTGGCGAATTAATCATGAGAGTTGGTGACGATAAAATCGTCTTCAACATGGGTAAACTTTCTAAGCAGCCTTCTGAAAATGAGAGCGTTAATTTCATTGACGTTCTTGATGAGGCTTGTGAAGAAAATTTCAAAGACGCTTGTAAAAGTGGTTCTTCTTCTCTTCCCATTGTTGAGACCGTTGCCTCTATTGCTCCATCACTAACTCCATTTGGAGAAAGTGATTTAATCTTGAAAGAATTTGAAGCAACTTTGGGAGATGTGGACTTGCAATATGACGATTCTCCCTCCAATTGGGATGAAGACATTCGTACCATTGAGAAACTTCTCAATGAGGACCATATTTCTCCACCATCTCCTAAGGATATCTCTATCGATGAACCGAATTTGACTACGCCTTCCATTGAAAATCCTCCGGATTTAGAGCTTAAGGACCTACCGTCTCATCTCGAGTAAGTTTTCCTTGAAGACAACAAAAAGTCACCCGTCATTATCGCAAAGGACTTGAAAGAGGAAGAAAAATCTCGACTTATCGTCATGCTGAAGAATCACAAGAAAGCGATTGCTTGGAAAATCTCTGATATTCGTGGAATTGATCCTCATTTTTGCACACATAAAATTCTCATGGAGGACGACTTTAAACCCACTATTCAAAGCCAAAGAAGGGTGAATCCCAAGATCCATGACGTTATCAAAAAAGAGGTTATCAAACTTCTTGATGCGGGAATGATCTACCCTATCTCGGATTCACCATGGGTTAGTCCTGTCCATTGTGTGCCTAAGAAAGGCGGAATCACCGTTGTGCCTAATGAAAACAACGAGTTGATTCCTACTCGTCTCTTTACAGGGTGGAGAGTTTGTATAGACTATCGCAAACTCAATGATGCTACGAGAAAGGATCATTTTCCCCTCCCTTTCATGGACCAAATGCTTGAACGTCTAGCGGGTAATAACTATTACTGCTTCTTAGACGGTTTCTCGGGTTATTTTCAAATACCCATCGATCCCAAAGACCAAGAGAAAACCACATTCACTTGTCCTTACGGAACATTTGCTTATAAAAGAATGCCTTTCGGCTTATGCAATGCTCTTGGGATATTTCAAAGGTGTATGATGGCTATCTTCCATGACATGGTTGAAGAAACTATGGAAGTCTTCATGGATGATTTCCCGGTCTATGGTGATTCTTTCTCTCATTGCCTTGCCAATTTGGAACGCATGCTTAAGCGGTGTGAAGACACTCGCCTTGTTCTAAATTAGGAAAAATGCCATTTCATGGTAAAAGAAGGCATTGTACTTGGACATAAAATCTCAAAAGCCGGTCTTGAAGTGGACCGTGCTAAAGTGGATGTCATAGCCAAATTACCTCCACCTTCAACCGTGAAGGGTGTGAGAAGTTTCCTTGGTCATGCGGGCTTCTATCGTCGATTCATTCAAGATTTTTCTAAAATTGCTCGCCCGATGACCCACCTCTTGGAAAAAGATACTCCTTTCATCTTTTCCAAAGAGTGTCTTGAATCCTTCAATCTTCTTAAGGATAAGATAACTAAGGCACCGGTCTTGGTTACCCCTAATTGGGAGCTACCTTTTGAGTTGATGTGTGATGCTAGCGACTTTGCTATTGGAGCGGTTTTGGCCAAAGAGTGAACAAACACTTCCAACCAATCCATTACGCTAGCAAGACAATGCCGGGGGCTCAATTGCATTATACCACTACCGAAAAAGAGCTTTTAGCTGTAGTGTATTCTTTTGAGAAGTTCTGCCCCTATCTTGTCCTTTCTACCACCATCGTGTACAGCGATCATTCCGCGTTGAAGTACTTGTTAACTAAGCAAGATTCCAAGCCAAGACTTCTTCGTTGGGTTTTGCTCCTTCAAGAAGTTAAAATCGAAATTCGTGACAAAAAGGGAGCCGAAAACCTAGCCGCGGATCATCTAAGTAGACTTGAGGATCCTTATCAAGGGCATCATCCGAATCAAGAGATCAATGACTCTTTTCCTTGAGGCCTTAATGTCTATCAACTCCAATCTTGATGACACCCCGTGGTTTGCGGACATTGCAAACTACTTAGCGGGTGGAATTCTCAAGGAAGGGTTAACATCCCAACAAAAGAAAAAGTTCTTTAAAGACATTGAACATTATTTTTGGGACGACCCTTACCTCTTCAAACAATGTGTGGATCTTGTCATTCGTGGATGTGTTGATGGGCCGGCAGCGGTACAAATCCTTGACGCTTGCCATAAAGGACCCACCGGTGGTCACTTTGGTCCCAATTACACCGCGAAGAAAGTATTCGACTCTGGATTTTATTGGCCCACCATTTATCGTGACGCTCACGAAATGGTTAAACATTGTGATGCTTGCCAAAGACAAGGCAAGATCACACATAAAGATGAGATGCCTCAAAATTTCATACAAGAATGTGAAATTTTTGACGTATGGGGCATCGACTTTATGGGGCCATTTCCATCATCTAAAGGGAACAAGTACATCCTCGTAGACGCTGACTACGTTTCCAAATGGGTTGAAGCTAAGGCTCTCCCCACAAACGATGCGAGGGTGGTTGTGAACTTTTTGAAGCAACTTTTTGCTCGATTCGGTGTTCCTCGTGCTATAATCAGTGACCGCGGGACTCATTTTTGTAATGATCAATTCGTAAGAGTCATGGCTAAGTACGGTGTCAATCACCGTCTTTCCACCACTTATCATCCCCAAACCAATGGTCAAGCCGAGATTTCTAACCGCGGATTGAAGCGAATTCTGGAGCGTACTGTGGGAGAGCATCATGCCTTGTGGGCCGATAAGTTAGATGATGCTTTGTGGGCTTTCCGTATCGCATATAAGACCCCGATTGGTTGTACACCTTATCGTCTTGTGTACGGGAAAGCATGCCACCTCTATATCGAGCTGGAACATAAGGCATACTGGGCCTTGAAGTGGGCTAACTTCGACATCAACAAAGCCGGCGATCTTCGAAAGATTCAACTCAATGAGCTAAATGAATTAAGGAATGAAGCTTATGAGAACTCGTTAATCTACAAGGATAAGACCAAGATCATCCATGATTCAAGGATTAAGAACCGAGAGTTCTACGTTGGTGATCAAGTTTTACTCTTTAAGTCTCGCTTGAAGATCTTCTCAGGAAAGTTGAAGAGCCGCTGGTCTAGTCCATTCACCGTCGCCAAAGTCTTCCCATATGGCACCATTGAGCTTTCTCAGCCAAATGGGCCCAATTTTAAGGTGAATGACCAGCGCGTGAAGTTGTACTTTGGTGAGGACATCTCTCATGAGATGATTCCATCCCTCACCACGTTTCCCTTGAATTGAGTTCTGGGTCGAGTCAGGCTCGTGACTCGGTGAACAAAAACAAGCGCTTCTCGGGAGGCAACCCGTTGATCTATCCTTTACCATTTTCATAATAAGTGTAGGGGGGAGCCCCGTATGTGTTGTCTTGTTTCTTCTTCTGTGCAGGGATTAAAGCTTCAAAGATCCATTCTCGATGACCTTTGACGAACCGTGATCCCGTGTACCCTTCTCCCCGGTTGTATCCTAAACTGTCGTGATTCAATATTTCATATCTTATATGTTCACATTGAAATCACTATAGTTGTCCTTCCCTTAGCAAGATTTAAACAAAGTGCACAATATCATAAGTGTAGGGGAGTTTACTCCCACATGCTTAAACATTAAGGACAATGTTTATATTAAGTGTAGGGGGGACTTCTATCGAAGTAAGTGGTCTTTTCTATAAATTTGTCCTCATTTTTATCGGAAAATTTGATCTTTCGACATTTTCCAAAATTTTTAATCTATTTTGGCCTTGTAATTTTCCCTTGTTATCGTTATTTTCTTTCTTTGCTAAAATAAAATTTTTCATAAAGTGGTTTTAAAATTTTTCAAAGTTGTGAATATTTTGACTCAACCCGAGTTTACTTATCTAAGTTTACTCTAGCTAGTATCCTTAACGTTTTTAAGTCACGTTTTGCTAGGCTTTTATATAGGGAGCTTTAAAATGCGAAAGTCTTAACTCTCACGGGTTAAGAACAAGAACTTTTCGCAAGTTCCTATAATTGATCCTAGAGAGTCGTTTATCAAGGGAACTTTAAAATGCGAATTCTAAACTTGAAAAAGTCTAAGTGTTTGCAAGATCCTATAGATGACTCGAAAACCCAAAACTTTGATTTAATTGGCTAAGCATCCACAAGTCTCGTTCCTTGAGATTTTAAATTGTGGAGAACGAGAGATGATAGAGTCAATTATAAGTTTGGCATTCTTTCGTGAATTTATGAGAGTTGATTATAAGCCTATTCTCCCATCGCTTACTAATAAATTTATCTACAATAAATAAGGTTGTACGATTTGAAAAGTTACTTAGCTTCTAGCACAAGATCGTTTAAAAGTTGCTCGGTATTAATTAGAGTTCATAGCCAAGGCATAACTTATTGAAGCGGGACGCGAAGATTGGCGAGTCCGAAAAAGCCCTAACAAGGCATGAGGGCTACATTTTGTTGCTAAAGATCCAAAAGTGATGTGAAGAATCATTTATCGAAAATCAATATGAAGGATCGAGACAAACGGCAAAAAGCAAATACTCCCCAAAAGATCATGGAGAATTCTATCCAAAAAGACCCTGACAAGGTATGAGGATAAATAGATCCAAGTCCTAAAAGGAGGCGGATTGTTGTATATCAAAGTGCAAAATAAATATTGGAGAAAAATGAAGAAGTCGTGGTCCAAATATGAACAATCTCTCAAAACTTCAAGTGAAGAAATTCCTATTATGAAGAGAAGACCATAATTTCTAGAACGTCTCTCAAAGATTTGAAGTATGAAGTCGCTGCCAAATATCGGTCCGAGAAAGGTCTCAAATCGTGAAGCAAGTTATGCCAAGATATGAACTTTATGAGGTCCCGAGAAGCAGTTTTAAAAGATTTTGTCCTTTAGCTAACTATTGATTAAATCGTCCCACTTTATTTTCAGCCTAAATAACTATCGAAATAAGTCAAACAATGCATCCTCGTGATCATTCAAGACAAAAATAAAATATAAGAGATACACCTAGGAATAAGGGAGTCTAAGTGAATAATTGGGCCACATGAGTTCGTGTTAGTTTGATAACTTATAATAACAATGATCTCGTTATTAAGCTTGGTATGGGAAACGTGAAACTTGAGAATGATGAACATTCATGACTACCTAAAACCCCAATGTAAGTCTTTGATTTCTTTACTTGTTTTGTTCTTTTAGTATTTAGTATTTAATAAGGGCCAAGGTGGGTTATCTATGATGAAAAATGTAAACCGTGCTTTGAAATTAGTGCATTGCATGAGGACATTGCAATGGTCAAGTGTAGAGGATTTAATAAGTGTGAAAACACTTATCCTTTTACCACTTATTTCCAATAATAACAAGACCAAGACGTGTATTTTATGTCGTAAAAGTCGGAATTATGCGTGGTTTGTGTTTTTATTGTGTTCTAGGACCAAAAGATGCAAAAGGAAGAAAACATGGGCTATCACGGGCTTTTATCGAAGAAAAAGACTAAAGACGAAGTCGAAAGATCGAGAATGCAAAAAGAACGGAATTCCAAGGCCAATTCTGAAGATTTATCGAAGAAAAAGTCTAAAGACGGAAGTTTAATAAAGTCGAAGAACTCAAGTCTAATTATAGAAGAAAATTATAAGACAAGTTCAACTTATATCGACAAATCCCGAGACGACGTCAAGAAAGACAAAAAAATTAAGTCGAGTCGAGACGAGAAGAAAGAAATAAGATAGCTTAAGCATGTAATCTCCCCACCTCCTATAAATATCCTCCTAATATGTCATTAGGAGGGTGTGAGGTGGTTAGTTTTTAGTATTGTAGTTTAATTTTTAAGTGTGCTTTTTCTCTCTAGTTTTCCTTTCAAACTTATTAATCTTTACGTTAATTTTGTAATCTTTTGATATTCATCTTTAATCAATCAAGCTTATTTTCTTAATTCTCATTCTACCTTTCTTAATCTTTTTCTTAATCTTGATAATCATGTAGTTAATCTCATCTCTTTGATTATGTGATTGATTTGTTCTTGTGATTGATCTTTTAGTTTTGTTGTGGTGGATGTTTTAAGCTTATTGTGGTTATTGATCTTCTAGTGTTTGGCTTATTTTTGATTAAGTTGTTTTGATAGATTATTAGAGTTGCTTATTAGTTGATTTTAAATGTTTTGATTATTTAGTGTTTTTATAGTTTTTAATTTGTGGCTTATTTTGTTCTTCTTAAAATTTATTTGGTTAAAGGTTTTGGTTAATTGCTTGTTTGGTTCGTGCTTATTGGTAGCTTATCTATTAAGTTTTGATTTAACTGGTTATCTGTATCTGTGTTTTTATCTTTTCGGAAAAGGGTTTTAAAACTCTGAAATCGTCCCTTTCTGAAAAGGTCTTTATTCCGAATTTACCTTTTCTCGGAATTCTTCATTTCTCTAAAAAGTCTATTTTTCTGAAAACCACTATTTCTCTGAAAACTTCTTTTTTCCGAAAACTCCTTTTTCGGAAAACATCATTTCTCTAAAAAGTCCATTTATCCGAAAATGTTAATTTCTATGAAAAGTTTCCGAAAAAGTGAAAAGTTCTGAAAATACACTTATTGCGAAGAAGTTAATTTTTCTGAAAATACAGATTTTCCGAAATAGTGATTATTCCGAAGAATCTAAAATTCTGAAATAACTACTATTGCGAAAACATATCCTTTTCCGAAGAAACGATTTTACTGAAAACCACTGTTCAATATTGCGAAGATTTTAAGCACCCAGCTTGCCTGCTTAGTATATTTGACGCCATTTTGACCTGTGTGGTTGGCTGCTTCCAGCAGCTAGCCTGGTAGCTTGTTTATTTATTAGTATTGTTCCGTAATTGTTTAGTTTTTTTCTGAAAGTTGTTCCGTTTTTAATTTTGAAAGTTACGTATTTTTAGTTGAATTTTTCGTCGATTGTTAGTATTAATATTTTTTCGTAAAGTTCACGTTTTATCTTTTATTTAGTACCCGCTTTAGGTTTTCCCTCGTTTAACTTTAAAGTACCATTTTAGTTTTATTCTCTCCTTTTTCATTAAGCAAACTTTATTTTTGAGTCGATAGTTAATTTCGCCTTTTAGATTTATTTTTATTAATTGTTTCGCTTTAATTTCACGTTTTATTATTTATATTGTTTTGTTTTTATTAGTTAATTGCCTTTAGCTTATTGTTATTATTTTGCGCATTTACCTTTTAAGTAGAATAGATAACCAAACCATTTTATTTTCCACCAAGAACGACTGAGTCACACTTTTAACCGGAAATCAATTCGAACTGAATCGAGACGAACAAATTTTTATACCTGGTAAAAAAACCAGTTATTAGAACCATATAGTTTTTAGCAAACTATCAGCTTTCAACGGATGTGATAAGTCTTTACCACAAACCGTTTGCTTATGGACTAGCCAGTTCTTATGTGTGTTAGACATGGTGAACTGAGAACCATTTATGAAGTGTGACTGAAAGTCAAACACTTAAGATTCTTTCTCAGCTTCTTCCTCATCTTTCAAATCCTTGATTTATTGTTTAACCATTCTGATCAACTCCAAAGCTTCAGTAGATTCTTCTGTAACTTCCAATTGTTGTTCTAACATTCTTTCCAACAATTTTCTTTTGAAGGGATAAGTCTTCTCTTGTAGCATATAATATGTAACATCATCTACATCCAAAATATGCAATCCACATGACCTGTAATATCTCCAGTAACTAGGAACTTGATTCTCTAATTCCTTCAACATTTCTTGATCACATTTGTGTGGCTCATACATAAAGATAAACTCCCTATATAATAGTGATACTTCAGTTTTACCTGCACTGGCATCTTCAACTAACCTTACAAGATCTTGGATATCTTGTCTGTCAAGTATGTGAAGGATATCTTCCAGAAGTCTGAATATCCTTTTTGTGCCATCAGATCTCTGAATCCCATGAGCTTTAAGTCCTTGATATGTAGAGTAAATCCACTTAACAATGGATGCTCTTTTTCCAAAAATATCTGTATCAAAACATTGATCTTCAAAGTTCACAATCTTCAAGTACTTCCTTAAGCTCTTATCATCATCACTATCTTCTGCTGTAGTTTTATCTCTCTTAGCTTTCTTCTTTAGCTTTGTTGATCTTTTCCTTTTAACATTCTTGGAAATTCCTTCAAGTTCTGTTGAACCCTCCTCCAAGCTTGTATGTACCGTTTCCTCAGTATGTGTTAGAAGTATTTAAAGTGATGGTCATATAATATACCGTTGCGAAGCTCGTGGAAAATGCTATTTAATGGTGTCGAGAGTTCTACGTTATTGTTCTGTATGTAACGGGAATTAGTCCCGAACACACATATGAGGAAAGCCATTGTCAAGTTTCCTTCTTAGTATAAAAGGAAACAAACCCCTCATTTGTATGTGTGCTTTTATATATTTCTAGTGTGTTAGTTTGTAGAGAGAAAAAGTTCTTGTCTTTCTCTCACTAGGATTACACTTCTTCTTCCTTGTTCTTTCTTTCTTCTTCTTCTTAATCTAATCCTCCATTCTTGTTTTAATCTTGTTCTTCATATTATATAATCTTGTTCTTATTTCGTGTATTGTTCTTCGTCATCTACAAACATCACGTCTCATCTATAATCTTCATATTCGTGTTTGTTTGGTTCGTGTGTAAACATCCTACAAGTGGTATCAGTCGCCAAGGGATTCGTGGTTAGCGTTTTGGTGGTTTTTATTGGCTCAAAATCCTTCAAAATTACGGAAAAGTGTGCTATTTCTCGTCCTTGTCCGATATCCTATTTTTTAGGAAAAAAGTACAAAAATTCGCAACTTTGTCTCTTTTGCGAAATTGAATTTTTCTTGATCTTTGCGAATTTTTGCTTATTGCGGAATCTGGCATATCATTTCGCAATTTTGGTTATTGCGGAATCCTGAGTATTGCGGAATCCTGAGTATTGCGGAATTTGACCCTATTGCGGAATTATTGCTATTGCGGAATTACAATCCCATTGAGAAATTATTGGAATTACGAATTTTTGGTATTGCGAATTGTTTGATATTGCGGAATTAGACCAGCATTGCGAAATTATTGGCATTGCGATTTGTTTGGTATTGCGGAATTCTGAATATTGCGAATTCTTGCTCATTGCGGAATTTGTTGCATCATTTCGTAATTTGTGATATTTTCGGAATCTTTCATAACATTTCGCAATTTGTGATATTTGCGGAATTGTGGTATTTCGATTTGGTGACTATTGCGAAATCATTGACTTAATTGCGGATTTATATCCATTTCAAGGATTGCGAATTTGTTTCAACTCTAAGTATTGTGAAATCATTGCACTTTATTGAGGAATCGTGTGAATTTTTACTTTGCAGTTTTGTTGGTTTCTTGAGATTACTTCTTTAGGGGATTTATCTAATACACCTTTCACATCGCTTTCTACGAATTGAGATCCTGATTTACACACGACTTCTACAATGACATCTCAACAAGACATTCATGCTGCGGGTATTGAGAATCGTGATTGTACTACCAAAAAGAAGAGGGATGCTGCCTATCTCCAGACTCAGCTTCGTATAGCTCAAAAGAAAGAAGCAGGAATTCCACTTCTAGCTGAAGAGTTTGATTTCATGGCATCTGCAGCAGCTTATGATGAGGAAGAAGAGGTGACTACCAACTCCATCTAGATGGATAATTCGCAGCAAGCATCAACATCTGTAATTCAGGCTGACAGAGCTCCTGTGTATGATTCAGACGGTTCATCTGAGGTACACCTACGTCTCAATGATAATGAGTTATATAGTATGTCTAATCAGGAGGAAGAGTATACTGAGTCACTTGAGCCTTCCATTGAGACACACGGGGATCAAACGAATAATAGCAATACTATTTCTAATGCGCCCAGTGTGGACCTTAGTGGAGATCAAGTAGCCCAACCTACAACCCTTCCCGACGAGACGCATGCATATTATAAATCATTATTTGATAAGCTTGCCAAGGATGTTGCTCATGCGAATGTGGTTAATAATAAGTTTAGAGAAACTAATGCTAAATTGACCACTGAGCTTGCCAGTTATAAAGAAAGGGAGAAAAGCTTCGAAATTCATCATGCTAAAATCAAGGAACTTGAACAAGCTCATGCTACATCAGTTTATCAAGAAAAATGAACCACTAAGAAATTAAATGCCTTACATTTAAGTAGTGCTAAAAAGATAAGCGAATTGAATGATGAAATCACTTCTCTTAATAAACAGCTTTCAACTGACCAATCTATTATTTTGGATTTAAAAGAAGAACGAAAAAAGCTGAAACATGATTTCAAAATTCGAGAAGATGGGCTTCTTGAGGATTTTTGCAAAGCTCAGGATAGGATTAGAGAATTAGACAACCTTTTGGTTAAACGTGGCCAAACTATGCAGACGATAAATATGCTCGCACCAAAAGTGAATGAGATAAATTACACTCGATACAAAATGGCTTTAGGTTGTCCTCTTCCTCCCAATCCCGAATATCTTAAGCAAGTTTAGGTCACTAATGAAACTCTATATAATGGTAGTGTGCTCTTGTCTAATGAACATGATCCTCCTAGTGTGCATGATTCTGAGGAAACTACCGAACTTGCAGTAGAGACTCGTTTAAGAATGAAAAAACTTGATAAAGAAGTGACACCTGTTTATTATCCGAAAGTTAATCCTCCAACTGTTTTTGTTCGGTCTAAAACGAGTTCTGAAATGCTTTTGCTACCAAGTGAGGAATTGTCTGATGACCCTCCGAAACCGAGTATCACACGTAGGTATCTAAACGAGCTCAAAGATAATTTTGTCATTCTCAAACGGGTTGTTAACGCCAAAATGACTGGAGGAAACTTTACTTCACCCGTTCATGTTGAGTTACAAAAAGTGCTTCATACTGAAATCAGTCCCATTATTAATCAAGTTGATGCGAGGATAGGCAATCTTGAGAACGCTTTTCTAAAAGAACTAACCAAATTTGTTGACGATTTTAAATCTTTGGCGAAGGAGGCTGATGAATCTCTTGATAGAATTAAAGTTTTGGAAAGCGACCTTGCATGTCTCTCGAAATCAAGTGACAATGGTGATTGTGTTGATAGTAACCCCATTGCGGTAAACAACTCTGGGTCAGACAATGCAACCCTCCAAAATGAGCTTGATCGTACGAAAGAAAAAATGGAGTCTTATGTCATCAAAAAGGATAACGAATTCACCGATCTTTGGAATAAATATGTCAAAAAATGTGATGAATGTAAGGATGACAAACTCTCGTATGATAAAGCTTACAATGAACTGCAACAAACAATCGAACAGCTGCAAGCTCAGTTAGGAGGCAAATGTCGCGATAGTGAGCCTTCAACAAATGTTAATCAAAAAGAGTTCACGATTCTTCAACACCTATATGATTTTCATCAGAAACATTGTCATTCTCGTGAACTTGCTCTGCAAAACAAAGTTGGAAAAGTTCCCGATGACAGTAATTTACAAGTAAAACTCTCTGAATCATTTCACGAATTGAATGAAAAGAGTAAGGATATTTCTGATTTAAAAGCGCAGTTGCAAGAAAAGGACATCGCGATTGCTGAGTTGAAGAAACTTGTTGAAAAGATGGGTGGAAAAACTGTGGAACCTAAGGTTGTAAAACCAGTTGTTAGACAACCCAATGCGTACAAAGTATCAAAGCCATCTATCTTAGGAAAACCGCCTTCTAATGTGTCTAGGTTACATCCTAATACTGATGTGCAATCAACTGTTCCAAAACCAGCCATATCACCCTATGTTCCTCCATTTAGAAAACCCACTTCTGCTAAACCCAACCATGTGAATGCACCTTCCACTACTCCTAAGAGTACTCCTAAGCATGTGGTTTTTACGCCCACAACGGAATCTAAAGGTTCAAATGACGTTGTTCAAATCAACAACCCAGGGGATGGTAAGCAAAAAGGGAACATTCAGAAAGTAAACCATGTGTATTCAAAACCTAGTAAACCAACAACCGCTAGAGTTCAACACACACCTAATGGTAATCAACCAAAACCTAGGATCCCTTCCCAACAACCTAGGAATTGGAAATCACCAATGAGTAGTCGTGTTTCGAATATGGTGCCTGAACGGTCAGCAAACCCTAGGTACACAAGACCTTTCGAGAATCCCAAACTCCCTGTATGCCCCACGTGCAAAAAGGGCATTCACCATGGAAACCATGCTCATTGCATTCTGCAATACCTCTATGAGGTAAACTCTTGTGCCTTCACACAGAGAAAGAATGCAGAATCCCATAAGACAACAAGGAGATTCACACCTATCACAAAGAAAAGCAATGACAAGAAATCTTCCAAGCGGATCAATGCAGGAACTAGTTTCTCTCCTAAGAAGTCTTCCGCTGTGCAAGAGAACACTACTCCTAGATCTAGTCTTCAGTGGAAACCAACGGGTAGGATCTTCAAGGAAGTTGGTCTTAAGTGGATTCCCATCGAGAAGTGTGATGACACCGGCTCCAGCACTAATGCGAGTGTTCTGCATGAAGAATATGCATTTGTTACTCCTAATACTAGTATTTGTGCAAATTCTTCTTCTGTCATTGCAGGTACTTCAGCGGATTCTGAATCCATTTCTTCAAAAGGTTCCAATCCTGTACATTCGACATCACCTTCTTCTGCTGTACAAAGGTCTATTTTAGATTATTTTAGAAAACTTTGAAAATCAAAATACAAAAAATATAAAACCTATAAAAACAAAATAAAAAATATGAAAATCTTTCAAAAATACCAAAAATACTCTTCTCGACATGTCTTTCAGTTTTGATAATATGGACGTGCCTAGAAATGTCGCTCAATAACGACACGGGTGTGTACATAAAGCTCGAATGAAAGTTCAAATGTTTTCAAAACATGTCATTTCTTTTTTATTAATGATTTACAATTACCTCAGATTGTGACTCGTGCCTCAAAGAAAGGAAAGTTGATCCTGCATGATAACTTATCCTTAACAACGAGAAAATCAAATTTTCTCGGTCTTGAGCTTTCCATAAAAACATTCCATGTCTTTAAGCTCATGAATACGACTTACAGTTAAATGTCAGACTGTAACTCGAACTTCAAATAAAGGAGAGTGTATCTTTAAAGATAACTTATCCTAATAATGGGTAGAGCAATCTATCACGGTTGAGCTTGTCACAAAACATTCAACGTTTTGAGCTCAACATAATGGCTTATAGTCACATGTCAGACTATAACCCGGTCCCTAAATAAAGGAAAGTCTTTGACTTATCCTCAACAACGAGAAATTCATTTTTCTCGGTCATGAGTTTATATCAAAACATTCAAAGTTTTAAGCTCATGAACACAATTTTTCTCGGACTTTTGAGAACAATTTTCAAAGTATTTCAAAACAATGTGCTCATATACTCCCCTATTTAAATAGAATCTCTTTTCGAGGGGGAGTATAATGATTTCATAAAAATTTGTTCCAAAGTTTCATGACACATTATTCTCTCCATGTTTCATCACTAGTTTCACAAAAATTTCAATTTCATGCAATTTTTGAGGGGGAGAATAGTGATTAAAATGTGTTATCTTGAATAAGATCTTTGATATAAGTGCTTTCTCTTCCTAATATGTGCAAAAATCTCTCATTTTATGATGCACATATGTAGGGGGAGCGTTTTTGGTGATATAGAAAACTTTCAAGGTGTAAACATTGATTTCATCAACACCTTGACTGCATTTTCAATTGATTTTTCTGGTTACGATATTTATACCCTTCAACACATAAATTCACGATGGTATTGGTGTCAAAAGGTGGTTAGGTATTCGTCCTAGGATCCAACCAGAACCGGAGGGATCTTCTCAGGGACATTCCATTAGAACTTAGAAGTCCTTAGGAAAGATGGAGTAGTTGAGTGTACGGGAATTATGCTGACTAATGACTTAAGCTAGCACTGGAACAATCACAACAAGGTGCTAGTTATGACGTCTTGGTAAGCATTGAAGGGGTTGAAGAATGAAAAAGAAATGTAAGGATAAAGGGTGTAAAGAAAGAAGCCCTCCATACAAATTAGGCAGAAACCGGGTCAATACATCTATTATCAGAATAACTTTGATGATTTCTGATACTGAAGACAAAGCATCATGGACCCAGTGATGCAATGCACAACCCTTCCCAGCCTACTCAAGCTTCTCTCAAAAGAAGTTTGTTTTATTGTCATGGAGTTCAACTAATTTCTATCAACTTTCTCACTCCGAGATAGTAGATATTGAATAGGTGGCAGTCTGCTCCAGCCTCCGATCACCAAATAAACGTGCACTTATAGAGTCTAGAGCCAACGAGATTCATCAAAAATCTCATTAGGACAATTATTCCATAGATCAATTGTTGTTCATCATTAGAACACAAGCGATGATTTACAGAGTCTTACGCTCTATCCTTGTGGTATTGCTAGAACATTCAGAGTGATACTCTTTAGTATTCACAGTGATGAATGGAAATCCTTCCAGTGTTAACATCAAACAGCACTGCGGTAGGTCATATGTAAGATTCACTTGAATTAAACATATGTTAACTGGAAAGCAACAGTGGTTTGATTCTTAATTGATTCAAACTCGTTCCAGGTCTCGACGCAATATCTTTATGATCTTGCCAGAACATTCAGAGTAATACTTTTCAGTATTTACAGTAACGAATGGAAATCCTTCCAGTGTCATCATCAAACAGCACTGCGGTAGGTAACTTGTGCGATTCTATAAGAAATCAAAATTGTGTCAACTAGAAAGCAACGATGGTTTGATTCTTAATTGATTCAGACTTGTTCCAGGAAAGTGAATTGACGACTTAATCAGCAGAATGGAACTGCATGATTCACTCCTTACTTTGAGTTATCTTTTGATATATTCAAGTATTGAGAACGGCTACCACAGCTGGAAATCCTGTCAAGGAAGTTCTTTGAACTTACCTGATCACAGGTACAGTATTCGTACTGTATAACGGGAAACCGTGGAATGCAAACGGTGGCGTTATCTCAAGAGTCGCAATTCAAGGCCACATATTCAGGATTATTGAAGAAAGCTCAAGAACATCTAAAGACAAAGACTTCCGCTACTCTGATGATCAAGGGAGATTGTTTAAAAGCTTTCAAGTCAACACAAAACATGAGTATGTGGAGAAAGACACAAGAACACAAGCTGGCAAAGATCAAAGATCCAAGATCACAAGTCATGAAAGGAACTATGAAAGAACTCTCAAGACAACGAGCTTCAAAGTCTACAACAACAAAGAAGTGAAGTCACATAATACATGACCACCACTTAGGGGGAGATTGTTTAGAAGTATTTAAAGTGATGGTCAAAGAAGTGAAGTCACATATTATATGACCACCCCTTAGGGGGAGATTGTTAGAAGTATTTAAAGTGATGGTCATATAATATACCGTTGCGAAGCTCATGGAAAATGCTATTCAATGGTGTCGAGAGTTCTACGTTATTGTTATGTATGTAACGGGAATTAGTCCTGAATACACATATGAGGAAAGCCATTGTCAAGTTTCCTTCTTAGTATAAAAGGAAACAAACCCCTCATTTGTGTGTGTGCTTTTATATATTTCTAGTGTGTTAGTTTGTAGAGAGAAAAAATTCTTGTCTTTCTCTCACTAGGATTACACATTCTTCTTCCTTGTTCTTTCTTTCTTCTTCTTCTTAATCTAATCCTCCAGTCTTGTTTTAATCTTGTTCTTCATATTATATAATCTTGTTCTTATTTCGTGTATTGTTCTTCGTCATCTACAAACATCACGTCTCATCTATAATCTTCATATTCGTGTTTGTTTGGTTCGTGTGTAAACATCCTACAGTATGTACTGTTGACTGTGTATGTACTGCTTGTACATTTTTAGTCTGAGCAATTCCTTGAGTTTCAACTCCTGTATTCATCCTTTGAGCAATCTCTTCCTCTCTTGAACTTACTTTCTCCTTTCTATTCTTCCTCACATAAGTGGTTTTGATAGGTGGAGATGTACTTGTAGGTTCAGCAGTACTTGGCTCAATTCCAGGAGTACTACCAAATTGTCTTTGTTGTTGTAGACGTTTCTTGAATTCTTCAACAGCTTTCTTGTCTGCTTCAGATCCAATCTCAACAAAATTCAATTCAGTCCTCTTACTTTGCTCATACAAAGTCTTGATTTCTTCAAAAGTTTTCTTGACTAGCTGAATATGAGTGAATCCTTTTACTTTTTTTTAGAAATTTCATCATTTGACTTCTAATCTGCATAGTTGTTGGAGGCTTAATCTTTTCTTTCCTTCTCTTTTCAGAAAAGAATCTTTGTTGCTCCCTTACCAGATCATCAATCAATCTTGATTTTTCTTCTTCATCATATGCATCTTTTTCTTCAGCTATCAATGAGTCTGCAAGAAGCTCACTTGCATGTATCTCAGCTTGAATCCTATCATACTCTTGTATGTTATATTCTTGCTGTATCCTTTTAGCTTCTAACCAATTTTGCTTTGCGGCAAGTTCCTCCTGCAATTCATCTTCATGAATTTGTGCTTGCATTATATAAGCAAATTCCTCATCATGGTCAATTTGATTAAATCTGTACATGACTTTGTTTATATCATCATCTGAATCACTTTCATCTTCAGATTCTGACAATAATTGCTTCTTCCCCTTATCCTTTGGATTTATCTTTGGTAGCTTCTTCTTCAGTTTGGCAGCTACTTCTTCATTAGCTAACTGTTGAATGACTATACCTTTTTGTAGGGTATGAAGCTTGTACTTTCTTACCTTGAATTTGATCGTTTGAGGAAAGAACTTCTTGTTGTGTCTTTTTCTCCACTTCTGCTTGCTTAGCCTTCTCAACTAAATTCTTCTTTAGATCAAGCAGCAATTTGGCTAAAGTCTCATTTTTTCCAAATGAACTTTGACTTTCCAGTGAAGGATGATCATCAGCGGTACTTGCAATTGGCTTAGCAGTACTTGGATCTTCAACAATGTCAGCAGTACTTGTAGTTGGCTTAGCAGTACTTGGATCTTAGCAGTACTTGGATCTAATCTAGTATTTTTACCAAGATGAATTCACCACCTCATAGAGACCTACCATTAACCCCAGCCATGCTTGCTGTTATTGCAGCAGCACAACCTCAACCAGACCCCCAACCTCATATTGACCCTCAACCACAACTTGAGCCTATCCCTGAACCTTTACCCTCACCTGACCAAATGCAAATAGACCAAAATCCCTTTGACGCTGACACATCTAATGTGGGCGTTGATATGCCTATTTCTACCGCTGACACCCAACCATCACAATCCCAAACACCCCTTAACCAACCTACATCTACACCATCTTCTACACCATCTTCCACACCACCAGAATATAGGTTGATTAAACGCCAAAGGACTGCTGGAGTGTTCTCCTCTGGTGGTCCTAGCCATGTAGCAGAGAGAACCACCACCACAAGTGTGGCTGGTGACCTGGATGAGGCTGGGATTATTGGTTCTGGCTTAGAAGCTGGCCAAGACAGTCCCACCATAATTAAGTCCTCATCCATGCCCAATGAACCTAACTTGGGAGGTCAAATTCCCATTTTGGAAGAGGGCAGACTGGAACCAATGACGCTTTTAGAATTGACGGCTGTCTGCATTAGCTTGCAAAAGCAAAATGCAGACTTGGTACAAATTGTCAGTAACCAAGGCCTTGAACTCAAAGAATTGAGGGAGAGGATTGTTGTTTTGGAGAGTGCTCATTCAAGGGGAGGTATGGAGGAGTCTTCCAAAGGGGAGGAAGCAAGAAATCTGAGTGATAAGAGCAGCCAAGATGGTCAATCATTGGATATTGCTGAAGCTCTTACTACATTGAAGGAACAAAAAGGTTTTGATACGTCCTTAATCTCTCCAACAAATTTAAATTTATCATTTACAGATATGCTGAGAGAGGTTACACAAGGCGCTGAGGGAAAATATTTAAGCGTTGATAAGACAAGTTTGGACGCTGACAGAAGTATTTTGGGCGCTGATAGAGGAAATTTGGGCGTTGACAGATCTGCTTATGGAGGTGATGTATTCCAGTCATCATCTATCATCAAAGATGTTCCCACTCAGGTATTATCATCTACCTTACCAACAATTGAACCAACAGATAAGGGTAAGGGTAAGTTGGTAGAAGAAGTTGTTCCAAAGAATGCAGCTCAGGTTGAATTTGATAGAAGGTTGGCTGAGCAAATGATGGAACAAGGTGAGAAGGAAAAGTCACCATTTGTTGTGACTTCTGAGGAAGAAAGTGATGGAGGCAGCTCAGATTCAAGTGTGATGATTGTTGAACCAGAAAGACTTGAGTATGGTGATGAGCTTGCTAAGGAAAGGCTGAGAGATTTGAAGTTGCAAATTGATTTTGATATGCCAGAGGTAGTTCAGATGTACAATTCTTGGGAAGAAAGCTGCATGGATAATCCAGACTTGACCATTTCTGATCAGATATGGGGTTTGGAAATTCTTCTTAGAGTTCAGCAGGATTGTAAGGTGATGTTGAAGTACAGGGCAAGCAACATTCTCTCTCAACTGAAAAGGGATAGAAGAAAGCTCTATTTTATGTTGCTCAAATGTCATGGAGTTGGATGGACACATCAAAAGCTGAAGGCTTTGACATTTGATGAGTTGGAGCATAGGGCTTATCCTATTTGGGTGAAAGTGCAGGAAGAGAACACTTTCAGACTTCTTTCAGATGAAAGAAAGGAGCAACTTGCAGAAGAGATGGCAATCAAGAAAGCTATGATAGTCCCTAGACCAGTGAAGAAGGGATTTGTTCTTGAGTTTCCAAAAGATATGTCTCAACTGTATCCAAGTGAAGCAATCATTAGAAAGAGCCTCAAGCTCTCCCCATTAGAAGCTTCAGATATGGTTCATGTGTTACCATTAGATTCCAGGAATCCAATTATAAGTTATGAGGAAGATGAATGTGGATTCTGGAAAATTGGAAGATTTGGCAAGGAGGTACACACTTTTACCACTCTCATATCTTTATTTGCAAGTTGTGACAGAGAAGACTTGGTAGACCTTTGGAGGTTACTAGAGACCAAGTATGAGGCTGAAGCACCAACTTCAGCCAATGGAATAAAACTTTGGACCACATTCAAAAGAATGTGTGGGACAAATGAAGAAGATCCTGAAATATGGAAGGATCTTGAAGATGACCTCAGTGGTCTTCAATGGAGGTTATATTCAGCTGCTGGTGTATACCATTTGAGTTCTACAAAGTTTGCTGAGTATTTACTTGTAGATGCTCAGTATTTCATATCCAAGGCTGTTTTGGAAAAGATGAAGGACACCCAGTTGGAGATAGATTATACAAGTGACGTGGCAAAGAATTTGATCAGATTTATTTATTACCAATATGATAAGGTTTGTCAGACTCCTCCAAGTTCTTAATGTTTATTCAGAAACTTGATCATAAGAGTGGATATCAAGTTTAGGGGAGGATTGTTGGGAATAAATTTAGGCCAGAACACTTGAACGCTGACAGGAACAACTCAAGCGTTGACAAGAGTAAAGTGAGCGCTGACAGCATAAGCGTTGACAAGTTAAAGTCAAGCGTTGACAGATTGAAGACAAGCACTGATGGAAGATGTGAGCTACACGTATATTATATTCTAGATTACTTCTAGTAAGGATAGAAACGACAATGTATTTTCTATGTTTATCTTTACCTAGAATAATTGATTCGTAGCTTATTGTACAAGACTTCTTGTTCTATAAAAGAAGATCTCTTAGGTTAATGTTAAAATATCAGTTTTCATAGTATTCGCAAGTTAAACCTTTCATTGTAATCAACAAGATTATTCTAATACAAGTGAAAGTTTGTTTAACATCATTGTGTTTTAGATCAAGTGTTAATTCCGCATAACACTTTGTTACTTTATTCATAAGCAAAGGTTTCTCTACGTGTAGTACTTGATCTAATCTCGTATACACAAAGCTAATCGATCTAAGTTTGGGATCAACATCTTCAACAAAGTTGACTTCACCAGTATTAGACACACTTGTTTCTTCAATCACTTGTGTTACCGCAGATGCTTTATCTTCCATAGAAGCTATCATATCAATTTGCACTTCTTCAGTCTTTTCTGACTTATTGCTTTGTGGTGATGGATCAAGAAATTTACAAATTTCCTCCAACTTCTCATAGAAAACATTCCAATTTGCTTGAGGTGGTGATTGAACTGATGGTTCTGGCTGAGTTGCCAATGTTTCTACAACTTGTGGCTCCTCTGGTTGATTTACCAATTTTTCTTGAACTTGTTCTTGAACTTGTGGTTCCTCTGGAGTAGGTTGTGGGTCTTGCTGTTGAATATCCATCTCCATGTCTGAAGGTTCATCCACACCAGTCTCTAAACCAGTTCCATCTTTAAAAGTCCCCATGACTTCTTCATCCAATTCAAAATTGATGTCATTTCCAGAGATCCTTGTTTGATTATCAGAAGAAGGTGGCTGTTCTTCATTATTCCTTCCCTGTTCTTCAATATTCCTCCCCTGTTTGGTTGCATTCAGTTGCCTTTTCTTGAGGTTCTTGAACCTTTGCTTCCTGATTGCAGATGTCTGAATAGATCTATATTGCCTCATCCAAAATGACACTTTTGTCCTTAACTTGAGTAGGCTAGCTTCCAATTCAGCAATTTTCTTGTCTTGAACAAGCTTATCTTTCTGCAATACCTGTACCTGTTGGGACAAACTTGTACACAAAGAAGTTAAATTTGCAACATCCACCACCTCTGGTGCTTGTGCTTGTGGTGAACCACTAGCAGCAATAGAAGCAGCAGGTGTGTGGATCATCTCATCAGTGTTTGGTGGAATACCAACATTGTGAGAAGAAGATTGTGAATCTTCTAGAGAGTGGGAGCTCTGGTGAGAAGGAGTTTGCTGAGAAGCACTAGAATTACTAGGGTCCTCACCTTCTTGATTGGCAGGTTGGGCTAACATATGGGCAAACAATGGTGTGACAGTTCCTGAAAAGGCATTGCCTTGTTTGGTCAAGAAAGAGAAAGTTCTCTTTGTGAATGAAGGAACATCCCATGTATCAGTTAATGCTGGTAGGCTAGGTATTTGGTCACTAACTAAAGCCTGAATGAATCTAGGATACATTAAAAACTTCTTAGTCCCTTCCAAATTCCTAGTCATGCCTTCAAAAATTAATTTTGAAAAATTAAAAACCCTGTTATTTGCTAGACAAATACCAGCAGATGCCAATGCTACAGGTATTTGATCAAAAGATGCACTTTTTGAACTTAACCAGTGAATAATAGCATGAAAAAGCAATTTCCATTAAGGTGAAAATAATGCTTTAAAGAAAGTAAGACTTTCCCTACCACCCCCATAGCCCATGGCTGCAAGGCCATCATGAATCTCTATATTATTAAGTATACTAAGTCCATTTTCATCATTAAGTCTCAAACTTGCTTTTAGCAGTACCTTAGTGACATATATATTCCTATGATTTACCTTAGCCTTAATGCAAGGTTGATCAAAACGTGTACCTAAAACAGTAGTATCCCAAAATTGTTCAACAATGGGTATAGAGACAACTGGACTTACAGTAAGTGCGAAGCGAATATGACTTCGAGAAAGGAAACCAAGCATCTCATGGAAACCAAGTGAGTCATCATTCGTAGCAAGATTCGCAACTAAATTATGCTTAGAGATTACTTGTAAGGCAGCCATTAGTATTTTTGATGATCGAAAGATTAGAGAGAGGGTTATAGAATCAAGAGAGAAAAATAAAAGATTAGGTGAATCAATTGTGTAATTGGGGTAAGTATTTAAGTAAATAACAGACCCAAGCGCGAAGAAACCGCCAAATTTATAAAAGAGACCCTTCAAGGTACAACGGACATGTAGCGGTACATGGAACATAAACGGTACATGGTTTTGTGCTAGCGATACTTGGAGTGACAACGGTACCTCACAGTTTTGACCAGTTCATGCTTTCCACTAGACATGTAACCTCTTTTATCTTTTTCTATAAACCTGCAATAACATCAAAAACACAAAGCATAGACTATACAATAAAATTTATATAAAACTTGTACAGCTATTACCTCCCCTCAACATATGCAACATACCAATGTGTGTTACTAGGAATTCGAATCTCTTTGCATCAAATGCCTTGGTCAACAAATCAGCTACATTGTTGTCTGTATGAATCTTCAAGACTTGAATAAGCTTTTTGTCATAAGCATCTCTTATAAAGTGATGTCTTATTTCAATATGCTTAGTCTTGGAGTGAAATACTGGGTTCTTGACTATGCATATAGTACTTTCATTATCAATGTAAATCTTGGTGTTCATGAAATTGAACACATAGTCCAACAATTGATTTTGAATCCAAAGTACTTGTCCACAGCAATGAGCAGCAGCTACATATTCAGCTTCAGTCGTAGAAGTAGCAACAATGGTTTGCTTCTTACACTGCCATGATATGAGTCTTCTTTCTAGGAATTGACAACCTCCTGTTGTGGATTTCCTATCATGATTTGCTCCAGCATAGTCACTATCCGAGTAAGCTTCCAATTCAAAGGTGGAGTCTCTAGGATACGATAATCCTAAATTAGGTTGACTTTTAAGATATTTAAAAATCTTCTTCATAGCATAAAGATGTGAAACCTTTGGATGAACTTGGAATCTTGAACATGCACACACATCAAACATTATATCTGGTCTTGCAGTAGTAAGATACATCAATGAACCAATCATTGACCTATAGATATGAATGTCAACATCCTCTCCATGTTCATCTTTTGATAAAGATTTCTTGGCTTCAGAAGGTGTGCTTGTACTCCTTGTATCCATACATGAAAATTTCTTTAAGATTTCAGCAACATATTTATCTTAGCTGATAAATATTCCATCTTTTTTTTGTTTGACTTGTAGTCCCAAAAAGAAAGTTAGTTCTCCCATAGAACTCATTTGAAATCTTCCTTTCATCAAAGCTTCAAACTCTTCACACCATGTCTTCTTGGTAGAACCCAAAATGATGTCATCAACATAGACTTGAACTAGAATAATGTCTTTGGCATTTTTCTTGATGAAGAGAGTTTTGTCAATGGTTCCTCTCCTATATCCATGTTCTAGCAGAAAGTTGGATAAAGTTGCATACCAGGCTCTTGGAGCTTGATGCAGACCATAAAGTGCTTTGATAACTTTGTAGACTCTATTGGGGAATTTAGGATCTACAAAACCTGGAGGTTGTGAGACATATACCTCCTCTGAAATAGTACCATATAGAAAGGCACTTTTCACATTCATTTGATAGACTATAAATCCCATATATGATGCAAAGGCCAAAAATAACCTAATGGCTTCTATCCTTGCCACTGGTGCAAAAACCTCATCATAGTCTATCCCTTCTTCCTGTCTATAGCCTTGAGCAACAAGTCTTGCCTTGTTTCTCACAACAACCCCTCTTTCATCCTTCTTGTTCCTGAAGACCCATCTTGTACCAGTTACTCTTTTTCCTGATGGAAGATCCACAAGAATTCAAACCTTTTGTAGCTCAAATTGTGTTAATTCTTCTTGCATGGCATCCACCAAACTTTCTTCATCAAGAGCCTGAGAGATATTTTTGGGCTCTACTTGAGATAAGAAACATGCAAACAAACAATGCTAAGTATCTTTATGATTTGTTCTCTGCTGTTGTTTGACATAACTCACTAGTGCATGAGTTTCAATATTGGTTTGTAGTTGTCTTCTGGTTTGTACAGCAGATTTTGGATCACCAATAATCTGAGTAGCAGGATGGTTGTTGTTGACTTTATGAGTGGGAATAGAACTGACTGGAATTTCAGTTTCAAAATTATTGAAGTCAGTTACTGCACCCTGCTCATCATAGGAAGCTTTGGAGGAGATTCCTTCAGCTGGACTGGCATATAAGTCTTCATCGTTGAATGCTTGCAAAATCTCTTCTAGGGAGTCAGCAGATCTAGCAGATTTTGACTTAGCATTACTTGCAGATGAAGTACCGCTTGGTATAGTATGTAATGCTGAGTGTTGTGACTCAAAATATTCTTCTCCTGAATGCTTATTAGCAGATGTAGCATTCTTTTCTTGATCTTGAAGCCTCTGAAGCTCATGGGAGGCTTGATCATCACTTGATGGCATGGTTTGCTTCTTGGGAGTTGCAGATATGGGAGTAACAGTAGGCATATTTGGCACATAGATGTGAACATCTTCATCTGATGAAGAAACATCTTCTTGAGTACCTGTATTAATTGCACTTGACTCCTCACCTACATTGTTAGTTTGAAAATCTTTTTGCAAAGAGTAGTAGTCCATGGAGTTAGTTAGATAATCTAAATCAAACATCCAAGCATAACCTATTCCTGGAACATTGGGTTTATTTTCTAAGAAATTGACATGAGCATTTTCTTCAACTTTCTTAGTTGCCAAATTGTAAACCCTATATGCTTTACTTTGCAATGAATATCCTACAAGATATCCTGGATCAGACTTTCCATCAAACTTTCCCAAGTAATCAAGAGTATTTAGTATGGACACATTACACCCAAAAGGTTTTAAATGACTTATGTTAGGCTTTACATTAGTCAAAAGTTCATAAGGTGTTTTGTTTTGAGGCTTAGTTACTAGGACTCTATTTAACACATAACATGCAATATTGTTGTCCCTAATATATGATTGTTATAATCACACGAATTTAATAAAGAAAGGAAGAAATGAGAAGAATTCTAGAGAGAGAAAGTAGTGAGAGAAAGTAGAGAGAAAATGGTTGGAACTTGTAGAATATTAGATTAAGGAATGAGAATGAAAATGAACAACCAACCACCCTCCTAACATGCTAGGAGGGTAGTATATATAGTCCACCCACATGCGGGCTTTAATGGACTATATATTGGGCCGGGCTTGTTTTGTTTGGACTTTAATTAGTTTAAATCCAAGCCCGTAAACCACGACTAAATAACTACTTATTACAACGTTCTAATAATTATTACAATAATAACCTATGACCGAGCATTCTTGTTTGACTCAATATTTTGAGGCTAACAATCTCCCCCAATGTGAGGTCATTCCTCTTTGATATTTGGATTCCAATGGAGATTTATGAATTTCGTCATAAATGAGTCTTGAACGTGTAACAGTAGTTTTGTTCCTTCATGCTGTGATCTTTGAGCCTTTGTCGTTGTCTTTTGACTTTGTCTTTAAGTCTTGAGATCTTCAAATCATCCTTGACTTGTCTTTGCCATCTTACGATCTTGTGTCTTCATCCACATGCTCACACTATTAATTGTTGAATATATCTTCAGGCATGAGTATGTGGCTTTGAATCTTTGACTTTGCCGAGTACACCGTGACGCCACCTTCTCGAGATAAAACATAGACACGGACTAAATGGCTTTGACATTCGTCCTAAATCGGTAGCGTTTTACCTCCGGTCGGTGAAGACCGTTATACGATATTAAATACCGTACCTGTGATCAGGTAGATTCAATTAAGAATCTCCTTGACAGGGTTTCGCGGCTGTACTAGCCGTTCTCTTTACTCGACCGTCTCAAAGCAAGACTGCGAACATAAAGAGTGAATCAATTGGATAGATATTCGCTTGATTAAAGTCGTCAATTCAAATTCCTGGAACAAGTTTGATTCATTAAGAATCTTACCATTGTTGCTTTCCAGTTGACACAAGTTTGATTCATAAGAATCTCACAAGTCACCTACCGTAGCGCTGTTTGATGTTGACGCTAGAAGGATTTCCATTCGTCACTGTGAATATTAATAAATATCACTCTGAATGTCCTGGCAAGACCATAAAGATATTGCGTCGAAACCTGAAACGAGTTTGAATCAATTCAGAATCAAACCACTGTTGCTTTTCAGTTTTACATATGTTCAATTCATAAAGAATCTTGCATATGACCTACCGCAGTGCTGTTTGATGTTAACACTGGAAGGATTTCCACTCATCATTGTGAATACTAAGTAGTATCACTCTGAGTGTTCTAGCAATATCGCAAGGATATAGCGTAGGACTCTCTTGATCTTCATCCGTGTGTCCTAACGAGATTTGATTGATCTCTTGGCTCTAGACTCGATTTGTGCACTTTTAGTGGTCGGAGGCTGGAGCAGATGCCACCTATTCAATATCAACTATCTCGGAGTGAGAAAGTCAATAGAAGTCGTGTTGATCTCCGTGACAATAAAACAAACTTCTTTTGAGAGAAGTCTGAGTAGCTAGGAAAGGGTTGTGCTTCACATCACTGGGTCCATGATGAGTTTGTCTTCATGATGAGTTGACCCGGTTTCTGCCTAAGTTGTATGGAGGGCTTCTTTCTTTACACCCTTTATCCTTACATTTCTTTTTCATTCTTCAACCCCTTCAATGCTTACCAAGACATCATTAATAGCACCTTGTTGTGATTGTTCCAGTGCTATCATCAGTACTTAGTCGGCATTCAGCTACGTTCACATTCTACTCCATCTTTCCTAAGGACTTCTAATAATCTATTGGATTGTCCCTGGGAAGATCCCTCCGGTTCTGGTTGGATCATAGGACTTAAACCTAACCACCCTTTTGACACCAATAACGTCGTGAAATTAAAGATGTTGTGGGTATTTGATCGTAACCATGAAAACCACTTTAAATTCTAACAAAGTGTTTGAAACACATTTAACACCTTGCTAGTTTTGTCGTTTCAGAAAAGCTCCCCCTTCACATGTGCATCGATAATCGAAAGTGTTTCGCACATGTGGGTAAGAGTTAAAGTGCTTGAGTCTTATATATGATCACATTTTAATCACATTTTCTCCCCCTATCTCTAATATATAAAATCTTTTGATATTAGAGATACCAAATTTGATTAAAATATATTTTGAAAAATAGTCTTGAAAATCTTCGGGAGAAAGATGTGTCAATCTATGCATGAAGTTGAATTGCTCCCCCTCAAAAATTGATCCAATGGAATTGTCATTACGAGGATTTGATCCACATTAAACTTTTGAGGATAGGAGTTGTTGAACACACAATTTTTGAAAGATTTTGAATATCATTGAGAAATTCTTGAAAAAATTGTGTTCAACGCTTTTTGAAAAATCAATTCTTTTTGACGAAAAGGTTTTTCTAAAGCATAAACTTGAGTTCATAGACTTTGAATGTCTTGACGAATCCACTCAAGTGTAAGAAGATTTAACTTCTTTTGCTAAGGGTAAGAGTACAAAAGCGTACACTCCCCCGTGAATTTAGATCCGGGTTGCAATCTGAAAGTGATTACAAGCCATTGTGTTGAGCTCAAAACGTTGAATGTTTTGTGACAAGCTCAACCCGAGATAGATTGCTCTACCCGTTGTTGGAAATATTGTCCAAAATAGATAATTTCCTTTTGAAAAGATAGAAATGACATGTTTTGAAAAATATTTACAACTTTCATTCGAGCTTTATGTACACACCCGTGTCGTTATTGAGCGACATTTCTAGGTACGTCCATATTATCGATACTGAAAGACACGTCGAGAAGAATATTTTTGGATTTTGAAAGATTTTTAATTTTGTGTTTTGCTTTTATGTGTTTTCTATTTTTGTATTTTGCTTTTTCAAAGATATTTACAAGTTGATGTTTGATAGATGAATCAAGCAGGCTTCTTTGCCAGAACCTCCAGTTCTGCTGGAGTCAAACATCTCATACCAATTTGCCTAACTAGATACGCAAACCTCTCTTTCGAAAGAGCTTTTGTAAACAAGTCAGCTAATTGGTAATCAGTTCCAACAAAGTATAATTCAACAATACCTCTTTCAACTTGTTCCTTAATGAAGTGATATCGGACATCAATGTGTTTCGTGCGGGAATGCTGTACCGGATTGCAGGAGATGGCTATGGCAGACTTTGAGTCACAGTACATAGGTACTTTATCAAAGTGGAAGCCATAATCCGTGAGTTGTGTTCTCATCCAAAGAACTTGAGCACAACACGCAGATAGAGACACATACTCCGCTTCGGCTGATGACAGTGACGTGCAATCCTGCTTCTTGGAAGACCATCCCACAAGCTTGTCTTGACCTAGAAATTGTGCACCACCAGAAGTACTTTTACGTGTATCAAGACACCCTGCATGATCAGAATCTGAATAGGCCGTTAGAAAGAAACCGGTTTCCCTCGGATACCAGAGTCCCATGTGAATGGTATTCTTAAGGTACCGAAAGATCCGTTTAACCTCCTTGAGGTGCTTTTCAGTGGGTCGTGCTTGATATCGTGCACAATAACACGTAGCATGATGAATATCAGGTCTGCTTGCTGTCAAGTACATGAGGGAACCAATCATGGAACGATATCTCGTTTGATCTATGGGTAATCCCTCCAAATCAGCATCTAGGGATGTGGTTGATAATGGTGTCCCAACGGGGTCACATGATGTCATACCATGCTTTTTGATTATCTCTTGACAATACTTAGCTTGGTTAATGAAGATACCACTTGGGGATTGGTGAGCTTGAATTCCTAGAAAGAATTTTAGTTCGCCCATCATCGACATTTCAAATTTGCTGTGCATTACTTTTTCAAACCATTTTGAAAGTTTTGGGTTTGTAGACCCGAAAATAATGTCATCAACATAAATTTGCACAAGCAAAATGTCATCCCCATATTTGTAAGTGAACAAAGTTAGATCAATGGAACCTTTTGAGAAACCTTTGGATACCAGAAATTTTGAGAGCTCGTCGTACCACGCCCTTGAAGCTTGCTTGAGTCCATATAGTGCCTTGTGGAGACGATACACCTTGTCAGGATAATGAGGATTGACGAATCCTTCCGGCTGCGTGACATAGACTTCTTCCTTCAAAGGACGGTTAAGAAATGCTGTCTTTACGTCCATTTGATAGACAGTGAATCCCTTATGTGCAGCATAAGCAAGAAAAATCCTGACTGCTTCCATTCGAGCTACTGGTGCAAATGATTCTTCAAAATCAATTCCCTCTTTCTGGCCATACCCCTTAGCCACTAGCCTAGCTTTATTCTTGATGATCGTATTCTCTTCATCCATCTTGTTTTTCCAAATCCAACGAAGATTTAATGGAGTCACATCGTATGGTCTGTCAACAAGTTCCCAGACTTTAAGTCTTTCAAATTGTTGAAGTTCATCCGTCATCGATTCAATCCAAGCATGATCAGCCATGGCTTCTTTGATGTTTTTCGGTTCGACAGTACTCACGGCGAGTGCGAACATACAAACATCACCATCAGTGGCTAGTTGTCGTCTTGTACGAACAGGCTGTGAAGGGTTTCCAATTACGTGAACCAAAGGATGATCTCGGGTCCAATGATGTGTTGAAGGATGTCGTTGATAAAACGTATGCATATTTGACGGATCAACATGGTAAGTAGAAGACTCTCCAGATTCGTGTACCGGTGTACCGAATGGGTTGATAAATTCGTCATCGTCAGATAATGCACCGTCTGCTTGATTTGTGTTCTCTGGAGCAATGACAGTAGTTGTGGATGTTGTAGGATCGATTGTTGAAGTGATATTCTGAGGAGGTAAATCTGCAACAACCCGTGTTGAAGTAGATGAAGTTGTATTCTTTTGTTGATGATGATCGATATCATCATTCGTATCATGAGTGACAGCGGAAGACTTCGATACAACTTGTTTCTCCCCCGTGAAATATTCATCATACATTGGTCCATACA
Source organism: Glebionis coronaria (assembly GCA_025667525.1). Lineage (NCBI taxonomy): Eukaryota > Viridiplantae > Streptophyta > Magnoliopsida > Asterales > Asteraceae > Glebionis > Glebionis coronaria. The sequence continues at coordinate 191,047,553 of CM046877.1, read as the reverse complement.
ACATTTCCAACTCTTCAATTGTCGTGTCGACTGTCATATCAGCTCTAGGAACATTTTCTGGAACCAGCGTTGAACTTGACGGTTCATTGCTGTGGTCTTGAGTTCCGAGTTCCGTGCGGTTGTGAACGGAAGTCGTTTGTCGTTGTGGATCGGGACTTAAACTGCTTTGTTCAAGTGCCATTTCTTGAGATTCATCAAATCGGATGTGAATTGTCTCGACAATCAATTTTGTTCTTTTGTTGTATACTCTATATCCCTTTGACTGAGTTGCATATCCCACAAGAATACATGCATCACCTTTCTCTTTCATCTTATCCAAATTTTCACCATCTCGAATAATGTAGCAAGTACATCCAAAAACATGAAGGTGTTTGAGTGAAGGTTTTCGATCATGAATTATGTGATATGGTGTCTTTTCGTGTCTTGGGATAATTAAGGATCGGTTTTGTGTGTAGCATGCGGTTGACACGGCTTCGGCCCAAAAGTATAGTGGAAGTTTTGAAGCGGATAATAATGTTCGAGCAGCTTCAACCAAAGTACGGTTTCGTCTTTCAACAACGCCGTTTTGTTCGGGTGTTCGAGCAATAGATGTTTCATGTTCAATCCCTTCGGCTTCAAAATACTTTCTCAGATTAGAATTCAAAAATTCTGTACCTCTGTCAGTACGAACCACTTTAATTTGAGCTTGAAGACCACGTTGTATCAATTTTAGGAAGCTGATGAGAACGTCGGGTGTTTCATCCTTGGACCTCAAGAAGTGAGTCCATGTGTACCTTGAGTAATCATCGACAATTACCAGAATATATTTCTTTCCATTGATACTCTGAACACGCATTGGACCACACAGATCCATATGAAGAAGATCTAACCGTCCTTTAGAGCTTGGTGTGGTCTTTGTTTTGAAGCTACTTCGTTTAGCTTTACAAAGTTCACAAGAAGAACAAAGATGATCTTTGATGAATTTCAAGCTTGGAAGGCCTCTCACAATATCTTTCTTAGAAAGCAAGTTAATGGTATCAAAGTTGAGATGAGAAAGACGTTGATGCCATAACCATGCCTGAGTCGTTGAAGCTTTAGCCATGAAGCAAATTGGAGTTGATGAAGTTGTGTCTTGAAGTGAAATTGTATAAAGATCAGTACCCCGTGTACCGGTAAGTAAGTCATTCCCATCATAATCACGAACAAAACATGTCTTCTTTCTGAAAGCAACTTCCAAATCCGCATCACAGAATTGACCAACCGAGAAAAGATTGTGATTGAGCCCTTCGACGTAGTATACCCTTTTAATCGTGATATTCCCCTGAACCAAATCTCCATATCCTAGGATCGGTGCAAATTGATCATTTCTGAATCGGACCGTACCTAGGAACTTCTCCACGAAGTTAATTAGAAGCTTGAGATTCCCCGTCATGTGCTTCGTGCATCCGGAGTCCATTATGAAGAGAATTATTTGTATCACCTGCAGAAGAGTTAGAACACGATGGAGCATTTGCTAAATTGGATACCATAGTAGTTGTGATAGTAGAATCATTAGTGTCCTTATCAACATTTAAAGGCAAACTAACACTCGTTTTCACATTTTCTTTCCTAACTTTTGGCATCCATTTATATCCGGGAGGACATTGATTAGCAAACCACCATTTCCAAGACTTACTGGCAGACTCATATAATTCCTTAATTTTGCTTCTAGGATTCTTAGTGGTGGAGTCTGATGCATTACTTTTCTTAGTGGGGGTTGCACCAGAATGGTTCACTTTGCGTTTGGGTTTACTAGCTCTAATAGGCATTGCAACTTGCTTCTTAGTTCTAGTATCTACGCCTTTGACTTTATTTATAGCACACATAGAATGATTAGCATTAGCACACTTGCCACATTTGACACAAACAAATTTCACATTCATAGCATTCAAAGTAGAATCATTCAAATCGTCATGACACGCGATTACAGACGTTTTATTCTTAGAAACATTGAAAATCCTAGGGTGTTCTTCTACTTGCTTCATCTTCCCTTGATTCTTGTGTTTCCAGACCTTATCATTCTCTTGAGTGCTCTTAAGCTGAGGCCGGCTAACACTAGTAGTGGAGACTATTCCTGTAGTAGAAGACACACGAATATTAGTGTTTCTAGAAGTCTGAGGCGAGTGAGTATCTTTGTTTGTGGGCTTAGTGGGCATTCTATACATCCCTGGTTTAATCACATTATTGTGCTTAACGCTTGGTGCTACAGGATTCCTTATGGGTTGAGCTTGTGGTAACCTTTCCTTTCCATCCATCTTGGGGGCAAACACAGGTTTTGCAAACGAGGAATTAGATAAAGCAGATGGTTTTCCCAAGATAGAGGATCTATTCTCTTTAGAGGCATTGGGTTGTCTAACAACATTTTTCTTAATGCTAGGTTCCACAATTTTCCCACCCATTTTAGCAATAAGTTTCTGCAACTCAGCTATCGCTCTGTCCCTGTCTTGTAATTGAGCTTTCAACCCTTTAATTTCCAAATTCTGTTCATTCATTTCTCGAAATGTTTGCGAAAGTTTTTCTTGCAATTTATTATCATGTGGAAAACGACCAACATCTTTTTGCAAAGCAAGTTCAAGTGAATGACAATGTTTTTGAAGGAAATCAGTTTTGTGTTGAAGTAACTCAAAAGCCTTTTTGTCAACATTTTCTTTACGTTTCGAAAGCTCAATTTCAAGACGTTCACATTCTTTGAGCTTATCAAGATATTGGCATGCAACTTCAGAATATTCATCAATATCGGCACAAGATGTAAAATAAGCACACATAATATCTTTAGAAACGCATTCTTGCAAGAGTAAATCATATTCATCAGAGAAAACGGACTTGTCCATTTGAAGATCATCAATTGCTTTCTCAAGAGACTCAACATATTGTAAATCATCAAACATTTCAGACCGAATTAAGCTTTCGAATTTAAGAACATTTTCTTTTAGTGTGGCCGCGTTCGGTATTAAGATTTGTTTGACAAGCACAGTTATGTCTTGAGGAATTGGTTTCTTCCACTCGTCATTTTGTCGTTGTTTCCAATCATTATCAATAATGGACTTAATATTATCTATGTAATGAGTAAGAAACCCAAATATCTGCCTACTCTTGCTTTTAGAAGCATCTAGGGGCAAGTAGTTGATGAACTTAGAAACGTTTGTTTTCTTAGTGGCAAACGCTTTCTTCCATTGAATTCTCTTTTCCCTGCATTCTAAAAATACTTCCTCACGAGATTTCTGAGTTTGTTTGTGGAACAGACCATAAAGACTATTCTCATAAGCATAATTATATGGTTTCACAAACTCCTTATTAACTGATGGTTGACTATCAGCATCCCAAAGGGCAGTCTCTTCACTATTGGCACTTAGAGGCATGCAATCAAGATCTGTCCTTTCAGTCTCATCAAGATAAAGATGCGGGTTCGCAGCTTGAGCTTTGGCAAGGTACTCAGGACTTGCAAAGCTAGCTTGACCCTTAAACATCGATGGAGGTGCTAGCATTCTTACGGATTGAATAGAATCATGCGTTTTATAAAGAACGTTCTTCAAAAAGTCGACTTGTGCTTCTAGTTTCGTAACTTTTTCGGTTTCTTTATCATATCTACTTTTGAAGTCTTGTTTTAACGCATCTACCTCTTGTTTCTTATCCTCTAGAATTTTAGCAGAATCAGTAGTGGTCATAGAGAGCTTTTGTTCAAGTTCATTAACTTTGGTATTGGCAATGTACGTTTTTTGACGTTCATCCATTAAGAAAACATTATATTGACGCTTCTCTTTAGCTAATAACTCAAGAGTGGTATTATATTTATTTTCAAAATCGTCCTTTTGACTTTTTAACGCACTTCCCTTGTACCCCTCAAGCTCTTTGGTTTTCTGAAGAAGCTCAGCCCTATTACTTTCAAGGGTCTCATTAGATTTAATTAGAGCGGCTTTGCATTCTTCAAAGTTTTGAGTGAGCGTAGCGTTTGCCTTCTTTAATTGCTTTTGACTCTTTTTATTTTCAGTGACATCTTTTTGTAAAGTAGCAATTAAATTAGCAAGCGCAATACGTTCCTCTTCATCATATTCATTTGCATGTTGATCATCCTCAGACTCATTATTGCACATGTCTGATGAATCGGGTGTGGTATTACTATCAACCGTTTCCATCATACACGTGTCATTAATGGCATTGGGTAGATCACTATGCTCAGGAATATCACCAAACACATTATATTCATCAGTAGTGTGTACCTTATCGATTGGCTCAGTGTCAAAGATAGGACCATTGTCATCTTCAGTGACTTTGAGAACTTCTTCAACATGTGCCATGTACGAGTAATGTGCTTCTAATTCCTGGTCGGAGGCTTCATCATCAGTGTCATCAAGCATAGCTCCTTCCTCAGCTGACAGTTTGACCCCTGCTTCCATCTTTTTGCATAGCAACATCTTTTCCTTGTGATAGCTGGAGTCTCTAACCCTTTTCGGCTTCCTGCATTCCTTTGCCATATGCCCAAAACCTTGGCAATTAAAACATTGAATCCCACTCTGCTGAACCACTTGACTTCCAACCGTTTCCCTATTCCCAGTAGCAGCAGCAATCCTCTGAGTATCATACTTTGCAGTTTGTCGATCATATCTTGCAGAAGCCTCAACATGCGTTGGATTCTGTCGATCATACCTAGAAGGACTTTCACCACGTCGACGTGTGTCATACCTTGGAGGACTCGCAACATATCGGTTCTTTGTGTTAGATGATGTTCGAAGATTGTTGTTGGTGGGTTTGTAGATCTTCTGGTAAGTCTTCATAATGAAAGCAATTTGTTGTTTCATCTCGCGATTCTTCTGAGCTTGATCTTCATCACTATCTTCTTCTGAAGATGACTCAGATGGTGGTGAAGGTGCTCTTGGTGCTTTGCCGCGTGATCTTGTGGATGATGTAGACTTGGATGATGTGGAATATCGTGGTGAGGATGATGGGCTAGAGTATGGCTTAGGAGCACGAGATCGATGATCTTGGACATTTTGAGTGGTAGTTAATAAAGCAAGTGGATTAGCCGTCTTTGCAACTCGTTCAGCTCGAATCTCATTTGCTTCATGCTGAAATTGTTTCAAGATATCAAAGAGAGTGTGATAGTTTACCTTGTCTAACTGCTTCTGTTGTTTCACCAAAGTGACAAAACGTGTCCACTCTGGTTGGAGTTGTTGTAGAAATTGCACATTGACTTGCATGGTGGAGACTTCCAAGTTGTTTCTTGTCATATCATTCATCCTCTTGTAAAATCTTGAATAATAGGACTCAATTGATTCTCCATCCAATGCAGTAAACTTACCAAAGTTCCAAAACAAGTTTGTTTTGACATCTTGCTTGTTGAGAGACTCTCCTTGTTGCAAGCGTTCAATGGCCGTCCACATTTCTTGTGCTGTAGGACATGCATCGACTGTGGAATAAATATCATCTCCAATTCCACTTAGGATCATATAGATCACTTCTTTTTCTGCATCATGCCAAGCACGTTTCTCGGGTGTAAGGTCAGATAAAGTTTCCTTTTTCTTTGTTGCAGGTACTTCTGGACATGTGTCTGTGGCTGGTGTATAAGGAACATCAATTTCAGAAAAAACATATGGGCCATGGTTAATACATTGTCTCAAGGCATCACCATTAGGTCTTGTATCAAGATAGCGAAGAAAGCGTGATTGCCATTGAGCATATCGACCAGCCACAAGCATTGGTGGTCTCTCTTTATTACCCGCGACCATGATGTTGTTGTTCGTCACACGATATTCTGCAGTAGAATCCATCCCAAAATTCTCTGAAATGATGAAGTGAATATGGATCTTAAGTAGATTTGTTGTGATTGTTGTTGTGGTTTAAATTCCGAAAATTGCAATTTTTCTCCAGGCCGACAATAAATTCTCCAGTCCGACAAAAACGGTAGTCCAAAAATTTTGTAATCGCCAAAATTTGAAATCGAGCTAGAAATGTCCTAAAACTAGTATGGAAAAAATTTGAATTTACTTGACGAATTTTTTTTTTTTTTTTTTTTTTGATCTTCGTGTAAACTATGGTCCGAGACAAGTCTAGATAGTGGCTAAGTCACAAAATTGCTCAAACAAATTTTAGCATCACAATGTCACTCATCGCAATATAGCCCATCGCAATGTCACTCATCGCAATATCACCCATCGCAATATCCTGTCGCAATGCTATCGCAATGTTCTGTCGCAATGCTATCGCAATGTTCACCTGTCGGAATCCTCCAGATCGGAATTGTTCAGATCGTAATGTGTACCTATCGAAATCCCTGATCGGAATGTTCAGATCGCAAAGTGTACGTATCGAAATCCCAGATCGGAATGTGGCTGTCGCAATGTGGGCAGAGTAACGTTTCAAGATTTGCCTTAAATCCGTCGCAATCCAGATCGCAATAACGATCGGAATGTGCAGATCGGAATAAGGGGCAATCGCAATACAGATCGCAAAGTAAAACCCTAGGGTTATTGCGATCGAAATCGTACTCTCCTTTCCTAAATTCAAGCTGTCGCAATAATGGTGCTTTTTCTTCCAACTTTTTAGGCAACGGTTTTTGGCAACTTTTAGGCAACAAATTAGCAACTTTTAGGCAACAAATTCGTGATTTTTACCAAACCAAAACAACCAAATCTCTAGAACAAGTATATAGATGATTTGTAGCAAGATAAAGAACACGAAAACCACAAAAAAAATTTGAATTCGAGTTGATTTATGGAAGAAATCACACGAATCAAATATAATAAGAACAACCAATAACAAATCTACCCCGTGGCGATTGATACCAAATGTTGTCCCTAATATATGATTGTTATAATCACACGAATTTAATATTCTACAAATATTTAACAAATATTGATTGCTTCAGCCCAAAAGGTATTTGGCAAAAGTAAATCAGCCAGCATAGTTCTAGCAGCCTCAGTTAATGTCCTATTCTTCCTTTCAGCTACTCCATTCTGTTGAGGAGTTCTAGGATTACTTAATTGCCTCTTAATTCCTTTAGACCTACAGAATTCATCAAAATCAGCATTCTTAAATTATGTTCCATTATCAGTCCTAATGATTAAAACCTGTTTAGTGAACTGCTTTTCAACTAAAGTGATAAAATCCTTTAGTAATTCACTTGTTTCACTTTTAAGGGCTAAAAAGAAAACCCAAGTGAATCTACTATAATCATCAGTTATGACTAGACAAAAGGTCTTATGGCTAATGCTTCTTATAGAATCTGGACCAAATAAATCCATATGCAAGAGATGCAAAGGTTTTGTCACAGTATTTACAGTCTTGGTCTTACAAGAGGCTCTATGTTGTTTTCCTTTTTGAAAAGCAGCACATGTGAAATCATTTTGAAAAGATTTGTTAGGTAAACCTCTAACCAAATTCCTTTTACCAATCTATTAAGATTCGTAAAATTCACATGACCTAACCTTCTATGCCATAAATTTGACTCATCTAAAGAAGCCTTAGCTAGAAAACATGTAATACCACCTGTTGGAGTAATAGTATGAAGATTAAAGGTGTACATATTTTCTTGCCTGGGTACTTTAAGCAGTATTTGAGATTCCTTGGGCATCTCAAAGTCTTTGGACAACACCAAGCAGTCTTTGTCTGTGAATAACATCTTGTTCTTCTTATCACACATTTGTGATACTGAAAAGAGATTGAACTCATTCAATTCTTTCACAAAGAAGACATCTTCAAATTCCAACTTTCCTGTGTTGATTTTCCCTTTGCCAGTGATTCTACCTTTGCTACCCCCAAAGGCTACTGGTCCTCCTCTGAATTCTTCAAATTCAGCAAGAAAATCTTTGTTCCCCGTCATGTGTCTTGAGCATCCACTATCTACAATTCCTTTATCTTTTAATTCATCAATGAGACGCCCCTGCACACAAATAAAACTTATTAGTTTTTAACAGGGACCCAAGCCACATTTGGCTCGGATCTTGTGGGACCTACACATTTCAGAGTTTGTACTGAAGCATTCCCAGTAATGCTACTTTTACTCTTATACTTCATGGTTTCATTTATGTAGTCAAATTCATAGGGTGACTCTATGTGCTTTGACTTCTTTGACTTAAGTACTGCATGAGCGGTACTTGCTTTAACACATGGTATAACTCTTTTAGGAACCCACATTTGTACTGATTTGTTCTTGTCCTTACTTCTAGGTGCTTTAACTTTTTCAAAAACCTTCTTAGAAGTCCTGGAGAACATTGGTTTTACAGACTTTAAACCAATAGTACTTGAGTTTGGTCTAGCAGTACTTGTAGATTTAAGATTGCCGATACTTGGTTTACCAGACTTTAAGGATACAAGTCCTTGCTTCATAAGTACTGCCCTAGGAACAAAACTTTTGGTAGGATTATTTTTAACCTGATTAACTACCCTTGTGTGATCAAACTTAGGTTTGTCATCTTTAAGTTTCTGTTTCCTATCACCTTGTGCATTTTTTCCATTACTGTTTTTCATGACCCTTTGTGTAGCCTTTTGTTTCACAATTTTATCTTAATGTAATGTACAGTCTTTGATAAAATGACTTAGACTACCACAAACATAACATCCTTTTCTTCTTAAAGAAGACCCAAAAGGTTTTTTTGACTTTACTTTTTCAAAACCCAGCCCAACCCTTTTGTTTTTAGTATGTTGTTTATTGTTTTCCAATATCTTGCTAGGAGTTTTTACCTGCTTGGGAGCAGAACTAGTCTTAGATTCCTCAGAAACAAAGTTATTCATTAGAGGTGGATAAACAATATTCTTGGTCACATCAGTATTTTCTTGAGGCACAGTACTAGAGTTAAAGACATTATTAATCTTAGGATCTTCTAACTCTATATAGGTATCATTACAAGGGGGCATGAAAATTCCAGATACTGGTGGAGGAACTGCCTTCATTCCTTCAGCATATCTATCATTTTCAGGTGTATCATCTACCTCACCATAACTATTAAAAATCCCTTTTGATAAGTCCTTGTTAGTTAAGGTTATCCCAGGTTGATCCTCAATATATCCTAGGCCTGTTTTATCATAATACGCCATTTGTGAATTAATCAACTTTCCCAATCCCTTAGAGGATTGTTGCCATTGACTAATTACTTCCCTCTCTTTACAAAGACTGGTTTTTAAAGCTTCATTTTCAGTATTTATTTTTAAAAGTTGTCTTTCAAAAGCTTTTATTTCCACATCTTTTTCCCTCATTTGAAGAGTCAAAATCCTAATTTTCTCTTCATAGTTTTGTTGAGCCTTTTTGTACAAAACTATATTATCTTCAAGTTTAACAACACCCTGTTTGAAAGCCTTTACTTCTACAGTACATGTGTTAACCTTTTGATATTGTTCCTCTAGTTCTACTTTTAAACTATTAAATTTAAGAATACAATCTTTAGAACAAGGGTGTACCTCAGTATCTTCATGAGAGAGAGAGCCATTAATCCAAGCTCTTATTCTTCAACTTCTTCTGCCGAATTCACCACTCCATCTACAGTAACCAATGCTTTGGTTCCTTTAGGACTCCTGTTGTTTCCTCTTGGAAAGCTTTCATATATTTTTGGACTGGTTCTATAGCTGTTCTTGGACTTCAGATTGCTTGTCTCAGCTTTATCTCTATTGCATTTTCTTGCAAAGTGTCCATTCCTTCCACAGTTATAGCATTCAACTTTAGACTTGTCATATCCCAATGGCTCATTAGGATCAACAGTCATTTTTCTTCCAGTCTTTTTGAAGAACCTATTAGATCTTACTGACACCATTGCAGCTTGCCATTTAAGATCCATCACTTCAACATCAGCATCATCCATTTGGAACAAGTCATTGAGAGTTAACCTTGGCCTGTTGTCTTGTCCATCAAAGAATGAGAAAGCATCATTGTCACTAAACAATGGTGAAGACCTTCCATGTGGATTTTGTGAGATCATAGGACTTCTTTCAATACTTTGTGGGTAAGTACTGCTTGTAAGTCCTTCAGCGGTATTTGTGAAGTAAGTACCGCTGCTATATCCACTAGCGGTATTTTGAAAGTAAGTACCGCTGTTCCCATCTGACATAAAAGCCAAGTTAGACTTTGAATTAGTTGCTGTCTTTACTTCAGTGCCTTTCACATCCATCTCATATCCTCTAAGATTGTTGTAGAGATGATCAAATGGAATTGTTTCCAAATCATCTCTTGTGATGAAGTGCATAGCCATTGCTTTCCACTCTGGTGGAACACTTCTTAAGAATTTTAGATTTGCTTCTTTATTAGGAATTACTTGTCCATAAACTGCTAACTGAATAAGCAACTTGCTGAACCTTCCATATCCACCATGTATTCCCTCTATACTGGTAATGGAGAAGTTATCAAATTCTTGCTTAAGAACAATCTTCTTAATTTTCTTAGATTTGTCATTGCCTCCAAATCTAAGTTTTATAGAATCCCACATAGCTTTGGCATCTTTATAATGATGAAAGCTTGGTAGAATGTCTTCAGAAAGAGCCATAGCCAAAGCAGTTCTAGCTTTTCTTTCTCTGATCTCTGCTTGTACCTCATCAGCAGTCACAATAGGTAGAACATAGCATGCATCGTCTGGCAACCAGTGAAGCTTATTTGGTGTGTTCCCATTCTTGATAACTTGCCACATAGTATGATCTGTGTGATTCAAGTAGTGTTCCATCTGCATAGCCCAAGTCTCATAATTATCACCTTTGAGAACTGGGAGTTTAACAGCAGACAGAGTATGAGAAGGTGTTGGTGTAGAGTTAGCTACATTATTCACGACTTGAGCACCTTGTGTTGGTGCAGGATGCGCAACTTGTGGTTGTCCTTGAGGTAGAACAGGATCAGTGTTCTGAACATCATCCACATGAGCATTAACACCATCTGGTTGAGACATTGAGATTTGGTATGTGAGGAGTGTATGGGTTCGTGTTCTTCTTTTTCAGAGTTTCTCAACAAGCTCTGATACCACTTGTTGATCCCTTTGGTTGGATCTATATTCTGTTAAGAATTAGTATAATAGTTTGTAATCAAACTAAAACACTTTGAGCACTCTTACTAAACACTAAATAAGTTATGCGGAATCTAACTTAAAAATCATAGAAGAACATAAATACTTTTAACTATTCGATTCTCTTATTAATCAACTTGTATGAGGTACATGAAAGACATTGTACATATGTTCCTTTTATAGAGTAAGGAACCCTAGAAACCTTAGAATATTCTATAAATATAACTATATCACAGAAGATATATTATCAATATTCTAACTATTTAGGTATATCACATAAGATATACTCTAACTATAACTATGACATATCTTATACAAAGATATATTCGTCCTAATCTTCATAGCAGTACTTAATTTATAAGTAGCCGTACTTACTATGTACCGGGTTAACATTAACGGTACTTACATAACACTAACAGTACTTCAAATACACTAACGGTACTTGACACTTAACAAACAATTCCCAACAGGTTTATCCAGTGGGTGGTTGATGTCCATGCTGGATAAACAGTACAAAGTACATATTAAACTATTATAGAAAAGATAAAGGTTGTACTTATATCTAAGTATACAAGCAACCTACTTTGACTTAAAGTTATCTTTTCCTGCCTAATGCAAACCATCAGAATACTGAAGAGTCTTCAGTATCCTAGAGGAGATCGACATCATTCAGTTTGGTATTGTCAAACCAAACTGAACTGAAAGCCATTATTCAGTCCTTGTTCTTCAGCAACTAGACCGCTTAGTATTTGAAGCGAAGACTCCTTTGTCTTCTAAGTTCACTGGAAGGGGATTGCTGAACTTTCTTCAGCTATAAAGTCTTCAGTAGGAACTTTGTTCCTCTAGTCATCCTTCAGCAGACTGGCCTTACTGCTGAGCATGAAACACTTAGGGGGGTTTTATATTCAAATCCTAGAGTTGCTTAAGTGTCAGTAAATACTGACCCAACAATCTCCCCCCTATTTGGATATACAAATAGCCTAAGTCTAATGTCAGTAGTAAGTGAGCATAACAACTTCTTCTTACTTGCACTGAATAATTAAATACTTATAAACATCAGATAATCATTTATTCATGAATATTACAACTTACAACAAAAACAATACAAATGATTATTCAATTCTCCTTAGGCCTAAGTTCTTCAATTATGGGAGTCCGAGTTAATGGATCAGAGTTTCTGTGGTCCAATATAGCAAGCAAGCACATGCTAAATGTTTTAGCAGCATCAGTACGTCCTGGACCACCATGCTGTGAGTAAAAGATCCTTTGAACATTCAAGAGAAGTTCATTGTTCATTTCATCAAGATCACTTATGCCTACAAAGTCTTGACGTTCTTGATGATTGAACATAATCATTCCTAGTTCTGGTGCGTCCAGTACATGAACAGAGAGATGATTTTGAAACTGAACAAAGCGTTTGTATTTTTTAGTAGTGACAAAGATGTCACCCACTTCAAGTTGTATCAAATTTGCTCTTTTATTCAGCTCAAGTATTGGATCTTGATCCTCCAGAGAAACTTGAGTGTTGATGTTTAGAATCTCACCCAGTCTTTCATGATTTCTCATATAGTGCTCAATTCTGGTGCGAACTTCATCCCGTCTCTTGTATTTTCTTTGTAGAAATTCTAAATCGGATCCGGTGGTCTAATGTGGTGGTAAATGGTGGTGGTAGCCATTGATGGCTTAGAGAGAGAGAAGAGAGGTTGAATGTAAAAGAGAAAATGTATTGAAAAAATAATCAAATGACAATCAACACCCCTCCTTGGAAGCTAAGGAGGGGTATATATAGTCACGCACAGAACCTAAACTTTACAACGAACCTAGTCTAGTCTAAATGTGCGTGACTATATTAACTAACGGGAATTCTTAAATGTCGTCACATAAAGTGAGTTTCCAACAATCTTCCCCCATGGGACGACGTGTAGAATTCCTTACAATATTCTTCCTAACAAGTACAAAATGATTAAGAATAAGAGCTTTCTTGAAGCATCCAATGCTGATGAAGTCTTCTAAGGCCTTCGTCTTCAAAACGACTCATCTTTAAAGTAAGTTGTAGAAGAAATACTGTAACGGCACGAGCTAAGTAACCCATACACTTCTGGTTAAGGAGAAGCTTCTGAATTAGCTTCCCCCTAATTCATGCCACGTAAACTTGATGTAGAAGCATTTTAAATAGCTTCCCCCTAAACCAACAATCCTCGTAAGCAACTTCAAAGCTTTCAATAAAGCTTAGAATGATTAAGCGCACAGCGGAATCTAACTAGCAAATCCCGTCATATAACATGATAATGTTGCTAAGAAGGATTGAAAGTTTGGGGCACACCAAGTAGATCAACAACTTTTCATCTCACGCTTGAATAATTCTTCTGAATTTTTCTTCCCCCTGAGAGTTCAAGTAATGCATACCAGAAAGAATCAAGACATTTCTTCCCCCACATAGTTGAAGAAAGTAAATCAATCCCAATTATGAAGCTCAAATACTGAAGTGGACACTTTATCCCATTCATTAAGTTGACATCGTAACACCAGAGTCAATTAAGTCCCGGAAATGCACATGTCTTCTTCCGGAGATGCACCAGAGTCAATTAAGTCCCGGGAATGCATATAGGATAATGATGATGTTTAATTGCAACAATCAAACAATTAAACCTCGAATCAGTAGTGTACCGTTTGGAGATTGATAACGACACGAGTTAAAACACTGATTTTCTCTGCGGCTATGACAAATGTCATCCCGGAATATCTTCAAATCAAAAGAAGGTATGAAGTTCATCACGTGTATTCGTTGTGCGTTCAATGTGTCTTCTTCTTCCCCCTTGATGGTTTCGAAACTCGGAACCATCAATAAATTGTACGCACATGAACCTGAAATCTCGTGAGAATAATAAATAAGCTGAATTATATATTATGTGAGAATCAGCTGTTGATCGAAAATCTCTTCTCATAAACTCTCCATAGCCACCTTTACCATTCCACGTGAAAGCAATTTGAAGTGACCACTGAAAGAATGAACCAGATACATCAAACGTGAAGCTGAATAAAAATCCTTCGATCTTGTGACTTAAGCTTGCACTATTGTTGAATGAAGAACGGTGGAGAAATCTCTAAGTACTCAATGCATCACTGAAGAAGTCTATAAGCACAACACCTCTTGAAATTATCCACGTCGACTAAGCGCGTGACACTGAGTACAACAATGTAACCCCTTTAAGTGATAGTTATCCGAGTCATCAACCATCCACCCCGAACCCGGAAACCAGATAACCAAGTCTTCATTCTAGGATTAAGCACTAGCAAGTTATCTAGTAAAAGATAAAATAAATACACGCCTTCGAAAAATCCGTCTTCAACGTCACGTAATTAATACCCGATCAAACAAAATCTGTAGCCACTAAAAAATCGCCCTTTTTTTTCTTGGTCTCGTCAAAATAAATTCTTGTCACAATTGTCACGTCATTTTGTCGCGTCACATTTCTCGTCACCCAATCAGTGTCAAGAATAAATTAGAGAACCACAAATGCAACAAAAAACCACAAATTCAAAAAAGGAACTTGTTTGTTTGAGCATCCATTCTCCTTAACAATGTCTCGTCACTTTTTGTCTCGACCCGATGACGACCAAATTATAACTTAATACAAAAAATTTATTTAAAATTTTTTGTTAAAAAATAGTGTGTATATAAGTTAATCTACACAGTCCATTGAGAGTCCAAAACCCGGCCCATCACTTGTCAAAAATCCGGTCCAATATTGAGATAAATATCTCACACTACCCTATATCAACTCTCATTTAATCCGCCCCTCAAACCTAACTCCCATCTTCTCACCTCGTTTCATCCGCCACCAAATACTCTCTCAACTCTTCTTCTCCAACAACACAACCCACAACACCTATCTGCCATTTTTAAAAACATAATCAATCTTCTCTTCTCCTAAATCTGATCATCTCCATCTCATTAAACAATAAAACTGATCCAAACTACATCTGTTCCATCAGTTCCATCACCCCTATAGAACTTGAGATGGATGTCACCTCTGCTGGTCAGCATATCAAAGTTGGTGATTGGTGAGATATTTCTTCTGTTGAGCCTTGTTATATAAAACTTTTCATATAACACTTTCTTCTTGAAGACACTTTCTACTTTAGCTTTCCCAATTTGTTCATACAAGCTTAGCTTCGGATCTCTTAGATTTTCTTCTTGCTAAAGCTTGTACAGCTTGTCAAGTTCTTCCTAAATGGCCACTCCAGCTCTGATAAATCGATCATTCAGAGTAAAATCTCCTTTGTTCTTGGGTATAAAGGGAGGTGAACCACTATCAGTTGTTTCCCCACTTGTGGTCAGCCCATCCATATGATCATTTTTGGCTGATGACTCCCCCTTACCCTTTGCTGGGCTCTTTTCAGTGATAGGTGACTCATAGACAACAGATTGTTTCTGAGCCTTCTTTTGGGCATGTTTCTGAAAGAGCCGTTGGATTGTATTTTTCTCCCCCTCAGTAGAAGTCTGCCCAGCAGCTTCTGATGACCCACCAGCAGGGAAGAGGCCACAAAGATGATCAAGAGTGGCAGTTACCTTGGCCAGCATGGCTGTAACAGTGTCAAGGGCATGTAGTTTCTGTTGAACCTCATCAGTGTGGCCAGCTTTTGTTTTTCCAGCAACACCACTCTATCTTTGATCTTGGACACAGAATCACACAAAGTATTAACTTGGCCAGGGACTAGTGTGAATTCTGGTGGAAACTCCATGGAAGCACCGTTGATGGAGTCCATAAGAGAGGACATCTCTTGCTTTAAGGAAGTGGTGGTGTCCACATCTTTGACTAAAGGCTTCAAAGCAAAAATGATGACCTCCTTGATTTGTTCAGCAGAAGGAGGAATTGGTCTTGCTTTGAGAGTTGAGATTTTAGTGTCAGAAAGCACCTTTTCTTCCTTTAGTCTGGCCACCTGTGATTGAAGAATCAACACTTGATTTGTTAATTCTTTTACCTGTTCAGTTCTGGGGGATGGTGGCTTTGGTGTTGCATCAGCAGTCTCTTCATTACTGTCATCTAGATTGACTGGAAGTCTTGCACTGAACCCTAGTTATTTTTCCAAATCATCCACAGACATGCTGAATACAAATGAAGGAAAGTGTCCCACCTTGGCGCCACTGGTGAGATTCACTTCCGTGAGAGTCTTTTGGGCATCACCTTGAGTGTGTGGATCAGTTTCAAGCCCTTCACCACCAGGGTTGGTTTTACCTGATGGATCCTGAGAAAGAGTCCCTGATAAGTTAAGATCAATGATAATGTTTTTGGTTCCTTCAGTAGGACCCTGTTGTGGGGGAACTACATCATTAGAAACAGATAAGTCAGGGTCAGCATCAGTTGTTGGATTTGCTGACACATCATTCCCTGATGCAAACTCAGAGTGAAAAATGATAGGAATTGGTAATGAATTATGAATTGCATTCAAATTCAAAGTACTTACCAATGCTGAATCAACACTACTGAGCTGAGGGTGAGCTCCATCTTCACCCTTCTCTCCTAAAGAGGTTGAGAGAGGGGTTGCCTTCTGGGCCTCTTTATGTATGTCACCTCCAGCAGAGACTGAAGGTGACGGCTGGTTGGGGTTCTTGTCCTTGACCAGGGACTTAGTCTTCTTCAAAGCATGGCCTTGGGATTCATCATCTATCTTCTTTGAGGAAGATTGTGCGGGGGATTTCCTCTTTCTGGACTCACGTCTGACCTTCTTGGTATTAGCTGACGTTTGCTTCTGACGAGGTCCAGATGAAGCTCCAGGCTTTTTGCCTATCAGATCCCCTTCTCCAGTTGGAGAAGTGTCTTTTGGAGCTTTATACACTACTGGACCATCTGCTGAGCAGATGTCCAGCATTAGTTGTGTAAGAGGAGGATCAATGGTGCTGACTGGAATGTTCCAGCGAGTGAGATCAAATGTTTTAAAGTTTATTTTCTCTCCATTGATTTTTGAAAATTCATTACCAAGATGGTCAACAAAGAGGAGAGATAGAAACCTAATGTAAACAACGTTTTTCTCTCTTGTCTTTTTCTCCAGCTTCCCATGGAGATCTTCAAAAATAAGCCTCCTAAAATTAGCTTTAATTCCCTTGGCCAGATAGTATAAAATAATTGCATCTTTTTGGTTGATCTAGTCAAGGCCTCCAGTTTCCCCCCCAAACATTCAATAAGAATTGACATCAGCAGCTTCCACCTTGGTGGCAAATAACTTCTTTTTAACCCCCTTTTTAAGTAATCTCTTCAATATACCCATTCTCTTTAAAGAAATTTTTGACAACCATAAAATTATCAGGTATAGCTTCATAGTTACTAGGGTTTTCCAAATAATCTAAACCCAAAACCTTTCTAAATAACTTTAACCCAAATCTACCATGGATTCCAACCGTGGTAGAATCAAACTCAATGGACTTCTTGTTGTTTGAAGCCTCTGCTGTGAACCAATATTCTTTTAGCACATTTTGAAACATCATACCAGGATCCTCAAATAATGCATACCTTAAAACACTTTTGGATAGATAAGTCAAAACTTGTTCCCCAGGAACAGACTTAATGGATTCAGGTTTGAGTAAGGTGATGTTGTTGGGTATGAAAAAGATATCATCAATGGGATAGTTAACATGAATGGATGGGTTGAGAGTGATCTTAGCAATCTTTAGAGTAGAAGATGATTCATCCATTGTAGTTCTTGTGTGTGTTTTTTGAAAGTGAGAGAGTTTGTGTTTGTTTTTTGATGAAAAGATTTGTAAGCGTGGAATGAAATCTAATTGTTAGGAATTATATAAAAACTTGAACTGATTTGTAAAAAGTTTTAAAACCATTTGAAAAAAAATTATAAATCTTTTAGGGTTTCTTTTGAACATTTGACACAAACTTTCTCATTAATATTCTGTAAAAAGGTATGATTTTCTGTTGCTTTGAACAATGAAACGCCCCATGTGTCAGGGAGTTGTTGACTGTGGATGGAGACGTTTGAAATTTCCTTAATTAACAAATGATACCTTTTGAAAGAATGTTTATTTTATTCATAAGAAAAATTCAATGCCATTTAATACATTTCATCACATGATTGATTTGTTTTAAATGTTGTTGCTTAGATATGCTGAAGCTGATGGCAATACTTGTGAGCTTCAGTGCGTCAGATGAGGCGACAAAACCCCATATACATGTTCACATAAGTGAACAAGACATATGACATTGCACGCTCCTCTACTCAGGCCTAGCTACTCAGTTATATGAAAATTTTGTTTATCCTTGCTGAAGGAACCTTTTGATGGCTGTTGATCATTTGTTCAGCTTCAGTGAATCAGATAAGGCGACAAAACATCACATACACAATCACATAAAGTGAAATAGACACATGACATTGCACACGCCTTTACTCAGACACTGCTACTAGACATTAATCAAAATCTTCTATAAAAAGCCGAACCTTCAAGCTTCTTCAGTGAATGCTGAAGGTTCAGGTTTTGTATCATCAATGTTCAGCATACCAAGCTCCATTATCAGTCTTTTGAAAGTTGGTTCATCCAGTGGTTTGGTAAAGATATCAGCCAATTGATACTGAGTGGGATGAAATGTAATTCAATATCCCCTTTCACAATGTGATCTCTGATAAAGTGATATCTGATATCAATGTGTTCTGTTCTTGAGTAGAGGACTGGATTGTTGGATATTGCAATAGCACTAGTGTTATCACAAAATATTGGTACCTTTTCATATTCTATGTCATAATCAGCTAGTTGGCTTTTCATCCAAAGAACATTGGTACAACATCCAGCAGCTGCCACATATTCAGATTCTGCTGAAGACATGGCAACTGTTTGTTTCTTTTTAGCACTCCAACACATAAGTTTGCCAACTAACAATTGGCAAGCACCAGAAGTGCTTTTTCTGTCCAAATTACATCCAGCATAGTCAGAATCTGAATACCCCTTTAGATCAAAACCTGAGGATTTGGGGTACCAAAAACCTAGACTTGGTGTACCTTTTAGGCATTTGAAGATTCTCTTAACAGCAGTAAGGTGTGATTCCTTTAGATCTGCTTGGTATCTTGCACAAAGGTATGTAGAGAATTGAATGTCAGGCCTGCTTGCAGTTAAGTACATGAGTGACCTAATCATACCTCTATATTGAGTCTCATTGACTGATTATCCATTGAGATCAGGTCCTAAGTTTGTAGGGGGTACCATTGGAGTCTTCACTGAAGCACAATTGATATCATACTTCTTCAGCAGATCCTTGACATATTTTTCTTGATTGATGGAGATGCCTTGGTTAGATTGTTTAATCTGAAGACCAAGGAAGTATGTGAGTTCTCCTATAATACTCGTCTCAAACTTGGTTGTCATAATCTTGGCAAATTGTTTGCAAAGTTTTAAGCTTGTTGAACCAAAGATGATGTCATCCACATAAATTTGTACCAGAATGGTGTCAGTTTTAGATTTATAGATAAACAAGGTGCTATCTATTTTTCCTCTGACAAACTTATGTTCATTGAGAAATGATGAGAGAGTTTCGTATCATGCTCTTGGAGCTTGCTTCGGTCCGTACAAAGCTTTGTAAAGCTTGTATACATAATTTGGGTATTTACTACTCTCAAATCCAGAAGGCTGTGTAACATAAAATTCTTCTTTTAGGTCACCATTTAGGAATGCACTTTTGACATCCATTTGGTAGATGATGAAGTTCATGTAAGTGGCATAAGCAAGGAAGATTCGTATGGCTTCCATACGTGCAACTAGAGCAAAGGTTTGATCAAAATCAACACCAGGTTCTTAATTGAATCCTTGGGCCACCAGCCTAGCTTTGTTTTTGGTCACCACATGGGTTTCATCTCTTTTGAGCTTGTAAACCCACTTGGTACCAATGGTTGATTTACCATATGGAAGAGGAACCAATTTCCAGACTATGTTTCTTTCAAATTGATTTAGTTCCTCTTGCATGGCATCCACCCAACCAGGGTGTGTGAGTGCTTCAGAAACCTTTGTAGGTTCAATTTCTGAGAGAAAGTTTGCATAGAGGCATTCCACAGATAAAGTAGCACTTAGTTTCTTTGCCATAGATCTAGCGACTCTACCTTCACCAGGATTGCCTATTATGTTCACCAGCTGTATGTTACTATTTTTAGTCCAAGATTTTTGTGGAGCTAGAGAATAGGCACTGGTATCATTATTAGAGCTAGAACTTGGAAGTCCATGACATGGAATTAGACTTGGATTATCTCTAGTGTCTACTGAAGGATATTCAATGTACAAAGGTTCAATCAATAGAGGGCTTCCTTCTTGGTCAGAAGCAATACATCTAAGACCTAATTCCTTAGAGATGATAGGAGAGCTTTGGGCAAGGGCTCAGATTGCTCATCAGCAGCTTCATATGATTGATCATTTTGATCATGTGTGTCAACATGCTGATTGTTTTGAAACTGACCATTTTGGTCATTTGTGTTGTCTTGTTGATCATTTTGATCGTATTGAGACTGATCAATATTTGATTGACACCCATCAGTATGTGATACTGAAGGATTTCCTTTTGTAGGACTTGTCATATATTCAAATGGATTAATATGAGGGACTGAGTTGCTTGTTTGATATCTTTGAGAAGGCTCATAACGTTGAAATTCATCAGATGGATAATTGTGAGATTCATGAATATGAACTTCATCATTTGATAGATTTATAAATTTGAGAGCTTCAGAACTTTCATTGAATGTGATGTTATAGGTTTCTTCAATACATTGTCTTCTTGTGTTGAAAACTCTGTATGCTTTAGATACTAGAGAGTATCCAAGAAAGTAACCATCATCAGATTTTTCATCAAACTTTCCAAGGTGATCCTTGTGATTGTGAATGAATACTAGAAACCTACACACATGTAATAATGAGATGTTTGGAATTCTCCCCCTGAAGACTTCATAGGGAGTCTTCATGTGTATCTTCACAATGATGGATCTATTTTGAGTGTAGCAAGCAGTGGCTACATCATCAGTCCAAAAATGCTTAGAGAGAGCATATCCAACAAGCATTGTCCTTGATGCTTCAATAGATCCATTTGGTAGATGATGAAGTTCATGTAAGTGGCATAAGCAAGGAAGATTCGTATGGCTTCCATACGTGCAACTAGAGCAAAGGTTTGATCAAAATCAACACCAGGTTCTTAATTGAATCCTTGGGCCACCAGCCTAGCTTTATTTTTGGTCACCACATGGGTTTCATCTCTTTTGAGCTTGTAAACCCACTTGGTACCAATGGTTGATTTACCATATGGAAGAGGAACCAATTTCCAGACTATGTTTCTTTCAAATTGATTTAGTTCCTCTTGCATGGCATCCACCCAACCAGGGTGTGTGAGTGCTTCAGAAACCTTTGTAGGTTCAATTTCTGAGAGAAAGTTTGCATAGAGGCATTCCACAGATAAAGTAGCACTTAGTTTCTTTGCCATAGATCTAGCGACTCTACCTTCACCAGGATTGCCTATTATGTTCACCAGCTGTATGTTACTATTTTTAGTCCAAGATTTTTGTGGAGCTAGAGAATAGGCACTGGTATCATTATTAGAGCTAGAACTTGGAAGTCCATGACATGGAATTAGACTTGGATTATCTCTAGTGTCTACTGAAGGATATTCAATGTACAAAGGTTCAATCAATAGAGGGCTTCCTTCTTGGTCAGAAGCAATACATCTAAGACCTAATTCCTTAGAGATGATAGGAGAGCTTTGGGCAAGGGGCTCAGATTGCTCATCAGCAGCTTCATATGATTGATCATTTTGATCATGTGTGTCAACATGCTGATTGTTTTGAAACTGACCATTTTGGTCATTTGTGTTGTCTTGTTGATCATTTTGATCGTATTGAGACTGATCAATATTTGATTGACACCCATCAGTATGTGATACTGAAGGATTTCCTTTTGTAGGACTTGTCATATATTCAAATGGATTAATATGAGGGACTGAGTTGCTTGTTTGATATCTTTGAGAAGGCTCATAACGTTGAAATTCATCAGATGGATAATTGTGAGATTCATGAATATGAACTTCATCATTTGATAGATTTATAAATTTGAGAGCTTCAGAACTTTCATTGAATGTGATGTTATAGGTTTCTTCAATACATTGTCTTCTTGTGTTGAAAACTCTGTATGCTTTAGATACTAGAGAGTATCCAAGAAAGTAACCATCATCAGATTTTTCATCAAACTTTCCAAGGTGATCCTTGTGATTGTGAATGAATACTAGAAACCTACACACATGTAATAATGAGATGTTTGGAATTCTCCCCCTGAAGACTTCATAGGGAGTCTTCATGTGTATCTTCACAATGATGGATCTATTTTGAGTGTAGCAAGCAGTGGCTACATCATCAGTCCAAAAATGCTTAGAGAGAGCATATCCAACAAGCATTGTCCTTGATGCTTCAATCAAAGTTGTGTTCCTTCTTTCAGCCACACCATTTTGTTCAGGTGTGTAAGGAGATGAGAAATTTTGGGAAATTCCTTTTTCATCACAGAATTTGATCAGTGTTTGATTTCTGAATTCAGTGCCATTGTTAGTTCTGAGCTGTTTGACATGAGTGTCATTTTGATTTTCAACTCTTTTGATGAAAGACATAATGGCATCTGGTGCATGGCTTTTCTTTGTTAGAAAATATACCCAGGTGTACCTAGAGTACTCATCAACAATGACAAGTGTATATTTTTCATGACAAACGGCTAATAACTAGATTTTACTTAGTTATGAAAGTTCCTAGTTCCAAGTCTCTTCGAATTGATTACCGTTAATTAGTGCGACTCAATTGTCTTTTGGTGATCAAGAGGATGGTTTTTTTGATTATTTAATTTTAAACTAAAAGCAAATAATTAAAATTGTCGTTGAGTAAAATGGAAGCTTTAAAAACTTAAACTACAAATAAAAGTGTGCAATCTTTTAAAATTAAAACGTAAATGATTAAAAACTTGAAAACTTGTTTAAAATAAACTAAGTAAAAATGGCGGGGAAAATTAAATTTGAAATCTAAGAAAAACAAAACAAAAGCCTGAATCCGATCGCAATGCGATCGCACTCAAACAGTAATCCAGATCGCACTCAATGCGATCGCAACCAAGGAGTTAGATCGTACTCAGCAGTACGATGGGTAGGGGTGATCGTACTCACCGATCACAACCACGATCGCAACAAGTGGATCGTGGACTGATCGTAACAAACAGAATCGCAATCAATGCGATCGCAACTAGAGATCGTGACACACCATCGCACCCACAGATCGGACTGGGTGATTAAAATGATGGATCGTACCAGGGAAGAATAAACAGATCGCAATTTATGCGATCGAAGTTAAGTGATCGTACCAAGCAAAACCTTCTAAGATGGAAATGGCTTCCAAAAAGTAAATAAGCTTAAACGAATAAGCAGTAGCTATGATAAGCACTTACCAACTTGGAAAAGAGTAAATAAGCACAAAAATCGAAACCTTTATGAATACTAAACTCGAGACTCACTAAACCGAACATAAAATGATAAAACTCTTTAGAAAGCAAAAAAGTAAATAAGCAAAAAATACAAAGAATCCAATAAGCATAAAGAGCTTATAGCTTATACGTGTATGAGCTTATGTAGGAACAAGAAGATAAACCTTCTAACCACACAACATCAAAATCAATCACAGAAAAAGTATGTTTCGGATCAAAACCAATCAAAATCAAGAAATGTAGAAAGAGATCAAAGAACCAAAAGCTTAACTTGAATTAGATTAATGAAATCCAAATACAAGAATGATTCAAACCTTAAAATTGAAAGAAGAAAAATGAAACTTAGTGAGAGAAAGTTGGGAACTTTGTCTCTCTAAAAACTAGAAAGGAAAATGAAAAACTAAAACTAGCTAATGACTAACACCCTCCTAATGTGTCATTAGGAGGGTATATATAGGGAGTGGAGAATGCATGTGTGCTTTCTTATTTCTTTCTTTTCTTCTCGACTTGATCTAAATTCATTGTCTTTCTTGATGCCGTCTCGGGATTTGAACTCGTCTTTCAATTTTCTTCTATAATTAGACTTGAGTTCTTCGACTTCATTAAACTTCCGTCTTTAGACTTTTTCTTCGATAAATCTTTAGAATAGGCCTTGGACTTCCTTTCTTTTTGCACTCTTGATCTTTTGACTTTGTCTTTTCTCGTTTTATTAGATAAAAGCACGTGAAAGCCCGTGTTTTCTTCCTTTTTCATCTTTTGGTCCTAAAACACAATAAAAACACAAAATACGCATAATTCCGACTTTTACGACATAACTTACACGTTTTGGTCTTGTTATTATTAGAAATAAGTGGTAAAAGGATAAGTGTTTTCACACTTATTAAATCCCCTACACTTGACCATTGCAATGCCCTCATGCAATGCATTAATTTTAAAGCGCGGTTTACATTTTCCATCATAAATAACCCACCTTGGCCTTTATTAAATACTAAACATTAAGGAAAATAAAAAGATAGAAACAAGTAAAGAAATCAAAGACTTACATTGGGTTTTGGCTGCCATGAACGTTTATCATTCTCAAGTTTCACGTTCCCCATACCAAGTTTAAAAACGAGATCATTGTTATTATAAGTTAGCAAACTAACACGAACTCATGTTGGCTAATTATTTACTTAGACTCCCTTATTCCTAGGTGTATCTCTTATATTTTAAGATTGTCTTGAATGATCACGAGGATGCATTGTTTGACTTATTTCGATAGTTTTTTAGGCCGAAAATAAAGTGGGACGATTTAATCAATAGTTAGCTAAAGGACAAAATCTTTTAAAACTGCTTCTCGGGACCTCTTAAAGTTCATATCTTGGCATAACTCGCTTCATGATTTGAGACTTTTCTAGGACCGATATTTGGCAGCGACTTCATACTTCAAATCTTTGAGAGACGTTCTTGAAATTATGGTCTTCTCTTCATAATAGGAATTTCTTCACTTGGCCTTTTTGAGAGATTCTTCATATTTGGACCACGACTTCTTCATTTTTCTCCAATCTTTATTTGGTATTTTGATATAAAACGATCCGCATTCTTTTAGGACTTGGATCTATTTATCCTCATACCTTGTTAGGGCCTTTTTGGATAGACTTCTCCATGATCTTTTGGGGAGTATTTGCTTTTCGTCGTGTGTCTCGATCCTTCATATTGATTTTTGATAAATGATTCTTCACATCACTTTGGATCTTTAGCAACAAAATGTAGCCCTCATGCCTTGTTAGGGCCTTTTCGGACTCGCCAATCTTCACATCCCGCTTCAATAAGTTATGCCTTGGCTATCAACTCTAATTAATACCGAGCAACTTTTAAACGATCTTGTGCTAGAAGCTAAGTAACTTTTCAAATCGTACAACCTTATTTATTGCAGATAAATTTATTAACAAGTGATGGGAGAATAGGCTTATAATCAACTCACATAAATTCACGAAAGAATATCAAACTTATAATTGACTCTATCATCTCTCGTTCTCCACAATTTAAAATCTCAAGGAATGAGACTCGTGGATGCTTAGCCTATTAAATCAAAGTTTAGGGTTTTCGAGTCATCTATAGGATCTTGCAAACTCTTAGACTTTTTCAAGTTTAGAATTCGCATTTTAAAGTTCCCTTGATAAACGACTCTCTAGGATCAATTATAGGAACTTGCGAAAAGTTCTTGTTCTTAACCCGTGAGAGTTAAGACTTTCACGTTTTAAAGTTCCCTATATAAAAGCCTAGCAAAACTTGACTTAAGCACGTTAAGGATACTAGCTAGAGTAAACTTGGATAAGTAAACTCGGGTTGAGTCAAAAGATTCACAACGTTTCAAAAATTAAAACCACTTTATTAAAAATTTATTTAAGCAAGGAAAGTAAATAACGATAACAAAGGAGAATACTACTATACTACTAGGCCAAAATAGATTAAAAATTTTGAAAAATGTCAAAAAATCAATTTTTCGGTTAAAATGAGGACAAATACAAGGAAAAGACCACTTACTTCGATAGAAGTCTCCCATACACTTGATATAAACATTGTCCTCAGTGTTTAAGCATGTGGGAGTAAACTCCCGTACACTTATGACATTGTGCACTTTGTTTAAATCTTGCTAAGGAAAGGATAACTATAGTGATTTCAATGTGAACATATAAGATATGAAATATTGAATCACGAGAGTTTAGGTGTAACACCCCATTTTGATAATGGAAATGTCACATGCAATTATGGTGTGTCATCAAAGCATACAAGGAAAAATGTCTAAACATTACTTGACCATAAAAGGAAAATACCGGAATCAAACATCGGTAGTCCTAAAGTAAAGCTCATCACACACAAACATAGTATAGTAAAGGAAAGGACTAAATAATGTCCATAGCAAATGTATCATAAGAAAGGAAATGAATAAAGTAAAGAAGGCTAGACAGCTTCCAGTCCATATGCACGTACTCTTAGTGTCTACGAGCGTCCCTGAGTACCTGCCGTTTTGGGAACATAGAAAAGGAAAACGGCTGAGCAAATACGCTCAGTGCACGGATGTACAATAAAGCATGAATAGGATAAGCATATAACATATAACAGTGGAAGAAAACTAAGTCCCGAGTAACCTGGTTAAGTCTTGATAAAACTGGTTTAATAGTTTGAAAGTCTTATGTTTATCTTGTAAAAACTGTTTGTCATATTTTACCATTAGCCAATATAGGTCATGAAAATCCACCGTGCATGAATACTTGAAGGGGTGACCTCATCATGCAAATTAGAGAGGCTGCCTCTAATTTAATATACTGGTTTTTGGGTAGGAGGGATCAGCTCCTTGTGAAGGATGCAAGGCACACACCACATTCACAATGAAATCCTGACTAAAAACATGTAACTAGGATGCACCAATACGCCCACATGATAAGTATAATATAAATGGCCAAAAGCTGAAGGGACGCCACGAGCAATCACTCCGCCGTGGTGAAGTCATAACATCAGTGCCTCTAATGTTATGGTTATGGTACCTCCATAACTAGGTGAAACTTGTCATGCATGTATATGGCTATAGGTAATCTTAATTAAACATAAGCAATCAAACACGTAACTTATACTACGGGAAAACAGTTGGATGCATACGGGGAATCCTAATAAGGAAATAATGTCCATACTAAAAGGACGAGAAACTGTACCTTACGTCCAGTGAACGAAGAAGATGAACTAAGAGGAATCCTACTTCCGAATCACTAGTGCTACATAAATACATACATGAATAAGTATTTGCTTACTAAATACGTAGCTGGTTTTATGTCATGTCTTAGCTTATTTTATGTGTTCTTACCATGTTTTACTGTTTTTAAGCCTTAAACCGTGTTTATCTTATATTCTGTTTAATCTGATTAAGTATTTCTGGTATTTCATGTGTTATTATACTTACTATGTAATAATAAGTAACTTTCCAAAAATAGCAGGTTTCCTAAAATAGAAAGTTTCCAAAAATAGAATGTTTCCAAAAATAGAAAGTTACCAAAAATAGAAAGTTTCCAAAAATAGAAAGTTTCCAAAAATATAAAGTTTCCAAAAATGGAATTACTGCTTAAAATAGATAAGTTTCTAAAAATAGAAAGTTTCCATAAATATATCAGCTGCCTTAATTAAATAAGTTTCCATAAATAGATTAGCTGCCTGAAATAAATAAGTTTCAAAATAGAAGGTTTCCATAAATATATTCGCTGCCTTATTTAATTAAGTTTCTAAAAATAGAAAGTTTCCATAATTAGAAATACGCTGGTTCAATAAGCTAAGTATATAAGCCTAAGTGTTTTCATGATTATTTTCTAAGTCATATGATATAATGTATAGTTTAATAATTATTCCATGTAATTAAATTAAACTGTAGGTTAAACTATTTAATTAAAGTATAACATGTTTTTAATTAAATAATGTTAAATACGTAAGTTAAAACATGTATTATTATATATTAATAATATAACCTAAGTCATGTTAATTAATTAATTATAATCATGGTTTTTAAATAATTAATTAATTATAAGTCTAAAATATAAAATACTTAGGTTAATTAATTTCATGATTATTAATAATTAAAATAACCTAAGTCATGTTATTAAATTAATCATGTCATTTTATTAATTTAATTTTTAACATAAGATCATAAAACATAAAAACCTAAACATATACCATGAACCGGATCTAGACTAAAAAGCATGAACCGGACATGAAATCGACACCGTACCCTGAACCAACTCGGGGTACCCCGTGCCTTGATGCTGCCATGGGACCCACACACACCAACCAAGACCATTTGGTCTTTGTGGTGGTCGGTTGGCCAAACCGAAACCCCTTCGGGTTCGGTGCAGCCTGCGGCCAAAACAAACACCCCTTAAAAACATACTTTTGATTTTATTAAACCCCAAATCATGTTAGATCCATGTTTATTTATTAGGTTTTTTTAAAAACATAACATGTTCTTGATTTATAAAAAGATTAAATCAAAAGAAAAGGTTTAAAAAGGATTTACCGAATTCGTGGATCAAAAGGATGAAGAACAAACACGATCACCAACTAAAATTCCAAGATCTAAGATCACAAACCACCTCCTTGTGGTGTTTGTAGGGTGGTGGCACAAAGAAGAAAAGGGAAGGAGGGTTTTAGGGTTTTTTCTAAAATCTTTTGTGAATGAAAATGAGTAGTGAAAAATCCCTTTTCCCTTTTAGTAAAATTTGACAAATGGGCTTGGCCCATTTGTCCTTGTAGCCACGGGTAGGGGGCCCCACTTGGGGTACCCGTACCTTTTTCTGTGTCTTGATGTTAAGTTATACGTTCGTGATTATTTGTGTTCGCGTTTTAAGTGTTCTCGTTACGTAACTATCGCGATCTAATATATTTAATTACGCTCGTAATAAATATATATACGTAATTAATAAAAGTTCGTGTTTTAATTACGTTCATGATTTCATGATCGCATGTTCATGATTAATTATCGTCAAATAATTATTACGTGATCGTGCGTAGTAAATACTTATCGTGTTCTAACACGTACGTAATACGTAAAATCCTAACACGTAATCGTAATCATGCTATATTAGGAAAGTTTAATCTAGTACGTACGATCCTAAGGGTACTATTCATAGTAAAATCATGTGGGTTTTACAACTCTTCCCCCCTAAAAAGAATAATTCGTCCCCGAATTATAGATAAAGTAAACTGGAAAAGAAGAACATACCCGAATTCAAAATATGAAATGATGGTAAGAAGCCCGGATAGACTCCTCTGTTTCCCAAGTGGCTTCCCGCTTGGTATGATCCCTCCATAGAATTTTGACGAATGGAATCATCTTCTTTCTCATGACTCGTTCTTGTCTGTCAAGAACTCGTTCGGGTTCTTCTATAAAAGTGAGATCTTCACGTATCTGTTCCAGTGGATACTAAACCATGTGAAGGGGATGATACTGGTACCCTCTGAGTAAGGACACATGAAACACATTGTGCACATGCGAAAGCTACAGAGGTAACGCCAATCGGTAAGATACTTCACCGACTCGTTCAAAGATATCAAACGGTCCGATGAAACGAGGATTGAGCTTCCCTTTAATCCCGAAGCGTCTAACACCACGTGCCGGCGAAACCTTAAGGAAGACGTGATCTCCTACGTTAAAGTGTATATCCCTACGATGCTTATCGGCGTAACTCTTCTGACGTGACCGTGCCTCCTGAATTTTCTGCTTAGCTACTGCGATCTTCTCATTGGTCATCTCTATGATTTCCGGTCCTTCAAGTGTTCGCTCATTAACCTGATCCCAGCAGATTGGGGCGCGACACTTTCTGCCATACAACATCTCAAATGGAGCACACTTGATACTTGCGTGCCAACTATTGTTGTATGCAAATTCCACCAAACAGATGTAATCGTCCCAATCGCCCGTCCATTCCAACGCACATGACCTCAACATATCTTCCAATGTCTGAATGGTTCGCTCCGACTGTCCGTCCGTTTGAGGATGAAAAGCCGTGCTAAGCTTAAGTTGTGTACCCTAAGCTTTCTGCAGACTTTTCCAAAAGCGCGAAGTGAATCGAGGATCTCTGTCTGAGACGATGCTGGATGGTGCACCATGGAGTCTCATGATCTCTCTTCTGTACGTATCTGCGAGTTTACTTACCGAATCTTCCTTGTGGATCGGTAAGAATTGAGCTGATTTGGTAAGTCGATCAACGATAACCCAAATTGCATCATGCTTCCTCTTGGTAGGCGGAAGACCAGCAACAAAATCCATGGTGATTTTGTCCCACTTCCACTCTGGGATATCTAACGGTTGAAGGAGACCGCCAGATCGCTGATGCTCGATCTTAACCTGCTGGCAGGTAAGACATTTGGAGACGTAAGTGGCCACATCCTGTTTCATACCACTCCACCAAAAGTACTGCTTGATGTCATGGTACATCTTAGTCGAACCAGGATGTATAGAGAATGGGGAGCTATGAGCTTCAGCTAACAAAGCTTCCCGGAGTTCTTGGTCATCAGGAACACAAAGTCTCGTGCCCTGCCATACGATACCATCTGCATCTACTCTGAATTATGTCTGCTTCTCCAAATTCTGTACTATCGCCCAGATTTCTCCGTCATCCTTCTGAGCTTCATTGATCTTAGATAGTAACTCGGGTTCTACTCTAAGATTAGCCTAGTAACCGTGTTGTCCACGTACCATGTACTCGATGTCTAGTCGCTCAAAGTCTCTTATGATTTCCTCTTCAATTCTAATGCCGTTGATCATTCCGGACTTCCTGCTAAGAGCATCTGCTACTACATTTGCCTTTCCGGGATGATACTATAGATTAATGTCATAATCCTTCAACAGCTCTAACCATCTCCTCTGCCTCATGTTCAATTCACGCTGAGTGAAGATATACTTCAAGCTCTTGTGGTCCGTGAAAATGTCACATGATTCTCCATATAAGTAGTGTCTCCATATCTTCAATGCAAACACGACTGTAGCAAGTTACAGGTCGTGCCTGGGGTAATTTTCTTCATAAGGCTTAAGCTGCCGTGAAGCGTACGCGATCACTTTCCCATGTTGCATGAGAACACAGCCAAGTCCCTTCCCCGATGCATCTTTGTAGATTTGAAATCCACCCGTACCAGATGGTAGAGTAAGAATAGGTGTAGATACTAGCTTCTGCTTCAGGTCTTCAAAGCTCTTCTCTCGATCTTCAGTCCAGACGAATTTCTCCCCTTTCCGCATCAGTTTGGTCAATAGTAGTGCTAGGCGGGAAAAGTTCTCCACGAACCTACGGTAATAGCCAGCTAAGCCTAAGAAACTGCGGACTTCCATCACTGATGTCGGCCTTTGCCACTTAGTAATGGCCTCAACCTTCGCTGGATCCATAGTGATTCCTTCTGCTGATACAATGTGACCCAAGAATGCCACCTTGTCTAACCAGAACTCACACTTGGAGAATTTAGCATACAGCTGCTTCTGGCGAAGAATATGTAGTATTGTACGAAGATGGTCTTCGTGTTCCTCCTTGGACTTTGAGAAAATCAGTATGTCATCGATGAAGACAATGACGAACTTGTCCAGAAATTCATGGAAGATTCTGTTCATCAAATCCATGAACACTGCTGGAGCATTTGTCAGGCCAAATGGCATAACTACAAACTCGTAGTGGCTATAATGGGTACGAAAGGCAGTCTTAGCGTGTCCTGCTCCATGACCCGTAGCTAATGATAGCCTGACCTAAGATCAATCTTGGAGAAGTGTTTGGCCCCTTTGAGTTGGTCAAACAGATCGTCAATACGAGGCAGTGGATATCTATTCCGAATGGTAATATTGTTGAACTCGCGATAGTCTATACAAAGACGCATACTGTCGTCCTTCTTCTTAACAAACAAGAACGGTGCGCCCCATGGAGATGCGCTCGGTCGAATGAAACCTCGTTCAAGAAGTTCTTGCAGTTGATCCTTCAGCTCTATGGGAGCCATGCGATAAGGAGCCTTGGAGATTGGTTCAGCTCCTGGAACCAGCTCTATACTGAATTCCACTTCTCGTGCAGGTGGTATGCCCAGAAGTTCTGCTGGAAACACATCTTGGAATTACGACACTATAGGTTGATCCTGAATTGATGGGGATTCAGCATCCATGTCGTGAACCATAGCTAGATAACCCTCGCAGCCATGTGACAGTAGTGCACGCGCTTGCAGGGTAGATATGATTTGTACAGACCGTCCGGGTATGAACCCATTATGAATGTACTCTGGCGCATTAACATCACTGAAGATAACTCGATATGAATGGCAGTCTATGGTAGCATGATGCTTGGATAGCCAATCCATGCCCAAAATCATGTCGAAGTCATTCATGTCCAGCGGAAGTGCGTCAACAGGTCGAACCTTATCGTTAAATTCTAGGGGAAGAATCTTGTATACATGGGTGATTAATTAAGAGTCCCTCAAAGGCGTGGAAATAGTAAGCCTATTTTCTAGTGGCATGGGAGGCATCCTAATGTTCTTAGCATAAGCAGTAGAAATAACCGAGTGAGTAGCACCCGTATCGAAAAGAACACATGCAGCTTGACCATACATATACAAGATTCCAGTGATGGTACCTGTAGACTTGTTGGACTGGTCTCGAGATGTCGTGTAGACACGCCCGGCAGTAGGAGGCGGCTTGGTATCAGCATGTCCCGATGTACCCTTCATCTCGCCCTTACGGCAATCCTTCATAATATGGCCAGGAAGACCACACTTGAAGCACGCATCAGTATTACGGTGACATGGTCCTGGGTTCCTATGGTGGCAAGTAGAGCAAAGAGGATGAGTGTATCCTCCAGCAGGTGCTCTGGTTGGCTGGGAACCTGATGAAACATTTTACATAAGACATGGTAATTGGGTACCAAGGACAAAGCGGATAATCGTAAGATTGAATACCAGTGATAGCTGGACGGCTAGGTTGCGAACCTCTCTGGTTCTGATCCTAACCGTTTCCATGGTTCCTGGTAGAAGTTTTGTTAAAGTGTCAGAATATGAGCTATAACATGAAAACATAAGGAAATGCGTAAGTATTAGGACCTGCTGCTGTAGGAGTGCCCAACGTTGTTACGGTAATTATCATTACCGCCACGCCTATCCATAGCAGAACGGTCGTTAGTCTGACCGTTTCCCTTGGGCTGATGAGGCTGCTGCTGAGTAGCCGGCTGAGACCGGTCCCCAGTTTTCTGCCTGAAAGATACATTTAAAGAGATGAATAATTGACATATGGAATGTATACGGATTGGTCACCGCTTGAATACGAAGGTTTACCTCTTGTCGGGTCTTTCAGCTTCCCCGAACTCATCTCTCTCCTGCAGCATCTCTAGTTTTCGTGCTGCATCGGCCACTTGTGCTACAGTGTTGAACGTAGCACACACCAGATTGTTTGCGACCGATGTGCGAAGAGCCCATCTAAAGTGATGTGCCTGCTCTTCAGGAGTACCTGCTGCCGCACCAAGGAAACCAGCTAAGCGAAGAAAGCGCTGCATAAACTCGTTGCTATTCTCCCCAGCTCTCTGTCGGATCCCATGGTACTCTCTCTTGAGCTTGTCCTGCTCAGCCTTGGGAAAGAACTGCTCCATCACCCTGCCCTTGAACTGAGCCCAAGTCAAACCAGCAACCAACTCGTCACCACCTTCAGACTGCATCAATGCTAACCACCAGTTGAGTACATCGCCTTCGAACCGATAGCATGCCAACCTCGCCTTGTATGCGGGGTCACAGCCCCTAGCGTTGAAAAATCTTCTTGATGTGTGCCAACCAGCTTTCAGCATCGCTGGGGCTATCTGTCTTCTCAAAAGCTCGAGGGCGGAGCTTGTTGAATCTCTCCAGCCATACTGCTAATGTCACTGGAGGAGGAGGAGGAGGTGCCTGATTATGCTGTTGATTGTTGGCAGCTTGAACTTCAGCCCTGATGTCATTCCTTAGTTGAGGAAGCAAAGCTTGCATGACAGCCTGAATTGCAGCATTGAGCTGCTCCTGTTCGCGTGTGAGAACCATCTGACAGTATAACATAAAACATATGATTAAACAGATCAAAACATAATATATATATATATATACATGAAAAAAATTTATACCAAAATTTCACGAGAAAAATTTTATGCAAGAAAATTTTGTGTATGAATGCATGATGCAGTTTTATGAAAACTTTTGTATGATCGAGAGTGAACGCCTCTGGTCAGTTCACCCAAAACAAAAGACATAGCGAGGGGACGCCTATGGGTCGGTCCCAAATCTAAAAGTTTCGATAAAACACATGCGACTAAATAGGGTCAGTCCTGTACCAACCATTTCTTAGTCAAAAATCTGCGACAATGACATGTATATGTATGCTTAAAAATGATCAATGCATGAAAATAACTGTCAGTTCTAGGAAGACCGTAGTGACTACCCACTAATCACAGGTCATATTTGAGAGCCTACAGGTCGAAGCCTTGGCTCTGATACCATAATTGTAACACCCCATTTTGATAATGGAAATGTCACATGCAATTATGGCGTGCCATCAAAGCATACAAGGAAAAATGTACTTGACCATAAAAGGAAAATACCAGAATCAAACATCGGTAGTCCAAAAGTAAAGCTCATCACACACAAACATAGTATAGTAAAGGAAAGGAGTAAACAATGTCCATAGCAAATGTACCATATGAAAGGAAATGCATAAAGTAAAGAAGGCTAGACAGCTTCCAGTCCATATGCACGTACTCTTAGTGTCTACGAGCGTCCCTGAGTACCTGCCGTTTTGGGAACATAGAAAAGGAAAACGGCTGAGCAAATACGCTCAGTGCACGGATGTACAATAAAGCATGAATAGGATAAGCATATAACATATAACAGCGGAAGAAAACTAAGTCCCGAGTAACCTGGTTAAGTCTTGATAAAACTGGTTTAATAGTTTGAAAGTCTTATGTTTATCTTGTAAAAACTGTTTGTCATATTTTACCATTAGCCAATATAGGTCATAGAAATCCACCGTGCATGAATACTTGGAGGGGTGACCTCATCATGCAAATTAGAGGGGCTGCCTCTAATTTAATATACTGGTTTTTGGGTAGGAGGGATCAGCTCCTTGTGAAGGATGCAAGGCACACACTACATTCACCATGAAATCCTGACTAAAAACATGTAACTAGGATGCACCCATACGCCCCACATGATAAGTATAATATAAATGGCCAAAAGTTGAAGGGACTCCACGAGCAATCACTCCGCCATGGTGAAGTCATAACATCAGTGCCTCTAATGTTATGGTTATGGTACCTCCATAACTAGGTGAAACTGGTCATGCATGTATATGGCTATAGGTAATCTTAATTAAACATATGCAATCAAACACGTAACTTATACTACGGGAAAACAGTTGGCTGCATACGGGAAATCCTAATAAGGAAAGAATGTCCATACTGAAAGGACGGGAATCCGTACCTTATGTCTAGTGAACGAAGAAGATGAACTGAGAGGAATCCTACTTCCAAATCACTAGTGCTACATAAATACATACATGAATAAGTATTTGCTTACTAAATACGTAGCTGGTTTTATGTCATGTCTTAGCTTATTTTATGTGTTTTTACAATGTTTTGCTGTTTTTAAGCCTTAAACCGTGTTTATCTTATATTCTGTTTAATCTGATTAAGTATTTCTGGTATTTCATGTGTTATTATACTTACTATGTAACAATAAGTAAGTTTCCAAAAATAGCAGGTTTCCTAAAATAGAAAGTTTCCAAAAATAGAAAGTTACCAAAAATAGAAAGTTTCTAAAAATAGAAAGTTTCCAAAAATAGAAAGTTTCCAAAAATAGAATTACTGCTTAAAATAGATAAGTTTCTAAAAATAGAAAGTTTCCATAAATAGATCAGCCACCTTAATTAAATAAGTTTCCATAAATAGATTAGCTGCCTGAAATAAATAAGTTTCTAAAAATAGAAGGTTTCCATAAATAGATTAGCTGCCTTATTTAATTAAGTTTCTAAAAATAGAAAGTTTCCATAATTAGAAATAAGCTGGTTAAATAAGCTAAGTATATAAGCCTAAGTGTTTTCATGATTATTTTCTAAGTCATATGATATAATGTATAGTTTCGTAATTATTCCATGTAATTAAATTAAACTATAGGTTAAAATATTTAATTAAAGTATAACATGTTTTTAATTAAATAATGTTAAATACTTAGGTTAAAACATGTATTATTATATATTAATAATATAACCTAAGTCATGTTATTTAATTAATTATAATCATGGTTTTTAAATAATTAATTAATTATAAGTCTAAAATATAAAATACTTAGGTTAATTAATTTCATGATTATTAATAATTAAAATAACTAAGTCATGTTATTAAATTAATCATGTCATTTTATTAATTTAATTTTTAACATAAGATCATAAAACATAAAAAGACTAAACATACACCATGAACCGGATCTAGACTAAAAAGCATGAAGCGAACATGAAATCGACACCGTACCCTGAACCAACTCGGGGTACCCCGTGCCTTGATGCTGCCGTGGGACCCACACACACCAACCAAGACCATATGGTCTTGGTGGTGGTCGGTTGGCCAAACCGAAACCCCTTCGGGTTCGGTGCAGCCTGCGGCCAAAACAAACACCCCTTAAAAACATACTTTTGATTTTATTAAACCCCAAATCATGTTAGATCCATGTTTATTTATTAGGTTTTTGTAAAAACATAACATGTTCTTGATTTATAAAAAGATCAAATCAAAAGAAAAGGTTTAAAAAGGATTTACCAAATTCGTGGATCAAAAGGATGAAGAGCAAACACGATCACCAACTAAAATTCCAAGATCCAAGATCACAAACCACCTCCTTGTGGTGTTTGTAGGGTGGAGGCACAAAGAAGCAAAGGGAAGGAGGGTTTTAGGGTTTTTTCTAAAATCTTCTGTGAATGAAAATGAGTAGTGAAAAATCCCTTTTCCCTTTTAGTAAAACTTGACAAATGGGCTTGGCCCATTTGTCCTTGTAGCCGCGGGTAGGGGGCCCCACTTGGGGTACCCGTACCTTTTTCCGTGTCTCGATGTTAAGTTATACATTCGTGATTATTTGTGTTCGCGTTTTAAGTGTTCTCGTTACGTAACTATCGTGATCTAATATATTTAATTACGCTCGTAATAAATATATATACGTAATTAATAATAGTTCGTGTTTTAATCACGTTCATGATTTTATGATCGCATGTTCGTGATTAATTATCGTCAAATAATTATTACGTGATTGTGCGTAGTAAATACTTATCGTGTTCTAACACGTACGTAATACGTAAAATCCTAACACGTAATCGTAATCATGCTATATTAGGAAAGTTTAATCTAGTACGTACGATCCTAAGGATACTATTCATGGTAAAATCATGCGGGTTTTACATTAGGATAGAAACGGGAAGATGGGAACACGGGATCACGGGTCGTCAAAAGTCATCAAAAGTACTCTTGAAGCTTGAATCCCTGCACAAAATAAGAAACAAGAGAACAAATACATACGGGCTCCCCCTACACTTATTATGAAAACGGTAAAGGATAGATCACGGGTTGCCTATCGAGAAGCGCTTGTTTTTTATAACCGAGTCACGAGCCTGACTCGCCCCAAAACTAGTTCATGGGAAACGTGGTGAGGGATGGAATCATCTCATGAGAGATGTCCTCCCCAAAGTACAACTTCACGCGCTGGCCATTCACCTTAAAATTGGGCCCATTTGTGTAGGATATGTAAATCTTGCTTATGTTTTTAGAGAGAGAAAGAGATAGAGAGATGGTGGATTACACATAATTCTAGAGAGAGAAACTTATAAGAACTATGTGAAAAATGAATAACCACACTACCCTCTCCATCAAAGGAGAGGGTTTATATACCAAGCCCATAAGATGGGCTTGGGCTTACATTTGGGTCGGCCTACACATGTTGTAGGCTAGGCTTGGCCTTGTTTGTTTAATAAAAATAAATAACTAAACTACGAGCTATCACATGGACTATCGTTGGAGTGACCGATCCTTCTTAATACGTAAAACGTATTTCCAACAATCTCCCCCTAAGGGAGGTCACTCCAAGCAAGGGCATTACCCAAGTTACAATAATAAGATAAATCTAGCATACTATGCTTGTCTTGAGCTCGTAGTCTTCGTCTTTCTTTTTCTTTTTCTTTTCTGGTGAACATGCTGATGTGATCTTTGATATCAATCTTGAGAATTAATCTCTTGCCTTGATCTCGTGCATCCATCACTTGTGATCTTTGCCTCTTCGTGACCTCACGTCCTACATATTTATACCTTTGTAATTCTTGAAAGCTTCAGAGTTTGATACAGCGGAAGACTTCACTTTTAGGCTTTCTTGAATTAGATGAGGTATTAAGTGTATAAAGTATAAGCATGCGGGGACGACATCTTCTTGGATCCCGCAACGCCACCGTCTTCAAATACCGCAACATAAGTAGACACGAACGAAATGGCTTTGAACATTTCATTCTAATTCGGTAGCATTTTACCTCCGGTCGGTGAAGACCGTTGGACGATATAAAATATCGTACTTGTGGCAGGTAGATTTAATTAAAAATCTCCTTGACAAGATTTCGCGGGTAAACCCGTTCTCTTTACTCGACCGTCCAAAGCTGACTGCGAACTTAAAGAGTGAATCATTTGGATAAAATTATCCGCATGATTGAAGCCGTCAATTCTGATTCCTGGAACAAGTTTGATTCATTAAAGAATCGCACCATCGTTGCTTTCCAGTTGTCACGAGCTTGATTCGTATAGAATCTTACAAGTTACCTACCAAGTGCTGTTTGAGGTTAACACTCGAAGGATTTTCACTCTTCACCGTGAACACTAAGGTATCACTCTGAGTGTTCTGGCAAGATCACTAAGATATTGCGTAGAGGCCTGGAACGTGTTTAAATTCAGTTAAGAATTAAACCACAGTTGCTTTCCAGTTATCACAAGTTTGATTCATAAAGAATCGCACAAGTCATCTACCATGAGCTTTTTGATATTCGCTCAAGAAGGATTTCCATCTTCTTTGTAAATACTTTCGTATTACTCGGATGTTCAGGAAAGATCATGAAGATTTTGCGTAGAACTCTTAAAATGTTTCTTACTTTTCACAATGTGTGAAGAAGCACGAAAATATGAAAGTGTGTCCTAATGAGATATTTGATGATCTCAAATGGCTCTAGACTCGATCGTGCATTTTGGATTTTAGTGATCGGAGGCTGGAGAGGAGTGCCACCATTTCAATACCAATTTATTCGGAGTGAATAAATCAATAGATAACGTGTTGTCTCCGTGTGATTAAAACAAATACCTTTTGAGAGATATCTGAGTTAGCTGGGATGGGTTGTGCATTGCATCACTGGGTCCATGATGTATGTCTTCAATATTGAGAATCACTAAAATGATCTCAATAGCATATGTGTTGACCCGGTTTTTGCCTAAAATTGTAAGGAGGGCTTCTTTCTTTACACCCTTTATCTTTACAATTCTTTTTCATTCTTCAACCCCTTCAATGCTTACCAATACGTCATAACTAGCACCTTGTTGTGATTGTTCCAGTGCTAACTTAAGTACTTGGTCGGCATTCAGCTACGTTCACAATCTTTCTCCATCTTTCCTAAGGACTACTATTTCTAGCTATGGAATGTCCTTGGGAAGATTCCTCCGGTTCTAGAAGAATCATTGGACTTAACCTATCCTACCATCCTTATGTCACCACAATCTTCATCGTCGTGAAATAAATGGGTTTTGGGTAAGTATATGTCACCATGAAAATCCATTTTGATATGCAAATCCATTTTGCTCCCCCTTAACATATGCCACGATATTCGAAAACATTTCGCATATGTCGGGATCAGCCAGCACGTTAAGTCAAACCATTTTTGATAATTTCCTATATTAAATCACATTTTCTCCCCCATATTAAAAATATTAACCCAATCGATGTTTTTAATATCAATTGATTTAATGAAGTTTTAACAAAGGTTTTGGGAAGAAAAATGCAAGTCCATTTTATCTTCATGATATCAAACGCATGATATATGATACCGATTTGTAACATGATCACATATTCACCATATTAGAAAAGAATTGACAAGGTTGGACCTGATTGATGAGAACATCATATGATAAGATCAAATGGTTCTTGTCGGCATATGTTGGTCGCCTCGTCACTGCTGAAGTCATCTCTTGACACCACGTGTACGATTGGTATAGTTGTCTTGACACCAATTAGTGAACTTGGCACGTTCGGCATCGAAGATTCTGAATGCTTGACAATTGCTCCCCCTCAATTGTTGACCCGTGTTCTATCGAAAGAGCTGTAGTCGTCGTTTGAGTAGTCGCATCGTCGAGTATGTAGATACCAACTGTAGATAGCTATGGTTGTATAGATGATAGCTTCATAAAAACAAGACTTCTCTTGTTTTAACAAATAAATGCACTGAAACGTACATATATTTGTGTTAGACCAAGTTATAAAGTAAACTTGATCCCTTACAAGGTTTTAAAGTAAACCTTGCCCGAGAAAATTAATTCCCAGTTGTGAGCCAAAGCTTTCATAAGAAATACTTGACTTTAATGTGAAAACCGGGTTGCAGTCAGAAATAACTACAAGCCATATTGGCATGTTTTATGAAATATTTACAACTTATGTACGAACTCTTTTTATGGCGTCGTGTCAATATTAATCGACATTTCTAAGGCCGTAAATATTATCCTACCAAAAGACATGCCTTTGAAAAATAAAGTAAAAATATTTTTGGATTTTTCTTAATTTTTCAATTTTTATGGTTTTTAGTTGGTTTTATATTTTTGTATTTTGCTTTTGTGGATAAAAATATAAACAATATATACAGATGATCACCAAGGATACGGAGAATAGTTTTACCAAGACTATTCTTTCGCTTCATCTGCTAGTTCCTGTAGAGTCTCAGGCGAGAAGGTTCTCATTCCTAGCTTGTCGGCCAAAAATTCGATTCGAGCGCGATCTAAAACCTTTGTGAAAATATCCGCCAATTGATACTCAGATCGGACAAAGTAAAGCTCGATTACTCCATTTTCCACTTGCTCCTTGATGAAGTGGTAGCGAATGTCAATATGCTTTGACCGGGAGAATTGAACGTTATTGCAGCATAAGGCAATTGCACTCTTGTTGTCGCAGTACATCGGAATTTTGTTGAAACCTAGACCATAGTCGGTTAATTGTGATCTCATCCAAAGAATTTGAGCACAGCAACCGGACATAGCTATGTATTCTGCTTTCGTACTTGAAATTGCAACGCTTTTCTGCCTTTTCGATGCCCAACTGATTAGTCGATCTCCTAGTAGTTGCAAAGTTCCACTCGTGCTACGCCTTGTATCTTGACAACCCGCGTGATCCGCATCTACATATGCCATAAGTGCAATCGAAGAGTCCTTCGAATACCAAAGTCCCCGATTAATGGTTCCTTTAAGATATCGAAAGATCTGATTCACAGAGGCCAAGTGTAACTCAGTAGGTCGAGTTTCATACCTAGCACACATACATATAGCAAACTGAAGATCAGGTCGACTAGCTGTGATATACAGAAGAGTACCGATCATTCCACGATACAGTGTTGGATCAACGGCAACTCCATGTAGATCTGCATCAAGCTTAGTTCGTTCCACCATTGGAGTATCCACGGGATCACAAGATTCCATCTTATATTTCTTAAGCGATTCAAGGGCATACTTGGATTGATTGATAAAGATGCCTCTAGGACTCTGAGATATCTGAAGACCTAAGAAGAATGATACCTTACCCATCATTGACATCTTAAACTTGGAAGATATGAGTGTCCTAAACTCATCCGATAAGGCTTGGGTCGAGGCTGCAAATATAATATCATCAACATATATTTGTACCATAATCATATCTTTACCTCGTTTTTGAATGAACAACGTGGGATCCACCTTGCCTTTAGCGAAGCCTTGCGTAATGAGGAATTGTGACAATAGATCATACCATGCGCGAGGAGCTTGCTTCAACCCATAGAGAGCCTTATTAAGCTTGTACACATGATTAGGATATTTAGGATTCACAAAGCCATCCGGCTGTTGAACATAGACCTCTTCCTTGAGTTCACCATTAAGAAATGTCGTGTTCACATCCATCTGATAGGTGATCATATTCATGTGGGTTGCATAAGCGAGGAATAGTCTAATAGCTTCCAAACGGGCAACAGGTGCAAAGGATTCCATAAAGTCGATGCCCAATAATTTCTTGTATCCACGAGCTACTAGACGAGCTTTGTTCTTCAATATTCCGCCTAACTCATCGAGTTTTACCTTGTAAACCCATTTCAAAGTGAGTAACTGCACTTGATCCAGGCATGGGACAAGTTCCCATACTTCAAGACGTATAAATTCATTAAGTTCTTCTTGCATAGCTTCTATCCAACATGATTGAGTAAAAGCTTGTTGCCATGTCTTAGGTTCAACTTTAGTGAGAAAAGCATCAAAGTGACAAAACATTGCACTTTCTTGTAACTGACTTCGTGTGGATACCGGACGATTAGAGTCACCAATAATAGAAGCTATAGGATGATCCTTTGTCCACTTGCTGTCATGTTCACGAATCCGTGGATTGGAGTAAGCTGTAGAAGGAGCTTCCTCTGAGGTGGACGACCCGGCTTGATTAGGGTCGGGAATAGGTACACCAAAGAATGGAAGTTCACGCATTTGAGCGAATTCTAAATCATGATCATCATCATCCTCTTTATCATCAATAGGAATGACATGGGTAGTTGATTCGGGTGTTGGTTGAGAATTACTTGTTGATGGTATATCTTGACCAATTGTAGGTGCAGATGTGTCTGATTGTGCTTCGGGTGCTGGAGCGACAACTTCGGTTACCGGAGCTATTACCTCAGGTTCTGGAGCGACAATACTGGGAGGAGTAAATAATTCATCAAAGAACGGTTGAAACAACGTATCCTATTCAGTCCTAGAAGGTGGTGTAAATGATGATGAAGTAGGGTTGTTTGGGACAAGACCAGAACTAATGTTACTGGGTCCCATTTCATGAAGTGCGGGTTCAGAGCTGCTTTGCTCAGAAGCCATTACTGTCAGCTCATCAAAATCAACATTCATAGTTTCAAGGATCTTGCGAGACTTACGGTTGTAGATTCGGTATGCCTTCTTTGCAGGTGCGTAACCAATGAAAATACCAATATCAGCCTTTGGTTGAAGTTTTCCCAAATTGTCACCATCATTATTTGGATAGCAAAGAGAACCAAATACATGAAGATATGATAAATCTGGTACTTTTCCATGGAGAAGCTCATAAGGTGTTTTACCATGGCGTTTACGAATTAGTGACCGGTTTTGGGTGTACACTACTGTAGATACTGCTTCTACCCACAAAAACAATGGAGCCTTTACGTAAATTAACATCGTTCGAGCAGCTTCCATAAGTGTGCGATTTCGCCTTTCAACGACATTGTTTTGTTGTGGAGTGCGTGCAACGGATGTTTCATGAGATATGCCAACTTCTTCATAATAATCAATCAAAATTTGATTCACAAAATCGGCTCCATTGTCAGTACGAATGCGTCAGACAGTAGTGTTGAGACGCACTTGAATCATCTTGAGAAATCCGATGATGAATTTAGGTGCCTCATTTTTGGCTTTAAGAAATTTCACCCATGTAAACCGTGAGTAATCATCCACAATAACGAGGATGTACTTTTTGCCACTAAGACTTTCAACACGCATTGGCCCACAAAGATCCATATGCAACAGATGAAGTTTCTCTTGGTTGGTGTCTTCCGTTTTGGGTTTGTAAGATTTCTTAGTGCTTTTCCCCATTGTACACGCGGAACACAAATGATCCTTGTGAAATGAAAGTTTAGGAAGACCACGAACAAGTTCGTTTTTCACCAAATGATTAATAGCGTCAAAGTTAAGATGAGATAACCGTCGATGCCATAACCATGACTTAGTCTTCGATGCTTTGGAGAGAAGACATACGGGAGAAGCGGCCATCATGTCTTGTAGAGACAACGTATACAAATTATTCCCTCTAGTACCTTTCAATAAATCAACCCCTTCCAAATTACGAATGAAGCAGGTATGCTCTCGAAAAGCAACTTCTAGGTTTGCATCACAAAATTGTCCTACAGAAAATAAGTTGTGACCGAGACCTTCCACATAATACACTCTTGAAATGATAACATTCCCAATATGATATTCACCATAACCCATTATCTTTGCAATATGATCATTTCCAAATCTAACCATACCAAGAAACTTGCTGACGAAATTTCTGAGCTGAGAGCGATCTCCGGTCATATGCTTGGAGCAACCAGAGTCCAAATACCAGAGAAAAATTTGGACCGCCTGTTTTCAATAACAA
Source organism: Glebionis coronaria (assembly GCA_025667525.1). Taxonomy (NCBI): domain Eukaryota; kingdom Viridiplantae; phylum Streptophyta; class Magnoliopsida; order Asterales; family Asteraceae; genus Glebionis; species Glebionis coronaria. Next base: position 191,003,147 of record CM046877.1, on the reverse strand, counting down.
CAGTAGATAATGCATTGGAAACTATTGGTTCCTGAGTGCTAGCAGATACAGATATAAGATTATCAGAATTGCTAACATGTTTGTGACCCTTAGATTTCCTGCGTTTTCTAATGTGAGTTTTAGCACTAACAGGTTTTATTGTTCCAACTTTCTTAGGTTTTGGATTATTTGCGGGCACTACAGTGGGAGTAGACCTATTTAAAGGGCACTTGGTTCCTACAGTAGTGTTAGTGTTCCTAGTTAAAGGACACGCTTGTGTTTTGGTAGCCTTGTTACTCCTAGTTAAAGGGCACGCTTTCTTCGCTGTAGTGGGAGTGATCCTAGTTAAAGGGCACGCATTTCCTACTATAGTGAAAGTTCTACCAGTGGGGCGCCACAACCAACCAACTTGGGTTAACACTTTCCCAGTCGGTTTCCATTCGAATCCATTTTTCCGGGCATACATCTCATTCACATGGTCAATAAGGCAAGAATCATGACGACTAGAAAACATACATTCATTGCAATTCCAACATTTCAAATTAGAATTCACACTAGGCTTAGAACGCTGCACAACCGTAGAGCCTTTAGGTTTAGCTACATGATTCTTTTTATTCAAAACAGAAATAACATTCCTAGGATGGGCTTCTACTTTCTTCTTCACTTGACTACTAGATGGGGGCAAGATCCTATCATTCTTCTTGTTTCTTTTAAGATTAGATCTTTTAGCCTAAGTAGTGGTGCTTACTCCTGTAGAAGGCAACACGGGAATATTAGAAGCTGGTTTTGATTCCGCCTTATCTTTAGTGACCAAAGTTTGAGATGGTTTAGTCCTAGGGCCCTTATTAAATGGTGTGACGGCTATAAGGTTCCTTTTGATTGCACTAGAGGACGATGCTGAGACAGTGGCTGCGTTATCCACGACATTCTTACCTTTGAGAGTACGAAGTGTTTCCTTTAACTCAGCCAAGACCAGATTCTTATCACAAATTTGTTCCCTCAAATCAGATATTTCCACCGACTTTCGATTCAATTGTTCAATCAACGATTGATTCTGTGCAGTGGTATCAACACATGCGGGCTTTACTGAATCGAAGAGTCGTGTATTTTTCTGTTTTAAGTTATCAACTTTGGACAAAATCCTGGAAACTCGATTATCTAGATCAAGTTTTAAATTCTCAGCGGCCTCAAGTACGTTCACACAGTTAAGCTCCTTAGATTTCTCTATGTCTATCGGCAAAGATTGAGTAACATTGTCACTTGGCTGACACTGTTTTGATTGTAAATTCAATCAAAAATTCTTTTCAAAGTTTGCATCATCGATATTAACACCTTCGAATGACGTTTCAAAGATTTCTTGAATAAATTGTTGCTTGCATTCAAGCGAAATACAATGTGTTTGAATCTCATCAAAACGTTTTGAAAGCGAAGAATATGAATCTTGAAGCTTTCAAAATTCAGCGTCAGATTCGTGACAAGTACTATCTACCAAATTATCCACAGATTCAATATTATGCACAATAGAATCATTATCAACACTTTTATTCACACAGACAGAGACTATATCATGAGACATCACTTGCTTCAGAAGCTGATCATTTTGGCGTGAAACCCGTTCTATTAAACTATTTTCATAAGCATCATCCATTTCATTGAAAACACGTCTAACTTCTTCTATTTCCAAAAGCAAATCTTGATCAAGATTACTAAGACAAGCCTTAACATTCTTTACAAACGGAACAATTTCATCTCGAAACGCAGCTCAAGTGTGCTCAAAGTTCCATTCACCTTCCGTTATAGCCGAAGCCGTCGTACGTTCCAAAATGACCTTGTCAAAATCGGCTAAGTGTTGGTGTACCGCATTTAAGTTAACGGACGCCTTACTTACAGGTGGAATTAACTTCGTTAAATCCGTTTTGACAAGTGTAGGAGACTTACTAGGAAGGTAATCATTTGACAAACTTTGGGGCACAAGAACTGTCAATTCAGCTAATTCCTTTTGTAAGCGAATGCGGGTCTTTTTAGACAATTGATCTTTGTTATACTTATCATAATCAATCGTATGGAATTTTGAAAGCATTTTAGAATGAGTTTCATCCGCAAGTGACTGTGTCTCCTCAGAACTACGAACAAAAGGTGCTTCTTTTGATTTGCCAATGAGGGTCATATCATAAAGACACGGAATATATTCCTGAGCTTGTTTTGCATAACCGGGATTAGGTGGTAAATCTTGAAGACGTTTAAGTTCGAGTTCTTTAAATGATTTAGTTAAAAGATGAACCTTTTCTATGGAAGCGTATTGTTTTAAAAGTTGTTGTTCTTTGAATTTAAGAATTTGGTAGCATTAATTTCCGATTCAAACTTTTTAGACTCGAGAGTTTCGAAACCCATTTTAAGTTTCTGAAAATCATTGACAACCGACTCTTTTTCTTTTAATTCATTGGAAAGATTAGTTTTTAATGATTCTATTTCTTTCAAGTGTTCAATCTTTTCAAAACGAAATTGGTCAAATTCAGAACATGTTATTTTCTCTGCTTGAGGGACCATTTCAAAAGTTTTGACCTTTTCTTTATGCTACGCAAGCTCAGCAGTTAGGGTGGAATTCGTATCTACGGATTGTCTGAGAGCCATATGCATTTGATCAATAATATGTTTAGGCACCATGACCAAATCATGTTGAGCATAAGATTCCATACCCGTCGTAGCATTTGGTTGAGGTTCACTCAAATGTGTAGGATTGGGTACCACATCATTTGAGTTACTAGTTCCCGAATGCTGTTCGAGGTTGTCATTTTCATGCCCAACTTGATGTTGGTTATCATCAATATTATTAGATGTGGTTGGTACCTCACTGACGACATCAGAACCATAGTGAGAGAGATTAGCAACGAGAGAAGCTTGGGCAGAGTGAATGTCATCACAATCTGAATCATATGCGTCAAGATCATCTGCTTGATAAGCTGCATTAGAAGTGGAAATGACTGCAATGCGTTCAGTATTTGCTGCCCCTGGGTCTGCAAGAAATGCTAACTCCTCTGAATCCAAAATCTTCCCCTTAGACTGAGCATCAACCAAATACATCTTCTTACGAAACCATGCATCATCCCTCCTCCTTTTCGGCTGAGTGCATTCCCTAGCCATATGACCTTGTCCTCGGCAATTATAGCAAGTCACAACCTTTTTAGGACCATTGGGGCTTCCATTTCCATTAGCTTGAGAATTCACAGCTTGAGCATTCACAGTCCTTGTAGGAGGTCCATATGAATTTTACCTTCCCTGAATAGGTTGCACTGTTACTTGACCATCTTGAATAGTAGCTTGTTGTCGAGGATTTGAAGAGGTGCGGAGCTGATTGTTTGTTGGTGGAAATCCCCTAGTTGCAACAAGTTTTGACAAGTAAGCAGTGAGATGGTTTAGAACATCAGCTGGCGTATCATTTGGAGTAAAGACCGGTGCTTGGATTGGTGGAAGTTCATTAGAGTAGAAGGCTTATGCTGGTTGTACTTCAATAGGAAAGTATCCTTGCAGAGGGGTATAGCCCATTGGAGAAGTGTTCGCTTGTGATGGTGATGTCTGATATAGTGGTTGCTGCGGAAAAGATTGTTGATGAACACTTTGTTAAAATGCTTGTTGTGGCATCATTGGTGGTTGATAAGATGGTTGCTGATAGGTGTGTGGTGGTGGCTGCTACAAGTATGATGGTTGTTGATAAGTATAAGCCATGTTCTGTTGAGAAGCATACATTGCAAGTGGATCATGAACTTGAGGTGTAGACAACCGAGCCTCGATCACATGGCATTCGTGTTGTTGAAGAAAAGCTTGAAGTTGATCCACATTGGTGTTATGCAAGTCCTTAGCCAATTTAACATCCGTCACGTACTTTTTCCATTCTGAAGGAAGAGTATTCAAATACTTGGTGTTCAATTGGAACGTAGGAATTGCCATGCCATAGATATTGAGCTCATTCAACAATAGGGTAAATCTCAGATAGTAGTCATTGAGAGTCTCCCCTGGCACATAGGCAAACTTATCAAAAGTATCATAAAGCTTACACTCTCGTTCTTTTTTAGTTAACGAGGTGCCTTGCATGAGAACACGAATTCTATCCCATAACTCTTTGGCAACTTTATGTTTGCTGACGAGTTTGTAGACATCTGGAGGAAGGGCTTGGAGAATGATGTTTGTAGCATACTTATCACATTTGTCTTGAATCTTCATATCTCCAGTCAATTCACCCGTTGTGCGAGGACGAGTAGTTGTACCTTCCGTCACTGTACCATAATCTAATGGTCCATTGAGCACCGATGCCCAAATGAGATGTCCATTCTCTTTGTTCAACATGTAAAGTTCCATTCGGGAAGCCCATTCCTCATACATAGTCTTCACCAACATTGGTGGACGATTATTCGTACCAGAGAGGATGGACTTATCCGTAAGAGATGTGTACTCCATTTCAATAAGTTAAGATTTACAAACGTTGATCGATCAATGAAAGAAAGTAAATGTGTTTGTTGTTGTGAGTTGAAGTCGAGAAACAATGTTAAAATCCCCTAAAATATGTCCTCGATAAACCAAAAATTCCAAGTCAAAATTACACACGATCGAAAGTTTTATGGAATAATTTTTGATTATCAGAATGTTGATCGGAATTGTGATCGGAATATCAGTCGGAAAGCCGTCGGAATAAACCCTATCGGAATAACCTTGATCGGAATGTCCCTAATCGGAATCAACCAAATCGGAATGTCCCTTTTCGGAATGTGCTAAATCGGAATGTCCCTCTTCGGAATGTGCCAAATCGGAATGTGCCAAATCGGAATGTACCTTATCGGAATGTACCAAATCGGAATACCTAAACCCTATTCCGATTACACTGATCGGAATGTCCTATAAACCCTTTTCCGATGACCTGATCGGAATAAATCCCACTTTTTTCGGACAAACAATTCGTGATTTTAAGCCAAAAAATGATCAAAACACCCAAAAATTTTGTGTTTTTAGCCAAAGTAACAATACCAAATCACTACCACAACTATGTAGATGATTTGTATCAAGAAAAAACCATAACAAACACAAAAAAAATTTGGACGAGTGTTTATATACATCAAAAGGCTACAAAAAATCAAGAACACGAACACATAAACAATACAATCATCACATGGCTCTGATACCATTTGTAGGATATGTAAATCTTGCTTATGTTTTTTAGAGAGAGAAAGAGATAGAGAGATGGTGGATTACACACAATTCTAGAGAGAGAAACTTATAAGAACTATATGAAAAATGAATAACCACACTACCCTCTCCATCAAAGGAGATGGTTTATATACCAAGCCCATAAGATGGGCTTGGGCTTACATTTGGGTCGGCCTACACATGTTGTAGGCTAGGCTTGGCCTTTTTTGTTTAATAAAGATAAATAACTAAACTACGAGCTATTACATGGACTATCGTTGGAGTGACCGATCCTTCTTAATACGTAAAACGTATTTCCAACAATTTGGCTGAGAAAGCTCAATGGTGCCATATGGAAAGACTTAGGCGACGGTGAATGGACCAGACCAGCGGCTCTTCAACTTGCCCGAGAAGATCTTCAACCGAGAGTTTAAAAGTAAGACTTGATCACCAACGTCGAACTCTCGGTTCTTAATCTTTGCATCATGGATGATCTTCGTATTCTCCTTGTAGGTCAATGAATTCTCGTAAGCTTCATTCCTCAATTCATTAAGCTCGTTGAGTTGGATCATGCGAAGATCACCGGCTTTGTTGATGTCAAAGTTAGCCCACTTCAAGGCCCAGTATGCCTTATGTTCCAGCTCGATAGGGAGTTGGCATGCTTTCCCGTACACAAGACGATAAGGTGTACAACCAATCGGAGTCTTATATGTGGTACGGAATGCCCACAAAGCATCATCTAACTTATCGGCCCACGCGGTACGATGCTCTCCCACAGTACGTTCCAGAATTCGCTTTAATCCACGGTTGGAAATCTCGGCTTGACCATTGGTTTGGGGATGATAGGCGGTGGAAAGATGGTGATTGACACCATACTTAGCCATGACTCTTGCAAATTGATCATTGCAAAAATGAGTCCCACGGTCACTGATTATAGCACGAGGAACATCGAATCGAGCAAAAAGTTGCTTCAGAAAGTTCACAACCACCCTCGCATCGTTCGTAGGGAGACCCTTAGCTTCAACCCATTTGGATACGTAGTCAACAGCTACGAGGATGTACTTGTTCCCTTTAGATGATGGAAATGGCCCCATAAAGTCGATGCCCCATACATCAAAGATTTCACATTCTTGTATGAAATGTTGAGGCATCTCATCTTTATGTGTGACCTTGCCTTGGCGTTGGCAAGCATCACAATGCTTAACCATCTCGTGAGCGTCACGATAAATGGTGGGCCAATAAAATCCAGATTCAAACACTTTCTTCGCGGTATAGTTGGGACCAAAGTGACCACCGGTGGGTCCTTTATGGCAAGCATCAAGGATTTGTAAAGCTGCCGGCCCATCAACACATCGACGAATGATCAGATCAGCACATTGTTTGAAGAGATAAGAGTCATCCCAGAAGTAAGTCTTAATTTCTTTAAAGAACTTCTTCTTTTGTTGGGATGTTAACCCTTTGATGAGAATACCACCCGCTAAGTAGTTTGCAATGTCTACAAACCACGGGGTGTCATCAAGATTGGACTGAATAGACATTAAGGCCTCAAGGTGAAAAGAGTCATTGATCTCTTGATTCGGATGATCCCCTTGATAAGGATCCTCAAGTATACTTAGATGATCTGCGGCTAGGTTTTCGGCTCCCTTCTTGTCACGAATTTCAATGTTGAATTCTTGAAGGAGCAAAACCCAACGAAGAAGTCTTGGCTTAGAATCTTGCTTAGTTAACAAGTACTTCAACGCGGAGTGATCGATATAGACAATTGTGGTGGAAATGACAAGATAGGGGTGGAACTTCTCGAAAGCATACAATACAGCTAAAAGCTCTTTTTCGGTAGTGGTATAATGTAATTGAGCCCCCGTCATTGTCTTGCTAGCATAATGGATTGGTTGGAAGTGTTTGTTCACTCTTTGGCCCAAAACCGCTCAAATAGCAAAGTCGCTAGCATCACACATCAATTCAAAAGGTAGCTCCCAATTAGGGGTAACCAAGACCGGTACCTTAGTTAGCTTATCCTTAAGAAGATTGAAGGATTCAAGACACTCTTTGGAAAAGATGAAAGGAGAATCTTTTTACAAGAGGTGGGTCATCGGGCGAGCGATTTTAGAAAAATCCTGAATAAAACGTTGATAGAAGCCCGCATGACCTAGGAAACTTCTCACACCCTTCACGGTTGAAGGTGGAGGTAATTTGGCTATGACATCCACTTTAGAATGGTCCACTTCAAGACCGGCTTTAGAGATTTTATGTCCCAGCACAATGCCTTCTTTCACCATGAAATGGCATTTTTCCCAATTTAGAACAAGGCGAGTGTCTTCACACCGCTTAAGCATGCGTTCTAAATTGGCAAGGCAAGTAGAGAAGGAATCACCATAGACCGAGAAATCAGCCATGAAGACTTCCATAGTTTCTTCAACCATGTCATGGAAGATAGCCATCATACACCTTTGGAATGTCCCAAGAGCATTGCATAAGCTGAAAGGCATTCTTTTGTAAGCAAATGGTCCATAAGGACAAGTGAATGTGGTTTTATCTTGGTCTTGGGGATCGATGGGTATTTGAAAATAACCCGAAAAACCGTCTAAGAAGTACTAATAGTCATTACCCGCTAGAAGTTCAAGCATTTGGTCCATGAAAGCAAGGGGAAAATGATCCTTTCTCGTAGCATCATTGAGTTTGCGATAGTCTATACAAACTCTCCACCCTGTAACGAGACGAGTAGGAATCAATTCATTGTTTTCGTTGGGCACAACGGTGATTCCGCCTTTCTTAGGCACACAATGGACTGGACTAACCCATGGTGAATTCGAGATAGGGTAGATCATTCCCGCATCAAGAAGTTTGATAACCTCTTTTTTGATAACGTCATGGATCTTGGGATTCACCCTTCTTTGGCTTTGAATAGTGGGTTCAAAGTCGTCCTCCATGAGAATTTTATGTGTGCAAAAGTGAGGATCAATTCCACGAATATCGGAGATCTTCCAAGCAATCACTTTCTTATGATTCTTCAGCATGGCGATAAGTCGGGATTTTTCTTCTTCTTTCAGGTCCTTTCCGATGATGACGGGTGACTTCTTGTTGTCTTCAAGGAAAACGTACTCAATACGAAACGGAAGATCCTTAAGCTCTAAATCCGGAGGATTTTCGATGGACGGTGGAGTCAAAGTCGGATCATCGATAGAGATATCCTTAGTAGATGGTGGAGAAATATGGTGCTCATTGAGAAGTTTCTCAATGGTACGAATGTCTTCATCCCAATTGGATGGAGAATCGTCATATTGCAAGTCCACATCTCCCAAAGTTGCTTCGAATTCCTTCAAGATGAAATCACTTTCTCTAAATGGAGTAAGTAATGGAGCAATAGAGGCAACGGTCTCAACAGTGGGTGGAGAAGAAGAACCACTTTTACAAGCGTCTTTGAAATATTCTTCACAAGCCTCATCAAGAACGTCAATGAAATTAACGCTCTCATTTTCAGAAGGCTGCTTAGAAAGTTTACCCATGTTGAAGACGATTTTATCGTCACCAACTCTCATGATTAATTCGCCAGCGGCTACATCAATGAGAGTGCGACCGGTCCTCAGGAATGGACGTCCAACGATTAATGGAACACGGGGGTCCATCTCGTAGTCAACGAAAACAAAATCCACCGGAAAGGTGAATTTGTCGACACCAACGAAGACGTCTTCGGCTATCCCCACTGGATAAGCAATCGTACGGTTAGCTAATTCCAAGGTCATTCGGGTGGGGACTAGCTCGGGTAGAGATAATTGTTTCGAAACACTTAACGGCATTAAGTTGATACTAGCACCTAGATCGGCTAGGGCCATACAATTCTCGACCCCGGGGAAGTTGCAAGGAATCAAGAAACGACCGGGATCTCCTAACTTAACTGGAAGTTTCCTTAAAAGAACGGCAGAACAATTCTCATTTAATTGGGTATTGGTGATGTCGAGCAATTTTTCCTTATCACTTAAAAGATCCTTATACATCTTAGCATATTTAGGCATGTGAGCGAGAGCCTCAACAAAGGAGATATTAAAATTCAGTTGTTTAAACATTTTGAGAAAGTTAGAAACCTGAATATCATCCTTGTTCTTCAACTTCTCTTTCCTCAACCTTGAGGGATAAGGTATAATGGGTTGAGATGAAGGCTTTGGAATGGAATTATCATTCACATCCTTGGGTGGTAGAGGGCTGGAAGTATAAGGTGGTGGAATTGGAGAAGGGGACTCGTTTTCCTGTGTCACAATCACCGGTGTAGGTGTAGGAATCTCGGGTTCCTTTAAACCTTTGCCACTACGAGTGGTGATTGCTTTCATCTCCCCTCTTGGATTAGCAACGGTGTTACTCGGAAGAGAACCCGAACCAGAGGCTTGATTACTTGGGAAAAAACTAGCCATCATATCCCTTAAGTTATTCGTTTGATTGTTCATGGAGTTTCGCATGTCGGCTTGAAGAGCATTCCCTTGTTTTGCCATGTCATTCCTCAGCTCGGCTTGAATATCGTTCCCTTGTTTTGCCATGTTACCTTTCAAGTTAATGAATTGGCTTTGAAGATTTGTCACCATCTCTCTATTGGTCCTCATGTAGTTTTCGAGGTCTTGGTTCAATGTCGTGGGTTGATTGTGTTGGAGCTTGGTAAGCTGAATTATTTCCTTGAGGTGGATATGGGTTTCTTTGGGATTGATATTGATTGGTAGCTCGAGGTTGGCTTTGATTGTTGCGGTTGAAATTGTTTTGGTTTTGGTTTTGAGGAGAAAAACATGGTGGAGATAGATAATTGTTGGAACGATAACTTAGCAAGTTACGGTCTCCTTGAGGACGTGCTTAGTAGCCTCCTGTAGCAAAGTTACAATTAGCGGCGTACACATTTTCCTAATTGTCAAGAGTAGAAGGACAATCGATGTATGAATGAGAACCCCCGCAAATCTCACAAGAAGGTGCAATAGCTTTGGCTTGTTGAAATTGGTTTGTAGCCATGGTTAAGAAATTTTTGTTCATCTCAGCTATTTGGCGAGTAAGTTCGGTGAGCTCTGGGTTAGATGATGTAGAAGAGACATTGGCCCTCTGATTATTTCTTGAAGATGCAGATGAATCCCAATTTTTGTGGTGAGTGGTCATGTTCTCTATCAGCTCTCTACACTCCTCAGGTCGTCTCTTCATGAATGTACCACCGGCGGCAGCATTAATCGTATCACGATCACGAAAAGTTAAACCATTATAGAAAGTATCAATCAAAGTAACGGGGAGCATGTTATGGTTCAGACAACGGTCGATCAAGACATTATAGCATTCCCAAGCATCGAAAAGCGACTCATCATGTTCTTGTGTGAATCCACTGATTTGGTTGCGAAGACTAGTGACCATGGATGGTGGAAAATAGCGCGACAAAAATTTTTGAGTCATGTCATCCCATGTTTGAATTGAGTTTTTGGGGAGACGATCAAACCATTTTTTGGCATGATGGGATAAAGTGTGTGGAAAAGGTGAAGGCGAAGAAAATCTATGGAAGCACCGGGTAGTTTCATGCTTTGAGTGACGGTAATGAACTTGTCTAGATGTTTTTGGCATCATCGTCCGGTAATCCGCTAAATGGGCAAGCGTTTTGAACTTTCTGGATCATGTGATGCTTCAACGAAAATTCAGGAGCCGTGATTTGCATCGGCGCAATCGGTCCTCCGCGGCCGTTCATGGTGGGTTGACAAAGCTCCTCCATTGTTCGTAAATCAGGTAGGGGAACATTGTTGTTGTTGTTCTTATTGTTATTCAAATTTGGTAGAGGTGGGTTGTTATTGTTGTTATGCACACCAGCCATATCTAAATCTTCACGAGTCTAGGGCTCAGAATAATTTGAAGATCTAGTACGCATACACCTGCAGAAGAAAAAGATAACAAAGAAACAGAGAATATATATATATATATATATATATATATATATATATATATATATATATATATATATATATATATATATATATATATATATATATATATATATATATATATATATATATATATATATATATATATATATATATATATATATATATATATATATATATATATATATATATATATATATATATATATATATATATATATATATATATATATATATATATATATATATATATATATATATCTTTTTGGTGCAAAACCTTTGGAAAAGAAATGCTTTTTATGCTTTTTTAATGTTTTTGTATTTTTGAAAATTTTATATTTTTATGGATTTTTGAGAATTTTTAAGCAAGGAAAATAACGTTCCTAAAAGAACGGATCCCAAAATTCAACGCGTCTCTCTCTAAAGACCGTTGATCTTAACGAAAAGAGCCGGCAGCGGCGCCATTTAATAACTAGATTTTACTTAGTTATGAAAGTTCGTAGTTCCAAGTCTCTTCGAATTGATTACCGTTAATTAGTGCGACTCAATTGTTTTTTGGTGATCAAGAGGATGGTTTGTTTGATAATCTAATTTTAAACTAAAAGCAAATATTTAAATATGTCGTTGAGTAAAATGGAAGCTTTAAAAACTTAAACTACAAATAAAAGTGTGCAATCTTTTAAAATTAAAACGTAAATGATTAAAAAATTGAAAACTTGTTTAAAATAAACTAAGTAAAAATGGCGGGGAAAATTAAATTTGAAATCTAAGAAAAACAAAATGAAAGCCTGAATCCGATCGCAATGCGATCGCACTCAAACAGTAATCCAGATCGCACTCAATGCGATCGCAACCAAGGAGTTAGATCGTACTCAGCAGTACGATGGGTAGGGGTAATCGTACTCACCGATCACAACCACGATCGCAACAAGTGGATCGTGGTCTGGATCGTGGACTGATCGTAACAAACAGAATCACAATCAGTGCGATCGTGACTAGAGATCGTGGCACACCATCACACCCACAGATCGGACTGGGTGATTAAAATGATGGATCGTACCAGGGAAGAATAAACAGATCGCAATTTATGCGATTGAAGTCAAGTGATCGTACCAAGCAAAACCTTCTAAGATGGAAATGGCGTCCAAAAAGTAAATTAGCTTAAACGAATAAGCAGTAGCTATGATAAGCACTTACCAACTTGGATAAGAGTAAATAAGCACAAAAATCGAAACCTTTATGAATACTAAACTCGAGACTCACTAAACCGAACATAAAATGATAAATCTCTTTAAAAAGCAAAAAAGTAAATAAGCCAAAAATACAAAGAAGCCAATAAGCATAAAGAGCTTATAGCTTATACGTGTATGAGCTTATGTAGGAACAAGAAGATAAACTTTCTAACCACACAACATCAAAATAAATCACGGAATAAGTATGTTTCGGATCAAAACTAATCAAAATCAAGATATGTAGAAAGATATCAAAGAACCAAAAGCTTAACTTGAATTAGATTAATGAAATCCAAATACAAGAATGATTCAAACCTTAAACTTGAAAGAAAAAAAATGAAACTTAGTGAGAGAAAGTTGGGAACTTTCTCTCTCTAAAAACTAGAAAGGAAAATGAAAGACTAAAACTAGCTAATGACTAACACCCTCCTAATGTGTCATTAGGAGGGTATATATAGGGAGTGGGGAATGCATGTGTGCTTTATTCTTTCTTTCTTTTCTTCTCCACTCGATCTAAATTCATTGTCTTTCTCGATGTCGTCTTGGGATTTGAACTCGTCTTTTAATTTTCTTCTATAATTAGACTTGAGTTCTTCGACTTCATTAAACTTCCGTCTTTAGACTTTTTCTTCGATAAATCTTCATTTTAGGCCTTGGACTTCCGTTCTTTTTGCACTCTTGATCTTTTGACTTCGTCTTTTCTCGTTTTCTTCGATAAAAGCCCGTGAAAGCCCGTGTTTTCTTCCTTTTTCATCTTTTGGTCCTAAAACACAATAAAAACACAAAACACGCATAATTCCGACTTTTACGACATAACTTACACGTTTTAGTCTTGTTATTATTGGAAATAAGTGGTAAAATGATAAGTGTTTTCACACTTACTAATGGCCCTAGGTGATATTGGGCCAAATAAGTCTATGTGAAGCAAATGAATACTTTCTTTGATTGAGAAAGTTTGCTTTGTTTTGAAACTGACCCTATGGTGCTTCCCTTTTTCACATGCTGAGCATGGTTTGTCCTTGGGATAGACAAGTGAAGGAAGACCAATAACAAGATTTTGTTTTGCCAAGCAGAGTTATTGTTTTGAAATTGAGATGTGAGAGACTCTTATGCCAAAGCTAGTTAGTAATATTGGAAGCTTTAGCAAAGAAACATGTCTCCTGAGTAGAGTTCATGTTCATGACATAAACATCTTTGACTCTGGGAGCAATCATTACAATTTCATGATTGGAGTTAAAGATTGTACCTTTTTTTTCATCAAACTACACAAGATACTTTGCATCACAAAGTTGACTTATGCTGATGAGGTTGTGCTTCAATCCATTGACATATGCTACCCTTGAGAAAACTATACCATTGCATTTTACTGAACCAAATCCTTCAGTAGTAGCTGATGAGTTATCACTAAAAACAACTTTAGGACCTTGTTCCTCCTTATACTTATGTAGATAACTTTTGGTTCCAGTCATATGCCTTGAGCAACCACTATCTAGGTACCAAATAGGCTTCCTGAGATCACACTGCACAAGTTAAGGAAATGGTCAGTTTTGATTTGAAACCCACCTTTGTTGGGTGGGTGTTTTAGATCAGGAAGGTGTTCTAGATCTGAAGGGTCCTCTTGTAGAGGGTGTGTGTGATTGCTTAGAAGAAGAAGAGGTCTGAACAGCTTTTGCTTTCTTATCCTGGAGGGCTTCACCCCTTCTGAACCACTCTATATGGTTGTGATCAGATGTAGTGTGGACATTTCTTCCACAAGTTTCACAACATTTGGTAATAGAGTTTAGGTTTCTTGGTTTAATACCTCTTCTGAGTGAGACGATACGATTATGTCTGGGTGTCATGGTCATAACTTCCACAAATATTACCAACAGGGTAATAATGGCAGTCATTTGTGTGATGATTACCCATACCACAATGAATGCATGGTGGGAAAGGCATATTTTGCCTGGAATGGGATGCTTCAGTATTGTGAGCATCAGCACTAGTTTTGGCCAGCATATACTGAGTATGTTCATAAGTGCGATGATCAGTCCTCTTACATTTAGTACAATAAATCACTCTTAGGCAAGCTTGAGTGAGATGGTTGTTTAGACCACATAAATCACGAGCCCTTTTAAATTGTGTCTTGTACTTTAAATGAGGGAAGTCTGAAGGTTCATCTCTGAATCGTGTTGGTGTTTGCTACTGCCTGAGTTGCAACTTGAGATCATTGATCTCTTGCATGACAAGAGACATTCTCTCATCTTACTCAGATCTAGCATTCTTTAGTGTTGAAACTAAAGAGGTAGTTCCCATATGTGAACCTTCAGCAGGAGCTGAAGAGTTCTTTGAAGTGTCAATATTGACATGTTTGGAAGAACTACCTTTGTGTGTGGTGCGAGACTTGATGATTGACTGGATTGATTTTGGACCAGTAGAGGGTTCAGCACCAGCCAACTTCTCCAAAGGAGGAAGTGAGGTACTTACTTCATTCTCCAAATCATCATCTGAGTCATCCTCAGTGACTAAGGACTCAACAGGTGCTGAAGAGTCAGCATTTTCTTGAAACTCAGGAAGAAGAATTCGTACAGTGTCATGATTGGGTAAATTCTCTTCACCTGACCTTTCAATGTCAGGGATCGAGCTACCATCCTTATTTGAGGCTTTGACAAAGACAATAGAGTTGGTGCTGGAGGACCCTTTAGCACCAAGCATTTTCCTCTTTTGAGCAGTAATTTGTTCATTTATGCATTGATTTATCCTATCAGAGTTTCTAAGCCAAGATTTAACAATATTTTTTGCTTCTTTTAGTTCAACTCTTAGGGAGTTATTTTCCTCCAAAATTTCTTTGTTCAATTGTTGAAAAGTAAGAATATCAAGTGTAGCATATTGTAAATCTATGCTTAATCTAGAGAGAGAAAGAGATAGAAAGATGGTAAGAACACACACACACACTTAGAGAGAGAAAGTGTAGAAAACACACTTTAACTATGTGTATTATGAAGTGAACCAACACCCTCTCCAACTAAGGAGAGGGTTTATATACCCAAGACCATGAGATGGGATTGGGCTTACATTGGGCCGCCGACCATACAAGCATGGACCGGGCTTTTCATTGTTAGATAAATATAAAGATATCTTGACTACGAGCTACTACTTAATATATTGTTGGAGTGACCGAATCTTCCTAAATATGTAAAAACGTATTTCCAACAATCTCCCCCTAAGGGAGGTCACTCCAAACAAGGGCGATACCCAAGTTACAATAATAAAATAAACTTAGCATATTATGCTTGTCTGCCAAAAATTCCATTCGAGCGCGATCTAAAGTCGTTGTGAAAATATACGCCAATTGATACTCAGATCGGACAAAGTAAAGCTCGATCACTCCATTTTACACTTGCTCCTTGATAAAGTGGTAGCGAATTTCAATATGCTTCGACCGAGAGAATTGAACATTGTTGCAGCATAAGGCAATTGCATATATGTTGTCGCAGTACATCAGAATCTTGTTGAAACCTAGACCATAGTCGGTTAATTGCGATCTCATCCAAAGAATTTGAGCACATCAACCGGACATAGCTCGTATTCTGCTTTCGTACTTAAAATTGAAGCGCTTTTCTGCCTTTTAGATGCCCAACTGATTAGTCGATCTCCTAGTAGTTGCAAAGTTCCACTCGTGTTACGCCTTGTATCTTGACAACCCACGTGATCCGCATCTGCATATGCCATAAGTGCAATCGAAGAGTCCTTCGAATACCAAATTCCCCGATTAATGGTTCCTTTAAGATACCGAAAGATCTGTTTAACAGTAGCTAAGTGTAACTCAGTAGGTCGAGTTTGATACCAAGCACACATACATATAGCAAAATAAAGATCATGTCGACTAGCTGTGATATACAGAAGGGTACCGATCATACCACGATAAAGTGTCGGATCAATGACAATCCCGTGTGAATCTGTATCTAGCTTAGTTCGTTCCACCATTGGAGTATCCACGGGGTCGCAAGATTCCATCTTATACTTCTTAAGCGATTCAAGGGCATACTTGGATTGATTGATAAAGATGCCTCTGGGAATCTGAGATATCTGAAGACCTAAGAAGAATTATACCTTGCCCATCATTGACATCTTAAACTTGGAAGACATGAGTGTCCCAAACTCATCAGATAAGGTTTGGGTCGAGACAGCAAATATAATATCATCAACATATATTTGTGCCATAATCATATATTTACCTCGTTTCTGAATGAACAACGTGGGATCCACCTTGCCTTTAGCGAAGCCTTGCGTAATGAGGAATTGTGACAATAGATCATACCATGCACTTGGAGCTTGCTTCAACCCATAGAGAGCCTTCTTAAGCTTGTACACATGATTAGGATATTTAGAATTCACAAAACCATCCGGTTGTTGAACATAGACCTCTTCTTTGATTTCACCATTAAGAAATGCCTTTTTCACATCCATCTGATAGACGATCATATTCATGTGGGTTGCATAAGCAAGGAATAGTTTAATAGCTTCCAAACGGGCAACAGGTGCAAAGGATTCCATAAACTCGATGCCCAATAATTGCTTGTATCCACGAGCTACTAGTCGAGCTTTGTTCTTCAATATTCCGCCTAACTCGTCGAGTTTTACCTTGTAAAACCATTTCAAAGTGAGTAACTGCACTTGATCCGGGCATGGGACAAGTTCCCATACTTCAAGACGTACAAATTCATTAAGTTCTTCTTGCATGGATTCTATCCAACAAGATTGGGTAAATGCTTGTTGCCACGTCTTAGGTTCAGCTTCATTGAGAAAAGCATCAAAATGATAAAACATTGTACTTTCTTGTAACTGACTTCGTGTGGATACCGTACGATTAGAGTCACCAATAATAGAATCTATAGGATGATCCTTTGTCCACTTGCTGTCATGTTCACGAATCCGTGGATTGGATTAGACCGTAGTTGGAGGTTCCTCTGAGGTGGACGACCCGACCTGATTAGAGTCGGGAATTGGTACACCAAAGAATGGAATTTCATGTATTTGAGCAAATTCCAAGTCGTGATCATCATCATCCTCTTCATCATCAATAGGCATGACATGGGTAGTTGATTCGGGTGTTGGTTGAGAATTACTCGTTGAAGGTATATCTTGACCAATTGTAGGTGTAGACGTATCTGCTTGTGCTTCGGTTGCTGGAGCGACAACTTCGGTAACCGGAGCTATTACCTCATGTTCTGGCGCAACAATACTTGGAGGAGTAAAGAATTCATCAAAGAACGGTTTAAAGAGCGTATCCCATTCATTCCTAGAAGGTGGTGTAAATGATGATGAAGTGGGGTTGTTTGGGACAAGACCAGAGCTAATGTTACTGGGTCCCATTTCATGAAGTGCGGGTTCAGAGCTGCTTTGCTCAAAAGCCATTGCCGTCAGCTCATCAAAATCAACATTCATAGTTTCGAGGATCTTACGATAATGACGATTGTAGATTCAGTATGCCTTCTTTGTGGGTGCATAACCAATGAAAATACCAATATTAGCCTTTGGTTGAAGTTTTCCCAAATTGTCACCATCATTATTTGGATAGCAAAGAGAACCAAATACATGAAGATATGATAAATCTGGTACTTTTCCATGTAAGAGCTCATAAGGTGTTTTACCATGGCGTTTACGAATTAGTGACCGGGTTTGGGTGAAAACTGATGTAGATATTGCTTCTGCCCATAAAAACAATGGAGCCTGTGCGTAAATTAACATCGTTCGAGCAGCTTCCATAAGTGTGCGATTTCGCCTTTAAACGAAACCATTTTGTTGTGGAGTGCGAGCAACGGATGTTTCATGAGATATGCCAACTTCTTCATAATAATCACGCAATATTTGATTCACAAATTCGGTTCCATTATCTGTACGAATGCGTCAGACAGTAGTGTTGAGACGCACTTGAATCATCTTGAGAAATTGGATGATGAATTTAGGTGCCTCATTTTTTGTTGTAAGAAATTTCACCCATGTAAACCGAGAGTAATCATCGACAATGACGAGGATGTACTTTTTACCACTAAGACTTTCAACACGCATTGGCCTACAAAGATCCATATGCAACAAATAAAGTTTCTCTTGGTTGGTGTCTTCATTCTTGGGTTTGTATGATTTCTTAGTGCTCTTCCCCATTGTACAGGCGAAACACAAATGGTCCTTGTGAAATGTAAGTTTAGGAAGACCACGAACAAGTTTGTTGTTTGCCAAATGATTAATAACATCAAAGTTAAGATGAGATAACCGTCGATGCCATAACCATGACTTAGTCTTCTATGCTTTGGAGAGAAGACATACGGGAGAAGCAGCCATCATATCTTGTAGAGACAAAGTGTAAAAATTATTCCATCGAGTATCTTTCAATAAATCAACCCCTTCCAAATTACGAATGAAGCAGGTATGCTCTCGAAAAGCAACTTCTAGGTTTGCATCACAAAATTGTCCCACAGAAAATAAATTGTGCCAGAGACCTTCCACATAATACACTCTTGAAATTATAACATTCCCAATATGATATTCACCGTAACCCGTTATCTTTACAATATGATCATTTCCAAATCCAACCGTACCAAGAAACTTGCTAACGAAATTTCTGAGCTGAGAGCGATCTCCGGTCATATGCTTGGAGCAACCAGAGTCTAAATACCAGAGAACAATTTGGACCACCTGTTTTCAACAACAACAGTAGACAATGCATTGGAAACTATTGGTTCCGGAGTGTTAGCAGATACAGATATGATATTATCAGAATTGCTAACATTTGTGTTATTCTTAGATTTCCTACGTTTTCTAATGTGAGTTTTACCATTAACAGGTTTTATAGTTCCAACTTTCTTAGGTTTTGGAGTATTAGCGGGCACTATAGTGGGAGTAGACCTATTTAAAGGGCACTTTGTTCCTACAGTAGTGTTGGTGTTCCTAGTTAAAGGACATGCTTGTGTTTTGGTAGCCTTGGTACTCCTAGTTAAAGGGCACGCTTTCTTTGCTTTAGTAGGAGTGATCCTAGTTAAAGGGCACGCATTTCCTACTATATTGAAAGTTCTACCAGTGGGGCGCCACATCCAACCAACTTGGGTTAACACTTTTCCAGTCGGTTTCCATTCTAATCTATTTTTTCGGGCATTCATCTCATTTACATGGTCAATAAGGCAAGAATCATGACGACTAGAAAGCATACATTCATTGCAATTCCAACATGTCAAATTAGAATTCATAGTAGGCTTATAACGCTGCACAACCGCAGAGCCTTTAAGTTTAGCTACATGATTATTTTTATTCAAAATAGAAATAACATTCCTAGGGTGGGCTTCTACTTTCTTCTTCACTTGACTACTAGATGGGGGCAAGATCCTATCATTCTTCTTGTTTCTTTTAATCTTAGATCTTTAAGCCTTAGTAGTGGTGCTTACTCCTGTAGAAGGCAACACGAGAATATTAGAAGCTGGTTTTGATATTGCCTTATCTTTAGTGACCAACGTTTGAGATGGTTTAGTCCTAGGGCCCTTGTTAAGTGGTGTGACGGCGATGAGGTTCTTTTTTATTGCACTAGAGGACAGTGCTGAGATGGTGGCTGCGTTATGCACAACATTCTTGCCTTTTAGGGTACGAAGTGTTTCCTTTAACTCAGCCAAGGCCAGATTTTTATCACAAATTTGTTCCCTCAAATCAGATATTTCCACCGACTTTCGATTCAATCGTTCAATCGATGATTGATTATGTGTAGTGGTATTAGCACATGCGGGCTTTACTAAATCGAAGAGTTGTGTATTCTTCTGTTTTAAGTTATCAACTTTGGACAAAATCTTGGAAACTCGATTATCTAGATCAATTTTAAAATTCTCAGCGGCCTCAAGTACGTTCACACAGTTAATCTCCTTAGATTTCTCTATGTACATCGGCAACGATTTAGTAACGGGTTAATATACACCAAAGTTACTAAAGTTTGCCAAAAAATTCGATTTCGTTACTAAAGTTTAAAACGTTACAGATAGGTTACCAAAGTTTGGTTTACCGGCTATGCTGGTTACTACGTATGTATTAACCTATTGATACCGGTAAACCATCTACATGGCAGTCTACGTGACAGGGTTAATAGACAGCGGTGTTACTAAAGTTTGCTAAAATGTTCGATTATGATACTAAAGTTTAAAACGTTACAGATAGGTTACTAAAGTTAATTTTTTTATTCTTTAGAAAGGAATTTTACGTTTGCAAACCTGATACACTTATTTACGTGTTTGAATGTTTTTTTTAACATTTTTAACATTTTGGTTTTAAATTTTTATACATAGAAAACATACAAAATGAATAAATGTATACTTATATACCTATTTTATTGAAGTAAGTAAAAAATATCAAATATTACGTAATACGTAAAAGAATACAAAAGACAACATTTTTACCACGTAATCGTTATTTTACGAAGAATTTGTAAAGTAAAGCTGATGCAAAGAAATGGAAATTACAAGTGAAAGATAAATTGTAGATAATGTAAGAAAAAGGAATTTAAAGAATTTTAGATAACTTTGCATTATATTAAAAATGAAAACACATCATACACACACTATAAGAAAACAAAAAAAAACATAAAAGTAATAGATAAAAATATCTGGTGTCAACTATTTTTAATCATAAGATAATGTAAATAAAATGGGTAAATATGCATAATCTATACTATATATAAAGGGTGCATATACATATCCTAACTCCAAATCTAATTCAAACCAAAAATTAAGATAAACATATTAATAACTTAACCATTAGATCATTTTTAATCCAAACCTAACTTTAAATCTTGACCATCCATTTTTTTGTAACAAACTTTTGTAACAACTTAATAAAAAACCATTTTTTAAATTGAAATATCTTTTAACTCATTTATTTTTTTCATAATCTAATTTCATCATATTTTTATTTTATTCTCTTTAATTCAACATCCATTTTGATATATTTGCAATTTTTTTTATTTTGTTTTTCATTTTTAGTGATTTTTATTTATTTTAATTCAACTTTTTTACATTTTAACGTTAAATCGATTGCTAAAAAATAGTCACTTATTATCGGTCGCTGCATTGCGCCGGTACCATGCTAGTGTTTTAATAAATATATACAAAGTTCGGTTAACACAAACCAATGAAGAAATACAAAATGTACAAATACAGACAAAAACATGGGAAAAAAGATGAAATAAATATATATGTATAATTATTTATTGAGTGTACCTTTTTCAATGGTTTAGTAACCTATTCAATAAATTCGTGAACTATAGTAACTTGTTTATAATGTTTTAAACTTTAGTGATGACGTGGACAAGGGAACCGGTAAATCTTCTGGTAGCCCACCTTATGAGTAACCCGAGGATAACTTTTTTAAACTTTCAGTAACCCATATAATAAACTCTTATACTTAAGTAACCTATCTGTAATGTTTTAAAATTTAGTAACAAAATCGAATTTTTTAACAAACTTTAGTAACTTTTGAGTATATTAACCCTTTAGTAACCTTGTCACTTGGCTGACGCTGTTTTGATTGTAAATTCAATCGAAAATTCTTTTGAAGATTTACATCTTCTATATTAACACCTTCATATGACGTTTCAAAAAGCTCTTGAATAAATTGTTGTTTACATTCAAGCGAAATGCAATGTTTTTGAATCTCAACAAAACGTTTTGAAAGCGAAGAATAAGAATCTTGAAGCTTTAAAAATTCAGCGTCAGATTTGTGACAAGTACTATCTACCACATTATCCACAGATTCAACATTATGCACAATAGAATCATTATCAACACTATTATTCACACAGACGGAAACAATATCATGCGACATCACTTGCTTCAGAAGCTGATCATTTTGGCATGAAATTCGTTCTATTTCAAGTAAACTGTTTTCATAAGCATCATCCATTTCATTGAAAACACGTCTAAATTCTTCTATTTCCAAAAGCAAATCCTGATCAATAGTGCTAAGACAAGCTTTAATATTGTTTACAAATGGAACAATTTCGTCTCGAAACGTAGCTCTAGTGTGCTCAAAATTCCATTCACCTTCCATTATGGCCGTAGCCGTCATACGTTCCGTAATGACCTTGTCAAAATCGGCAAAGTGTTGGTGCACCGCATTTAATCTATCTGACACCTTACTTACCTGTGGAATTAACTTTGTTAAATCCTTTTTTACAAGTGTAGGAGACGTACTGGGAAGGTTTTCCTTTGACAAACTTAGGGGCACAAAAGCTGATAACTGAGCTAATTCCTTTTGTAAGCGAATACGGGTCTTTTTAGTAAATTGATCTTTATTATGCTTATCATAATCAAGCTTATGGATTTTTCAAAGCATTTTAGATCGAGTTTCTTCCGCAAGTGACATTGTCTCCTCAGTACTACAAATATAAGGTGCTTCTTTTGATTTGCCAATTAAGGTCACATCATAAAGACAAGGAATGTATTCCTGAGCTTGTTTAGCATAACCGGGATTAGGTGGTAAATCTTGAAGACGCTTAAGTTCGAGTTCTTTAAACGATTTAGTTAAAAGATGAACCTTTTCTGTGGAAGCGTATTGTTTTAAAAGCTGTTGTTCCTTGAATTTAAGAAGTTTGGTAGCATTAATTTCCGATTCAAACTTTTTAGACTCGAGAGTTTTGAAATCTATTTTAAGTTTCTGAAAATCATTTAGAACCGACTCTTTTTCATTTAATTCATTGGAAAGATTAGCTTTTAACGATTCTTTTTCTTTTAAGTGTTCAATCTTTTCAAAACAAAATTGGTCAAATTCAGAATAAGTTATTTTTCTGCTTGAGGGACCATTTCAAAAGTTTTGACCTTTTCCTTTTACAGCGCAAGCTCAACGGTTAGGTTGGCATTCATATCTACGGTTTGTCGAACAGCCACATTCATGTTATCAATAATATGTTTAGGCACCATTACCAAATCACGTTGATCATAAGATTCCATACCCGTCGTAGCATTTGGTTGAGGTTCACTCAAATGTGTTGGATTGGATACCACATCATTTGAGTTACTAGTTCCCGAATGCTGTTCGAGGTTGTCATTTTCATGCTCAACATGATGTGGATTATCATGAACATTATTAGATGTGGTTGGTACCTCACTGACGACATCAGAACCGTAGTGAGAGAGATTAGCAACGAGAGCAGCTTGGGCTGAGTGAATGTCGTCACAATCTGAACCATATGCGTCAAGATCATCTGCTTGATATGTTTCATTGGAAGTAGAGACGACTGCAATGCCTTCATTACTGCTGCCCCTGGGTCTGCAAGGAATGCTAATTCCTCTGAATCTAAAATCTTTCCTTTAGATTAAGCATCTACCAAATACATCTTCTCACGAAACCACGTTGCATCCCTTCTCCTTTTCGGCTGAGTGCATTCCCTAGCCATATGACCTTGTCCTCGGCAATTGTAGCAAGTCACAACCTTTTGAGGACCAATAGTGCTTCCAATTCCACTTGCTTGAGAAGTCACAGCTTGAGCGTTCACGGTCCTTGTAGGAGGTCCATATGCATTTTGCCTTCCATGAATGGTTTGCACCGTCACTTGACCATCTTGAATAGTGGCTTGTTGTCGAGGATTTGAAGAAGTGTGGAGTTGATTATTCTTTGGTGGAAAACCTCTAGTTGCAAAAAGTTTTGACAAGTAGGCAGTAAGATGGTTTAAAACATCAATAGGTGTATCATTTGGAGTAAAGACCGGTGCTTGAATTGGTGGAAGTTCATTGGAGTAGAAGGCTTGTGCTGGTGGTGCTTCAATTGGAAAATATCCTTGATGAGGAGTATAACCCATAGGAGAAGTGATAGCTTGTGATGGTTATGCCTGATGTGTTGGTTGCTGTGGAAGAACACTTTGTTGATATGCTTGTTGTGGCATCATCAGTGGTTGACAAGATGGCTGTTGTGGTTGTTGATAGGTGTATTGTTGTGGCTGCTGCAAGTATGATGGTTGTTGATAAGTGTAAGCTATGTTTTGTTGGGGAGTCATTTGTTGAGTAGCATACATGGAAAGTGGATCATGAACTTGAGGTGTAGACAACCGAGCCTCGATCGCATGGCATTCGTATTGTTGAAGAAAAGCTTGAAGTTGATCCATATTGGTGTTATGCAAGTTATAACACCCCATTTTGATAAATGGAATGTCACGCGTGATTATGGCGTGTCATCAAAGCATACAAGGATAAATGTCTAAACATTACATGACCATAAAGGAAATACCAGAATCAAACGTCGGTACCCCAAAGTAAAAGCTCATCACACACAAACATAAAAACTATAAATGAAAAGAACTAAATAATGTCCATGGAAATGAGTAGCAAAATGTATGAAGAAATGCATAAAGTAATGAAGGCTAGAAAGACTCCAATCCATATGCACGTACGCTTAAAGTCTACGAGCGTCCCTGAGTACCTGTCGTTTTGGGAACATGAAAGGAAAACGGCTGAGCATAATGCTCAGTGCACGGATATACAAGCATAGAATGAATAACATAAGCATAAACAACATATAGCAGCGGAATTGATTAAGTCCTGGAAAACCTGGTATAACTTAAAACTAGTTTTATAGTTTGAAAACCCTTATGTTTATCTTATGAAAACTGTTTAACATGTTAACCATTAGCCAATATAGGTCATGAAATATCAACGTGCATGAATACTTGGATGGGTGACCTCGTCATGCAATTAGAGGGGTTGCCTCTAATTAATATAAGTTTGGGTATGAGGGATCAACTCCTTGTGAAGGATGCAAGGCACACACCACATTCACCTGAATAATCTGTTAAAACATGTAATCTAGGATGCACCCATACGCACCACATGACAATACAATAATATGGCCAAAAGCTGAAAGGGACGCCACGAGCTATCACTCTGCCGTGGTGAAGTCATAACATTGGTGCCTCAAGTTTTATGGTTATGGTACCTCCATAACTAGGTGAAACTGGTCATGCATGTATATGGCTTAGGATTTTACTTAAACATAAGCAAATCAAAACATATAAAACATATATTGGGAAAGCAGTTGGCTGCATATGGGGAAATCCTAATAAGGAAAGAATGTCCATACTGAAAGGACGGAGATCCGTACCTTGTTCCAGTGAACGAATAAGACGAACGAAAGAGAGTCCTACTTCGATCTCACTAATGCTACATAAATATTATACGTTACGTAACTGATTTTATATCATGTCTTAGCTTATTTTATATGTTCATGTCTTGTTTTACAGATTTTAACGTTATGCTGTGTTTATCATGTATTCTGTATATTCTGATTAAGTATTACTTTTATTTCTTGTATTATTATACTTGTTGTGTAATAATAAGTAACTTTCTAAAAATAACAGGTTTCTTAAAATAGAAAGTTTCCAAAAATAGAATGTTTCCAAAAATAGAAAGTTTCCAAAAATAGAAAGTTTTCAAAAATAGAATAGCTACTTAAAATAAATAAGTTTCTAAAAATAGATAAGTTTCTAAAAATACAAAGTTTCTATATTTAGAAATAAGCTGAATTAATAAGCTAATAAGATAAGCTTAAGTTTTACTGATTAATATTCTAAGTCATGTGATTAATAGTATAGTTTATTAATTAATACATGTAAATTAAATAAACTATATGTTATAAGATTTAATTAAATACAACATGATTTAATTAAATTAAAGTATATAAAATACTTAGGTTAAAACATGTATTAATATTTATATTAATATAACCTAAGTCATGAGAATTAATTAATTATATGTCATGTTTTAATAATTAATTAATTACTATAGTCTAAATTTCATGAATAAATACTTAGGTTAAATCATGTATTATTAACAATAATAATAAACCTAAGTCATGTTTTAATTAAATTAATTATATAACATGTTAAATTAATTTAATTGATCTTGTAAATAAATAAATGCACGTGTAAAAAAATTAAACTTGTAAAATAAAATAATAAAATGAACCCATGTATTATTTTATTAAAACATTTTGTGAACCAGACCCGTGAACCCATGAACCGGCCCGAAACAAACCCCACCGAAAACAACGGCAAACCAGCCTAAGCCGGTTGCCCCTGCCTTCGGTTCACTACCACCAGCTTAAGCCGGTGGTCTTGCCCCTGCTCGGCCCAGCCGCTGACCACCAAGGTTCCTACTGGCAGCAGCCAGTAGTCCCCCTGCTGCCTGTGGTGGGTTTCCCCTGCTTACTAAAAATAGCCACCAACAGTTTCCGGTGGTGGGGCTGCGGCCGCCGAGACTAACCGAACCACAAGGACACCCTCGACGCGAGTCGGGGTGCCTTGCCCTTGCTGCCGACCGAACACCAACACCACCGAGACATTGTCTCGTGTGGTGGTGCGATCCAAACGCCACCGAGAGTCGTGAGACTCTCGGTTTGTGTGGCGGCCGAACACCAAACCCGAAAACAAACCAAATTAATTTACCCCCATGATTATTAACATGTTTTTAACCTTGTTTTATTTAACCCCCATGATCATTCATGCATAAATCATAAAAATAAAATAATAATAAAGGTTTTCGAATTACCAAAACATGTGGAATCAATAAGGAATGAACACACGAACACGTACTAATGATTTGTTAAACCAAAATCAATCAACACCTCTTGTTTCTTGTGGTAGCCGCCAGCCAAGGGAGAGAGAAGGAGAGATTTAGGGTTTTTAATTTTTTATGAAAACTCTGTAATGTTTTGTTTCCACTTTTATTATTTTTAACCAATCAAAACGTGGGCTGGGCCCCCTCTTCCTTTGTGTGATGCGGCTACAAGGGCCCACCAAGGGAACCCGTAGCTATTTCGTGTTCTAATATTTTACGTGTTCCCGTGCTCGTAATTACGTTACATTATTATTTAATGTTCGTGTTATTATATATACTTTTAAGTAATCGTAATAATAATTACGTAAATACATAATTATACGTTCGTGATTATTTACGTTCATGATTTCATGTTTATGATTATAATTATTGTTGATAATAATTATCGTGTATTAATATGTATTAAATACTTATCGTGCAACAATACGTACGTAATTCTTGTAATTAATATTCGTGAAACGTAAACATGTTATAAAAGGAAAGTTTTAGTCATGTACGTACGATTATATGTGTACTGTTCATGGTAAAAGCATGCGGGTTTTACAACTCTTCCTCCCTAAAAAGAATAATTTGTCCCCAAATTATACATAACGTAAACTGGAAAAGAGGAACATACCCGAATTCAAAATATGAAATGAGGGTAAGAAGTCCGGATAGACTCCTTTGTTTCCCAAGTAGCTTCCCACTCGGTATGATCCCTCCAAAGGATTTTGACGAATGGTATCGTCTTCCTCCTCATGACTCGTTCTTGCCTGTAAAGAACTCGTTCGGGTTCCTCTATGAAGGTAAGATCTTCACGAATCTGTTCCAGTAGATACTGAACCATGTGAAGGGGATGATACTTGTACCCTCTGAGTAAGGACACATGGAAAACATCGTGAACATGAGAAAGCTACGGAGGTAACGCTAAACGATACGATACTTCACCGACTCGCTCAATGACATCAAACGGTCTGATGAATCGAGGACTGAGCTTCCCTTTGATTCCAAAACATCTAACACCACGTGCCGACGATACCTTAAGGAAGACGTGATCTCCTACATTAAAATGTATGTCCCTACGATGCTTGTCGGCATAACTCTTTTGACGTGACCGTGCTTCTTGTAATTTCTGCTTAACTACTGTGACCTTATCGTTGGTAAACTCTATCATTTCTGGTCCTTCAAGTGTTTGCTCACCAACTTGATCCTAGCAGATTGGGGCGCGACACTTTCTACCATACAACATCTTGAATGGAGCACACTTAATACTTTTGTGCCAAATGTTGTTGTATGCAAACTCTACCAGACAGATGTAATCGTCCCTATCTCCCGTCCATTCCAACGCACATGACCTCAACATATCTTCTAATGTCTGAATAGTTCGCTCTGATTGCCCGTCTGTTTGAGGATGAAAAGTCGTACTAAGCTTAATTTTTGTACCCCAAGCTTTCTGCAGACTCCTCCAAAATCGCGAAGTGAAACGAGGATCTCTGTCCGAGACGATTCTGGATGGAGCACCATGAAGTCCCATGATCTCCTTCTTGTACGTATCGGCGAGTTTACTGACCGAATCTTCCTTGCGGATCGGTAAGAAATGAGCTGACTTAGTAAGTCGATCAATGATAACCCAAATCGCATCGTGCCTCCTCTTTGTCTGCGGAAGACCGGTAACAAAATCCATAGTGATCTTGTCCCACTTCCACTCTGGAATATCTAACGGTTGTAGAAGACCGCCAGATCGCTGATGCTCGATCTTAACCTGCTGACAGGTAAGACATTTGGATACGTAAGTCACAACATCCTGTTTTATACCACTCCACCAAAAGTATTGCTTGATATCATGGTACATCTTGGTCGAACCAGGATGAATGAAGAATAGGGAGCTATGAGCCTCAGCTAACAATGCTTCCTGGAGTTCTTGATCATCAGGAACACAAAGTCTCGTGCCCTGCTATAAGATACCGTCTTTGTCTATACAAAACTCTGGCTGCTTCTCCAAATTCTGAATTATCGCCTAGATTTCACCATCATCCTTCTGAGCTTCCTTGATCCTAGAGAGTAACTCAGGTTCCACTCTAAGATTATCCCAGTAACCGTGTTGTCCACGTACCATAATCTAAATGTCTAGTCACTCCAAGTCTCTTATAGTTTCCTCCTCAATTTTAATGCCGTTTATCATTCCGGACTTTCTGCTAAGTGCATCTGCCACTACATTCGCCTTGCCGGGATGATACTGCATATTAATGTCATAATCCTTCAACAGCTCTAACCATCTCCTCTATCTCATGTTCAATTCACGTTGAGTGAAGATGTACTTCAAGCTCTTGTGGTCCGTGAAAATGTCACATGATTCTCCATACAAGTAGTGCCTCCATATTTTCAATGCAAACACGACTGCTGCAAGTTCCAAGTCATGCGTAGGGTAATTTTCCTCATAAGGCTTAAGCTGTCGTGAAGCGTACGCGATCACTTTCCCATGTTGCATTAGAATACAGCCAAGTCCCTTTCCCGATGCATCACTGTAGATTTGAAATCCACCTGTACCAGATGGGAGAGTAAGAATCAGTGCAGATACTAATTTAGGTCTTCAAAGCTCTTCTCTCTTTCTTCAGTCCAGACGAATTTCTCCCCTTTCCGCATCAATTTGGTCAATGGTAGTGCTAAACGGGAAAAGTTCTCCACGAACCTATGGTAGTAACCAGCTAAGCCTAGGAAACTGCGAACCTCGGTCGCTGATGTCGGTCTTGGCCACTTGGTAATAGCCTCAACCTTTGTTTGATCAATGGTGATTCCTTCTGCTGATACAATGTGACCTAAGAACGCCACCTTGTCTAACCAGAACTCACACTTGGAGAATTTAGCATACAACTGCTTCTGGCGAAGAATCTGTAACACTGTACGAAGATGGTCTTCGTGCTCCTCCTTGGACTTAGAGAATATCAGGATGTCGTCAATGAAGACAATGACGAACTTGTCCAAAAATTCATGGAAGATTCTGTTCATCAAATCCATGAATACTGCTGGAGCATTGGTAAGGCCAACTGGCATGACTACAAATTCGTAATGGCCATAGCGTGTACAGAAAGCAGTCTTGGCGATGTCCTGCTCTTTAACCCGTAGCTGATGATAGCCCGACCTCAGATCAATTTTGGAGAAATGTTTGGCCCCTTGGAGTTGGTCAAACAGATCGTCAATGCGTGTTAGAGGATACCTATTCCTGATGGTGATCTTGTTGAGCTCGCGATAATCTATGCAAAGACGCATACTGTCGTCCTTCTTCTTCACGAATAAGACCGGTGCGCCCCATGGAGATGTGCTCGGTCGAATGAAGCCTCGTTCCAAAAGTTCTTGCAATTGATCCTTCAGTTCCTTTAACTCTATGGGAGCCATGCGATAAGGAGCCTTGGAAATCGGCTCAGCTCCTGGGATGAGCTCGATATTAAACTTTACTTCACGTGCAGGTGGTATGCCCGGAAGTTCTTCTGGAAATATATCTGGAAATTCTGACACTATCGGCTGATTCTGGATTGATGGAGATTCAACATCCATGTCATGAACAATAGCTAGATAGCCCTCGCAACCATGTGAAAGTAATGCACGTGCTTGCTGGGTTGATATGATTTGTACAGACCTTCTGGGTATGAACCCATTGTGAATGTACTCTGGTGCATTAACATCACCGAAGATGACCCGATATGAAAGGCAGTCTATCGTAGCATGATGTTTGGATAGCCAGTCCATGCCCAATATCATGTCAAAATCATTCATGTCCAGCGGAAGTGCGTCAACAGGACGAAGCTTGTCGTCAAATTCTAGGGGAAGGCTCTTGTACACATGGGTTATGCGTATAGAGTCTCTTAAAGGCGTGGAAATGTTTAGTACATTCTCTAATGGCATAGGGAATATCCTAACATTCTTAGCATTAGCCGTAGCAATGACTGAATGAGTAGCACCCGTGTCAAATAAAACACATGCAGCTTGACCATACATATACAAGATTCCAGTGATGGTACTTGTTGTTGGCCTGATCGAGAGAAGTCGTGTAAACGCGTCCACTAGTAGGAAGCGGCTTAGTATCAGCATGTCCAGATGTGCCCTCTATCTCGCCCTTGCGGTATTCCTTCATGCGATGACCAGTAAGGCTACACTTGTAGCATGCGTCGCTATCGTGGCGACATGGCCCTGAGTGCCTACGGTTGTAGGTAGTTCAAAGAGGATGAGTATACCCTCCAGCAGGTGCCCTTGCTGGCTGGGAGCCTATTAAGAACAGTATACATGAGACATGTTAATAGGTATAAAGGACAATGCAGAAAAATCGTAAGATGTAATACCAGTGATAGCTGGACGGTTAGGCTGTGAACCTCTTTGGTTCTGGTCCCTCCCGTTACCATGATTCCTGGTAGAAAATTGCTAATGTGTCAGAATTATGAACTATGGCATGTAACATAAGAAAATGAGTAAGTGTAAGGACCTGCTGCTGTTGGAGTTTCCAGCGTTGTTACGGTAATTATCATTACCGCCACGCCTATCCGTAGTAGAACGGTCGTGAGTCTGGCCGTTTCCCTTGGGCTGAGTAGGTTGTTGCTGAGTAGCCGGCTGAGACCGGTCACCAGTCTTCTGCCTGGAAGATGTAGTTTAAAAAGAGATATAAATATTGGATAATTACTGAAAGAAATCAGAATGGTCACCGCTGTATAACGAATATTTACCTCTTCTCAGAATGGTCACCGCTGTATAATCTCCAGCTTATGTGCTGCATCAGCCACTTGTGCCACCGTGTTGAACGTAGCACACACCAAGTTGATTGCGACCGATGTACGAAGAGCCCACCGGAAGTGGTATGCTTGCTCCTCGGGAGTCCCTGCTGCTGCGCCAAGAAAACCAGCCAAACGAAGAAAGCGCGGCATGAACTCGTTGTTGTTCTCCCCAGCTCTCTGTCTGATTCCATGGTATTCCCTCTTCAGCTTATCTTGCTCAGCCTTGAGAAAGAACTGTCCCATCACTAACTCCCTGAACTGAGCCCAAGTCAAACCAGCCACCCAATCATCACCTCCCTCAGACTGCTTCAGTGCCTTCCACCATGATAGCACATCACCTTCGAACCTGTAACAGGCCAACCTCGACTTGAAGACGGGGTCACAGCCCATTGCATCGAAGATCTTCTCAATGTGATCCAACCAACTTTCAGCTTCGCGGGGGCTATCCGTTTTCTCGAAGGATCGAGGGCGTAGCTTATTGAATCTCTCTAGCCATGTGACCAATGTTGCTGGAGGGGAAGAGGAGGTACTGGGTGCTGTTGCTGATTGTTGGCAACCTGCACCTCAGCCCTGATTTCGTTCCTCAGCTGAGGAAGCATAGCTTGCATCGTAGCTTGGACTGCTACATTGAGTTGTTTCTGCTCGCGTGTGAGGACCATCTGACAGTATAACATAAAAATACATGATTAAACTAATCATAATATAAAATATATATACATGAAAAAACATTATACCAATAATTCATGAGAAAAATTTTATGTAGGAAAACTAGTACATGAATGCATGATGCAGTTTTATGAAAACTTTTATATGCGCGAGAGTGAACGCCTATGGTCAGTTCACTCAAAACAAAAGACATAGCGAGGGGACGCCAATGGGTCGGTCCCAACGTTAAAAGTTTCGATAAAAGCACATGCGACTAAATAGGGTCAATCCTGTACCAACCATTACTAAGTCATAAACCTGCGACAATGACATATATATGAATGCATGAAAACAATGAATACATGAAAACCGACTATCAATTCTAGGAAGACCATAGTGACTACCCACTAATCACCACTCGTGTTTTGGGAGCCTACAGGTCGAAGCCTTGGGCTCTGATACCATAATTGTAACACCCCATTTTGTTAAATGGAATGTCGCGCGTGATTATGGCGTGTCATCAAAGCATACAAGGATAAATGTCTAAACATTACATGACCATAAAGGAAATACTGGAATCAAACATCGATACCCCAAAGTAAAAGATCATCCCACACAAACATAAGTACTGTAAATGAAAAGGCCTAAACAATGTCCATGGAAATGAGTAGCAAAATGTATGAAGAAATGCATAAAGTAATGAAGGCTAGAAAGCTTCCAATCCATATGCACGTACGCTTAAAGTCTACGAGCGTCCCTGAGTACCTTTCGTTTTGGGAACATGAAAGGAAAACGGCTGAGCATAACGCTCAGTGCACGGATATACAAGCATAGAATGAATAACATAAGCATAAACAACATATAGCAGCGGAATTGATTAACTCTTGGAAAACCTGGTATAACTTAGTAAAACTGGTTTATAGTTTGAAAAGCCTTATGTTTATCTTATGAAAACTGTATAACATATTAACCATTAGCCAATATAGGTCATGAAATATCAACGTGCATGAATACTTGGAGGGGTGACCTCGTCATGCAATTAGAGAGGTTGCCTCTAATTAATATAAGTTTGAGTAGGAGGGATCAACTCCTTGTGAAGGATGCAAGGCACACACCACATTCACCAGAATAATCTGTTAAAACATGTAATCTAGGATGCACCCATACTCTCCACATGATAATACAATAATATGGCCAAAAGCTGAAAGGGACGCCACGAGCTATCACTCTGCCGTGGTGAAGTCATAACACTGGTGCCTCAAGTGTTATGGTTATGGTACCTCCATAACTAGGTGAAACTAGTCATGCATGTATATGTCTTAGGCATTTACTTAAACATAAGCAAATCAAAACATATAAAACATATATTGGGAAAACAGTTGGCTGCATACGGGGAAATCCTAATGAGGAAAGAATGTCCATACTGAAAGGACGAAGAATCCGTACCTTGTTCCAGTGAACGAAGAAGACGAACAGAAGAGAGTCCTACTCCGGTCTCACTAATGCTACATAAATAATATACGTGTATAAGTGTTCTGATTACTGAGTACGTAACTGATTTTATTTCATGTCTTAGCTTGTTTGATATGTTCATGTCTTGTTTTACTGATTTTAACGTTATGCTGTGTTTATCATGTATTCTGTATATTCTGATTAAGTATTACTTGTATTTCTTGTATTATTATACTTGTTGTGTAATAATAAGTAATAACTTTCTAAAAATAGCAGGTTTCCTAAAAAAGTAAGATTCCAAAAATAGAAAGTTTCCAAAAATAGAAAGTTTCCAAAAATAGAATAGCCGCTTAAAGTAAATAAGTTTCTAAAAATAGAAAGTTTCCATAAATAGATTCACCGCTTAAAATAGATAAGTTTCTAAAAATAGAAAGTTTCCATATTTAGAAATAAGCTGGATTAATAAGCTAATAAGATAAGCTTAAGTTTTACTGATTAATATTCTAAGTCATGTGATTTATAGTATAATTTATTAATTAATACATGTAAATTAAATAACCTATATGTTATAAGATTTAATAAAATATAGCATGATTTAATTAAATTAAATTATATAAAATACTCAGGTTAAAACATGTATTAATATTTATATTAATATAACCTAAGTCATGGGAATTAATTAATTATATGTCCTGTTTTAATAATTAATTAATTACTATAGTCTAAATTTCATGATTAAATACTTAAGTTAAATCATGTATTAATAATAATAATAATAAACCTAAGTCATGTTTTAATTAAATTAATTATATAACATGTTAAATTAATTTAATCAATCTTGTAAATAAATAAATGCACATGTAAAATAATTAAACTTGTAAAATAAAATAATAAAACGAACCCATGTATTATTTTATTAAGATATGTTGCGAACCGGACCCGTGAACCCATGAACCAGCCTGAAACAAACTCCATCGAAAACAGTGGCAAACCGGCCTAAGCCGGTTGCCCCTGCCTTCAGTTCACTGCCACCGGCTTAAGCCGGTGGTCTTGGCCCCGCTCGGCCCAGCCGCTGACCACCAAGGTTCCCACTGGCAGCAGCCAGTGGTCCCCCTGCTGCCTGCGGTGGGTTCCCCCTGCTTACCAAAAATAGCCACCGGCAGTTTCCGGTGGTGGGGCTATGGCTGCCGAGACCAACCGAACCACAAGGACACCCCCGACGCGAGTCGGGGTGCCTTGCTCTTGCTGCCGACCGAACACCAACACCACCGAGACCTTGTCTCGTGTGGTGGTGCGATCCAAACACCACCGAGAGTCGTGAGACTTTTGGTTTGTGTGGTGGCCGAACACCAAACCCGAAAACAAACCAAATTAATTTACCCCCATGATTATTAACATGATTTTAAACTTGTTTTATTTAACTCCCATGATCATTCATGCATAAATCATCAAAAGAAAATAATAATAAAGGTTTTCGGATTACCAAAACACTTGGAATCAATAAGTAATGAACACACGAACACGTACTAATGATTTGTTAAACAAAAATCAATGAACACCTCTTGTTTCTTGTGGTAGCCGCCGACCAAGGGAGAAAGAAGGAGAGATTTAGGGTTTTTAATTTTTTTATGAAAACTCTGTAATGTTTTGTTTCCACTTTTATTATTTTTAACCAATCAAAACATGGGCTGGGCCCCCTCTTCCTTTGTGTGCCGCGTCTACAAGGGCCCACCAAGGGAACCCGTAGCTATTTCGTGTTCTTATATTTTACGTGTTCCCGTTCTCGTAATTACGTGACATTATTATTTAATGTTCGTGTTATTATATATACTTATACGTAATCGTAATAATAATTACGTAGATACATAATTATACTTTCGTGATTATTTACGTTCATGATTTCATGTTCATGATTATACTTATTGTTGATAATAATTATCGTGTATTAATATGTATTAAATACTTATCGTGTAACAATACGTACGTAATTCTTGTAATTAATATTCGTGAAACGTAAACATGTTATAAAAGGAAAGTTTTAGTCATGTACGTACGATTATATGTGTATTGTTCATGGTTAAAGCATGCGGGTTTTACACAAATCCTAAGCCATTTTAACAGCCGTCACGTACTTACGCCATTCGGATGGAAGGGTGTTCAAATACTTGGTGTTTAATTGAAACGTAGGAATTGCCATGCCATTGATATTGAGCTCATTCAACAATAGAGTAAATCTCAAATAGTAATCATTGAGAGTCTCCCCGAGGACATAGGCAAACTTATCAAACGTATCATATAGCTTACACTCTCGTTCTTGTTTAGTTAATGAGGTGCCTTGCATTAGAACACGAATTCTTTCCCATAACTCTTTGGCAACTTTATGTTTACTCACAAGTTTGTAGACATCTGGAGGAAGGGCTTGGAGAATGATGTTTGTAGCTTGTTTATCACACTTATCTTGAATCTTCATATCTCTGGTCAATTCACCCGTTGTGCGAGGACGAGTAACTGTACCTTCCGTCACAGTACCATAATCTACAGGTCCATTGAGCACCGATGCCCAAATGAGATGTCCATTCTCTTTGTTCAACATGTAAAGTTCCATTCGGGAAGTTCAATCCTCATACATAGTGTTCACCAACATTGGTGGACGATTATCCGTACCCGAGAGGATGGACTTATCCGTAAGAGATGTGTAATCCATTTTCATAAGTTAAGATTTAAAAACGTTGATCGAACAATGAGAGAAAGTAAATGTGTTTGTTGTTGTGTGTTGAATTCGAGAAATAATGTTGAAATCCCCTAATAATTGTTCTCGATAAACAAAAAATTTCAAGACAAAATTACTTGTCACTATATCGCAATGCCAAAATTTAATCCCGTCGGAATGTGATCGGAATACTTATCGCAATGTGATCGCAATACTTATCGCACTGTGATCACAATACTTGATCGCAATGTGATCGCAATACCTGATCGCAATGTGATCGCAATACCTGATCGCTATGTGATCGTAATACTTGATCGCAATGTGATCGCAATACCTGATCGCAGTGTGATCGCAATACTTGATCGCAATGTGATCGCAATACCAGATCGCAATGTGATCGCAATACCCAATCGCAATATGATCGTAATATGTATAAACCCTCAAACTTTGCGATGGAGTCTGTCCCAATACGTGAGCACAAGTTCCACTTTTCTCGGACAATACACAACTATGTCGAGATTTTTAGCCACAAAATGAATCAAACACCCAAATTTTTTTATGTTTTAACCAAAGTAACAATACCAAATCACTACCACAAGTATGTAGATGATTTGTATCAAGATTAAACCATAAAAACACAAAAAAAAATTTGGTTCGAATGATATAGATCAAATTAGGCACGAAAAATTAAGAACACAAACACATAAACAATACAATCATCCCATGGCTCTTGATACCATTTGTAGGATATTGTAAATCTATGCTTAATCTAGAAAGAGAAATAGATAGAAAGATGATAAGAACATACACACACTTAGAGAGATAAAGTGTAGAAAACATACTTTAACTATGTGTATTATGAAGTGAACCAACACCCTCTCCAACTAAGGAGAGGGTTTATATACCCAAGCCCATGAGATGGGCTTGGGCTTACATTGGGCCGCCGGACATACAAGCATGGACCGGGCTTTTCCTGGTTAGATAAATATAAAGATATCTAGACTACGAGCTGCTACTTAATATATTGTTGGAGTGACCGAATCTTCCTAAATACGTAAAAACGTATTTCTAACATCAAGTTTGGCTTCTTTTAGCTCTATTTGCTTACTTTCAAAATCTTCAAGTTTTAGAACAAGTTTCTGAAATTTTTCAAGCAAATTATTTCTTTGTTCTTCAACAAATTTTAGATCAATACACAGGTAATCAAAGACAATTTTGATGTCATCTTTATCTTCTAATTCAAGAAGAGTTTGTACCTTTTTTATTGTGATATTGACCCATTCATCATTTCTGGCACTTTCTTTGGCCACAACATTTGAGTTAGCCCCTTCATCATCAACAAGTGCCATCAGCACTTTCACATTAACCAATTCATCATCATCTAAAGAAACATATTCTTCATCCCATTCATAAGCTTCAGCAACAAGCCATTTGTTCTTGTCTTGCTTGGGGGCCTTGGAAGAAGAACTTTCAGTACTCATGAGAGCCAGTCTAGCTTTGATTTCTCTGTATTTGGCCTCAAAATATTTTGTTGGCCGAATTTCAACCCTGTTTTGCTGAAATGAAGTAGAAGCAATTTGTTTTGATTGAAATGAAGATTGACCAGATGGCCTTGACTGAGCTGGTGAGGAATAGGAAGGGAGAGATGTTTTTTAGTAACAATCCCTAGCATAGTGACTAGTCTTTCCACATTTGTAACATTCAGTGTCAACTGTAGCTTTTATGGAGCTGGAGAACTTTCCTCCTTTCTTAAAGAACCTTCTAGACTTGGCCAGAAGTGCTCTTTCATGAAATTCCTCTTTGAGGTCATTCAGATATTCCTCACTAGTTCTAGTGTCTTCCTAATCATCAGGACTATCTTAGTAGTCTTGAATGACAGCCTCACTGAAGAAAGTTGTGGACAAGGGTGTAGCAATGGTTAATTCTTTACTCTTTCTTGAGCCTTCATAAATCCTATCAACTACGTTTTCTTCATATTTAAGTTTCCTAAAAAGAGAGGCTAGATCACAATATTTAATGTGATTAGAATTTCTCAAGCTTTGACAGAAACTAAGCCACTTTTTTGGCAATGCATTAACAGAAACTGTGTTGATTTCAAGTTTTGAAAGCTCAACAACATCATTCACAAGTTCATTCATCAGTGCTTTATATCTGGTGAATGTCTATGTAAGGGTTTCCCCTTCTTTGTGTTTGAAGGTGTTGTATTGAAGCTTTAAATCCATGATTCTTGTTTCCTTTACATCAGAGGGTCCCTCATGGTAAAGAATAAGGTCCTCCCATGTAGCTTTGGCTGTTTTGCAAATTACAATAGAATTCATTTGGTCATCTGGAAGCACAGACATGATGAGACTTTTGAGACGCTGCTCTAGGTTAGCAGCTTTTCTCTCATCAGTAGTCCATTGTGCTTCAGGTTTTCTATTGTCCCCAACCATGGGAACAAACGGCCCATTTTCAATGATTTTAAGGAATTGAGGTTCAATTCCAACCATGTGAACAAGAAACCTTTTCTTCCAATTTGTAAAATTTGCTACCTCTAGTACAGGAGCAACATTGAGTTGGCAACCCCTATATTCTAGGGTTTGTGGTATAACTTGAGCCATTTTTGGATCTTGATTTGAAAACTTTTAAATGAACAGTTTAATAAATTAAGAGTTTAGCTAATCAAACTACTCTGATACCACTTGTTGGTACCTTGTAAATCGTTATTACTTATCAAATTAAGTAATAACTCTTTGCTACGACTCACGTGTGTTGTTTTAACAATAGATAATAACTATGAAC
Organism: Glebionis coronaria; assembly: GCA_025667525.1. Taxonomy (NCBI): domain Eukaryota; kingdom Viridiplantae; phylum Streptophyta; class Magnoliopsida; order Asterales; family Asteraceae; genus Glebionis; species Glebionis coronaria. Next base: position 190,963,935 of record CM046877.1, on the reverse strand, counting down.
AATTAAAACAACAAAACCAATAACTTTTCAACGTATAGACTTTTATTAGAATCAAATAAAGAATCTATAACTCACTTTGTTTGCGGAATAACAAAGTGGTTGAATGACAATGGGTTGTGATCTCCTCTACTCAAACATCTAACCAAAGTTAAAGTCTAAACTCCAATCTAAACGTTCATATGCATCTTGGCTATATGGTTTAGTTGGTATGGAGAGAGAAAGGTTTTCTAAAGTTTTAATCTCTTGTATTGGTTAACCCTTTCTCTCCCAATGTACACTCCTTATATAGGAAGTGTAAAATAAGGTTTGCATTTTGTATGTTTCAATGCATGGGTTTATCCAGTGGGTGGTTGATGCCCATGCTGGATAAACAGCACAAAGTACATATTAAACTATTCTAGAAAAGATAAAGGTTGTAATTATATCTAAGTATACAAGCAACCTACTTTTACTTAAAGTTATCTTTTCCCGCCTAATGCAAACCATCAGAATACTGAAGAGTCTTCAGTATCCTAGAGGAGATCGACATCATTTAGTTTGGTATTGTCAAACCAAACTGAACTGAAAGCCCTTCTTCTGTCCTTGTTATTCAGAAACTAGATCGCCTAGTATTTGAAGTGAAGACTCCTTTGTCTTCTAAGTTCACTGGAAGGGGATTGCTGAACTTTCTTCAGCTATAAAGTCTTCAGTAGGAACTTTTTTCCTATGGTCATCCTTCAGCAGACTGGCCTTACTGCTGAGCATGAAACACTTAGGGGTATTTTATATTCAAATCCTAGAGTTTCTTCAGGGTCAGTAAATACTGACCCAACATTCTTCTATAAATAGTGGATCAAATATGCATTTTCATTAATCCTTTTTAGACATTTCTTTCAGCCTTCTTTCTCCTATCTAATCCTAGTCATTTGTAAATGATCACTTAATGTGTTAAGTATGTTTACTTATGATTATCCTCTTGATCTTCTTCTTTACCTTGTCCAAAGAGAAGATCACTCACACACTTGTGAAGTGATTAAAGATGAAGCCTTGATGAAGATCATCCTCTCCTAAAGATCTAGTCATGTTCATCATTTGTTTATTTGTGTCTTGTGTAGATCCAATGTATTTGTGAATACTTGGACTAGTTGTGTTAATCCAAGCTATATGTGAATACTTGGATTAGAGTTGTGTAAATCCTTTGCATATGTGTATGCTTGGATTTGTGTTGTGTAGATCCAAGCTACGTGTGTGTACTTGGATATGTTAAGTTGAGTTGTAATAAGTTGTGTTAGTTCTCACTAAACTATAAAGTGATGTGGGTGTGTCTTGTGAGTTCTCACTAAACTATAAAGTGATGTGTAGTTGTGTTGTGTGAAGTTCTCACTTAGCTTCAAAGTGAAGAGTCGTGAAGATTGGTTCTAGCTTTGGATTAGAACTCGACATCTAGCCTTGTGTTGGAAAATGGTGAATTAGGTAACGTTGTGAAGATTGGTTCTAGCTTTGGATTAGAACTCGACATCTAGCCTTGTTTCGTAAAATGGTGAAGTGGGCGACGTTGTGTAGATTGGTCCTAGCTAAGATTAGGTCTCGACAATTAGCTTAGTGTCGGAAAATAATGTAAGCGAAGTTGTAAAGTTTTCTCCGCCAATAAGGGAGCTTGTGGATATAGTGGAAATCTCGAGTAAGGTGTACTCAAGGAGTAGAGTAGGAACAAAGATAGAGCCTCATTGCCGAACCACTATAAATCTTGGTGTCTTACTACTAGGTTGTTTCTTTCCTTACTCATCACTTACATTCATCATCATTACACTTACTACTTATTGTTAATGCATTAGAATTGAACCTAATCATTATGAAACTAGCTTTCAAGTAAAATATAGTTTTGGCACTCACCTATCTGAAAGGAATTTTAATTAGGAGATAAACCGCTAAGAAACTATTCAATCCCCTTCTAGTTTCTACATACAATATTATCAAAAAGCATGCATCGTTTAGGCTGATTAGTACCAAAGATCACCTCGTTACGGAATCTCAATAAAGACCAAAGGGTAACACTGCAAACAACCTCCAAGATGATTTTTTTTGCTCGCGGTAATATGAAGGCCATCAATCTAACCGTATAGACCAGACAAATTGGGTGTAATAGGAGGAGAGATGTCCAAACAGTTAAAAACACGAGACCAGGCTATAGAAGCTAACGTGCAATCCCATAGAGTATGATAAGCAGAATCAACCCCATGATCGCAAATCGGACAAGTAACAGAAGCCACTTCAATTCCTTTAAGACTGAGATTCCACCTGGATGGAACGCGATCACGAAGAGATCTCCAAATAAAGATGTTAATCTTTTTTGGAAGGAGGTTATTCCATCTAGTGCGAGGCCCATCTGGAAGATAACCCTATCATTTTTGTGACGAGCACTTTTAACAGTGAAAGCGGTAGTACCAATAGTCCAATCCCAAGTATCTTCTGAAGCATTAAGAGCCATACCAGATAGATTTTTTTGAAGTGTATCCAACTGATTAGCGTTAGTACCTTGAGAGACATCATGCGTCCAATCAAAATTCCAACCATTATCCCAACAGTCTCTAACCAAGCAGTCTTTATGCATAGATAAACGAAAGAGCCGAGGAAACTGAAATTTAAGAGAAGATGTACCCGTCCAAGTGTCATGCCAGAATTTAGTTGCAGCCCCATAATTTACTCGTCCCTGCATATAAGAGAGGGGACAAAGTCTTTCTCGTGCATGCTGTTAATGGAGCCAATGATTCCATACCAAACACCTTTGCTTTTAATTTGGTTGAAAAAACTAGAGGAATCTTCGTTCAGACCATGAATAGCCACTATCAAACGAGCCCAGAGAGCATGATGGTTGTTAATGAATCTCCAACGCCATTTTTGAAGAAGGGCATGGTTCAATGAGAAGAGGCTGCCAATCCCTATACCCCCTTTGTCCTTGGAAGCATGAGTTGTTGATCCTAAACTTAGATCGATTAGATTTGTGTTAACGAGATTAAATCAAGTTAAACACTTAGAGAAACTTTGTTGTTGTATGAACAATCCAAGTGTTATGCGGAATTGACACTTGAATAAAGAACAAGCAAAACAAGTAAAACAAACTTTCACTTTTGATTGATGAAACAAACTTGATTACAATGAAAGTCAAATACTGAATAATAAATGTGTATATTCTATAAACCCTACGACCTCCTTTTATAACATAAGGAGTCGTGTATAATGGATAACATATCAACTATTTTAGGAAAAGATAAATATAGAAAATATAATATTTGAGTATATCTTTTCTTCAAATAAGAAACATGTTGACTAAGTTTTCCTATCAGTGCTTGGACTTCTTCTTGTCAACGCTTGGATACTTCTTGTCCATGCTTGATCTGTCAACGCTTGATTTCTTCTTATCAGCGTCCAAATAACTCTTGTCAGCGTCTAAGTGTCTTGGCTCATTTTATTCCCAACAATCCTCTCCTAAACTTTATATCTACTCTAGTAATCAAGTTTCTGAATAAAAACTAACTACAAGGAGGATTCTTACAAATACAAATCACTTGTCACACCCCCAATTTATCAGAGTAAGGTAACACAATGGGGTGCGACGGTCATGACTATCACAAGACATAGATACAAAGAACGACTATTTAAAAGTCGTTTTCCTTTAATTAAAGGCATAAACTTGTTCGGAAGCGAATTACAAAAGATCTTAATAAAACATCATTTCAAAAGACTTTAACATTGATCGAAATATCCATACGCTAGTCACGACCATTTTCATTTAAAAAGCTCCCATGTATAACCACGCCACTCCCCCGTCTTGATACCTGAGAAAAACATTGCTAAAGCGTTAACACAAAGGTTGGTGAGTTCATAGGTTTAAGTTTAAATAGTGTGATGAACCATAAGATTTTCAAGGCAACCGGCATATAATCTTGTAACAAATACAAAATTATAATCAAAAGTATATGTTTTAATCACCTACGCCTAAGCTCGTGACACCGAAGCGTTAACCTCAACCAACAAGAAATAATAAGAGCCCGAGCAAATGCCTATCCCGAAGCATTTGTAAATCCTCAAATGTAAGTGTATCTAACTTTGGCCACACAACCAAATTAGGTAGGGAGGTTAGTCCCAATAGATCTATCCATAACATTCGCGCTTACACAAATAATTAACGGTTCACGATAGTGGGCTAAAGCATCTAGGGATATCGCTACTTAGACATCATGTAGGCAAACGTATCAAGTTTTATGTTCATCCGTTTAAAACAAGCAATGTTCTCACCCCAAAATAGTTAAAACAATCAAAAGTGGGGCTATGAAACTCACCTCGATGAAGTAATGAATATGATCAATAAAGATAGCACGGAATATCCAAACACGTAAAACGATGCTCAAACGATCTACTCGTAACCTAAGTAAAATATCCGTACTTAGGCTAAATACAAGAAATAATAATGTACAATGCACTTGGTTGATAATTTATACTTGCTCTTGATTTATAAAATGTTTTTATACATTTTTCATGTTCAACCATTTTAGTCACGGGGTCAACTTTGGGTCTCGATATCTCATTAAATAATAGTCTGAAAAATAAAGGGGTTCCCATTATAAAAACTAGACCGCGAGCTCCTTCGATATTTGATAAATATCACATTTTAATACAGTCTCTAATTATGGCAAATATTTATGCAAGGTGGTTCACTCACAAGCAAAAATAAACAAGTATTGCTTCATTCATTTATATGTGTTAATCAAGCATTTTTGAAAGCAATATCTGAGCTCGTTACTAAGTCTTAGGACAAACGGAAAATTGTTATGGAAACTAGGTCGCCTCGAGTTTAATATGATATTTTTAGATCTTTGGGGTATGATCATTTAGTTGGTTAAAAACAAGCTCAAAGTAGGGTGATTAGCCAAATTTTATACTGGTTATAATAGTTGATAACAACTTTGAAATTGGTTAAGTGACCATTTATACTTCATACTCTGTCCTACGTCCCATCTTACGCACCGCTTTCTTACAGTTTTTAAATAGGACACCCAAGCTTTTATATTTATATTTTTGACCCATCTTTCTCCCCCACAAGACAATTGGAGCGAAGACAACAAAATGGGGAAAAGGACCACTTATCTTTCTCCTGTTTCTAGTACACACACGCAATTGAGTCGTTGTAAACAGTGGTTCCTTTTTGGGCTAACTTCCATACATAGCATACATAGCATACAAATATCAATAATGGACAATTTCTTTTGTTGCTTTGTTGTTCTCTGTCCACGCAGACTTCCCAAAAGGGGAGTGTGGTCCTTATTTGCTTTAATAATTTTATCATACATGTACACTACTCATGGCAAAAATAGACTATTAATAAAGCAAAATGGTTTCTTCTTCTAGGCTGTTACATCACGCAAGGGCACCCACATATACTACCTTAATGTTTAGGCAAATTACATTCACACTCAAACATACAAGGTTTCTAGTTGAAAAGCTGTACTCGTGCACTCTACTCTCTCTGCCTTATGGTTGACACGCCTCTAACTTATTTAACCATTTTCATACATGACACACACAGGAACGATCTCTAATTTTGACAGATTCGATGTTTGTAAGTTACAAGTTCGCACCTCAAACTTATTAGCAGATAATGTATTCTTCTTGGTTCTTCCTGGTTGTTCACATCGAACACACAAACAAACACGCTCAATTTCTTTGTTTGCTTTACATTCACATAAAATCATACACTCATCTCGACACATACCCACAACATAATTTGTTCGGCACCTAAATTCTTATTCACACACTCGCATAAATTCATAGTCATTCTTCTTGTTTTCAAGCACACACTCAAGGGTCACAAAACGCACATTTTATGCATCTGCTTCTTGCTATGGCATCGACCTATTATGTTTATACACACACATGAACACTTGCACACATAGTGACTTGATTTGCTTATTGTTATTGACTTATTATACACTCACAACACCATCCACGCAACACACCACAGCACACATCCATGTACACATTTATTTATTTGCCTTATTTCATTTCTGTCCACAATACACGCAAGAAATACTCAAACATGGTTTTATTCATTTTGAACAAAAGGTGCTTTGTCCTTATCTAGCTATCGTCTATATACATGTATGCATACCAAGGTTGTATAATATACAGATAATGGGTGATTTGGTTCTAAGTTTTCATGCATGCTACCAAACTATAACACATACACACATCAATATGAATAAAGAAGGTGGGCTTAGGTTTGCATAACTATCTAGTCCATGGTACCTGCTTCTATTGAACACATACAAAGCAATATGCAGAAAACCCACATAAATTTATAGCATCATGGCTCATATTCATTCTAACATAACCATACCGAGTCTATGTAGGAATCAAGACTCGTGATGCTTATATGTTCAAGTACCTTAGGAGTATGAAAACGTAGCTTAGTTCATTTTATGGCCTTAATACATGAGTTCATATTTGATTATAAGAAATGATATTTCTTCTAGTTGGTCATAGGTTATTTTCATTTGTCTAGATCATAAACATTTTGTCAAAACCTCATCGCGAGTTAGTGAAGTTCAATTCGTTCCATCATTTAGGTCATCAAGTAAACACCCATCAAAGCCCTAACCCGTGACTATTGTTCGTGTAGTATAGTTTTAGATTTAAGAGTTTTATAGCAAGTATTGTTATCAACCAAGGTGAGATATACAAGGTTATGAAAGACTTACAAGAGTCCTAAGTTATTTGGTGAAGAAATCAAGAACTAGTGATCAAGTACTCACGTCCAACCCAACCTTAGTATGCCTAGCTTGTTAGTGAATCAGCCCGAATCTCTTGCTTACTTATTTCTGTCGTGAACTAATCACCAAATGGGTTTCAATATCTTTCTTTTTTTTAGCTTTAAGTTTGAGTGTGTGTGTGTGTGTGTTTAAGTGAGGAGGGTTTAGTATTTATAGGCTTCAAGTGGGTTTAGGGTTAACATAACTTAGTTAGGGTTTTTAGTTTGGTTTTAACTAGTTATCAACCAATGTTGGTACACTATGGGAACTTTCAATTGCATAGGGAAAGAAGAGTTTGTTGGGGAAGAGAAAAAGGTTAAAGGGTCACATTTTATGGCAGCTAAAAAGAAGGAAGAGGTGATGTGCAAGTTTGACTAGCTCAATAATGATGGTTGTAGATTTAAAACTTTAGGAAGAACTATGGTGGAAAGTGGGTATCCGACTATTTGAATGGGAGGGAGGGGTACAACATAGTACAAAGTTTAATGGGAGAAGGTAAGTACTATCAAGTTTGAAAAGAATCCAAGTGGGGTGATAAAAACGTGTGTTTTGGCTTCAAAATGAGGGTGTCGTGTTTTGTATGGCAACAAGGACAAGAGTTTTTGTTTTTCTTTTACTTTGGGTAGACTCCTAAATGTTTATTGGTAGTTTAAATATAAAAGTAGTGAAGTTTAGTTGTTTATGTATTGTGCAAAGTTTAAGTAGTAGTAGAGAAAGTATGAAATTTCTAAGTGCGTCACAAATGTATTGATTTTGATTTGCGTAGCGAAAGTCTTAAACGAATTTACGTTGATGTAATAAATGTCGACTCATAATAAAATAAATTCCTAATACGTAATGTAAACGAATAGTGGTCAATCAAGTAATAATTTTCATGATTGTTATTCATAGAAAATTTAAATTCGTACAAAAATACGCGAAATCAACCACGAACATCAATAGACATACAAGTCTAACCCGAACCATCGCGTTTCATGTAAACTACATAGATTCAAAATTCACGTTTGTGACATCCGTAATCCCTTAAATTGAGTTTTGTCCTCAAAACTAGCACGTCGATGTCGTTGTCAAAACAAGAGGTCAATTAAACTTTTATCTTCCTTTCATGGTGTTCAATGCGTTCGTTTTTTGTTTTGTTTGTTGCTAAGATTACCATAATCTCGTTAGTATTAAAACGAACGAAAATTTATTCCGACTTGTACATGGTTCTATGGCGTTTCCTAAGTCATTTCTTGTATGTCAAAATTTTCTTGACGACGTTGCTTTTGTTTAGTGTGTTTTCTCATTATTAACTTTCGCATCATCCCGCGTATTACTTCCACTTTAAAGTGTCGCGTATTGTCATTTTTCGCCTAGATGGTTATGTATCGCACATTTGAAAATCGTTCCATATAGTTTGATTAATCCCGTTCTTATTAACCGTCTACTTGGTAGTGATAAGTAGCGTACGTGTCAAGTTTTCTTGAATCAGTTTCCCAAAAATTTAGGATAATTGATCGTCCTAACACATGGTGATCAAGACGTTTCTTTCTTTTATGTGACATTCAATATTAGATAATTTCGTTAGTTAATCAATTTAGTTTGCATTCCTCCTCTTTTATCTCCCTTTTCATGGAGAGGAAAACGGGTGCATAATGTATAATATATTCAAATCATAGTCCGTTCGGTTTCCTTCTATGAAGAAAGTATATAATATTCCTTAAGCCTATGAGTATGGTGTGATGCTCAAACATCGTTAGGTAAAATAGGTTTTTGTTCGAGTGGTTTCGATATTATAGTTATATACAAAAACATGCTTATCTTGGCCCAATTGTTCTTTAACATGGGTTATGTTATGACGAGTTCTGAATATCCGTTAAATTTGGGTTTTACTCAAACGACGTTTCTTTCTTCTCAGTACTATTTAAAATTTGTTTCGATTTTACAACTCTAATTTATTTGAGTGTAGTTGTCGTCAAAAACAAGTGGCGCTCTTAGTATTTGCGTGTCATATACATTTTTGTATGTAATAGTGGAGAAGGAAATAGTTATACTAGGTTTACTCGTATTGCGTACTCGACGCTTTTACTTAAGACGGTATAAAATTATTCGACGTTCATAGCACATAATAAATTTTTCTTTGGCGAATCAGGCAACTTGAATATATTTTACTAGTAGTAATGTATTTCATTTTTAGGATGACTACTATGAGCATACTCGCGTTCGACCACGATCATACGTAGTTGATCAGGCTACGTACGTCTCGAGACAAACGGTTGAATCCTCCTTTTCATCATAATTTGACTCTTTGAGGTTGTAATTATATATTGGTAGTCCATAGTTTATTTCGTTCATTACCGTTATTCACTTCCATAACCAACAAGTTAGTCCATAGTGCATTTCGTTCGTTACCAACGCTCACTTTTCACAATCGACAAAATAATTCTCAATTTTATTCGTACTAGTTCTCGTCAAGTTTATCAGTAGTTTTTGTTCTCCACATTGAGTTGGTCGTCAAACCAAGTTCCAAAACTTCACATGGCAGTTCTTACCAAAAATATTTCGCTATTAGTTGCGGCATTTAATTAATAATACCTTTACTAATCTTCAAACTTACCTTATCACGATTGTTATTATTCCCACTAATAAGTGTTTCCGGTGGCGATTCTTATAAAAAAAATTATGATATTTTCTAAAGAATATTTTACAAAAAATCTTCTAGTGAAAAATTACTTTATTTATTTCTCTTCGATAGGTAGAGAAAATATTGTAGAAGAAAGCTCTTTTAAGTAAAAATTTTGGTGGATGAGTTTTTCTATGACACATGAAAAATAAAAATAAAGTTTTCTCGTTGTTTAAACAAAATAGGCTTTAAAAATAAAACAACACAATTTAATTGAAAACTTGGAGTACGGTTACATAGTTATGTTTTGTTGGTGGTAACATCGACGGACGTCGAGTCACTTGATTTGCATAAAAGTAAACTAGTTCATAATACATAAACTTCCACGCTCTATCCATGACGAGGGTAGAAACCCTTGGGTTGATACTTGAAGATTGTCGGCGCATCTTTCTTGAAAGACAAACGGTGTAAAACGTTGGTGGGGTATTGGACGCTCTTTTCCCTCGAGCTTCCTTCTTGGGCGCTTTCAAGTATTTCTTGTCTTAAACGGCATTCCTCCATGTAGCTTTCCTTCATATTCTTCTCATGGGTCTTTACCACTCGGCAATCACCCTCCAAGTGCCCAAAGTCATCACAAAGCATGCAATGGTTCGCGCAACTACCTTTGTGGTGGTAGTCACACTTGCGGCAATATGGAAGGTTGCCGAGATACTTCTTGTTCAAGATGGGAGTTGTTTTAGGAACATCCTCCTGGAAATTTTCCCTTGCACAACAAGTAGAGGGTGGTAAGGTTTTTCCTTAGTGAACACGTGGCGCTATCCACGAGTGATTCTTTGGTTTAGTCATAGGGTGAGGGTTAAACCTTTCGGCACCTTGCTTCATGGTGTTAAACCTTGAGTGGTTCTTCAACATATAGCATCTCCTCTCATAAGGCCCTTTTCTTCCACTAACGGTATGATTTACCTTAGTTTTTGAAGGGTTCTTTCGAGGTCCAAAAGTTTTAACCGGAGTAGCACTTGTTTCCTTAGCTTTTTCGTAAACACTAGGATCCATGGTTCGGTCAACCGTGCGGATACTAGCTTCAAACGCATCAACGGCCCTAATGGCATTTTGGTATTGACGAGTAATGACCTCTTTGAGGTCCTTGCAACCTTGTTCCGTCATTTCAATTTTTCTGTGTAACATTATCGCACAAATGATGTATATTTTGTTAGTTCTTTCATTGTTATCAATTCTTACGATTGTTCAAATTTGACCAAGATTTTCTCACAATTATTGTAATACACTTATCAAGGGATCATATCATAAAAATTCGTACATTTCATTCTTGAACTACGTTTCATACATAGTTTTGAAGCTTAGAGTACAAAATTCCATTCAACTAATGAATGGCTTCTTTTAGTCTTGACAACACGTCATACATTCATTACAAAACATCATACTTTTATTAGAAATGCGAGAAAATCCTAGAGACCTAGATGGTGTAGGATTCCTTGAATCTGAGCATGATCCGCAGCTTGCCTAGCCTCGGTATCATCGTTCCTCATTTGTAAGACCGCGATCTCGGACTCAGCAGCCTCAAGAGACTCTCGTAACTCGGTTATCACTAAGTCCTTGTCCTCATCTTGCGCGGTAAGGAAATCCACATCACCCTCTACATCCTCCAGACGGCCTATCAGGTGTTCTGCATCGAATTTGAGTGCTTCTGAAGTAGGCTCGTCTTCTGGGGAATGAGCAACATTAGGTGGTGGTGATGAAGAACGGTTTCTTTTTCTAGAAGTTTCAGGCATTGTTGAAGGCATAGGAGTGGAGATTGGCATAGTGGTAGTAGTACAAATATTTGGGACGATGGAAGGAAATCCCGTAGTGACATTTGGCATCATGATTGGCGAATCTTGCTCATCATCCGAATTTATTGTGATTACGCTCCGGATGGGGGTAATTTCCTTGTCGGATTCGGATTGCAAAATGACAAACGGAATGAGAGGCATCTTTCCTTTTTCGCCTGTCACCAAATGTAAAACGACGGTTGTTAGATAGGTAAGAGTAGAGTACTTTTCTAAAGTTCTAAAAATAGAGGTGAGTAGTATGATGCTTCGTAATTTTCTTTTATTTAGAGTAAGTTCTCGTACATCGATCCATAAGTCTACTTAAATGTCCAAGTAGTCTTTACATGGAAAATAATAAGTGAATTGTGGAATGTTAAAGTCCTCTAACATGCTCTTCCACATACTTATCATTTGTACTTTCTCTTAGTAGTGATTATGCACGGATGGATAAATACAATTATCCTTAATCAATTATTTCATCAATTTAGGTCTATTACGACGTTTATTGTTGTGCAATTTCCTCTTGTTAAACGTGTATTACTTGCAACTCGGATGAGTAAGTATGCTTTTGAGTTTTAGTCGGCTTATGGCTATTACGTAGCTCGTACTAGTTCTTGTTCATTCATAAGTCTTTCCTTAACTTAGTATTGCTAGTTCGCACACTTTCGACAATTTTTACACCTTGAAAAGTTGTTAATTTGATTTAAACTAGTCGAGTACTAAAATTTTATCACAAAAATTTTATCACAAGAATTGTTCCATATGTTTTTAATCTGTAATCGTTCAAAATGTTCAGTTCGAGCAATTACTAAATTTTATTACAAGAATTTCTCTGATTTTAGAATATGTTCCGTTATACCTTATATGTTTCCTTTATCTTGCTCTCGTCTAGCGTTTTGCTCGCAATCTTAGATAAACTTTAAAGTCATTGTTGTATATTTATACCTTGTATTTAAGATCTCAATATACGCCCACATTTCGCATATGGGGTTCTCAAACATCGCGCAACGCGATAATCCCTTTGATGTTGAAATTGGCATAATTGTTTAACCAAGGGTAAACCCTTTAATTTATATCTATATCGTAACTTGGAAATTTATAATAAAGTCATGATAACTTAGTCCCAACCAATGGACTAATAAAAACTTTGATTTGTCTTTGCGTAATTTATTTCCATTAAAAATTTTCTTTGATAACCATTTTACTTACGCGTCAACATATTTATGGATAGTTCATATATTGCGAAATTTATTCGTTCTTTGAATTGTAGTATTGTTTGGAGCATTACAAGAGTAATACTTGTAATAAGTGTTTTATCATCATATGTCATCTTAAATAGTGACGTCGTCGTCGTTCCTCGGTCGTGCTCAAAATAATAATTTGATATGATAACTTACACATTCAATTTCAATTTCGAAACCATTAATTAATGTAGGTCACTTTTCCTCAACCGAGTCTATTATAAATGTTTAGTGGAGTAACAATTTACCGAAGCCAATAAATAGTTGCTTCTCTCGACATTTATAATAGCATCGCTTGATTCAAGTATTACTACAAATTAACATACTACCAAACACATCGTAAGTAAATATACTCGTATAGTTTTCGTTCTAGGAATCATGGCGATATTTTTAATTCGGCGTATAGTGATATGAATCACAAAACGTTTCGATAGTCGATAATAGTTCTTGGGACTATCTAAAATATGTTGAGCATAAGTATGCGTACGTTTAATCTCAAAAGAAAAAAAAAAAAATATATATATATATATATATATATATATATATATATATATATATATATATATATATATATATATATATATATATATATATATATATATATATATATATATATATATATATATATATATATATATATATATATATATATATATATATATATATATATATATATATATATATATATATATATATATATATATATATGGCACAAACAATTCAAATAAATATGGCACAAACCATTCAAATAAAGATGGCACAAACCATTTAAATGAATATGGCACAAACCATTTGAGTATTGTAACAATCCATACACGGATGTTAGGCATTTTAGTTTAACTTAAAAATCGTTTTAATACATATCGCTATGGGTATCATTCAAATATGGGAAGGGAATTCCTAATGCGAATAACATGTAGCAATCAATTTCAAAACTTAGCATTGCAAAAATCACAAACTATCTCAAGTTACAACTTACTTGTATCGAAGACGTGGAGTGAAGTGGTTCTTGGATATTTTTGAGAGACACTTATAGTCTAGAATTATTATTCCGATAAATAAATTTTTGACTCACGTTTATAAAAATCATTTTGTAAAATAACCTAGTTCTCTATAACTACAGCTCTGATACCAATCTGTCACACCCCCAATTTATCAGAGTAAGGCAACACAATGGGGTGCGACGGTCATGACTATCATAAGACATAGATACAAAGAACGACTATTTAAAAGCCGTTTTCCTTTAATTAAAGGCATAAACTTGTTCGGAAGCAAATTACAGAAGATCTTAATAAAACATCATTTCAAAAGACTTTAACATTGATCCAAATATCCATACGCTAGTCACGACCATTTTTATTTAAAAATCTCCCATGTATAACCACGTCACTCCCCCGTCTTGATACCTGAGAAAAACATCGCTAAAGCGTCAACACAAAGGTTGGTGAGTTCATAGGTTTAAGTTTAAATAGTGTGATGAACCATAAGATTTTCAAGGCAACCGACATATAATCTTGTAACAAATACAAAATTATAATCAAAAGTATACGTTTTAATCACCTACGCTTAAGCTCGTGACACCGAAGCGTTAACCTCAACCAACAAGAAATAATAAGAGCCCGAGCAAATGCCTATCCCGAAGCATTTGTAAATCCTCAAATGTAAGTGTATCTAACTTTGGCCACACAACCAAATTAGATAGGGAGGTTAGTCCCGATAGATCTATCCATAACATTTACGCTTACACAAAGTAATTAACGGTTCACGATAGTGGGCTCAATCATCTAGGGATATCGCTACTTAGACATCATGTAGGCAAATGTATCAAGTTTTATGTTCATCCGTTTAAAACAAGCAATGTTCTCACCCTAAAATAGTTAAAACAATTAAAAGTGGGGCTATGAAACTCACCTCGATGAAGTAATGAATATGATCAATAAAGATAGCACGGAATATCCAAACACGTAAAACGATGCGCAAACGATCTACTCGTAACCTAAGTAAAATATCCGTACTTAGGCTAAATACAAGAAATAATAATTTACAATGCACTTGGTTGATAATTTATACTTGCTCTTGATTTATAAAATGTTTTTATACATCTTTCTTGTTCAACCATTTTAGTCACGGGGTCAACTTTGGGTCTCAATATCTCATTAAATAATATTCCGAAAAATAAATGGGTTCCCATTATAAAAACTAGACCGCGAGCTCCTTCGATATTTTATAAATATCGCATTTTAATACAGTCTCTAAGTATGGAAAATAATTATGCAAGGTGGTTCACTCACAAGCAAAAATAAACAAGTATTGCTTCATTCATTTATATGTGTTAATCAAGCATTTTTGAAAGCAATTTCTGAGCTCGTTACTAAGTCTTAGGACAAACGGAAAATTGTTATGGAAACTAGGTCGCCTCGAGTTTAATATGATATTTTTAGATCTTTGGGGCATGATCATTTAGTTGGTTAAAAACAAGCTCAAAGTTGGGTGATTAGCCAAATTTTATATTGGTTATAATAGTTGATAACAACTTTGAAATTGGTTAAGTGACCATTTATACTTCATTCTCTGTCCTACGTCCCATCTTACGCACCGCTTTGTTACAGTTTTTAAATAGGACACCCAAGCTTTTATATTTATCTTTTTGACCCATCCTTCTCCCCCACAAGACAATTGGAGCGAAGACAACAAAATGGGGAAAAGGACCACTGATCTTTCTCCTGTTTCTAGTACACACACGCAATTGAGTCGTTGTAAACAGTGGTTCCTTTTTGGGCTTACTTCCATACATAGCATACATAGCATACAACTATACAATAATGGAAAATTTCTTTTGTTGCTTTGTTGTTCTCTGCCCACGCAGACTTCCCAAAAGGGGAGTGTGGTCCTTATTTGCTTTAATAATTTTATCATACATGTACACTACACATGGCAAAAATAGACTATTAATAAAGCAAAATGGTTTCTTCTTCTAGTTTGTTACATCACGCAAGGGCACCCACATATACTACCGTAATGTTTAGGCAAATTACATTCACACTCAAACATACAAGGTTTCTAGTTGAAAAGTTGTACTCGAGCACTCCACTCTCTTTGCCTTATGGTTGACACGCCTCTAACTTATTTAACCATTTTCATACATGACACACACAGGAACGATCTTTAATTTTGACAGATTCGATGTTTATAAGTTACAAGTTCGCACCTCAAATTTATTAGTAGATAATGTATTCTTCTTGGTTCTTCCTGGTTGTTCACATCGAACACACAAACACACAAGCTCAATTTCTTTGTTTGCTTTACATTCACATAAAATCATACACTCATCTCGACACATATCCACAACATGATTTGTTCGGCACCTAAATTCTTATTCACACACTCGCATAAATTCATAGTCATTCTTCTTGTTTTCAAGCACACACTCAAGGGTCACAAAACGCACATTTTATGGATCTACTTCTTGCTATGGCAGCGACCTATTATGTTTATACACACACATGAACACTTGCACACACAGTGACTTGATTTGCTTATTGTTATTGACTTATTGTACACTCACAACACCATCCACGCAACACACCACAACACACATCCATGCACACATTTATTTATTTGCCTTATTTCGTTTATGTTCACTGTACACGCAAGAAATACTCAAACATGGTTTTATTCATTTTAAAAAAAAAGGTGCTTTGTCCTTATCTAGCTATCGTCTATATACATGTATGCATACCAAGGTTGTATAATATACAGATAATGGGTGATTTGGTTCTAAGTTTTCATGCATGTTACCAAACTATAACACATACACACATCAATATGAATAAAGAAGGTGGGCTTAGGTTTGCATAACTATCTAGTCCATGTTACCTGCTTCTATTGAACACATACAAAGCAATATGCAGAAAACCCACATAAAATCATAGCATCATGGCTCATATTCATTCTAACTTAACCATACCGAGTCTATGTAGGAATCAAGACTCGTGACACTTATATGTTCAATTACCTTAGGAGTATGAAAACGTAGCTTAGTTCATTGTATGGCCTTAATACATGAGTTCATATTTGATTATAAGAAAAAATATTTCTTCTAGTTGGTCATAGGTTATTTTCATTTGTCTAGATCAAAAACATTTTGTCAAAACCTCATCGCGAGTTAGTGAAGTTCAATTCGTTCCATCATTTAGGTCATAAAGTAAACACCCATCAAAGCTCTAAGCCGTGACTATTGTTCGTGTAGTATAGTTTTAGATTTAAAAGTTTTATAGCAAGTATTGTTATTGATATGGGCAAAAACTCATATCAATTTATCAACAAATCACCCTAAAACACAAGAAAAATACCTAAACTTTGTGCTATAAAGCGAAATTATGTGGTATGTTTTGTGTTTGTGCTCAAATAGGTAAGAAGGATACAATTTCAAGCAAACAAAGGAAAATCAAGCTTAATTTGATGAAAAAGACAAAGAAGGATCAAAAGTGACAAGACTTTAAAGACAAAGGACCTATCTTGACAATCTGCCAAATATGAAGGACCAAAAGTGTAAATATGACAAAGTCAAGATCAAAGTCAAATCTGGTCAATTTTCAGTCAACTAAGTCAAAGGGATCAATTTTGTTCAAGAATGAAGTTTGAAGGACCATTTATGCCAAAGAAATGAAGTTACTAGCTCAAAACCATAATCTGCCAAGTCAAGGGACTGTTTCTGCCATTTTTGGAAAGTCATGTTGAGCTTAATCCGTGTGAACTAATATCAGCCAATGGGAAGTGAGGAATCAAGTAACAAGGATCACCAACTCATCACATATAATACCCACTATCAGCCACCAGCAATTAATACCATATCTTAACAGTGCTGCGCACTAATTCTTTCTCAACCAATTAAAACGCAACATGCAATAATCAGAATTATCCACTTTGGATAATGATCCGCGTGCTACTCCCATATCCAATATAATCTTGCCACGTGTCATCTTCTTCAACCAAAATTACCAGGAACGGGTTTGAGCTAGAGGCAATTTCAGAAGATGGTATAAACATGAAAAGTGATCAGTTTTGAGAGACGAATACAATGAACACAATCAATTACACTAAAGATCAACAACAAAGAAAAGCCCAAATGTGTTCATAACCTGCAAAACACAATTGAGCAGAATTTTACACGTGGAAGTTTTTGATTGGTTCTAACACGTCACCAACCCCAACCACTTCACATCTGCAGTCTATAAATACCTTAGTTTAGCTCTCATTTCTTGTGTGGTAGAAAAGTGTGAAATCACACACTTTTAGTTTTTCTCTCATCTCAGCTTAGTTGTAGCTTAACAACTCAAGAGTCTGACAATCTCTTGAGTCTGTTAGTAGTTTTAACAAACTTACCAGCCTTGTAACTACTTCTTCAATTCAATCAATAAAAATTTCCATTTTATCCTCCAAATTCTCATTACTTTTCTACTGTTCATACCCGCACTTTGTTACCTTGTGATGCTGTTTAGTTTGTTATGATCACCATTTGATCATAATGAGCTATTTGTGAAGATTGTAGCTGTTGTACCTGTTCTTTTCTTCCAAGTTCCAGTTCTAGCAGATTTTGAAGCATTTCAGTCCATTAATGGAGATTTGGTGATTTGTAGTTGCTGAATTGTAGCTGTTTGGGGTGTTCTAGTGCTAAGGTGGTGGTTAGCACTAGTTTAGAAAGCTCAGCGCTTCTCTACTCCCCAATGGAGGCCTAAGCTAAAAGGTCTTACTTTCTGAATTGCTAGTTCCACTCAAGTGTTGAATTCTTAGTTAAATATTGATTGATTGCATGATAAAAGTTTTTTAGCTTGTATTTGATCTGATTTCAGTGAATTTGTATCTTAAGTGTAGCTTTTACTTGCTTATTAGCCTTAATACTTGTCCTGTTTTTCACATTTATAAGTCCTTTTAGCTTTATAAGTCATTTTAAGTTCTTGTTGGTTTAACTTCTTGTAAATAGTTCAAATACTCTTCATATTAGCTATTGAACTTAGTTTGTTATAGCTTTTTACTCAGTCTAATCATTTGATTAAAAATCATTCATAAAAGTTTGAAATTGATCAGATAAGTAGTGTTTGGTAAAAGCTTGTAATTGTTTTTCAAGTGTTAGTTCTTTGTAAACTTTGGATCATTTCAAGTCATTAGGTCATTACAACAAGGTTTCAGTCATTTACTAGTCAAGAATTTGGTCAAAAAGGCAATTGGTTATCAAAAAGGTTTGGGTCAGTTTTTAACAAGTAAGTTTTCAGAAAGTTGTGATTTTCAAATGCTTAGCAAATCTTTGTTTTTTGATGAAATCCTTTGAAACCAGTTCTAATCTTTCATTGAATATATGAACTTTTCATGTGTATAAGGAAATTGTACAGTATCCAGTATTGAGTAAGAAATAAGCCAAAGAATAAGCACTGGAGCAAATGCAATTCCCTGTGATGAAATTCAAACTGATTTCTCATATCTCATTTTCCACTTCATAAACTAGCTGATTTTCTTTCACATTTCCATTCCAAATGTGTTCCTGAGTAGGTTTTGTGATTTTGAGCTTTTTGAAAATTCTGGTCAACGAAAGTCAACATAAGCTCAATTTTGGCTTATTTTCAGATTTAGGGCTTATTACTTGATCATTTTCTTTGAGACTTGATTTCCCGTTGTTTTTTTAGCTGTTTAACAAGAATTTTCATTAAAATCAAGTAGTGCAAGTCTAGCTTAATTGGTAGCTTAATTTGAGCTTATTAAATTTAGCTTATCAGAGTTCTAGTCATTTTCAGCTTAATTCTTTGGATAGGTCTAGGTTATTTTCAATTTTAAGTCGTTTGCAACTGGTTTGAGCAAATTTGGTTGAGAAATAAGCTCAAACGAGCTTATTGAAGTCTAGAACCCGTTTTTGTTGAAATAGTTTTAAAATTTGCATTTTGGTCCTTTTGGTATTAAACTGTTTTCAATCTTAGCTAATCTTTCCAACTTTTTAGTGTTTTCAAAAATTCAGTCCTTGCATTTTCAAAAGTTGTTAAAAGTGGTTAGGCAGTTTGCAATTAGTTGAAAATTAGTTACCTTGTTTGATAAGTTTTCATTTTCAGTCCATTTAGTTTACTGAATTTACACATTTAGTCCTTAGACTTTTTGGCTTTACATTTTTGGCATCCATATTTCATAGAATTTACATTTTCAGTCCTTATAGTTTGTGGAATTTACATTTAGCATTTTAATTGAATAAAAACTTGGTATGTGCACTTTGTTTTACATATAAGTAGACGGTATTTTTCATTTTAGCAAGGCTTTCTTTGAATTAGCAATAGAATATCCAAAAAACTTTACCAACCAAAAACAATTAAAAACTCGATCTTGCTAGGACTTTCAATTTGTTAAGAACTAAGAAAAACGAACTTCAACAATACACATTTCAAATAGCGCCGCTGCCGGTTCTTTGACTTTACGAGAGACTATCGATTGACGGTTTTCATTGGCTTTTGGGATCCGTTCACCTAGTGAACGTTATTTTTACGTATCATAAATAAAAAACATATAAAAATCAAAAATATAAAAATATATAAAAACTAAAAAATTAACAAAACAATTCTTTTCCTAAAGAATTGACCAAACAAATTAAAAAAAATCCAAAAAGCAATCTTTTTCCTAAGAGATTGCACCAAAAAATATATATTATTGGATTCTCTCGGTTTTTATGTACATATAGTATTTTCTCTTAAAAACTCATAAATACAAAAATATGTTCCATATATTATTATAAGTAAATACGTATACGTATAAGAACAACCAATTCACATATTCTCCATAAGTATTGCCAAGGCAATACACCGTGTTGAGGGGCGTTCCGGTCCTTGACACGTGTATCGATCAAACAAAATAAAGCAAGAATAGATAAATACTTCCAATAGCAACAATTCGAAGAATACAAACAATTAAGTGAATAGAAAGGCGATGTGCTATAAAATGCCATCTAAGGGTCAATAGGTACTTAAGTGCTTCGCGCCACCTAACCCCCCGTTCACCTGTGAGTATTCTAAGAAGGAAGGCTTAATTGGGGGTCTTGCACCCAAGTAGTACATACGTATATTATTATTTTCTTGTGGATATTTCATATTGAAATTCGAAGAGGATAATCCTTTTCTCTTCAAAGTCACACGAGAGCTTCTCTCTCATTCCTCGTATTGAGTTGCATGCTCACTCGCGGGCGTGCACAAATACCGATTGGTGTACAACCCCTTCCTCCGAAAAGGAAGAAAAAGAGAAAGAGTAAGAACACCACCGTCCATCAAGCCGATCACGGGAATCGTGCTTTGATTCATTTGAGCTAAAAACGGCTATGATTAACTTGGTTTCAAACACACCTTTCTATGGTAACAAGAATGATAATCCTCATGATCACCTTAAGGGATTCCTTGCTCTTTGCAATACCATTAAGTACAATGGAGTTCCACATGATGCTATTAAGTTGATATTGGTGAAATTTTCACTAGAGGGACCCGCTAAGCATTGGTTAGACACACAAACCCAATAATATCACCACATGGGATGGTTTCACCACTAAGTTTTTGAACAAGTTCTTTCCCCCATCTAAGACCACGGCTTTGAGGAACTTAATTATAGGCTTTCAACAAAAACCTAGTCAAACCTTTAGTGATGCTTGGGAGGAGTTTAGAGAGTTATTGAGGAGATGCCCTAATCATGGATTGGATGAAGTTCACCAAATCAATACTTTCTACGATGGCCTTAAACCTCATCACCAAGATTCACTCAATGCTTCCGCGGGAGGGAATATTCTTCTTAAATCCATTCAAGAGGCCTTGGACTTCATTGAGACCAAAGCAATGGTTCAAACAAATACTCAATTTGAAGAAAGGGTTCATGTTATCCAAAACAATTCTCAAACACCTTGTGATAACCAATTCCTCAAGTATCACCAAGAGATCATGCAAAAGATAGATAGAGATCATGAGATGAGTTTTAAGGCACAAAAAGAAATGATTCAAGCCATTAAGAGCCTTTCATTGAACAATTCTTCAAATGATGTGCATGCCATTACTCTTTCTTGTGTAACTTGTGGAGGTCACCATTCCTATGAACAATGTGATAAGGTGCAAGGTTATCAAGGGGAATGTTATGCTTACCAAGAGGAACATCGTGAACACTTCAAGCCAAATATCAATCCAAATAACCTTTCTTACAAGTCCCAAGATTACATTACTCCACCGGGATTTCCACACCAACCACCCACCCAACTTCAACAAAATCCTCCTCAAGTGTTACAAAGGAATCAAGGGCAAAGACCACCTTACCAAGGGAATAACTATAGACCACCAAATACCTTTAACAATCAAGGAAATACCTTTCAAGGTAACAACCAAGGGTTTTACAATCAACCTCCACCTTTCCAACCCCAAGGTTTTCAAGGAAATGTGCCACAAGATTATAACACAATTGAGCTTCTTCACAAAATGAATCAAGAGCATGAAAGGAGGTTCCAAGCTAATGAGAAGAGATTAAGAGAAATGAATGAAGCTCATGAGAGAAGAATGAGAGAACTGCATGAAGACATAAATAAGAAGTTTATGATGCTTTATAATCAAAGACCACAAGGGGCTTTACCATCCAACACACAAACAAATCCAAGCGCAAATGTCAATGCTATTACAACAAGAAGTGGAAAGACAACAAAGGATCCTTCACCTCCTAAGCCTCCTATTGTTCCACCTACTTTTGTTCCTACATGTGACAAGCCTTCTACCTCTACTTCACCACCTCAAAATGCTCCAATTCAATCAAACACACGTTCTCAACCTATTCCTACTTCTCCTTTACCTTCCACAACTCCCAATGAAGAAGCTAACAAAGACAAATCTTCCACTACAACACCTACTCCACCTACACCAAAACCAACTCTTCCATATCCTTCAAGGTTGAAAAAGGACAAGTTAAAGAACAAGGATGACATCCAAGTCTCAAATTTCTTAAGGATGTTCAAGCAACTCAACATCAACATATCCTTTGCGGAAGCTCTTGCTTATATGCCAAAGTTTGCTAAGATGTTCAAGGATTTACTCTCAAACAAGGAAAAATTGGTTGATTTTCCCAACACATCCCTTAATGAAAATTGTTCTGCCGTGCTACTTAAAACCTTACCAACAAAACTTGGAGATCCGGGGCGTTACTTGATACCTTGTAATTTTCCCGGTGTAGAAAAATGCATGGCTTTAGCGGATCTAGGGGCAAGCATTAACCTCATGCCTTTAACGGTTTGGAAAAAACTCTCTCTTCCCGAGCTCACTCCCACTAGGATGACCCTTGAATTAGCCAACCGAACCATAGCTTACCCCGTAGGTATCGCGGAGGATGTGTTTGTATGAGTGGATAAGTTTACATTTCTGGCCGACTTTGTAGTGGTTGATTATGACATGGATCCTAGAGTTCCTTTGATTGTTGGTAGACCGTTTTTGAGAACGGGTCGTACTTTGATAGATGTGGTGGAGGGAGAACTAATTATGAGAGTAGAGTATGAGAAAGTGGTGTTTAAGTTAGGGAAAGTTTGTGATAGGAAAGAGGTTAAGGAGTCTAGACCGTGTGAGACTATTAACATAGTTGATGTGTTAGATGAGGTGTGTGATGAACACTTTCATGATGCTTGCAAGAGTACTAGTGATGAAATGCCCCATGTTGAAACCGTGGCCTCAATTGCTCCCTCTTTAACACCTTTTGGAGCGAGTGATTTCCTCTTGGAGGAATTTGAGTCAAACTTTCTTGGTGATGATGATTCTCCCATTAATTGGGAAGAAGATATTCTTACTATCCAAAAGTTGCTCAATGAGGACCCTATTCCTTCTCCTACTCCACAAGAAGTTACCCATGAGAATCCTTCCATAGTAAAACCTTACATAGAGAGTCCACCTCCACTTGAACTTAAGGACCTTCCATCCCACTTAGAGTATGCTTTCTTAGAGGGCAAAGACCAATTACCCGTGTCATTGCTAAGGAATTGAAAGAGGATCAGAAGAAGCCACTCATTGAAGTCCTTAAGAAACACAAGCAAGCCTTAGCTTGGAAAATATCTGACATAAGGGGAATTGATCCACATTTTTGTACACACAAAATCCTTATGGAGGATGATTACAAACCCGCCATTCAAAGTCAACGAAGAGTTAACCCAAAAATCCATGAGGTCATTAAGAAGGAGGTGATTAAACTCCTTGATGCGGGCATGATCTACCCCATTTCCGACTCTCCATGGGTTAGCCCGGTACATTGTGTTCCGAAGAAGGATGGAATCACCGTAGTGCGTAATGAGAACAATGAGCTTATTCCTACGCGACTTGTTACTGGTTGGAGAGTTTGTATTGACTATAGGAAACTCAATGAGGCTACTAGGAAAGACCATTTCCCATTACCCTTTATGGATCAAATGCTTGAACGCTTAGCGGGAAATGAGTACTATTGCTTTCTTGATGGCTTTTCGGGTTATTTCCAAATACCCATTGACCCTAAGGATCAAGAAAAGACCACATTCACTTGTCCCTACGGCACATTTGCTTACAAGAGGATGCCTTTTGGCTTATGTAATGCACCGGGGACGTTTCAAAGGTGCATGATGGCGATTTTCCATGACATGATAGAGCAAACTAAGGAGGTTTTTATGGATGATTTTTCCATCTTTGGAAATTCATTTACCTCATGTCTCACCAATTTAGAGAGAATGCTTAAGCGTTGTGAGGAAACACGTTTAGTGCTTAATTGGGAGAAATGTCACTTTATGGTGAAAGAGGGAATTGTTTTAGGATATAAAATATCCAACAAGGGATAAGAAGTAGACCGAGCTAAAATTGATGTGATTGCTAAGCTTCCCCCACCCACTTCGGTTAAAGGTGTAAGGAGTTTCTTAGGTCATGCGGGGTTTTATAGGCGCTTTATACAAGATTTTTCTAAGATAGCTAGACCGATGACTCACCTCTTGGAAAAAGAGGCTCCTTTCATTTTTAACCAAGATTGTTTGGACTCTTTTGAGACTCTTAAGGAGAAATTGACAAAGGCTCCCGTTTTGGTTTCTCCAAATTGGGAATTACCTTTTGAGCTTATGTGTGACGCTAGTGATTATGCGGTGGGGGGCGTCTTAGGTCAAAGAGTGAATAAGAATTTTAAACCTATACACTATGCGAGTAAAACCATGACCGGTGCACAACTTCATTACACTACCATGGAAAAAGAGTTGCTTGCTATAGTCTATGCTTTTGAGAAATTTAGACCATACCTTGTGCTATCCAAAACCATAGTGTATACGGATCATTCCGCTCTCAAGTATCTCATGACAAAACAAGATGCTAAGCCTAGGCTTTTGAGATGGGTTTTGTTGCTTCAAGAGTTTAAGATAGAAATTCATGATAAGAAAGGAGCCGAGAATTTAGCGGCGGATCACTTAAGTAGACTTGAGCATCCTTTTCAAGGAGATTTTCCAAATCAAGAAATCAATGAATCCTTTCCATTAGAGGAGCTCATGTCTATCTCTTCCCAAGAGGATGCCACTCCTTGGTTTGCGGATATAGCAAACTATCTTGTGGGAAATGTGCTTATTGAGGATCATACTTACCAACAAAAGAAGAAATTTCTTAAGGACGTTAAGTACTACTTTTGGGATGATACTTATCTTTTTAGGCAATGTGCGGACCAAATCATTAGACGGTGTGTAGATGGGCCCGAGGCATTTAAGACCTTAGAAGCGTGTCATAAAGGACCTACGGGTGGACTTTTTGGGCCTAACTATACCGCCAAGAAAGTCTTTGATTCGGGTTACTATTGGCCTTCCATTTACAAAGATTCCCAAGAGATGGTGAAATTTTGTGATGTGTGTCAAAGACAAGGAAAAATTACGCAACGTGATGAGATGCCACAAAATTTTATTCAAGAGTGTGAGATTTTTGATGTATGGGGCATCGATTTCATGGGACCTTTTCCATCTTCTAAGGGAAACAAGTATATACTTGTGGCGGTGGATTATGTGTCTAAATGGGTGGAGGCTAAAGCCTTACCTACCAATGATGCTAGAGTTGTTATGAAGTTCTTAAAGCAATTGTTTGCTAGATTTGGTGTACCTCGGCCCATCATAAGTGATCGTGGTACACACTTTTGTAATGATCAATTCACGAGAGTTATGAAGAAATATGGAGTTAATCATAGACTTTCTATCGCGTATCACCCTCAAACCAATGGTCAAACTGAGGTTACAAATCGTGGTTTAAAGAGAATTTTAGAAAGAACTGTGGGAGAGCATCGAGCTTCTTGGTCGGATAAGCTTGATGATGCTTTGTGGGCTTTTAGGACGGCTTTTAAGACACCAATTGGTTGTACTCCTTATAGGCTTGTCTATGGTAAAGCGTGCCACCTCCCATTCGAGTTAGAACATAAGGCATCTTGGGCTCTCAAGTGGGCTAACTTTGATTTGAACCAAGCCGGTTCACATAGGAAAGATCAACTTAATGAGATGGATGAATTGAGAGCCAATGCCTATGAAAATTCTTTGCTTTACAAGGAAAAGACTAAGAAATTGCATGATGCTAAGATCAAGAACCGTGACTTCAAAGTTGGAGAGCCGGTTCTCCTCTTTAACTCAAGGTTGAAACTTTTTGCGGGCAAGCTTAAGTCGAGATGGTCCGGTCCATTCACTATTGCTCAAGTGTTTCCATATGGAACTATTGAGTTGTCACAACCCGATGGTCAAAATTTTAAAGTGAATGGTCACCGTGTGAAACATTATTTTGGGGAGGACATTTCCGTTGAAATGGTCCAAGAGATCCCCATTTTCCCCATGAATTAATTCATTAAGGGACGAGTCGAGCTAGAGACTCATTAACTCAAGCATCGTATAACTAGGTTTAGAGTGTTGTAGGTTAGCAATAAGGGTATAGACTTGGAGATAAGTGTAGGGGAGACCTTCTTTTGTCTTCATGTTGTTTGTAGGGTTGCTCACTCATTTCATGCTTTGGAGCTTATGGAGGAGGCCCTTGTATCCGGTTCACTTCGTTACTATTGTGATCTTTCATTGACACCTTGTGCTTAAACATGAATTCACCAATAGTTGTCCTTTCCTTAACTTGGGTTAAGCAAAGTCTATTCATTGTCATAAGTGTAGGGGAAGTTTTTATACTTCCATGCTCTTAAACATTGAGGACAATGTTTAGCTTAAGTGTAGGGGGGTCTTCTATCGAAGTGGCCTTACCTAGAACTTGTCATTGTCTTTCATGATAACTTGAAAATTAATTTTTCAAACATTTTTCAAATTTTTGATCTACTTTGGCCACCAAAAATATGCATTCATAATTTTTGCATTAATCATTTTTCATTCGCATAACACATTTGCATTGTATATATTTCTTCTTTATTTTTCATCAAAAATATATAAAAAGAAAAAAAAATATAATAAAAACATGGTTTAACAAGTTTAGACTTCTTTGACATATTAGGCCCGCCATGGATATTTTGACTCAACCCGAGTTTGCTTATCTTAGCACTCTCTAGCTAGTATCCTTAACCATGTAGTCCTTCATTGGTCTATTAGGCTAAGCATCCACCAATCTCATTATTTGAGATTTTAAATTTGTGGAGAATGGGAAATGATACAGTTGAAGCAAGTATAAAAGGGCTAGATAAACTTCATGATAATTACTTGTGGCTAAACCCTTCTCTTCTTTACCTCTATTTTCTTCGCATGTATATATTGTTAATAAATAATCAAGAACTGTTTTAATTGGTGTGTAGTCTCTTATGCATTTTTGTCTAATCATTCATGGTTGATATAAGTACGTCTTAAGATTCTAAGTTAGAACGTTTTATCTGTACTAGACTTATGTCATGCTTAATATTTAGCGGGTGTTTTTCCTTTTATTCTTTTCAACTTTCTTTGTGAGGAATAAAGAAAAATAAGAGCGGCTTACAAAAAAATGAGTGGCTAGAAAAAGAAAAAAAAGTAATTATACAAGACTCCCAAGAGGGGCAGTGTGGTGTTAATTATAGTGACTATTGAATTCCAATATTACCTTGACGGGTTGCGGGGATTCAATAGATTTCTCCAATCCAATATTACCTTGACGGGTTGCGGGGTTGAAGATCCAAAGTCTCAAAAAGATGGCGGTTGTAAATTATTGCGTGAGTTTTATTTTTCTTTCCTTAGCGAGTGTGTAGCTACTTATGAAAGCATGACATGAGGATTTTACACATAAGGCGAATGACTTATTACTCTTGATACGGACTTGTATTAATTATGAGTGGTTTTTCAAGTAATGGATGAGAGGATTACTTAGGATTAAAACCGTGCTTCCTTATTTTTGGATTTTGCATTTCTTATACTTCACACTTGAAATAATGACAAATTTGCTCACAAGCAATTTGCTCAAATAATAACCGGTTCCACATTTAATTATCATGAATAAGTTGATGCACTTTTTACTTGTGAATACAATGATCCCATTTTTAAGCTTCGTATGGGGAAAGTGAAACTTGAGGGTGATAAATGTCCATGGTACCCAAGCCCTAATCCAAGTCATTGATTTCTTCACGAGTTATTTCCATCAAAACCATTTCAAGAAAAACCAAAAAGATATAGATAGAATTGTATTTTGTTCATTTCATTGTTAAAAATCAAAATCATGCATCATTTAGTATAGAGTAGTGTAGATGCATTCCATAATGGCTAAGGTGGATTAATTATGAGGAGAATGTAAATTTGTGCTCTAATATATAGCATTGCATGAGGACATGACAATGTTCAAGTGTAGGGGATTTGATATGAGCAAAAACCCATATCAATTTATCAACAAATCACCCTAAAACACAAGAAAAATACCTAAACTTTGTGCTATAAAGCGGAATTATGTGGTATGTTTTGTGTTTGTGCTCAAATAGGTAAGAAGGATACAATTTCAAGCAAACAAAGGAAAATCAAGCTTAATTTGACGAAAAAGACAAAGAAGGATCAAAAGTGACAAGACTTTAAAGACAAAGGACCTATCTTGACAATCTGCCAAAGATGAAGGACCAAAAGTGTAAATATGACAAAGTCAAGATCAAAGTCAAATCTGGTCAAATTTCAGTCAAATAAGTCAAAGGGATCAATTTTGTTCAAGAATGAAGTTTGAAGGACCATTTATGCCAAAGAAATGAAGTTACTAGCTCAAAACCATAATCTGCCAAGTCAAGGGACTGTTTCTGCCATTTTTGGAAATTCATGTTGAGCTTAATTCATGTGAACTAATATCAGCCAATGGGAAGTGAGGAATCAAGTGACAAGGATCACCAACTCATCACATATAATACCCACTATCAGCCGCCAGCAATTAATACCATATATCAACAGTGCTGCGCACTAATTCTTTCTCAACCAATTAAAACGCAACATGCAATAATCAGAATTATCCATTTTGGATAATGATCCGCGTGCTACTCCCATATCCAATATAATCTTGCCACGTGTCATCTTCTTCAACAAAAATTACCAAGAACGGGTTTGAGCTAGAGGCAATTTCAGAAGATGGTATAAACATGAAAAGTGATCGGTTTTGAGAGACGAATACAATGAACACAATCAATTACACTAAAGATCAACAACAAAGAAAAGCCCAAATGTGTTCATAACCTGCAAAACTCAATTGAGCAGAATTTTACACGTGGAAGTTTCTGATTGGTTCTAACACGTCACCAACCCCAACCACTTTACATCTGCAGTCTATAAATACCTTAGTTTAGCTCTCATTTCTTGTGTGGTAGAAAAGTGTGAAATCACACACTTTTAGTTTTTCTCTCATCTCAGCTTAGTTGTAGCTTAACAACTCAAGAGTCTGACAAACTCTTGAGTCTGTTAGTAGTTGTAACAAACTTACC
Organism: Glebionis coronaria; assembly: GCA_025667525.1. Classification (NCBI taxonomy): domain Eukaryota; kingdom Viridiplantae; phylum Streptophyta; class Magnoliopsida; order Asterales; family Asteraceae; genus Glebionis; species Glebionis coronaria. The sequence goes on along the minus strand of CM046877.1, from coordinate 190,934,582 downwards.
AGCCTTGTAACTACTTCTTCAATTCAATCATTAAAAATTTCCATTTTTCCCTCCAAATTCTCATTACTTTTCTACTGTTCATACCTGCACTTTGTTACCTTGTGATGCTGTTTAGTTTGTTATGATCACCATTTGATCATAATGAGCTATTTGTGAAGATTGTAGCTATTGTACCTGTTCTTTTCATCCAAGTTCCAGTTCTAGCAGATTTTGAAGCATTTCAGTCCATTAATGGAGATTTGGTGATTGGTAGTTGCTGAATTGTAGCTGTTTGGTGTGTTCTAGTGCTAAGGTGGTGGTTAGCACTAGTTTAGAAAGCTCAGTGCTTCTCTACTCCCTAATGGAGGCCTAATCTAAAAGGTCTTACTTTCTGAATTGCTAGTTCCACTCAAGTGTTGAATGCATGCTTCATTCTTAGTTAAATCTTGATTGATTGCATGATAAAAGTTGTTTAGCTTGTATCTGATCTGATTTCAGTGAATTTGTAGCTTAAGTGTAGCTTTTACTTGCTTATTAGCCTTAATACTTGTCCTGTTTTTCACATTTATCAGTCCTTTTAGCTTTATAAGTCATTTTAAGTTCTTGTTGGTTTAACTGCTTGTAACTAGTTCAAATACTCTTCATATTAGCTATTGAACTTAGTTTGTTATAGCTTTTTACTCAGTATAATCATTTGATTAAAAATCATTCATAAAAGTTTGAAATTGATCAGATAAGTAGTGTTTGGTAAAAGCTTGTAATTGTTTTTCAAGTGTTAGTTCTTTGTAAACTTTGGATCATCTCAAGTCATTAGGTCATTACAACAAGGTTTCATTCATTTACTAGTCAAGAATTTGGTCAAAAAGGCAATTGGTTATCAAAAAGGTTTGGGTCAGTTTTTAACAAGTACGTTTTCAGAAAGTTGTGATTTTCAAATGCTTAGCAAATCTTTGTTTTTTGATGAAATCCTTTGAAACCAGTTCTAATCTTTCATTCAATATATGAACTTTTCATGTGTATAAGGAAATTGTACAGTATCCAGTATTGAGTAAGAAATAAGCCAAAGAATAAGCACTAGAGCAAATGCAATTCCCTGTGATGAAATTCAAACTGATTTCTCATATCTCATTTTCCACTTCATAAACTAGCTGATTTTCTTTCACATTTCCATTCCAAAAGTGTTCCTGAGTAGGTTTTGTGATTTTGAGCTTTTTGAAAATTCTGGTCAACGAAAGTCAACATAAGCTCAATTTTGGCTTATTTTCAGATTTAGGGCTTATTACTTGATCATTTTCTTTGAGACTTGATTTCCCGTCTTTCTTTTGAGCTGTTTAACAAGAATTTTCATTAAAATCAAGTAGTGCAAGTCTAGCTTAATTGGTAGCTTAGTTTGAGCTTATTGAATTTAGCTTATCAGAGTTCTAGTCACTTTCAGCTTAATTCTTTGGATAGGTCTACGTTATTTTCAATTTTAAGTCGTTTGCAACTGGTTTGAGCAAATTTGGTTGAGAAATAAGCTCAAACGAGCTTATTGAAGTCTAGAACCCGTTTTTGTTAAAATAGTTATAAAATTTGCATTTTGGTCCTTTTGGTATTAAACTGTTTTCAATCTTAGCTAATCTTTCCAACTTTTTAAGGTTTTCAAAAATTCAGTCCTTGCATTTTCAAAGTTGTTAAAAGTGGTTAGGCAGTTTGCAATTAGTTGAAACTTAGTTACCTTGTTTGATAAGTTTTCATTTTCAGTCCATTTAGTTTACTGAATTTACACATTTAGTCCTTAGACTTTTTGGCTTTACATTTTTGGCATTCATATTTCATAGAATTTACATTTTTAGTCCTTATAGTTTGTGGAATTTACATTTAGCATTTTAATTGAATAAAAACTTGGTATGTGCACTTTGTTTTACATATAAGTAGACGGTATTTTTCATTTTAGCAAGGCTTTCTTTGAATTAGCAATAGAATATCCAAAAAACTTTACCAACCAAAAACAATTAAAAACTCGATCTTGCTAGGACTTTCAAATTGTTAAGAACTAAGAAAAACGAACTTCAACTATACACATTTCAGTTATCAACCAAGGTGATATAGACAAGGTTATGAAAGACTTACAAGAGTCCTAAGTTATTTGGTGAAGAAATCAAGAACTAGTGATCAAGTACTTACGTCCAACCCAACCTTAGTATGCCTAGCTTGTTAGTGAATCAGCCCGAATCTCTTGCTTACTTATTTCTGTCGTGAACTAAACACCAAATGGGTTTCAATGTCTTTCTTTTTTTAGCTTTAAGTTTGAGTGTGTGTGTGTGTGTTTAAGTGAGGAGGGTTTAGTATTTATAGGCTTCAAGTGCGTTTAGGGTTAACATAACTTAGTTAGGGTTTTTAGTTTTGTTGTAACTAGTTATCAACCAATGTTGGTACACTATGGGAACTTTCAAATGCATAGGGAAAGAAGAGTTTGTTGGGGAAGAGCAAAAGGTGAAAGGGTCACGTTTTATGGCAGCCAAAAAGAAGGAAGAGGTGATGTGCAAGTTTAACTAGCTCAATAATGATGGTTGTAGATTTAAAACTTTAGGAAGAACTATGGTGGAAAGTGGGTATCCGACAATTTGAATGGGATGGAGGGGGACAACATAGTACAAAGGTTAATGGGAGAAGGTAAGTACTATCAAGTTTGAAAAGAATCCAAGTGGGGTGAAAAAAACGTGTGTTTTGGCTTCAAAATGAGGATGCCATGTTTTGTATGGCAACAAGGACAAGAGTTTTTGTTTTTCTTTTACTTTGGGTAGACTCCTAAATGTTTATTGGTAGTTTAAATATAAAAGTAGTAAAGTTTAGTTGTTTATGTATTGTGCAAAAGTTTAAGTAGTAGTAGAGAAAGTATGAAATTTCTAAGTGCGTCACAAATGTATTGATTTTGATTTGCGTAGCGAAACTCTTAAACGAATTTACGTTGATGTAATAAATGTCGACTCATAATAATAGAAATTCCTAATACGTAATGTAAACGAATAGTGGTCAATCAAGTAATAATTTTCATGATTGTTATTCATAGAAAATTTAAATTCGTACAAAAATACGCGAAATCAACCGGGAACATCAATAGACATACAAGTCTAACCCGAACCATCGCGTTTCATGTAAACTACATAGATTCAAAATTCACGTTTGTGACAGTCAACGCTTCGATACTTCTTGTCCATGCTTGATCTGTCAGCGCTTGATTTCTTCTTATCAGCGTCCAAATAACTCTTGTCAGCGTCTAAGTGTCTTGGCTCATTTTATTCCCAACAATCCTCTCCTAAACTTGATATCTACTCTAGTAATCAAGTTTTTGAATAAAAACTAAGTACAAGGAGGATTCTTACAAATACAAATCACTTGTTAATTAGATAATAAATAAATCTAATTAAATCTTTGCCAACATCACTTGTATAATCCATTTCCAGCTGTGTTGACACCATTTGCCTCAATACTTCCTTGGACATAGGATATTCAGCATTCACAAGAAGATATTCTAAAAACTTCGTAGTACTCAAATGGTAAACACCAGCTGCTGAATGTAGACGCCATTGAAGTCCACTGATATCATCCAAATCTAACCATATTGGATCTGCATCATCTGGTTCAATCATCCTTTTGAAGGATGTCCAGATCTTTCTTCTATTGACTGAAGTAGGTGCTTCAGCCTCATACTTGGCCTTCATCAATCCCCAAAGATCTACCAAGTCTTCTCTATCCAAGCTTGCAAACAAAGAGATGAAAGAAGTAAAAGTATGTACCTTCTTTCCATATCTGGTGACCATCCAGAACCCACTTGCATCTTCTTCATAGTGAACTATCGGGTTTCTGTAATCTAAAGGTAATACCTATGCAACATGTGAAGCTTCCAATGGTGAGAGCTTAATGCTCCTTCTAATAACCGCTTCACTAGGATTCACTCTATCTAAAGCTGGGAACTCAATAGGAAGTCCCTTCTTCACTGGCCTCGGTGCAATTGAAGCCTTTTGGATATGCATTTCTTCTTCAATTTCTTCCTTTCTTTCATCAGAAAGGAGTCTGATAGTATTTTCCTCTTGAACGCGTGCCCAAATAGGATATGCACAAAACTCCAATTCATCAAAGGATAACTTCTACAATTTCTTGAAATTCCAACCCCCTTGATGACATATGAGAAGCATATAATAGAGCTCCCTTATATCCCTCTTAAGCTGTGAAAGAACCTTGCTAGCCTTGTACTTTAAGATTACCTTGCAATCTCGTTGAACTCTTAGTATAATCTCCAAACCCCAAATTTGATGTCATGTTTGGATTTTATACCTTGCAATTTCGTTGAACTCTTAGCATAATCTCCAAACCCTAAATTTGATCAGAAATTGTCATATTTGCATTTTCTATAACTTTATTTTCCCATGCAAAATACATTCTCACCACTTCAGGCATTTCATAATCTACTTGCATTTTCAACTCCTCAAGTATTTCCTTAGCCAACTCCTCACCATATTCTAGCCTCTCTGGATCTTCAATAATCATAACACTAGAATATGAGCTTTCTTCATCACTACCATCTTTTTCTTTATCTGTAGTAGCCCAATCATTTTCTTGTAGTTGTGCAGCCAAAGCTTGATCAAACTGAATCTGGGCTTCATTCTTCTTTGGCTTCTCAACTTCCACTAAGACTGCTTTACCCTTATCTTTTGCTCCAATAGTTGGTAAAGTAGTTGGTGGTACCTGTGTTAAAACATCCCTAATAATAACTAATGGTTGGGATACACCAATTATACCTGTGGGTCTGTCAACGCTTTCTTTACTCTTATCAGTGCTCAAATTATAAACATCAGCGGCTGACTTGGTAACTTCTTCCAGCATCTCCACAAATGATAATTTCTTTAGAGTGAGCAATGAGACATCAATAACTGGCTTCTCCTTGAAGCTTGTCAAAGCTTCAGCAATTTCCACCTGTTTGGTACCAAAAGAACCGCCTTCTTCATCCTGTGATCCCTTGTCACTCAAGTTGAAAGGTTCCGTTGGTGCATCTTCCTCCCCTTTGTAAGAATACTCTCTTGATGAAAGGACTCTTTCTTGCCTCCTCCTAGCTGGGGCACTCCCCAAAACAACAAGTCTTTCCCTCAATTGCTTGAGTTCAAGACCCTGACTTGTGACACTCTGTACAAGGTTTGCATTTTGCTTTTGCAAGCTAATGCAGACCGCCGTCAATTCTAAAATGGTGTAAGGTTCCAATCTGCCCTCCCCTAGATTGGGAATTTGACCTCCCAAAGTAGATTCATGGGGCATGGATAGGGTCTTAAGGATGTTAAAATTGTCTTTGCCTGCATCTAAGCTAGAACCAATAGTCCCATCCCCACCCATGTCACCAACCACACTTATGGTGGTGGTTCTCTTTGCTACATGGCTAGGACCACCAGAGGAGAACACTCCAGTAGTCCTATGGCATTTTTCCAACATATAGTCTTGGGGTGTAGAAGAGGAAGTGGATTGAGGGTCTGTTTGGAGGTTAAGGGGTGTTTGGGTTTGTGGGAAAAGGATGGCAGCGTCTGGATTTGTAGTGTCAACGCCAACATTTGAAGTGTCAGCGTTGAATTGTTCTTGGTCAATTTCCATTTGCTGGGGTGATGGAGGTTGTTCAGGCAATGAGTCTGGTTGAGGTTGTGGGTGAGGTTGAGGGTTTGCAGCTGCTTCAATAACAGCAAGCATTGCTTGGGTGAGGGGTAGGTCTCTATATGGTTCAGTGTTCATCTTCCCAAAAATTGCTTTCTTTTGAACAGGGATCGTATAGAAATCATTATGATCCCTATTTCAGTATCCTTGTAAATCAAAAACCATTTGTAAAAACCTAGGGTAAGCAAGAGTCATCTTGTTACCCTTATTATGACACATGCCATCAAAAATTATTTTTGAAAAGTTATACTTTTGCCCAGTTGCAAGACACACAATGGCACTCCCAATGGATCGGTTGATTTCATTGTGTGAGGAGCATTTGGGACTCAAACATTGAAGAATAACATGTATAAGGTACTTCCAAGCCGGGGAAATTGTTGTTTTGTATATTTGTTTAAATGGCCTTCTTCAGGCAAAGGATAACCCAAGGCTTGGAGTCCTTGCTCTAGCTCTACAATGGGTAGGGTGGTTATACCATCTGCATCATTAAGATGCAAAGCTTGGCGAACCAAGGCTTCAGTAACCACCCATGGAACCTCATGGACAATAGCAGTCAATGTAGTCACTTCATTAACTGTTGAGGAATGTATAGTGTTCCAAAACTGTTTAATATGTGTGACAGGGACAAGAGGAGTATGTGAAAGTGCATACCTTAATGGGGACGTATTCAAATACTCAACCATCTGAGTATATTGGGGAAACAGAGCATTATCAGCTTGCAAATAAGCTACCATGTTGTGTTGACTCCTGAACCCCAATTCCAATCCTGTAGGTTTAAACTTAGGTGCCATTGATGATTGGCGTAAGAAAGTTGTGATAAAAGTTATGGAAGATGAGAAATTGTAGTTAGACAAGAATAAGCAGTTACCCTGTTTAAAAGAAATGAGCTAAATATATAGGAGAGGTGAAAATATGTGATTGGTCAAAACGTGAGGCACTTATATTCAAAAAGTAATTATGAAAATCTTGAAAGTATATAACTTATCTCAAACATTAATAAAAAGTTACCAACGCCTAAAATTACGGTCCATATTTTCGTCAAAAATAACAACTGGGTAGGACCCAATGTTTGTCAACGGTCAAAAACAATGTATCAGCGTCTAACGGCTATATTCTTGTTAGTGTTGGAAATTTGCCATGTCAGCGTTAAAATTGGTCTTATCAGCATTTGGAAAGAAAAATGTCAGCGTCCAAAACTAAAAATAATTAAAAAGAAAAAGGACCTTAACAAAGTAATTTATCCTAGTGAAGATAACTCATAGACTGAAAATCGCTATAGGGTGGCAAGCACTATCCAATCATGCACACTTGCTTAAGTAAGATAGACATAATTGTCCTCAAGTGTTCCTTGCTAACCAAAGTTCTTAACAATGAAGTTATCTCATATAAACCCTTTGTAACTTCCTAGGTAAGCCCAATAAAAACGTTCCCAAGTCTCCCAACCGACCAAATCCAATTCTAGGCCAAAAAATCTTAGCAACGTGCACAGTATATCAACTTTGCATGCTACAGTGCCTCACGATTTAGAAAACTAACTCGTACTCACCAGTGGACACAATCTAGAATTGTGATGATAGTATTATAAGAATACCCAAAAATCCTAAAGGTTTCCTAAACCTCCCTTTAAACTATGATATACAAAGTTGCCAAAAAAAAATATGCAATAAAAATTTATCTCAAGATAGGAATGTATGACATTCCAACCATCATCCATAAACTTAAACACACTCCTAGTAAGCTCAAAGATCCATAAGCAACCTTGTATCTATTTGTACAATGCTCATAATGCCTGCATGATTAGATCAAAAACTACAAAACTAACATATTGCTGTCAGCGTTCATTCTAACACGTATCAGCGTTAAAATAACCTTTGTCAGCGTTAGAAAAATAAAGTGTAAAACTGTAAAACCCGCATGCTTTTACCATGCATAGTACCCTTAGGATCGTACGTACTAGATTAAAACTTTCCTAATATAGCATGATTACGATTACGTGTTAGGAGTTTACGTATTACGTACGTGTTAGAAGACGATAAGTATTTACTACGCACGATCATGTAATAATTATTTGAAGATAATTAATCACGAACATGCGATCATGAAATCATGAACGTAATTAAAACACGAACTATTATTAATTACGTATATATATTTATTACGAGCGTAATTAAATATATTAGATCACGGTATTTACGTAACGAGAACATTTAAAACACGAACATAAATAATCACAAACGTTTAACTTAATAACGAGAAACGGAAAAAGGTACGGGTACCCAAGTGGGGTCCCTACCCGCGGCCAACAAGGACAAATGGGCCAAGCCCATTTGTCAAATTTACTAAAGGGGGTTATTTTATTTTTACTACTCAAATAAACTTTACAGAAGATTTTTAAGAAAACCTAAAAACCTCCTTCCTCCTTGTCTCTTTGTGCCGCCACCCTACAACCACCATAGAAGGTGATTTTGATCTTGGATCTTGAAGTTTTAGTGATTGATCGTGTTGGTTCTTCGTCCTTTTGATCCACGAATTCAGTAAAACCTTTTTAAACCTTTTCTTTTGATCTAATCTTCTTATAAATTAAGAACATGTGATGTTTTTACAAAAACATAATAACTAAACATGGATCTAACATGATTTGGTGTTAAATAAAATCAAAAGGGTGTTTTTAAGGGGTGTTTGTTTTGGCCGCCGGCTTCACCGAACCCAAAAGGGGTCTCGGCTTGCCAAGCCGACCAACACCAAGACCATATGGTCTTGGTTGGTGCGTGTGGGTCCCACGGCAGCAGTGAAACAAGGGTTATCCCGAGTTGGTTCGGGTTACGGTGTCGATTTCATGTCCGGTTCATGCTTTTTAGTCTAGATCCGGTTCATGGTGTATGTTAGTTTTTTTTATGTTTATGATCTTAGGTTAAAATTAAATTAATAAAATGATGTGATTAATTTAATAACATGACTTAGGTTATTTAATTATAAATGATCATGAAATTATTTTAACCTAAGTATTTATATATTTAAGACCTATAATTAATTAATTATTTTAAAACCATGGATATAATTAATTAATTAACATGACTTAGGTTATATTATTAATATATAATAATACATATTTTAACCTAAGTATTTAACTTATTTAATTAAAAACATGTTATACTTTAATTAAATATTTTAACCTATAGTTTAATTAAATTACATGAAATAATTATTAAACTATACATTATATCATATGACTTAGAAAATAATCATGAAAACAATTAGGCTTATATACTTAGCTTATTTAACCAGCTTATTTCTAATTATGGAAACTTTCTATTTTTAGAAACTTAATTAAATAAGGCAGCTAATCTATTTATGGAAACCTTCTATTTTTAGAAACTTGTTTATTTCAGGCAGCTAATCTATTTATGGAAACTTATTTAGATAAGGCAGCTAATCTATTTATGGAAACTTTCTATTTTTAGAAACTTATCTATTTTAAGCAGTAAATCTATTTTTGGAAACTTTCTATTTTTGGAAACTTTCTATTTTTGGAAACTTTCTATTTTTGGAAACTTTCTATTTTTGGTAACTTCCTATTTTTAGAAACTTTCTATTTTTGGAAACTTTCTATTTTGGTAACTTTCTATTTTTGGAAACTTTCTATTTTAGGAAACCTACTATTTTTGGAAAGTTACTTATTACTACACAGTAAGTATAATAACACATGAAATACCAGAAATACTTAATCAGATTAAACAGAATATATGATAAAACACAGTTTAAGGCTTTAAAACAGTAAAACATGGTAAGAACACATAAAATAAGCTAAGACATGACATAAAACCAGCTATGTATTTAGTAAGCAGATACTTATTCATGTATGTATTTATGTAGCACTAGTGATTCGGAAATAGGATTCCACTCAGTTCGTCTTTCTCGTTCACTAGACATAAGGTACGGATTCCCGTCCTTTCGGTATGGACATTCTTTCCTTATTAGGATTCCCCGTATGCAGCCAACTGTTTTCCCGTAGTATAAGTTGTGTGTATGATTGCTTATGTTTAATTAAGATTACCTATAGCCATATACATGCATGACCAGTTTCACCTAGTTATGGAGGTACCATAACCATAACATTAGAGGCACTAATGTTATGACTTCACCACGGCGGAGTGATTGCTCGTGGCATCCCTTCAGCTTTTGGCCATTTATTTATATTTATCATGTGGGGCGTATGGGTGCATCCTAGTTACATGTTTTTATTCAGGATTCATGGTGAATGTGGTGTGTGCCTTGCATCCTTCACAAGGAGCTGATCACTCCTACCCAAAAACCAGTATATTAAATTAGAGGCAGCCCCTCTAATTTGCATGATGAGGTCACCCCTCCAAGTATTCATGCACGGTGGATTTTCATGACCTATATTGGCTAATGGTAAAATATGACAAACAGTTTTTATAAGATAAAAATCAGACTTTCAAACTATAAAACCAGTTTATTTAAGACTTAACCAGGTTACTCGGGACTTAGTTTTCTTCCGGTGTTATTATGTTATATGCTTATCCTATTCATGCTTTATTGTACATCCGTGCACTGAGCGTATTTGCTCAGCTGTTTTCCTTTTCTATGTTCCCAAAACGGCAGGTACTTAGGGACTCTCGTAGACACTAAGAGTACGTGCATATGGACTGGAAGCTGTCTAGCCTTCTTTACATTATGCATTTCCTTTCTTTTGATACTTATGCTTTGGACATTGTTTAGTCCTTTCCTTTATTATACTATGTTTGTGTGTGATGAGCTTTACTTTTGGACTACCGATGTTTGATTCCGGTATTTTCCTTTTTTGGTCAAGTAATGTTTAGACATTTTTCCTTGTATGCTTTGATGACACGCCATAATTCCTGTGATATTTCCATTTCCAAAATGAGGTGTTACAATTATGGTATCAGAGCCAAGGCTTCGAACTGTAGGCTCTCAAATATGACATGTGATTAGTGGGTAGTCACTACGGTCTTCCTAGAACTGAAAGTTGTTTTCATGCATTCATCATTTTTAAGCATACATATACATGTCATTGTTGCAGGGTTTTTGACTAAGTAATGGTTGGTACAGGACTGGCCCTATTTAGTCGCATGTGTTTTATCGAAACTTTTAGATTTAGGACCGACCCATAGGCATCCCCTCGCTATGTCTTTTGTTTTGGGTGAACTAACCAGAGGCGTTCACTCTCGAGCATACAAAAGTTTTCATAAAACTGCATCATGCATTCATACACAAAATTTTCTTGCATAAAATTTTTCTCGTGAATATTTAGTATAAATTTTTTTTCATGTATATGTATATTTTACGTTTCGATCTGTTCAATCATACGTTTTATGTTATACTGTCAGATGGCAAACACAGACGATATCTGGGCAATATTTGCAGCTGCTGATGCAGAGATGCAAGACGCTCTTCTTCATAACGACGGTTATCCTCCCCCGCCTAACATCTTTCCCATGGAAGGAAGGAATCGGCTCATGAGGGAATACTATACCCTTAGACACCGACCTGACGAAGACAGCACTGACTTCATGCAGCGTTTCCTTGGCTGCACTGGTGTCTTGAGAGCAACTGCAGGCACCACTGAAGAACAAGCACTACATTTTCGTTGGGCTCTCAATCCAAGGATCGCAAATAACTTATCAGGTGCTCCGTTGGATACGGTAGCACAAGTGGCCGATGCAGCACGAAAATTGGAGATGCTGCAGGAGAGAGATGAGTTCGGGGAAGCTGAAAGACCCGACAAGATGTAAACATTCGTATTCAAGAGGTGACCAATCCGTATACTTTCCATATGCCAATTATTCATCTCTTAATGTATCTTCCAGGCAGAAAACTGGGGACCGGTCTCAGCCGGCTACTCAGCAGCAGCCTCATCAGCCCAAGGGAAACGGTCAGACTAACGACCGTTCTGCTACGGATAGGCGTGGCGGTAATGACAATTACCGTAACAACGCTGGGCACTCCAACAGCAGCAGGTCCTAATACTTACCCAATTCCTTATGTTTTATGTTATAACTCATATTCTGACACTTAGCAAAACTTCTACCAGGAACCATGGAAACGGTAGGGACCAGAATCAGAGAGGTTTGCAGCCTAGCCATCCAGCTATCACTGGTATTCAATCTTACGATTATCCGCTTTGTCCTTTGTACCCAATTACCATGTCTTATGTAAAATGTTTTATCAGGTTCCCAGCCAGCCAGAGCACCTGCTGGAGGATACACTCATCCTCTTTGCTCTACTTGCCATCGTAGGCACCCAGGACCATGTCGTCGTAATACTGATGCGTGCTTCAAGTGTGGTCTTCCTGGCCATATTATGAAGGATTGCCGTAAGGGCGAGATGGAGGGTACATCGGGACATGCTGATACCAAGCTGCCTCCTACTGTCGGGCGTGTCTACACGACATCTCGAGACCAGGCCAACAAGTCTACAGGTACCATCACTGGAATCTTGTATATGTATGGTCAAGCTGCATGTGTTCTTTTCGATACGGGTGCTACTCACTCGGTTATTTCTACTGCTTATGCTAAGAACATTAGGATGCCTCCCGTGCCACTAGAAAATAGGCTTACTATTTCCACGCCTTTGAGGGACTCTGTATTAATCACCCATGTATACAAGAGTCTTCCCCTAGAATTTGATGATAAGGTTCGACCTGTCGACGCACTTCCGCTGGACATGAATGACTTCGACATGATTTTGGGCATGGATTGGCTATCCAAGTATCATGCTACCATAGACTGCCATTCATATCGAGTTATCTTCGGTGATGTCAATGCACCAGAGTACATTCATAATGGGTTCATACCCGGACGGTCTGTACAAGTCATATCCACCCTGCAAGCGCGTGCACTACTGTCACATGGCTGCGAGGGTTATCTAGCTACGGTTCACGACATGGATGCTGAATCTCCATCGATTCTGGATCAACCTATAGTGTCGGAATTCCAAGATGTGTTTCCAGCAGAACTTCCGGGCATACCACCTGCACGAGAAGTGGAATTCAGTATCGAGTTGGTTCCAGGAGCTGAACCAATCTCCAAGGCTCCTTATCGCATGGCTCCCATAGAGCTGAAGGAGCTGAAGGATCAACTACAAGAACTTCTTGAACGAGGTTTCATTCGACCGAGCGCATCTCCATGGGGCGCACCGGTTTTGTTTGTTAAGAAGAAGGACGGCAGTATGCGTCTTTGCATAGACTATCACGAGCTCAACAAGATTACCATTCGGAATAGGTATCCACTGCCACGCATTGACGATCTGTTTGACCAACTCCAAGGGGCCAAACACTTCTCCAAGATCGATCTTAGGTCAGGCTATCATCAGCTAAGGGTCAAGGAGCAGGACATCGCTAAGACTGCTTTTCGTACCCGCTGTGGCCACTACGAGTTTGTAGTTATGCCATTTGGCCTGACAAAAGCTCCAGCAGTGTTCATGGTTTTGATGAACAGAATCTTCCATGAATTTCTGGACAAGTTCATCATTGTCTTCATCGATGGCATCCTGATTTTCTCAAAGTCCAAGGAGGAACACGAAGACCATCTTCGTACAGTACTACAGATTCTTCGCCAGAAGCAGTTGTATGCTAAATTCTCCAAGTGTGAGTTCTGGTTAGACAAGGTGGCCTTCTTGGGTCACATTGTATCAGCAGAAGGAATCACTATGGATCCAGCGAAGGTTGAGGCCATTACTAAGTGGCCAAGGCCGACATCAGCGACGGAAGTCCGCAGTTTCTTAGGCTTAGCTGGCTATTAGCGTAGGTTCGTGGAGAACTTTTCCCGCCTAGCACTACCATTGACCAAACTGATGCGGAAAGGGGAGAAATTCGTCTGGACGGAAGATCGAGAGAAGAGCTTTGAAGACCTGAAGCAGAAGCTAGTATCTGCAACTATTCTTACTCTACCATCTGGTACGGGTGGATTTCAAATCTAGAGCGATGCATCGGGGAAGGGACTTGGCTGTGTTCTCATGCAACATGAGAAAGTGATCGCGTACGCTTCACGGTAGCTTAAGCCTTATGAAGAAAATTACCCCACGCATGACCTGGAACTTGCTGCAGTCGTGTTTGCATTGAAGATATGGAGGCACTACTTATATAGAGAATCATGTGACATTTTCACGGACCACAAGAGCTTGAAGTATATCTTCACTCAGCGTGAATTGAACATGAGGCAGAGGAGATGGTTAGAGCTGTTGAAAGATTATGACATTAATCTACAGTATCATCCCGGAAAGGCAAATGTAGTAGCAGATGCTCTTAGCAAGAAGTCCGGAATGATCAACGGCATTAAAATCGAAGAGGAAATCATCAGAGACTTGGAGCGACTAGACATCGATATCATGGTACGTGGACAGCACGGGTACTGGGCTAATCTTAGAGTAGAACCCGAGTTACTATCTAAGATCAAGGAAGCTCAGAAGGATGACGGAGAAATCTGGGCGATAGTACAAAATTTGGAGAAGCAGACATAATTCAGAGTAGATGTAGATGGTATCGTATGGCAGGGCACTAGACTTTGTGTTCCTGATGACCAAGAAATCCGGGAAGCTTTGTTAGTTGAAGCTCATAGCTCCCCATTCTCGATACATCCTGGTTCGACTAAAATGTACCATGACATCAAGCAGTACTTTTGGTGGAGTGGTATGAAACAGGATGTGGCCACTTACGTCTCCAAATGTCTTACCTGCCAGCAGGTTAAGATCGAGCATCAGCGATCTGGCGGTCTCCTTCAACTGTTAGATATTCCAGAGTGGAAGTGGGACAAAATCACCATGGATTTTGTTACCGGTCTTCCGCCTACCAAAAGGAAGCACGATGCAATTTGGGTTATCGTAGATCAACTTACCAAATCAGCTCATTTCTTACCGATCCGCAAGGAAGATTCGGTAAGTAAACTCGCAGATACGTACAGACGAGAGATCATGAGACTCCACGGTGCACCATCCAGCATCGTCTCAGGCAGAGATCCTCGATTCACTTCGCGCTTTTGGAAAAGTCTGCAGAAAGCTTAGGGTACACAACTTAAGCTTAGCACGGCTTTTCATCCTCAAACGGACGGACAGTCAGAGCGAACCATTCGGACATTGGAGGATATGTTGAGGTCATGTGCGTTGGAATGGACGGCTGATTGGGACGAATACATCTGTTTGGTGGAGTTTGCATACAACAACAGCTGGCACGCAAGCATCAAGTGTGCTCCATTTGAGATGTTGTATGGCAGAAAGTGTCGCGCCCCAATCTGCTGGGATCAGGTTGTCGAGCGAACACTCGAAGGACCAGAAATCATAGAGATGACAAATGAGAATATCGCAGTAGCTAAGCAGAAAATTCAGGAGGCACGGTCACGTCAGAAGAGTTACGCCGATAAGCATCGTAGGGATATACACTTTAACGTAGGAGATCACGTCTTCCTTAAGGTTTCGCCGGCACGTGGTGTTAGACGCTTCGGGATTAAAGGGAAGCTTAGTCCTCGTTTCATCGGACCGTTTGATATCATTGAACGAGTCGGTGAAGTATCTTACCGATTGCCGTTACCTCCGCAGTTTTCGCATGTGCACAACGTGTTTCATGTGTCCTTACTCAGAGGGTACCAGTATCATCCCCTTCACATGGTTCAGTATCCACTAGAACAGATACGTGAAGATCTCACTTTTTTAGAAGAACCCGAACGAGTTCTTGACAGACAAGAACGAGTCATGAGAAAGAAGACGATTCCATTCTTCAAAATTCTATGGAGGGATCATACTGAGCGGGAAGCCACTTGGGAAACAGAGGAGTCTATCCGAGCTTCTTACCCTCATTTCATATTTTGAATTCGGGTATGTTCTTCTTTTCCAGTTTACTTTGTCTATAATTTGGGGACGAATTATTCTTTTTAGGGGGGAGAGTTGTAAAACCCGCATGCTTTTACCATACATAGTACCCTTGGGATCGTACGTACTAGATTAAAACTTTCCTAATATAGCATGATTACGATTACGTGTTAGGAGTTTAAGTATTACGTACGTGTTAGAACACGATAAGTATTTACTACGCACGATCATGTAATAATTATTTGACGATAATTAATCACGAACATGCGATCATGAAATCATGAACGTAATTAAAACACGAACTATTATTAATTACGTATGTATATTTATTACGAGCGTAATTAAATATATTAGATCACGGTATTTACGTAACGAGAACATTTAAAACACGAACATAAATAATCACAAACGTTTAACTTAATAACGAGACACGGAAAAAGGTACGGGTACCCCAAGTGGGGTCCCTACCCGCGGCCAACAAGGACAAATGGGCCAAGCCCATTTGTCAAATTTACTAAAGGGGTTATTTTATTTTTACTACTCAAATAAACTTTACAGAAGATTTTTAAGAAAACCTAAAAACCTCCTTCCTCGTTGTCTCTTTGTGCCGCCACCCTACAACCACCATAGAAGGTGATTTTGATCTTGGATCTTGAAGTTTTAGTGATTGATCGTGTTGGTTCTTCGTCCTTTTGATCCACGAATTTGGTAAAACCTTTTTAAACCTTTTCTTTTGATTTAATCTTCTTATAAATTATGAACATGTGATGTTTTTACAAAAACATAATAATTAAACATGGATCTAACATGATTTGGTGTTAAATAAAATCAAAAGGGTGTTTTTAAGGGGTGTTTGTTTTGGCCGCCGGCTTCACCGAACCCAAAAGGGGTCTCGGCTTGCCAAGTCGACCACCACCAAGACCATATGGTCTTGGTTGGTGCGTGTGGGTCCCACGGCAGCAGTGAAACAAGGGGTACCCCGAGTTGGTTCAGGGTACGGTGTCGATTTTATGTCCGGTTCATGCTTTTTAGTCTAGATCCGGTTCATGGTGTATGTTAGTTTTTTTTATGTTTATGATCTTAGGTTAAAATTAAATTAATAAAGTGATGTGATTAATTTAATAACATGACTTAGGTTATTTAGTTATAAATGATCATGAAATTATTTTAACCTAAGTATTTATATATATTTAAGACCTATAATTAATTAATTATTTTAAAACCATGGATATAATTAATTAATTAACATGACTTAGGTTATATTATTAATATATAATAATACATATTTTAACCTAAGTATTTAACTTATTTAATTAAAAACATGTTATACTTTAATTAAATATTTTAACCTATAGTTTAATTAAATTACATGAAATAATTATTAAACTATACATTATATCATATGACTTAGAAAATAATCATGAAAACACTTAGGCTTATATACTTAGCTTATTTAACCAGCTTATTTCTAATTATGGAAACTTTCTATTTTTAGAAACTTAATTAAATAAGGCAGCTAATCTATTTATGGAAACCTTCTATTTTTAGAAACTTATTTATTTCAGGCAGCTAATCTATTTATGGAAACTTATTTAATTAAGGCAGCTAATATGTTTATGGAAACTTTCTATTTTTAGAAACTTATCTATTTTAAGCAGTAAATCTATTTTTGGAAACTTTCTATTTTTTGAAACTTTCTATTTTTTGAAACTTTCTATTTTTGGAAACTTTCTATTTTTTGTAACTTTCTATTTTTGGAAACTTTCTATTTTTTGAAACTTTCTATTTTTGGTAACTTTCTATTTTTGGAAACTTTCTATTTTAGGAAACCTGCTATTTTTAGAAAGTTACTTATTACTACACAGTAAGTATAATAACACATGAAATACCAGAAATACTTAATCAGATTAAATAGAATATATGATAAAACACAGTTTAAGGCTTTAAAACAGTAAAACATGGTAAGAACACATAAAATAAGCTAAGACATGACATAAAACCAGCTATGTATTTAGTAAGCAGATACTCATTCATGTATGTATTTATGTAGCACTAGTGATTCGGAAGTAGGATTCCTCTCAGTTCGTCTTTCTCGTTCACTGGACATAAGGTACGGATTCACGTCCTTTTAGTATGGACATTCTTTCCTTATTAGGATTCCCCGTATGCAGCCAACTGTTTTCCCGTAGTATAAGTTATGTGTTTGATTGCTTATGTTTAATTAAGATTACCTATAGCCATATACATGCATGACCAGTTTCACCTAGTTATGGAGGTACCATAACCATAACGTTAGAGGCACTGATGTTATGACTTCACCACGGCGGAGTGATTGCTCGTGGCGTCCCTTCAGCTTTTGGCCATTTATTTATATTTATCATGTGGGGTGTATGGGTGCATCCTAGTTACATGTTTTTATTCAGGATTTCATGGTGAATGTGGTGTGTGCCTTGCATCCTTCACAAGGAGCTGATCCCTCCTACCCAAAAACCAGTATATTAAATTAGAGGCAGCCCCTCTAATTTGCATGATGAGGTCACCCCTCCAAGTATTCATGCACGGTGGATTTTCATGACCTATATTGGCTAATGGTAAAATATGACAAACAGTTTTTATAAGATAAACATAAGACTTTCAAACTATAAAACCAGTTTATTTAAGACTTAACCAGGTTACTCGGGACTTAGTTTTCTTCCGCTGTTATTATGTTATATGCTTATCCTATTCATGCTTTATTGTACATCCGTGCACTGAGCGTATTTGCTCAGCTGTTTTCCTTTTCTATGTTCCCAAAACGGCAGGTACTCAGGGACGCTCGTAGACACTAAGAGTACGTGCATATGGACTGGAAGCTGTCTAGCCTTCTTTACATTATGCATTTCCTTTCTTTTGATACTTATGCTTTAGACATTGTTTAGTCCTTTCCTTTATTATACTATGTTTGTGTGTGATGAGCTCTACTTTTGGACTACCGATGTTTGATTCCGGTATTTTCCTTTTTTGGTCAAGTAATGTTTAGACATTTTTCCTTGTATGCTTTGATGACACGCCATAATTCCTGTGATATTTCCATTTCCAAATGAGGTGTTACAATTATGGTATCAGAGCCAAGGCTTCGACCTGTAGGCTCTCAAATATGACATGTGATTAGTGGGTAGTCACTACGGTCTTCCTAGAACTGACAGTTGTTTTCATGCATTCATCATTTTTAAGCATACATATACATGTCATTGTTGCAGGGCTTTTGACTAAGTAATGGTTGGTACAGGACTGGCCCTATTTAGTCGCATGTGTTTTATCGAAACTTTTAGATTTGGGACCGACCCATAGGCATCCCCTCGCTATGTCTTTTGTTTTGGGTGAACTGACCAGAGGCGTTCACTCTCGAGCATACAAAAGTTTTCATAAAACTGCATCATGCATTCATACACAAAATTTTCTTGCATAAAATTTTTCTCGTGAAATTTTAGTATAAATTTTTTTTCATGTATATGTATATTTTACGTTTCGATCTGTTCAATCATACGTTTTATGTTATACTGTCAGATGGCAAACACAGACGATATCTGGGCAATATTTGCAGCTGCTGATGCAGAGATGCAAGACGCTCTTCTTCATAACGACGGTTATCCTCCCCCGCCTAACATCTTTCCCATGGAAGGAAGGAATCGGCTCATGAGGGAATACTATACCCTTAGACACCGACCTGACGAAGACAGCACTGAATTTATGCAGCGTTTCCTTGGCTGCACTGGTGTCTTGAGAGCAACTGCAGGCACCACTGAAGAGCAAGCACTACATTTTCGTTGGGCTCTCAATCCAAGGATCGCAAATAACTTATCAGGTGCTCCGTTGGATACGGTAGCACAAGTGGCCGATGCAGCACGAAAATTGGAGATGCTGCAAGAGAGAGATGAGTTCGGGGAAGCTGAAAGACCCGACAAGAGCTAAACATTCGTATTCAAGAGGTGACCAATCCGTATACTTTCCATATGCCAATTATTCATCTCTTAATGTATCTTCCAGGCAGAAAACTGGGGACCGGTCTCAGCCGGCTACTCAGCAGCAGCCTCATCAGCCCAAGGGAAACGGTCAGACTAACGACCGTTCTGCTACGGATAGGCGTGGCGGTAATGACAATTACCGTAACAACGCTGGGCACTCCAACAGACGCAGGTCCTAATACTTACCCAATTCCTTATGTTTTATGTTATAACTCATATTCTAACACTTAGCAAAACTTCTACCAGGAACCATGGAAATGGTAGGGACCAGAATCAGAGAGGTTCGCAGCCTAGCCGTCCAGCTATCACTGGTATTCAATCTTACGATTATCCGCTTTGTCCTTTGTACCCAATTACCATGTCTTATGTAAAATGTTTTATCAGGTTCCCAGCCAGCCAGAGCACCTGCTGGAGGATACACTCATCCTCTTCGCTCTACTTGCCACCGTAGGCACCCAGGACCATGTCGCCGTAATACTGATGCGTGCTTCAAGTGTGGTCTTTCTGGCCATATTATGAAGGATTGCCGTAAGGGCGAGATGGAGGGTACATCGGGACATGCTGATACCAAGCCGCCTCCTACTGCCGGGCGTGTCTACACGACATCTCGAGACCAGGCCAACAAGTCTACAGGTACCATCACTGGAATCTTGTATATGTATGGTCAAGCTGCATGTGTTCTTTTCGATACGGGTGCTACTCACTCGGTTATTTCTACTGCTTATGCTAAGAACATTAGGATGCCTCCCGTGCCACTAGAAAATAGGCTTACTATTTCCACGCCTTTGAGGGACTCTGTATTAATCACCCATGTATACAAGAGTCTTCCCCTAGAATTTGATGATAAGGTTCGACCTATCGACGCACTTCCGCAGGACATGAATGACTTCGACATGATTTTGGGCATGGATTGGCTATCCAAGTATCATGCTACCATAGACTGCCATTCATATCGAGTTATCTTCGGTGATGTCAATGCACTAGAGTACATTCATAATGGGTTCATACCCGGACGGTCTGTACAAGTCATATCCACCCTGCAAGCGCGTGTACTACTATCACATGGCTGCGAGGGTTATCTAGCTACGGTTCACGACATGGATGCTGAATCTCCATCGATTCTGGATCAACCTATAGTGTCGGAATTCCAAGATGTGTTTCCAGCAGAACTTCCGGGCATACCACCTGCACGAGAAGTGGAATTCAGTATCGAGTTGGTTCCAGGAGCTGAACCAATCTCCAAGGCTCCTTATCGCATGGCTCCCATAGAGCTGAAGGAGCTGAAGGATCAACTGCAAGAACTTCTTGAACGAGGTTTCATTCGACCGAGCGCATCTCCATAGGGCGCACCGGTTTTGTTTGTTAAGAAGAAGGACGGCAGTATGCGTCTTTGCATAGACTATCACGAGCTCAACAAGATTACCATTCGGAATAGGTATCCACTGCCACGCATTGACGATCTGTTTGACCAACTCCAAGGGGCCAAACACTTCTCCAAGATCGATCTTAGGTCAGGCTATCATCAGCTAAGGGTCAAGGAGCAGGACATCGCTAAGACTGCTTTTCGTACCCGCTGTGGCCACTACGAGTTTGTAATTATGCCATTTGGCCTGACAAAAGCTCCAGCAGTGTTCATGGATTTGATGAACAGAATCTTCCATGAATTTCTAGACAAGTTCATCATTGTCTTCATCGATGGCATCCTGATTTTCTCAAAGTCCAAGGAGGAACACGAAGACCATCTTCGTACAGTACTACCGATTCTTCGCCAGAAGCAGCTGTATGCTAAATTCTCCAAGTGTGAGTTCTGGTTAGACAAGGTGGCCTTCTTGGGTCACATTGTATCAGCAGAAGGAATCACTATGGATCCAGCGAAGGTTGAGGCCATTACTAAGTGGCCAAGGCCGACATCAGCGACGGAAGTCCGTAGTTTCTTAGGCTTAGCTGGCTATTACCGTAGGTTCGTGGAGAACTTTTCCCGCCTAGCACTACCATTGACCAAACTGATGCGGAAAGGGGAGAAATTCGTCTGGACGGAAGATCGAGAGAAGAGCTTTGAAGACCTGAAGCAGAAGCTAGTATCTGCACCTATTCTTACTCTACCATCTGGTACGGGTGGATTTCAAATCTACAGCGATGCATCGGGGAAGGGACTTGGCTGTGTTCTCATGCAACATGAGAAAGTGATCGCGTACGCTTCACGGTAGCTTAAGCCTTATGAAGAAAATTACCCCACGCATGACCTGGAACTTGCTGCAGTCGTGTTTGCATTGAAGATATGGAGGCACTACTTATATGGAGAATCATGTGACATTTTCACGGACCACAAGAGCTTGAAGTATATCTTCACTCAGCGTGAATTGAACATGAGGCAGAGGAGATGGTTAGAGCTGTTGAAAGATTATGACATTAATCTACAGTATCATCCCGGAAAGGCAAATGTAGTAGCAGATGCTCTTAGCAGGAAGTCCGGAATGATCAACGGCATTAAAATCGAAGAGGAAATCATCAGAGACTTGGAGCGACTAGACATCGAGATCATGGTACGTGGACAGCACGGTTACTGGGCTAATCTTAGAGTAGAACCCGAGTTACTATCTAAGATCAAGGAAGCTCAGAAGGATGACGGAGAAATCTGGGCGATAGTACAAAATTTGGAGAAGCAGACAGAATTCAGAGTAGATGTAGATGGTATCGTATGGCAGGGCACTAGACTTTGTGTTCCTGATGACCAAGAACTCCGGGAAGCTTTGTTAGTTGAAGCTCATAGCTCCCCATTCTCGATACATCCTGGTTCGACTAAAATGTACCATGACATCAAGCAGTACTTTTGGTGGAGTGGTATGAAACAGGATGTGGCCACTCACGTCTCCAAATGTCTTACCTGCCAGCAGGTTAAGATCGAGCATCAGCGATCTGGCGGTCTCCTTCAACTGTTAGATATTCCAGAGTGGAAGTGGGACAAAATCACCATGGATTTTGTTACCGGTCTTCCGCCTACCAAAAGGAAGCACGATGCAATTTGGGTTATCGTAGATCAACTTACCAAATCAGCTCATTTGTTACCGATCCGCAAGGAAGATTCGGTAAGTAAACTCGCAGATACGTACAGACGAGAGATCATGAGACTCCACGGTGCACCATCCAGCATCGTCTCAGACAGAGATCCTCGATTCACTTCGCGCTTTTGGAAAAGTCTGCAGAAAGCTTGGGGTACACAACTTAAGCTTAGCATGGCTTTTCATCCTCAAACGGACGGACAGTCAGAGCGAACCATTCAGACATTGGAGGATATGTTGAGGTCATGTGCGTTGGAATGGACGGCTGATTGGGACGAATACATCTGTTTGGTGGAGTTTGCATACAACAACAGCTGGCACGCAAGCATCAAGTGTGCTCCATTTGAGATGTTGTATGGCAGAAAGTGTCGCGCCCCAATCTGCTGAGATCAGGTTGGCGAGCGAACACTCGAAGGACCGGAAATCATAGAGATGACCAATGAGAATATCGCAGTAGCTAAGCAGAAAATTCAGGAGGCACAGTCACGTCAGAAGAGTTACGCCGATAAGCATCGTAGGGATATACACTTTAACGTAGGAGATCACGTCTTCCTTAAGGTTTCGCCGGCACGTGGTGTTAGACGCTTCGGGATTAAAGGGAAGCTCGGTCCTCGTTTCATCGGACCGTTTGATATCATTGAACGAGTCGGTGAAGTATCTTACCGATTGCCGTTACCTCCGCAGCTTTCGCATGTGCACAACGTGTTTCATGTGTCCTTACTCAGAGGGTACCAGTATCATCCCCTTCACATGGTTCAGTATCCACTGGAACAGATACGTCAAGATCTCACTTTTTTAGAAGAACCCGAACGAGTTCTTGACAGACAAGAACGAGTCATGAGAAAGAAGACGATTCCATTCGTCAAAATTCTATGGAGGGATCATACTGAGCGGGAAGCCACTTGGGAAACAGAGGAGTCTATCCGGGCTTCTTACCCTCATTTCATATTTTGAATTCGGGTATGTTCTTCTTTTCCAGTTTACTTTGTCTATAATTTGGGGACGAATTATTCTTTTTAGGGGGGAGAGTTGTAAAACCCGCATGCTTTTACCATGCATAGTACCCTTAGGATCGTACGTACTAGATTAAAACTTTCCTAATATAGCATGATTACGATTACGTGTTAGGAGTTTAAGTATTACGTACGTGTTAGAACACGATAAGTATTTACTACGCACGATCATGTAATAATTATTTGACAATAATTAATCACGAACATGCGATCATGAAATCATGAACGTAATTAAAACACGAACTATTATTAATTACGTATATATATTTATTACGAGCGTAATTAAATATATTAGATCACGGTATTTACGTAACGAGAACATTTAAAACACGAACATAAATAATCACAAACGTTTAACTTAATAACGAGACACGGAAAAAGGTACGGGTACCCCAAGTGGGGTCCCTACCCGCGGCCAACAAGGACAAATGGGCCAAGCCCATTTGTCAAATTTACTAAAGGGGTTATTTTATTTTTACTACTCAAATAAACTTTACAGAAGATTTTTAAGAAAACCTAAAAACCTCCTTCCTCGTTGTCTCTTTGTGCCGCCACCCTACAACCACCATAGAAGGTGATTTTGATCTTGGATCTTGAAGTTTTAGTGATTGATCGTGTTGGTTCTTCGTCCTTTTGATCCACAAATTTGGTAAAACCTTTTTAAACCTTTTCTTTTGATTTAATCTTCTTATAAATTATGAACATGTGATGTTTTTACAAAAACATAATAATTAAACATGGATCTAACATGATTTGGTGTTAAATAAAATCAAAAGGGTGTTTTTAAGGGGTGTTTGTTTTGGCCGTCGGCTTCACCGAACCCAAAAGGGGTCTCGGCTTGCCAAGCCGACCACCACCAAGACCATATGGTCTTGGTTGGTGCGTGTGGGTCCCACGACAGCAGTGAAACAAGGGGTACCCCGAGTTGGTTCAGGGTACGGTGTCGATTTTATGTCCGGTTCATGCTTTTTAGTCTAGATCCGGTTCATGGTGTATGTTAGTTTTTTTTATGTTTATGATCTTAGGTTAAAATTAAATTAATAAAATGATGTGATTAATTTAATAACATGACTTAGGTTATTTAGTTATAAATGATCATGAAATAATTTTAACCTAAGTATTTATATATATTTAAGACCTATAATTAATTAATTATTTTAAAACCATGGATATAATTAATTAATTAACATGACTTAGGTTATATTATTAATATATAATAATACATATATTAACCTAAGTATTTAACTTATTTAATTAAAAACATGTTATACTTTAATTAAATATTTTAACCTATAGTTTAATTAAATTACATGAAATAATTATTAAACTATACATTATATCATATGACTTAGAAAATAATCATGAAAACACTTAGGCTTATATACTTAGCTTATTTAACCAGCTTATTTCTAATTATGGAAACTTTCTATTTTTACAAACTTAATTAAATAAGGCAGCTAATCTATTTATGGAAACCTTCTATTTTTAGAAACTTATTTATTTCAGGCAGCTAATCTATTTATGGAAACTTATTTAATTAAGGCAGCTAATCTGTTTATGGAAACTTTCTATTTTTAGAAACTTATCTATTTTAAGCAGTAAATCTATTTTTGGAAACTTTCTATTTTTGGAAACTTTCTATTTTTGGAAACTTTCTATTTTTTGTAACTTTCTATTTTTGGAAACTTTCTATTTTTTGAAACTTTCTATTTTTGGTAACTTTCTATTTTTGGAAACTTTCTATTTTAGGAAACCTGCTATTTTTGGAAAGTTACTTATTACTACACAGTAAGTATAATAACACATGAAATACCAGAAATACTTAATCAGATTAAACAGAATATATGATAAAACACAGTTTAAGGCTTTAAAACAGTAAAACATGGTAAGAACACATAAAATAAGCTAAGACATGACATAAAACCAGCTATGTATTTAGTAAGCAGATACTTAGTCATGTATGTATTTATGTAGCACTAGTGATTCGGAAGTAGGATTCCTCTCAGTTCATCTTTCTCGTTCACTGGACATAAGGTACGGATTCCCGTCCTTTCAGTATGGACATTCTTTCCTTATTAGGATTCCTCGTATGCAGCCAACTGTTTTCCCGTAGTATAAGTTATGTGTTTGATTGCTTATGTTTAATTAAGATTACCTATAGCCATATACATGCATGACCAGTTTCACCTAGTTATGGGGGTACCATAACCATAACATTAGAGGCAATGATGTTATGACTTCACCACGGCGGAGTGATTGCTCGTGGCGTCCCTTCAGCTTTTGGCCATTTATTTATATTTATCATGTGGGGTGTATGGGGGCATCCTAGTTACATGTTTTTATTCAGGATTTCATGGTGAATGTGGTGTGTGCCTTGCATCCTTCACAAGGAGCTGATCCCTCCTACCCAAAAACCAGTATATTAAATTAGAGGCAGCCCCTCTAATTTGCATGATGAGGTCACCCCTCCAAGTATTCATGCACGGTGGATTTTCATGACCTATATTGGCTAATGGTAAAATATGACAAACAGTTTTTATAAGATAAACATAAGACTTTCAAACTATAAAACCAGTTTATTTAAGACTTAACCAGGTTACTCGGGACTTAGTTTTCTTCCGCTGTTATTATGTTATATGCTTATCCTATTCATGCTTTATTGTACATCCGTGCACTGAGCGTATTTGCTCAGCTGTTTTCCTTTTCTATGTTCCCAAAACGGCAGGTACTCAGGGACGCTCGTAGACACTAAGAGTACGTGCATATGGACTGGAAGATGTCTAGCCTTCTTTACATTATGCATTTCCATTCTTTTGATACTTATGCTTTAGACATTGTTTAGTCCTTTCCTTTATTATACTATGTTTGTGTGTGATGAGCTTTACTTTTGGACTACCGATGTTTGATTCTGGTATTTTCCTTTTTTGGTCAAGTAATGTTTAGACATTTTTCCTTGTATGCTTTGATGACACGCCATAATTCCTGTGATATTTCCATTCCCAAAATGAGGTGTTACAATTATGGTATCAGAGCCAAGGCTTCGACCTGTAGGCTCTCAAATATGACCTGTGATTAGTGGGTAGTCACTACGGTCTTCCTAGAACTGACAGTTGTTTTCATGCATTCATCATTTTTAAGCATACATATACATCTCATTGTTGCAGGGTTTTTGACTAAGTAATGGTTGGTACATGACTGGCCCTATTTAGTCGCATGTGTTTTATCGAAACTTTTAGATTTGGGACCGACCCATAGGCATCCCCTCGCTATGTCTTTTGTTTTTGGTGAACTGACCAGAGGCGTTCACTCTCGAGCATACAAAAGTTTTCATAAAACTGCATCATGCATTCATACACAAAATTTTCTTGCATAAAATTTTTCTTGTGAAATTTTAGTATAAATTTTTTTTCATGTATATGTATATTTTACGTTTCGATCTGTTCAATCATACGTTTTATGTTATACTGTCAGATGGAAAACACAGACGATATCTGGGCAATATTTGCAGCTGCTGATGCAGAGATGCAAGACGCTCTTCTTCATAACGACGGTTATCCTCCCCCGCCTAACATCTTTCCCATGGAAGGAAGGAATCGGCTCATGAGGGAATACTATACCCTTAGACACCGACCTGACGAAGACAACACTGACTTCATGCAGCGTTTCCTTGGCTGCACTGGTGTCTTGAGAGCAACTGCAGGCACCACTGAAGAACAAGCACTACATTTTCGTTGGGCTCTCAATCCAAGGATCGCAAATAACTTATCAGGTGCTCTGTTGGATACGGTAGCACAAGTGGCCGATGCAGCACGAAAATTGGAGATGCTGCAGGAGAGAGATGAGTTCGGGGAAGCTGAAAGACCCGACAAGAGGTAAACATTCGTATTCAAGAGGTGACCAATCCGTATACTTTCCATATGCCAATTATTCATCTCTTAATGTATCTTCCAGGCAGAAAACTGGGGACCGGTCTCAGCCGGATACTCAGCAGCAGCCTCATCAGCCCAAGGGAAACGGTCAGACTAACGACCGTTCTGCTACGGATAGGCGTGGCGGTAATGACAATTATCGTAACAACGCTGGGCACTCCAACAGCAGCAGGTCCTAATACTTACCCAATTCCTTATGTTTTATGTTATAACTCATATTCTGACACTTAGCAAAACTTCTACCAGGAACCATGGAAACGGTAGGGACCAGAATCAGAGAGGTTCGCAGCCTAGCCGTCAAGCTATCACTGGTTTTCAATCTTACGATTATCCGCTTTGTCCTTTGTACCCAATTACCATGTCTTATGTAAAATGTTTTATCAGGTTCCCAGCCAGCCAGAGCACCTGCTGGAGGATACACTCATCCTCTTTGCTCTACTTGCCACCGTAGGCACCCAGGACCATGTCGCCATAATACTGATGCGTGCTTCAAGTGTGGTCTTCCTGGCCATATTATGAAGGATTGCCGTAAGGGCGAGATGGAGGGTACATCGGGACATGCTGATACCAAGCCGCCTCCTACTGCCGGGCGTGTCTACACGACATCTCGAGACCAGGCCAACAAGTCTACAGGTACCATCACTGGAATCTTGTATATGTATGGTCAAGCTGCATGTGTTCTTTTCGATACGGGTGCTACTCACTCGGTTATTTCTACTGCTTATGCTAAGAACATTAGGATGCCTCCCGTGCCACTAGAAAATAGGCTTACTATTTCCACGCCTTTGAGGGACTCTGTATTAATCACCCATGTATACAAGAGTCTTCCCCTAGAATTTGATGATAAGGTTCGACCTGTCGACGCACTTCCGCTGGACATGAATGACTTCGACATGATTTTGGGCATGGATTGGCTATCCAAGTATCATGCTACCATAGACTGCCATTCATATCGAGTTATCTTCGGTGATGTCAATGCACTAGAGTACATTCATAATGGGTTCATACCCGGACGGTCTGTACAAGTCATATCCACCCTGCAAGCGCGTGTACTACTATCACATGGCTGCGAGGGTTATCTAGCTACGGTTCACGACATGGATGCTGAATCTCCATCGATTCTGGATCAACCTATAGTGTCGGAATTCCAAGATGTGTTTCCAGCAGAACTTCCGGGCATACCACCTGCACGAGAAGTGGAATTCAGTATCGAGTTGGTTCCAGGAGCTGAACCAATCTCCAAGGCTCCTTATCGCATGGCTCCCATAGAGCTGAAGGAGCTGAAGGATCAACTGCAAGAACTTCTTGAACGAGGTTTCATTCGACCGAGCGCATCTCCATAGGGCGCACCGGTTTTGTTTGTTAAGAAGAAGGACGGCAGTATGCGTCTTTGCATAGACTATCACGAGCTCAACAAGATTACCATTCGGAATAGGTATCCACTGCCACACATTGACGATCTGTTTGACCAACTCCAAGGGGCCAAACACTTCTCCAAGATCGATCTTAGGTCAGGCTATCATCAGCTAAGGGTCAAGGAGCAGGACATCGCTAAGACTGCTTTTCGTACCCACTGTGGCGACTACGAGTTTGTAGTTATGCCATTTGGCCTGACAAATGCTCCAGCAGTGTTCATGGATTTGATGAACAGAATCTACCATGAATTTCTGGACAAGTTCATCATTGTCTTCATCTATGGCATCCTGATTTTCTCAAAGTCCAAGGAGGAACACGAAGACCATCTTCGTATAGTACTACAGATTCTTCGCCAGAAGCAGCTGTATGCTAAATTATCCAAGTGTGAGTTCTGGTTAGACAAGGTGGCATTCTTGGGTCACATTGTATCAGCAGAAGGAATCACTATGGATCCAGCGAAGGTTGAGGCCATTACTAAGTGGCCAAGGCCGACATCAGCGACGGAAGTCCGCAGTTTCTTAGGCTTAGCTGGCTATTACCGTAGGTTCGTGGAGAACTTTTCCCGCCTAGCACTACCATTGACCAAACTGATGTGGAAAGGGGAGAAATTCGTCTGGACGGAAGATCGAGAGAAGAGCTTTGAAGACCTGAAGCAGAAGCTAGTATCTGCACCTATTCTTACTCTACCACCTGGTACGGGTGGATTTCAAATCTACAGCGATGCATCGGGGAAGGGACTTGGCTGTGTTCTCATGCAACATGAGAAAGTGATCGCGTACGCTTCACGGTAGCTTAAGCCTTATGAAGAAAATTACCCCACGCATAACCTAGAACTTGCTGCAGTCGTGTTTGCATTGAAGATATGGAGGCACTACTTATATGGAGAATTATGTGACATTTTCACGGACCACAAGAGATTGAAGTATATCTTCACTCAGCGTGAATTGAACATGAGGCAGAGGAGATGGTTAGAGCTGTTGAAAGATTATGACATTAATCTACAGTATCATCCTGGAAAGGCAAATGTAGTAGCAGATGCTCTTAGCAGGAAGTCCGGAATGATCAACGGCATTAAAATCGAAGAGGAAATCATCAGAGACTTGGAGCGACTAGACATCGAGATCATGGTACATGGACAGCACGGTTACTGGGCTAATCTTAGAGTAGAACCCGAGTTACTATCTAAGATCAAGGAAGCTCGGAAGGATGACGGAGAAATCTGGGCGATAGTACAAAATTTGGAGAAGCAGACAGAATTCAGAGTAGATGTAGATGGTATCGTATGGCAGGGCACTAGACTTTGTGTTCCTGATGACCAAGAACTCCGGGAAGCTTTGTTAGTTGAAGCTCATAGCTCCCCATTCTCGATACATCCTGGTTCGACTAAAATGTACCATGACATCAAGCAGTACTTTTGGTGGAGTGGTATGAAACAGGATGTGGCCACTTACGTCTCCAAATGTCTTACCTACCAGCGGGTTAAGATCGAGCATCAGCGATCTGGCGGTCTCCTTCAACCGTTAGATATTCCAGAGTGGAAGTGGGACAAAATCACCATGGATTTTGTTACCGGTCTTCCGCCTACCAAAAGGAAGCACGATGCAATTTGGGTTATCGTAGATCAACTTACCAAATCAGCTCATTTGTTACCGATCCGCAAGGAAGATTCGGTAAGTAAACTCGCAGATACGTACAGACGAGAGATCATGAGACTCCACGGTGCACCATCCAGCATCGTCTCAGACAGAGATCCTCGATTCACTTCGCGCTTTTGGAAAAGTCTGCAAAAAGCTTGGGGTACACAACTTAAGCTTAGCACGGCTTTTCATCCTCAAACGGACGGACAGTCAGAGCGAACCATTCAGACATTGGAGGATATGTTGAGGTCATGTGCGTTGGAATGGACGGCTGATTGGGACGAATACATCTGTTTGGTGGAGTTTGCATACAACAACAGCTGGCACGCAAGCATCAAGTGTGCTCCATTTGAGATGTTGTATGGCAGAAAGTGTCGCGCCCCAATCTGCTGGGATTCGGTTGGCGAGCGAACACTCGAAGGACCGGAAATCATAGAGATGACCAATGAGAATATCGCAGTAGCTAAGCAGAAAATTCAGGAGGCACGGTCACGTCGGAAGAGTTACGCCGATAAGCATCGTAGGGATATACACTTTAACGTAGGAGATCATGTCTTCCTTAAGGTTTCGCCGGCACGTGGTGTTAGACGCTTCGGGATTAAAGGGAAGCTCAGTCCTTGTTTCATCGGACCGTTTGATATCATTGAACGAGTCGGTGAAGTATCTTACCGATTGCCGTTACCTCCGCAGCTTTCGCATGTACACAACGTGTTTCATGTGTCCTTACTCAGAGGGTACCAGTATCATCCCCTTCACATGGTTCAGTATCCACTGGAACAGATACGTGAAGATCTCACTTTTTTAGAAGAACCTGAACGAGTTCTTGACAGACAAGAACGAGTCTTGAGAAAGAAGACGATTCCATTCGTCAAAATTCTATGGAGGGATCATACTGAGCGGGAAGCCACTTGGGAAACAGAGGAGTCTATCCGGGCTTCTTACCCTCATTTCATATTTTGAATTCGGGTATGTTCTTCTTTTCCAGTTTACTTTGTCTATAATTTAGGGACGAATTATTTTTTTTAGGGGGGAGAGTTGTAAAACCCGCATGCTTTTACCATGCATAGTACCCTTAGGATCGTACGTACTAGATTAAAACTTTCCTAATATAGCATGATTACGATTACGTCTTAGGAGTTTAAGTATTACGTACGTGTTAGAACACGGTAAGTATTTACTACGCACGATCATGTAATAATTATTTGACGATAATTAATCACGAACATGCGATCATGAAATCATGAACGTAATTAAAACACGAACTATTATTAATTATGTATATATATTTATTACGAGCGTAATTAAATATATTAGATCACGGTATTTACGTAACGAGAACATTTAAAACACGAACATAAATAATCACAAACGTTTAACTTTATAACGAGACACGGAAAAAGGTACAGGTAACCCAAGTGGGGTCCCTACCCGCGGCCAACAAGGACAAATGGGCCAAGCCCATTTGTCAAATTTACTAAAGGGGTTATTTTGTTTTTACTACTCAAATAAACTTTATAGAAGATTTTTAAGAAAACCTAAAAACCTCCTTCCTCGTTGTCTCTTTGTGCCGCCACCCTACAACCACCATAGAAGGTGATTTTGATCTTGGATCTTGAAGTTTTAGTGATTGATCGTGTTGGTTCTTCGTCCTTTTGATCCACGAATTTGGTAAAACCTTTTTAAACCTTTTCTTTTGATTTAATCTTCTTATAAATTATGAACATGTGATGTTTTTACAAAAACATAATAATTAAACATGGATCTAACATGATTTGGTGTTAAATAAAATCAAAAGGGTGTTTTTAAGGGGTGTTTGTTTTGGCCGCCGGCTTCACCGAACCCAAAAGGGGTCTCGGCTTGCCAAGCCGACCACCACCATGACCATATGGTCTTGGTTGGTGCATGTGGGTCCCACGGCAGCAGTGAAACAAGGGGTACCCCGAGTTGGTTCAGGGTACGGTGTCGATTTTATGTCCGGTTCATGCTTTTTAGTCTAGATCCGGTTCATGGTGTATGTTAGTTTTTTTTATGTTTATGATCTTAGGTTAAAATTAAATTAATAAAATTATGTGATTAATTTAATAACATGACTTAGGTTATTTAGTTATAAATGATCATGAAATTATTTTAACCTAAGTATTTATATATATATTTAAGACCTATAATTAATTAATTATTTTAAAACCATGGATATAATTAATTAATTAACATGACTTAGGTTATATTATTAATATATAATAATACATATTTTAACCTAAGTATTTAACTTATTTAATTAAAAACATGTTATACTTTAATTAAATATTTTAACCTATAGTTTAATTAAATTACATGAAATAATTATTAAACTATACATTATATCATATGACTTAGAAAATAATCATGAAAACACTTAGGCTTATATACTTAGCTTATTTAACCAGCTTATTTCTAATTATGGAAACTTTCTATTTTTAGAAACTTAATTAAATAAGGCAGCTAATCTATTTATGGAAACCTTCTATTTTTAGAAACTTATTTATTTCAGGCAGCTAATCTATTTATGGAAACTTTCTATTTTTAGAAACTTATCTATTTTAAGCAGTAAATCTATTTTTAGAAACTTTCTATTTTTGGAAACTTTCTATTTTTGGAAACTTTCTATTTTTGGAAACTTTCAATTTTTGGTAACTTTCTATTTTTGGAAACTTTCTATTTTTGGAAACTTTCTATTTTGGTAACTTTCTATTTTTGGAAACTTTCTATTTTAGGAAACCTACTATTTTTGGAAAGTTACTTATTACTACACAGTAAGTATAATAACACATGAAATACCAGAAATACTTAATCACATTAAACAGAATATATGATAAAACACAGTTTAAGGCTTTAAAACAGTAAAACATGGTAAGAACACATAAAATAAGCTAAGACATGACATAAAACCAGTTATGTATTTAGTAAGCAGATACTTATTCATGTATGTATTTATGTAGAACTAGTGATTCGGAAGTAGGATTCCTCTCAGTTCGTCTTTCTCGTTCACTGGACATAAGGTACGGATTCCCGTCCTTTCAGTATGGACATTCTTTCCTTATTAGGATTCCCCGTATGCAGCCAACTGTTTTCCCGTAGTATAAGTTATGTGTTTGATTGCTTATGTTTAATTAAGATTACCTTTAGCCATATACATGCATGACCAGTTTCACCTAGTTATGGAGGTACCATAACCATAACATTAGAGGCACTGATGTTATGACTTCACCACGGCGGAGTGATTGCTTGTGGCGTCCCTTCAGCTTTTGGCCATTTATTTATATTTATCATGTGGGGCGTATGGGTGCATCCTAGTTACATGTTTTTATTCAGGATTTCATGGTGAATGTGGTGTGTGCCTTGCATCCTTCTCAAGGAGCTGATCCCTCCTACCCAAAAACCAGTATATTAAATTAGAGGCAGCCCCTCTAATTTGCATGATGAGCTTACCCCTCCAAGTATTCATGCACGGTGGATTTTCATGACCTATATTGGCTAATGGTAAAATATGACAAACAGTTTTTATAAGATAAACATAAGACTTTCAAACTATAAAACTAGTTTATATAAGACTTAACCAGGTTACTCGGGACTTAGTTTTCTTCCACTGTTATTATGTTATATGCTTATCCTATTCATGCTTTATTGTACATCCGTGCACTGAGCGTATTTGCTCAGCCGTTTTCCTTTTCTATGTTCCCAAAATGGCAGGTACTCAGGGACGCTCGTAGACACTAAGAGTACGTGCATATGGACTGGAAGCTGTCTAGCCATCTTTACATTATGCATTTCCTTTCTTTTGATACTTATGCTTTGGACATTGTTTAGTCATTTCCTTTATTATACTATGTTTGTGTGTGATGAGCTTTACTTTTGGACTACCGATGTTTGATTCCGGTATTTTCCTTTTATGGTCAAGTAATGTTTAGACATTTTTCCTTGTATGCTTTGATGACACGCCATAATTCCTGTGATATTTCCATTTCCAAAATGGGGTGTTACAAAAACCTAATTTTGTACAAAGACTAATAACAATACACATCCTGTACAAACTATACAATGACTTCAAAAACACATTTAGGTGAGATTGATCATTCCAATACTTGTTACCAAGTACTGGAACCTCCCAACATCAAAAGGTTTAGTTAAAAGATCAGCCATATTTTCTTCTGTGTCTACCCTATCTGGATGTATTAAACCTTTTTCAAAATATTCTCTTATAAAATGATGTCTAATTTCTATGTGTTTTGTTTTAGAATGATGTACATGATTCCTAATAATGCATAATGTACTGTTATTATCTACAAATATCTTGGTATGCATAAAATTATACCCATAATCCAACAGGTGGTTCTGAATCCATAGAACTTGTCCATAACAAGTAGCTGCAACTACATATTCTGTTTCAGTTGTAGAGTTGGCCACCACTGTTTGTTTCTTGCATTGCCAAGATATCAATCTGCTCACAAGAAATTGGCATCTACCATTTGTGGATTTTCTATCAAACTTGTCACCTCCATAATCACTGTCTAAATAACCAATAAGCTCCAATGAAGAATCCTTTGGATACCATAATCCCAAGGTGGGATATCACCTAAGGTATCTAAAGATCCTTTTGACAGCATGAAGATGACACTCTTTGGGAGTCACCTGATGGCGTGCACATGCACACACAGCAAACATGATGTCAGGTCTAGAAGTTGTAAGATACATCAGTGATCCAATCATTGATCTATAATGCCTAACATCCACCTCTTTTCCATCTCCAGTCTTTCCCTAAGGATGTTCCCTATCCATGGGTGTGCTAGCCTGTTTCTCATGTGGAGAAAAGCCAAACTTCTTAAAGATTTCTACTACATACTTGTCTTGAGAAATAAAGATACCATCTTCATTCTGTTGGACTTGTAAACCTAGAACGAAGTTCATCTCTCCCATTGCACTCATCTTGAATTTGTCTGTCATGAGCTTGGAAAAGTCTTCACTCATCTTTGGACTTGATGAACCAAAGATGATATCATCCATATAGACCTGAACAAGTAGAAAGTCCTTACCAGTCTTCTTGGTAAATAAAGTATGGTCTATGGTGCCCCTTTTAAATCCATTTTACACCAAATAGGTGGACAATGTTCCATACCATGCTCTTGGGGCTTGATGAAGTCCATACATTGCTTTCTTCACCCTATACACTTTGTCTGGATGTTCTGAATCTTCAAAACCAGGAGGCTGCATTACATAAACCTCCTCAGCAATTGTGCCATAAAGAAAGGCACTCTTCACATCCATTTGATAAACTGTGAAGCCCATGCAAGAAGCAAAGGCTAGGAAAATCCTTATTGCTTCAATCCTTACAACATGTGCAAAAACCTCTTCATAGTATATTCCCTCTTCTTGTGTATAGCCTTGAGCAACTAAACGTGCCTTGTTTCTGACCATAATTCCTCTTTTATCTTTCTTGTTTCTAAGAACCCAACGTGTCCCAATAGGTCTTACACATCTTGGACAATCCACTAACTCCCAAACATCTTGAATAGCAAACTGGAGAAGCTCATCCTGCATTGCTTCCACCCAACTTGGTTCTTTGAGAGCATAAAAAATCTTCTTGGGTTCCTGTTGTGATAGAAAACAAGCAAAAAAACATGCATGTACAAGAGGGGTATCAACCTTCTTGTGGATATTGGCAATGAAACCTCCTTGAGTCTGATGAGACCTTCTTGTTTGAACAGGAGACAAGACATCACCAATGATTAGAGAAGGAGGATGATTTTTTTATAGTAGTTGTAAGTGTTCCCCCTTCAATGAGTGTGTTGTCTTCAATCTCAGTATCCATGTTGCCAATATCATCTTCATATCCTCCTCCATAATCACTAGAATGAACCTCTTCATGAAGTATGGAAGGTTCACCTTGTTCAAAAGTATTGGAAGAGAATAAATGGTCAAATGGGTTGTCAACGTATGAGCTATCAACGCTTGAATTTGGCCTGTCAGCGTTAGATTTTCCTTTATCAGCGCTTGAAGATTCATGCATGTTTTCATCAACTGGCTTTTCTTGTGGACTATCTTTCTATTTATCAGCAGCAGCAGCTTGTGCAAATCCAGCAGTCCATATAGGAATGGTAACATACTCAAGTATGTGGTTTGATTTGACTGCATGTGTTCCTTCTTCCTTGTCAACCTGTTTACCTGCAATATCAACAGTAGGTTCTTCCACAACATTTGAATCCCTTTACACAATGTCTGGATTAGTAACAGGCATATAATTCAAGGTTCTAGATAAAGGTTCTAGATCAAAGAACCAATTTAGTCCATTCTCAAGATCACTAGGTTTGTTCTCCAAAAACTTAACATGTACTTTTTCAAGTATACGTTTTTCCTTCTTATTTTAAACCCTATATCCTTTAATCTGCACTGAATACCCCACAAAGTAGCCTTCATCACCTTTAGCACTAAACTTTCCTAAGGCATCACTAGTATCTAGGACCACTACATGACATCCAAAGGGTTTAAGAAATCCTATGTTGGGTTTCCTAATCCAAAATAGCTCATAAGGTGTCTTATAATGGATTTTGTTGACCAATGCTCTATTCTAAACATAGCAGGCTGTATTCATAGCCTCAGCCCAAAAAGCAATGGGAAAATGAGCATCAGCCAACATTGTCCTAGCTGCTTCTATGAGTGTTCTATTCTTCCTTTCAGCCACCCCATTATGCTGTGGGGTTCTAGCTATGCTAAACTCCCTAGTAATCCTTTTATTAACACAGAAGGCATCTAATCATTGGTTTGTAAACTCACCACCATTATCACTTCTAAGTATTTTAACCTTATTCCCTGTTTTCTTTTCAATTTGGGTAATAAAGTTAATCAAAACTATGGCAGTTTCACTTTTTAAGGCCAAAATGAAAGTCCAAGTAAATCTAGAAAAATCATCAGTTATGACAAAATAATAGGATTTACCATTCAAACTTTCTATATTAGTTTTGCCAAATAAGTCCATATGTAGTATGTGAAGTGGTTTAGAACTGGAGTGCACAAGTTTAGACTTAAATGAGACTTTGTGCTGTTTGCCTTTAAGACATGCAACACAAGAATGATCATTGTGGAAAGCCTTTTCAGGCAAACCATCAACTAAACCATGTCTCACAAGTCTATTGATGTTCTTAAAGTTTATGTGCCCTAACCTTCTATGCAATAGATTACTTTCATCTACTGAATCTTTAGCATATAGACATGACAAATTGTTGTTCATCCTAATTCCATTAAGATTAACATTATAGATGTCCTTATGCCTAGGTGTTCTATAGTCAATAAACTTCTCATCATGCATCTTAAAGTCTTTGCTTAACACCAAGCATTCAGTATCAGTGAAAAGAACCTTATTCTTATTGTCACAAACTTGTGACACACTAAACAAATTATAATCAAGTTCTTTTACCAGAAATACGTTTTCAAAACGCAAATTATTGGTGATAAGAGTGCCTTTGCCAGAAATTGTACTATATCCTCCTCCAAGGTACACTTTTTCACCATCTTTAATGGGGGTAAAGTTAGTCAAATAATCTTCCTTCCCCGTCATGTGCCTAGAGCATCCACTGTCCCAATATCCATAATCATTTACCTGCTTTTTAATGCCCTGCACATAAAGAAAACAAATAAGTTTTCTTTAGGAACACAAGTCTGAGCAGACTTGGATTCATTTGGTTGTTCAACAACAACAGATTTAGTCCTTATAACAACCCCTTGTTCATCCCTTTGAGGATTGAACACCCAGTTGACCCCAATTGGTTTAGTTATGACCTTTGAAATATAATGAAATCTGTTACAGGTCATAGAAATTCCATCAGAATTAGGGTTTTGGTCTTGTTTGGGTCTCCATGTCAAACTAGATGAAGCTTTAGACCCCTTTTCCTTACGCTGCAAGTACTTGTTATTACCTGGTCTAACAGCATTGGAAACATTCCTGTCATTGTTAAATTTGTTCTTGTCAGCGCTGAATTTGTACTTATCAGCGCCAAAATTAGGGTTTGCTACAGGAACCCATTGTCTGTTAGACCATGTATTGGTCGTTTGAAAGGGCCTTTGTCCATGAGTATTAGTCCCTTTAGTAAAGAATGGAGTTGGTCTAGTAACTTGTGGACTTGATTGGACAAAAGGTCTGGGTTTGACCATGGTTTACTTATTGTCAGCATTGACTTTTGAAGCACTGACACATTTATAAGCCAAATGAGAAAAACTCCCACATATATAACAAGCTTTTTTTGACATACCCTTAGGTCTAGATTGAAAGAACCCTGTCCCATTAACACTAGCTTGGTTTGTGGTGACCTGGGTTTCCTATACATTTCAGCATACTTAACACTAGGTTTTATATTACTAGTTGAGCCAAGGTCAACAGGTTTTCCAGTAGTTGGGTTGCTCACAGTTATGGGTGTAGACTCAAGTGGACTCTCACTAAGCATTCCACCTTTAACAAACAATGTAGGATTGGCTTTCTTCCATTGTTTCAAGTCATTCACTTTCTGCTTATACTCCTCTACTGGAGTAAGAACTCTTGGTGGAGGAATGAATTCCTTTTCTTGGAGTTCTGGAATACGAGTCCAAGACTAATCCTTTCTCAGGACACCATGAAAGTTTCCAGCAGGTGGTGGAACATTAACATACTCTTTTAGCCCAATCCCAGACATATCCCTAGAATCTTTTTGCTCACTTACACATTTTTTCTAGGGTTTGAGTGGCTTTATCAAACTTTTGAATTTTAAGCCCTACATTCTCTTTATCTTTAATGGCCTCATCTAACTTAAGTTGTATAACTCCTTTGGATCTCACCAGTATGTCCCTAAGTTCAACACTAACTTTGAGGTCATGAGACAAAACATTAATTTGATCTTTTAGGTCAAATTCATTTTCTTATATTCTTCTACAGTCTTTTCAGTTTGAACAAGTGCAATTTGATAATTAGATAGCTTGAATTTTTCATCAAAAACATTTGATTTTAACTTTAAAATTTATTTGTTAAGTTTTTCAGTGTTTAAACGACAGCCTTTACTACAGAAAGAATCATCATATACCTCATTATCTGATGAAGACGAAGAATGTGCCATGAGAGCAAAGTGAACATGCTCTTCTTCTTCCTTCTCTACAATCAAGGCTTTGTTCTCTTCCACATCCTTTGCCAAAAAGCTCCAGTCCCATCCAACACCATCAATGTCTTACATGGCAACCATATCCTTTGTGTGTTCTCAACCTTGATGATTTGGCTTGAAGGCTTTCCAGCATCAGATCTTCTTGGAGATCTGCATTCCCTCATAAAGTGACCCATCCTATGGTAGTTGTAACACTCAACCTTGGATTTATCAAACCCATCAGTGTCTTTAGCATTGAAGGTCATCTTCTTTCTGAATCTCCTATTCCATCTGTTGGCCCTTATGCTTGCAAGTGCCATATTCCATTTAATATCCATCTCTTCAAAATTCTCCTCACTGATTTGCTCAAGGTCGTCATATGTAATCATTAAACCATTAGGAAATGCAACAATGTATGCACACACTGTGTCTAGATCAATACCAGCAGGTTTAATCCTCGGTGAGTCAACATTGTATGTGTCAACGTCTGAATGAGAAGCGTTGACAAAGGTTGATCCAACACTGACACAAGGTGATCCAGTAACAGGATGCACATATGATTCTCTCTTATCAACTTGAGCTTCGCTATGTGAGATGAAAGCCATGTTTCCAAAGGTAGATTTGCTTCCATGATCCAACAGGATTTCATTCTCTACAATCTTTAGCTTATTGTATACGTCATCAAAAGTAGAACTCTTCTAGGTATTGGTAGCAATGATAGACCTAGCTTCAAATTTCCATGCATCACCAAGACTTTTAAGGAAAGTAGTAATGATATCAGCATCATTATACTCTGTTCCCATAAAGGACAATTTGCTAGTGATGTCTAGTAGCCTGCTTCTTACCTCACTTAGCTTCTCATTGGGAAGAGCCTTGAACACAACATACTCATGCAAAAGTTGCTTCTTCTTTTCTAGGGCAGTATCATCATTACCATCAAAGTTGACTTGAAGAGCTTCCCAAATTTCTTTGGCAGACTCAAAACCTATATACTTATGTTGATTGTTTGGACCCAAAGAGAGTTTGAGAATGCTTAAAGTTTTCATGTCATTCCTTCTCTTTGTAATATCCTCAGTTGAGACAGCTCTTCCATCCGTAGGTCTTTCTTTTCGATCCTCTTCAGTTGAACCCTCAACTGATCTTAAAGCAATAGCAGCAGCAATCTTAGCATCTTTATCGAATGTGTTTCCATATTCAATAATTTCCAAGAGAGTTTGATCATGAATTTGAAGGTATTGTTCAAAATTGAACTTCCATAGCTCAAAGTTGCCAGGGTCTAGCATGGGGATTTTTAGGTTGTGACTCGATGAGGAGGAGGTCATGTCTGGAGTAGACATCTTGTCTGGTTTTTAGGGTTTCAGTGTTTTTAGGGTTTACTGTTCTTCAAGATCAAAGTTCCTCAACAAGCTCTGATACCACTTGTTGATCCCAAACTTAGATCGATTAGCTTTGTGTTAACGATATAAAATCAAGTTAAACACTTAGAGAAACTTTGTTGTTGTATGAACAATCCAAGTGTTATGTGGAATTAACACTTGAATAAAGAACAAGCAAAACAAGTAAAACAAACTTTCACTTTTGATTGATGAAACAAAATTGATTATAGTAAAAGTCGAATACTGAATAATAAATGTGTATATTCTATAAACCCTACGACCTCCTTTTATAACATAAGGAGTCGTGTACAATGGATAACCTATCAACTATTTTAGGAAAAGATAAAATATTGAAAATACAATATTTAAGTATATCTTTTTTTCATATAACAAACGTGTTGACTAAGTTTTCCTATCAGTGCTTGGGCTTCTTCTTGTCAGCGCTTGGATACTTCTTGTCCATGCTTGATCTGTCAGCGCTCGATTTCTTCTTATCAACGTCCAAATAACTCTTGTAAGCGTCTAAGTGTTTTGGCTCATTTTATTCCCAACAAGAGCTATCTTCCAAGATATCCATGATATCTTTTTGGTTTATTCATCACTTCCTCAAAATAAATTAGATCAAAGTGACTCTAACCTCTTATTAACAGTTAAAGGCATAAGAAATAGAGAGAGAAAATATGTACCAATCGCGCCAAAAATAGAGGTGATGAGAGTAACTCTACCTCCAATGGAGAGAAGGGATGCTTTCCATTTAGAAAGGCGCTTTGCGAACTTACCAATTATAGGGTCCCAGCTTTTAACCAACGCCATGTTGCAATCAGTGGGAAGACCAAGGTAGTTAAATGGAGTAATCAAGGCCTTACATCCGGTAATCGAGGCAAGTAAGTTAACTTCCGCAGTTGGGACACCAACACCAAAAAGTTTGGATTTGTTGTAGTTAATTTTCAGACCAGAAACTTTGTAGAATCAGTCCATAATGGCAACCAGATTTTTGATGTTAGTGTGAGACCACTCACCAATGAATAAAGCATCATCTACAATAAATAGATGAGATAGGTTCAAAGTATTAATATTGAACCCACTGTATAGACCCGCAACCATAGCATCTTCCATCGCTACATGAAGACCTTCCATAGCAATGATGAATAAAAAAGGGGATAAGGGGCCCCTTGTCGAAGGCCTCGTTGAATATTGAATTCATGAGTAGGGATACCATTAATCAAGATCGAAGAGGAAGCCGAATTAAGACATCCAGAGATCCACTTAATCCACGTGTTGCTGAAGCCCATGAATTGCATAACTTGAAACAGAAAGTCCCAAGAGATAGTGTCGAAAGCCTTCTCAAAATCCACTTAAAAACACCATAAGCTTAGACTTTTTATTTTTGCACCATTAAATCACCTCATTGACCATCAACAGACCATCAAGAATCTGGCGATTCTTAATAAAAGCTGATTGTTCTTGGCTGATTATAGAATCGATAACCTAAGCAAGCCGATTTGCCAAAACTTTGGCAATGATCTTGTATTGAGCCCCAATGAGACTAATAGGCCGAACATCACTGATCACCATTGGATTTAGAACTTTTGGAATCAGAGTAATGAAAGAGGTGTTGCACCCTCTTGGAAGAATACCATAATTAAGAAAGTTATGAACAAATTCCACAACCTCACTTTAAATTAGACTGCAAAACTCTTATAGAAGGCAAAAGTGAATCCATCCGGTCCCGGGGATTTATCAGAACCACAATCTCATATATTTCGAATCTTAGTGCTCGTAACCATAGAATCTAGTAAGACGTTTTGATCATTACTAAGAGTTTTATAGAAAGAACTCCTATTAATTATCTTAACAACCTCCATCTTTTGGAACTTATGGTCATAGTATGCATGAAAAGCATCTTTAATCTTAATAGGATCTTCAATCCATTGCCCATCAATTTTGATCCCATGAATGGCTAGATATCGACGTTTCTGATTGACAATCATATGGAAGAATTTAGAATTTTCATCCGCCTCAATACTCCACTTAATTTTCGCCTTTTGAGAAGAGTCAACAACCTCGTTTAACTCAATGTTACGAAGTTTGTCAATCCAGCCAGCACGTTGACCATCACCCGTCAGATTAGTAAAAGGGGAGGTAATAATAGCATCAAAATCATTGATCTTTTTAATAAGGCTTTCCTTTTCGCGAGTCTGAGCATCTTTGCGATTCAAAGACCAATTCCTGACAACAGATTTCAAACCCTTCATTTTATTCTTGAAAGCAACAATGGGATTCCTTCCGTTATCAATAGCATTACTAACCCAGAAATCTTTGATAATAGATTGAAGATTCTTGTCAGTGAGACAAGAATTATAAAATTTGAAAGGAGTTGGACCAAAATCGATGGACATAGGAGATAAAAGAATGGGTCTGTGATCAGAAATATGACACTACAAAACATGAGCTGAAAATTTCTAAAGAATTGGAGAAAATGTATCCGAGCTAAGGAAACGGTCAAGCTTACTAAGTTTATCTCCATGCTTATTTAAACTAGTGAATAAGTGTCCACCAAGAGGAATATCCCAAAGATGGGAATCATGAATGAATTGGTTAAAAGTATTAGCCGAAATAAGGTTAAAAACCATACTAATTCTTTCAGAAGCATGTCTAACCTCATTAAAATCTCCAAAAATCAAGTGATGCCCTCGGTTATTATTCATAAAAGCAGAAATTTCCTTCCAAAGCGCTTCTTTTTTGTTGACATCTTGAGGGACATAAACATTAATCATGAAACAATGGATTTGAGAAGCAATCCATTTTCCTTATACAATAAGAAAGTGATCAAACCTGAAAACATTGATTTGATTAAAAACGCTCGGATCCCATATAGAAACTAGACCACCTGATTTACTAACGGAAGGCCGCTCCACGAACTCAAACTAAAAATTACCCCAAGTACTTTTCACTTTAAAAGGATCTAGGTTCGATACATGAGTTTCTTGGATACCAATGATTTTGAATAGAGACATTGATTTATAGCAGATAAGGTAAATGTAGTTTTCATGAAACAATAATTTTAAATACATGAGTTTCTTGAATAGTGAATGTAAAAATGAAAGTAAATAAGGTAAATGTAGTTTGCATGAAGCTTACTTGTTAAATGAGGTTAAGGAAGACAAGAGAACCAATGGAGAACTTAAGCTTATAAATCAACAATGGTGAAACCCTAGCCTATAAAACAAGCGGTGACCTTCCTTGCTTATGTATGCCCTCGGAGTTGTCTTGGAGATCAAGATTT
The DNA here is from genome assembly GCA_025667525.1 of Glebionis coronaria. NCBI lineage: Eukaryota > Viridiplantae > Streptophyta > Magnoliopsida > Asterales > Asteraceae > Glebionis > Glebionis coronaria. The sequence goes on along the minus strand of CM046877.1, from coordinate 190,890,236 downwards.
TGTAGGAGTAACAAATGATTGGTATTTAAGATGAATGAGACATTGATTTAGGCTAGTAAATGAAGTAAATGTGTTTTTGGTGTGGAGATTTAATTCAAGCCGTGAGTTGAGAGAGAGAGTATGAGAGATTTGGAAATGTTTTGTGTTGTGTGTTTGTGAGATTTGGCTATATCAAGATATATGGAATATTTTTGAGTATCTAAGCATAGTACAATGATATCCTAGGTTATATCTTCATAGGATATGCAAAATATAAGATAGATATGCAAGTACCATCCTTATTTGGCAATATGGACTTCCCATTTCCTTACTTTGTTGTTGTCGTGTGTAAGTGAAGTCAAAGGGGGACAAGAATGACAAGAATAGTAGTATGTGTATGGTATGTAGTATGGTGCTAGTTGAAAGTTTGTAGCAAGTGATAATGGCTCTAAGTTTGCAAAGTAAGTGTATGTAAACATGTATATGTATACATGGCTTTAATGTAGTTTTAGGATAGAATTGTGTTTGACTTGTCTAAATTTGGAAGTTAACATAAGTCTAGGTAATATATTGTAGGTACTTTTGAAGTTTCTAGGTATTTTGGTTAAGCTTTTAGATAATTTGATGAAAGTATATAATGTGTATAATATTAGAAATATTATACTTGAAGTGAGGTAACACCTAATGTTTTTATGAAGTCCTATGATTTCTCATAGTATCAGGTATATGTAAATATGTACATACAATATCATGTCAAGGTACTTAGTAAAATTAAGTAAGTGAGATCATGATTCTAAAAATGTGTACTGAGGTGGTGAGTCATTGTTTATTATGTGGCCAGTCAATTGCCAGAGTAGTCAGAAAAGACTAAAGGTTCATTTATAGATTAAAAATAAATATGAAATGATAGTATGAAAAATGAAGATAATACTTAATTAATCATATAAAAAGTGGAAATAAGTAAATTCGAAAAATGATGAGTACAATAGTTGACAAAGTAAAATAGGTAAAATCGGAGGTTTTACAGTTTGTCCCTCACTTTAACTGGCCCCACAAACAAATTTTAAGTCATTTTTCCACAGGGGCAAAGTTGTCTTTTCACTAAATCATAATGGGACACTAAATATAAGATTGAGTGGAGCGTTTCTTTGAGATATTATATTGACCACAGATGAAAAGTCAAAGTTGTTTATCTGCTAACTACAGAATACCGATAAATTAGAAGCAACCTTCACTTGTGAAGCTCTTAGAATCCCTAGCCTTAGTACTCCATCGTCACCTTTAAAAAAACAGGAAGCTCTTCATAATGGAATCTTCATTCTTATGGCGTTTCTGGCGTCCATCTTATTTATTCCGACAATAATTACTCTTAAATGCGTAATCGTTCAAGAGGGATTGTTTTATCTAGGATGCGGTGTGGGTCTTGATCTGCTATAGATTTATTGGATTCGCTATTCTCTACCAGCAGAAACCTTAACCCTAACCTTTTAAGGTTTCATTTTTCATCTATTATCTGTTTAGGGTTTCGCGGTTGAACTTGAGCCCTATAGTCCATGATCTGTTTAGAATCGGGGTTGTGTTTATAGGCTTGTGCTGAATTCATAACCTTTTCAGGGTTTCTGTCTATGTCGGGGCTGGTGATGGATCATCGCGATCATCATTTTTATCTATTGTTCTTTGCGGCCAATTAAGAATACCCTATGTATTGGGTTTTTTCCTTGTTTTGAATACTATTTCTGGTTTGCTGCAAATGGAATGGTGGTTCTCGGATCATCTGTTCAGATCTAGGTCTTCGTCTTTTACTCAAACACGGGTTCTAGTGTTGCTGCTTGTATTGATGTAAGTCTTATCAGTGCGTTTAAGGCTTTCTTTTTGCTAATGCTGGAGCATAGGGTGCTTTACCTTATTTGTTGTATTGGTTTGGGGATAGAAACCTAATTTTTGGGAGGTGTTTTCTTATGTGGTACTGGATGTGTGGTCGTAGGTTATAGGGGGAAGTGTAATGTTTCTTTTGCCGAGTTTTGTGTTGGGTTGCTAACATTGAAGGGTAAAAGACGGAGATCATGGTTGTGTAGGTCCTGATCATGGTATATTAATCCATAGTTCTTGTTCGAGGGGGTGCTGTGGCCTTTGTTGACTTCTGCTGGTAATCTCTCAATTTCAATTGAAGTAGCATATGGATTAATACAGGGCAAATTAGTAAATTACAATTATACCTGTTGAGGCTGTTGGTGGCGATGAGCGGGTTTTAAGGGTGGTTAGTCAAGGCATGAATATGATTTTGGCTAGATATACATTTATCATTGAATGATGTTGATTTTGATAAGATGATCTAAAGATGGAGGTGAAGTTAATGTGTGAATAAGATGAAGATGATGCTTATGAAGAAGAAAGAAAGAAAAGGAAAGGAATGGTGGAGTAAGGGAGTGAATGGACGAATTTGCCCTTGTAGAAAAATGACTTACCATTCAATTGTGGGACCAGTTAAAGTGAGGGATAAACAACAGAAAATGTTTCAAAGTTAAGGCTGATCGATGCAACTTTTTTGGTCAAGGGACGAACGACGTCGATCAACGCAAACCATAAGGACGAACGGTGTAATTTACTCTATTTATAATTCTGAAAACCGTTAATAATATCGTGTTTAGTCGTTTTCCAGAATTTAAATGCATCACTTCTAAGAGTGGTACGACTTACGTGTTGAGAGCGTTGTTGTAGCCTCCTTTTGATGATCTCCATAAGCTTGACATTGTCGAAGTGGTTCAATGGAAGCGCTCGTTGAATGACAAACTTCGTAAAATCAAGTCGAACCGCATCATTATCAAATATAAAAATGTGACCATCCGCACCAATAGTACCTTGTGACGTATCACCTTGGCTAACCACGGTACAACCCTTCATGTGAGTCCGTAGTGTAGCGTTAGTTGTTGTGCTATAAAACTTAATACACTTCTTGCAACACGCCCTTTCCACCCCATCTTTCATATGACACAAATGTAATTAGACCAAACATCGCCTTTTCTTGTAGTTAGTCTAATTCGATTAACATCATCATTTGTGTAAACTTTTCGGTGATGGCTAGAGGCAACGGAGGCATTACTGGAGGCATGTTGTAATTGTGAGTTTTCCATCATATCGGTAATTCGGGGTTAGAAAAATTAGCGAGATTAGAAAAATAAGAGTGTTTTTTATATGTTTTCAACCCCAACTCACTACATGTATTTATACTAGCTTACCAAGCCTTAAAATCTATCAAAAACATAAAAAAATACACACACATAAAAAAACGGCTATATGCATGTATTTTGTTTTTTATATAAAAAACACAGGTTAAAACTGATTTTTTTTTTTGAAAAAGCAATGGCTAGTTTACCGGTTATTATAACCGATTTTAACCCGTTTTTTTCAAACGATCATAAAAAAATTATATTTTAAATTCGAATAATAAAATAAAAATAAATTAATTAATTAAAAAATTAAAAAAACCGGTTAAAACGGTTTTTTTTTAAACCGGGTAAAACCGGTTACGTAATCGGTAAAAACCCGATTAGAGGTACAACTGGAAAACCGATCTAACCGCTCCGGTTGTTTTAACCGTCCAGTTAAAAAACATGTTTTTTAAAAACCAGTTCCAGTTTTTTATACCGGTTTTTAAAAACCCGATTGGGGCTTGCACCTTTACTTCCAACATGTTTTTTGTGATTGGAAGTCAATCATTTTTGTTGTTATATTCACATAAAAGGTACCCCAATAACACTCTTTTTAATGCACATTGGCCCTTGACCAGGAACGGAACCAGGACATAAAACGACCAGGTGCATTTATAATAAACTAAACAATATGGACCAAGTGAATTTACCACAAATCTTACAAAAAGAAATGTTTTTTAACAGACTTAGCAATACGCAACAAGAATCCATGGGCGTCCCGGGATCCCCGGGATTCCCCGGGACCCACCCTGGTTCCGTCGCTGCCCTTGACTCTACTGTTTTTGAAATAAATTAAATAAATAATAATCATATCGATCTCTGTCACATGAAAAGTTCAGGTAAAAGCTATACAAGACCATCGTATTTATCAAAATGTATCGACTTTAAACATTAATCGTTAGATTTTACCAATTAACTTGTTTGTTTTGTAATAATACGGAGTATTACTAATATTACCGGCTACATTTCTACGTCATTAATTATATTTTTAATAATAAAAATATCTTTACATATGTCAGCCTTGAAATTAAATACTTGGCCCAAATTAAATGTACATATTATACCCGACCTAATACTAACTTATCCGACCCATCTTTCTGTCATCTTACCCAGAACATTAATTTATCATGTTATTATCATATTATTATCATCATACCTAGAACATAAACAATTTATCATGTTATTATCATGAATTCATCTATCCATCTATTCATGTGAGTGGTACCCATAACATACATAGATGATTTATCATCTTTATGAAGCTTTATTAGTATCATAACAATTATATAAAACCCTAAATGAGATCAAAGCACATATAGCGGAAGCGATTTAACAAGATCATAATTAATAACACAACTATAATTAATCAAATTAGGGTTACTTACCTCTACGCTAAAGCAATTCCACAAGACGAAGAACAAATCACCGATTCGGGTTTAAACCGTATATACCAAGATATAGTCTAAATTAAGATTATATTACTTTCTTGTACACACGTAATACAACGAGCAAACCGTGATTCTAGCACGTGAAAACTGAGCTACAACGCTTGTAATTAATCTATCCAACAACCCTAGAGAGGGGCTAGGACTAGATTATGTATACAATCGATCAACCAAGAAAACCAACCGAAACCCTTCGTTGGTGAGGGTAGCGATCGACCAAGAGAAATAAGAGGGGAAAAGATGTATGATGTTGTGATTATGAGGGGATTAGGAGGTGTATTCATAGACTTTCAACCCATTGTAACCCAATAAATATAAGGAAACTTTTGCCCCTCCTAGGGCATAACCGACGGTCGAACACCCCTACGGGGTGTTCCAGAATCTTTCAAACTTCTTTCCTTTTGTTTATACATACTATATGTTTATTTAACGCTCGTTATAACTTAACTATTAATTATTTAACGATCGTTAAGGTTATATAGTTACTTTCTCGGTTAAATTAATAAATACGTAAATATATTTATTAAATAAATTAATAAATATGATAAATATATTTATTAATTACATTAACTCTTTACGTATTGTGTGCAATCCCGTAATTTCGAGTTCGATCCTATCACACGACTATTAAATATAAGCCCATAAACCTTCAGCTCCCACTTGGACATATTTCGAATATCGTGATTACATTGACTAGCGTCTGGTTACACATATCCGTGCCTCTAGTACAACTCGAGTAAGGTCTCCTGGACAAATCCTTTTAACGATTCTGCATCGTTATTATTATCCTTTTATTACTAATACAACGTTAATAAGGATATGGATCTCAGTCATTCCTTTTATTAACCATTCTGTTTCTCGTTCACAGATTAAACAAGATTACCAAAAGAAATTTGGGTGTGGCCACACAAACATCTTACTAATCCCACGAGGGGCCCAGCTGTATTAAACTCCAAAACGAAATTGGAGGAAATAAATTCCATATTGACTACAAGCAAAACTTCCGAAAATAATCCTTATAGCTACCAGTTACGTTTAACGTTAGATTATTCCACAGATATGCAATAGACTCATAACAGTTTCCTGGTATCTCAAGTATAAGGATAACTATTTATGTTTACTTAATGACAAAGATCCATAAATTAATAACATATAGTTGGGATAAGTCCTATATTTGATTCATCGAATATCATCCAAAATTGACCAATATACTTTCAAGTATACTCTGTCACTATTTTGATTTATCTTAATTTAATAATATTCCTGTATTATTAATCGACAACGGACATTTAGCATAACTTTTATTCATAGAATAAAACATGTAAAATAGGATACAATTATTAAATAATAGAAATAAACGAAAACCAGTCTTTATTTTATTATATAATAATGTCATAACATCCTTTATCCAAATACTAATCACAGATTTATTGCATGAGTTCGCTAGCTAGTTGTAGCCCAATCGCCTTGGCATGCTTAACTACCTTTTGTCTAGGTAAAGCCTTAGTCAAAGGGTCTGCTACGTTATCATCTGTGTAAACTTTCATCAATTTGATTTCCTGAGCTTCAACTTGTTCTCGCACGTAGTGATGTCTACGCATAGAGTGTTTGGCTCCTTTCATGACTCCAGGGTCATTGGCAAATATTATTGCGACAGAATTGTCACAATACATATCAATAGGTTCTTTAATTGAAGGCGTCACTCCAAGATCTTCAATAAACTTCCTAATCCAAACAACCTCCATTGCAGCTTCTGAAGCATCCATGTACTCAGATTGAGTAGCATGCATTGCAATCGTTGTCTGTTTCTTGCTCTTCCAATCAACTTCTCCTCCATTGATAACAAAAACATAACCCGTCTGAGACTTCGTATCGTCTTTATCACATTGCCAGGACGCATCACAGAAACCTGTAACATTCAGTTCTGTGTCTGGTTTTCCACCATATACCAAAAACATATCTTTCATACTCCTCAAATACCTTAGAATATGTTTAACAGCAGTCCAGTGGAGCTTCCCTGGATTCTGTTGGTATCTACTGACCAAGTTCTGAGCAAACGCCACATCAAGCCTTGTGCATCTAACATCATACATTATAGATCCTACAGCCGAAGCATAAGGCACCTTCTGCATGTATGCCTCCTCTTCAGGAGTTGATGCATCCATCTCATGACTCAGATTATGCTTAACTTCCATAGGTTGAAAACCTTTCTTGGAATTATGCATATTATACTTCTTCAAAATATTATCTATATAATCATCTTGACATAGACTAATAAACTGTCTTTTCCTATCCTGATAGATCTTAATTTCCAGAATGTATGCATCTTCTCCTAAATCCTTCATAGAAAACATTTATCAAGATAATCCTTAACAGCTTTAAGTCTTGGAATGTTACTTCCCATGATTAATATGTCATCAACATATAGGACTAGGAATACTACATCACTCCCACTAGCTTTGCGATATACACATGGCTCATCACGATTCTAAACAAATCCAAAATTTTTGATTTCTTCGGCAAATCTTTTATTCCATTGACGTGATGCTTGCTTCAATCCATAAATGGACCTTTGAAGTTTGCACACATGTCCTGGATTTTCAGGATCAACATACCCTTCTAGTTGCTGCATATAGATGTCTTCATCTAAGCGACCGTTTAAGAAGGCAGTTTTAACATCCATTTGCCATATCTCGTAGTCATAGTATGTTGCTATAGCTATGAGAATCCTAATAGCTCTTAAGTCTACTACAAAAGAAAATGTCTCCTCGTATTCTATGCCAAAAGTTTGAGTAAAACCTTTAGCTACTAAACGAGCTTTATAGGATTGTACTTTTCCGTCCATGTCAGTTTTCTTCTTGTATAACCACTTATGTCTCACTACTTTAGCATTCGGTGGTGGTTCTACAAAAATCCAAACATTATTTACTTTCATGGATTTCATTTCCTCATCCATAGCAACCATCCACTTATCCTTCTCAGGATCAAGTATGGTGGATTTATAATTAGCGGGTTCACCAAGATCCCCTAACTCATCATCATCCTCTATGTTAAGACACATATTGCTATTTGCGTTTTTAATCCTTGCAGATCTACACAGAGGAACTAATTCCGGTGGAACCGCCAAAATTTCTGGTTCTACAGGAATTACAACGCTAGTGTTTTCAGAAGGTAATGTATCTATATGACTCTCCTCTAGATCATAATTTCTCCCACTGCATTCTTGGTTTACAAGATCAGATTCAAGGAAGTCTCCATATCTAACAACAATAACTTTGTTCTCAATTGGATAATAAAAGTAGTAACCCATAGTTTCCTTAGGGTATCCTACAAAGATACATTTTACAGATCGTTGTTGGAGTTTGTCACTCGAGTCATGTTTCACATACACCTGGCAACCCCGGACCTTTAAATAAGACAAATATGGCTTCTTGTCATGCCATAGTTTATATGGTGTCTTATCGACCTTCTTTGTGGGAACCATATTTAATATGCGAACAACAGATTCTAGAGCATAATTGTAACACCCCATTTTGATAAATGGAATGTCACACGTGATTATGGCGTGTCATTAAAGCATACAAGGATAAATGTCTAAACATTACATGACCATAAAGGAAATACCGGAATCAAACATCGGTACCCCAAAGTAAAAGCTCATCACACACAAACATAAGTACTGTAAATGAAAAGGACTAAACAATGTCCATGGAAATGAGTAGCAAAATGTATGAAGAAATGCATAAAGTAATGAAGGCTAGAAAGCTTCCAATCCATATGCACGTACGCTTAAAGTCTACGAGCGTCCCTGAGTACCTGCCGTTTTGGGAACATGAAAGGAAAACGGCTGAGCATAACGCTCAGTGCACGGATATACAAACATAGAATGAATAACATAAGCATAAACAACATATAGCAACGGAATTGATTAAGTCCTGGGAAACCTGGTATAACTTAGTAAAACTGGTTTTATAGTTTAAAAAGCCTTATGTTTATCTTATGAAAACTATTTAACATGTTAACCATTAGCCAATATAGGTCATGAAATATCAACGTACATGAATACTTGGAGGGGTGACCTCATCATGCAATTAGAGGGGTTGCCTCTAATAAATATAAGTTTGGGTAGGAAGGATCAACTCCTTGAAGTATGCAAGGCACACACCACATTCACCTGAATAATCTGTTAAAACATGTAATCTAGGATGCACCCATACGCCCCACATGATAATATAATAATATGGCCAAAAGCTGAAAGGGACGCCACGAGCTATCACTCCTCCGTGGTGAAGTCATAACACCGGTGCCTCTAGTGTTATGGTTATGGTACCTCCATAACTTGGTGAAACTGGTCATGCATGTATATGGATTAGGCATCTAAATAAACATAAGCAAATCAAAACATATAAAACATATACTGGGAAAACAGTTGGCTGCATACGGGGAAATCCTAATAAGGAAAGAATGTCCATACTGAAAGGACGGAGAATCCGTACCTTGTTCCAGTGAACGAAGAAGACGAACGAAAGAGAGTCCTACTTCGATCTCACTAATGCTACATAAATAATATACGTGTATAAGTGTTCTGATTACTAAGTACGTAACTGATTTTATATCATGTCTTAGCTTGTTTTATATGTTCATGTCTTGTTTTACTGATTTTAACGTTATGCTGTGTTTATCATGTATTCTGTATATTCAGATTAAGTATTACTTGTATTTCTTGTATTATTATACTTGTTGTGTAATAATAAGTAACTTTCTAAAAATAGCAGGTTTCCTAAAATAGAAAGTTTCCAAAAAATAGAAAGTTTCCAAAAATAGAAAGTTTCCAAAAATAGAATAGCTGCTTAAAATAAATAAGTTTCTAAAAATAGAAAGTTTCCATATTTAGAAATAAGCTGCATTAATAAGCTAATAAGATGAGCTTAAGTTATACTGATTAATATTCTAAGTCATGTGATTTATAGTATAGTTTATTAATTAATACATGTAAATTGAATAAACTATATGTTATAAGATTTAATTAAATATAGCATGATTTAATTAAATTAAAGTATATAAAATACTTAGGTTAAAACATGCATTAATATTTATATTAATATAACCTAAGTCATAGGAATTAATTAATTATATGTCATGTTTTAATAATTAATTAATTACTATATTCTAAATTTCATGATTAAATACTTAGGTTAAATCATGTAATATTAATAGTAATAATAAACCTAAGTCATGTTTTATTAATTAATTATATAACATGTTAAATTAATTTAATTAATCTTGTAAATAAATAAATGCACATGTAAAATAATTAAACTTCTAAAATAACATAATAAAACGAACCCATGTATTATTTTATTAAAACATGTTGTGAACCAGACCCGTGAACACATGAACCGGCCCGAAACAAACCCCACCGAAAACAGTGGAAAACCGGCCTAAGCCGGTTGCCCCTGCCTTCGGTTCACTGCCACCGGCTTAAGCCGGTGGTCTTGCCCCTGCTCGGCCCAGCCGCTGACCACCAAGGTTCCCACTGGAATCAGCCAGTGGTCCCCTTGCTGCCTGTGGTGGGTTCCCCCTGCTTACCAAAAATAGCCACCGGTGGTGGGGCTGTTGGTGACGAGACCAACCGAACCACAAGGACACCCCCGACGTGAGTCGGGGTGCCTTGCCCTTGCTGCCGACCGAACACCAACACCACCGAGACCTTGTCTCGTGTGATGGTGCGATCCAAACGCCACCGAGAGTCGTGAGACTCTGGTTTTGTGTGGCGGTCGAACACCAAACCCGAAAACAAACCAAATTAATTTACCCCCATGATTATTAACATGTTTTTAACCTTGTTTTATTTAACCCCCATGATCATACATGCATAAATCATAAAAAGAAAATAATAATAAAGGTTTTCGGATTACCAAAACACGTGGAATTAATAAGGAATGAACACACGAACACGTACTAATGATTTGTTAAACAAAAATCAATGAACACCTCTTGTTTCTTGTGGTAGCCGCCAGCCAAGGGAGAGAGAAGGAGAGATTTAGGGTTTTTAATTTTTTATGAAAACTCTGTAATGTTTTGTTTCCACTTTTATTATTTTTAACCAATCAAAACATGGGCTGGGCCCCCTCTTCCTTTGTGTGCCGCGGCTACAAGGGCCCACCAAAGGAACCCGTACCTATTTCGTGTTCTAATATTTTACATGTTCTCGTGCTCGTAATTACGTGACATTATTATTTAATGTTCGTGTTATTATATATACTTATACGTAATCGTAATAATAATTACGTAAATACATAATTATACGTTCGTGATTATTTACGTTCATGATTTCATGTTCGTGATTATAACTATTGTTGATAATAATTATCGTGTATTAATATGTATTAAATACCTATCGTGCAACAATACGTACGTAATTCTTGTAATTACTATTCGTGAAACGTAAACATGTTATAAAAGGTAAGTTTTAGTCATGTACGTACGATTATATGTGTACTGTTCATGGTAAAAGCATGCGGGTTTTACAACTCTTCCCCCCTAAAAAGAATAATTCGTCCCCGAATTATAGATAACGTAAACTGGAAAAGAGGAACATACCCGAATTTAAAATATGAAATGAGAGTAAGAAGCCCGGATAGACTCCTTTGTTTCCCAAGTGGCTTCCCGCTCGGTATGAACCCTCCAAAGGATTTTGACGAATGGAATCGTCTTCCTCCTCATGACTCGTTCTTGCCTGTCAAGAACTCGTTCGGGTTCCTCTATAAAGGTAAGATCTTCACGAGTCTGTTCCAGTAGATACTGAACCATGTGAAGCGGATGATACTTGTACCCTCTGAGTAAGGACACATGGAAAACATCGTAAACATGAGAAAGCTGCGGAGGTAATGCTAAACGATAAGATACTTCACCGACTCGCTCAATGACATCAAACGGTCCGATGAATCGAGGATTGAGCTTCCCTTTGACTCCAAAACGTCTAACACCACGTGCCGGAGATACCTTAAGGAAGACGTGATCTCCTATGTTAAAATGTAAGTCCTTACGATGCTTGTCGGCATAACTCTTTTGACGTGACCGTGCTTCTTGCAATTTCTGCTTAGCTACTACGACCTTCTCGTTGGTCAACTCTATCATTTTTGGTCCTTCAAGTGTTCGCTCACCAACCTGATCCTAGCAGATTGGGGCGCGACACTTACTGCCATACAACATTTCGAATGGAGCACACTTAATACTTGCGTGCCAACTGTTGTTGTATGAAAACTCTACCAGGCAGATGTAATCGTCCCTATCTCCCGTCCATTCCAACGCACATGACCTCAACATATCTTCTAATGTCTGAATAGTTCGCTCTGATTGCCCGTCTGTTTGAGTATGAAAAGCCGTACTAAGCTTAAGTTTTGTACCCCAAGCTTTCTGCAGACTCCTCCAAAATCGCGAAGTGAAACGAGGATCTCTGTCCGAGACGATTCTGGATGGAGCACCATGAAGTCTCATGATCTCCTTCTTGTACGTATCGGCGAGTTTACTGACCGAATCTTCCTTGCGGGTCGGTAAGAAATGAGCTTACTTGGTAAGTCGATCAATGATAACCCAAATCGCATCGTGCCTCCTCTTTGTCTATGGAAGACCGGTAACAAAATCCATGGTGATCTTGTCCCACTTCCACTCTGGAATATCTAACGGTTGTAGAAGACCGCCAGATCGCTGATGCTCGATCTTAACCTGCTGACAGGTAAGACATTTGGAGACGTAAGTCGCAACATCCTGTTTCATACCACTCCACCAAAAGTATTGCTTGATGTCATGGTACATCTTGGTCGAACCAGGATGAATGGAGAATGAGGAGCTATGAGCCTCGGCTAACAATGCTTCCTGGAGTTCTTGATCATCAGGAACAAAAAGTCTCGTACCCTGCCATAAGATACCGTCTTTGTCTATACGAAACTCTGTCTGCTTCTCCAAATTCTGAATTATCGCCCAGATTTCACCATCATCCTTCTGAGCTTCCTTGATCCTAGAAAGTAACTCAGGTTCCACTCTAATATTAGCCCAGTAACCGTGCTGTCCACGTACCATGATCTCAATGTCTAATCGCTCCAAGTCTCTTATAATTTCCTCCTCAATTTTAATGTCGTTTATCATTCCGGACTTTCTGCTAAGTGCATCTGCCACTACATTCGCCTTGCCGGGATGATATTACAGATTAATGTCATAATCCTTCAATAGCTCTAACCATCTCCTTTGTCTCATGTTCAATTCACGTTGAGTGAAGATGTAGTTCAAGCTCTTGTGGTCCGTGAAAATGTCACATGATTCTCCATACAAGTAGTGCCTCCATATTTTCAATGCAAACACGACTGCTGCAAGTTCCAAGTCATGCGTAGGGTAATTTTCCTCATAAGGCTTAAGCTGTCGTGAAGTGTACGGGATCACTTTCCCATGTTGCATGAGAACACAGCCAAGTCCCTTTCCCGATGCATCACTGTAGATTTGAAATCCACCTGTACCAGATGGGAGAGTAAGAATCGGTGTAGATATTAACTTCTGCTTTAGGTCTTCAAAGCTCTTCTCTCTTTCTTCAGTCTAGACGAATTTCTCCCCTTTCCGCATTAGTTTGGTCAATGGTAGTGCTAAACGGGAAAAGTACTCCACGAACCTACGCTAGTAACCAGCTAAGCCTAGGAAACTGCGAACCTCGGTTGCTGATGTCGGTCTTGGCCACTTGGTAATAGCCTCAACCTTTGCTGGATCCATGGTGATTCCTTCTGCTGATACAATGTGACCTAAGAACGCCACCTTGTCTAACCAGAACACACACTTGGAGAATTTAGCATACAACTGCTTCTGGCGAATAATCTGTAACACTGTACGAAGATGATCTGTGTGCTCCTCCTTGGACTTAGATAATATCAGGATGTCGTCAATGAAGAGAATGACGAACTTGTCTAGAAATTCATGGAAGATTCTGTTCATCAAATCCATGAACACTGTTGGAGCATTAGTAAGGCCAAATGTCATGACTACAAATTCGTAGTGGCCATAGCGTGTACGAAAAGCAGTCTTGGCGATGTCCTGCTCTTTAACTCGTATCTGATGATAGCCCGACCTCAGATCAATTTTGGAGAAATGTTTGGCCCCTTGGAGTTGGTCAAACAGATCGTCAATGGGTGGTGGAGGATACCTATTCCTGATGGTGATCTTGTTGAGCTCGCGATAATCTATGCGAAGACGCATACTGCCGTCCTTCTTCTTCACGAATAAGACCGGTGCGTCCCATTGAGATGCGCTCGCTCGAATGAAGCCTCGTTCCAGAATTTCTTGCAATTGATCCTTCAGCTCCTTTAACTCTATGGGAGCCATGCGATAAGGAGCCTTGTAAATCGGCTCAGCTCCTAGGATGAGCTCGATATTAAACTTTACTTCACGTGCAAGTGGTATGCCCAGAAGTTCTTCTGGAAATATATCTGGAAATTCTGACACTATCGGCTGATTATGAATTGATGGAGATTCAGCATCCATGTCATGAACAATATCTAGATAGCCCTCGCAACCATGTGAAAGTAATGCACGTGCTTGCTGGGTTGATATGATTTGTACAGACCTTCTGGGTACGAACCCGTTGTGAATGTACTCTGGTACATTAACATCACCGAAGATGACCCGATATGAAAGGCAGTCTATCGTAGCATGATGTTTGGATAGCCAGTCCATGCCCAATATCATGTCAAAATCATTCATGTCCAGCGGAAGTGCGTCAACAGGACGAATCCTAACATTCTTAGCATAAGCCGTAGCAATGACCGAATGAGTAGCACCCGTGTCAAATAAAACACATGCAGCTTGACCATACATATACAAGATTCCAGTGATGGTACCTGTAGACTTATTGGCCTGATCGAGAGAAGTCGTGTAAACGCGTCCACTAGTAGGAAGCGGCTTAGTATCAGCATGTCCAGATGTGCCCTCCATCTCGCCCTTGCGGCAGTCCTTCATGCGATGACCAGTAAGGCCACACTTGTAGCATGCGTCGCTGTCGAGGCGACATGGCCCTGGGTGCCTACGGTTGCAGGTAGTGCAAAGAAGATGAGTATACCCTCCAGCAGGTACCCTTGCTGGCTGGGAGCCTGTTAAGAACAGTATACATGAGACATGGTAATAGGTACAAAGGACAATGCGGAAAATTCGTAAGATGTAATACCAGTGATAGCTGAATGGTTAGGATGTGAACCTCTTTGGTTCTGGTCCCTCCCGTTACCATGATTCCTGGTATAAAATTGCTAATGTGTCAGAATTATGAACTATTGCATGTAACATAAGAAAATGAGTAAGTGTAAGGACCTGCTGCTGTTGGAGTTTCCAGCGTTGTTACGGTAATTATCATTACCGTCACGCCTATCCGTAGCAGAACGGTCGTGAGTCTGACCGTTTCCCTTGGGCTGAGTAGGTTGTTGCTGAGTAGCCGGCTGAGACCGGTCACCAGTCTTCTGCCTTGAAGATGTAGTTTAAAAAGAAATATAAATATTGGATAATTACTGAAAGAAATCGGAATGGTCACAGCTGTATAATGAATATTTACCTCTTCTCGGGTCTCTCTGCTTCCCCGAACTCTTCTCTTTCTTGCAGCATCTCCAGCTTACGTGATGCACCGGCCACTTGTGCCACCGTGTTGAACGTAGCACACACCAAGTTGTTTGCGACCGATGTACGAAGAGCCCACCGGAAGTGGTATGCTTGCTCCTCGGAGTACCTGCTGTTGCGCCAAGAAAACCAGCCAAACGAAGAAAGCGCTGCATGAACTCGTTGTTGCTCTCCCCAGCTCTTTGTCTGATTCCATGGTATTTCCTCTTCAGCTTTTCTTGCTCAGCCTTGGGAAAGAACTGTCCCATCACTAACTCCCTGAACTGAGCCCAAGTCAAACCAGCCACCCAATCATCACCTCCCTCAGACTGCTTCAGTTCCTTCCACCATGATAGCACATCACCTTCGAACCTGTAACAGGCCAACCTCGACTTGAAGACGGGGTCACAGCCCATTGCATCGAAGATCTTCTCAATGTGAGCCAACCAGCTTTCAGCTTCGCTGGGGCTATCCGTTTTCTCGAAGGATCGCGGGCGTAGCTTATTGAATCTCTCCAGCCATGTGATCAATGTTGTTGGAGGAGGAGGAGGAGGTACTGGGTGCTGTTGCTGATTGTTGGCAGCCTGCACCTCAGCCCTGATTTCGTTCCTCAGCTGAGGAAGCATAGCTTGCATCGCAGCTTGGACTACTGCATTGATTTGTTCCTACTCGCGTGTGAGGACCATATGACAGTATAACATAAAAATACATGATTAAACTGATCAAAACATAAAATATATATACATGAAAAAAAATTATACCAATAAATCATGAGAAAAGTTTTATGCAGTAAAACTAGTACATGAATGCATGATGCAGTTTTATGAAAATTTTATATGCGCGAGAGTGAACGCCTATGGTCAGTTTACTCAAAACAAAAGACATGGCGAGGGGACGCCAATGGGTCGGTCCCAAAGTTAAAAGTTTCGATAAAAGAACATGCGACTAAATAGGGCCAGTCCTGTACCAACCATTACTTAGTCATAAACTTGCGACAATGACATATATATGAATGCATGAAAACAATCAATGCATGAAAACCGACTGTTAGTTCTAGGAAGACCATAGTGACTACCCACTAATCACAGGTCGTGTTTTGAGAGCCTACAGGTCGAAACCTTGGGCTCTAATACCATAATTGTAACACCCCATTTTGATAAATGGAATGTCACACGTGATTATGGCGTGTCATCAAAGCATACAAGGATAAATGTCTAAACATTACATGACCATAAAGGAAATACCGGAATCAAACATCGGTACCCCAAAGTAAAAGCTCATCACACACAAACATAAGTACTGTAAATGAAAAGGACTAAACAATGTCCATGGAAATGAGTAGCAAAATGTATGAAGAAATGCATAAAGTAATGAAGGCTAGAAAGCTTCCAATCCATATGCACGTACACTTAAATTCAACGAGCGTCCCTGAGTACCTGTCGTTTTGGGAACATGAAAGGAAAACGGCTGAGCATAACGCTTAGTGCACGGATATACAAGCATAGAATGAATAACATAAGCATAAACAACATATAGCAGCGGAATTTATTAAGTCCTGGAAAACCTGGTATAACTTAGTAAAATTGGTTTTATAGTTTGAAAAGCCTTATGTTTATCTTATGAAAACTGTTTAACATGTTAACCATTAGCCAATATAGGTCATGAAATATCAACGTGCATGAATACTTGGAGGGGTAACCTCATCATGCAATTAGAGGGGTTGCCACTAATTAATATAAGTTTGGGTAGGAGCGATCAGCTCCTTGTGAAGGATGCAAGGCACACACCACATTCACCTGAATAATCTGTTAAAACATGTAATCTAGGATGCACCCATACACCCCACATGATAATATAATAATATGGCCAAAAGCTGAAAGGGACGCCATGATCTATCACTCCGCCGTGGTGAAGTCATAACACTGGTGCCTCTAGTGTTATGGTTATGGTACCTCTATAACTAGGTGAAACTGGTCATGCATGTATATGGCTTAGGCATTTAATTAAACATAAGCAAATCAAAACATATAAAACATATACTAGGAAAACAGTTGGCTGCATACGGGGAAATCATAATAAGGAAAGAATGTCCATACTGAAAGGACGGAGAATCCGTACCTTGTTCCAGTGAACGAAGAAGACGAACGAAAGAGAGTCCTACTTCGATCTCACTAATGCTACATAAATAATATACGTGTATAAGTGTTCTGATTACTGAGTCCGTAACTGATTTTATATCATGTCTTAGCTTGTTTTATATTTTCATGTCTTGTTTTACTGATTTTAACGTTATGCTGTGTTTATCATGTATTCTGTATATTCTGATTAAGTATTACTTATATACTTGTTGTGTAATAATAAGTAACTTTCTAAAAATAGCAGGTTTCCTAAAATAGAAAGTTTCCAAAAATAGAAAGTTTCCAAAAATAGAATAGCTGCTTAAAATAAATAAGTTTCTAAAAATAGAAAGTTTCCATATTTAGAAATAAGTTGGATTAATAAGCTAATAGGATAAGCTTAAGTTTTACTGATTAATATTCCAAGTCATGTGATTTATAGTATAGTTTATTAATTAATATATGTAAATTAAATAAACTATATGTTATAAGATTTAATTAAATATAGCATGATTTTATTAAATTAAAGTATATAAAATACTTAGGTTAAAACATGTATTAATATTTGTATTAATATAACCTAAGTCATGGGAATTAATTGATTATATGTCATATTTTAATAATTAATTAATTACTATAGTCTAAATTTCATGATTAAATACTTAGGTTAAATCATGTAGTATTAATAGTAATAATAAACCTGAGTCATGTTTTAATTAAATTAATTATATAACATGTTAAATTAATTTAATTAATCTGGTGAATAAATAAATGCACATGTAAAATAATTAAACTTGTAAAATAAAATAATAAAACGAACCCATGTATTATTTTTTAAAACATGTTGTGAACCGGACCCGTGAACCCATGAACCGGCCCGAAACAAACCCCACCGAAAACAGTGGCAAACCGGCCTAAGCAGGTTGCCCCTGCCTTCGGTTCACTGCCACCGGCTTAAGCCGGTGGTCTTGCCCCTGCTCGGCCCAGCCGCTGACCACCAAGGTTCCCACTGGCAGCAGCCAGTGGTCCCCCTGCTGCCTGCGGTAGGTTCCTCCTGCTTACCAAAAATAGCCACCGGTAGTTTCCGGTGGTGGGGTTGTGGCTGCCGAGACCAACCGAACCACAGGGACACCCCCGACGCGAGTCGGGGTGCCTTGCCCTTGCTGCCGACCGAACACCAACACCACCGAGACCTTGTCTCGTGTGGTGGTGTGATCCAAACGCCACCGAGAGTCGTGAGACTCTCGGTTTGTGTGGCGGCCGAACACCAAACCCGAAAACAAACCAAATTAATTTTCCCCAATTATTATTAACATGTTTTTAACCTTGTTTTATTTAATCCCCCATGATCATTCATGCATAAATCATAAAAAGAAAATAATAATAAATGTTTTCGGATTACCAAAACACGTGGAATCAATAAGAAATGAACACACGAACACATACTAATGATTTGTTAAACAAAATCAATGAACACCTCTTATTTCTTGTGTTAGCCGCCGGCCAAGGGAGAGAGAAGGAGAGATTTAGGGTTTTAATTTTTTATCAAAAAATCTGTAATGTTTTGTTTCCACTTTAATTATTTTTAACCAATCAAAACATGGGCTGGGCCCCCTCTTTCTTTGTGTGTCGCGGCTACAAGGGCCCACCAAGGGAACCCGTAGCTATTTCGTGTTCTAATATTTTACGTGTTCCCGTGCTCGTAATTACGTGACATTATTATTTAATGTTCGTGTTATTATATATACTTATACGTAATCGTAATAATAATTACGTAAATATATAATTATATATTTGTGATTATTTACGTTCATGATTTCATGTTCGGGATTATAATTATTGTTGATAATAATTATCGTGTATTAATATGTATTAAATATCTATCGTGCAACAATACGTACGTAATTCTTGTAATTACTATTCGTGAAACGTAAACATGTTATAAAAGGAAAGTTTTAGTCATGTATGTACGATTATATGTGTACTGTTCATGGTAAAAGCATGCGGGTTTTACAATAATCCCAAAAGGACAAAGGTAAAGTTGTAAGATTAAACATAGATCATACCATATCTAATAATGTACGATTTCTTCTTTCGGATACACCATTTTGTTTTAGAGTATAGGGAGAAGTAAGATGCTGAACAATTCCATTCTCATTTAGATAATCTATAAACTCTTGACTTAAATATTCACCACCTCTATCAGAACGAAGAACTTTAATCTTCTTCCCTAATTGCATTTCTACTTCTACTTTAAACACTTTGAATGTTTTAAATACCTCATGTTTATGCTTAAGTAAATAAACATAACCATAATGGCTATAATCATCTGTAAATGTTAAGAAGTAGCTAGCACCTTTCCTTGACGTATGTCTAAGTGGTCCACACACATCAGTATGTATAAGTCGAAGTAGATCAGTAGCCCTTTTAATATTGCTATTAAAAGGTTTCTTGGTCATCTTTCCAGAGATACAAGACTCACATTTATCAAATGATTACTCATTGATATTTTCCAAAAGACCTTCACGTTGAAGCTTTTGTATACGAGTCTTCCCAATATGGGCAAGTCTACAATGCTAAAGATAAGAAGAGTTCTTATCAAACTTTCTCTTCTTACTCATGCTAAATACAGATTTATCGTTATTGGATTCATTATCATGCATGTCTAATTGAAACACACCATTCAAAGAAATTGCATTAAAATAGAAAATACCATTATTCCAAACAGAAATTCCATTATTATCAATCGTGTGAACGAATCCATTATTTAACAAACAAGAAAAGGAAATAACACCCCTAAAAATTGTAGGTGCATAATGACAATCATTTAATCTCATTACTAAACCCGAAGGTAAAACTATATCAAAAGTTCCTATAGCTTCAACTGTTGCTTGTGTGCCATTGCCCACTTGCAGATATTGTTCCCCATAGTAAAGTTTCCGTTCTAGATTAAATCCCTGCAGCGAATTAAAAATGTTAATACCGCATCCCGTATCATATACCCAAGAATTTAATTTGTATGTTAAATTGAACAATTCAATCATAAATAAAGTACATGAAGCTGCAGCGCTCTGCTCAGACTTATTCTTTATTTCTCGTAATTCTTCGAGGTAAAGAGGGTGATTCCTCTTCCAGTGACCACTTGCCTTGCAATGGTGACAAGTCTCATCCTTTTGAGATTGACTCCTCTTAGCAAATTTTTTCTTGGGTTTCGAATAAGTCGCAAATTGTTTGCCATTATTACCCTTGCCTTTGCCTTTCTTCTTATTCGCTTGTGGTTTTGGCTTACTCACCCTACCCTTTTGTATGGTTAGTACAGAAGGCGTACCGATAGATGCATTGTCTTTCAACCCCTTTTCATAGTCAATGAGCATTGCATGCAAATCATTAACTGTCTTCCCCGTGCAATGCATATTATAGTTTCTAACGAAATCATTGAAGTCCTTGTTAAGGGACCTATTGATCAAGTTGATAGCCATATTATGATCATAGGGTTGTCCTAGTGCAATGAGCTGTTCCATATAACCCCGCATCTCCAAATAATGGGCACTTACAGACTTTCCTAGAGCTTGCTTCTATGCAAAGCATCTACCAAGTCGTAGATCTCCACAACTTGCGGCTTTTCGAACATAGCCTTGAGCTCATCAAGCATTCTCTTTGGAGAAAATAACTCATACTTCTGTTGAAGTGCAGGAGCCATTTTTCCTAGAATTAAGCAAGCCACCTCAGAGTGCTTCTTAATATTAGTAGCGTGTTCAAGCCTTTGTGCATCTAATACTCCTTCAGCAAGATCCTCCGAACAGGGAGTAGTCAAGATATCGATAGTACCCGCTGCTCTCCAGACAATTCTTAGCGAGCGGTACTAATCATTGAAGTTTGGGCCAGTTAGTTTAGGTCGTGCAAATAAAGCTTTGAACGCAGAACTTATCGTGTTATTGATGGGTTGAGCCATTTCTACATAAATAAGTCCAAATATTAGTATTTTTGATAACAAAATACTCTCTAGAAAATAAATTACCCCGATATTAAAACCATATTATTTTCCTTGAATTCTAGAACTATATTGACATAGATCCATTACATCAGTTGATCTGCTAGTAATGAATGTACTCAACACAACGACTTGTCGAACAATTCAATTGACAAACAATTTTCAATTTTTGGATATTTAAGGGATTTACATTGCCAAAAAACGTTTTTCATTGTAAACATATTTCATCCCTTCTGAATTCATTAAGTTTCGAGATCTCACTAATTAACTTAATTAAGTCGTCTAATCTAAGTAAAGTAAAACCATCATACGAATTCTCATTCTATAAACGGTTTTCTCTCCATCACAACATCATCCAAAAATCTCATTTGATGACGAAGTAATTTCAAGTGTTCGTTAATTAGGAGCATTCGACTTAAATTTTAAAGGTATAAATATTGATGTCAAAATCTACGTATGGAGAAGCATGCATACAATCTCCATAGCATAAGGTTAATAAAACATTTAGTAAACTTATTCATGAGTTTAAATTTCTTCATAAATTATGTTACGATATTGGTTAAACCAATTAAAGAATTTACCCACAACTCATCACATCGTACTTTGCTAGAACTCGACTACGCACAAAGCAATACCTTTATTCCTTGTGGTTAGGATGTGAATTTGTGGTAAATTACACTTAAGGTACAATTAAATTCATAATCGTAGGTTATTTCAATTTTGACGCACAGGCGAGCTGGGAATTTGGTTAGCGACTAATGGCATAACACCTCCTTCTTTAACCGGGTACATGACCAGCGGTGCGTTAAACCCACTTTATAGTTTGTCTAAATTGAGTAGGCCGTTAGATTATTATTGCAATTCACCAATCAACATAATCTTGTGTAATTTAAAATCTCTTAACAAATCATTATTTTTAATATGATTTAGTCCATATTATTTCTTTTCAAAAAAACCCTTGTTTACAACAATTCAACAATTTTATATATAAACAAGTAAAAAAATTAAATCATAAACACATAATAACAATTTATATGTGCAACAAGTAAATCAAATAGCCACAATGCATACGATTTATTCAATAATCATCAAATCTAGGTCTTTATATCTCTCTATAAAAGTCTTCCCTAATTCTAGATTTATCGAATCAAATAATGACGTAGCACATAAAATCATATAAACATATAAATTTATGATGCATGAAAACATGCATGTAATCATGGAATCCCCACAAATATTAACAATTAAGTCTCTACGGATCGTAACCATATATGACATAACAATTAATCATGCAATTTAATCTAAAATTATCCCACATGTAATTTAGGGTTTCAAAACAATTCTTTTTTTATTAAAAAATAGAGTAAAACCCTAATTTTTTAAAAAACAAAACCCTAGATTTATGAAAAACCTAAAAAACATATAGTTTTAACTCAAAACAATTATTGTTAAAAAACTTTAGATTTTCGATAATTATAACATGTTAAAACGGCTCTCGATGCCACTGAAGGTTTATTAGTATCATAACAATTATATAAAACCCTAAACGAGATCAAAGCACATATAGCGGAAGCGATTTAACAATATCATAATTAATAACACACTTATAATTTATCGAATTAGGGTTATATACCTTTACGCTAAAGCAATTCCACAAGACGAAGAACAAATCACCGATTCGGGTTTAAACCGTATATGCCAAGATATAGTCTAAAGTAAGACTATATTACGTTCTTGCACACACGTAATACAACGAGCTAACCGTGATCCTAGCACGTGAAAACCGAGCTACAATGCTTGTAATTAATCTACCCAACAACCCTACATAGGGGCTAGGACTAGATTATGTATACAATCGATCAACCAAGAAAACCAACCAAACCCTTCGTTGGTGGGGGCGGCGATCGGCCAAGAGAAAGAAGAGGGGAAAAGATCCCTTCGTTGGTGGGGGCGGCGATCGACCAAGAGAAAGAAGATGGGAAAAGATTTATGATGTTGTGATTATGAGGGGATTAGGAGGTGTATATATAGACTTCCAACCCATTGTAGCCCAATAAATATAAGGCAACTTTTGCCCCCCCCCCCCCCGGGCATAACCGAAGGTCGAACACCCCTATGGGGTGTTCCGGAATCTTCCAAACTTCTTTCCTTTTGTTTATACATACTATATGTTTATTTAACGCTCGTTATAACTTAACTATTAATTATTTAACAATCGTTAAGGTTATATAGTTACTTGCTCGGTTAAATTAATAAATACATAAATATATTTATTAAATAAATTAATAAATATGATAAATATATTTATTAATTATATTAACTCTTTACGTATTGTGTGCAATCTCGTAATCTCGAGTTCGATCCTATCACACGACTATTAAATATAAGTCTATAAACTTTCACTTTATCCTTCCAAAAACATTTATCATCTTTTAGTGTTCATAAATTAATAGTAGTTTTTGATGGGTGATATAGAGACCACAGGAGGGATGTGATGATTCAACAACTAACACTGAACCTTGTTGTTGCTGATTCAATAGTTTTTGATGGGTGGGACAGAGATCACAGTGGCAACGATGATGATGGTGATGATCATGATGATGATGATGGTATTTTGTTGATCAGATAATATCTAGGGTTCATTATTTCATGGAAGTTGATGATGATGATTTGGAAGAAAAAGTGTGATGAAAATAAAACTAGAATACTTTTTTATGATGATGATGATAGTCAAAAAGTCTTGGTCTAAGAGTATGCACAATGCATCAAGTCTTTAAAGACTTGTTGCATTTAATGCCATCAATGTCAAGCACAAGTAATGAGAAATGTTTTTAACAAAGACTTGATGCTTACCAAACTTTTGTAAAAAGCTTTACAAAAAGCATGTGTTGCAATGCAAAAAACTTTCTAAAAAAACTTCTTGAAATAATGAAGTCTTTTGAAACTTATCCATTGTAAATGCTCTAATGAATAGTTGTTATAAATGTTAATGAGCACAATTGCATACATGGTGCTTCTTCATGCTTTCCATTAAATTTTTTTCTTTCGTTCAATATCCAAGTTTGGGACCATATCGACCTCTATTCAGTTATAAGGACATTAGTTATTGGACCTTAGTTTGTATCTATAGTCTATACGCCTTATCCCACTCAGATAAAGCCCTTAAGGTCCGTTGAGTTTTAGCTTAATATCCTGGAAAAGAAAATTAAATAAATTAATTACGTGGATATTAGTCGGTAACAGGTGACCAAATCGGTAAAGACGAAACAATTTTGAAAGTTCATTGATAAAGTCTAAGAATATATTATAAGTGTTTAAAGTCGGTACATTTTAATAAGTAGAATGATATTGTATAACTTTTACCTTGAAAAGTTCGTACCAATTAAACTAGCTTAACCAGAAAAAAAAACTTTTTTATGTATATATTTTTTTGAGGCGCTTGAAAGTAAAACCCAAACCACCTTAACCTTATAATTAGTTCTAAACTCAACTAATCAATAAATTGGCTTCCCTGTTTTGCATAACAACATAAGTTAAACTAAATTTAGGCTGAAGGGAGTGAGGGAAAACTCACGAGTAAGTCCACTAGACTCGCGCGCGACTCCCACCCCCACCTGAAGTCGCTCGCGAGTCACTCATTTTCTCCAAAAAACTGGACCAAAATCACCGAACGCGAGTTACATATCACTTGGTCCCACATGTTTTGTAACCGTTATATTTAAACTAAAAAAAAATTCAATACCCCCTTTTTACTTATAAAATACCTACTAAAACTCATATTTTTCAAACTCACATTCACATTTCATACTCAAAACACTAAATTGGAAGATATCGACGAATACGAGTTATTCTTTGCCACTGAAAAAGTCGAAGTCGTAGCGAAACGCAAGTTGAGTTTTATTAGAAAAGCGTTGTCGTTTATTAAGAGAAGACGTAATGCTAATCGATTACCAATAAACGTCTTAACTCGAGACCGAATAGGTGCTCATGATCGGTTAGTTACGTAATTTTTTCGACGAACCCAAGATACGATGAGAGAGTTTAGGAAGGTTTTTCGAATGGGTCACCCCCTTTTCAACTAGATAGTTAATGAAGTGATTAATCATTCTGCATACTTTCGTAATAATGTTGATTGTACCGGAAAAGAAGGTATTTCGTCGTTGATAAAGTGCACCTCGGCAATTCTTCAATTAGCATACGGCGTTGTTCCTAGTTTTCAAGATGACTATCTACAAATGAGCCCAAGAACTTCTCAAGAATCACTTGATCATTTCTGTAGTGCTATTATAAAAATATTTGGGCCCGAGTATCTGAGGAAACCCACGTATACTGATGATCAAAAACTTTATGCGCGTCATGAAGCGAAGCCCGGGTTTCCAAGGATGATAGGAAGTCTTGATTGTACGGACTGGAAGTGGTTCGGTTGTCCAATTTCCTATAAAGGGCAATATGTTAGAGAGATCATGGATCGAATCCATTCATTTTACTTGAAGCTGTGGTGTTGCAAGACTTATAGATATGGCATGCGTTTTTTGGTGTTGCTGGGTCGAACAACGACATCAACGTTTTATATCAGTCCCCTTTATTTAACGATTTGAAAACCGGACGAGCACCAGAGGTGGATTTTGTGGCTAACGGTGTACACTATCCATGGGGATACTATCTTACGGACGGGATATATCCCGAATTGGCACCACTTTTAAAAAAATTCCCAAACCAGCAGATGGTGAGCACAAGAGGATTTTATATAAGAAAAAACAAGAATCCGCAAGAAAATATATTGAAAGAGCTTTTGGTGTTTTGAAGAGGAAATAATCCATACTAGCTACTCTTGCACGAGCTTTCCCGAAAAAAAGAATCATGAATATGATGTACACATGCTTCATATTACATAATATGTTTCGAAAGTTAAAAAAAAAGCAATATCTCCTAAATGGTTCTCAAAAGAAGAAATTCAACTGGAAGATGTGTTTCAAACCCAAGAACACGTGCTACAAGTTATGCAGCATATCTGCTCCTCGCAAGAACATCACAATCTTCGAGCACATTTGGTCGAGCATTTGTCTGCCAATGCTTAAATTATTATGTTTTTTTATATTTATGTTTTTTTTAATGTTGTTTTTAAATTTCCTATGTATCGTCTTTTAATTTCATATTGTGTTTTAATTTTCTATTTACCCGTCTTTTAATAAAATGTATGAATAAAAAATATTTAATAAAAAAGTAGGAGTAGTGTGTAGTGAGTGTCATTACCTCGAAAAATGAGTTTTAATGAGTTGTAGTTACCTCCAAAAGTGAGTTTTAATGAGTTGTAGTGAGTTTGTTAAAAAGATGATGTGTCGTTGACGTGGAGATGAGTGCGTTTACTCCACTCCCTTTAGCTTTAGTTTCCAAACTTTGTGAGTCTAAAAAAGAAGAATGTGGCGTGACATCTTTGCTTACTTCTCCTACATGACTAGTCAATTACTTGCGTGATCATATGGAGTAAATTCTATATGATGATAATAATTATCTAGAGAGCATAAGATAAAGTTTAATTGTAAGCTATGAGAAAATATGATACCCGTAAATTCTATATGCTTGCATTTGGACTATCGCGAAAGATGGAGTTTTCTTTGTAAGTATTACTCATGATCATGAACATATTGATGCTCACATGTTGCCCTCTTTGGTCTTTTCGACTCATTGGGACAAAGCTCTTTCTCGTAAAATGAATATTTGCATGTGGCGTGTAAGGCTTGACATGCTTCCACACAATTTTAATCTTTCATCTAGTGGTATAGAAATTCCATATATCTCTTGCCATTCGTGTTCTGGAAATGTTGAATCCAATGCTCACATCCCTTCTTCGAGTGAAATTGCTAAGAGTATTTAGAGGGGCATATTCTGGCTTTTTCGAGCTTGGTGTGATAACTCTATTCTTACATTTATTTCAATAGAGTACTCAAGAGATTTGGTTGAGTTTTTGATCCGTTTCAAAAGAAAATACCTAACGTATATACATCATCGATTCATCATGGCTTCTTCTGTATTTTAAAAGCCACCAACCATCAAATGAAGTCTAGCTCAGTTGGATGGATACATTTGGTTATAGTCTTTATATGGGGGAGGTCAGGGGTTCGACTCCTGTCATTCCCCATGTGGAGGATTTTCCTAGAATTGGCAGCCGGGTTTGAATCCCATCGCAATGCCTTGAAGCCCTTTAATGGGAAACTGGATGGCTAACATGGGGGTTGATATTCTCTTCGTGAGATGATTCGAACTCGGGTTGAGAGACTTGGTGCCTCGATGACACGCAAGATACTTCATTACACCAAACTACCGTTAAAAAAAAAAGCCACCAACCAACCTGCCCCTCACTCTTAGCATCAAAACTTATTGTAAAAGGCAAGTAGTGTAAACATTCTAATCTCTAGTCCACAAATACACATACCACTCATTCACAAGCCCACTCAAGTCAACATAGTGCAATTTCTCCATTTAGTGCCAAGATAATAGTGGTAAACTGGATGTGGTTATTCACTTATTCATGGTAGGGTTGGTAGCAGCACAAGAACCATCCCATGTGATAAAGTCACGTGACTTAAAAGGGACCGGTGGATCATGGGATAGTGAGTGGGTGGGGTTAGTTTAATCACGCTCGCATTTTATCCCATCCCGTGACATTTTCTGCCCACTTCAATCTTGGCATCTTTGTATCCACCATTTTAAGCTATCAAAAATATAATATTATTTGTCATTGTTTATCAAGGAGTAGCATACGAAAAATATTACATACGACACTAAAAAAAATAGATCGAAAAACGCAAACTGAAACCCTGAGTCATGTTTTCACTTTTCAGGTTCAATTTGTGCTCAAACACAACATTGAAAGTTGAAACCAAAGTTCAAGTTCAAGCATATTCGGGCTTTCAAGCAAAAACACAAACGTTTCATATAGATTTTTCACAATCTTCTTTGTTTAGAACGCTAGGTGTAATAACATTGTAATATAAGCACATTAACGTCACATCAATATAAAATCAAAATAATACCAACTCTTTTATCAATAATCAAATAACATCATCTTCCTTTATTTTCAATAAAACCCTTAAACAAATTGAACATTTCATTGATTGAATAAAAAAACACATTACAAATATTTAACACAAAAACATTTTAGAAAAATAAGAAAAAAAATAAAGATATAAGTTTTTTTTACTCAATTTTGAACTTTTTTAAAAATACATACTCTACTACACATAATAATAAAAATATTTGTGTAACACCCCACTTGGATAAGTGGACCGTTACGTGTATTTATGGCGTGTCATCAAAGCATAAGGTAAATGTCCTAAAACATTAACTGACCATAAAGGAGATACCGGAATCAAACTTCGGCAATCCAAACATAAGCCCAAAACATGAAAATGAAATACTGAATGAAAGGACTAAACAATGTCCAATTAAGCAGAATAAAGAAGTGCATAAAATAAGAAGTCTGGATGGCTTCCATCCCAAATGCACGTACTTTCATAATCCTAAGAGCGTCCCGGTGTACCTGCCGTTAGAACATGAAAGGAACTACGGCTGAGCATAACGCTCAGTGAACGGATATAAAGCATGATAGGGAATTACTAAAATGAAACAGATGATAAAATACTGGAGCTGTAAGACTGATAAGTAAAGTTGCAGCAGAAATCTGTGTATAATCTGTAAAACCTGATTTATAAATAATAAACCTGAACTGTTATCTGTTAAATCTGAAAACATGCATTTACTGTAATTTAATTGCCAGAGCTTATATAGGTCATGTGTTGTAACAACGTTGCATGAATAACTGGAGGGGTGACCTCGTCATGCTGTAGAGGGGTGACCTCTAAATAACTGTGCTGGGTGGAGGGATCAGCTCCAATGTGAAGGATGTAGAGCACACACCACATTCACCTGCAAAACTGTAAACTGTAGCCTAGGATGCATCCATACGCCCCACTAATAATACTAATAAAATGGCCAAGCTGAGCTGAGTGGCACGATGCAGGATATCACTCTCCTGCATGTGAGTCACGACACCGGTGCCTCTAGTGCCGTGGTTACGGTACCTCCGTAACTAGTCCATAAACTAATCATTCTTGTATATAATGCTCAGGCAATTTATTTAATTCTTAACATGATTACTGATAAGTTTAAACATATACTGGGGAAAAACATTTGGCTGAAGATGGGGAATCCTAATCATGCATAGAAAGGAAGTCCTTACTGAAAGGACGGGAAAACCGTACCTCTAGTCCAGTAACTGACTGAATGGAAGACTGAACGAATACTACTCGGGCTTCACGCGTGCTACATGAATAAAGGACGCGAATAAGTTAACTGACATTCGTTTATTTTTAATTTTACTGATCTTATTGGCTTCTTATTTTCATTTTAATTTGATTCTGAAATTCTGTACGTATACCAACTGATAAATCTGAACTTATAATAATTCATTTTAAGGTATTATCGTTCTACTATTAGTTACGGTACAACGTATTCCTGAAGATATAGTATCTGTATTAAGTATCCTGCTTAAAATATAAAGTTTCTTAAATTAGAAAGTTCCTAAGATAATTTAATTCATCCAATAAAATTATACCCATTTAGAATATTAAAGAACTATTTAATTTAATACATTTAAAATATATTTTAACCATTTATTAAACAATTAGATTTAAAAGATATAATATAAAACTCTTCGTTTTATATGTTTAAACTATAACCCGAGCCTACCGAGATACCCCAATCTCGGTCGCACTAAAAAATTTCACAACTATATTAAATCTGTCTATATGAACTTTACGACAGAAAAACTGTCACAAAAAGGTGTGACCAAAGGCTGAGTGTTTAACTGTCTATAAAGAAAACTGTCACAAAAACAGTCTGCGACGGAAAATACTGTCACCAAACCGTCGCTAATCTGAAATTAAAAATCCTTTATTTTCTGTTTAGAAAACAAAGTACTGACTTTACCCTTATTCCCACTGTTTTTCTATGTTATCCCACTGTTTGGTCACGTTTTCCCCCCGTTTATATACACCAAACGCACCCTTATGTTTTGTATATCCAATTTACAAACCCAAACACCCCTGCTGTCAAATTCAGACCCAAACGCCCCTGCTGTCACGAACCAACACCACCATGGTGGCTCACTTTCGCTGCCGTCACAACCAAACCACCACCGCGCCCCCTGTGGGTTGCGGCCTGGTTGGAAAGCGAACCACCGAGACCCACTGGTCTCGGTTTGTGTGTCCAGTCGAACCAAAACAAACCCTAATCTCGTTTCTCTATTTTTTTTTTTTAATTCGTGATTCAATAAACACAGAAAGAATAAAATAAATTTGATTACCTTAGTTGTTGTTCGTCGGCTGGAAGAAGGAAAGGAAAACAACGATTCTTTTTTTTTTGTCGGCAGGTACAAGGGAACAACAACCCTAATCTTATTTTTTTTTCTTTTTGTGTCGTGGGATGGGGAAAAAGGGGAAGCCCCCTGCTGTTTATTTTTCTTCACATGGGCTTGGCCCAAAATTTCTTTTCCTTTTTTTTTATAAAACCGGCCCAAGGCCCTTTATTTTCTTCTTTTGCTCTATTTTGCAACCGGCCCATCTTCTTTCTTTGATTTCTTTTACCGCTGGCCCAAAACAAGTAATAAGCTTTTCGCTTTTCGTATATCTCTACGTGCTCGTGTTTATTCGTGATTCGGGGTTTGAAATATTTGTTTCCTGGGAAAAATACTTATGTATAAATATTTACGTAATATTTCTGACGTTACATAATTCCTGAATAATTTAATTATTTAAATAAACTGAGGTCGCGTATTTTAATATTAACGTTTAATTATTTCTGTAAAATAATTAATTCATCTGTAATATTTCCCTAGACTAAATACTTATTATCTGAATAAACTGTAATATTTATAGTATTTAAATAAACTAGGGTTTGCGTATTTAATTTCTGCATTTCTATCTTTGTCTAATAATTAATACTTATATAATTTATTAATATTAAACCGCGTATTTAAATATTCTGATTTTTAAATACGGGTTTTACAATTCTTCCCCTCTAAAAACAACAATTCGTCCCCGAATTAAAGATACGACTATACTGGGTTTTACAATTCTTCCCCTCTAAAAAGGAGAAATTCGTCCTCGAATTAAAGGTAATAAGCTGATGAAGTTATAAAAACTGAAGTAACACGTAGACTAAAAGGACAATTAAGCTGAAGGATAAATTGTCTTCTAGTTAAGACCTAATGCTGCTGATAGGTATAAACCTGACATGACTGAAATGATCATGTAATGTGACATGGCTGAAGAGAACATGGAACGTGACATGACTGAAAGAACATAACTGAATTTATTAAAGAAGATAATGAGAGGTCCAGATGGACTCCTCCGTTTCGAGTGGCCTCCCGCTCGAAATGATTTCTTCAAAGGTCTAACATAATAAATAAAATCTTGGTCCTGATGACCTTGTCCCGATGATGCTGAATAGCTTCTGGTTCCATATTTAAGATGGATTTTCTGAATCTGATAGACTGAATAACTATAGCATGTATGATACATGAAACGATACGTATAACTATTCTGAAAAGATAACATTTATAACTCTGAGCAAGCTGCTAAAAATATATAGGGACGACTACGTGAACAAAAATGAACTGAAACAGCATCATGCTGCGAATGAGACGTAAACGTGAAAGTGAAAATAAACATGAATTTAAGTGGGCATAAACATACACTTGATCGTGAACATGAATTCTGTCTGATATGATGGTCAAAGGAATGCCTTGAATTCGTACGATCTACTAC
Source organism: Glebionis coronaria (assembly GCA_025667525.1). Classification (NCBI taxonomy): domain Eukaryota; kingdom Viridiplantae; phylum Streptophyta; class Magnoliopsida; order Asterales; family Asteraceae; genus Glebionis; species Glebionis coronaria. Next base: position 190,858,046 of record CM046877.1, on the reverse strand, counting down.
TGAATTTCAAAATTTTCTGCAGATCTGCTACTACGTGATCCTTTCGGTTGAAAGCAATGCGCAGGCTGATTACATGGTTGATGATAACTTAGATAGTATCATACTTTCTCTGAGCCTGTGGTATCTGGTAACAATTTCATGGAATTTCTTCTCATTTCTGTTCAGAAATTTCTAAGGGTTGTAGTAACTCACTAACATGACGGCGTTCTATCTTGAACCTGTAGTAGGTCAAGCATCTAGATATGAACATAGCTGCATTAATGTGTGATGCGGATTCTATTAAAGCTTTGTCTGGGATTATGGAACATTCTGGTGGAAATCTGGTTGAATAGTCATAAAATATTTTTAGTGAGAACTATCGGCAATTTCTGCGGTAGTAGTCAATTGGGTTCTAGAAAATTGTACTTCGTTCACAGGCGTCAGTCGGGACCATCAGGTGATGGCCTTCACTTTCGTAGCATTGTTTGTAACTTCTTTCTGCTAAGGTAGAATGCTCAGAAATTCCACCTTGTTCAATTTGAATTCATATCTGGAAAGCTGTATATAAAATTTTCTCCTATCGAAGATTCTGTACAACTGTGAGAAGATGATTCTCGTGTTCTTCTTTAAAATTTAGCAGATCAGAATGTGATCAATGAATATACTGACGATTTTTGTCTGCGAAGTCGTAAAAGAAAATTTATTCATAAATTTCATACTATAGTTGGGGGCATTAGGGAGCCCAGACGTATAAGTCAAAATTTATAGAGACTGCGACGTGTTCAACAGAAATCTGAAAAACATCATGTTCTTCTCTCACCACTTCTAGTGGCAGGGTCGCGAATTGTTCTGGGAAATATTTAAGACATCGTAGCAGGTCAGACAAACCTGCTATTTATGGAATGAACATTGATTAAGAATGGTGATCTTGTAAAAAAAAGAAAAAAAAAATCTTTAGTGGTTGATATATGACTTCATGATACCGGCCTTCTTTCTGATAGACAGAAACGATACACCTCTTGGTGGTGCGTTAGGGCGAATAAAGCCTCGTTCCGGTAATTCTTGCAGCAATTGCTGCAACTTTTTTAACTTAGCTGAAGCCCTGTGATCAAGAGTTCTGAACACAGGTTCTGTTCTTGAGACTAGCTCGGTGTTAAACTCTTGCTCGTGGTTAGGAAGAAATTTCTTGAAAAACTTTCTGGAGTGACATCTGGAAACTCTAGTATAATCTGCTGATCATGAATTTAAAGAATTTAAGAAGTGGATTATAACTGGTGGCTGGAGAATCTTCGTAGCTATGGATTGATAAGTCACGCGCTTGTAAGGCAGAACAACTTGTACTGATTTTTCTGGCAGAAAATATAATGAATATATTCGTTATTTAGTAAGATGGATCTCATCGTTAACTGAAAAGAAACCTTAATAAGTATAGGTGATTCCGTGGAGTTCTTTCGGATGGGAGGTAGGTAAATACCTGATTTACATAAAGCTGACATAGGAATACGTGGAGTAACGTGGCGACTTCCACTGAGTGGGTTCGTCTGTAACCTTACAGAATGAATATCGTGTGTTTAATCTGAATAATAGTCTAGTGGTGGTAACTGAATTTTAATGGTCTAATTTATGTGTGGCATAACAGAATGGGTATACCCTTTTGGAGGGTACCCTGAATTATTGAGGACCTGGTTTAGAAGACAATACTGATATTATGAATCTTGACTCGTGTCCTGAGAAGATATTCGTATGACGTGTGCCCTGACCAGTGTCTTCCGAAAAGATACTTGAGACATGCATCTTGACTGTTGTCTGAACATGTATTTTAATGGGTGAGTCTGAATGAGACTAAGAATTTCTGGTAACTGCTAGGGTTGGCGGACCGGTTAGACTACTGACCTCTGCATTTCTGGTCACGTTCGTTCAGGAGTTCCGATTGTTACTGACTGATTACTTATATGCACGGTGGTTGTCACTACTGCTTTGTCTGTCAATTTATGACGATCATTATCATGACCCTGATTCCTGTAACTATTCTGCTGAGTGGCCGGCTGAGTTCCGGTTCCCACTCTTTGAATATACGGTTAGCTGAGTGGAGTGTGACATCTAACTGAGAAGGTAAAAGTATGTAATGCAATGGTAGTGTCTGATGGTTGAAATTTTGTCTTGACATAAAGTTCAAATTTATAGTTTTCGTCCTTGCTCTGCGGAGTCTTCATGATATGAACGGAAGCAGCATCTTGGGAGATCTCCAAAGTATCAGCAGCATCAGCGATTGTGAGGTCTTCAAAGTGTTCGCAGCATCAGCATCTGGTAAAATCTTCAACTCACGAGCAGCATCAGCACCTGGTAAAATATCTACAAGTGGAAACGCCCGAGATGATTGAGGATCGATTAGCAATATCCATGGAGTAGGGTACCTGGTGTACACCTGGACTACTGTACATGAAGTACAAAATGAATATTGCACATGAAGCATATCGAGACATTGTACGTGGAGTACACATGTATCACTGTACAAGGAGTATAACTGAGGCACTATACAGAGGGTCCATATAGACTACTGTTCATGGCACTGGTGGGAATTTTATTGGATGGTCGATACTGGTGTCGCTTGTCTGACGTGATTTAGGAAATAAATTGATTTAAACGGTAGTAAACTGGTCTGAAATAAGTAACATGATAGCCTGTAATTCCTGCGTCGACTTACTGCTAGTTATATCAAGACTGAAAGTATGATATAATCGAAGTCCCAACAGTGGTCAGGATGAAGCATGATTAATGAAGGCCATTCATGATTTATCATGAAAATGGGTTTTACTAAAATTCTTGTGTATGAGAACATCATTACTTTGCTGAAAACATAATCCTCGTAAGGAGACATGAACTGAATCAAACCTGAAGACGACATCAACGTGAGGATATGAAAATTTGACTGTTACTAGAACATAAAAGAAAACTCAACTGAGGTTTAACATCAACTCGTGTGGATGGCTATGGTTCCATCTACAGAATTCAAGGAACAAAACATACGACTAAGTATGGGCGATTTTGGTTCGATCCATGCTTGTCAAAAATTTCTGAGAACTGTCATGTATAGAAATTTATAATCTCGGACTAAATATGGATGGTTGTAGTTCAATCCATACTTGTCAAAATTTATGAAATGTCCTGATATGACAAAGGTGAACAACTGTGGATCGGTTCACAAAACATCATTTGACTGAAAAGCATGAAATTTGACTTGAGAAATGGTGAACGTTTATGGCTGGTTCACCAAGTGATATTTGACTGAAAACATGAATCTGTCATGAGTAAGGGTAAACACCTATGGTCGGTTTACCAATACAAAATCTGAACGGCAAGGGTGAGCGCCTATGGTCAGCTCACCAAAACGAAAATTCGCTAAAAAAACACATGCGACTAAATATGGCTAGTTATGTACCAACCTTTTTACTTAGTCAAAACTTTAAGAAAACTGACTGATAAATGAAGAAAACTGACTGAATAATCCATGAGAACCATGGAAGATAACAACGCCAAAATCTGGGAAGTTCCTGGTGACTACCCACTAGTCACAGGTCAAGTTTTAGAGCCTACAGGTCGAACCTTGCGCTCTGATACCATAATTGTAACACCCCACTTGGATAAGTGGACCGTTACGTGTATTTATGGCGTTTCATCAAAGCATAAGGTAAATGTCCTAAAACATTAACTGACCATAAAGGAGATACCGGAATCAAACTTCGGCAATCCAAACATAAGCCCAAAACATGAAAATGAAATACTGAATGAAAGGACTAAACAATGTCCAAATAAGCAGAATAAAGAAGTGCATAAAATAAGAAGTCTGGATGGCTTCCATCCCAAATGCACGTACTTTCAGAATCCTAAGAGCGTCCTGGTGTACCTGCCGTTAGAACATGAAAGGAACTACGGCTGAGCATAACGCTCAGTGAATGGATATAAAGCATGATAGGGAATTACTAAAATGAAACAGATGATAAAATACTGGAGCTGTAAGACTGATAAGTAAAGTTGCAGCGGAAATCTGTGTATAATCTGTAAAACCTGATTTATAAATAATAAAGCTGAACTGTTATCTGTTAAATCTGAAAACATGCATTTACTGTAATTTAATTGCCAGAGCTTATATAGGTCATGTGTTGTAACAACGTTGCATGAATAACTGGAGGGGTGACCTCGTCATGCTGTAGAGGGGTGACCTCTAAATAACTGTGATGGGTGGAGGGATCAGCTCCAATGTGAAGGATGTAGAGCACACACCACATTCACCTGCTAAACTGTAAACTGTAGCCTAGGATGCATCCATACGCCCCACTAATAATACTAATAAAATGGCCAAGCTGAGCTGAGTGGGACGATGCAGGATATCACTCTCCTGCATGTGAGTCACGATACCGGTGCCTCTAGTGCCGTGGTTACGGTACCTCCGTAACTAGTCCATAAACTAATCATTCTTGTATATAATGCTCAGGCAATTTATTTAATTCTTAACATGATTACTGATAAGTTTAAACATATACTCGGGAAAAACATTTGGCTGAAGATGGGGAATCCTAATCATGCATAGAAAGGAAGTTCTTACTGAAAGGACGGGAAAACCGTACCTCTAGTCCAGTAACTGACTGAATGGAAGACTGAACGAATACTACTCGGGCTTCACGCGTGCTACATGAATAAAGGACGCGAATAAGTTAACTGACATTCGTTTATTTTTAATTTTACTGATCTTATTGGCTTCTTATTTTCATTTTAATTTGATTCTGAAATTCTATACGTATACCAACTGATAAATCTGAACTTATAATAATTCATTTTAAGGTATTATCGTTCTACTATTAGTTACGGTACAACGTATTCCTGAAGATATAGTATCTGTATTAAGTATCCTGCTTAAAATATAAAGTTTCTTAAATTAGAAAGTTCCTAAGATAATTTAATTCATCCAATAAAATTATACCCATTTAGAATATTAAAGAACTATTTAATTTAATACATTTAAAATATATTTTAACCATTTATTAAACAATTAGATTTAAAAGATATAATATAAAACTCTTCGTTTTATATGTTTAAACTATAACCCGAGCCTACCGAGATACCCCAATCTCGATCGCACTAAAAAATTTCACAACTATATTAAATCTGTCTATATGAACTTTACGACAGAAAAACTGTCACAAAAAGGTGTGACCAAAGGCTGAGTGTTTAACTGTCTATAAAGAAAACTGTCACAAAAACAGTCTGCGACGGAAAATACTGTCACCAAACCGTCGCTAATCTGAAATTAAAAATCCTTTATTTTCTGTTTAGAAAACAAAGCACTGACTTTACCCTTATTCCCATTGTTTTTCTACGTTATCCCACTGTTTGGTCACGTTTTCCCCCCGTTTATATACACCAAACGCACCCTTATGTTTTGTATATCCAATTTACAAACCCAAACGCCCCTGCTGTCAAATTCAGACCCAAACGCCCCTGCTGTCACGAACCAACACCACCATGGTGGCTCACTTTTGCTGCCGTCACAACCAAACCACCACCGCGCCCCCTGTGGGTTGCGGCCTGGTTGGAAAGCGAACCACCGAGACCCACTGGTCTCGGTTTGTGTGTCCAGTCGAACCAAAACAAACCCTAATCTCGTTTCTCTATTTTTTTTTTAATTCGTGATTCAATAAACACAGAAAGAATAAAATAAATTTGATTACCTTAGTTGTTGTTCGTCGACTGGAAGAAGGAAAGGAAAACAACGATTCTTTTTTTTTTTGTCGGCAGGTACAAGGGAACAACAACCCTAATCTTATTTTTTTTCTTTTTGTGTCGTGGGATGGGGAAAAAGGGGAAGCCCCCTGCTGTTTATTTTTCTTCACATGGGCTTGGCCCAAAATTTTTTTTTTTTTTTTTTTTTTATAAAACCGGCCCAAGGCCCTTTATTTTCTTCTTTTGCTCTATTTTGCAACCGGCCCATCTTCTTTCTTTGTTTTCTTTTACCGCTGGCCCACAAGAAGTAATAAGCTTTTCGCTTTTCGTATATCTCTACGTGCTCGTGTTTATTCGTGATTCGGGGTTTGAAATATTTGTTTCCTGGAAAAAATACTTATGTATAAATATTTACGTAATATTTCTGACGTTACATAATTCCTGAATAATTTAATTATTTAAATAAAACTGAGGTCGCGTATTTTAATATTAACGTTTAATTATTTCGTTAAAATAATTAATTCATCTGTAATATTTCCCTAGACTAAATACTTATTATCTGAATAAACTGTAATATTTATAGTATTTAAATAAACTAGGGTTTGCGTATTTAATTTCTGCGTTTCTATCTTTGTCTAATAATTAATACTTATATAATTTATTAATATTAAACCGCGTATTTAAATATTCTGATTTTTAAATACGGGTTTTACAATTCTTCCCCTCTAAAAACAATAATTCGTCCCCGAATTAAAGATACGACTATACTGGGTTTTACAATTTGAGCCACATATACAAACTAATTTATTTATTTTTATTTTTAATTAATTAGACTTTTTTTATAACTTAACCCAACCTGTTTTCTTCTTCACTAATATGCTTGTCTCCAACCTCTCACCTCCAAAAACCTGCAACTTGGTCAGAAAACGAAAGTTCCACACCGAAACAACGCAACGAACAGCAAACACAAAACACGAGGGAAAGTTGGGGCCAACGGCGTGAAGCCAACGCGGTGAGCGGTATGGTATGTAGCCCAGGCAAAGCTGGGACCAACGACGTGAAGCCAACGCGGTGAACGGTATGGTAACGCGCACCAGCGCCGGGCCACGTAAACACCAACGCCAATCCGACATTATCAAATTGTGCGTTCTTAAGCAAGTTAGTTGTAGATGTTGTTTAAGGCAATACACACCCGAGTGCACACAAACTATTTTTAAAGATTAATGGCATGTAATAATAACGTATTTTCGTGTTTGTTTTATTATTAGATACGAACTTAATAAAATACAATAATATGTTAATACCCATCCAACTTTCAAATGTTGTTTCATTATTGTGTATTTCTTTTTCAATATTAGTCTTTTTACTAAGAACCGTGTGTAATTAACTCAAAAATATAAAAACATATAAAACATATATAAAAACATATAAAACCACAAATAAACTTATTTACAAATAGTCGTTAGTCAAAAACATATAGAAATATATATGAACATATAAAGCCTTTTTATAAATGTATATATGAGTATAAAAAAAGAAGAGTAAAACGTTCATGCAAAATCAAAAAAACTTTAAATAAAAGTAATTTTATATAATATTTAGAAAAGAAAAGAAAACAGATATCTTTTGTTAATTATAAACGATTGTTAGACAAAAACTAACGGTGCAAGAGAATTGTAAGATAATAAAACAATATTTGAAAGTTGAATAAATATTACGATATATTTTAAGATTTGTATTTCATAATTGAACAAACGAAAAAGTACGTTGCTATAATATTTACTTTTTTTTAAATGTAAAATATGTACCTTGTAGTAAGGCTGAGCATAGGGCTCGGACGAAAATCGAAATAGTTTAAAACACTAGATCGAAATGGTTTGGTTCGGTCTGATTCGATCCTCGATACAATCTGATCCTATTTAAAAAAATCGACGAGGTTTTTGATAAGATCGAATCGGATCAGACCGAACTGAGAACCGAAGATCGAAATAGTCCAAAACCTCAAACCGAAATTATTCGGTCCGGTCCGGTCTAGGTTTCTAATCCAGGTCGATTTTAGATTTGTCATGCTGAGCCGAGCCTTGCCTTATAGATGAGAAAGACGTCAGCAATGATGCATAGAGGGGAGGGGCCGTCACTAACAATGTATCTCGACATAGATGTTGTTCGCGACTTTAGAGTAGCGCTGGAGAATGACATGTAAGTCACTGCTAATAAACTCTTACATGGAGGATTGTAATTACAAGTCCATTGTAAAATATTGAGATTTAGGTGGTGATTGAAATTCACTCGATATTATTAAACCGAAGCTATTTGTATTTGTATTGAGTCAATTTTTATTGAAACACAATTTAATACAAAATTTAAAAAGAATCCCTTCGTATCTAAATTTATATTATCTCTTTTTATTTCGGGATGTCTCAAAATTATTGTCTCATTCAAAATATAGTTGTGGATAATTTAACAAGTTTATCATATTTACATATTAGTATTAGAAATTATAAATTTATTTAAACGTTAATTGATTGTATAAGGGTATAATGGTCATTTTGTAAAAAGTAAATAAAAATGTTATAATTATAACTTATTTTTAAAACTGTGTGTTTTATATCAAAAGGACAATTAATTTAAAACGGAAGAAGTATGAGTGAAGGGTATATACCATATACCCCGTACTGATCCCGTACCGAATTAGTGGTACCGAATTTTTTCCGAGCATAAATTAATGGTACCGGTACCGTACCGAACGTGATTCGGATATCGGTACCGAGAAATCGGGATTTTCCCCTTTTTTTGGGAATTTTTCGATTTGATACCAGTTTATGAGACTGCATTTATACATAGTCTCATCCAAATTGGGATTAAAACGGTTAAAAATGTCATAAAATACCCCAAAATATGTTTGTGTTTGTTCATTGTGTATTTTAGGTACGAATATCGTGAATTCAACAAAAGAGAACAAGAATCAAGCAAAAACGAACACGGGAAACGAAGCCGCACAAAGAACCGAACCTGAGTCATGATTTTCCATTGAAGTCTTTGCAATTTGAAGATTTGACAAGATTGGTCCCTCAAGAATTGAAGAATTGTCATTTTATACCCTTGTAAAACTCAAAATTACAATTGAGTCCCTAAAATGTCAAGAATTTACATTACAAGCCCCTGGGAATGGTCAAAATTGCATGAATAGTCCTTATATAAAGTTTGCAATAACATTGTTTCAAAATTGACAAGTTTGAGAAAGTTATTACAAGGGAAAAGGAGTATAGGCAGCTGGAAACTTTATATAAACACTTTTGGATACATGGGGGACTATTATTGCCAAGACATTTAAACTCCTTCCACCACTAGCACCCTGCCACATCACCACCCTACCCCACTCAACCAATCAGACACACGACACCTCACCACCTCCTCCGATCCACATCACCATTCCACTCACCCCTCTTTACTTAACTAATTTTGAAAAATAGTATTTAATCCCAAAAATAGGCGACAAACACCTTTTTAACCCCTAATTATCATCAAACCCACCCCCATAACCTGTTCTTATCACTTAGAACCCTAATCCTAAACCAATCCCAAATCAAAGGGGTTTGTGTTGACATTATCCAGAACCCCAATTGCTACTATCCTCACCACATCCCAGCTCACAAAAAGCATTCACATGTGATGTGGGACCCCCCATGAAATTCCCCTGCTCCCTGCGTCTCCTATTTTGGCAACAAAGGAATCATACAACTCATCTAACGGCTACAACATGTTAACTAACTCCTCCAAGAAATGTTTAAGGGGTCAGATTGCTTCAACAACAACTGGCACCCCACAAACATGACAGAGATTACGGGCAAAGGGTTTTGACCATTTTCAAATTTCAAAATCCTCAGGGGCAGTAATGGAAGATCACTCATTAGGGTTTTAGTTCTTGTTTTTCTTCTAGAATCATGTAGCCACAATATATAAGGCAACATAGGGTGATAGTTTTATTTATTCCAGATTTTGTAAAGATTTTTATTTCAATGAATATTTAAAGTGTTGCTAAAATTCCTTTGCATATCTGAGTTCCAGTTACTCTGCTTACTTTAATTCTTGTCTAACTAATTTAGTTTATCAAACTGCTTTTTTGTTCAAAAGGATTTTTGACAAAAAGTTTTTGAGACCCCATGTATAACTGATCATGGATGCTTGATTCTGACAAAATCAAACATTTGTGAGGTTATAAGGTTGGTTATCTTACTGTTGTTACCTACTTCCTCTTTTTATGTTGCAAGAAAACTGGTTCCAAAAGTTTTTCCAAAAGTTTTGATTTTCTTTTGTTTGTTCTAACACTCACTGCTCAAAAAGCTTATGCAAAAGCCACTTGACATCTGACTTTTGCTAAAGGTTTTTTAGTTTATTTCTCTTGTGTTTGTTGTGTTGACAGGTATCAAGATCATAACACCTAGACTGATGTAGTCTAGGTGCTGGACAGTTGTTGCCCTCATTACTCTTAACCTTTCATCACCTTCCAAAAGCTCAATCATATAACTCCTTTATGGAGATGGCATCAGCATGCCATGGAGGGGCCTGGATGTAGGTCTGTCAAGGTAAAGCTTGAACCCTCTTAACAAGAGTTCTATGGTTTGAAATTTTTTGTGATTTGTGGTGATTCTATTTAGGGGCCTATTATTTGTTCTCTTTATTTAGTTTGTGTTGTTGCCATTTTAGATGCTTAATCTTGGTAAACATTTGTAGTTAGAAGGTACTTTGCATGAGAAATCTTTGAGGTTTTGTTGTATCTGTCATAAGGAGTGTTTGGATCTGATTGATAAGCTAAGTAAATGACAATACCTAAGCTTGACCACAGCTCTAACATGCTCTATTAGGTTTGGTTAGTCACATTTTACTATATTTGTGGTTTTGGTAGTGTAAAATTTAGAGTTTGCATGTTTATAGTATAAATTGTCATTTTAAATCCAGTAGGCCTAAAAAGGACTTGATTTTTGTGTTCATGGCATTGAATCTTGGTCATCTGTTAGTTTTAATGTTAGTTTATGATTGTATGCCTTGGATTGTGATTTTGGTATGTTGGGGTGTTAGTTTTTGTTGCTAGAAGTTCATTTGGTTGCCATTTGCATCAGCTAAACCCACCAGACCCTATGCCAGCTATATCAGTAACTGTTTAGGCTTATTTGTGTGCAAATTGTTGCTTGTGCCTGGTTGTTTTTTTGCTTTCTATTGACTCCCCACACTCCACTGAGTGTGGGGGTGTCTTTGTTGCTCAAAATCAACAACTAACAAAGCCAAAAAAAGCTCTAACCCGTTTTTTGTTAAGGAGCAGTAGGAACTCCTTTCCCATTGTTAGCCTTATTCTTGCCACTACTCCACTAGCAGACCAGAATTGTCACATGTCACTATCTGTTTTCATGATTTTTTGTCTTTAGTGGCCTAATTAGAGTATTTTCTAGTTTTTTTCAATTTTTTAAGTTTAAGTTATTAATTTTAGGATTTTTCAAAAAGTTGTTTTAAATTTCTGAATATTTATTTATTTTTTTAGCATTATTTTAAGTTAAAATAGGTTTTTATTAATCCTGTTTTTGTCTTAAGTGCGTAAAGTTTAGAGTTTTTCAAAATTTTCATTTTTCCCTAGTTCTGTTATTTATTTGAGTATTTTCACAAAAGCAAATTGTTGGGAATCTAAACTTGTTAGATTCCCTGATCATTGATTTAAACATAATTAGGCTGTTAGATAGTCCCTTGCCTGTGCCTAGGAGGCAGGCAAGTTTCGTAAGACTCACAGAGATTCAAGTCTTTGTGAGCAACCTCAGAGGAGTCCATGTCAGAGACATTGTCAAGGAAGTCAAAGATTACTTGAAGACATACTCATTGGCTGTGATGGATAACAGCCAAGATGTATCAGGGACTCTGAGGGGTTGAGGGTTAACAGGGGTGGCAATACCCTGTTAACACTCAGCACACTTTGGACATGCCATTTGTGTGTTCGAGACTATGAAGAAAAAGGAAACTGTTTTGACAACTGTTTCCTTAAAGCATAATGGAAGACTACCAAGAATAGAAGGACATCATGTGACTGATGTGGGAACTTGTAAAAGCTTGTGTAGTCACCGTCAAGTACTATTTAGGTCAATCTCGTAACACTATAAATAGGATGTGTATTCATGCATTAATGTTTAACACTTTGAGATATTCATAACATTATTGCATATAACTTAGTGAATCAAACAACTACGACTGTATTCATAAGTTAGGGTTTATAGTTGTTCAAAGTGTGCACAACACATTGTCATCAAACGGTGTTATCCATAACACTTGTAATTCTTTATTATACAATAATAAGATTACGTTTGAAAAGTAATACCTTGTGTTGATTAAGTTAAGATTAGGGTTTCTTGCATTGACTAGGGACTTTCAATTGGTATCAGAGCGGTGTTTGATATTAAAACCTTCAAGAAACATCGTTCTCAGTTTTATAATCAAGATCCACCATGCCAGAAACTTCTAACCCACCACAATCACCTTCCACAAACCCATCTTCACCAAGACTTAACCCTCCTGCCAATGACGATGATCTACCCCAACTTCTTGACTCAAGAGGTGGATCACACGTCACAAGTGTACCAGTCTTTGATGAAGAAGATTTCGCCAGTTGGAAGAGTCAATTTCTTGTGTATCTCGATGGGCTTGAACCTTTTCTTCTAGAAATTTTAGAAAATGGTCCTTATATTCCCATGGCGCTTACATCCACTGAAGAAAACCCTCTTCCCAAACCTCTCAAACAATGGACTCCAGCTGATAGAAAATTGGCAAACCAAGATAAACGTCTCAAAAGCATCATAATATCCTGTCTTCCCAAGCATATCATGAAGTCAGTCATTCAGTGTCCCACAACTAAACAAATGTGGACAGACCTCATCCTTGGCCATGAAGGACCCTCTGAAACAAGAGAGACAAAGATTCAGGCACTCAGAATTCAGTTTAATGCCTTCAAGTCACTTGAAGGTGAAAAGGTTCAGCAAACCTATGCTAGGCTGAAGATTCTTCTCAATGACCTAGCAATGAATGATGTCACTATTGGTCAATGATATGTGTGAAAACACACATCTTTTCTACCACTTAATTACAATAATAACCGGACCAAAACGTGTATTTTAAGTCTTTTATGTCGGAATTATGCGTGGTTTGTGTTTTTGTTGTGATTTAGGACGAAAAGGTGAAAAGTGGAGAAAACACGGGAATTCACGGGCAATTACGGACTTTTATTGAAGAAAACGATGAAAGACGAAGTCGAGAAGTCAAAAGTGCAAAAAGAACGGAAGTCCAAGACCAATTCTGAAGATTTATCGAAGAAAAAGTCAAAAGACGGAAGTTTACTTAAAGCCGAGGAACTCAAGTCTTATTTATTGAAGATTTAAAAGACGATTCCAAAGAAATCCCGAGCCAAAAGTCGTTAAAGTCCAAGATTGAAGAAGATTTGAAGGCTTAAGGACTAATGGCGCAAAAAGATTAAAGAAGAGGAGGGACCTAAGCATGCAATTAAGGAAGAAAGGAAAGAGGGGAGGAAGTTTCCTCTAACCACCTCCCTAATCCCCTATATATAGTCATTAGCTAATCACTTTTCATTTTGTTGGCTAGATTGACAAACTAGTTCTTCCACCTTTATTTTATGCACTTTTAATTACTTGTCATTTAAATACATGTTTTGCACCTTAAATACCTTTTAATTTCAAGTAAGTGTTTCTTTAATTTCTCGCACCTTTACTTTATCTTGTTGATCTTCTTCTACCTTTCTTTAATCTTTGATTTACACGTTTTTATATTGTTAAGTTGTTTAAAGATTTGATTTTTATGCTTTTGATTGTTTTAAATCTCTTATTTTCATAGCTTATTTGATTTATTTTCAAGTTTATAAAGTTTTTACAAAAGTTATTTTTATATAAAAAGTTGTTTTTCTTAAAGTTGATCTTTTTCGTGTCTTAAAAGTTTTTAACTTTCAGTTTCGTAGCTTATTTTTACACGGTTTTACCTTAGGATTTAGTCTTGTGCTTATTAGAATCTTAGCTTATTTGTTGTGCTTAATTTGCGTACTTTCCTCCGTATTCCGATTGGTAAGATCGGAAAAGGGAATTACATTCCGATCTGTGTGATCGGATAAGGGTTTCTATATTCCGATTGGACGAGAACTTGGTATTCCGATCGTAGCAAAGTAAGAAGGCATTCCGATCGTGTGTAAGTGACAGTTATTCCGATCGAGGGTTTTCTTTGCCATATTCGGATTGAGGTGCGTTTTGGTTATTCCGATCAGAGTTAGTGACAACATTCCGATTGGATTCCACTACAGCATTCCGACCAAGGTCCTCTCAACATTCCGATCGTGTGTAAGTGACAGTTATTCCGATCGAGGGGATTTTAGATATTCCGATTGGAGGGTAAGTCTCTATTCCGATCGTGGTTGATCGGAATATATTCCGATTTGGAGTGGTTTTTCATATTTTTGTCTTGTTTAATTTTTACGTCATCAGTTTAATACTTGTCTAATTTTAATTCTTGTCACGCTTCAATTTTCAGTCATTTAATTAACTTACTTCCCGTCACGTTTTTAAATATCGCACCTTTCTTTTTAATTAGATTTAGATTTATATACTTGCCCTTTACTTTAACGACATTTACTTTTAAGTCTTGCACATTTAAATTTAAAAACAACCACAAAAATATTCTTTTTCACCAAAATAAAACTGAGTCACACATAGAGAACCTAGATCAATTCGATTAGACATACTTAAACGAACTAATTTTTATACGGGCCAAAAGCCTTGTATCAAATGGCGCCGCTGTCGGCTCTTTTCGTTAAGATTGACGGTTTTCTGTGAGAGACACGTTGCTTTTTGGGATCCGTTCACTTGTGAGCGTTACCCTTCTTGCATAAAAAATTCAAAAAAAAACCATAAAAATTAAAAAATTGATAAAAATCCATAAAAATTAAAAATCTCAAAAATCCAAAAAGATTTTATCTTTATTGCATACATATATTGTCTTTGTGTTTGGTTTTGTTTTCTTTTGCATTTTCAGGTGTATGCGTACTAGATCTTCCAATTATCAAGAGCCCGAGACTCAAGAAGATTTAAGTATGGCAGGTGTTAACAACAATAATCAACCACCGCACCTCAATAATAATAACAACAATGCTCTTCCACAGCCCGATCTTCGGACCATGGAGGAACTTTGTCAACCAACAATGTTTGGACGAGGAGGACCGATTGCGCCGATGCAAATCAACGCTCCTGGGTTTTCGTTGAAGCACCACATGATTCAGCAAGTGCAGACTAACCCATTCCGTGGATTGCCTGATGATGATGCCAACAAACACCTCGACAAGTTCATTACAATAACCCAAAGCATGAAGTTGGCCGGTGCCACAATGGATGAACTTCGCCTACAACTCTTTCCACAAACTTTATTACATCATGCCGAGAAATGGTTTGATCGTCTCCCGAAGAATTCTATTCACACTTGGGATGACATGACTCAACGCTTTTTGTCGCGCTACTTTCCACCATCCATGGTCACAAGCCTTCGCAGTCAAATCAGCGGTTTCATGCAAGACCCTGATGAATCTCTTTTTGATGCTTGGGAGAGATATAATGTCTTGATCGATAGATGTCCAAACCACAACATGCTCCCTGTGACCCTAATAGATACTTTCTACAACGTTTTGACTTTTCGAGATCGTGATACGATTAATGCAGCCGCCGGTGGCACATTCATGAAAAGGAGACCCGAGGAGTGTAGAGAGCTTATTGAGAACATGGCTACTCACCACAAAAACTGGGATTCCTCTGCTTCTTCAAGGAACAACCCGAGAGTCAATGTTTCTTCCACCTCAGCAAACCCTGATATGACCGAACTCACCCGTGTGCTGACTGAAATGAGCAGAAGTATGCAACTCTTGGCTTCAAACCAACAACAACAACAAGTTAAAGCTGTTGCTACTCTTTGTGAAACATGCGGCGGTCCTCACTCATACACCGATTGTCCTTCAACTCAAGGAAATCCGGAAAATGTGTATGCAGCTTATGGTAATTATTCACCGGAAAATTACCAAGCTAGACAACAAGGGGATAGAAATCTGTTGAGCTACCGTTCCAACAACTACCTTTCACCCGGTTTTTCTCCTCAAAACCAAAACCCCGCCAACAACTACACTAGAAGCAACCAAATCCCACCAAGAGCTTCTAATCCTTATCACCAACCCGCCCAACAAACCCCACCCATTAACCCCGATGTTGAAGCCATCATGAGAACCCAAGGTGAGCAAATCAAGAATCTGCAGAGCCAAATTATCAATCTAAAAGGAGATATCACAAAGCAAGGAAATGAGATAAGATCCGAGCTTCGAGATAACATTCAAT
This sequence comes from Glebionis coronaria, assembly GCA_025667525.1. Taxonomy (NCBI): domain Eukaryota; kingdom Viridiplantae; phylum Streptophyta; class Magnoliopsida; order Asterales; family Asteraceae; genus Glebionis; species Glebionis coronaria. The sequence continues at coordinate 190,841,943 of CM046877.1, read as the reverse complement.
CCTCCTTCAGCAATCAAACCAATGATCTGAAGAATATGCTTGCTAGTTTCTTACCCGCCGCTCAACCTTCTACTTCGAGTTCTCTACCTTCAAACACCGTCACCAATCCGCGAGCCAATGTGAGTGCTATTACTACTCGTAGTGGAGTCACCATCGTAGGACCAACAATCCCCCCACCATCATCTACACCTCCTCCACCACCATTTATCCCTACTCCTCCTACACCTAGTATTAGTACACCATTACCATCTCCGCCTCGACGTGATGAAGTTCCCACCAATGACCCTTCATCACCTCAACCTTTACCACCTACACCTGCACCCTCACCACCCAAACCTAATATCCCTTATCCTTCTCGCTTGGGCAAGAACAAAATGCTAAACAAGGAGGACGCTCAAGTGACTAGCTATATCAAGATGATTTCTCAAATGAACTTCAACATTAGCTTTCTTGAAGCACTTGTCCATATGCCCAAATTTGTTAAAGCATTTAAGGAATTGCTTAACAAGAAGGAGAAGCTGATTGAACTCACCAACACACGCTTAAATGAAAACTGCTCAGCAGTCATTCTTAAAGAATTACCGGAAAAGCTTGGAGATCCCGGTCGTTTTGTGTTGCCTTGCGTGTTCAACAAAACTGAAGAATTTACTGCCCTTGCTGATCTTGGGGCTAGTATTAATCTTATGCCACTGAGTGTTTGGAAAACACTATCATTGCCCGACCTCACTCCAACAAAGATGACTCTCGAACTTGCAAATCGCACTCTCGCTTACCCCGTTGGTATAGCCGAAGACGTGTTCATCAAAGTTGGCGCATTTACTTTTCCGGTCGATTTTGTCGTAGTTGATTATGAAATAGACCCTCGTATTCCTTTAATACTTGGTCGGCCATTCTTGAGAACCGGACGAGCTTTGGTGGATGTTGCCGAAGGTGAGTTAATCTTAAGAGTCGGGGATGATGCAAAAGTTTTCAAAATGGGGAAGCTTACTAGTACAACTTTTGGAGGTCGAGAATCAGTGAATATGATTAATGTGCTCGATGACTTTACCGTCTACGACAATCCTCTATTCGACTCTTTCATCAATAATCCACTCTTTGACGATGATGTGGATGATTCTCGATCCAATTTGGAAGCTTCTCCCATTTATGATTCTCCACCGGTCTTCGATGCTTATGATGATGATGATTCTAGCTCAGATTCGGATGATTTTGATTGTACTTCTGAGTATCCCGAGATGCCCACTTTTGATGATTTTGATGAGGCTGATACTCTCTCGAGCGATTCTTCACATGATGAAGTTCCTCCACCATCACTCGATCCTACTTTGGACGATTATTCATTTGAGGAAGATTTCTCTGAATTCCTCAACACATACTTCCCTCATGAGAGTGATGCTCCTCCTTTGGACTTTGAAGATTATCGTCTTGATCCTACTTTGGATTTGAAGAAAATTTTGTCAAAGGAGAAGAAACCGTTTGACACCGAAATCCGTTGCACTTATGATTTGACACCTCTTTGTCCTCCTTCTGAGGACGAGGTTGTGCTTCTTTGCGGATCTTCTTCACACTCAGCTGAGCCTGAGTGCTATTTTCCCTTAAAGGAAAAGGTGTTCGACCCTGGTATTGAATTCTTTAAGCCATCTCAGTATCCACCTGATGAAATAAAAGGAAAAATCTTTGGAAATTTTGAAGTCATGCTTGCACCGCTTCCTACTTGCTTCCACCGTGCTCCATCACTGCTTAAGGGAACCCTGCCTACTCTTCTTTGGCTTGCCTTGTTCGCCTTAAGCTTGTGCTATTTGCTCGATGAAAACTATGTCTTTGATCCTGGTGGATATGTTTCATGCTTCTTCCGTTGATGATCAAGGTCGAGTCAGGCTCACGACTCGGTTAACAAAAACCAAGCGCTTCTTGGGAGGCAACCCATGCATCTATCTTTTCGCTTTCTTTATCATAAGTGTAGGGGGGACCCTTTGGTTTGCTTTCCTCTCCTCACTTCTTAATCAGGGATTCGAGCTTCAATGATCCACTCTTAATGATTCTTGACGACCCGTGATTCCGTGTTCTACTTCTTCCCGGTTCTATCCTAAACTCTTTTCGATTCACTATTTTATATTTTCTCAATATTAAAATAGGAATCTCTTTAGTTGTCCTTTCCTTAGCAAGATTTAAACAACGTGCACAATGTCCTAAGTGTAGGGGAGTTTACTCCCACATGCTTAAACATTGAGGACACTGTTTATCTTAAGTGTAGGGGGACTTCTATCGAAGTTAAGTGGTCTTTTCCTTGTCTTTGTCCTCATTTTAACCGGAAAATCAATTTTTCGACATTTTTCAAAATTTTTGATCTATTTTGGCCTATTAGTTTTACCCTTTGTATAGTTATTTTCTTTCTTTGCTAGAATAAATGTTTAATAAGTGGTTTTAATTTTCAAACGTTGTGAATCTTTTGACTCAACCCGAGTTTACTCTAGCTAGTATCCTTAACGTGTTTAAGTCAAGTTTTGCTAGGCTTTTATATAGGGAGCTATAAAACGCGAAAGTCTTAACTCTCACGGGTTAAGAACAAGAACTTTTCGCAAGTTCCTATAATTGATCCTAGAGAGTCGATTATCAAGGGAACTTTAAAACGTGATTTCTAAACTTGAAAAAGTCTAAGAATTTGCAAGATCCTATGGGCGACTCGAAAACCCAAAACTTTGATTTAATAGGCTAAGTATCCACGAGTCTTATTCCTTGAGATTTTAAACTGTGGAGAACGAGAGATGATAGAGCCAATTATAAGTCCGGTATTCTTTCGTGAATTTATGTGAGTTAATTATAAGCCTATTCTCCCATCGCTTGCTAATAAATTTATCTGCTAATAAATAAGGTTGTACGATTTGAAAAGTTACTTAGCTTCTAGCCCCAGATCGTTTAAAAGTTGCTCGGTATGGATTAGAGTTCATAGCCAAGGCATAACTTATTGAAGCGGGATGCAAAGATTGGCGAGTCCGAAAAGGCCCTAACAAGGCATGAGGGCTATATTTTGTTGCTAAAGATCCAAAAGTGATGTGAAGAATCATTTATCGAAAATCAATATGAAGGATCAAGACACACGACGGAAAGCAAAAACTCCCCAAAAGTCATGGAGAAGTGTATCCAAAAAGACCCTAACAAGGTATGAGGATTAATAGATCCAAGTCATAAAAGGAGGCGGATCGTTGTATATCAAAGTCCAAAATAAAGATTGGAGAAAAATGAAGAAGTCGTGGTCCAAATATGAAGAATCTCTCAAAATTCCAAGTGAAGAAATTCCAATTATGAAGAGAAGACCATTATTTCATGAACGTCTCTCAAGATTTGAAGTATGAAGTCGCTGCCAAATATCGGTCCGAGAAAGGTCTCAAATCGCGAAGCGAGTTATGCCAAGATATGAACTTTATGAGGCCCCGAGAAGCAGTTTTAAAAGATTTGGTCCTTTAGCTAACTATTGATTAAATTGTGCACTTTATTTTCAGACTAAATAATTATCGAAATAAGTCAAACAATGCATCCTCGTGATCATTCAAGACAAAAAAATAAAATATAAGAGATACCCATAGGAATAAGGGAGTCTAAGTAAGTAATTGGCCCACATGAGTTCGTGTTAGTTTACTAACTTATAATAACAATGATCTCGTTTTTAAGCTTGGTTTGGAGAAAGTGAAAAGTTGAGGATGATGACTATTCATGACATTTTCAAAACCCAAGGTATGCTTTTGATTACTTTACTTTTAATGTTTATAATTTCCATCTCTTTAATAAAGGCCAACGTGGATTGATTATGATGAAAAATGTAAACGTGCTTTGTAATTAATGCATCGCATGAGGACATTGCAATGGTCAAGTGTAGGGGATTTGATATGTGTGAAAACACACATCTTTTCTACCACTTAATTACAATAATAACCGGACCAAAACGTGTATTTTATGTCTTTTATGTCGGAATTATGCGTGGTTTGTGTTTTTGTTGTGATTTAGGACGAAAAGGTGAAAAGTGGAGAAAACACGGGAATTCACGGGCAATTACGGACTTTTATTGAAGAAAACGATGAAAGACGAAGTCGAGAATTCAAAAGTGCAAAAAGAACGGAAGTCCAAGACCAATTCTGAAGATTTATCGAAGAAAAAGTCAAAAGACGGAAGTTTACTTAAAGCCGAGGAACTCAAGTCTTACTTATTGAAGATTTAAAAGACGAGTCCAAAGAAATCCCGAGCCAAAAGTCGTTAAAGTCCAAGATTGAAGAAGATTTGAAGGCTTAAGGACCAATGGCGCAAAAAGATTAAAGAAGAGGAGGGACCTAAGCATGCAATTAAGGAAGAAAGGAAAGAGGGGAGGAAGCTTCCTCTAACCACCTCCCTAATCCCCTATATATAGTCATTAGCTAATCACTTTTCATTTTGTTGGCTAGATTGACAAACTAGTTCTTCCACCTTTATTTTATGCACTTTTAATTACTTGTCATTTAAATACATGTTTTGCACCTTAAATACCTTTTAATTTCAAGTAAGTGTTTCTTTAATTTCTCGCACCTTTACTTTATCTTGTTGATCTTCTTCTATCTTTCTTTAATCTTTGATTTACACGTTTTTATATTGTTAAGTTGTTTAAAGATTTGATTTTTATGCTTTTGATTGTTTTAAATCTCTTATTTTCATAGCTTATTTGATTTATTTTCAAGTTTATAAAGTTTTTACAAAAGTTATTTTTATATAAAAAGTTGTTTTTCTTAAAGTTGATCTTTTTCGTGTCTTAAAAGTTTTTAACTTTCAGTTTCGTAGCTTATTTTTACACGGTTTTACCTTAGGATTTAGTCTTGTGCTTATTAGAATCTTAGCTTATTTGTTGTGCTTAATTTGCGTACTTTCCTCCGTATTCCGATTGGTAAGATCGGAAAAGGGAATTACATTCCGATCTGTGTGATCGGATAAGGGTTTCTATATTCCGATTGGACGAGAACTTGGTATTCCGATCGTAGCAAGGTAAGAAGGCATTCCGATCGTGTGTAAGTGACAGTTATTCCGATCGAGGGTTTTCTTTGCCATATTCCGATTGAGGTGCGTTTTGGTTATTCCGATCAGAGTTAGTGACAACATTCCGATTGGATTCCACTACAGCATTCCGACCAAGGTCCTCTCAACATTCCGATCGTGTGTAAGTGACAGTTATTCCGATCGAGGGGATTTTAGATATTCCGATTGGAGGGTAAGTCTCTATTCTGATCGTGGTTGATCGGAATATATTCCGATTTGGAGTGGTTTTTCATATTTTTGTCTTGTTTAATTTTTACGTCATCAGTTTAATACTTGTCTAATTTTAATTCTTGTCACGCTTCAATTTTCAGTCATTTAATTAACTTACTTCCCGTCACGTTTTTAAATATCGCACCTTTCTTTTTAATTAGATTTAGATTTATATACTTGCCCTTTACTTTAACGACATTTACTTTTAAGTCTTGCACATTTAAATTTAAAAACAACCACAAAAATATTCTTTTTCACCAAAATAAAACTGAGTCACACATAGAGAACCTAGATCAATTCGATTAGACATACTTAAACAAACTAATTTTTATACGGGCCAAAAGCCTTGTATCTGTCAAGCTGAGATCAATGCCACATTTTTCAACAGCCTTCCAAGAAAGTGGCTGAGTATGAATCAGACTCAGAGAGCTAACAACTCAATCAAAAAGGATACCCTTGCTCAGCTTTATGGAAAGTACAATTATGAAGAAGGGCTGATTGATACTATTTACAAGTCAGAGACTGAAAGATTTGTAGTCCAAGGAGCATCTTCCAAAGCATTGATCTCTGCAACACATCCTCATGACAGCGATTCTGATGTTGAAGAAGATACCCGTAGCAGCCAAGAGTTCTTGACAGACCTTAATGTAGAGTTCCATGAAAGAGCCTTGCTAGCCAACCAAAGAAGATACTTCAAAAGATCAGGAAGAGTAGGATCAGCTAGTAAACCAACTGACAGGTCAAAAGAAACTTGCTTTGCCTGTGGAAAGCTTGGACATTTTCAAAAAGACTGTCCTTCCATCAAGACATCCTCACCCTCTTATCCATCATCTTCATCTAAACCTTACAAGTTCAAACAACATAATAACTCATCTCACCAATCCAATTCATCAGACACTGAGAAGAAGGATTACAAAAAGAAGTACAAGGCACTTAAAGCTGAGTTAGAACAAATGAACTTGAAGATTGAAGCTCTGTCTAAGAAGAAGGGTGGTGAGAAAAAGACAGAGAAAGGGTTGGTTGCTGAAACGTATGATTGGAATGATGAACCACTGACTTCAGATGAAGAAGATACCACCAGAGTCAGGGCTTTCATGGCGATAGCTGAGGATGAACCAGCTGTTGGAAAAGGTGATGCAAGATCAGGACAATAGGTTGACATCACAATGAAAAAGGTACACATGCTTTTATCCATGTCTGATAGTGATGAACGTAAGCATGTCCTTGATTACACCATTGTTGATTTACACTTTGTTGAGGAACAAAGAAAGAGCCTACTTGATAAGTTTCACTCTGTTAAATCTGAAATGCTAAATGCTAAAGCTGAATGTAAAACTCTCAGGCGGGTTAATTTAGAGAAAATATCCCTGCAAAATGAAGTAGCTAGATTAACCTTGAAAAACATTGCTTTAAATGATCAAGTCTCTGAGTTAAACAAGGTTATTGAAAAATGGCTGTGTGCTAGGTTCACTATAGATCAATTGCTTAATGATGAAGTGCTTGCTGACTTAAAAAGGGATATATCTGCTAAGAAAAATAAGCTGAGAATTCTCACCAAACCTAAAGACATTGTCTTCAAGTCTACAGAGACAATTCATATGTCAGATACCACCTTGACTAATGACCCTGTCTCTGAAGATGTGACTGATTTACCACCTTTGACCAAACTCTCTGGAGTTGAACCTAGCAGTTCCTCTCGAACTGCTAAGGGTGAACTTAGTTCTGATATTGAGAAACCTCCAGCTAAAGTTTTTCATGTGCCTGCTAAACAAACTGGTAAACAAGTAGCCTTTAAGCCTGTTGCTACTAAAGCTGTGAATAAGGTTGACCCTACCACTGAAGATCGCCTGTTGTCTCTTATGAAAGAAGTAAAACTCTTGAGACAACACATTAAGCCTTCCGCTGAATGCTCTACTTCACATGAACCTAAGTCAGTCCTAGGTGAACCCAAAGGGGAAAGGTTAATCAAACCTTATTGCAATGTATGTAAAAACTCTCACCATATGACTTTAGATCATGACAGACACATGGCAGCTAAAAGAGCTCAGAAACCCTCTAGGGATAGACCACAGAGTTCCAAAAGACAACAGGGAAATTACAAACCTTTTCCTCCCTGTAAAATCTGTGGGTTCATAGACCATCACTCAGACGAGTGTGGTGGCTTCCCTGGGTGTGATATCTGTGGAAGTTATAACCATGAAACAGTGAATTGTCCCTCCCAACGCCAAAAGTTCTTCAGGAACACAAGAGTTGTTAATAAGCAATTCAGGGAACCCACTGGAAAGTGGGTTCACCATAGGAACTAACCTGTTTCTATGTATCTGTGCAGAAATATCTCAAGGAATCGGTATGGTATCTAGATAGTGGTTGTTCTAGACACATGACAGGGATTCAACAATACCTGCACAGATACTCAAAGGAGCCTGGTCCTAAAGTGGTGTTTGGAGATAACTCTTCAGGTGACACAGAAGGATATGGCTCAGTGAACTGCAATGGGATTACATTTACCAGGGTTGCATATGTGAATGGTCTTAAACACAATCTTATTAGCATCAGCCAATTGTGTGATGCTGACTATAAGGTTTTATTTACTAAAACTCAGGGAACCATATTCAACAAAAACAATGATGTTGTGCTAATTGCACCTAGAAGGAGAGATGTTTATGTCATCAACATGGCTGTGTGCTCTGAAGACAGCTCAAATTGTTTTCTTGCTAAAGCCTCTGAAAGTGTCAACTGGCTGTGGCACAAAAGACTGTCTCATCTCAACTTCAAGAACATCAACAAGATAGCCACTCAAAACCTGGTTGCTGGTCTACCTTCAGTAATGTTTTCTAAAGACAAGACTTGTTCTGCCTGTGTCAAAGGAAAGCATCACAGGTCTTCATTCAAGACTAGGCAATCATTCTCTATTGACAAGTGCTTACATCTCCTTCACATGGATTTGTTTGGGCCTGTCAAACCTCAGACCATTAATCACAACAAATACACCTTGGTCATAGTTGATGAATTTTCAAGATACACATGGGTGTTCTTCCTCAGAAGGAAAAATGATGCAGCTGAAACCATCATGTCCTTCATCAGACAGGTTGAAAATATGAATGATGTTAGAGTCAAAGCTCTAAGAAGTGATAATGGTACTGAATTCAAGAATCATCAACTTGAATCTTTTTGTGATGAAAAAGGGATTTCACAGAACTTCTCTTCAGCTGGCACCCCTGAACAAAATGGTGTGGCTGAAAGAAGAAACAGGACTTTGATTGAAGCAGCAAGAACTATGTTAAATGGTGCAGCCTTACCAAAGCAATTTTGGGGAGAAGCTGTTCACACTGCCTGCTACACACAAAACAGATCAATCATTGTCAAAAGACATGGTAAAACTTCCTATGAAGTTTTCAGAAAAAGATCTCCAGATGTCAGCTATTTTCATGTGTTTGGATGTCTTGTGTTTATTTATAACTACAGGGATAAACTTGGAAAGTTTGATGAAAAAGCTGATGATGGTTTCTTCTTGGGATACTCTCCAACAGCCAAAGCCTTCAGAGTATTCAACATCAGAAGACAAGAAGTAGAAGAAACCTTCCATGTTAGATTCAATGAAGATGATGAAGTCATACAGAGAACAGGAACAAAGGGTGATGAAATTGATTTTAATGAAAATGTATCTTTCCCAAGTGATGAGTTCACAGAACCCAGACCTACCAGTCATCATCACTCCAACACTCTCACTCCTTATGTCCCTGCCTTTGACCCTCTGTCTACTCACAACATAGAAGTTCCTATCTCTCAAGAACTTGATGAAGAAAAACCACAAACCTCTGTTTTTCCTTCTCCTTCAATGCTATCGATGACTCATCAATTCTTCAAATCCCTGAAGACTCTCCTGCTGATAATGAAGTTGTACCTCTTGATATGACTGAAGAAGACTCTGACACTGAAGTAGTCTTTGAAGAAAGCCCTCCTAGTCAGCAGGATGAAACTCAAATTGTACCAGCTGTGCCCACAAGTGCTCCTGTCCTTGAGTCCCCAGCTCCTCAAAATAAGTGGTCAAGAGATCAACACATTCTTTTTGTCAACATTATTGGGGAACCTAATGCAGGGGTCACAACTAGACAGCGAATCCAAGACTCAGAGTCAGCCTCAGCCAATGAATGTCTCTTTGCTGAATTTCTCTCACAAATTGAACCTAAAAGAGTAGCTGAGGCTCTGGTAGAAGAAGGATGGGTAGCTGCTATGCAAGAAGAGATCAATCAGTTCAAAAGGAACAAAGTATGGACACTAGTGCCAGCTCCACCTGGAAAGAATATCACAGGCACTAGATAGATCAATAGAAATAAGATGGATGAAATTGGAAACATCATCAGGAACAAGGCCAGACTGGTGGCACAGGGGTTCTCTCAGACTGAAGGAATTGATTATGATGAAACATTTGCTCCAGTTGCAAGACTAGAAGCCATCAGAATCTTCCTTGCTTATGCTACCTATATGAACATCACTGTGTATCAGATGGATGTAAAGAGTGCATTCCTCAATGGTGATTTGGCTGAGGAAGTGTATGTTGCACAACCTGAAGGATTTGAGAACAGCGAGTTTCCCAACCATGTGTACAGACTTCACAAGGCCATGTATGGGCTGAAACAAGCTCCAAGAGCATGGTATGAAACTCTTTCCAATTTCTTAACTGAAAATAAATTTGTCAGGGGTTCTATTGATAAAACACTCTTTACCTTCAAGGATAAGAGTGATTTCATCATTGTGCAGATTTATGTGGATGATATCATCTTTGGGTCAACGAATGTCAATCTTAGTAAACGTTTTGCTAAATTAATGACCAAGAAATATGAGATGAGTATGATGGATGAATTAACTTACTTTTTGGGCTTTCAAATTAAAATGTCCTAAGGGAATTTCAATTTGTCAAGAAAAGTATGTTAAGGATTTACTTAAAAAATATGACTTAGCTGATTGTGCATCAGTGAAATGCCCCATGCTTCCACCCAACAACTTGGGCCCTGATGAGTCAGGGGTCTCTGTTAATGAGACTTTATATAGAGGCATGATTGGGTCACTCATGTATCTAACAGCTAGTCGTCCAGATATCCAATTCTCCACATGTCTCTGTGCAAGGTACCAAGCTAACCCAAAAGAATCCCATCTAGTGGCTGTTAAGAGAATTTTCAGGTATCTCAAAGGAACACCATCCCTAGGCCTATGGTATCCAAAGGAATCAGGCTTTGATCTCAAGGCCTATTCAGATTCAGATTATGCTGGATGTTGTATTGACAGGAAAAGCACTTCAGGCAACTGTCAAATCCTAGGAGGAAAATTGGTTGGATGGAGTGCTAAGAAGCAAAACTCTGTGGCTATGTCTTCAGCTGAAGCAGAATATGTCGCTGCAGCCAGCTGTTGTGCTCAGGTGCTCTGGATGAAAAGTCAATTGGCTGACTATGAAATTTTGTATGACAAAGTGCCAATCTTTTGTGACAACACCAGCGCCATTGCCATATCCAACAACCCTGTTCTTCACTCTCGTACCAAACACATAGACATCAGGTATCATTTTATCAGGGATCATATAATGAAGGGAGATATTGAGCTGCATTTTGTTCCCACAGAGCTGCAACTAGCTGATATCTTTACAAAGCCTTTGGCTGAACCTTCGTTCAATAGGCTAGTTTCTGAGCTAGGGATGCTCAATATCTCAAAGCCTGTAGCTTGATATTAAATGTGTTCATTAAATGATTGATTCTATATTAAATGTTTTTCACATGAAACTAGGTAGTTACTTTCCAAGTAAATGCAAAAAACATTCTCAAATATTTAATCATTTATTTTTCGAATAACGAGGAGACAAATAAGTTTTTAAAGGTCAAGGGACCCACTTGAACAGTCATTTTCTCACTTTGCATTTAATGCGGTTGAATAACTGTTTACGTAATTTGAATATATATATATTGTCTCTTCTCTCTTCTCACCCACCACCATTCTCATTTTTCATATCATTTCTCTCTCTAAGTACTTCTCTCTCTTAACATATCCGCCATTTTCTTTCACCTTTAACCTCGAATCTATGGCGTTTTCAGTTCCCAAAGCAACAAATGTTAACTTCGAGATCAACGAAAGCATCCTCGCCTCCAACAACGCCATTGGATGGATAAAGGCACCCAATAACACCTACTCAAATCTGGTTAGTTTCATGCAGAATTGTGACCTAAGTGAAGCCTTCACCAAATGCCCATCCACCTTTTACCAAGAATACCTTAGGGAATTCCGGTATTCTGCTGAAGTGGTAGAAAACACTATAACTTTTAGCCTTTCATGCAATGAACACCCTTTCGCCTTCTCCCTTAAAGATTTCTCAAGTGTGGCCGGATTGAAGCATGTAGATGAATGCCTGAAGGTCATTGATAAAAAGGCTGTCAAAGAAGCCCTGGCCACACTCAAACCCTGCCATGATGTAAACCCTGCCCTTACACCAGCTGAGGTCCTCTCCAAATCTCCCCTGAAGATTAAGTATTTCACTCCCATGTGGCGTGTCCTCTTCACCCACATTGTTAAATCCCTGGGAGGAATGCAGGGATCCCAAGATCAAATGTCTTTCAACCATCAGGCTATTGCATATGGATTAATCTGGGGAGCTGATGTTGATGTTGGAAGCATTCTCTTCTCCAACCTTGTAGAACAGCTGAAGGGAAGGAATCAAGTCAGGGAAAAGAATATCTGCTATGTGCGCTTCCTGTCTCTGATCTTTGAAAGTCTGCTGGGAGACAACTACCACAACAATGCTTTGACTGCTCTTAAGCCCTACCGCATCACAGGTGCCATCTACAAAGAAATAGGAGCTGCAGATGTCCCTGTCACCACTCATATGATGAATGTGGCCAACCAACTACCAACAGCTGAGAAGCCCTTGCTCCCTTCTTCTGAGAATGTGAATACTTCTAGTGTGTCTGGCAAGTCTAAGTCTTTGACCTCTGGGCAGCACACTACTAAGTCCAAGGCTTCTTCTGGCCAACAGCGTAAGAAGAAGAAAGTCCCCTCTTCTTCCCACACCAAAGCTGTTTCTAAGGACAAGGGAAAGAAGACTGACACCTCCTCTGGTCAAGATACTCATGTGGAATCAGATACATCTGCTGACAAACAACAGGAGTCTAGTGTCTCAAAGTCAGCTGAGACAACAGGAAACCAGCCTAATCTAGCTGATATCTCACAGGTAATCAGTGTACATTTTTAGAGGTTCACAAGCAGCCACTCTCATTTGTCTGTAAGAGAGAGTGGTGAAGTTAGGGTAATCCTCGACCCATAGAAGTCTGTCCATGCACTTAGAACTCTTTAAGACTTCTGTACACCCTGTCTTTGCACCAGGGAATGATTCATTTGTGTTTATAAAGCACCCCGATGACCCTGCACCCTCTAGACAGTATTCAGGCTAACAACAACCTGAATACACTTATGTCTCAACATTGATCAGCTGTACTTCACACAGCCTCTTGGTTCCCTCATTAAAAGAGTCCCAAAGGATTTATCCTTTTCAGGGGGAGCTGAATCATCACCCTCAGCTTTCCTAGGGGAAGCGTAACAGGCGACCTTTAACCACATATGTTTCACTCTTAAAAGAGTCCCAAAGGTTTCTTAACCTTTTGGGGGGGGGGGGCTGAATAATCACCCTCAGCTTTCCTAGGGGCAGCGAATGGCGATCCATAAACAACATATGTTTCACAATCAAAAGAGTCCCAAAGGTTTTAACCTTTTGGGGGGGGGCTGAATAATCACACTCAGCTTTCCTAGGGGCAGCGAATGGTGATCATTAACCATATTTTTTCACAATTAAAAGAATCCCAAGGATTTATCCTTTGGAGTGGCTGAGTAATCACCCTCAGCCTCTCTGGGACAGCGAAATGGCGACCATTCCCCTTATCTTTTTCCCTGTTACTAATTAAAACATTTGCAGGCTGAAATTATACAGCCAGTCACTGAATCTCAGGTACAAAAAGAGAAGGAGGCTGATACAACCACTCAAGACAAACCCAATGATGAAGAGCCTCTGTTACTTATTGATGAAGAAATGCTATCATTGGAGGATGATGTCTCTGATATTGAGTCCATGCCTGAAGATGAAATCCCTGAAGGGATGTTTGAGGAGGAGGATGAAGAAGATGAGGAAGACCAGCTATCTGTCTCTCCTCCCAAAGATATAGCTGTGTCCACACCAGTTGGTGATAAGACTTCTCCTCCCAAGGATGTTGTTGTTACTCCAAACTCTGCTACCTCAACAACAACAGTTTTCCAACGCCCAGCCTATGATCCAACAGCGGAGTTTCTCTTGTTTGATCATCCTGCCCAGACTAACTTTGATCTCTTACCAAGGGGGGATGATTATGCTCAGCAAAGCCTCAACATCAAGAATCTTCAGCCTGTTCATCATCAGTCAGACATTGAACGTTTATCAAGAAAGTTGGATGTGATCAAGTCTGAAATGCACAACTTCATCGTTACATTCCCTGGAATCATACAAAAGGCTGTGGCTGAGGCGGTTACTGAGCCAATCAAGGATGGTGCCAGGAAAGGTGTAGCCCAAGGACTCAGTCACCTTTCTACTAGAGTGAAGGATGTTATTGACACAGAGGTCCCTGCTATGTTTCATGAACATGAGCTAACCATGCATAGGCAATTTGATGCTGTTCGCAATAAGCAATACCGCCATGCTAACTTTATTGTCAGTCGCGTTCAGGCCAACACTAATGCAAATGGCAACCTCCTGCTAAAGATTGCCAGGGCTTCAAGGAAAAGGCAACGTGCAATGGCTGCCTCTGTTGAACAGATTGCAAGGCATTTTCAGGCACGTTCATCTAAACGTCTGCGTAGTTAGGATGAACGTGAGGGGGAGAAAGATACAACACTCAACCTTGCATCTGCTAAACAAGGCTCATCATCAACCAACACCACCATTACACATGTTCCTCTCCAAGTCATCACACCTGTTATAATACCTGATGATGAGGATAATACTCAGGGGGAGCAACAAACTCAAGATGGAGCTGACTCATCAAAGTCCCTGGTTTTGGTTAACACCAGCGAGCCTGGGGATGATGATGAACCAGCTGCCAAGAAGCTAAAATTCACTGTGAGCTCCCTTCCCAAAGCAATTCAAACTCAGGCTCAAACAGCGTTTATCAGAAGAGCTGATGTTTTGAAAAACATAAGTGTGGAGTCCTCTGTCTCGAAGAAAGGAAAGGAGATAGTTTTGGTTGACACAGACACCAAACTCAAGAAGATAGTTGTGATGCTTGAGACAGGAGGATCCACCACAGACCTTTCCCAATTCTCAACCTTTACACCTTCCAATGAGATTCTTTTAACCCCTGAAGAAATAGAGAAACAGGCTGAGGAATTCAAAAGATTAAATGAACTCAAGACAACCAAAGAATTGAATGAAGCTACTCTGAGGAAGATGACACCACCTGAAAGAGAAAAACAAAAACAAAGGTTGAGGGAAATGGAAGCAAAACGCGCTGAGGCACTAAGGAAAGTCAAAGCTGACTATGATGCCTGTGTTAACAACAGATATGCCCCTGGCAAGATAACCAAGTTCAAATACACCATTCATAAATCCACAAATACCCCAAGGATGATCTTATGGAGGGATAACCAACCAGGAAATATGAATGTGTTTGACAACTTCAGGCTAAAGACACTTGGGTTATCAGAATGGTTCGAACTTGAAGCCTTAGCTGCCAAAAGAAATGGACAGGTTAATTTCCTTCTGCTGAAAACTATTAAGGCCAAGTTTACCTGGATCAAAGAAACAGCTGCCAAACTCAAGATTGATCCCCCACCACAGCTTTTTGAACAAGAACCCCCAAAGACTGGAAACAAAAGAAGAAGAACTTCTCAACTTGTCAATGAAACTTTTGTTACTGATGATGTTCAAGTGGATGGCATGCACAGGGATTTGATCCTCCCCAATGGTATTGTTGGCCCTGTTGATGGTCAGACATACACAGAGCCTGAAAGAGGAATAGCATTCATGAACAGGGCTTGCCAGTATGCATTTCAAAGAGAAGATGAGCTGTGCTTGGCTTCAACAATTCAGCTACTCTGTCACAAGAAGTCACTCAAGATCAAATCAGAGTATTCCAAGAAGTTTTCAAAGACTTTGCAGGAAGAATTAGATAACAGATTGGACTTGGCTGAAGCTGGAGAAAGGATTAAAAATGATGACTATTGAAGATGTTCACAGCCCAATTTTACCTTCACCTTTTATTTTACTTATGTAATGCACTTGTAATTTTCTTCAAGTATTAATAAAATCATGAGGTATGTTTGTTTAGATCTGTTATGAGTAAGAAGAAGCTGTTAACTCACTTACCTTAACTTAGTTAGATCTAGCATTATTTATGTTTAAATAGGGGGAAATTTTTGGGAATTTAAACTTAGATTCCCTGATCATTGATTTAAACATAATTAGGCTGTTAGATAGTCCTTTGCCTGTGCCTAGGAGGCAGGCAAGTTTCGCAAGACTCACAGAGATTCAAGTCTCTGTGAGCAACCTCAGAGGAGTCCATGTCAGAGACATTGTCAAGGAAGTCAAAGATTACTTGAAGACATACTCATTGGCTGTGATGGATAACAGCCAAGATGTATCAGGGACTCTGAGGGGTTGAGGGTTAACAGGGGTGGCAATACCCTGTTAACTCTCAGCACACTTTGGACATGCCATTTGTGTGTTCGAGACTATGAAGAAAAAGGAAACTGTTTTGACAACTGTTTCCTTAAAGCATAATGGAAGACTACCAAGAATAGAAGGACATCATGTGACTGATGTGGGAACTTGTAAAAGCTTGTGTAGTCACCATCAAGTACTATTTAGGTCAATCTCGTAACACTATAAATAGGATGTGTATCCATGCATTAATGTTTAACACTTTGAGATATTCATAACATTATTGCATATAACTTAGTGAATCAAACAGCTACGACTGTATTATAAGTTAGGGTTTATAGTTGTTCAAAGTGTGCACAACACATTGTCATCAAACGCTGTTATCCATAACACTTGTAATTCTTTATTATACAATAATAAGATTACGTTTGAAAAGTAATACCTTGTGTTGATTAAGTTAAGATTAGGGTTTCTTGCATTGATTAGGGACTTTCACAAATTTATTTTTCCCTCTATTTTATTATTTTTTATTAATATTTTAATTTAAATTAGGATTTAAGTATTCCTGTTTTTGTCTTATTAGGGTTAAATTGACTTTTTTCCAACTTTTTCATTTTTCTCATATTTAGATAAGTAATTTAGGATTTTTCAAAAAGAAAATTTATTTTTTTCATTATTTTTTATTTTTTATGATTATTTTGATTTTAAAAGTGTTTTTAGTTAATTAAAAATAGAAAATTAGTTTTAAAATTTTTAGGAAATACTTTTTATTCTTAAATTAGTATAATCTAGGTTTACAAAACATAAAGTTTTCATTTTCACTTTTTATTAATTTTATTAATTTTTGAGTTTTTTTATTAAACTTTAAAATTTAATATAAATTAATTTAACAAGTTTTAGAAATTTTAGTTTTCTTTTTTGTTTTATTTAGACTTTTCTTAACTTATTTTAAAATTTTGGTAATTTTTAGCTGAGTTTAGTTTTTCGTCGAATTTTACGATTTTACGTTTTTACCGTCGTAGTGTGATTTTTAGCATAATCCATCTTTAATTTCTAATCTTTCTCATCTAAAAGCGTCACTAATCCAAAATTGATTTTATATTATTGGTACATAACACATACGCCTCCTTCGAGAACGAACTCGCACTTATTCGATTTGTCGGTTTTCTTAAACTGTCGAATTTAATACTTGCCACGGTTATTTGTTTTTCCTAAAGCAAGTGACTAAAATACATACATCAATTTTGGTATCGCTGCCAGAGAGGTGTTTTTAGTGCCATTATACATATCGTGTTTGTATGAGTAGTGCGTTTTTGCTTTCATTTTTGAAAAGCGTAAAGATCGTACATACTCGTTTGTTATTTTTTCTACTATATTATAGATAGTCAAATAAATCGTGTTAATTGTTCCTAATTAACACACAACAATATTTTTACTATATTATAGATATCCCATTATTCGTTTTTGTTTTTCTTGTGAATATTATTAATATATTGTACTACATATCACAATAAATTTACAATATCTCTAAAAGCGTGAAAACGCAACCTTAATTGGGATTTCATCACTTAATTGTTGTATTTGAATCCAAAGCAAAAAGAAAAGGCAAAATAGATATTTACTTTCGAAAGGCTTAATTTTGATTAACACAAACTATAAAGTGGGTATAAGGCGGTTGTATTTCACGACCTAAAGGAAAAAGGCTCATAAGTGCTTCACGCCGCCTCGTTTCCTCCGCTTGCTTGTGCATGTTTTGAGAAAAAGGGCTAATAAAAGGTTTGCCAACCAAAGTATTATCTACGTATCATATATATTTGCTTGTTTTTCAAAGATTAAACCCTCTTGAACGTTTTGGTGTTCCACCAACGTTCTAAAGTCATCGAAAACGTTCACTCAACGTGATCGTTTTCATTCCTTGAGGCTCCTTTAATCGAGAAATTGATTCGAGGAGAGATTTGTAGATTTGAGGCTACGTAATACACCAAAAATCCAAAAAAAATTAAAAAAACAACCAAAAACCAAAAAAATTAAAAAAACGAAAATCCCTAAAAAGAATCTTATTTGCTACCCCCATTCTCTACGTTAGTGCATGCGCACTCGATCAAAGGATTATTCTAATTCTAGCGACGCTTCGAATCGACGCAATCGAAATCAAAGGAATCAACGACGAAGACGTGATTTAGAAACCGACGTTCCTAATATCGTTGTCGAAACCGTAAACGAGATGGCCGACAATCGTTCGATGATGGAATTGCTCCAAGCACCCACCGAGGGTTATGGAGACGCGATCGTAATTCTCGCTATCGAAACGGAGGATTTTGAGATTAAGAGCGGAATGCTATCGTTGATTCAAGCAAAGAAGTTTCGAGGTCGTGAGGCGGATAATCCTCACGATCACATTCGAAATTTTGATCATCTTTTGGCCACGAGCAAGTTTAAGAACGTCGACACCGATGTCGTCAAGCTTATGCTTTTTCCGTACTCGCTCGATGGTTCCGCCAAGGATTGGTACGAGAAAGAGCCACCTAATTCCATAATTACGTAGAAGGATCTTGTTTCCAAGTTCGCTAATCATTTCTTTCCGCCGTCGAAGACCACGTTTTTCAAAAACGAGATCACGAGGTTCGAACAAAAGCCGAATGAATCGTTTAGAGAAGCGTGGGATCGTTTTAAGGAATTACTTAGGAAATGTCCTCACGATTTTCCGAGTTACACCAAATCGACACGTTTTATAACGGTCTTAGTTTTCAAGAATAAGATTCGTTGAATTCCGCCGCCGGTGGGAAATTTTTGTGTAAAACTCCGAAAGACGCTTTAATGATTATCGAAATCGATCCAAGGTTTACCAACTCCATAACACACCGAGTGTTGCCAATGTCGCCAATGTTAGTAATTCTAATCGCGATATTGAGAGAGTTGATGTGAAAGTCGACAAGTTGCCAAATGTGTTTACGTCTTTTCTCATCGAGATGCAAAAGAAAGACGCCCCCGCTACGGTGAAAGTGGTTGAGGCATCGTGTACGTTGTGTGGGGATGTCCAAACATTGAGTGTTAAGGCGTTAAATGGAAACAACAATTTTCAAAATCAAAATAACGCGGGTCCATCACAAGGAAATTATCAAGGCAATAATTTTAATCAAAACCGTAACAATTTTCAAGGAAATAATCAACAAGGAAATTTTTAGAATCAAGGAAACTATAATCAAAGTCGAAATTTGAGTTGGCAAAATCGAGATAATAATAACAATCAAAACTCAAATTTTGTAAACAACGCTAATCAAGGAAACAATTTTTCAAGTGATAATCAAGGGAATTTTCAAAGAAATAATCAAAACC
Organism: Glebionis coronaria; assembly: GCA_025667525.1. Taxonomy (NCBI): domain Eukaryota; kingdom Viridiplantae; phylum Streptophyta; class Magnoliopsida; order Asterales; family Asteraceae; genus Glebionis; species Glebionis coronaria. The sequence continues at coordinate 190,822,679 of CM046877.1, read as the reverse complement.
AAGGGAACTTTAATTCTAAGCAAAATAGTTCGTCAAACGATTTTCAAGAATATATGAAAACGAATGAAGCTAATATGAGACGATTAGGGGGAGAAATTGGTACTTTGAAAAACGACTTTTCCAATACTTTGAAAAATCAAAATACAAAGATTGAACAAGGACAAATCGACATTAAAAAGTTGTTTTCGGCCATAATGAACAAGTCTTCGGCTGCGTCATCGAGTTCGTTACCTAGTGTCACCGTACCAAATCCGAAGGAACATGTTAAAGTCGCCACATCGTCTATTGGAAAAAGTCGTGTGATTACCCCAAACCTTGATAGATTTAGAGTTGTTCCTTCTTCTCAACACTCGACTTCTAAAACGCCTTCATGTTCTAAAGTCGATGGGGTGAACATGGTGACCAAGGAAAAGAGTGCACACCCTCGTGTATCTCAAATTCCATCAACGGTTCAAAAATAGAGCTTTATCGACCTTACCCAAGTAACCCTTGAAGAAACTTGTGCTTCGATCCTTCTAAAAAACCCAAAAGGCATATGCCGAGGAAGGAAGAGGATCCGGGCCAATTTCTAGTACCTTGTGATTTTTTCGAGATTGAGGGATGTTTAGCCCTTGCCGATTTAGGTGATAGCATCAATCTCATGCCTCATTCTCTTTGGAAATTGATGAAATTGCTTAGACTTACCCCCGCGAATATGACAATCGAGCTAGCAAATTGTAAAAATTAATCGCACGACTAACCAAACACGAATAACATGATGAAGATTAAACCAAAAAATAAAGATTAGATTAAGATGAAGAAAAGAAAAATACAAAGTGTTGGTGATTTCGTAGTGAGAGAAAGTAAACATCTTTCTCTCTCTAAAACTGTAAAATGGAAAAACACACACACAAATGAGGTAGTGGAGGCCTTTTATACTAAGTAAGAAATGTTTAGGAGGCCTTCCTCATTTGTGTGTTCGGGACTAAATCCCGTTACATAAACAATAGTAACTAAAAACTCTCGACATCATTAAATAACATTTTTCACGAGCTTCGCAACGATATATTATATAACCATCACTTTAATTACTTCTAACAATCTCCCCCTAAAGGGTGGTCATGTAATATGTGACTTTACTTCTTTGTTGTTTCTGACTTTGAAGCTCGATGTCTTGAGAGTTTCTTCATAGTTCCTTTCATGACTTGTGATCTTGGATCTTTGATCTTTGCCTTGACTTGATCTTGAAACTTTGCCAGCTTGTGTTCTTGTGTCTTTCCCCACATACTCATGTTTTGTGTTGTCTTGAAAGCTTGTTAACAATCTCCCTTGATTATCAGAGTAGTGGAAGTCTTTGTCTTTAGATGTTCTTGAGCTTTCTTCATTTACATGAGTATGTGGTCTTGAATCACGACTCTTGAGATTACGCCACCGTTTACGTTCCTCCTGTTTCCCGTTATACAGTACGACTACTGTACCTGTGATTAGGTAAGTTCAAAGAACTTCCTTGACAGGGTTTCCGGCCGTGGTAGCCGTTCTCAACACTTGAATATCTCGAAAGATACTCCATAGTAAAGAGTGAATCATGCATTTCCATTCTACTGATTAAGTCGTCAATTCGTTTCCTGGAACAAGTTTGAATCAATTAAGAATCAAACCATCGTTGCTTTCCAGTTGACACAAGTTTGATTCATATAGAATCGCACAAGTTACCTACCGCATTGATGTTTGATGATGACACTAGAAGGATTTCCATTCGTCACTGTAAATACTGAAAAGTATTACTCTGAATGTTCTGGCAAGATCATAAAGATATTGCGTCGAGACCTGGAACGAGTTTGAATCAATTAAGAATCATACCACTATTGCATTCCAGTTAGCATATTTTTAATTCAATGTGAATCTTACATATGACCTACCGCAGTGCTGTTTGATGTTAACACTGGAAGGATTTCCATTCATTACTGTGAATACTAGAGAGTATCACTATGAATGTTCTGGCAATATCACAAGGATGGAGCGTAAGACTCTGTAAATTATCGTATGTGTTCTAATGATGAACAACAATTGATATATGGAATTAGTGTCCTAATGAGATTTTCTGATGAATCTCGTTGGCTCTAGACTCTATAAGTGCACTTTTATCTGGTGATCGGAGGCTGGATCAGACTGCCACCTATTCAATATCTACTATCTCGGAGTGAGAAAGTTGATAGAAATGAGTTAAACTCCGTGACAATAAAACAAACTTCTTTTGAGAGAAGCTTGATTAGGATGGGAAGGGTTGTGCTTTGCATCACTGGGTCCATGATGCTTTGTCTTCAATACCAGAAATCATCAACGTGATTCTGATAGTAGTTGTATTGACCCGGTTTCTACCTAAGTTGTATGGAGGGCTATTTATTTTCACCCTTTATCCTTACATTTCTTTTTCATTCTTCAACCCCTTCAATACTTACCATGACGTCATAACTAGTACCTTGTTGTGATTGTTCCAGTGCTAGCTTAAGTCATTAGTCGGTATTATTCCCGTACACTCCACTACTCCATCATTCCTAAGGACTTCTAAGTTCTAATGGATTGTCCATGGGAAGATCCCTCCGGTTCTGGTAGGATCATAGGACGAATACCTAACCACCTTTTGACACTAATATCGTCGTGAATAATTGTGTTGAAGGTATAGATATCGTAACCAGTGAAACTTTCTATATCACCAAAAACGTTACGTCTACATATGTGCATCATAAAAGGAAGGTTTTTGCACATATTAGGAAGAGAAAGCACTTATATCAAAGATATAATGCAAGAATGAAGCAATTTTGATCATATTTTAATCACTATTCTCCCCCTTAAAAATTGCATGAAATTGATAAAACATGGAGAGAATAATGTGTCATGAAAAGTTGGCACAAATGTTTATGAAATCATTATACTCCCCCTCGAAAAGAGAGTCTAATTAAAATAGGGGAGTACATGAGCACATAGTTTTGAAATACTTTAAAAATTATGCTCAAAAGTCCGAGAAAAATTGTGTTCATGAGCTTAAAACTTTGAATGTTTTGATATAAGCTCATGACCGAGAAAAACGAATTTCTCGTTGTTGAGGATAAGTAAAAAATTTCCTTTATTTAGGGACCGGGTTATAGTCTGACACGTGACTATAAGCCATTATGAGAAGAAAATAGAAAAGACATGTTTTGAAAACATTTGATCTCTCATTCGAACTTCATGTACGTACCCGTGTCGTTATTGAGCGACATTTCTAAGTGCGTCCATATTATCGATGCTGAGAGACATGTCGGAGAAGAATATTTTTGATATTTTTGAAAGATTTTCTCATTTTTTATTTTGTTTTTATAGGTTTTATATTTTTGTATTTTCATTTTCTGATAGATATATACAAGGTTACTGCGAATGTGCAAGACGTACAAGTTCATCTGGAGTGAAACTACGCATACCAAGTCGACGAACCAAGAATTCAAATCTTTCTTGAGAAAGAGCTTTTGTGAATATGTCGGCTAGTTGGTAGTCCGTCTTGACAAAATACAGTTCGATCGTTCCTTTTTTCCACATGCTCCTTTATGAAATGGAATCGGACAGCAATGTGCTTGGTTTTGGAGTGTTGTACCGGGTTGCAGGATATGGCAATGGCTGATTGTGAATCACAATAGACAGGAACTTTGTTAGAGTGAAAGCCATAATCCGTGAGTTGTGTTCTCATCCACAGGACTTGAGCACTACACACGGATAGAGACACATATTCTGCTTCCGCGGTGGACAACGTCGTGCAAGCTTGTTTTCTTAAGGACCAGCTCACTAGCTTCTCGCCTAAGAATTAGGCTCTACCGAAAGTACTCTTGAATGTATCATGACACCCTCCATGGTCGGCATCTAAAAAACCAGTGAGATTAAAACCATAATCCTTCGTATACCAGAGACCAATGTGAATGGTTCCCCGGAGATAACGAAAGATCCTTTTAACCTCCTTGAGGTGCTTCTCGGTTGGCTTAGCCTGGTACAAAGAACATAAACAAGTAGCATGCACAATGTCCGGTCTACTTGAGGTTAAGTACATAAGGGACCCGATCATACTTCGGTATTTTGTAGCGTCTACAAATGTCCCTTTCTTATCCAAATCAAGCTTCTGTTTAGTGTCCATTGGAGTACCAATAGGATCATAGTTTTCCATACCAAATTTCGTTAGAATCTCAAGCACATACTTGGACTGATTTATGAAAATACCAAGGAGGGATTGGTGAACTTGGAGACCAAGAAAAAACGTCATTTCCCCCATCATGGACATTTCAAATCGACTTTTCATAAGGTCGGCAAATAATATGGAATATTTTGGGTTAGTAGAACCAAATATTATATCATCTACATAGACCTGAGCCACCAAGATGTAGTTGCCGTAGTGCTTGATAAACAACGTTGGGTCAATGGTTCCTTTGCTGAAGTGATGTTGGAGAAGAAATGATGACAATTCGTCGTACCATGTCCTCGGTGCTTGTTTCAAACCATAAATTGCCTTTTTTAACTTGTAGACATGGCTTGGATGTTTGGTGTTGATGAACCCTTCAGGTTGACATACATACACATCTTCTTTTAACGGCCCATGCAAGAAAGCCGTCTTCACGTCCATTTGATACACAGTAAATGATTTGTATGCAGCGTATGCCAAGAAAATGCTAATAGCTTCCATCCGAGCATCCGGGGCGAATGATTCAGCGAAATCAATTCCCTCCTTTTGTTTATAACCTCTCACAACTAACCGAGTCTTGTTCCTATTGACCGTTTGCTCTTCATCCATCTTGTTTTTGAATAACCATTTCAGGGTAAGAGGATCGATATTGTCCAGGCGTGGTACTAACTCCCATACATCAAGTCGGATGATTGATTGAGTTCTTCTTGCATAGATTCAATCCATGATGCATCGGTCATTGCTTCTTTAACACTTGCTGGTTCCATTGTGCTGACTGATAATGCATAGATACACAAATCACCGTCGGTACGTAGCTGATTTCGTGTTGAGACTGGTCGTGAGAGATTGCCAATCACTTGAACCAAAGGATGATTCTTAGCTCATTTGTGTTCATGTGGAAGTGTATGAGAAACTTGATGCGAGCTCGACAAATCCACATATGGTGTTGAAGGCTGAGTAGTACTTGTGGAAGCCGCAAATGGATTAACAAACTCATGTTCGTTGAGCATCGCATTGTTTGCATTTTCAGCAACTATTTTATTTTGAAGATGAACATGATTAGGAATTTGCTGAGAATGTTGTTGAGTTGCGTCAGCAGTCGAAGAAGTGGTTGGAATGTTTGGAGTCAATATGGTTGAGGTTGACGTAGATGGTGCAAAAACGGATGCCGTTGGTGTAGATGCAATTGGTGGTTCTGGAACTACCGTAGCAGGTGCAGCCGGGGCATTTTGAGGAACACCAAATGACGAAGGGCCCTCCATATATTCATCATAAATTGGCCCAAATAAAACTTCCAAGTCACGTTACGAAGGTTGTAACGAGGAGATTGCTGACGGTGCAAATTGAAGCGCGAGTCCTGAAATTACGTGTCCAGAAGTCTTACCTTGAAGCTCGGGATGTGAACTTCTATGTTGAGAGGCCATACCCGAGAGCTCATCAAAGGTAACATTCATAGTCTTCATTACCTTTCTTGTCCTTCGATTATAAACCCTGTAAGCACAAGCAGTTGGAGAATAACCAATGAAAAAGCCAATATCTCCTTTAGGTTCAAGTTTACCGATATCTTCACGATCATTCTTCGGATAACATAATGCACCGAAGATATGTAGAAATGAAATATCTGGTTTTCTTCCATTAATGATCTCATAAGGTGTTTTGTTGAATCGGGTGTGAATAATGGAGCGGTTTTGAGTATAACATGCAGTTGCTATAGCGTCGGCCCAAAGGAATAACGATGCACTAGAGGAGAGGAGCATCGTTCGAGCAACTTCAACTAACGTACGATTCCTCCGTTCCACAACTCCATTCTGCTCTAGAGTTCTTACAGCTGAAGTTTGATGAGAAGTCCCAACTTCTTCAAAATAAGCTTTCAGTTGCTGATTGGTGAATTCTTTGCCGTTATCCGTTCTCACAATAATGACAGGGGCTTGCAGTAGTACTGATGTTTTCTTCAAGAATTTAATAATCACACCAGGGGCTTCATCTTTTGATGCAATAAAATGAACCCATGTGTAACGAGAATCATCATCCACAATCACTAGGACATACCGCTTTCCATTAATGCTTTTGATTCTCATTGGACCACACAAATCCATATGAAGGAGATGCAACCTATTCGTCGAATTTGGAACAGGTTTGGGTTTGTGAGGCTTCTTCTTGCTTTTACCTTGCTCACATGATGGACAAAGATGGTTTTTAGTATATTTGAACTTTGGAAGACCGGTAACAAGATCATCTTTTGCTAATTGGATGATGGCATCAAAATTGAGATGAGATAACCTTTGATGCCATAACCATGACTTTGTTGAAGTGGCCCGGGCCATGAGACAAATTGGAGATGCAACAGACATTTGAAAAAGATCAATGGTGTAAAGGTTGGTGGTACGATTTCCTTTCAGCAGACCAATTCCTTCAAGATCCCTAACAAAGCATGTATGACTTCTGAAAAGCTACCTCCAAATCTGAATCACAGAATTGCCCAACCGAGAACAAATTGTGTCCCAAGCCATCAACAAAAGATACTCTGGTGATGATAATATTCCCCCAGTGAAGATCACCATAGCCTAGAATTGCAGCAACATGATCATTTCCAAATTGAACAGTTCCCATAAAACGCCATACAAAGTTCTTGAGAAGGCTTCGATTCCTAGTCATATGTTTGGAACAGCCCGAGTCCATGCACTAGAGACAAATTTCAACAGCCTGCCAACGATAAGAGAAGAAAAAAATTTGGCAACCAATGAAATAGGTTCCTGTAGGGTTAGATGATAATTAAGCCTTATCACATACCGACATTTCACTGTCAGTATGAGAACTACTAATGTCGATAATTTGGCCATTACAGTCAAAATTTCTACCAGTAGGCAACCATTTAGAGGTGAATCTAGGGTTATTAGGCTTAGCAAGACTTTCTGTGGACCCTACGTGCGTACTTTTTGGAACATACATTTTAGCCTTAGGAGTGCTATGTTTTTCACTGATTGAGAGCTTGTCAATTCGAGTGTAACCACCATAATTCAAACCATTCATAGTCAAACCACAAACATCATGACTAAAAGTAAAGAAACATTTATTACATTTAGCACAAATAACTTCAGATTTTTCATTCCGAATAGCAAGTTTAAAGTCATTACATTCAGAAAATTAAGTTTCTGATTATGAATAAAAAACGGTAAATTCCTACGGTGTTCTTCTACTTCCACATTATTAGCCTTGGGACGACTACTTCTAGAGGCAAAAGGGACCCTATCATTCCTTGTATTGCTCGTAGGCTGTGGCCTTCTGCTCTTAGTGTAGTTGTTCATTCCTGTAGAAAAAGACACACGCTTGTTAGAATTAGCATTTTTTAAATCAATGACTTGTGGTTGAGCGATAGTGGTCGGTTTTATCCTAACGCTTGCTTTACGTTGGTTGCTAGGCACAGAGATATCTACCCTAGTTTGAGAGGAAGGTCTAACGTGAAACATTCCTAGGGCAATAACAGCAGCTTTCATTCCAGCAGCCTTGGGAAACGGTGTTACAACAATACGAGTGGGTCCCTAGGTTGCTGGTTTTTGGATCATCGTATCCACAATCGAGCTAGACTCAGAAGTCTTATCTTTTAACAAGGCCTTTAACTTACAGTTCTCACAGATTTTATAAATAAGTTTCTGATAGACAGACTTACTTTGTTCAATAGCCCGCTTATATGAAACAACAACAGGTTCTAAATCTGCAATCTTAGCCTTAAGCTTCTACGCATTTCCATCACTGGCACTCTCTAACCCTGAAGAGGCCAAATTATTTTCCTTAATCCCTCCTAACTGAGCCTGCAACCGTGCGATAGTTTGTTGCATTTCATTGTAGGCTTTTTCATACGAAATTTTGTCATATTTGCATTCATCACATTTTTTGACAAATTTATTCCAAAGATCGGTAAGTTCTTTTTCCTTTTTAATGATAACAGATTCCATTTTCTCTTTCGTACGTTCAAGCTTAGTTTGGAGGGTTTAGTGATTCGACACAGAGGTATCTAACGCAACGGGGCTACTATCAACACTATCAGGTGCTTTAGAGAGGCGTTCAAGATCATTTTCCAGAACTTTGATTTTATCAAGAGATTCATCAGCCTCCTTCGCCAAAGATTTAAAGTCTTCAACAAAGTTGGCTAATTCTTTTAGAAAAGCGTTTTCTAAATTGCTTATCAGAGCATCAACTTGATTAATAATCGGGTTAATATCATTTTGAAGAATTTTCTGGACCTTAATCTGAACAGATGATGTAAAATTTCGTCCAGTGATTTTGGAATTAACAACACGTTTAAGTATGACAAAGTTATCTTTTAGCTCGTTTAGAAACCGGCGTGTGATACGCGGTTTACAAATCGGCATGTGATATTTGAGGTGTCATGACCGATGGGATTTGGCTGGATCAACCGTGTGAGGTAAAAACGCAATTCCTTCAACATTTTAGTAATCGATTTGATAAACCTACTGCTACACGGGCTACTGTGGTGATGGATTATTCGAGGCAGATTTCTGAGGAGCAGAACGAATTCTTAGAAGGGATGGTTTCTAAAGAGTAATTGAAAAGGGCAGTGTGGGATTGTGGAATTCATAAGTCTCCTGGTCCGGATGGGTTTACGTTCAGTTTCTATCGACAATTCTGGTCTACGATTGAAGACGATGTCTTTAATGCTGTCAAATACTTTTTTACGAATGCAGAGATACCGAAAGGATGTAATTCATCGTTCATTGCTTTGATTCCGAAAATTCCAGACGCTAATATGGTTAAATATTTTCGTCCAATAAGTTTGATAAGTAGCATTTACAAGGTTATTGCGAAAGTTCTAACTAACCGATTGGTGGAAGTTTTGGGAGGTATTATTAGTGAAGTTCAATCGGCGTTTATAGCGGAAAGACAAATATTAGATGAACCATTCATATTGAATGAAGTTATTCAGTGGTGTAGAAAAAAGAAGAAAAAATCGATTATTTTCAAAGTCGACTTTGAAAAGGCGTATGACTCCGTGCGTTGGGATTTCTTGGATGATGTATTAAAAAAGTTCGGTTTTTATGTTAAATGGTGTAATTGGATTCAAGAGTGTCTTAGGTCGTCGAAGGGATTGATTCTTATCAATGGCAGCCGAACAGAGGAATTTCATTTCTATAAGGGATTAAAACAAGGTGACCCTTTATCCCCTTTTTTATTCATCTTGGTTATGGAAAGTTTGCATTTGTCATTTCAACGGGTTGTGGATGCGGGCTTATATGCGGGTATAAGACTCAATTCTGTGGTTAATCTTTCGCATATGTTTTATGCGGATGATGCAGTGTTCGTTGGATAATGGAGTGATACTAATATTAATACCCTAATTCAAGTGTTGGATTGTTTCCACCAAGCATCTGGGCTTCATATTAATATGAGTAAAAGTAAGATTTTAGGGGTCAACGTGGATGGTGATACGGCAAGACAAGCGGCTAATAAATTGGGTTGTCTCATTCTTCAATGTCCGTTTTCATATCTAGGAACTAAGTGGGGGGGGGGGAAAGATGTCTCGTATTCAGTCTTGGAATGAGGTCGTTGATAAAGTTAAGTCCAGATTGTCAAAGTGGAAGATGAAGACCTTATCTATAGGCGGTAGATTAACGATGTTGAGATCAGTCCTTGGGTCTATTCCAATTTTTCACATGTCCATGTTTTGTGTTCCTACCAAGGTTATTCAAGCGTTAGAGTCTATCCGCAGTCATTTTTCAATGGTCATGAGGTTAGTAGCAAGAAAGCTACATGGGTGAGTTGGGATAATGTAATGTTATCAAAAGAACATGGAGGATTGGGCGTTTCGAGTTTGTATGCGTTGAATAGAAGTCTCATGATCAAATGGTACTGGAAGTTTTATCACCAAAAGGATTCCTTGTGGGCAAAAGTTATTAAAGCAATTCATGGGGAGGACGGGGGAGTGGGGAAGGAAAATAAATCAGGAAACAAGTCGTGCTGGGATATCATTATTCAGGAGGTCAAGGTTTTGGCTGCTAAGGGAGTGAAGGTTACGGAATTTATGCAGCTTAAACTAGGTAATGGTAACATGGCGTCGTTCTGGAATGATAACTGGAGCGGGGGAGGTATGTTAAAAGATGTATATCCACGTATGTATGCTTTAGAGGAGAATAAGGATGCATGTGTTAGACAAAAGCTGGAGGCTGTTAATGTGTTTGATTCGTTCAGGAGAAACAGAGGGGGTGTGGAACAAGTCCAATATGATGGGCTGATGGATTTGGTAAATTCAACGATGTTAACCCCAATGGAGGATAGGTGGCGTTGGTCGTTGGAGAGCTCAGGTAACTTCACTGTGGCATCCTTAAGAAAGGTTATTGATGAGAATCGTGATGTAAATAATTCCTCGAAGACTAGGTGGGTGCAGTGTATGCCTATCAAGGTTAATGTATTGGCTTGGAAGATTAAGATGGATGCCCTACCAACGCGACTTAATATTTCACGACGTGGTATGGATATTCCTTCCATTACATGTCCTATATGTGACAGTGGGGTGGAGTCTGTGGATCATCTATTTTTCCAATGTGATATTTCCAAACAAATCGGTCCGCGTCTTTTTGCTTGGTGAAACATGATATATGTGGATATAAATTCGTACGATGACTGGGTAACGTGGATGGGATTGGTTCGGCTTCCAAGTAAGGTGAAATTATTGTTTAAAGGGGTGTTTTACACTTGGTGGTGGAATATTTGGACATACCGGAATCGCCTCCTTTTTGACGTCAAGGCTCCGTTGAAGGCAACTATCTTTGATAATATTGCTTTAAATTCTTTTTATTGGTGTAGGTTTAGAAGTAAAGCCTTGTTTAGTTTAGACGAGTGGCTTAAAAACCCTTATCTTATTAGCTTGTAATTCTAGCTACTTGCTAGCTTTTTCATATATAAAATGTCGTTCCAAAAAAAAATTCCTCACTTGGTAGCAAAAGCATTTCAGTGCTCGTTTTAGACCGAACAAAAACTGTTGGAGGATTAACTTTCGGATAATAAACGGGTGTGACTTCTTTATTAAGCTTTTGCATTCTTAAACGACTCTCTTGGGCAAGTTCAAGGGTTTCCTCAGAATCAGGCACACTAGGAGGATCATGTTCATCAAACAAGAGCACACTACCATTATATAGAGTTTGATCTGTGGCCTGAACTTGATTAAGATATCCGGGATTAGGAGGAAGAGGACAACCTAAAGCCAATTTGTATCGAGTGTAATTTATCTCATTCACTTTTGCTGCGAGCATATTTATCGTCTGCATAGTTTGGCCACGTTTTACTAAAAGGTTGTCTAATTCTCTAATCCTATGAGCTTTGCAAAAATCCTCAAAAGCCCCTTCTCGAATTTTGAAATCATGTTTCAGCTTTTTTCGTTCTTCTTTTAAATCCAAAATAATAGATTTTTCAGTTGAAAGCTGTTTATTAAGAGAGGTGATTTCATCATTCAATTCGCTTATCTTTTTAGCACTACTTATGTGTATGGCATTTAATTTCTTAGTTGTGCATTTTTCTTGATAAACCGATGTAGCATGAGCTTGTTCAAGTTCTTTAATTTTAGCCTGATGAATTTCAAAACTTTTCTCCCATTCCTTTTATCCCGCAAGCTCAGTGGTCAATTTGGCATTAGTTTCTCTAAACTTATTATTAACCACCGTAGCATGGTCAGCATCCTTTGCAAGCTTATCAAATAAAGATTTATAATACGCACGTGTGGCATCAGGAAGGGTTGTAGGCTGGGCAACTTGATCCACACTAAGGTCCACACTGGGCTCATTCGAAATAATATTACTATTATTCGTTTGATCCCCATGTGTCTCAATGTAGGGCTCAAGCATCTCAGTATACTCTTCCTCCTGATTAGACATACTATATATATCATTATCATTGAAACTTGGGTGTACCTCAGAGGGGCCGTCTGAATCATAGACGGGAGCTCTGTCATCATGCATTCCTGAGGTAGATGCTTGCTGTAAGTTTGTCATTAAGATGTAGTTGGCATTCACCTCTTCTTCCTCGTCATATTCTGCAGTAGAAGCCATAAGATCAAATTCATCAGCTTGAAGTGGAATCCCTGCCTCTTCCTTTTGTGCTATGAGAAGCTGAGTCTGAAGATAAGCAGCATCCCTCTTTTTTTTGGCTGTGCAATCTCGAGCATAATGACCAAATCCCCTGCATTTGTAGCACTGAACCTGACGATTGTTGTTTCCATTTCCCGTACCAGTATTCTCAGCCCTTACATCCACAATGTTTCCCATCTAATTACCAACCGCTGGTACAACTATTAACCCATTCTGATTACCCGCATTTGGAACACTCGGATTCTGACTACGGATTTGTCCATACTGATTTCCTGCATTCCCAACAGTCTGCCCAACATTCTGACCATATTGTGTCCCCGTGTTCCCAGCAACTACCAATCGGCGATCTTGATTCGCATTCATGAAAGGTTGAGCAATCTGCATATTTCTAGTGTTCGAGGAGATTCTTTGATTGTTGTTGGTGGGGTTAATGGTAAATTTCAATGCCTTTGCGAGAAGTGCAAGACCAGTATTAATCGCATGAGTAGGATCGGTGATGTCATCAAAACAGTCAATGGGTTGTTGTAAGTACTTCACAGCAGGAGGAAGTTGATATCCATAAGAGGTGAGTTGTTGTTGTTGTTGTTGTTGTGGCATGAAGTTACTTGATGAGGGTTGATGGTAAGGAACCATGGGATATGACATAGATGATGGAGAGTTTGCCATAAAAGCCAATGGATCTTGTGTCTTGGCACGTCGTTCCGCCCTTACTTCATTTGCCTCATCTTGATTCATCTTCAAATAATCATATACTTTAGTGTAGTCCACGACATGAAGATCCTTGGTTTGATTGACAAGAGTGACATATCGTGAACATTCAGAGGGAAGATTATCAAGAAATTTGATGTTAGCAGCAATTTGTGCAGGTTCATGTTTGTTTCTTCTAAGATGATTCATAAGGGTTGAAAACCGATGATATTAAGGTTCAATTTGTTCCCCTTTAGTAGACTAATGCGGGGTGTTGGTAACAAGTTTTAAATTTATAAACACGAATTACCGGATTGACTAAAAACGCACGGGCAAGTATAACCCTTTCGTTTGTGTATAGATTTTATGTGGTAATACCGAGATCGTTCACGGGGATTTGGAAAACCTATGATTATTCTAAAATGAAACTATAATCGTTGATTGTAGTAATTATTGACAAACAAATAACAAGTAAAAATAATGAGATAAATAATATGATTAAAGGTACACTTGGTAAAGACTAGTTTGAGCATTCGTGATGGTATGATTGTGATGACACGTTAACATATGATTGTGATAATTAGATGGATAATCCAATCTATTGTTTTCAAAAGCTTTAATCTTCGTTAAGACCTTGGTTAAAGAAAACAAGCATTAGACTCAATCACTCAATTCAAGACTTAATCCAATTTCAACACATTCGATTCACGGTCGTTTCACGAATTTTCTAACACTTATAATTATGTTTCTTGAGAATCACAACTTCTTAAGAAATGATCAATATAAAAGATAGCCAATCATAGACAAACCGGCTATGACTTGTTGATAGAAAATAACCCTTTCGACCTATGAAATCTTTACCAACAAATTAAGTTTTGACAACAATTGTCACATGAAACATAAACATCAATGGATCATAGGAAAGCTTGACACTGAATTAAACATAAATCACAATCACAACCACCACTTCATACTACAAATATCTTCCTACCAAGTGTAGAATGAAACTTAGCTACTCATAACAAATGATGAAATAAACTCAGAAATAAAAGTATTATAAGTCATAATCAAGAGTCTTACAAAGTGGAAAAATGTTACTAATGATTAGGGTAATGATCCCTAAGAGTTTCGTGATGATAACTTTGCTTATCGGACTCAAAAAATGACTTTTCTAGCACCACCTTGTTCAAATCCGGGAATGGGAGTTTGGACAAGGATGAGAGAGTTTATTTGATGTAGTAATGAGAAAATGATTGAAAGGTATTAAGAATTCTATGGTTACATGACCCCAAGGGTCTTATTTATAAGCTAGTTGATGGCATGGAGTGAATGCATGTCTTGGAGTCAAAGACAAATACTTGGAGCCAAAGCATGTCTAGAAACTTCTTTTGTGGTCTTGCATGAATGTGGACACATTTTTTCCTAGACAAATGTTGGAGGCAACTTCACTCATGATGGAGGCAAATCAACTCCCATTTGATGGTGGAGGCAAATCAACTCCCATGTGATGGTGGCAACTTTCATGCTGAATATCTTTATTTGCTCCTTGGAAATACTTGTTCTTGCACCCGAAATTGATCTTCAAAGGCTTGTAACTTGTACACGGGTCTTGAACTTGACTAGGATTCTTCATACTCGTACAATTCTTCATTTTTATGTTGTTTTATACTCCATTCCTGCAATTGGCTACACAAAGACTTGCAAACACAATTGGGCACAAATATGCACAAAAGTATCATATAATTAACCAATATACATGTACAAAAGTACGGACAACGCTCCTAAAAACATGTTGAATTTAGGCGTTATCAAATCCCCTCACACTTAAGTTTTGCTTGCCCTCAAGCAAGAAGAAATGAAAATTAAATCCAAAGGTACATGTATCTTTACAAAAATTCGATGCAAGTCTACCAAGTACAAGTACACGATAAAACTCATCGACTTAAGTTTTTAAGGTTGAAAAATTGAGATATAAAGTCAATACCCATACAAATCTAGAAAGTATTTTATTTCTGACTATACTAATAACATATGAATTGAAGCAACATGTATCACGACTTAGCACTTTGGATAATCGATACCTTTTATTTCTTCTTCTTCCTTCAACTTCATAACATTATAGCTCATTGGCTATTTATTTGTCTTTTTGACTTTTTCTTTCTTTATATATTTTTTTTCTTGGCTAAAAACTCCTAGCCATGGATTAACATACTTACAAAGTTCATGTTGTATTGACAAACATGGAACTTGCAACATTCTCCTATATTTTTGGATTTTTCTTCTACTATTAGATGAGACTTTGACTTGGGTAAGTTTGACACAAAAATACATCTCAAATTTTCAAAAATTACCGATTAGATAATTTCTTAATTTATTTATATACATTGCTTGAAACTTTTTATTTACGAGGGCAAAACAAGAACAAAAGTTTTAAAATAGCCCAAAAATATGGCAATTAAGCATCTTTTTCTCGATTTCCCTACAACCCCCTCACACTTAAGTTTAGCATTGTCCTCAAAGTGATAAAACTGAACAAAAGCAAGGGAATGAGAGAAAAACCAGAATCACGGGCATAGCATGCATCATACAAGAGTTTTGTCTTCGCCTTCAACTTCTGGTACCTACAAAAAAGATAAAACACACAAAAAATACGGAAAACACTCTATTTTGGGTTTTTATAGGTTTTTATAAAAGCGAAACATGCTACACCCCCTCAAATTTAAGCAAAACATTGGATAAAAATATGGGGTGTAAGCATGAATTTATTTTAAAAAGGAAAATCACACTTAAAAATTTAAAATTTTAAAACACACGGGTTGCCTCCTGAGAAGCGCTTATTTTATTATTGAGACATCAGCCTGACTCGTACTTCTTTTTATTTTTCTTTATTTTCTTTGAGAGGAAAGTGTTCACTCTACTCCTCATGGTATAGTTTAACACGGTGTCCATTAACAATGAAGCTTCCTTCATTCTTGTCATACAATTCAACATAACCGGACGGGTATCCATGTTTTACTATAAAAGCACCGTACCACTTTTGTTTAAGCTTGGGGGCTTTGAATGTATAGCGCATATTAAACAAGAGAACTTTATCTCCTTTCTTGAATTCTTTTCGGATTCGAAGTTTCTTGTCGTGATAAGCTTTGGTACGTGCTTTGTACAATTTCGAATTCTCATAAGCTTGAAGTCTTAATTCATCGAGTTCATGTAGTTGCAAGAATTGGTTTTCTCCAGCGATTTTGAGATCGAGATTACAGCTTCTCAATGCCCAATAAGCAAGGTGCTCGATTTCAAAGGGCAAATGGCACGTTTTACCGTACAATAAACGATAAAGTGTTGTGCCAAGTGGTGTCTTATAAGATGTTCGGAAACCCATAGAGCGTCGTCAAGTTTCCTTGACCAAACGGAAGGATTGTCCTTAACCGTTTTTTCGAGTATTCGTTTTAAGGCTCTATTGGTATTTTCAACTTGTCCACTCGTTTGTGGACGATACGCGGTTGCAAAGCGATGGGTGACTCCATAACGCTTTAAGATTTTCTCCATTTGTTTGTTGCAAAAATGGGAACCTCGATCACTAATTAAAGTTTTCGGCATTCCATAGCGAGAGAAAAGCTTTTTAAGAAAGTTGATTACGGCTCATGAATCGTCCGTGGGTAAAGCTTCAGCTTTGGCCCATTTGGACACGTAATCAATAGCGACTAAGATATATTCGAACTTATGGGATTTGGGAAAGGGTCCAATGAAATCAATTCCCCATACGTCAAATATTTCGCAAACTGGAATGCTGTTTTGAGGCATTTCGTCTCTTCGTGAGAGGCTACCAGTACGTTGGCAAGCATCACAATTTTCGAATAGAGTGTAGGCCTCTTTAAAAATTATTGGCCAATATAAACCAGCATCGAAGACTTTTTTTTGCTGTGGTGGAAGGACCATAATGTCCCCCAGTAGGGCCATGATGACATTCATCAAGGTTCTTCCTTGTCTCCGTTCCGTAAACACATCTCCTAATCATGCCATCGGGGCATACCTTGAAAAGATAGGGATCTTCCGAGAAATAGTGTTTTAGGTCAGAAAAGAATTTACATCTTTGGTGATAGGTTAAACCTTTTCTTAGATTTCTTCCAACGAGGTAATTTGCAAAATCTGCAAACCACGGAGATTCGTACGTAGAGATTTTCATAAGAGATTCATCGGGAAAATAATCGTCGATATCTTCGTCCCTTAACTCTTATATGTTTGGATTTTCAAGTCGCGACAAATGATCGGCTGCGACGTTTTCAGCTCCTTTCTTGTTTTGGATTTCGATGTCAAATTCTTGGAGTAGTAAAATCCATCTAATAAGACGCGGCTTAGCATCTTGTTTTGAGAATAGATATTTCAACGCGGAATGATCGGTGAATACAATTGTTTTCGACAACACGAGATAGGATCGGAATTTGTCTAAAGCAAAGACTACGACAAGTAGTTCTTTCTCGGTGATTGTGTAGTTGAGCTGCGCGCTATTTAGAGTTTTGCTCGCAAAGTGTATAGGACGGAAATGTTTTCCTTCGCGTTGTCCTAATACGGCTCCTACAGCGAAATCGCTTGCATCACACATAAGTTCAAACGGTCATGACCAATCCGGTGAAACCATGATCGATGCATTCGTTAACTTGTCTTTAAGCTTGTCAAATGCCTTTATGCATTCTTCATTGAAATCAAAGACTATGTCTTTTTCAAGGAGTTTGGTCATCGGTCTAGCGATTTTGGAAAAATCTTTTATGAATCGGCGGTAGAATCCCGCATGACCTAGAAAACTTCTAACGACTTTAACGTTAGTGGGTGGTGGTAATTTAGATATCACTTCGATCTTGGCCTTGTCTACTTCCAATCCGGCTCTGGAGACTTTGTGTCCAAGCACAATTCCTTCAGTCACCATGAAGTGACATTTCTCCCAATTGAGCACGAGATGAGCTTGTTTGCATCGAATGAGCATGCGCTCTAGGGAAAGACTCGAATGAGTTTCCGAAGACTGAGAAATCATCCATGAAAACTTCCATGGATACTTCGATCATGTCTTGAAAGATTGCGATCATACACCTTTGAAAAGTCGCAGATGCATTGCAAAGACCAAAAGGCATACGCTTATAAGCGAACGTTCCAAAAGGACACGTAAAAGTGGTCTTGTCTTGATCGGATGGTTCGATAGGCATTTGAAAATATCCGGAAAAGCCATCGAGAAAACAAAAGAATTTGTTCCCCGCTAGCCTTTCCAACATTTGGTCCATGAATGGTAGAGGAAAATGATCTTTTCGTGTGGCATTGTTCAATTTGCGGTAATCAATACACACACGCCAACCGGTAACGGTTCTTGTAGGAACAAGTTCGTTATTTTCGTTGGTCACAACAGTCATTCCTCCTTTTTTAGGAACGCAATGAATAGGACTAACCCAAGGACTATCCTCTATGGCAAAGATGATTCCTGCCTCAAGGAGTTTGATGATTTCGGCTTTTACTATCTCCTTCATGTTTGGGTTGAGTCGACGTTGCCTCTCAATAACAGGTTTGGCATCGTCTTCGAGATTGATCTTGTGTTTGCAAAAATTTGGGCTAATACCCAGTATATCAGATGTTTTCCAAGCAAACGCTTCTTTGTGGTTTTTGAGCATAGAAACGAGATGTTTCTTTTGATCTTCCTCGAGCTTGGCTGAGATAATCACCGGAAGGAGTGAGTCCTTCTCTAGATAAGCGTACTCGAGATGTTCGGGAAGAGGTTTCAACTCAATATCCGTCGGTGGATCATGAATAGATTTGTGAATTATAAAGTTCGATTTCGAAGGCAAAACTTCAAACGGCTTGTTTTCCTCTTCTTCGAGAGTTTCTTCAGAATAAAGGGCCATGAATTCTTCGAATTCACGATCACGATCGATATCGCTAATCTTTTCTGAAGTTGTTTGGAATGGTGCGTTGTCATCAAGCAATGCGTCCAACTCTTCTTCCGTTATTTCATCGATAACATCCACGCGGAAGCATGTGTCATCATTGGAATGGGAGTGTTGCATAGCTTTATCGACTAAGAATGTGACTCGATCGTCACCAACTCCAAGGTTGAGTTCTTTATTCTTCACAGGAATGATAGCATCGGCGGTGTGCAAGAATGGTCGTCCTAAAATGAGAGGGACTTGATGGTCTTCCTCCATCTCAAGGATTACGAAGTCGGCGGGAAATATGAATTTGCCAACTTGAACAAACATGTTCTCGGATATCCCAATGGGATATTGGTAGGTGTGGTTAGCCAAACGTATACTCATACTCGTAGGTTTCAAAGTATTGTTTGAAAGATTCTTGTATAATGAGTATGGCATAAGATTTATACTTGCGCCTAGATCAGCCAAGGCGTGACATTCGGTATTGCTGTTTAGGGTGCATGGTATGAGAAAGCTTCCCGGATCTCCGAGCTTTGGTGGAAGTTTGCTTTGTAAGGCTGCAGAACATTCTTCATTCAAAAACGCAGCAGAGATTTGTTCCGTCTTACTATGGTTGCTCACAAGATCTTTGAGGAATTTCTCATAGTTGGGCATGCCGGTTAAGATATCAACAAGTGGAACATTGATCTTAACTTCCTTGATCATCTTAAGGAATTTGGCATTACGAGCCTCCATCTTTTCTTTTCGTAGGCGTTGAGGATACGGAATTTTTTGTGTATACGCCTTCGGTGTTGGTATTGGAATGGGTGTGGTTTGTTTTGGTTTGGGTTTGGAAGGAGGAACGGTTTCTTCCTCCTCGGGCTCATCGGCCTCGTCTTCATTTTCAATGGCGAAAGTGGGAGCATTGGTGTTCGGGTTTTGTGGTGGATCATAACTCAGCCTACTTTTTGTGAACACGACATTCACATGTTCATTACGGGCGGCTGGTGGGCGGTACGGTTTATCCGTAGATGGTTTTGGGTTTGTTTGAGTGTTGCTTGGTAGCGACCCACTTGGTCGATTGGCTAATTGATCGGTGATTCAACCGAGTTTGGTTTCGAGATCATTAATGGTTGTGGTGTGGTGTCTTTGTCCTCTTTCAACGTTGGCTTTGAGATCGAAGAATTGGTTCTTAATGAACGTGTTTGTCGATTTTTGAGATTCTATGAAAGCTAACAACGTTTTCTCTAGGGTCGACTCTTCGGGTTTCTTTTCGTTTGATGGACCGGAATTATCGTTCTCACAGGGTTGTGACTTACGATTTTCGTTTTTGGGATACTCACGCCATATGCCGGGATTTCTACCGTAGTAGTTACCTCGATAACCACTTCCTCGGTATCCTCCTTGGGCGTAGTTTGCTTCTTGTGTTGGTTCTATTATTGGTGTATCATCACACATCATGGATGGGTGTGGTCCTCCGCAAAGAGTACATTCGCCTCGCATCTCCTTCATTTCGTCTTCGATGGTTTTGAATTGCGAGTCGAATTTAGATGTGAGAGCGTCCATCTTTTCCATGAGTTTGGAATTTTCGTTACTTTCAACGAAAGCAATGGTTTTCTTGAATGGTTTGGTTCGGTTATCTTTAATCTAGTTTTAAGAGAACTCGGTCCTCGAGCAATTGATATGCTTCGTTGGGAATCTTATAGAGAAAGAGTCCACCGACGTCAAGGATTGCTTGCGTCGGTTCATTGAGACCATGATAAAAGATTTGGATGATGGTTCCTTTTAGTAAACCATGTCCATGACAACTACGAAGTAGGTCTTTCATTCGGTTCCACGCATCAATGAGTGTTTCTTGTGGAAGTTGGGCGAAACCTCGGAATTCTCCCATGAGTCTTTCGTACATGGCGGGTGGAAAGAAACGGCTAACAAAAGCGGTTCTGATTTGTTCCCATGTTTCAATGGTACCGGGCGTCAACTCGTTGTACCAAACTCTTGCATCTCCGGATAGAGATGATGGGAAGAGTTTGAGTTTTATGGCGTCTCCATCGACGTCGGCTCCATAACGGAACATGCCACATATTTCTATGAATTCGGATATGTGCTTATGTGGATCGGCTTGCGTACGGCCGTCAAATTGGCGGTCTTTGATCATTTAAAGGTGATGACCTTTCACGGTAAAGTTTTCTCCAAGCTCAACTTGAACAATAGCAGCCTCGGGGGTAGGTGCTACTACTCGGTTGGTTGTCCACATTGATTGATCGTCGGCCATTGGAAATGGTAGATCGTTAAATGGGTTATAGACGATAAAGGCGTCTAAGAGATTATCAAATGGTGGGTTTTTGATTTTTGAGATTCAGTTTTCAAAAGAAACAAAGGGGTGTTTCTTGCGGGTTTTTTTCGAGATTGGTGAATATAACGTTCGGGATCGGTGTATGGACTAAGTAATTCTTGACCGGAAGAACGTGTGTTCATTCAAGTCTTGAACGAATTTTGAAGAGGATTACAAGTAATAAAAACAAAAACAAACAAAAGATAACTAATAAGAAAATAAGTAAATAGGAAATTAAATAAACCAAACAAAATTAAAAACACAAATTTTTTTTTTAGACTCTGGGAACTTGCCGGCGGCAAACAGGCCTTGCCGGACGGCAAATGGTCTTCTGTTTGTCGTGTGCCGGCGGCAGGAGCTCCTTGTCGGACGGCAAAGGGGCTTCTGTTTGGTGGTTGCCGGCGGCAGGAGAGTGTTGTCGGCGGCAATGCTCTCTTGTCAGAATTTTTTTTTTTTACTTTTGATTTTTGGGTTTGTTCGCAATGAGGACACTAAAATGGGTTTGATTATAGGATGATTTTGGAACTAAGAACACAATCAAATCCCCGGCAGCGGCGCCAAAAACTTGATGCGTGGTGTTGGTAACAAGTTTTAAATTTATAAACACGAATTACCGGATTGACTAAAAACGCACGTGCAAGTATAACCCTTTCGTTTGTGTATAGCTTTTATGTGATAATACCGAGATCGTTCACGAGGATTTGAAAAACCTATGATTATTCTGAAATGAAACTATAATCGTTGATTGTAGCAATTGTTGACAAACAAATAACAATTAAAAATAATGAGATAAATAATATGATTAAAGGTACACTTGGTAAAGACTAGTTTGAGCATTCGTGATGGTATGATTGTGATGACACGTTAACATATGATTATGATAATTAGATAGATAATCCAATCTATTGTTTTCAAAAGCTTTAATCTTCGTCAAGACATTGGTTAACGAAAACAAGCATTAGACTTAATCACTCAATTCAAGACTTAATCCAATTTCAACACATTCGATTCACGGTCGTTTCACGAATTTTCTAACACTTATAATTATGTTCTTGATAATCACAACTTCTTAAGAAATGATCAATACAAAAGATAGCCAATCATAGACAAACCGGCTATGACTTGTTGATAAAAAATAACCCTTTCGACCTATGAAATCCTTACCAACTAATTAAGTTTTGATAACAATTGTCACATGAAACATAAACATCAATGGATCATAGGAAAGCTTGACATTGAATTAAACATAAATCACAATCACAACCACCACTTCATACTTTAAACATCATCCTACCAAGTGTAGAATGAAACTTAGCTACTCATAACAAATGATGAAATAAACTCAGAAATAAAAGTATTATAAGTCATAATCAAGAGTCTTATAAAGTGGAAAAATGTTACTAATGATTAGGGTAATGATCCCTAAGAGTTTCGTGATGATAACTTTGCTTATCGGACTCAAAAAATGACTTTTCTAGCACCACCTTGTTCAAATTCGGGAATGGGAGTTTGGACAAGGATGAGAGAGTTTATTTGATGTAGTAGTGAGAAAATGATTGAAAGGTATTAAGAATTCTATGGTTACATGACCCCAAGGGTATTATTTATAAGCTAGTTGATGGCATGGAGTGACTGCATGTCTTGGAGCCAAAGACAAATACTTGGAGCCAAAGCATGTCTAGAAACTTCTTGTGTGGTCTTGCATGAATGTGGACACATTTTTGACTAGACAAATGTTGGAGGCAACTTCACTCATGATGGAGGCAAATCAACTCCCATTTGATGGTGGAGGCAAATCAACTCCCATGTGATGGTGGCAACTTTCATGCTGAATATCTTTATTTTCTCCTTGGAAATACTTGTTCTTGCACCCAAAATTGATCTTCAAAGGCTTGTAACTTGTACACGGGTCTTGAACTTGACTAGGATTCTTCGTACTCGTACAATTCTTCATTTATATGTTGTTTTATACTCCATTCCTGCAATTGGCTACACAAAGACTTGCAAACACAATTGGGCACAAATATGCACATAAGTATCATATAGTTAACCAATATACATGTACAAAAGTACGGATAATGCTCCTAAAAACATGTTGGATTTAGGTGTTATCATAGACGTAAATTTCTCCCATTCACGAAGCAACTTAGTTTCCTTTTCATGTAAACCGATTTCACTCCCCTTCATCATTTTATGAATCCTAAACCACATCTCGTGTGCAGTTTCACAACTATCAACAACAGCATAAACATCTTCAGGAAGTCCCATGAGAATGACTTGAATTGCTTGATCATCAGCGTCGAGTTGTTTGGATTCAACTTCAGTTAATTCTTCATCCGTTTGCTCATGACTTGAGTCCGCTACAGGATTAGCATTTGTGGGGTCCCCAGGCACAAGAATTGTGCTTCTAACATACGAACCTTTTTGAATCGAGTTGACAATCAACTTTCCCAAAGATTTATATTTTGCATAGCGAAGGAGACGACTAGCCCATGTAGTGTAATTCTCCTTGGTAAGCATGGGAGTACGATTCTCAGTCCCCGCAGCATAAATATCTTGTTGAGACGTCATCGTAGCAGTCGTGTGAAAAACAGGATCACAATTCGTAGAAAGCAGAGTGTCGAAGTTAAAGTCCCCTAAATTTGATTAAATCCCCTAAATTTCAGAATATTTTGAGATCTTCGGAATAATTAGAGTTTTCAGAATAATGACCCTTTTCGGAATATTGGGGATTTTCGGATAAACTGATAAGTTTCGGAAAAATGAGGATTTTCGGAATATAGAGATTTTTCGGATAAAGTGCTGATTTTCGGAATATATGACCTTTTTGGATAAAGTGTTGATTTTCGCAATATATGACCTTTTCGGATAGCTGACCCCTTTTCGGAATATTGCACGATTTCGGATAAATGGCTCTTTTTCAGAAAATAGTCTGTTTTCGAAAAAACTGACGTTTTCGGATAAATTGGGTTTTCGGTAAATCTGGCTATCTTTAGATAAAAAGTGATTTACGGATAAGTTGGCTATCTTTAGATAAATGTGATATTCGGATAAACTGGCTATCTTCGGATAAATTGGGGTTTTTCGGAAAACTGTTTTCAGATAACAAGGATATCTTCGGATAAATAGAGAGTTTTCGGATAAACAGTGAGTTTCGGATAAGATGGGTTTTATCGAAATACAAAACCCTTTTCCGAAATAGACAATTCGGATAAACACAATCTTCTAAAATTAAACCGTGACAAAAACCATGGATCGAATCCTCCTTTACGAGCCACAAATAACCAACAGACAATCACCACGAAGCTCTAAACCACCAATACCAATTGATTCGAACAACCTAAACTAAAAACCCACGAGATCAAAATCAATACCAAATCAAAACCAAAGCTAACTACGAATCCCTAGGCGAATGATACCACTTGTAAAACTTAATCACACAATTAACCAAACACGAATAACATGATGAAGATTAAACCAAAAAAGAAAGTTTAGATTAAGATGAAAAAAAGAAAACATACAAAGTGTTGGTGATTTCCTAGTGAGAGAAAGTAAACATCTTTCTCTCTCTAAAACTATAAAAAATGGAAAAGCACACACACAAATGAGGTAGTGGAGGCCTTTTATACTAAGTAAGAAATGTTTAGGAGGCCTTCCTCATTTGTGTGTTCGGGACTAAATCCAGTTACATAAACAATAGTAACTAAAAACTCTCGAAATCATTAAATAACATTTTTTCACGAGCTTCGCAACGATATATTATATGACCATTATTTTAATTACTTCTAACACAAATTTTACGCCATTAAAACCAATTGGGATAGCCGAGGATGTCTATATTAGAATTGGAAAGTTTGTTTTTCCCGCGGACTTCGTCATTTCCGATTATGAGTGTGATCCTAAATGTCCCATTACTTTAGGTCGACCCTTTTTATCGATGGCTCGAGCCATAATCGACGTTCACGGTGGGAAATTAACTATGAAATATGGGGATGAACAAATGGACTTTTTCGCGAGTAGATCCCAAGTTTCAAATGATCATGATTAAACCGAGGTTCCTAGAACCGATATTTCAAAATTTGATAATGTCAAAGCTCATACTTTAGCAGAAAAAGTGAGATTAGATGCATGTTTTGGAAGGATAAAAATGAACGGTTTAAAGATGAAGATTTAATGATAAAGAAATGTACGTTTACTTAATTCAAAAGGGTATTCGTAAATATATGGATGAAAAATCATTTTGGGATATATTCGGCGAAACAAGTGAACAACCAATTCCGAAGGGCGACGTTAGTGCCATCACGACAATGACCAATATGGACTCGTCTTCACCACCTTCGAAGGACCACGTCTTTGAGGCTTCAACTTCTAATTCCATTGAAGTGCCTCCATTACCTAGCCCAATACCCATTGAGGCTCTTATCGACATCGATCCACTCGTCATTGAAAAGTCACCTAAGCATAGTCGATCGACTTGTAAGACCATGGTTGCGAGTGCTCACATGGACTCTTTCTTTGATGATGACGATGGCGATTTTGCCGAAATTGATCACGTGCTTCAAAATGCAAATGCCATATTTGAGGATTCTCCTAAAAAGACCTCTTTACATGGGAAGTACGATGATTATGAGTTCGATCCCAAGATTGAGGAAATTATCGAACGAGAGCTAGCTCTTTTTCCTCCACTTCCACCTACGAGTGAGGTTGATTTTTCCAAAATCGAGGAAGAACTTAATGAGTTGGAACGTCTTATTTATAATGACGAACCAACTCACGTGACCCAAAATCCCATTCTCGAGGAGTTACCTAATCAACACTCCTCAAATGAGAATGACGTTTACCACATTCGTGAGGATCTAACTTATCAACGATCCCCACAAAAGAATGATGGTTTTGTGCTTGACCGTGATCTTTTCGAGAGAGTTTCTAAAATCTTAAATGAGGGGAATGACAAACCTTGGTTTGACAAGCCTATCTATGATGAAGAAATCGATGAGATTCACGATCATGAGGATGACGAATATGTAGACCCCGAGGGGGAGGTGTTCTTTGTTGATAAACGTTTTGAGAACTTATACAAGCCACCACCCCTAACCGTGACTTAAATGTGAGAATTTTTAGTGTACCTAACATCGTTTTAGAAACGCCAAATATTTTCGACATAATTCAATCGGGTTTTCATAAAGAGGTTTTAAAGGATGAAAAAGGAAAAGATTTTAAATTTGATTTATAAGATTTTTCTACATGTCTAACTCCGTCATCACCACGTTTATTGAGTGCTACGAGCTCGTCTACTCCTTTTGACGATGCGTTGTGTGGATCTATTGTGGGGGAAGCCCCTTATGTTCCCTCACATTTCTCCACCGAGGACGAGATATTCGATCGCGGAATTGCTTGTAAAGGAAAATCTCGGTCTTCCACCGATGCAATAAATGGAAAATATTTTCGTTTGCTTAGCTTGGTGCGAGTCTACCTCGAAAAGATAATTGTTTTAGTGCCCCACCCATTGTCCCACCATTCTATTTATTCTCATCTATTTTCTTTGACCCTCTCGGGTTTTTGGTTGGAGTAGCGTTGTTTCGTCTTTCATCCGAGAACGAAGACGCTATCTTTGAACCCGGTATACGTTTATCAGGTTTTTAAAGTACTCCATGTACTTTTGGGCCTTGTTTATCATGTAAGCCCCACCAAAAATTACCAAACCATGATAATACCTAAATGATCACATATATGGGGATTCAAGTCGAGCTTTTGACTCGGTTATCAAAAACAAGGTGCCTCGTGGGGGATTCTCATACTTATCCTTGTAAATATTATTGCTTTCTAATTATTTAACGAGGGGACTTGTGCTCTTCCAACCTTTGTTTCGTGGTTGTTTGTGATTGTGATTTATTAGGTTCATCGTCATCATTGAAGCCTCTCGTGTTCGTTTTATGGATCACTCGAGCTTCGATCGTTGCCTTTGGAGATTCCGATATCCGATGATATCCTTTTATGTTCTAACGATTATCTTATTAGCATAATTTATAAACGGCTATAGGTTATTCGTTTTACCCTTTCAATGCTCGAGATTAAGCATTCGACTTTCGTCTCTAGTATGGGGGTGTTTCACCCTTAGACTCGAAACATTGAGGACAATGTTTAGTTTTAGTATTTGGGGGGGGGGGGGGGTAAGTAGATACTTCACCTTGCTCACGTCATCACGCAATGAGGTGGGTCATAAAATTCATGGTAATAAGTCTCATGTTCAAAACCGTTATAAAACCGTGTTTATCGATCCTTCTTGTTGACTCAATTTTTTGACATCGTTGTCTATTAGGGTGAATTATTAATTTGATGATTTTGGTTACACCGTTGAGGCTCTATTTTTGGACCTAATCTCTATTCATGCATAAGTCAATGATGTATCCTCGTGATCATTAATACAAAAATAAAATATAAAAGATACCAAAAATAAAATATAATCCCAAAAACAGGCGGCAAACACCTTTTTAACCCCTAATTATCATCAAACCCACCCACATAACCTGTTCTTATCACTTAGAACCCTAATCCTAAACCAATCCCAAATCAAAGGGGTTTGTGTTGACATTATCCAGAACCCCAATTGCTACTATCCTCACCACAACCCAGCTCACAAAAAGCATTCACATATGATGAGGGACCCCCCATGAGATTCCCCTGCTCCATGCGTCTCCTATTTTGGCAATAAAGGAATCATACAGCTCATTTAACGGATACAACATGGTAACTAACTCCTCCAAGAAATGTTTAAGGGATCAGATTGCTTCAACAACAACTGGCACCCCAAAAACATGACAGAGATCAGGGCCAAAGGGTTTTGACCATTTTCAAATTTCAAAATCCTCAAGGGCAGTTATGGAAGATCACTCATTAGGGTTTTAGTTCTTGTTTTTCTTCTAGAATCATGTAGTCACAGTATATAAGGCAACACGAGGTTATAGTTTTATTTGTCCAAGATTTTGTAAAGATTTTTATTTCAATGACTATTTAAAGTGTTGATAAAATTCCTTTGTATATCTGAGTTCCAGTTAATCTGCTTTCTTTAATTCTTGTTTAAGTAATTTAGTTTATCAAACTGCTTTTTTGTTCAAAAGGATTTTTTGGCAAAACGTTTTTGAGACCCCAATTTTAAAACTGATCATGGATGCTTGATTCTAACAAAATCAAACATTTGTGAGGTTATAAGGTTGGTTATCTTACTGTTGTTACCTAGTTCCTCTTTTTATGTTGCAAGAAAACTGGTTCCAAAAGTTTTTCCAAAAGTTTTGATTCTCTTTTGTTTGTTATAACACTCACTGCTCAAAAAGCTTATGCAAAAGCCACTTGACATCTGGCTTTTGCTAAAGGTTTTTGAGTTTAGTTCTCTTGTGTTTGTTGTGTTGACAGGTATCAAGATCATAGCACCTAGACTGCTATAGTCTAGGTGCTGGACAGTTGTTGTCCTCATTACTCTTAACCTTTCATCACCTTCCAAAAGCTAAATCCTATAAGCCCTTTATGGAGATGGCATCAGCATGCCATGGAGGGGCCTGGATGTAGGTCTCTCAAGGTAAAGCTTGAACCCTCTTAACAAGAGTTCTATGGTTTGAAATTTTTTGTGATTTATGGTGATTCGGTTTAGGGGACTATTATTTGTTCTCTTTATTTTGTTTGTGTACTTTCCATGTTAGATGCTTAATCTTGGTAAAAATTTGTAGTTAAAAGGTACTTTGCATGAGAAATCTTTGAGGTTTTGTTGAATC
Source organism: Glebionis coronaria (assembly GCA_025667525.1). NCBI lineage: Eukaryota > Viridiplantae > Streptophyta > Magnoliopsida > Asterales > Asteraceae > Glebionis > Glebionis coronaria. The sequence goes on along the minus strand of CM046877.1, from coordinate 190,793,733 downwards.
TGTCATAAGGGGTGTTTGGATCTGATTGATAAGCTAAGTAGATGACAATACCTAAGCTTGACCACAACTCTAACATGCTCTATTAGGTTTGGTTAGTCAAATTTTACTAGATTTGTGGTTTTGGCAGTGTAAAATTCAGAGTTTGCATGTTTTTAGTATAAACTGTCATTTAGAATCCAGTAGGCCTAAAAAGGACTTGATTTTTGTGCTTATGGCATTGAATCTTGGTCATCTATTAGTTTTAATGTTAGTTTAGGATTGTATGCCTTGGATTGTGATTTTGGTATGCTGGGGTGTTAATTTTTGTTGCTAGAAGTTCATTTGGTTGCCATTTGCATCAGCTAAACCCACCAAACCCCATACCAACTATATTAGTAACTGTTTAGGCTTATTTGTGTGTAAATTGTTGCTTGTGCCTGGTTGTGTTTTGCTTTCAATTGACTCCCCACACTCCACTAAGTGTGGGGGTGCCTTTGTTGATCAAAACCAACAACTAACAAAGCAAAAAAAAGCTCTAACCCGTTTTCTGTTAAGGAGCAGTGGGAACTCCTTTCCTACTGCTAGCCTTATTCTTGCCACTACTCTACTAGCAGACAAGAATTATCACATGTCACTATCTGTTTTCATGATTTTTTTGTCTTTAGTGGCCTAATTAGAGCATTTTCCAGTTTTTTCAATTTTCTAAGTTTAAGTTATTGATTCTAGGTTTTTTCAAAAAGTTGTTTTAATTTTCTGAGTATTTATTTATTTTTTAGCATTATTTTAAGTTAAAATAGGTTTTTATTAATCTTGTTTTTGTCTTTAGTGGGTAAAGTTTAGACTTTTTCAAATTTTGTCATTTTTACCTAGTTCTGTTGTTTATTTAAGTATTTTCACAAAAGCAATTTTATTTTTCGCTTTATTTTATTATTTTACTATTAATATTTTAATTTAAATTATGATTTAAATATTACTATTTTTGTCTTATTAGGGTTAAATTAACTTTTTTCCAACTTTTTCATTTTTCTCATATTTAGATAAGTAATTTAGGATTTTTCAAAAAGAAAATTTATTTTTCTCATTATTTTATTATTTTTTATGATTATTTTCGTTTTAAAAGGTTTTTAGTTAATTAAAAATAGAAAATTAGTTTTAAATTTTTTTGAAAAATACTTTTAATCTTTAATTAGTATAATTTAGGTTTAGAAAACATAAAGTTTTCATTTTCACTTTTTATTAATTTTATTTTTGAGTTTTTTTATTAAACTTTAAAATTTAATATAAATTAATTTAACAAGTTTTGGAAATTTTGATTTTGATTTTTGTTTTAATTAGATTTTTCTTACCTTAGCTTAATATTTTAATAATTATTAGTTGAGTTTAATTTTTCGTCGAATTTTACGATTTTACGTTTTTACCGTCGTAGTGTAATTTTAGCATAATCCGTCTTTAATTTCTAATCTTTCTCATCTAAAAACGTTACTAATCTAAACTTGATTTTATATTATTGGGACATAACACATACACCTCCTTCGAGAACGAACTCGAACTTATTCGATTTGTCGGTTTTCCTAAACCGTCGAATTTAATACTTGCCACGGTTATTTGTTTTTCCTAAAACAAGTGACTAAAATACATACATCACCGGTCCCGTACCGAATTAGTGGTACCGATTTTTTTCCCTTTATTTTATAGTACCGATACCATACCAAACGTGATTCGAGTACTAGAAATCGGTACAATTCCGGTTCAATTTCAAAATTCGGATTCAAATGCTCGTCCCTATCCCTAGTATATACGGTCAACAATAATTTCTAAGAATAATAGTTTACATGCCACATGAATCAACTTTACGGGGTCATGGAGATACCGTTTGGGCATTGATATTGCGTGAGCAAATGTCACTTTTTAACCGCAAATATTCCGCAAGTAGCCAGTGGAGAAATTTTTTTTTTTTCCTTTTTTTTTCTTTTTTTTTTTTTTTTTTTTAACGGCAACTTTATTAGACAGCTAGCAAGGCGCTAAAAATATATTACAAAGAGATCAAGTAAGGGTTTTTAAGCTAATACTTCCAAGAAAAAGAAAAATTACATCGATTAACACACCAATTGTAAGAAGATGAGACAATATCGTCGAAAATAACCGAGCGCCTTAGAGGAGAAAATCAAAAAGTAAACGATTTCGATACCACCATATGTGCCACCAAGCCGTGTAAAAAACACCCTCTAACATAAGCTTAAGTTTAGGTTGTAACCGAATATTAATGAACCAGGAATACCAATCTTCAAAATTTGATATGTCACACCATTGAATATTCCACCAGCGGCACAACTTTTGGGAGATGCATTTCGCCAAGTCACAACTAAGAAAAAAGTGGTGAGAATCTTCGGTCATCCAATCACAAATCGGGCCAGTGGAGAAATTGCTATTGGTTTTATCATAACTCCCAACTAAAAGTAAAACAAAACCTGGGTCGATCTGGTTAGTTAACCAGTTGACCTGGTTTCAGTGGAGAAAACAGGTTTTACATTTTCAAAATTCGGTTAGACCCGCTGATCAAACCGGTTCTTTAGACCTAGTTGGGTTTTGATTTTTCGAGTTTTTTTATAATTAAAAATAATTTTTTGTAAGTATTTATGGCGAAATTTTCTTTTTACATACTATATTGTTTGGTAAATAGTTTATATGTTCAATATGAGTTAATATCTACATAAACCCTTAAATTAACATAAACGTATTCAACCAATTATAATCATTCATTTTTTAAAAAACTCATTTTCCACCACTTTTTTAAAAATTAAATATCTCACAAACGTTAAATCGTCAAACGAAAAAAAAAATACACCATTGCAACGAGAATCAAATCATGTATCTATCGAGGGGCACGAATCATACATGATTCTTCTCAGACGTGATTTAAGAAAAAAAGTCGAAAAAAAAGTTCGTCGAAAGTATATACATGTGCCCCTCTATAGGTAGATGATTTAATTATCGTCGCGATGATATGTTTTGTTTTATGTAACGATAAACGGTTTGTGAGATATTTAATTTTTAAAAAATAAGTTTTTTTGTTACATGATAAAAATGGGTGGTTGTGATTGATTGATTGAGTATATGCTAAACTAAAGTTCTTTGTTGAACTTTTTCCTGTTCAATATACGAAATTTTTTATAGTTTTTATATATAACTTTTATTAATTATTAGAAATAAAGAACTTTTTTATTTTAAAAAATTAGATTGACTCAGGTCGACTCAATCCCGATGAGTCAATAGGGTCGATTTAAAAACTGTTTTTCAAAACATTCAGTAAAACACATGCTTGTTGTTTAAGGCTAACTTTGTTTGAGAAAATTTAGTGGACCCGGACCTTTTAAGAATGAAGTACACAGAGATGAAACTACAGTACTAAGAGGGTGTTTGATTAAGCTTATATAATGGGCTTATAAGCTTATTAGTTTATATGTGTTAAATAAGCCGAAACAAGTGTTTGGTTAAGCTTATATAACTAGGATTATAAGCTTATATAAGAGGGTTTTGGTAAGCCAATACTTTGTGGCTTTTCTAAGGAGGTGTAGGCTTATATATGAATATTATATTAAAAGACTTTATACCCTCATTTAATTCATTACACCCATTTTATTTTTATGTACTTTTTAGTCATTCTACTTTATCTATCTATACTATTTATAAAGGGTACATATACACATCCTAACTCCAAACCTAACTCCAAACCAAAAATTAAGATAAACATATTAACAACTTAACCATTAGATCATTTTTAATCCAAATCTAACTTTAAATCTTGACGATCCATTTCTTTTGTAACAAACTTTTGTAACAAATTCTTAACAACTTATTAAAAAACTATTTTTAATTTTTAAATTGAAATATCTTTTAACTCATTTATTTTTTTCATAATCTAATTTCATCATATTTTTTAAAATTTTGTTCTCTTTAATTTAACATCCATTTTGATATATTTATAAATTTTTTGTTTATTTTTTTCATTTTTAGTGATTTTATTTATTTTAATTCAACTTTTTTACATTTTAACGTTAAATTGATTGCTAAAAAATGGTCACTTATTACCGTCGCTGCATTGCGCGGGTACGATAGTAGTACTATCTATAAAGGGTGTATATACACATCCTAACTCCGAACCTAACTCCAAACCAAAAATTAAGATAAACATATTAATAACTTAACCATTAGATTACTTTTAATCCAAACCTAACTTCAAATCTTGACCATCCATTTTTTTAACAAACTTTTATAACAACTTATTAAAAACTTCTTTTTATTTTTAAATTGAAATATCTTTTAACTCATTTATTTTTTTCATAATCTAATTTCACCATATTTTTAAAAATTTTGTTCTCTTTAATTCAACATCCATTTTGATATATTTACAAATTTTTTATTTTTTTCATTTTTAGTGATTTTATTTATTTTAACTCAACTTTTTTACATTTTAACGTTAATTCAATTGCTAAAAGTTCGTCATTTATTACCCGTCGCTGCATTGCGCGGGTACCATGCTAGTTAGTTATAAAAGCTAAACCAAACACTTATTAAAGGCTTATGAGCTCATTATATATAAGCCATAAATAGCTTATATAATATAAGCTTAACCTTATTCATAAGCTTAACCAAACACCTTCTAAGTATGATAGTAATTGTTTTTTTTACAAGTAAAATGGCCTACGATCGATCTTTGATATAAAAACGCTTTTGCTCTCTCCAATAGCCTAAACAAATGGTTTGTAAAGGTTTATTATATAGTATTTCAAAGTGAAATAATTGTCAAGGAAATGAGTTCCTTAACTAAAGGTTTTGAGTTAAAGTCTTAGAAATGGAAAAAATCTTAATCGAAAGAGATACTATTCATCGAGATACCGAACAAACTCTCGCAGAAGATTAGTCTACTCGTCTTAAAAGCGGTGAAAACTCTCGTCGTAGACTAAAAAAAGTGAAATAATTGTACAAGTACGTTTGATTATATATCGTGTTAATTAAAGCGACAAAAAATATACATTGTAAGCTTCCAAGCAAGAATAATCACAAATATCATCTAAAAAGTTTGAGTCAAAAACCAAGAATTGTTGCATAGTCATCCACAAAACTTAAAAGGGTTGTTTTTTACTTGTATACATGTTTTCGGCTACTACAAGTTCCAATGTGTCCACACTCAATCTTTAGCAAGAAAGCAACAAAAAAAGTAGTAGTTACTTTTTTAGAACATACCATTAGTCCATTACCATTTGCTATATATTATAACCCCCACATTCTTAACCAGAAATCATATTACATTTGCTAACAATGGGTTTCCTCAAAAAACATCCTATGTTAAATGTATGTAATCTTTTCTCTTGTCATTTATTCATATGTTTCATCTCTTATATGTTGCAGCCATTATATGATCAAACATGTAATCAGCAAATTCCATTTTAATTTGTGATCAGTTTTTTTTTCTTTTGAGGAAATGATCAAGTTAGCATGCGATTCATATGGTTCTTAAAGGAATATTTTTGATGATTATAAGGAGTGTTTAAGGTGGTTTTGTTTTTTAAACCCTATTTGGTACTAGGGTTTTGCAAAATTCCCAAAAGTGTGATGTTTTTCTGATGATATTGTAGTTCACATTATTCATATGAAAAATAAGTACATTTCATAATTGGTATGAGCATAATTCATGAACTTGGTACTTTTGATATAAGTGATCACAGTTTTGTGATGGTTCTTTAAGAGTTTATTTCCCTGATGAGTTTCTAGTTTCATTCTTGTTTATTTGTTGTATACTTGTATAGAATCACATTTCGTAATTAGGTATGCATAAAATAATCTTGGTTCTTAAAGTATCATAAGAAATTTCGGAAAATGATAACTTGCTTCTAAGGGTTTTTTAAGTGTTTATTTCCCTAAGGTTGTGGTTTCACTCTTGTATTTAGAAATCTGATTAATAATATCAAAATTACTGTGTTCTTGATCCTATTTATTTTGATGAATTTGCAGGCGATGAAGGTCTTTTTAGTTGTTGTTTTAAGTTTATTAAGTATACAAAATGTTAATGGAAGAAAGCATCACAAGCATCATCACGGTCAAATATTTCAATACTCTGCTATAAGCTGTTGCAGAACTCATACTGCTTCACTGACTGATTTCGGGGGTGTTGGTGATGGTGTAACATCTAACACTAAAGCTTTTCAGGCAGCCATTGATCATCTCGGTCAAGTCGGATCCAACGGCGGTGGTTCCTTGTTGTATGTGCCACCGGGAAAGTGGTTGACTGGTAGTTTTAATCTTACTAGTTATTTCACTTTGTTTCTTCATCAAGATGCTGTTCTTCTAGCAACTCAGGTATCATTTTAATATTGTTTTTTTTGTAGTTTTGTTACTTTTCCTTTTGTTAATTTAGCATTATAAGTTCTAAAAGGTATAATAGTATGTAAATTTGACCATAGTTGTTGAAAGTTTATACATTGAACTTGTATGATCTTTAGGCCACCTAACATAAGAATATTGAAGTACAAACAATCCAGATTGAGCCAAAACACAGAGCATATTCACACGCTATATGTGTGTTGAACTTGATTTGGTTTGTTCTTACTAGAGATATTCTATGTCATTTGGACTCTATTAACTATGCTGAATTTTAAAGTGTTTTGATTTATGCCGAGTGAGTAAAGTTTAAGACAATGTTGCTATGATTGTTGTTGTGAACTTGCGTGTTATATTATAAGATGGTTGCCTTGATTAGTTGATTGCTAAAGTAGTGAAAATATTGTGCTATTTCGTATAATAATTCCTTAACTATAATAAAAACATTGTGTGCAAGTGAAAATGTTTTAATTATAAACTACTACTTACTTGTCGTTTTTTCACTTTAAATGGTGAAATAGTCACATGTAGTCGTACTTAATTAGAAGACGGTATTGTTGATTTTATTAGTTTCACTGATAAATAAGATTTGATAATGGCAAATTTAGAAATAGCAATCTCACCGATTTTATTCACATGGTATCGTTGATTTCGTTGTTAACATAGTGGGCTAGATTCTAATGTAGTGTAAATCTTTTAAGTCAGGCATAACCGCATCTTGCTGTTGTTAGAGACAGGAAATTTTTTGCTTCATTACGTTAAGTTTTTATTTCTTATTTTTTAGGATGAGAATGAGTGGGCAGTGATTGATCCATTGCCCTCTTATGGCCGAGGACGAGATGCTGATGGCGGAAGATACATTAGTTTGATATTTGGCACCAATCTCACTGATGTTGTAATCACCGGTATATTTTTTATAAATCTGCTTACATAAAAACCCTTCTTTACTCTTATGTGATAACATTAAAACCATAATTAACATTTGGAATTCTGTTGTGTATATTTTTATAAACTTAAAACCGAATCACTATAAATTCTAGAGTTAACATGTGGAGTTCTGTTGTGAAGGGAACAATGGAACAATTGATGGTCAAGGACAACCATGGTGGGACAAATTTCACAAAGGCGAGCTGAAATACACTCGACCTTACCTCCTTGAAATCATGTACTCCACGGACATTCAAATATCAAATCTTACTTTCATCAATTCCCCCTCGTGGAATGTTCATCCAATATATAGCAGGTATGCCTAAAATTCTTTCAAGTTTGAGCATGTCTTGTTGTGGACTTGTGGGAGTTATAAAATTGAACATAACATGTTTATTTCATTGGGTTCATGCAGCAATATCATCATTCAAGGAATTACAATTCTTGCACCAGTTAGGTCTCCAAACACAGATGGAATCAACCCAGGTATGAAGTGACTGTTTATACTTTGACTTTTGAGGTCAATGCTATCTTTTTCGAATAGGAAAATGTTGTATGTTTAGTCATTAATACAATTTATAATGCTATTGTTAGAATTTGCTACAGGTTTTAGACTACATGAAAAAAACGATTCTTAAAATTTGGCCGTATAACATTTGAACGATATTCAAAGTCAAACATGATCATTTTGACAAGAATAATACTTGGTTTTGGGTCAAAACCATGTTCTTTGGAACTGAAAACAAGATAAATTTGTTGTCACAATGTTAGCCGGATTTTCTGTCTCTAGACTTTGTAACAAACATATCTATATCTTGATGAAACAGAATAGAATATAATTCGTATTGTTTTTCAGGTTGAAATTAGTTTAATTTTTGCAATACTTTACTTTTGCGGTAAAACTACTTTATGTGCAATAAGCAAAAGATGCCATTCATATCATGGAAAAAAAATCGGTGTTTTGTCTGTGGACCTTTAACAAAAAATTATCGTAATTTACCTTTTACTTAACTTTTAATTCTAAAAATTTGGTTAATTGCAAATTCAAAGCTAATCTATTTGACTTGTATCTCTATTCTTTCAGATTCTTGCTCAAACACACGAATAGAGGACTGCTACATTGTCTCAGGCGACGACTGTGTGGCTGTCAAGAGTGGTTGGGATGAGTATGGAATTGCATTTGGGATGCCAACCAAACAACTGGTAATCCGACGCCTAACATGCATTTCACCAACTAGTGCAGTCATCGCTTTAGGAAGTGAAATGTCAGGAGGAATTCAAGATGTCAGAGCTGAAGACATTGTAGCCATCAATTCAGAATCAGGAGTCCGGATCAAGTCAGGTGTCGGTAGGGGTGGGTTTGTTAAAGACATTTACGTAAAAGGGTTCACCATGAAAACCATGAAATGGGCATTTTGGATGACAGGCAACTACGGGTCCCATCCTGATGACAAATGGGACCCGAATGCAATCCCCATCATCCAAAACATCAACTACCGAGACATGGTGGCAGAAAATGTTACAATGGCAGCTAAATTAGAGGGGATACCCGGTGATCTGTTTACAGGGATATGTATATCAAATGTGACGATTGAAATGTCAAAGTTTGCCAAGAAACCAATATGGAATTGCACGAATGTGGAGGGGATATCAAGCGACGTGACACCTCAACCATGTGCTGCGTTGCCTGTTCAAGGTGGGAAAGCATGTGATTTTCCTCAAGATAAGTTGCCTATTGAAGATGTTAAAGTTCAATTGTGTTCTTATAAAGCAAACTACATGTAAAATGGGAAACTTCATATTGGTTTAATGACGAGTTGACGATCATACTTCATACTCTCAGTGTCTTAATTAATTATTGTGTTGCACCTTTGACCTTGTCGATCAAAAGTTGTACGATGTGGCTTAGGATTTAGAATTTTTATGACGCGATCAAAATGATTTAAGCATGTTAGAATATCAGTACAGCTTTCTTTCAAGAGGGGAATTTTTATCTTCATTGAGAATGACCCATTTGCAAGCAGTTGCCTATAGAACTCGAGAAATTTCATAAAGGGTAATTAATTTTGAGATGTTTGTGAGGGTGTTAGACGTACATGTTTTGACACGAGTGGTCACTCACAAGAACTCTTTGCAAACTTGGCAAGATAAACATCAGCAATACCAGCACAGTCCCATCATGGTTAGCTTTAGGCGGAGAAGAATCAGTCCAAGTTAACCAATGAACCAATGTCCAGTATAATATTACACGGATAAATGCATCTGAAAGGTACCATATGATGATAGGAAATAGTATCTCAATTCTCAAAACGCTGTCATGTGAATATGAAGGATCAATATAACTGTGATCATAATAATTGAATAGATGGAAGATATTGCATAGATATAATGTGGTGATACTAGTTATGCTAACACAAAGTGTATGCTGCAATATTATAAACAGTGCAGTAGTGCAGAGCAAAGCAAAGAGGTCTGCATCAGTATCGACTACTTCAAATGAAATTCTATTGTTTACCAAGAAAAATTGCAAGTTTGTAGACAGTAGTCTTGACTTGTAACACGCACTTCTATATATGTCTTCTTGGCTTCTTTCCAATCTAGAATGAACATCTTAAAGGATTCATTATCAGCTAGCCTCATCCATAATCCCTCAGTAACTTCCCACTCAAGCTTGTAAGTCCCCTCATCCAAGTTTAAGTCCTGGTTAATTCTCTCCATCAGATTTTCAATTTTAGATGATGAGGTCGAGAGAAGGAATAAGGTGGATTTATCTCTATAAGACGCTACTACAGCTAGATCCTCGTCATACTTGTTTCTCTTTTTCCTGTTGAGGTTGGTCATGGGCTCTTCTTGTTGATTCAAATCACTGCATTTTCTCTTCCTTGTTTCTTTATATGGTTTTGATGGCTGTGATATTCTGTTTCCTTCAAGAACCTTAAAAGATCCAGTACCACTTCCTAAACAATTCTGAACAACATTAATATTTAACTCGTCACCAAGTTTCTCACCAGAAGCAAACTCAAAACTTGGCAAACACGCCTTTAGTGTTGATAATAATGACTCCAGCAAGATAAAATAGTTTCGTCTTTGGGGCCATAAGAACTCAAAAGCATAATCAACATAATCTCCAGTGCGGGTGCTCTTCAGACATATCACAAGACAACTGCATTCAGCATTGGAAGAGAGTACCGCCAACAGCCCGTTATTATTTTCACCACTCAACACGTTAATATTTCTGCAGAAGTGTGGTTGACGAGTCTCAAGTGTCTTCCCAACAAGCCCCTCCCCCAATCTCAAAGGAATCACATCACATGTATCATAAAATTTCTTAACACGAGACAAAGAATTACCATCATGGCTTGAATACACACGACAACCAACCAATTTTATTAGAAACCACTGTTGTAGAGAAGATCCATGATGATTCTTTCTAGTAAAATCATACGGCATCCAAACTTGACCAAGAGTTAAGTCATGCGATTCACAAACCCTCTGTAAAGCCTCTTCGATTTCATTCATGGGAGGGTTGAGATCGCCTATAGTCTGTCAATACAATCAGGATATATAAATGAACTGATTTAGACACGTCAATCCAATTTCTAGTTACTCGATAAAGAAACAAAAGCATTCTATATACCTTAAATGCCAAATTTTCGTGTCTATGATGATAGATTCCAAGCCCAAATTTCTGCAATTAGATATTTAGAAGTCACGATGAAGTAGAAAAAATGATAATCTAAAATCTATTATCAGATATAGTGTAAGCCAAGTACGAATGAGATATAGATGCAACATAACACATACCTCTAGTGCAAGTTTCAACTCAGTGGATATGACAAGCAGCCCTTCAGATCCTTTCATACAACACTCGACAACACCAATACAGCGATCGCTTTCAGAATGATCGTCAAAGACAGGCAAATATAAGGAACAAGTCAATCCACATTCCAAAGCCGCATCAACCAAGGAACCTTCACTCCCTAGCTTCGGGGCCCCTCTCATATCCATAACTACTTGCGGAGAATGGTTGAGAAAAACACCAACACGCGACCCATCATCAAACTTGGTATTATTAGCACTAACAACATCAACACAGTATTGATACTTGATACAAGAGATCCTATATTTGCGCAAACGAGGATTGAGACGTGCTATTGCAAAAGGCTGATCACAAGTTGATAACAAATTCCTTCCATTATCATCCTTCACAAGTGCCCAAAACTGAAGAATTATTTCCTTCAATGGAAACGAAGCAACACTACTTATAGCATTTTTTATCTTCTCATGAATCACCCAATCTGTTCAAAATTATACAGTTTATTATTAGTACTATTAGCTAGTATAAGTAATTATGTAAGTTATGTACATTATTATAACTTATGTTTTGTATTTAAGGCCTTAAACCATACACCCTCCTAAGCACTAAACTCAAGACCGTAAATTCTAAAAACAAAAATATAAAGTCAAAAGCTTAAAGGCATGAATATGAAAAGTATTGAAACATAGTGAAAATTGAATGTATTTACCTGAAAATAATGATGGGTTATTTGGTATTTCAAATTTGGTCCAAAAAACACGTCTTTCAAGAAACCATTTGGTTTGTTTTGTTGCGCTGTCATTGAAAAGTTGCGATGCAAGGGTTTTTGGGAGTTCATCGTCCTCTCCCATTTTTTTTTATCGATCGCCCAATTTGTTTAAAGCCTCAATTAGTTTTTTTTTTAACAATCCAACTTTGGTGTTTTTTATATTTTTATAAAAAGGAAGAGGAGGGGGGAGGGGAAGGGGAGGGAGGGAAGGTATTTAAGGCCTTTAATTATTTTTAGTAACTACCCGAATTTAAATTATTCTAAATTATCAAACATATATATAAAAACATACATACATACTTGTTGTTTAAGAAAATTCGACGACAATGGTCCCCGAGGCTAAGATTATTGAAAGGGATAAGGATAAACTATCGAGGTTCGTTAAATCTTTTCCAATTGAAATTGACAGCATTGCAACTGAATCGTGTCCTGGTAGACGTGTTTTTTGGACCCCATCTTCATCTTCTGGTGAGAAAATCGTTTTTTATTCAGCATTTAACTAATTTAAACTATGATCATTCTAAATTTAAATTATTCTAAACAGATGATTATGATGATGTTTTCATGAAGAAGATAATATGTGCATTTTGTATTGTTAATGTGCTTCCTTTCAAAGGGTTGATTCAGTTTTGGGCACCCCTAAAAACCCGGGATAAAGTGTTGCTTTCCACTTCTATCCAACCTTTTTCCCTTGAAAATCTTGACCCACGTACTCATAAGTATAGGCTAGTTTGTATGAACAATGAGGTTCACGTTGAAAAAGACATGTCAAGCGCTCCACAAGCTGTGGCATTCCTCAACCGGTTTCCGCAGGTACTTCTTGATTTGAGGCTTCATAAGGGGAGCCCGTTAGTTGATAAAGCACTTGACTCTGGTTTTACTTGTCTCATATTGCTGCCTGTTTTCTATCAAAATACTTGTGTTGGTGTTGTTGAGTGTTGTATGAATCTTACTCGTCTTGTTCAAGTTTTCAATGAGCTGAAACTTGCGTTAGAGGTATGCGCCCGTGCTTTCATATTCTTTAGCTATAGCTAGTAATGTTAATGACGTTCATAAGTTCATCCACTTCTATACCTTAATTTGCAGAGAGCCGGTCTGAGTATCTATCATGTACAAAAGTCTCTACCGGAAAAGGTAAATGTTTTTCTCGATCAATATGTTCCTTTGTTGTATAAGTGAGTTTTTTTTTCGATTTATGTGTATTCTACTACTAGTGAGTAATACATACTCATTCACATTGTTATCATTATCCAAACACACAACCAGTGTCTTAAACGTTCTAAAGAGGAGATTGAAGAAGCTTTAAAGATCATTTGTGAATCACATCACTTGACTCTTGCTCAAGTTTGGATCTCTACTATTCCAAATTATGCATCTTCTTTAGAGGGCGTCGAGTCTCAAAATACAATGCAGAAGTTTTCTGTTAAATTGTGTGGGTATTGCCCTGATTTAGATGATGATGATGATGATGATGATGATGATGATACTAATGAGTATATCAAGACTTACTATGATACTTGTGATGTGCTCTCATTGGAAACGGGGGAGGGGCTTATCGGGTTGACACTTGAAGATACTCATATTACTGAACCACGCTTCTGCACTAATCCTTTCAAGGTTGGAACAAAGGGTTTTTTGGGGCTGCTTTGTGGTTTTACCAACTGCGTTTGTCTTGTCGTATGCTTGAGGACCCAATGGGATGATGTTCATTATGCTTTTGAGTTCTTGTGGCCTAAAAGTCGAAATTATCTAGTCGTGCTGGAGTCCCTGTTTTCAACACTTAAAAGGTGTCTGCCAGCTTTCATGTACTCTTCAGGTGTACAACTTAGTGATGATGAATTACGTGTTCTAGATGTTGATAATTCTACCGGAAGTGGACTCGGATATTTTAACATTTTCGAACGAATCAGATTATCACAACCACATGAACAAGCGATACAAGGTAATTCTATATCTAGTGTTTCCAACCTAGTTGTTTGCTTTACACAATAATGATACGTAATAATCAAATACTGATGCCAGAATCTACATTTTGTTTATTTCTTTCTTGAAAAAAAATTCTTGCTTCACATTATAAAGCAAATGCAATGTTGTTGAAATTTCAGAATGGCAGATGCCAAAGCTTCTGAAGAGAAAGCTATGTGACTTGTGCGAGAGTGGAATTGACTTTGACTCTGAGTCCGAGTATTGGGATGGTTATGATGACGATGATATCAACATACATCTGGAATGGAGAGGAAAACAGATCACATTCATGCTGCAAAGTTCATATACACTTGCAAATGTTGTGGAGAAAGTCGAGGATAGCTTTAATCTGGATCAAGGGACTTACACCTTGGACTACCAAGTTGAGAAGGTGGACGAAAAGGGTATAACGCTAGATTCTGATGAAAGCTTGATAAATTCCATCAACCTTTGGAGAAGTTCCCAAAAGACAAGTGGCCAAAATATTCCATTTAAAGTGAGAGTGCTACCATCAACACGAGGTTGATAAGTGGTAAAATTATGAGAGGTTATATCTTCTCGTTTACGTGGTTTGTATCATCTAGTAAACCTTCGGCTTCTTCATAATACGAAATTTCATATTGCTCAAAATATTTAAGATATCGTGCATAATCACCCATATCATCTTGATCGTAAGAATCGTAAGTCTCGGACAAATCACCAAATTGGGGATTCATAGTATAATACTTTTATATTGTAAAAAAGTGTGAATGGTTAAAGTGGTTTTTACAGGATGGTTTTTATTTTTTATAGGATGGTTTTAGGGGAAAATTTTGAAAAAGAAGGTTTTAATTTGAAAAAAATAGCTAGTTGGACCATATTCAATTTTCCTTTTCAATTTGAAAAAAAAAATATTGCATCACGGCGCGACACAAAAAACTGAAGCTTGACCCAATGGGCGGTGTTCTCGTGTGGCGCCATGGTGAAAATACAGCCATGGCACACTGTACCGCGCACTATACCCCCGCCTCCAAAATGGTTTATTTATTAAGAAAAATTTGGCCGCAAAGAAAAACTTTAAACAAAATTATTTTGATTCAACCATATTTTTTCGACTTGACTACTCTCGACAATAGAAAAATGGTCAGAAGATATGATTTTTAAATCTTTTTAATTATATTATGTGAAGTTATATGTTTTTTCAATTTATGCTCCATGAGTTTGACATCTCAACACATCTACCTTTTAGCATATATGCAATCAAACATGTCTCCACGATTTATCCCATTCTAATTTAATGATTTAGATTAAGTAACAATCCCACCCATCTTCTACAACAAAAGGGTACACATTTCATTTTTTAAAATAAAAAACGAACAAATCTCTCCCAACCCGCCCACCTTCTATAGTTCTACCAGCGATTGAAAACTTTAAAAATCATGATAAAAACCTAAAAAAAACACATGATTAATCAATCATAAAATCTGATAAAATGCTTATACTAAAAGTCAAATAAAACATCAAAAGAAACTTGAAGCAACCTAAATGTAAGTGAGTTGAGAGCCCCTACTTTGGATAATTGAACACATGCAATTAAACCTAAATTGGCTCCTAGTATGTGAGCGGGTTTAATTATCTATTACACATAGTCGAACCTAATCAAGTGAATATGGCAAATTGAAACAAATAAAAAGATATATTTTTAAACACAAAGAATTTTGCATCTTTGTTTTTTACCACATACTAAGGGACAAATCTTCACTTTCCATTTATTTTTTTATCTAACGGGGGAGATTAAACTAAGATTTAAAAAAACCGGAGGAGCCTTTGCCAAAATGTCCCAAAGTTATAAAAATAGGCGGAGGTACTAAAGTTGTAAATATGACGAAGTAATAATTTATCACTAGTGATATTTCATTAGCGAAAAGCAATGAAATATCACTATTACTATTGATAAATTAATGAAATATCACTAGGATATTAGATAGTAACTATGTTAATGAAATATCACTAGTCATGTTTTATTGATTTATCACTAGTGATATTTCATTGTTTTTATCACTAGTGAAACATCACTTGTGATAACCATTTTTTGTCATATTTACTATTTAGTCCCTCCGCTACTTTTTTTTTACAACTTTTGCACATTTGGCAAAAATGACCCCTCCGGGTTTTTTAATCTTAGGTAACGGGTAGTTAGGATTTGTCCTTAGATTGTAGTAAAAAACAAGGGTCTAAAATAACTTTTGTCATAGTTTTAGAAAAATAAAACATGTATGAATGTTTCTATGCTGTTACTATTTTCTTTCAAAATTCATGTTGAAAGTAGGAAGAGAAAAAGTCGCGAACAAATACGAAGGATCCTTTTGTTTACAAAAGGTAATTTCTTCATTTAACATGCATTAATGCAAAAGGGTTTTAAAATAGCAAATATCACAATTTTTGTAACCGAAAACCTTTGTGTATATTTCTAGAAAAGATTTTAATACATTAATATTTAAAATATGTACTAATACTGATATGATATCTCACAATGACGATCTCGACCCACTAGTCTAAAACATGTATGAATGTTTCTATGCTGCTACTACTTTCTTTTAAAAATTCATGTTGAAAGTAAGATAAGAAAAAGTCGCGAACAAATACGAAGGATCCTTTTGTTTACAAAAGGTAATTTCTTCATTTAACATGCATTAATGCAAAAGGGTTTTAAAATAGCAAGTATCACAATTTTGTAACTGAAAACCTTTGTGTATATTTCTAGAAAAGATTTTAATACATTAGTATTTAAAATATTTACTAATACTGATACGATATCTTACAAGGACGATACCGACCCACTAGTCTCAAACCAGACAGAAGTAAGGCCCAAGAGAAATGGACAACCTACAAAGTTGTTGGATTAAGCCAAGCCCAAGAAGCAAAGAATAAGTAGAAACCAGTCCTTAGTTGATTTAGTATCCACCACCATGAAGAAGTTGCATCAGAATAGTTGCATGTTTCCGTAATGCATGGATGATTTCTTGATTTCTATAGTAGTGGACTTTGCATATTTATTTTCAAGTAATTATTTATTTTCGGATATGAATGAAATCTAGTAAGTTGCTCAATTATCTTATCTTCTTTATTAACTTTTGTGGGAGACTTGCCATCTTAAATCTGGCATTATCAAATGGTTCTTTATCTAGTAACCATGCCTCCACAAAAAGAAACCACAAACGCCGACGAACCCATTACCTTGTAAGAAAGGCTCCAAACCCTTATACAACACTCCACTTCTAGTGTCGCCCGCTTCGACACCCTTATTACACATATGGCTAGACAATCAACTAATATGGCTCAAGAAACTGAATCAATAGACAACATTGTCACCATTCTAACAAATACCGATCAAAACAACCATCCACCCCCTACCACCACCACCACCCTACACCAGCAACAATGACCACCTGAAATTTCTCTTCCCACGTTTGATGATAGTAACCCGCTTCGCTGGCTCTGTCAAGCCTCCAATTACTTTGATTATTATAGGATTCCGTCAGCACAACGTTTGTCCTTTTTGATCTTCTATTTCACTAGAGAAGCTTTGAGTTGGAACATACATTTGGATAACAACCATATTCTTGGTACATGGACAGAGATTTCTCGAGATTTAGAGTTATGTTTCAGGACATCCACATATGTCAATTAACAATCCATTCTCTTCAAACTCAAACAAACATCCATCGTGGCTGCTTATAAACCCGAATTTCATAAGATTAGAAACTGTGTCACCGGACTCTCCCAGGAAGCATTGCCTAATTGCTTTTTTTCAGGACTCCGGGATGATATTCAAACCAAAATAACACTCCGCAACCCCACTACCCTTCACCAAGCTTATGGCCTTGCCAAGATGACCGAGGATAAACTTTACCTATCTAAGCCAAACAACTTCACCCCACACTTTTCTACCCTAACTATAACAACTTTATCACATGCTCTAACTGTGACTAAACCTTCTTGTAAAAACAAGAAAGGGGAGTGAACAGTTTTCTCACTTAAAAATTGATCTATAAAATTCATTAAAGGTGGGGGTTAAATAGTTTCCGTAATCAAATCTCTAATTAAAAATATGTTTGTCCCAAATATGCCTTTTACTTGAAAACTAGTTTCATAGTGGTTAGGTCAATATCCAATGTTTCAAAACATTTGCTATATCTGGTGATTATGATAATGCAATGCATGTATGTAAAGATAAGTAAGTAAAGTGTAAGGAAAGAAGCAACCTGCGGAAATAAACTAAAATTTATAGTGGTTTGGAAACAAAGCTTGATGAGACCCTTATTATACATAGTCTCATTGTCCAAATCGGGCTTAAAATGACTAAAAATATCATAAAAATCGTGAAAATATGCTTGTGTTTGTTCATTGTGTACTTTTGGTGCGGATATCGTGAAATCAACAAAAGATCACAAGAATCAAGCATAAACGAACACGGGAAACGAAGCCGCACAAAGAACCGGACCCGAGCAATGAATTTTCCAAAAATACCCTTGAAGAATTGAAGAATGTCAAGTTTGGTCCTCCTAGATTGAAGACTTGTCACTAATGACCCTTCAAGACTTATTTTATACAAGACTAATCCTCATCATTTCAAGACACGTCAAGAACAACCTTCATGTTTGAAGAAATTACACATTAGATCCTTTTATCCTCACAAGGACTAACGGTGCAATTCAAATAGGACTGACATTGAAAATCACCAAGGACCATTTCTTCAAAGCTCTTAAGGTGTCACTGTTAACGGGAGGGACTAAGTTTGCCAAAGACACAACATATTTAACCAATTCACGTAACCCAGTCCATTTCACATCCCAACCCACCAACGTCTCAAACCCAAATACCCAAATCACCCCCTAACCCATATTAGTACTCGGGTTACTTTTTTAAGTTGGATCAAAGAAAGTCAAAACTTTCTTTTAAACGCACTAAACATAAGTTTATCCCCCAAAACAGATTCAACACCACTGTTTATCACCCCTTACCTCCAAATAACCCTAATCCGTAATTAACGTTCAAATCAAAGGGATAAAAACCCATGTACTATAGATTAGTGATTGAACGCGTCTTCAACAAAACCACGTGATGGCTTTTGTCTCAACCTCATTCTAGACCCCACTTTGTGTAAGTTTATGGACTTATATTTAATAGTCGTGTGATAGGATCGAACTCGAGATTACGGGATTGCACACAATATATAAAGATTTAATTTATTTAATAAATAAATTGATTGTATTTATTAATTTATTTAATAAGTATATATTTATGTATTTATTAAATTAAACCGAGACATACCTTTAACGATCGTTAAATAATTAAGAGTTAAGTTATAACGAGCGTTGGAATAAATAGAAAGAAGAATAAATAGAAAGAAGAATGGAAGGTTCTAGAACACCCAATAAGGGTGTATGGGCCGTCGACCAAAGGGAGGAAAAAGGAAGGGGAAAACTTTCCTTTTATTTGTTTATGGATACAAGTCTATGCCTATATAAACAAGCCCTCGCCTCCATAATTCTTCACCCCATTATTCTCTTTCTCTCCTCTCCTGCGATCAACAAACCAATCGCACCTTAGGGTTTCGATTGGTTTGTGTGATTTGTTTGGTTTATCTATTGCAAACCACACCAAAGGAAAAACACCTTTTTTAGGGTTCCTTTTATCCTTTGGTTTTGGTTTAGCAATAATCTAGTCCTAGCCCCTCTCTAGGGTTGTTGGGTAGATTTTCCACTTGATGTTGATGCTCGGTTTACACGTGCTAGAATCACGGTTAGCTCGTTGTTTTACGTGTGTACAAGAACGTAATATAGTCTTACTTTAGACTATATCTTGGTGATAAGGTTTTATCGATAGTTGGTGTTTCGTTCTTTATCTTGTGGATCTTCGCATGGGCTAAAAGGTATGTAACCCTAATTCGATTAATTATAATTGTGTTATTATGATCTTGTTAAATCACTTCCGCTATATGTGCTTTGATCTCGTTTAGGGTTTCATATAATTGTTATGATGTTTATAAACCCCCAGTGGTATTAGAGCGCCGTTTTAACATGTTATAATTATAAAAAATATAAAGCTTTTTAACTAATAATTGTTTTGAGTTAAAACTACATGTTTTTTAGGTTTTCTTAAAATTAGGGTTTTTTTAAAAAATTAGGGTTTTGGCCGCATTCTTAATAAAAAAAGGAATTGTTTTGAAACCCTAAATTACATGTGGGATAATTTTAGATTAAATTGCATGATTAACTGTTAGGTCATGTATGGTTACGATCCGTAGAGATTTATGGGGAATCCATGATTACGTGCATGTTTTCATGGATCGTAAAATTATATGTTTATATGATTTTATGTGCTATGTGATTATTTGATTCAATAAATCTCGAATTAGGGAAGACTTTTATATGAATATAAAGATCTAGATTTTGTGATTATTGAATAAATCATTTGCATGTGGCTATTTGATTTATTTGTTGCACATATAAATTGTTATTATGTGTTTATGGTTTAGTTTTTTTTCTTGTTTATATATAAAATTGTTGAATTGTTGTAAACAAGGGTTTTTTAGGAAAAGAAATAGTATGGACTAAATCATATTAAAAATAATGATTTGTTAGAGATTTAAATTAAATAAGATTAGGTTGATTGGTGAATTGCAATAATAATCTAACGGCCTACTCCTTGTGACAAACTATAAAGTGGGTATTACGCACCGCTGGTCATGTACCCGGTTAAGGAAGGACGTGTTATGCCATTAGTCGCTGACCATATTCCCGACTCGGCTGTGCGTCAAATTGAAATTACCTATGATTATTAATTGAATTATGCCTTAAGGGTGATTTATCACAAATTCACATCCGAAACACAATGAATAAGGGTATTGCTTTGTCCGTAGCCGAGTTCTAGCAAAAGTACGTTGTGAATAGTTGTGGATAAATTCTTAATTGGTTTTAACCAATACCTCAACATAATTTATGTAGAAATTTAGTCTCGTAAAAAAGTTTACTAAATGTTTTATTAAACTTATGCTATTGAGTTGTATGCATGCTTCTCAATACACTGATTTTGACATCGAAAATCTATACGCTTAAAATTTAAGTCGAATGCTCCTAATTGACGAACACTTGAAATTACTTCGTCATTAAATGAGATTTTTGGGTGATGTTGTGATGGAGAGAAAACCATTTGTAGAGTGAGAATTCGTATGACGGTTTTACGCTACTCAGATTAGACGACTTAATTAAGTTACTTAGTGAGATCTAGAAACTTAAGGCATTCAGAAGGGATGAAACATGTTTACAATGCAAAACGTTCTTTTGGCATTGTAAATCCCTTAAATATCTAGAAATTGCAAATTGTTTGTCAATTATTGTTCGACAAGTTACTATATTGAATACATTCATTACTAGCAGATCAACTGATGTAATGGGTTTATGTCAATATGGGTTCTAGTTTCAAGGAAAATACTATGGTTATTATTACCGGGGTAATTTTATTTTCTTGAAAGTATTTTATCGAAAATACTAAAACTGAATTTTGTAAATTCTTTTACAATGTATTAATGCAACGTTACACCGTAAACGTGGTTTAGTCATTCATTTATTGATCTACAAACCATATGGTTGAGGATAGAGTCAATTAACAATGAAATGATAAACCTAAACTCTTTTCCATGAGTGAAGGAGTCATAAGGATTTTAGAAATGTCTTATTCTAAATACGTAACTCATTGCAAACTTTAATGGTTAAGAAAGTGCATATTTTGAGTTATTACATTATAAGAATGGTTACCGCTAGTTGGTGTAAAGGAAAACTAGCATATTTTATCTAGTAGTTGTGCTTTCACTATTTATAGGCAGTACATACCAATGTAGGGTTGGTAGACCTATTAAGGAAGAAATTGCATGTCAAGTTTTTCAAGTTAAAAGCAATTGATGGATAAGTCATCATTTACGAAGTAGAGTACACTCTTAAACACTACAAGTAATTGTTACGAATGTGTTTTTCAAAAGTGTAAGAAAGTAAACACTACAAGTAAATTGTTACGAATGTGTTTTTCAAAAGTGTAAGAAAGTAAACACAACACTAATTATTTTCACCGATTATGAAACATTTTCAGTGTTGTCAAATTCAGTGGGAGAATTGTGTTGTATTACTGAATTCGAGGTTTTTTTAAACAATCTCTAATTCACTGGGAGTTACAAGCTTTGTTGTCTTGGTAATAACCCATGTTATCTTAGTATGTCCTAAGATAATTACTTTCAAATTTTTGACACTATTATCTTCAAAGGATAATCATGTATTGATTCTTGTTGATTAAGTGGTTCTACATCTACTTGTAAAAAGCTAGTATATAGCTAATATATATGACACAATCATATGTTGTATAGACAAATGTTAGACGTGATGTTTATCTATTATATGAGGTTGTTCCATGCACAAGTGGGAGAAATAAATATTGTGTGCAAGAAACAACTCATAAAGATATGATTCTCTTGACTTCAAGATAAGAGACTAACGATCTAATTAATAATTAGATGAAAGTTAGATCATGTGTCAATATGATTATTAAAGACTACTTAAAAGTATATATATCATTCACATTAAGAAACACTTGTGGTTTTGTTTTAGTCATGTGAGAGCCTGGACTAAAATTGTAAACATAAGGGTTAAATATCCACATGATGTCAGATCGGGCGTGGATTATTTTTGGTTTCTTAAAATGGGTCATTCCTAGAATGACATAAATACATAGAGTAATCTTATACTACTAAACTAAAATATCTGTGTATTCTTGGAATGACATAAATAGAAATAGTAGTGAATTAACTTGAAAAGATTAATGAAACCTAGTGGTGTTCATGATTACTTTAGTTATACATGTTTATGATTTATTGTATAAAGTCACAAACATAAAGTTTTGAGAGACATATAATATAAAGTAAGACGTTAATGTATTGTCTCTTTTGTTAAGACATATACATGGAGTCATTTTCAAATGACTTAAAACGTATGATGGAATTATAACTTTTATGTTTTAAAGACATGAAAAGGAAGTGACTTTGTTTTAGAAATAATTGAGTTATAAAGCATGTAAAATGGTTTGGAAATCTATTTTACCATTAAGATGATTTAGTTGGTACATAGGTAAACCGAAAGATTTATATTTATCTTAATATTGTTAAGATTGACATACAATATTTCCCTAAATGAAATACATCATTGTTATGGTCTGTTCATTAGGAGAATCAAACTCTCAATATGATGGTGATGTTTGATTCAAGATAACTATATCTTCTTTTTCTTCCATAAGATATCAAAGGTTAGAAAGTTGAGTATGACTTGAGCTAAGAAGATTAATAAGATACCATTATATATGGAGTGTGATGAATCACATTATGTCTTAAATGAAGTTCGGATTTTGATAAACTACCTATAAAGTGGGTTGTTATAAAATAAAGAGATAGGAACTGTCATTGTATTATGTAAAGTCCCAAAATAGATAACATTGGAGTGTTGATCTATTTGTTATGTATTTAAAGATTAAATTTAAGTTACTAAAAGCAAGTGGGAGTTTTGATCTTGAAAGATAAAACTACAAGATATATAATCTTCTGAAATGCACTAGTAATTATCATGAGGTATGCGTGTAAATGCTAACTCTCAAGATAAAGGAATTTAAGTCATAGGTCCGCAAGGATATCTAGGATATACGAGTAATATGTCGAGAATTATGAGTTACAAATAATTGTTATGATGTATTACCAAATATTGATTTGGGTAAACTACTCATACTATGAATGTTATAGATGTTGTCCAAACAAGATAATCAATTTTAGATTTGGTTTATCTTAAAAATTTTGACAAGAAATTAAAGATAAGTTTCATCAAAGAAAGGTAGAAACGGAAATTGTGGTGGTTTAAATTCTTGTGTCGAAATTATATGGACAAGATTGTACACATATTTAATGTATGTATTATGGATAGATCATTAATTGTGATTGAGTATTCTTTTCTAAATGCATTAAATATATAAAGATTTTGATGGTCATATTTTAATTGACAAGTTGAATATATATGAACTCTTTCTTGAATGACTACTTGAGCACGGACTTAAGTAATCAAAAGGAGTTTATTAATTTAAATAAGTCTTTGGAAAAAGTACAAATTGCAATTATTCATGAATGAATAAATGCAAGCATCTAGAAAATTATTCTTACGTTTAATTTAAAATCAAGATTGGATTTAAATTTGAATAAGATGATTTCTAAGTATTCCTAAAAGCTAGTGGGAGTATTATGATTATTTTCTTAAATTATATGTGTCGAATAGACATATAAGAAAGTAAATTTCATTCAAATAAAATGTTGATTTGGTTTAGATTTGAATTGAAACTTTTCTTTAAAAATTTAGAAAATAAGATATAACCTTGGAACAAACAAATTTATTTGTTTATGTGGTAGAAATACAACAAAATATGCCATATAGTAAGTTTATATGGATATTTAGAACCTGAAGAAATCTAAATCTGGTTTGAGAAATTTTCATGTGTATCACGTTGTATTTATATCATATTTAAAAAGCAAGATGATTTGAATATATTAATCTATTTGAAAATTATTAAATAACTTGTGTAATGAATATTCTTAAGGAAGATGTTTGGATATAGAATAACATCCTTGTCTTGGATCAGCTTCCATATTCTATAGATGAGTAATTTGTCAATAGTTGTGCAAATTATCATAACCAAAAAACTTGGAGGTTTGGTTGGAATCAAACATTACATAATTGATAATATTGGTAACGTATTTATATCTTTAAATGACAAGTTATCAAAAACTTGAAAAGATATAATTGAGGTAACACTCAATATTAATCATGGGATCTTTAGAGATGACATGTTGATTAAAGTTGCATTATATATTAAAGAATTAGAATACTTTGAACTTCAAATGTTTTTTTGGAAGTTTAATATAATAAATTGGTGATTAAGGATGTTTCACAATTTTGGTAGCATGTGGAAATATCAAACTATTTGAATGCACATGTAAAGTATTCTCAAAATTCCAATAGGTCAAGATTGGTTGTTTTATGCTTTGCCAAACTAGTGTGAAGGTCACTACTAGAGGCATGATGCATCAACCATGTTTTCATGCATTGATCTAATTAGTATTTGGATAAATGATGTTAAAATATTATTATTTACCGGAATAAAGTTTGAGTTTCGTTTATTCTTGTTATTTAATATCGTATCCTATTTTACATGTTTTAATCCATGAATAAACTGTTATGTTAAATGTCCATTGTCGATTAATAATATGGGAATATTATTAAACTAAGACAATTCAAAATTGCGATAGAGTATACTTGAAAGTATATTGGTCGATTTTGGATGATATTCGATGAATCGAATATTGGACTTATCCCAACTATATGATTATACTTTATGGATCTTTGTCGTTAATTATATCATAAATAGTTATCCTCAGACCTGAGATACCAGGAAACTGATATGAATCTAGTGCATTTATGTGGAATAATCTAACGCTAAATGTAACTGGTAGCTATAAGGGTTATTTTCAGAAGTGTTGCAAAATTCATAAGTTTTGCTTGTAGTCAATATGGAATTTATTTTCTTCAAATTTATTTTGAAGTTTAATACAGCTGGGCCCTTGTGAGATTAGTAAGATGTTTGTATGGCCATACCCAAAGTCTTTCTAAACTATGTTTAGAAGTTTTGGTAATCTTGCTTGAATCCGTTCAACGAGAAACAGAATGGTTAATGAAAAGAACGACTAAGATCCATATCCTTATTAACGTTGAACGAAAGGATACTAATAATAATGATGAATCATTAAAAGGTTTTATCTAGGAGACCTTACTCTAGTTGTACTAGAGACATTGCTAGTGTAACTAGACGCTAGTCAATGTAATCACGATATTCGAAATATGTCCAAGTGTGAGCTGTAAGTTTATGGACTTATATTTAATAGTCGTGTAATAGGATCAAACTCGAGATTACAGGATTGCACACAATACGTAAAGAGTTAATTTATTTAATAAATACATTTATTGTATTTATTAATTTATTTAATAAATATATATTTATGTATTTATTAAATTAAACCGAGACATAACTTTAACGATCGTTAAATTATTAAGAGTTAAGTATTAACGAGCATTGTGAAATAAGTAGAAAGAAGAATAAATAGAAAGAAGAATGGAAGGTTCCGGAACACCCCATAGGGGTGTATGGGCCTTCGACCAAAGGGAGGAAAAAGGAAAGGGAAAACTTTCTTTTTATTTGTTTATGGATACAAGTCTATGCCTATATAAGCAACTCCTCACCTCCATAATTCTTCACCCCATTATTTTCTTACTAACCTTGATTGTAGGAAAATTACACCTTTTAGGAGAAAGGCGTAAAAGCGGTAAGAATTAAACAAATGATTTAGGAAAATCAAGTGTTAATGACCCAATGAAGTTCGTTTCCCAAGGAGGTATATGTGTGTGAATAATTCGTAATTGAATTGAGATTAATATTTGAAAGAAGGGAATGAGAAGATAGAATGACGAAGACGTGAAATTAATTACTACGATGACTAAACGTAAAACCGTAAAAAGAGCTAAAAATAAAAATTATTTCTAAAAATTCCCAAAACATTACCAAAAATCAAAATAAATAAACTAAGAGTTTACCAATGATCAAAACTTTTTCAAACCTTTTAATTAATTAAATATTAATTTTTAAATACTAATTAAAGCCCTAAAAATCAAATTAATTATCAAAAAGCCCAAATAAAGATTTTTCAATTGGTAAACCTCTAAAATGACCTAAAAAGATTAAAAACGATTTTTATAAAATTTTAAACTAAGAAAAACTATTTAAAATGATTTAAAAAATATTAAAACTTAAAATAATTATAAAAATTAATCTAAATGTGATAAAATTAATCTAAGAGTTGCAAAAATCCTATTTTAATGTTTTAAACCTAAGAAAAATATAAAAAGTGCAAAAATGTGAAATTTGAAATTTAATAATAAAATAATATTAAAATAATATTAAAAATCCAAAAATTATAAAAAATTCTAAAAACTTGCAAACTAGTTTATTTTAACCTAAATAATCAGAAAATGAAAGTTAAATTACCAAAATACCCCTAATGGGCCCCCAAAATGGGCTAAAACCAAAAACAGTCAACCTTAATGGGCTTTTGGACCCAAAAAGTCAAACTAGGCCCAAATAACCTGAAAAAGCCCTATCTGACTCAAAATTCAATTCTAAACACAAAATTCTGAAGGCCCAAAAGCTGATTCTGAGCTTATCACAGCTTAAAAGGTCAACAACTTATTCTTATTGGGCCAATAAGCCCATTAAGCAATAAGCCAATGCCATAAGCTCTGCTTAAACACAACCTTCTTTTGAGATGCCTAAGAGATCTGTGAAAAGAAATTTTTAAAAAGCACACTCAATAAGCCAGAAATAAGCCAAGAAAAATTTCATAAAAGGACAAAATAGTCGACTTGGAGTTCTAGACCACCTCAGGACTTGATTCAACTTGCAAAAGACTCTAATCAACTTAATTAAGCCAAAAAAATCAAGGAAAGTCCAATAAGCTAAACCAAATAAGCTGGATAAGCCAATAAGCACTTATGAAAAAGTCAATTAAGTTGGTTTTCTAGTCAAAGGTTAAAGTCAACCTTCCAAATGCTCCAGTATGAACAAATGGGTCAAATAAGGAGCACCTATTACAAAAACCAAGTTTTTGCAGGTTAAAATAAGCTGGAATAGCTTATTGATAAGTTCCAGTTGAAATAACACTAGTAGTGGCTAGCAGCAGGGGAAAGGAGTTCCCACTGCTTTGACTTTTTGACTTGTGATTTGTAAGAGATCCAGTTGGATTCAAGTGAAAACAAGGGCACCCTTGTGATCAGTGAATTAAAAGGAGTCACAATCAAGCAAATAATCACACTTCCAATAAGCCAATAAGCACAGAAAAAGCCAACAATGCCCATATATGACACAGACTTAGCAAATAAGCAGTTATGCACTTTTAAGCAATTTTAGCATGAATAAGCAAACCAGAATGAACCAAATGCACATACAAGCTAGAATAACTATTAATAAGCATAAAAAAACTTATTTCAATCACTGAATCAAAGATTACAAGCAGATTTAAGCATATGTAGGTTACTGATGAACACTAACATGCATTGATGAACACTAACTCTTTTACTGATATTGATGACCACAAATCCAAATTCAGCACTCAAATCCTACTTCCATGGTTGTATTAACTTAGATTTAACACTTGTTAACCCTAGTCTATGACCAGATCTAGGTGTCCTCTAAATTTCAGTCAATTTTACCAAGTAATCAAGATTTTATAGCCTATTTAGGATCTAGGTGTTAATAGCCACAAAACTTGCAGATAACCAACACTTAAGAACAAATAAGCATGTAACAATCCAATAGAACCAAGTACCACAACAAAGGAGGCCTTAAATCCCTTTGAATCAGTTTACCCAAACACCCCTTTGGAATCTGATTTCTCAATCTTCCAAAGGATTGTTGTGTTTTAACCTATCAAACAAGATCCAATCCACCCTAATAACTCTTATACAACCTCAGAAACTCAAATCAAGCCACAAAACACCAATCCACAACAAATCATGCAAAATCAGTAAAATTCAGAAAAATTGAAAGGGAAAGGGATGCAAACCTCCAAGACTTACATCCAAGCCTTGGATTGTTTGAGCTGAGGTGCTAGCAAAACAAGCACCAGCTTCCTTGTACCTGCTAAGATCAACAAACCACAATGATGAACACAAACTATGAAACTTCTGATTTTTGAAACACAAGCTTTATTGCTTAAAACCTTGCCTAAAAAACCTTCAAAATAGTTAAATGGAACTCAGATCTTAGCTTATCAAATACCAAACTTTTATAAAACACAAAGGGAAATCAAAATTTTTCAGAGAATCCAACTTTTATTTAATAAAAAGGAATTACAAAGATTAAAGCTAAAATCTGGAACAAGGGACTCTCACAAGTTGAGGTCTCCTTATATAGGACTAGTAGACGATTCTAGAATGATAAAATACATGAAAACCCTAGCTATGAATTTCCAGGAATGCCCTTGAGTGCTTGATGGCGTTTGATGTTTATGAGCTGTCCAAATGCATCAAAACCGTTCATTTTAGCTTTGGGGCCAAGCTATGAGTCTAAGCTGTTGATTTGGCCACGTCAGATTCCTTGGAGAGTAAGTTGTGATGTGATAGGTGGACGAGGTTGAGTGTGGGGTCACTTGGGTAGTGGGATTGAGGTTTTTATGTGTGGGATGGGTTTCTGCATGTGTGAATCAAGCGTGGGTAGGGTTAATTGCAATTTACCCTTTGTTTAAGTGAAGGTAAATTATGGGTTCAAAAAGGTGAGCAGTAAACCTTTTGATCCAAAATTAGGGGAAAGTTTAGTTGTTTGGCGCAAAAAGTGTTTGAATGTTTCATTTGTACACCTTTGGCCCTTGTGTTTTGGAAATATGGTAAAACAAGTTTTCAGCCTACAGGACCCGTTTTCCTTTGTTAATAAACTTTCCATGTTTATAGTTTTGCCACAAAACTTTGAAATAAAGGTTTCAAGGGTTATTTTTGCCATGTTTGAATATTTGAGGGACTGATCTTGGACATTCTTGATCTTCAAAGGTCTTCATTGTATCTTTGACTTCATGAGGGACCATAATTGACAATTTAGAATATTGAGGGACTAAACTTGCCAATCCTTCAAAGTTGAAGGACCAAACTTGTAATTATGAATATACAAGGGTTTTAAGTGTCATTTCTTCATATTTTGAGGATCAATCTTGTACATCTTCAAGTATTCAAGGGTTTTTCTTGAATAATCATGAACTAGGGCCCGGTTCTTTGTACGGCTTCGTTTCTCGTGTCCGTTTTTCCTTGTTTCTTGTGATCTTTTGTCTTTTTCACGAATTCCATATCTAAAACACACAAGTAAACAAATACAAGGATATATATGGTATTTTATGACATTTTAATGCATTTAAAGCCTTAAAAGAACGATGAGATCATGTATAAAAGCCATCTCATCACTCCCCCATACTAAGACATTGTCGTGCCCTCACGCAATGCTAGAATAAAGTATCTAAGCATCACCAAAATTTAATTTTATTAACCTTTATTGAAAAGTAAAAGACTTGCAACAATACTACTAAGATGCGTAAAGACATAATGTATGATTTTCATCACGAATGTGACTTTTAGGGTCAATGAATAGAAACAAGTAAATGTCCCTTAGAGTAAATTTCTTCATCCTTGATTGTCATACATTCCATGCTAAGTGCAAAAACGAGATCATTGTTGGTACAAGTCACAATGCTAACACTACTCATACGTCCAAATTGTGTAATACTTTTTCTCCCCGCAATCCTAGTTATTATAAAAGGAAATAGGTTACTAGAATTTTTTAACTATTTGTCATGGATCACAAGTGATTCATATTGACTTATTTGAGTATTTATTAGTCCGAAACTAAAGTAGCACGATTTAATCGATAGTTAGCCGAAGGACAAAATCTTTTAAAACGGCTTCTCGTGTATCTCCTTAAGTTCATATCTTGGCATAACTCGTTTCACGAAGACCTTTCTCGGACCGATATTTGGCATGTACTTCATACTTCAAATCTTGGGAAGACGTTCTTGAAATTATGGTCTTCTCTTCATATTTTGGAATTTCTTCACTTGACGTTTTTAAGAGATTCTTCATACTTGGACCACGACTTCATCATTTTTCTTCAATCTTTATTTTGGACTTTGATATACAACGATCCGCCTCCTTTTCGGACTTGGATATATTTATCCTCATACCTTGTAAGGGTCTTTTTGGATAGACTTTCTCCATGATCTTTAGGGGAGTAATTGCTTTTCGTCGTGTGTCTTGATCCTTCATATTGATTTTGGAATAATGATACTTCACATCATCTTGGATCTTTAGCAACAAAATAGAGCTCCTCATGCCTTGTTAGGGCCTTCTTGGATCTTCAACAATCTTCGCGTCCTGCTTCAATAAGTTATGCCTTGGCTATGAACTCTATTCAACCCCGAGCAACTTTTAAACGATCTTGTGCTAGAAGCTAAGTAACCTTTCAAATCGTACGACCTTACTTATTGCAATTATTTTTATTCCTAATGCATTGATCTTATGTGTTAGCCTCAAAATATTGAGTCAAACAAGAATGTTCGGTCATAGATTTCTATTGTAATATTTATTAAAACGTTGTAATAAGTGGTTATTTAGTCGTGGTTCACGGGCTTGGATTTAAACTAATTAAAGTCCAAAAAGACAAGCCCGACCCAATATATAGTCCATTAAAGCCCGCATGTGGGTGGACTATATATACTACCCTCCTAGCATGTTAGGAGGGTGGATGGTCATTTGTAACAACTTCTTTTCTTAATCTAATCTCACCAAGTTAATCATCTCCTCTCTACTTTCTCTCACTACTTTCTCTCTCTAGGAATTCATCTCTTCTTCATCTATTTTCTTTCTTTCTTCATTGCTTAATCATCACAAATACATGGGACAACATTTGGTATCAATCGCCATGGGGTAGACTTGTGATTCATTGTTGTTATTATATTTGATTCGAATGATTTAATCCATAAATTATCTCGGATTCAAATTCTTTTTGTGTTTTTCGTGCTCTACTTCTTCATCTACATCTTCTACATAGTTGTAGTAGTGATTTGGTATATTTACTTTGGCTAAAAACACAAAATTTTTGGGTGTTTTGATCATTTTTTGGCTTAAAATCACGTATTGGTTGAGTTTTGTCCAAGAAAAGGGGAATATATTCCGATCAGTGCAATCGGAAAAGGGTTTTATCATTCCGATCATACATTCCAATTTGGTATTCCGACCAGCCTTTCCGATCAGACATTCCGATTTGGTATTCCGACCAGTCTTTCCGATCATCATTCCGATTTAGTATTCCGACAAGGTCTTTCCGATCATCATTCCGATTGGGTATTCCGACGAAGATATTCCGATTAGACATTCCGGTTGGGATTCCGATTAGCCATTCCGATTGGATTCCGATTAGACATTCCGATTGGGATTCCGATTAGACATTCCGATTGGGATTCCGATTAGACATTCCGATTAGGGGACATTCCGATGATGTGTTTTGCTAAATTTTGTTTGATTATTTTTTAGACTTAGCCACCATCTAGACTAGTTTCGGAATATCGTTTACACGAAGATCAAAAAAAAAAAAAAAAAAGAGTTAAAATTTTTTTCCGTCAAGTAAATTCAAATTTTTTCCTTACTAGTTTTAGGACATTTCTAGCTCAATTTCAAAATTTGGCCATACAAAATTTTTTGTTCTACCGTTTTGTCGGACTGGAGAATTTATTGTCGGCCTGGAGAAAAATTGCAATTTTCGGAATTTAAACCACAACAACAATCACAACAAATCTACTTAAGATCCATATTCACTTCATCATTTCAGAGAATTTTGAGATGGATTCTACTGCAGAATATCATGTGACGAACAACAACATCATGGTCGCGGGTAACAAAGAGAGACCACCAATGCTTGTATCTGGTAGGTATGCTCAATGGCAATCACGTTTCATACGATATCTTGATACAAGACCTAATGGTGATGCCTTGAGGAAATGTATTACTCATGGACCATATATATTTAAGAAGATCTCAGTTCCTCCAAGAGCAGCCACAGATACTACTGATCCAATACCTGCAAGTGAACGTGATGAAACAAGAGCTGATCTCACACCTGAAAATTGTGCTTGGCATGATGCGGAGAAGGAAGCCATCTATATGGTTCTAAGTGGGATAGGAGATGATATTTACTCCACGGTTGATGCATGCCCGACAGCACATGAAATGTGGACTGCTATTGAACGCTTGCAACAAGGAGAATCACTCAACAAACAAGATGTCAAAACAAACTTGTTTTGGAATTTTGGCAAGTTTACTTCAAGGGATGGAGAATCAATTGACTCTTACTACTCCAGGTTTTATAAGATGATGAATGACATGACAAGAAATAATCTGCAAGTCTCCACCATGCAAGTCAATGTCCAATTTCTTCAACAACTTCAACCCGAGTGGACACGGTTCGTCACTTTGGTGAAACAACAAGAAAAGTTAGACGAGGTCTCATATCATCGACTATTTGACATCTTAAAGCAATTTCAGAATGAAGAAAATGAGATTCGAGCTGAACGTGTTGCCAAGACGGTTAATCCACTTGCTTTACTGACTACCACTCAACATGTTCAAGATCCTCACTCTCGTGCTCCTAAGCCATACTCCAATACATCATCTTCACCACGATATTCCACATCATCTAAGTCTTCAACTTCCACAAAATCTCGAGGTAAAGCGCCAAGAGCACCATCACCACCATCTGAGTCATCATCTGAAGAAGATAGTGATGAAGACCAAGCTCAAAAGAACCGAGAGATGAAACAACAAATTGCTTACATAATGAAGACTTACAAGAAAATCTACAAACCCACCAACAACAATCTTCGCACATCATCTAACACAAAGAACCGATATGTTGAGAGTCCTCCAAGGTATGACACACGTCGACGTGGTGAAAGTCCTTCTAGGTATGATCGACATAATCCAACGCATGTTGAGGGTTCTGCAAGATATGATCGACAAACTGCAAAGTATGATACTCAGAGGATTGCTGCTGCTACTGGGAATAGGGAAACGGTTGGAAGTCAAGTGGTTCAACAAAGCGGGATTCAATGTTTTAATTGCCAAGGTTTTGGGCATATGGCAAAGGAATGCAGGAAGCCGAAAAGGGTTAGAGACTCCAGCTATCACAAGGAAAAGATGTTGCTATGCAAAAAGATGGAAGCAGGGGTTAAATTGTCAGCTGAGGAAGGAGCCATGCTTGATGATACTGATGATGAAGATTCTGATCAAGAGCTTGATGAAAATTACTCGTACATGGCAAAGGTTGAAGAAGTTCTCAAAGTCACTGAAGATGACAATGGCCCTATCTTTGACACTGAGCCAATCGATAAGGTACACACTACTGATGAATATAATGTGTTTGGTGATATTCCTGAGCATAGTGATCTACCCAATGCCATTAATGAAACATGTATGATGGAAACGACTGATAGAAATACCACACCCGATTCATCAGACATGTGCAATAATGAGTCTGAGGATGATCAACATGCAAATGAATATGATGAAGAGGAACGTATTGCGCTTGCTAATTTAATTGCTACTTTATAAAAAGATGTCACTGAAAATAAAAAGAGTCAAAATCAATTAAAGAAGGCAAACGCTACGCTCACTCAAAGCTTTGAAGAATGCAAAGCTGCTCTTATCAAATCTACTGAGATGACTGAAACCTATAAAGATGAGCTCCTTCAGAAAACCAAAGAGCTTGAGGGGTACAAGGGAAGTGCGTTAAAAAGTCAAAAGGACGATTTTGAAAACAAATATAATACAACTCTTGAGTTATTAGCTAAAGAGAAGCGTCAATATAATGTTTTCTTAATGGATGAACGTCAAAAAACGTACCTTGCCAATACCAAAGTTAATGAACTTGAACAAAAGCTCTTTATGACCACTACCGATTCTGCTAAAATTCTAGAGGATAAGAAACAAGAGGTAGATGCGTTAAAACAAGACTTCAAAAGTAGATATGATAAAGAAACCGAAAAAGTTACGAAACTAGAAGCACAAGTCGAGTTTTTGAAGAACGTTGTTTATAAAACGCATGATTCTATTCAATCCGTAAGAATGCTAGCACCTCCTTCGATGTTTAAGGGTCAAGCTAGCTTTGCAAGTCCTGAGTACCTTGCCAAAGCTCAAGCTGCGAACCCGCATCTTTATCTTGATGAGACTAATAGGACAGATCTTAACTGCATGCCTGTTAGTGCCAATAGTGAAGAGACTGCCCTTTGGGATGCTGATAGTCAACCACTTGTTAATAAGGAGTTTGTGAAACCTTATAATTATGCTTATGAGAATAGTCTTTATGGCCTGTTCAACAAACAAACTCAGAAAACTCATGAGGAAGTGTTCTTAGAATGCAAACAAAAGAGAATTCAATGGAAGAAAGCATTTGCCCCTAAGAAATCTAATGTTTACAAATACATAAACTACCTCCCTCTAGATGAATCTAAAAGCAAGAGTAGGAAAACATTAGGTATTCTTAAACACCACATAGATAATGTTAAATCTATTGTTGAAAGAGACTGGGCAAAACGTGAAAATGCTGAGTGGACACGTCCGATTCCTCATGATATTACCTTGCTTGTCAAAGAACTCTTAATTCCAAACACGGCATTGATTAAAGAAACTGTTCTTCAACTAGAGGAGTTCATTCGGACTGAAATGTTTGATGATTTAAAATATGTTGAATCTATTGAGAAACACATTGATGATCTTCAAATGGAGAAGTCTGATTTCTCAGATGAATATGATTTACTCTTGCAAGAATGCGTTTCTAAAGATGTTATGTGTGCTTATTTTACATCTTGTGCTGATATTGATGAATATTCTGAAGTTGCATGCCAATATCTTGATAAGATCAAAGAATGTGAACGTCTTGAAATTGAGCTTTCGAAACGTAAAGAAAATGTTGACAAAAAGGCTTTTGAGTTACTTCAACACAAAACTGATTTCCTTCAAAAACATTGTCATTCACTTGAACTTGCTTTGCAAAAAGACGTTGGTCGTTTTCCACATGATAATAAATTGCAAGAAAAACATTCCCAAACATTTCGAGAAATGAATGAACAGAATTTGGAAATTAAAGGGTTGAAAGCTCAATTACAAGACAGGGACAGAGCGATAGCAGAGTTGCAGAAACTCATTGCTAAAATAGGTGGGAAAATTGTGGAACCTAGCATTAAGAAAAATGTTGTTAGACAACCCAATGCCTCTAAAGAGAATAGATCCTCTATCTTGGGAAAACCATCTGCTTTATCTAATTCCTCGTTTGCAAAACCTGTGTTTGCCCCCAAGATGGATGGAAAGGAAAGGTTACCACAAGCTCAACCTATAAGGAATCCTATAGCACCAAGCGTTAAGCACAATAATGTGATTAAACCAGGGATGTATAGAATGTCCACGAAGCCCACAAACAAAGATACTCACTCGCCTCAGACTTCTAGAAACACTAATATTCGTGTGTCTTCTACTACAGGAATAGTCTCCACTACTAGTGTTAGCCGGCCTCAACTTAAGCGCACTCAAGTGAATGATAAGGTCTGGAAACACAAGAATCAAGGGGAGATGCAGGAAGTAGAAGAACACCCTAGGAATTTGAACGTTTTTAAGAATAAAAAGTCTGTAATCGCATGTAATGACGATTTGAATGCTGTGAATGATTTGAATGCTATGAATGTGAAATTTGTTTGTGTCAAATGTGGAAAGTGTGCTAATGCTAATCATTCTGTGTGTGCTATAAATAAAGTCAAAGGCGTAAATACTAGAACTAAGAAGCAAGTTGCAATGCCTATTAGAGCTAGTAAACCCAAACGTAAAGTGAACCATTCTGGTGCAACCCCCACTAAGAAAAGTAATGCATCAGACTCCACCACTAAGAATCCTAGAAGCAAAATTAAGGAATTATATGAATCTGCCAGTAAGTCTTGGAAATGGTGGTTTGCTAATCAATGTCCTCCCGGATATAAATGGATGCCTAAAGTTAGGACAGAAAATGTGAAAACGAGTGTTAGTTTGCCTTTAAATGTTGATAAGGACACTAATGATTCTACTATCACAACTACTGTGGTATCCAGTTTAGCAAATGCTCCATCGTGTTCTAACACTTCTGCAGGTGATACAAATAATTCTCTTCATAATGGACTCCGGATGCACGAAGCACATGACGGGGAATCTCAAGCTTCTAATTAACTTCGTGGAGAAGTTCCTAGGTACGGTCCGATTCGGAAATGATAAATTTGCACCGATCCTAGGATATGGAGATTTGGTTCAGGGGAATATCACGATTAAAAGGGTATACTACGTCGAAGGGCTCAATCACAATCTTTTCTCGGTTGGTCAATTCTGTGATGCGGATTTGGAAGTTGCTTTCAGAAAGAAGACATGTTTTGTTCGTGATTATGATGGGAATGACTTACTTACCGGTACACGGGGTACTGATCTTTACACAATTTCACTTCAAGACACAACTTCATCAACTCCAATTTGCTTCATGGCTAAAGCTTCAACGACTCAGGCATGGTTATGGCATCAACGTCTTTCTCATCTCAACTTTGATACAATTAACTTGCTTTCCAAGAAAGATATTGTGAGAGGCCTTCCAAGCTTGAAATTCATCAAAGATCATCTTTGTTCTTCTTGTGAACTGTGTAAAGCTAAACGTAGTAGCTTCAAAACAAAGACCACACCAAGCTCTAAAGGACGGTTAGATCTTCTTCACATGGATCTGTGTGGTCCCATGCGTGTTCAGAGTATCAATGGCAAGAAATATATTCTAGTAATAGTCGATAAATACTCAAGGTACACATGGACTCATTTCTTGAGGTCCAAGGATGAAACACCCGACGTTCTCATCAGCTTCCTTAAATTGATACAACGTGGTCTTCAAGCTCAAGTTAAAGTGGTTCGTACTGACAGAGGTACAAAATTTTTGAATTCTAATCTGAGAAAGTATTTTGAAGCCGAAGGGATTGAACATGAAACATCTACTGCTCGAACACCCGAACAAAACGGCGTTGTTGAAAGACGAAACCGTACTTTGGTTGAAGCTGCTCGAACATTATTATCCGCTTCAAAACTTCCACTATACTTTTGGGCCGAAGCCGTGTCAAACGCATGCTACACACAAAACCGCTCCTTAATTATCCCAAGACACGAAAAGACACCATATCACATAATTCATGATCGAAAACCTTCACTCAAACACCTTCATGTTTTTGGATGTACTTGTTACATTATACGAGATGGTGAAAATTTGGATAAGATGAAAGAAAAAGGTGATGCATGTATTCTTGTGGGATATGCAACTCAGTCTAAGGGATATAGAGAGTTCAACAAAAGAACAAAATTGATTGTCGAGACAATTCACATCCGATTTGATGAATTACAAGAAATGGCACTTGAACAAAACAGTTTAAGTCCCGATCCACAACGACAAACGACTTCCGTTCACAACCGCACGGAACTCGGAACTCAAGACCACAGCAATGAACCGTCAAGTTCAATGCTGGTTCCAGAAAATGTTCCTAGAGCTGATATGACAGTCGACACGACCATTGAAGAGTTGGAAATGTTATATGGACCAATGTATGATGAATATTTCACGGGGGAGAAACAAGTTGTATCGAAGTCTTCCGCTGTCACTCATGATATGAATGATGATACCGATCATCGTCAACAAAAGGATACAACTTCATTTACTTCAACACGGGTTGCAGCAGATTTACCTCCTCATAATATCACTTCAACAATCGATCCTACAACATCCACAACTACTGTCATTGCTCCAGAGAACACAAATCAAGCAGACAATGCATTATCTGACGAAGATGAATTCATCAACCCATTCGGTACACCGGTACACGAAACTGGAGAGTCTTCTACTCGCCATGTTGATCCGTCAAATATGCACACGTTTTACCAACGACATCCTTCAACACATCATTGGACCCGAGATCATCCTTTGGTTCATGTCATTGGAAACCCTTCACAGCCCGTTCGCACAAGACGACAGCTTAACACCGATGCCGACGTTTGTATGTTCGCACTCGCCGTGAGTTCAGCCGAACCGAAAAACATCAAAGAAGCATTAGCTGATCATGCTTGGATTGAATCGATGACGGATGAACTTCAACAATTTGAAAGACTTAAAGTCTGGGAACTTGTTGACAGACCATACGATGTAACACCATTAAATCTTCGATGGATATGGAAAAACAAGATGGATGAGGAGAACACGATCATCAAGAATAAATCTAGGCTAGTGGCTAAAGGGTATGGACAGAAAGAGGGTATTGATTTTGAAGAATCATTTGCACCAGTAGCTCGTATGGAAGCGGTCAGGATTTTTCTTGCTTATGCGGCACATAAGGGATTCATTGTCTATCAAATGGTCGTAAAGACGGCGTTTCTTAACGGTCCTTTGAAGGAAGAAGTCTATGTCACGCAGCCAGAAGGATTCGTCAATCCTCATTATCCTGACAAGGTGTATCGTCTCCACAAAGCACTTTATGGACTCAAGCAAGCTCCAAGGGCGTGGTACGACGAACTCTCGAAATTTCTGGTCTCCAAAGGTTTCTCAAAAGGTTCCATTGATCTAACTTTGTTCACTTATAAATATGGGGATGACATTCTGCTTGTGCAAATTTATGTTGATGACATTATTTTCGGGTCTACAAACCCAAAACTTTCAAAATGGTTTGAAAAAGTAATGCACAGCAGATTTGAAATGTCTATGATGGGCGAACTAAAATTCTTTCTAGGAATTCAAGTTCACCAATCCCCAAGTGGTATCTTTATTAACCAAGCTAAGTATTGTCAAGAGATAATCAAAAAGCATGGTATGACATCATGTGACCCCGTTGGGACACCATTATCAACCACATCGCTGGATGCTGATTTGGAGGGATTACCCATAGATCAAACGAAATATCGTTCCATGATCGGGTCCCTCATGTACTTGACAGCAAACAGACCTGATATTCATCATGCTACATGTTATTGTGCACGATATCAAGCGCGACCCACTGAAAAGCACCTCAAGGAGGTTAAACGGATCTTTCGATACCTTAAGAATACCATTCACATGGGACTCTGGTATCCGAGGGAAACCGGTTTCTTTCTAACGGCCTATTCAGATTCTGATCATGCAGGGTGTCTTGATACACGTAAAAGTACTTCTGGTGGTGCACAATTTCTAGGTCAAGACAAGCTTGTGGGATGGTCTTCCAAGAAGCAGGATTGCACGTCACTTTCATCAGCCGAAGCGGAGTATGTGTCTCTATCTGCGTGTTGTGCTCAAGTTCTTTGGATGAGAACACAACTCACGGATTATGGCTTCCATTTTGATAAAGTACCTATGTACTGTGACTCAAAGTCGGCCATAGCCATCTCCTGCAATCCGGTTCAGCATTCCCGCACAAAGCACATCGATGTCAGATATCACTTCATTAAGGAACAAGTTGAAAGAGGTATTGTTGAATTATACTTTGTTGGAACTGATTACCAATTAGCTGACTTGTTTACAAAAGCTCTTTCGAAAGAGAGGTTTGCGTATCTAGTTAGGCAAATTGGTATGAGATGTTTGACTCCAGCAGAACTGGAGGTTCTGGCAAAGAAGCCTGCTTTATTCATCTATCAAACATCTACCTGTAAATATTAATGCAAAAAGAAAAATACAAAATTAAAAAATCTTTGATAATCCAAAAATATTCTTCTCGACATGTCTTTCAGTATCGATAATATGGACGTACCTAGAAATGTCGCTCAAGAACGACACGGGTGTGTACATAAAGCTCGAATGAAAGTTGTAAATATTTTTCAAAACATGTCATTTCTATCTTTTCAAAAGGAAATTGTCTATTTTGGACAATATTTCCAACAACGGGTAGAGCAATCTATCTCGGGTTGAGCTTGTCACAAAACATTCAACGTTTTGAGCTCAACACAATGGCTTGTAATCATTTTCAGATTGCAACCCGGATCTAAATTCACGGGGGAGTGTACGCTTTTGTACTCTTACCCTTAGCAAAAGAAGTTAAATCTTCTTACACTTGAGTGGATTCGTCAAGACATTCAAAGTCTATGAACTCAAGTTTATGCTTTAGAAAAACCTTTTCGTCAAAAAGAATTGATTTTTTAAAAAGCATTGAACACAATTTTTTCAAGAATTTCTCAATGATATTCAAAATCTTTCAAAAATTGTGTGTTCAACAACTCCTATCCTCAAAAGTTTAATGTGGATCAAATCCTCGTAATGACAATTCCATTGGATCAATTTTTGAGGGG
Organism: Glebionis coronaria; assembly: GCA_025667525.1. Lineage (NCBI taxonomy): Eukaryota > Viridiplantae > Streptophyta > Magnoliopsida > Asterales > Asteraceae > Glebionis > Glebionis coronaria. The sequence goes on along the minus strand of CM046877.1, from coordinate 190,752,857 downwards.
GAGAAATTCAACTACATGCAAAAGATTAACACATCTTTCTCCCGAAGATTTTCAAGACTATTTTTCAAAATATATTTTAATCAAATTTGGTATCTCTAATATCAAAAGATTTTATATATTAGATATAGGGGGAGAAAATGTGATTAAAATGTGATCTATAAGACTCAAGCACTTTAACTCTTACCCACATGTGCGAAACACTTTCGATTATCGATGCACATGTGAAGGGGGAGCTTTTCTGAAACGACAAAACTAGCAAGGTGTTAAATGTTTTTCAAACACTTTGTTAGAATTTAAAGTGGTTTTCATGGTTACGATCAAATACCCACAACATCTTTAATTCACGACATTATTGGTGTCAAAAGGGTGGTTAGGTTTAAGTCCTATGATCCAACCAGAACCGGAGGGATCTTCCCAGGGACAATCCAATAGATTATTAGAAGTCCTTAGGAAAGATGGAGTAGAATGTGAACGTAGCTGAATGCCGACTAAGTACTGATGATAGCACTGGAACAATCACAACAAGGTGCTATTAATGATGTCTTGGTAAGCATTGAAGGGGTTGAAGAATGAAAAAGAAATGTAAGGATAAAGGGTCTAAAGAAAGAAGCCCTCCATACAACTTAGGCAGAAACCGGGTCAACTCATCATGAAGACAAACTCATCATGGACCCAGTGATGTGAAGCACAACCCTTTCCTAGCTACTCAGGCTTCTCTCAAAAGAAGTTTGTTTTATTGTCACGGAGATCAACACGACTTCTATTGACTTTCTCACTCCGAGATAGTTGATATTGAATAGGTGGCATCTGCTCCAGCCTCCGACCACTAAAAGTGCACAAATAGAGTCTAGAGCCAAGAGATCAATAAAATCTCGATAGGACACACGGATGAAGATCAAGAGAGTCCTACGCTATATCCTTGCGATATTGCTAGAACACTCAGAGTGATACTACTTAGTATTCACAATGATGAGTGGAAATCCTTCCAGTGTTAACATCAAACAGCACTGCGGTAGGTCATATGCAAGATTCTTTATGAATTGAACATATGTAAAACTGAAAAGCAACAGTGGTTTGATTCTGAATTGATTCAAACTCGTTTCAGGTTTCTACGCAATATCTTTATGGTCTTGCCAGAACATTCAGAGTGATATTCATTAATATTCACAATGACGAATGGAAAACCTTCTAGCGTCAACCTCAAACAGCGCTACGGTAGGTGACTTGTGAGATTCTTATGAATCAAACTTGTGTCAACTGGAAAGCAACAATGGTAAGATTCGTTAAGAATCAAACTTGTTCCAGGAACTTGAATTGACGACTTTAATCAAGCGGATATCTTTCCAGTTGATTCACTCTTTATGTTCGCAGTCTTGCTTTGAGACGGTCGAGTAAAGAGAACGGCTAGTACAGCCGCGAAACCCTGTCAAGGAGATTCTTAATTGAATCTACCTGATCATAGGTACGATATTTAATATCGTATAACGGTCTTCACCGACCGGAGGTAAAATGCTACCGATTTAGGACGAATGTCAAAGCCATTCAGTCCGTGTCTATGTTTTGTCTTGAGAAGGTGGCGTCACGGTGTACTCAGCAAAGTCAAAGATTCACAAGCACATATTCATGCCCAAAGACTTATCCAACAATTGATAGTGTGAGCATGTGGATAAAGACACAAGATCACAAGATGGCAAAGACAAGTCAAGAATGATTTGAAGATCTCAAGACTTAAAGACAAAGTCGAAAGACAACGACAAAGGCTCAAAGATCACAGCATGAAGGAAAAAAACTACTGTTACACGTTCAAGACTCATTTATGACGAAATTCATAAATCTCCATTGGAATCCAAATATCAAAGAGGAATGACCTCACATTGGGGGAGATTGTTAGCCTCAAAATATTGAGTCAAACAAGAATGTTCGGTCATAGATTTCTATTGTAATATTTATTAAAACGTTGTAATAAGTAGTTATTTAGTCGTGGTTCACGGGCTTGGATTTAAACTAATTAAAGTCCAAAAAGACAAGCCCGACCCAATATATAGTCCATTAAAGCCCGCATGTGGGTGGACTATATATACTACCCTCCTAGCATGTTAGGAGGGTGGATGGTCATTTGTAACAACTTCTTTTCTTAATCTAATCTCACCAAGTTAATCATCTCCTCTCTACTTTCTCTCACTACTTTCTCTCTCTAGGAATTCATCTCTTCTTCATCTATTTTCTTTCTTTCTTCATTGCTTAATCATCACAAATACATGGGACAACATTATGGGAGAAAAGCCACAATTAAAAAACATAAGAGTTTTTGAAAGAACATTTTCATGTTCTACATTTAGCATGATCACTTGTCTAACTCTATCATCTCTCGTTCTTCACTATTTAAAGACCTCTAATTAAAGAGACTCGTGAATACTTAGCCATGCAAGTCAAAATTAAGCCAAATTTGGATTAGCTTTCATTAAGACTATATCGAATCAAAGTTTTGGGTTTTCAAGCCACCTATAGGATCTTGCACTTTCTTAGACTTTTTCAAGTTTAGAGAATGCATTTTAGTTCCCTTGATAAGTGACTTTCTAGGATCAATTATAGGAACTTGCGAAAAGTTCTTGTTCTTAACCCGAATGAGCTAACACTTTCGTGTTTTAAAGTTCCCTATATAAAAGCCTAGCAAAAACTGAATTGAGCAGGTTAAGGAATGTAAAGGTGTTGTCCCAAATAATATGATGATAGATTAAGATATGAGATGGAAATGATATGAGTTAAAAGAGAGAGTAATAAGAGAAAGTAGAGAGAGAGAGAGAGACTAACTAGGTGAATATTAGATTAAGAAAAATTAGTTACGAATGATCATCCCACCCTCCTAACATGCTAGGAGGGTAGTATATATAGTCCACCCACATGCGGGCTTTAATGGACTATATATTGGGTCGGGCTTGACTTTTGAACTTTAATTAATTTAAATCCAAGCCCGTAAACCACAACTAATAAACTACTTATTACAACGTTCTAATTAATGTTACAATAGAAACCTATGACCGAACATTCTTGTTTGACTCAATATTTTAAGGCTAACAATCTCCCCCAATGTGAGGTCATTCCTCTTCGATATTTGGAGTCCAATGGAGATTAATGAATTTCATCATAAATAAGTCTTAAATGTGTAACATTAGTTTTGTTCCTTCATGCTGTGATCTTTGAGCCTTTGTCGTTGTCTTTTGACTTAGTCTTTTATCTTGAGATCTTCAAATCATTCTTGACTTGTCTTTGCCATCTTGTGATCTTGTGTCTTTATCTACATTCTCACACTCCTAATTGTTGAATAAGTCTTTGGGCATGAATATGTAGTTTTGAATCTTTGACTTTGCTGAGTACACCGTGACGCCACCTTCTCGAGACAAAACATAGACACGGACTGAATGGCTTTGACATTCGTCCTAAATCGGTAGCATTTTACCTTCGGTCGGTGAAGACCGTTATACGATACTAAATACCGTACCTGTGATTAGGTAGATTCAATTAAGTATCTCCTTGACAGGGTTTCGCGGCTGTACTAGCCGTTCTCTTTACTCGACCGTCTCAAAGCAAGACTGCGAACATAAAGAGTGAATCAATTGGATAAATATCCGCTTGATTAAAGTCATCAATTCAAATTCTTGGAACAAGTTTGATTCATTAAGAATCTTACCATTGTTGCTTTCCAGTTGACACAAGTTTGATTCATAAGAATCTCACAAGTCACCTACCGTAGCGCTGTTTGATGTTGACGCTAGAAGGATTTCTATTCGTCACTGTGAATATTAATGAATATCACTCTGAATGTTCTGGCAAGACCATAAAGATATTGTGTAGAAACCTGAAACGAGTTTGAATCAATTCAGAATCAAACCACTGTTGCTTTTCAGTTTTACATATGTTCAATTCATAAAGAATCTTGCATATGACCTACCGCAATGCTGTTTGATGTTAACACTTGAAGGATTTCCACTCATCATTGTGAATACTAAGTAGTATCACTCTGAGTGTTCTAGCAATATCGCAAGGATATAGCGTAGGACTCTCTTGATCTTCATCCCTGTGTCCTAACGAGATTTGATTGATCTCTTGGCTCTAGACTCGATTTGTGCACTTTTAGTGTTCGGAGGCTGGAGCAGATGCCACCTATTCAATATCAACTATCTCGGAGTGAGAAAGTAAATACAAGTCGTGTTGATCTCCGTGACAATAAAACAAACTTCTTTTGAGAGAAGCCTGAGTAGCTAGGAAAGGGTTGTGCTTCACATCACTGGGTTCATGATGAGTTTGTCTTCATGATGAGTTGACCCGATTTCTGCCTAAGTTGTATGGAGGGCTTCTTTCTTTAGACCCTTTATCCTTACATTTCTTTTTCATTTTTCAACCCCTTCAATGCTTACAAAGACATCATTAATAGCACATTGTTGTGATTGTTCCAGTGCTATCATCAGTACTTAGTCAGCATTCAGCTACGTTCACATTCTACTCCATCTTTCCTAAGGACTTCTAATAATCTATTGGATTGTCCTTGGGAAGATCCCTCCGGTTCTGGTTGGATCATAGGACTTAACCTAACCACCCTTTTGACACCAATAACGTCGTGAATTAAAGATGTTATGGGTATTTGATCGTAACCATGAGTGCTTGAGTCTTTAGATCGCATTTTAATCACATTTTCTCCCCCTATCTCTAATATATAAAATCTTTTGATATTAGAGATACCAAATTTGATTAAAATATATTTTGAAAAATAGTCTTGAAAATCTTCGGGAGAAAGATGTGTCAAACTTAGCATGAATTTTGGAAAGCTCCCCCTCAAAAATTGATCCAATGGAATTGTCATTATGAGGATATGATCTACATTAAACTTTTGAGGATAGGATTTGTTGAACACACAATTTTTAAAAGATTTTGAATATCATTGAGAAATTCTTGAAAAAATTGTGTTCAACGCTTATTGAAAAATCAATTCTTTTTGATGAAAAGTTTTTTCTAAAGCATAAACTTGAGTTCATAGACTTTGAATGTCTTGACGAATCCACTCAAGTGTAAGAAGATTTAACTTCTTTTGCTAAGGGTAAGAGCACGAAAACGTACACTTCCCCGTGAATATAGTTCCGGGTTGCAATCTGAAAGTGATTACAAGCCATTGTGTTGAGCTCAAAACGTTGAATGTTTTGTGACAAGCTCAACCCAAGATAGATTGCTCTACCCGTTGTTGGAAATATTGTCCAAAATAGACAATTTCCTGTTGAAAGGATAGAAATGACATGTTTTGAAAAATATTTACAACTTTCATTCGAGCTTTATGTACACACCCGTGTCATTATTGAGTGAAATTTCTAGGTACGTCCATATTATAGATACTGAAAGACATGTCGAGAAGAATATTTTTGGATTATCAAAGATTTTTAATTTTGTATTTTTCTTTTTCATTGATATTTACAAGTAGATGTTTGATAGATGAATCAAGCAGGCTTCTTTGCCAGAACCTCCAGTTCTGCTGGAGTCAAACATCTCATACCAATATTCCTATCAAGATACGCAAACCTCTCTTTCGAAATAGCTTTTGTAAACAAGTCAGCTAATTGGTAATCAGTTCCAACAAAGTATAGTTCAACAATACCCTTTTCAACTTGTTCCTTAATGAAGTGATATCTGACATCAATGTGTTGCGTGCGGGAATGCTGTACCAGATTGCAGGAGATGGCTATGGCGGACTTTGAGTCACAGTACATAGGTACTTTATCAAAGTGGAAGCCATAATCCGTGAGTTGTGTTCTCATCCAAAGAACTTGAGCACAACACGCAGATAAGGACACATACTCCGCTTCGACTGATGACAATGATGTGCAATCCTGATTCTTGGAAGACCATCCCACAAGCTTATCTTGACCTAGAAATTGTGCACCACTAGAAGTACTTTTACGTGTATCAAGACACCCTACATGATCAGAATCTGAATAGGCCGTTAGAAAGAAACCGGTTTCCCTCAGATACCAGAGTCCCATGTGAATGGTATTCTTAAGGTACCGAAAGATCCGTTTAACCTCCTTGAGGTGCTTTTCAGTGGGTCATGCTTGATATCGTGCACAATAGCATGTAGCATGATGAATGTCAGGTCTGCTTGCTGTCAAGTACATGAGTGACCCGATCATGGAACGATATCTCGTTTGATCTATGGGTAATCCCTCCAAATCAGCATCTAGGGATGTGGTTGATAATGGTGTCCCAACGGGGTCACATGATGTCATACCATGCTTTGTGATTATCTCTTGATAATACTTAGCTTGGTTAATAAAGATACCACTTGGGGATTGGTGAACTTGAATTCCTAGAAAGAATTTTAGTTCGCCCATCATAGACATTTCAAATCTGCTGTGCATTACTTTTTCAAACCATTTTGAAAGTTTTTGGTTTGTAGACCCGAAAATAATGTCATCAACATAAATTTACACAAGCAAAATGTCATCCCCATATTTATAAGTGAACAAAGTTAAATCTATGGAACCTTTCGAGAAACCTTTGGAGACCAGAAATTTCGAGAGCTCTTCGTACCACGCCCTTGGAGCTTGCTTGAGTCCATAAAGTGCTTTGTGAAGACGATACACCTTGTCAGGATAATGAGGATTGACGAATCCTTCCGGCTGTGTGACATAAACTTCTTCCTTTAAAGGACCGTTAAGAAACGCCGTCTTTACGTCCATTTGATAAACGATGAATCCCTTATGTGCAACATAAGCAAGGAAAATCCTGACCGCTTCCATTCGAGCTACTGGCGCAAATGATTCTTCAAAATCAATACCCTCTTTCTGTCCATACCCTTTAGCCACTAGCCTAGATTTATTCTTGATGATCGTGTTCTCTTCATCCATCTTGTTTTTCCAGATCCATCGAAGATTTAATGGTGTTACATCGTATGGTCTGTCAACAAGTTCCCAGACTTTAAGTCTTTCAAATTGTTGAAGTTCATCCGTCATCGATTCAATCCAAGCATGATTAGCTAATGCTTCTTTGATGTTTTCTGGTTCAGCTGAACTCACGGCGAGTGCGAACATACAAACATCGGCATCGATGTTAAGCTGTCGTCTTGTGCGAACGGGCTGTGAAGGGTTTCCAATGACATGAACCAAAGGATGATCTCGGGTCCAATGATGTGTTGAAGGATGTCGTTGATAGAATGTATGCATATTTGACGGATCAACATGGCGAGTAGAAGACTCTCCAGTTTCGTGTACTGGTGTACCGAATGGGTTGATAAATTCGTCTTTGTCAGATAATGCATCGTCTGCTTGATTTGTATTCTTTGGAGAAATGACAGTAGTTGTGGATGTTGTAGGATCGATTGTTGAAGTGATATTCTGAGGAGGTAAATCTGCAGCAACCCGTGTTGAAGTTGAAGAAGTTGTATCCATTTGTTGACGATGATCGGTATCATCATTCATATCATGTGTGACAGCGGAAGACTTCGATACAACTTGTTTCTCCCCCGTGAAATATTCATCATACATTGGTCCATATAACATTTCCAACTCTTCAATTGTCGTGTCGACTGTCATATCAGCTCTAGGAACATTTTCTGAAACCAGCGTTGAACTTAAGGTTCATTGTTGTGGTCTTGAGTTTCGAGTTCCGTGCGGTTGTGAACGGAAGTCGTTTGTCGTTGTGGATCGGGACTTAAACTGTTTTGTTCAAGTGCCATTTCTTGCAATTCATCAAATCGAATGTGAATGGTCTCGACAATCAATTTTGTTCTCTTGTTGTACACTCTATATCCCTTAGACTGAGTTGCATATCCCACAAGAATACATGCATCACCTTTCTCTTTCATCTTGTCCCGATTTTCACCATCTCAAATAATGTAACACGTACATCCAAAAACATGAAGGTGTTTGAGTGAAGGTGTTGGGAATCTAAACTTGTTAGATTCCCTATTCATTGATTTAAACATAATTAGGCTGATAGATAGTCCCTTGCCTGTGCCTAGGAGGCAGGCAAGTTTCACAAGACTCACAGAGATCCGAATCTCTGTGAGCAACCTCAGAGGAGTCCATGTCAGAGACATTGTCAGGGAAGTCGAAGATTACCTGAAGACATACTCCTTGGCTGTGATGGATAACAGCCAAGATGTATTAGGGACTCTGAGGGGTTGAGAGTTAACAGGGGTGGCAATACCCTGATAACTCTCAGCACACTTTGGACATGCCATTTGTGTGTTCGAGAATATGAAGAATAAGGAAACTGTTTTGGACAACTGTTCCTTAAAGCATAATGGAAGACTACCAAGAATAGAAGGACATCATGTGACTGATGTGGGAACTTGTAAAAGTTGTGTAGTCGACATCAAGTACTATTCAAGTCAAACTCGTAACACTATAAATAGGATGTGTATCCTTGCATTAAGATTCAACACTTTGCAATATTAAGATCATTAGTGCGTGTAACTTAGTGAATCAAACAGCTACGACTGTATTCATAAGTTAAGGTTTATTGTTGTTCAAAGTGTGCACAACACATTGTCATCAAACGGTGTTATCCATAACACTTGTAATTCTTTATTATACAATAATAAGATTACGTTTGAAAAGTAATACCTTGTGTTGATTAAGTTAAGATTAGGGTTTCTCGCATTGATTAGGGACTTTCAATTGGTATCAGAGCGGTGTTTGATATTAAAACCTTCAAGAAACATCGTTCTTCGTTTTATAATCAAGATCCACCATGCCGGAAACCTCTAGCCCACACTCACCTTCCAGAAACCCATCTTCACCAAGACTTACCGCCCCACCAAATGACGATGATCTACCCCAACTTCTTGACTCAAGAGGTGGATCACATGTAACCAGTGTACTAGTCTTTGATGAAGAAGACTTTGCCAGTTGGAAGAGTCAGTTTCTTGTATACCTTGATGGTCTTGAACCTTTTCTCTTAGAAATTTTAGAAAATGGTCCATATATTCCCATGGCACTCACTTCTACTGAAGAAAACCCTCTTCCCAAGCCTGTCAAACAATGGACCGCTGCTGATAGGAAATTAGCAAACCAAGATAAACGTCTCAAAAGCATCATAATTTCCTGTCTTCCAAAGCATATCATGAAGTCTGTTATTCAGTGTCCCACAGCTAAACAGATGTGGACAGACCTTATTCTTGGCCATGAAGGACCCTCTGAAACAAGAGAGACAAAGATTCAGGCACTCAGACTTCAGTTTAATGCCTTTAAGTCTCTTGAAGGTGAAAAAGTTCAGCAAACCTATACTAGGCTGAAGATTCTTCTAAATGACCTCGCTATGAATGATGTTACTATTGGTCAAGCTGAGATCAATGCCACCTTTGTCAACAGCCTTCCAAGAAAGTGGCTGAGCATGAATCAGACTCAGAGAGCTAACAACTCAATCAAAAATGATACCCTTGCTCAGCTCTATGGAAAGTACAATTATGAAGAAGGGCTGATCGATACTATCTACAAATCAGAGACTGAAAGATTTGTTGTCCAAGGAGCATCTTCCAAAGCTTTGATCTCTGCAACACATCCTATTGACAGCGATTCTGATATGGAAGAAGATACTCGTAGCAGCCAAGAGTTCTTGTCAGACCTCAATGCAGAATTTCATGAAAGAGCACTGCTAGCCAACCAAAGAAGATACTACAAAAGATCTGGAAGAGTAGGATCAGCCAGCAAACCAACTGACAGGTCAAAAGAAACATGTTTTGCCTGTGGAAAGCTTGGACATTTTCAAAAAGAATGTCCCTCCACCAAAACATCCTCACCCTCTTATCCATCATCTTCATCCATACCCTACAAGTTCAAACAACATAACAACTCATCACAATCCAATTCTTCAGACACTGAGAAGAAAGGTTACAAAAATAAGTACAAGGCACTTAAGGCTGAGTTAGAACAGATGAACTTGAAGATTGAAGCTATGTCCAAAAAGAAAGGTGGTGAGAAAAAGGCTGAGAAAGGGTTGGTTGCTGAAACCTATGATTGGAATGATGAACCATTGACTTCAGATGAAGAAGATACCACAAGAGTCAGGGCTTTTATGGCAATAGCTGATGATGAACCAGCTGTTGGAAAAGGTGATGCAAGATCAGGACAATGGGTCGACATCATAATGAAAAAGGTACACAGGCTTCTTTCTATGTCTGATTGTGATGAACGTAAGCATGTTCTTGATTACACCATTGTTGACTTGCACTTTGTTGAGGAACAAAGGAAGAACCTTCTTGACAAGTTTCACTCTGTTAAAACTGAAATGATTAATGCTAAGGCTGAATGTGATACTCTCAGGCGGGTTAACTTAGAGAAAATATCCCTGCAAAATGAAGTAGCTAGATTAACCCTGAAAAACATAGCTTTGAATGACCAAGTCACTGAATTAAACAAAGTTATTGAAAAATGGCTGTGTGCTAGGTTCACTATAGATGAATTGCTTAGGGATGAAGTGCCTGCTGACTTAAACAGGGATATAACTGCTAAACATAAAAAGCTGAGGATTATCACCAAACCCAAAGACATTGTCTTTAAATCTACAGAGACTATTCATATGTCAGACACCTCTTTGACTAATGACCCTGTCTCTGAAGATGTGGCTGAGCTTCCACCCTTGCCCAAACTCTCTGGAGTTGAACCTAGCAGTTCTTCTAGATCTGCTAAGGATGAACTTAAGATAGATATTGAGAATCCTCCAGCTAAAGTTTTTCGGGTGCCTGCTAAACCAACTGGTAAACAAGTAGCTTTTAAGCCTGTTTCTACTAAGGCTGTGAATAAGGTTGACCCCACCACTGAAGATCGCCTGTTGTCTCTTATGAAAGAAGTAGAACTCTTGAAACAACACATTAAGCCTTCCGCTGAATGCTCTACTTCTCATGAACCTAAGTCAGTCCTAGGTGAACCCAAAGGGGAAAGATTAATCAAACCTTATTGCAATGTTTGTAAAAATTCTCACCACTCGACCTTAGATCATGACAGACACATGGCAGCTAAAAGAGCTAAGACACCCTCTAGGGACAGACCACAGAGTTCCAAAAGACAACAGGGAAATTATAATTCTTATCCTCCCTGTAAATTCTGTGGGTTCACAGACCATCACTCAGACGAGTGTGGTGACTTCCCTGGGTGTGATATCTGTGGGAGTTATAACCATGAAACAATGAACTGTCCATCCCAACGCCAAAAGTTTTTCAGGAACACAAGAGTTGCTAACAAGCAATTCAGGGAACCCACTGGAAAGTGGGTTCACCATAGGAACTAATCTGTTTCTATGTATCTGTGCAGAAATATCTCAAGGAATCGGTATGGTATCTAGATAGTGGCTGTTCTAGACACATGACAGGGATTCAACAATACCTGCACAGATACTCAAAGGAGCCAGGTCCCAAAGTGGTGTTTGGAGATAACTCTTCAGGTGACACAGAAGGATATGGCTCAGTGAATTGCAATGGGATCACATTTACCAGGGTTGCATATGTGAATGGTCTTAAGCACAATCTTATTAGCATCAGCCAGTTATGTGATGCTGATTATAAGGTTTTGTTTACTAAGACTCAGGGAACCATATTCAACAAAAATAATGATGTTGTGCTGGTTGCACCTAGAAGGAGAGATGTTTATGTCATCAACATGGCTGTGTGCTCTGAAGACAGCTCAAATTGTTTTCTTGCCAAAGCCTCTGAAAGTGTCAACTGGCTGTGGCACAAAAGACTGTCTCATCTCAACTTCAAGAACATCAATAAGATAGCCACTCAAAACTTGGTTGCTGGTCTACCTTCAGTAATGTTTTCCAAAGACAAAACTTGTTCTGCCTGTGTCAAAGGAAAACATCACAGATCTTCATTCAAGACTAGGCAATCATTCTCTATTGACAAGTGCTTACATCTCCTTCACATGGACTTGTTTGGGCCTGTCAAACCTCAAACCATTAATCACAACAAATACACCTTGGTCATAGTTGATGAATTTTCAAGATATACATGGGTGTTCTTCCTCAGAAGGAAAAGTGATGCAGCTGATGCCATCATGTCCTTCATCAGACAAGTGGAAAATATGAATGATGTTAGAGTCAAAGCTCTAAGAAGTGATAATGGTACAGAATTCAAGAATCATCAACTTGAATCATTTTGTGATGAAAAAGGGATTTCACAGAACTTCTCTTCAGCTGGCACTCCTGAACAAAATGGTGTGGCTGAAAGAAGAAACAGGACTCTGATTGAAGCAGCAAGAACTATGTTAAATGGTGCAGCCTTACCAAAGCAATTTTGGGGAGAAGCTGTACACACTGCCTGCTATACTCAAAACAGATCAATCATTGTCAAAAGACATGGCAAAACCTCCTATGAAGTTTTCAGAAAAAGATCTCCAGACGTCAGCTATTTTCATGTGTTTGGATGCCCTGTGTTTATTTATAACTACAGGGATAAACTTGGAAAGTTTGATGAAAAGGCTGATGATGGATTCTTTTTGGGATACTCTCCAACAGCCAAAGCCTTCAGAGTATTCAACATCAGAAGACAAGAAGTAGAAGAAACTTTCCATGTTAGATTTAATGAAGATGATGAAGTCATACAGAGAACAGGAACAGAGGGTGATGAAGTAGATTTTAATGAAAATATTTCTTTCCCAAGTGATGAGTTCACAGAACCCAGACCTACCAGTCATCACCACTCCAACACTCTCACTCCTTATGTTCCTGCTTTTGATCCTCTGTCTACTCACAACATAGAAGTTCCTACCTCTCAAGGACTTGATGAAGAAGAACCTCAAATCTCTGATGGTCCTTCTCATGATATTAATGACTCACCAATTCTTCAAAACTCTGAAGTTGCTCCTGCTGATAATGAAATTGCTTCCCTTGATGTGGCTGAAGAAGACTCAGATACTGAAGTAGTTTTTGAAGAAAGCCCTCCTAGTCAGCAGGATGAGATTCAAATTGTTCCAGCTGTGCCCTCAAATACCCCTGTTCTTGAAACTCCAGCTCCTCAAAATAAGTGGTCAAGAGATCAACACATTCTTCTTGTCAACATTATTGGGGAACCAAATGCAGGGGTCACAACCAGACAGCGAATCCAAGACTCTGAGTCAGCCTCAGCCAATGAATGTCTATTTGCTGAATTTCTTTCTCAAATTGAACCTAAAAGAGTTGCTGAGGCTCTGGTAGAAGATGGATGGGTAGCTGCTATGCAAGAAGAAATCAATCAGTTCAAAAGGAACAAGGTTTGGACACTAGTGCCAGCTCCACCTGGAAAGAATATCACAGGCACTAGATGGATCTATAGAAACAAGATGGATGAAATTGGGAACATCATCAGGAACAAGGCAAGATTGGTAGCACAGGGATACTCTCAGACTGAAGGAATTGATTATGATGAAACTTTTGCACCTGTTGCTAGACTTGAAGCCATCAGAATCTTTCTTGCTTATGCTGCCTATATGAACATCACTGTCTATCAGATGGATGTAAAGAGTGCCTTCCTCAATGGTGATTTGGCTGAGGAAGTCTATGTTGCTCAACCTGAAGGATTTGAGAGCAGCGAGTTTCCCAACCATGTGTACAGACTTCACAAAGCTATGTATGGTCTGAAACAAGCTCCAAGAGCATGGTATGAAACTCTTTCAAATTTCTTATCTGAAAACAAATTTGTCAGGGGTTCTATTGATAAAACACTCTTTACCTTCAAGGACAAGAGTGATTTCATCATTGTGCAGATTTATGTGGATGATATCATCTTTGGGTCAACAAATGTCAATCTTAGTAAACGTTTTGCTAAATTAATGACCAAGAAATATGAGATGAGTATGATGGGTGAACTAACTTACTTTTTGGGTTTTCAAATTAAACAATGTCCTAAGGGAATTTCTATTTGTCAAGAAAAGTATGTTAAGGATTTACTTAAAAAATATGACTTGGCTGATTGTGCCTCAGTGAAATGTCCCATGCTTCCACCCAACAACTTGGGCCCTGATGAGTCAGGGGTCTCTGTCATTGAGACTTTATATAGAGGCATGATTGGGTCACTGATGTATCTAACAGCCAGTCGTCCAGATATCCAATTCTCCACATGTCTCTGTGCAAGGTACCAAGCTAACCCAAAAGAATCCCATCTAGTGGCTGTTAAGAGAATTTTCAGGTATCTCAAAGGAACACCATCCCTAGGACTATGGTATCCAAAGGAATCAGGCTTTGATCTCAAGGCCTATTCAGATTCAGATTATGCTGGATGCTGTATTGACAGGAAAAGTACTTCTGGCAGCTGTCAAATCCTAGGAGGAAAATTGGTTGGATGGAGTGCTAAGAAGCAAAACTCTGTGGCTATGTCTTCAGCTGAAGCTGAATATGTCGCTGCAGCCAGCTGTTGTGCTCAGGTGCTCTGGATGAAAAGTCAATTGGCTGACTATGAAATCTTGTATGACAAAGTACCAATCTTTTGTGACAACACCAGCGCCATTGCCATATCCAACAACCCTGTTCTTCACTCTCGTACCAAACACATTGATATCAGGTATCATTTTATCAGGGATCATATTATGAAGGGAGATATTGAGCTGCATTTTGTTCCCACAGAGCTGCAACTAGCTGATATTTTTACAAAGCCTTTGGCTGAACCTACGTTCAACAGGCTAGTTGCTGAGCTAGGGATGCTCAATATTTCAAAGCCTGTGGCTTGATATTAAATGTGTTCATTAAATGATTGATTCTATATTAAATGTTTTATTAAATGTTTTTCACATGTAACTAGGTAGCTGCGTTCCAAGTAAATGCGAAAAACATTCTCACATTTTTTAATCATTTAAATTTCGGATAACGAGGAGACAAACGTTTTGAAAGGTCAAAGGGACCCACTTGAGCAGTCATTTTCGCTTTTGCATTTAATACGGTTGAATAACTGTTCACTCTAAGTTTGAATATATATATTGTCTTCTTTCTCTTCTCACCCACCACCATTCTCAAAATCATTTTCTCTCTCTAAAACTCTTATCTCTCTCAACCATCCGCCATTTTCATTCACCTTCAACCTTATATCAATGGCGTTTCCCGTACCAAAAGCCTCCAATGTGAACTTCGAGATCAACGAGAGCATCATCGCCTCAAATAACGCTATTGGATGGATCAAGGCACCCAACAACACCTATTCGGATCTGGTAAATTTCATGCAGAATTGTGACCTAAACGAAGCCTTCACCAAATCTCCTTCCACCTTTTACCAAGAATACCTTAGGGAATTTTGGTATTCTGCCGAAGTTGAAGAAGACACCATTACCTTTAGCCTTTCTTGCAATGAACATCCTTTTGCCTTTTCCCTTGCTGATTTTGCCAGTGTGGCCGGACTTAAACATGGAGATGATTGCTTGAAGACAGTTGACAAAAAGGCTGTCAAGGAAGCATTGGCCACACTCAAACCCTGTCATGACATTAACCCTGCCCTCACACCAGCTGACATCCTTGCTAAAGCACCTCTGAAGATCAAGTATTTCTCTCCTATGTGGCGTGTCCTCTTCACCCACATTGTGAAGTCCCTGGGAGGCATGCAGGGATCACAAGATCAAATGTCGTTCAAACATCAGACTATTGCATATGGATTAATTTGGGGAGCTGATGTTGACGTTGGAAGCCTTCTTTTCTCTAACCTGGTAGAACAACTAAAGGGAAGGAATCAGGTCAGGGAAAAGAACATCTGTTACGTGCGTTATTTGTCCCTGATCTTTGAGAGTTTGCTGGGAGAAAACTACCATAACAAGGCCTTGACAACCCTGAAGCCCTATCGCATTACAGGCGCCATTTACAAGGAGATAGGAGCTGAGGATTTCCCTGTGACCGCTCACATGCTGAACGTTGCTAACCAGGTACCCAACGCTGAGAAGCCCTTGCTCCCTTCCTCTGAGAAGGTGATTACTTCTAGTGTCGCTGGCAAGTCTACGTCTTTGACCTCTGGGCAGCACACTACCAAGTCCAAGGCTTCTTCTGGCCAACAGCCAAAGAAGAAGAAAATCCCCTCTTCTTCTCAACCTAAAGCTGTTAGCAAGGCCAAGGAAAAGAAGATTGAAACCGCCTCTGGTCCAGATACTCTTGTGGATACAGAATCTTTGGCTGACAAACAACAGGCGTCTAGTGTCTCTAGGTCAGCAGAGACTACAGGAAACCAGCCAAACCAAGCTGATATCTCACAGGTAATCAGTGTACATTTTTAGAGGTTCACAAGCAACCACTCTCATTTTTCTGTAGGAGAGAGTGGTGAAGTTAGGGTTATCCTCGACCCATAGAAGTCTGTCATTTCACTTAGAATTCTTTAAGACTTCTGTACACTCTGTCTTTGCACCAGGGAGTGATTCATTTGTGTTTATAAAGCACCCCGATGACCCTGAACCCTCTAGACAGTATTCAGGCTAACAACAACCTGAATACATTAATGTCTCAACCTTGATGGCTGTACTTCACACAGCCTCTTGGTTCCCTCATTAAAAGAGTCCCAAAGGATTTATCCTTTCAGGGGGAGCTGAATCATCACCCTCAGCTTTCCTAGGGGCAGCGTAACAGGCGACCTATAACAACATATGTTTCACTCTTAAAAGAGTCCCAAAGGTTTTACCTTTTGGGGGGGCTGAATAATCACACTCAGCTTTCCTAGGGGCAGCGAAATGGCGATCATTAAACAACATATGTTTCACAATCAAAAGAGTCCCAAAGGTTTTTACCTTTTGGGGGGGCTGAATAATCACACTCAGCTTTCCTAGGGGCAGCGAATGGCGACCATTAACCACACTTCATTCACACTTAAAAGAATCCCAAGGATTTATCCTTTGGAGTGGCTGAGTAATCACCCTCAGCCTCTCTGGGACAGCGAAATGGCGACCATTCACTTAATATTTTCCCTGTTACTAATTTCAACAAACTTGCAGGCTGAAATTCTATAGCCAGTCAAAGAACCTCAGGTACATGAAAAGGAGGCTGAAACAATTACTCAGGACATTCAGATTGAAGAAGAACTTATGCTCAATACTGATGAAGAAAGGCTTTCTGTAGAAGATTATGTCGCTGAGTTTGAACCTATGCCTGAGGATGAATTCCCTGAGGGAATGTTTGATGAGGAAGAGGAAGAAGATGAGGATGACCAGCTGTCAGTCTCTCCTCCTAAAGAAGATGACAAGACTTCTCCTCTTAAGGAAGCTGTTGACACACAAAACTCTGCTACATCTGCAACAACAGTCTTCCAAAGACCCATATATGATCCAACAGCTGAATTCCTTTTGTTTGATCATCCTACCCAGACCAACTTCGACTTATTTCCAAGGGAGGATGATTTTGCTCAACAAAGCCTCAATATCAAAAATCTTCAGCCTGTACACCATCAGTCTGATATTGAGCGCTTGTCAAGAAAGCTGGACGTGATCAAGTCAGAGATGCATAATTTTACTGTCACCTTTCCAGGTATTATAAAGAAGGCTGTGACTGAGGCTGTCACTGAGCCTATTCAGGAGGGTACAAGAAAAGGTGTGGCTCAAGGACTAAGTCATCTCTCGACAAGAATCAAGAATGCCATTGACTCAGTTGTCCCTGCATTGTTCCAAGAACAAGAAACCATCATTAACAGGCACTTCAATGCAGTGCGCAACAGGCAATACAACCATGCTGGTTTTATTGTCAGGCGAGTTCAGGCAAATACCAATGCCAATGCCAACCTATTGCTGAAGATTGCCAGGGCATCAAGAAAAAGACAGCGTGCCATGGCTGCCTCTGTGGAGCAGATTGCAAGAAGATTTCAGGCACGTTCATCCAAACATAAGAGAAGTAAGGATGAACGTGAGGGGGAGAAGAAAAATACACTCAGCCTTGCATCTGCTGAACAAGCCTCATCTTCAGCCAATCCTTCAACAACACCTGTTCCTCTTCAAGTCATCGAACCAGTTATAATACCTGATGATGAGGATCAGACTCAGGGGGAGCAACAATCACAAGATGGCGCTGACTCATCTAAATCCATGATCCTAGTTAACATCAGCAAACCTGAGGATGAGGATGAACCAGCAGCTAAGAAGCTTAAATTCACTGTGAGCTCCCTACCAAAATCTATTCAAAATCAGGCTCAGACAGCGTTCCTCAAAAGAGCTGATGATTTGAAAAACATAAGTGTGGAGTCCTCTGTCTCAAAGAAAGGTAAAGAGATAGTTTTAGTTGATACTGACACTAAACTTAAGAAGATAGCTGCGATGCTAGAGACAGGAGGATCCACAACAGACCTTTCCCAATTTTCAACCTTTACACCTTCTGATGAGAGACCTCTAACGCCTGAAGAAATAGAGCAACAGGCTGAAGAATTCAAAAGACTGAGTGAGCTCAAGGCAGCCAAAGAATTAAATGAAGCCACTCTGAGGAAGATGTCACCTCCTGAAAAAGAAAAACAAAAACAAAGGTTGAGGGAAATGGAACTTAAACGCGCTGAGGCCTTAAAGAAAGTCAAAGCTGACTATGATGCCTGCGTAAACAACAGGTATGCTGATGGCAAGATAACCAAGTTTAGATACACCATTCACAAGTCCACAAACACTCCACAGATGATCTTATGGAGGGATAATCAAACGGGGAATATGGATGTGTTTGACAACTTCAGGTTAAAAACACTTGGGTTATCAGAATGGTTTGAACTCGAAGCCTTAGCTGCCAAAAATTCTGGACAGGCAAATTTCCTTCTGCTCAAAACTCTTAAGGCTAAGTTTAACTGGATCAAGGAAACAACTGCCAAACTCAAGATTGATCCTCCACCACAGCTTTTCGAACAAGGACCCCCAAAGACAAGCAACAAAAGAAGAAGAATTTCCCAAATCATTGATGAAACTTTTGTTACTGAAGATGTTCGTGTGGATGGCATGCACAGGGATCTGATCCTTCCTAATGGTATAGTTGGCCCTGTTGATGGTCAGACTTATTCAGTGCCTGAAAGAGGAATGGCGTTTATGAACAAAGCCTGCCAATATGCTTTTCAGAGGGAAGATGAGCTTTGCCTGGCCTCAACTATTCAGCTACTCTGTCACAAGAAGTGTCTCAAGATCAACTCTGAATATTCCAAGAAGTTTGCAAAGACTTTGCAGGATGAAATTGATAACAGATTAGATGTGGCCGAAGCTGAAGAAAGAATCAAAAATGATGACTATTGAAGATAGTATCAGCCCTTTTTACCCTCATCTTTTATTTAACTTATGTATTGAACTTGTATCTTTTCTTTAAGTCTTAATAAAATCATGAGGTATGTTTGTTTAGATCTGTTATGTGTAAGAAGAAGCTGTCAAACTCACTTACCTTAACTTAGTTAGATCTAGCACTATTTATGTTTAAATAGGGGGAGATTGTTGGGAATCTAAACTTGTTAGATTCCCTATTCATTGATTTAAACATAATTAGGCTGATAGATAGTCCCTTGCCTGTGCCTAGGAGGCAGGCAAGTTTCACAAGACTCACAGAGATCCGAATCTCTGTGAGCAACCTCAGAGGAGTCCATGTCAGAGACATTGTCAGGGAAGTCGAAGATTACCTGAAGACATACTCCTTGGTTGTGATGGATAACAGCCAAGATGTATTAGGGACTCTGAGGGGTTGAGAGTTAACAGGGGTGGCAATACCCTGATAACTCTCAGCACACTTTGGACATGCCATTTGTGTGTTCGAGAATATGAAGAATAAGGAAACTGTTTTGGACAACTGTTCCTTAAAGCATAATGGAAGACTACCAAGAATAGAAGGACATCATGTGACTGATGTGGGAACTTGTAAAAGTTGTGTAGTCGACATCAAGTACTATTCAAGTCAAACTCGTAACACTATAAATAGGATGTGTATCCTTGCATTAAGATTCAACACTTTGCAATATTAAGATCATTAGTGCGTGTAACTTAGTGAATCAAACAGCTACGACTGTATTCATAAGTTAAGGTTTATTGTTGTTCAAAGTGTGCACAACACATTGTCATCAAACGGTGTTATCCATAACACTTGTAATTCTTTATTATACAATAATAAGATTACGTTTGAAAAGTAATACCTTGTGTTGATTAAGTTAAGATTAGGGTTTCTCGCATTGATTAGGGACTTTCAGAAGGTTTTCGATCATGAATTATGTGATATGGTGTCTTTTCGTGTCTTGGGATAATTAAGGAGCGGTTTTGTGTGTAGCATTCGGTTGACACGGCTTCGGCCCAAAAGTACAGTGGAAGTTTTGAAGCGGATAATAATGTTCGATCAGCCTCAACTAAAGTACGGTTTCGTCTTTCAACAAATCCGTTTTGTTCGGGTGTTCGAGCAATAGATGTTTCATGTTCAATCCCTTCGGCTTCAAAATAGTTTCTCAGTTTTGAATTCAAAAATTTTGTACCTTTGTCAGTACGAACCACTTTAACTTGAGCTTGAAGACCACGTTGTATCAGTTTAAGGAAGCTGATGAGAACATCTGGTGTTTCATCCTTGGACCTCAAGAAGTGAGTCCATGTGTACCTTGAGTAATCATCAACAATTACCAGAATATATTTCTTTCCATTGATACTCTGAACACGCATGGGACCACACAGATCCATATGAAGAATATCTAACCGTCCTTTAGAGCTTGGTGTGGTCTTTGTTTTGAAGCTACTTCGTTTAGCTTTACAAATTTTACAAGAAGAACAAAGATGATCTTTGATGAATTTCAAGCTTGGAAGGCCTCTCACAATATCTTTCTTGGAAAGCAAGTTAATGGTATCAAAGTTGAGATGAGAAAGATGTTGATGCCATAACCATGCCTGAGTCGTTGAAGCTTTAGCCATGAAGCAAATTGGAGTTGATGAAGTTGTGTCTTGAAGTGAAATTGTGTAAAGATCAGTACCCCGTGTACCGGTAAGTAAGTCATTCCCATCATAATCACGAACAAAACATGTCTTCTTTCTGAAAGCAACTTCCAAATCCGCACCACAGATTGACCAACCGAGAAAAGATTGTGATTGATCCATTCGACGTATTATACCCTTTTAATCGTGATATTTCCCTGAACCAAATCTCCATATACTAGGATCGGTGCAAATTGATCATTTCCGAATCAGACCGTACCCAGGAACTTCTCCACGAAGTTAATTAGAAGCTTGAGATTCCCCGTCATGCGCTTCGTGCATCCAGAGTCCAGTATGAAGAGAATTATTTGTATCACCTGCAGAAGAGTTAGAACACGATGGAGCATTTGCTAAATTGGATACCACAGTAGTTGTGATAAGAGAATCATTAGTGTCCTTATCAACATTTAAAGGCAAACTAACACTTGTTTTCACATTTTTTGTCCTAGCTTTCGGCATCCATTTATATCCGGGAGGACATTGATTAGCAAACCACCATTTCCAAGACTTGCTAGCAGACTCATATAATTCCTTAATTTTGCTTCTAGGATTCTTAGTGGTGGAGTCTGATGCATTACTTTTCTTAGTGGGGGTAGCACCAGAATGGTTCACTTTGCGTTTGGGTTTTCTAGCACTAATAGGCATCACAGTTTGCTTCTTAGTTCTAGTTTCTATGCTTTTGACATTATTCATAGCACACATAGAATGATTAGCATTAGCACACTTGCCACATTTGACACAAACAAATTTCACATTCATAGCCTTCAAATCATTCACATCATTCATATCGTCATTACATGCGATTACAGACTTTTTATTCTTAAAAACATTCAAATTCCTAAGGTGTGCTTCTACTTCCTCCATCTTCCCTTGATCCTTGTGTTTCCAGACCTTATCACTCACTTGAGTGCTCTTAAGCTGAGGCCGACTAACACTAGTAGTGGAGACTATTCCTGTAGTAGAAGACACACGAATATTAGTATTTCTAGAAGTCTGAGGCGATTGAATAACTTTGTTTGTGGGCTTAATGGTCATTCTATACATCCCTGGTTTAATCACATTATTGTGCTTAACGCTTGGTGCTATGGCATTCCTTATGGGTTGATTTTGTGGTAACCTTTCCTTTCCATCCATCTTGGGGGCAAACACAGGTTTTGCAAACGAGGAATTTGATAATGCAGATGGTTTTCCCAAGATAGAGGATCTATTCACTTTAGAAGCATTGGGTTGTCTAACAACAGGTTTCTTAATGCTAGGTTCCATGATTTTCCCACCCATTTTAGCAACGAGTTTCTACAACTCTACTATCGCTCTGTCCTTGTCTTGTAACTGAGCTTTCAACCCTTTAATTTCCAAATTCTGTTCATTCATTTCTCGAAACGTTTGGGAAAGTTTTTCTTGCAATTTATTATCATGTGGAAAACTACCAACGTCTTTTTGTAAAGCAAGTTCAAGTGAATGACAATGTTTTTGAAGGAAATCAGTTTTGTGTTGAAGTAACTCAAAAGCCTTTTTGTCAACATTTTCTTTACGTTTCGAAAGCTCAATTTCAAGACGTTCACATTCTTTGATCTTATCAAGATATTGGCAAGCAACTTCAGAATATTCATCAATATCAGCACAAGATGTAAATAAGCACACATAACATCTTTAGAAACGCATTCTTGCAAGAGTAAATCATATTCATCTGAAAAATCAGACTTCTCCATTTGAAGATCTTCAATGTGTTTCTCAAGAGATTCAACATATTTTAAATCATCATACATTTCAGTCTGAATGAACTCCTCAAGTTGAAGAACAGTTTCTTTAATCAACGCCGTGTTAGGAATTAAGAGTTCTTTCACAAGCAAGGTAATATCTTGAGGAATCGGACGTGTCCACTCAGCATTTTCACGTTTTGCCCAGTCTCTTTCAACAATAGATTTAACATTATCTATGTGGTGTTTAAGAATACCTAAAGTTTTCCTACTCTTGCTTTTACATTCATCTAGAGGGAGGTAGTTTATGTATTTGTAAACATTAGATTTCTTAGGGGCAAAAGCTTTCTTCCATTGAATTCTCTTTTGTTTGCATTCTAGAAACACTTCCTCACGAGTTTTCTGAGTTTGTTTGTTGAAAAGACCATAAAGACTATTCTCATAAGCATAATTATATGGTTTCACAAACTCCTTATTGACAAGAGGTTGACTATCATCATCCCAAAGGACAGTCTCTTCACTATCGGCACTTACAGGCATGCAATCAAGATCGGTCCTTTCAGTCTCATCAAGATACAGACACGGGTTCGCAGCTTGAGCTTTGGCAAGGTACCCAGGACTTGTAAAGCTAGCTTGACCCTTAAACATCGATGGAGGTGCTAGCATTCTTACAGATTGAATAGAATCATGTGTTTTCTAAACAACTTTCTTCAAAAATTCGACTTGTTCTTCTAATTTCGTTACTTTTTCAGTTTCTTTATCGTATCTACTTTTGAAGTCTTGTTTTAACGCATCTACCTGTTGTTTCTTATCCTCAAGAATTTTAGCAGAATCGGTAGTGGTCATAGAGAGCTTTTGTTCAAGTTCATTAACTTTGGTATTGGAAAGGTACATTTTTTGACGTTCACCCATTAAGAAAACATTATATTGACGCTTCTCTTTGGCTAATAACTCAAGAGTTGTATTATATTTGTTTTCAAAATCGTCCTTTTGACTTTTTAACGCACTTCCCTTGTACCCCTCAAGCTCTTAGGTTTTCTGAAGGAGCTCATCTCTATAGCTTTCAGTCATCTCAGTATATTTGATAAGAGCAGCTTTGCATTCTTCAAAACTTTGAGTGAGCGTAGCGTTTGCCTTCTTTAATTGCTTTTGACTCTTTCTATTTTCAGTGACATCTTTTTGTAAAGTAGCAATTAAATTAGCAAGCGCAATACATTCCTCTTCATCATATTCATTTGCATGTTGATCATCCTCAGACTCATTATTGCACATGTCTGATGAATCGGGTGTGGTATTACTATCAACCGTTTCCATCATACACGTGTCATTAATGGCATTGGGTAGATCACTATGCTCAGGAATATCACCAAACACATTATATTCATCAGTAGTATGTACCTTATCGATTGGCTCAGTGTCAAAGATAGGGCCATTGTCATCTTCAGTGAATTTGAGAACTTCTTCAACCTTTGCCATGTACGAGTAATGTGCATCGAGCTCTTGATCAGAATCTTCATCATCAGTATCATCAAGCATTGATCCTTCCTCAGCTGACAATTTAACCCCTGCTTCCATCTTCTTGCATAGCAGCATCTTTTCCTTGTGATAGCTGGAGTCTCTAACCCTTTTCGGCTTCCTGCATTCCTTTGCCATATGCCCATAACCTTGGCAATTAAAACATTAAATCCCACTCTGCTGAACCACTTGACTTCCAACCGTTTCCCTATTCCCAGTAGCACCAACAATCCTCTGAGTATCATACTTGGCAGTTTGTCGATCATATCTTGCAGAACCCTCAACATGTGTTGGATTATGTCGATCATACCTAGAAGGACTTTTACCACGTCGACGTGTGTCATACCTTGGAGGATTTTCAACATATCGGTTCTTGGTGTTAGATGATGTGCGAAGATTGTTGTTGGTGGGTTTGTAGATTTTCTTGTAAGTCTTCATTATGAAAGCAATTTGTTGTTTCATCTCTCGGTTCTTTTGAGCTTGGTCTTCATCACTATCTTCTTCAGATGATGACTCAGATGGTGGTGATGGTTCTCTTGGCACTTTACCTCGAGTTCTTGTGGATGATGAAGACTTAGATGATGTGGAAGATCGTGGTGAAGATGATGTAGTGGAATATGGCTTAGGAGCACGAGAGTTATGACGTTGAACATGTTGAGTTGTAGTCACTAAAGCAAGTGGATTAGCCGTCTTGGCAACATGTTCAGCTCGAATCTCATTTTGCTTCATTCTGAAATTGCTTCAAGATGTCAAATAGTCGATGATATGAGACCTCGTCTAACTTTTCTTGTTATTTCACCAAAGTGACGAACCGTGTCCACTCGGGTTGAAGTTGTTGAAGAAATTGGACATTGACTTGCATGGTGGAGACTTGCAGATTATTTCTTGTCATGTCATTCATCATCTTATAAAACCTGGAGTAGTAAGAGTCAATTGATTCTCCATCCCTTGAAGTAATCTTGCTAAAATTCCAAAACAAGTTTGTTTTGACATCTTGTTTGTTGAGTGATTCTCCTTGTTGCAAGCGTTCAATAGCAGTCCACATTTCATGTGCTGTAGGGCATGCATCAACCGTGGAATAAATGTCATCTCCAATACCACTTAGAACCATATAGATGGCGTCCTTCTCCGCATCATGCCAAGCACAATTTTCAGGTGTAAGATCGGCTCTTGTTTCATCACGTTCACTTGTAGGTATTGGATCAGTAGTATCTGTGGCTGCTCTTGGAGGAATTGAGATTTTATTGAATACATATGGTCCATGAGTAATACATTTCCTCAAGGCATCACCATTGGGTCTTGTATCAAGATATCGTATGAAACGTGATTGCCATTGAGCATACCTACCAGACACAAGCATTGGTGGTCTCTCTTTATTCCCCGCCACCATGATATTGTTGTTTGTGACACGATATTCTTGAGTAGAATCCATCTCAAAATTAATGTGAAGTGAATAGGATCTTAAGTAGATGAAATTGTGAAAAGATTATGGTTGAAACTTGAAGAAATTGTGAAGAAACTTTATCCGAAAAACCAAACACTTATCCGGAATATTATCTTTCACTTATCCGGAATATTTCAATAATACCTTATCCGGAAAAATTCAAAGCGTAGCTTATCCGGAATGTTGCAACTTTCTCTTATCCGGAAAGTTTTCTTAGGCTTATCTGGAAAAATGATATCCCGTTACTTATCCGGAATATAGTTAGATGAGTTATCCGGAATAATCAAAATAATGCTTATCCGGAATCTGTGTAGATCTTCTTATCTGGAATAATTGATCATTCTCTTATCCGGAATAATTGTTTTTTGTTTTATCCGAAATGCTGGTTCTTCGTGTTATCCGGAATAAATCGTCCATAGCTTATCCGGAATACTCGATTGCTCGCTTATCCGGAATAATCCGTTAAAACTTCTTATCCGGAATATGCTGCCAAACCTCTTATCCGGAATATCGTGCTACCTTCTTATCCGGAATACACTGCAACACTAGCTTATCCGGAATCTTCCTGACTTGCTTATCCGGAATCTTGAAAAACGTGCTTATCCGGAATAAACTATCTGTTGCTTATCCGGAATAAATCAACTCACCCTTATCCGCAATATTTTCCAAACTGCTTGTCCGGAATAGAGTTCGAGAGTTTATCCGGAATACACAGGTGAAGCTTATCCCGAATGGCAATGTTTTGAGACTAATCCTGAAAACTTAAAAACCACTCTCTTATCTGGAATCAATAAACCCTGATATTCCGGATACCGAGACAATCTTTCTTATCCGGAATTTTCACTAACAACTCACAATCCGGAATAATAAAGCCCTTATATTCCGGATATTTATACCCAAACCGAAACTTTTCCTAGAACGTGATTTAGAGTAACCGTTTTCAAGCTCAAAACAAAACTCCTATAATCCGGATGATTAAAGTTAATTTCGAATAAAGAAAATGATAAACACAACAAACACTTTTTGAGACGAAATGATTCAAAGGAGAAAATCACACGTATCAAAAAATGAAAAACCACAAACTAAACACGAATCTAACCCATGGCGATTGATACCAATTGTTGTCCCAAATAATATGATGATAGATTAAGATATGAGATGGAAATGATATGAGTTAAAAGAGAAAGTAGAGAGAGAGAGAGAGAGATTAACTAAGTGAATATTAGATTAAGAAAAGATATTACAAATGATCATCCCACCCTCCTAACATGCTAGGAGGGTAGTATATATAGTCCACCCACATGCGGGCTTTAATGAACTATATATTGGGCCAGGCTTGACTTTTGAACTTTAATTAATTTAAATCCAAGCATGTAAACCACGACTAATAAACTACTTATTACAACGTTCTAATTAATGTTACAATAGAAACCTATGACCGAACATTCTTGTTTGACTCAATATTTTAAGGCTAACAAAAGGGCTCCAAATGCCCATCAAGTCAAAAATTAGCTCTTATTCTACCCATCAGAAAATATACATTCGTGTCTTAAAAACACTTATTAAAACTTAAGAAAATTTTTAAAATTTGGCCATTTTTAGCCTTATTAGCAACAAAACATTGAAAGTTGGAAAACGTGAGGGCGTAGAAAAGCAAGTATCTATTCACCCCCATACTAAAAGTAAACATTGTCCTCAATGTTTCGAGTCTAAAGGTGGAGCACCCCCATACTAGAGACGAAGAATCGAATGCTTAGGATCTAGCATGGAAAGGGTGATCAACAATATATCTAAAGCCGCTTATTAATTATGCTAAAAGATAATTGTTAGAACAATAAAGGATATGTCATGGATTCGTGAAAAACTTCTTCAAACGATGGAGGCTCACGTAAACGAACACGAGAGTCTTCAATCGTAGTGATGATGATGATCTAGATAACACAATCACAAACAACCACGAGACAACGAGTTGGAAGGGCACAAATCCCCTCCCATTATTTATTAGAAAGCATAAAAAAGATAAGCATGGGATCCCCCCCACGAGGCACCTCGTTTTCTATTACCGAGTCATGAGCTCGACTCGATCCCCTCAAAATGTGAACATTTAGGGAAAATCATGGTATGGTCAATTTTTAAAGGGGCTTACATGATAAACAAGGCCCAAAAAGCAACCGGTATTAAGGACTAAGTCCTTTAATGATGCAAAATACCGGGATCGAAGATGGCGTCTTCGTTTTCATTGGATAAACAATTCAATGCCACTTCAACACGTGCCATAAACTCAAAGAGTTTAAAGAAAAGAGATGAGAAGTAGAAGGGTGGGACAATTGGTAAGACAAATTTTTGAGCTACTCGAGGTGGACTCGCACCAAGCAAATAGATATAGTTTCCATTTATTGCATCGGTGGAAGACCGAGATTTCCCTTTAAAATAGATTCCGGGATCGAATATCTCGTCCTCGGTGGACAAGGATGAGGGAACATAAGGGGCTTCCCCTACACTAAGTCCACACAAAGCATCGTCAAAAGGAGTAGACGATCTTGTAGCACTCAAAACACGTGGTGATGACGGAGTTAGATTTGTAGAAAAATCTTTTAAATCACCTTTAAAATCTTTTCCTTTTTTACCTTTTAAACTCTCCTTATGAAAACCCTTTTTGATTATGTCGAAAATATTTGCTGTTTCTAAGACGATGTTAGTCACACTAAAAATTCTCACATTTGAAAACCGTTTTGGTTTTGGTGGTGGTAAGTTCTCAAAACGTTTGTCGACAAAGAAAACCTCCCCATCGGGGTCTACATATTCGTCATCCGAAAGATCTTTCGTAGAAACCGGCAACTTATCAACACTTTTCAAGAATGAATGTTCGAGGTGAGGCGAAGGATTTTTCAATTCAAGTGTTGACGGTTTCTTCTTTGTAGGCTTTACACTCATAACCTCCACCGGCGGAGGAAATGGTAAATTGTTTTTGGCGACATTTCCTAAAACTCTTGGTGAAAATTCTTTGCAAACGATATTGGTTGAATCACCATGGTTTAAAGTTGCAATAGAATAGACATGAGAAAGATTGGAGTTTTGTGTTGCATTGATGACAAGTTCTTCCTCATTGAAACGAAGGGTGATTTTTCGAGCATGAACATCAATAAGTGCTCTCGATGTATCCAAAAATGAATGACCCAAAATGAGAGGAACTTTTCTATCGATAGGAATGTCTACAACGATAAAGTCAACGGGATAGTAAAACTTTCCGACTTTAACGAAAACGTCCTCGGCTACTCCACATGCTAAAATCGTAGAATGATCGGCCATCTCGATAGACATGTTCGAAGGAGTAAGAGCCGGAAGCGAAAGCAATTTGAAAATCTCAAGAGGCATTAAATTAATACTAGCACCAAGATCGGCCAAGGCGTAGCATTCCTCCATATCTTGAATTGCACACGGAATTAAAAATTTACCGGGATCACCGACTTTTTGTGGTATGCGGCTAAGAAAAACCGATGAACAACTAGTCGATTGTTGTAACTTCTCTTTGTTTTTAGCATACTTTTGAAGTTTGCGGCGAATCGAGGCATCATGATAAGAGCGTCGGCAAAACTTATGTTAAAATGTATGTCACGAAACATTTTCATAAAAAGCTCAAATTGATAATTATTCCGTTCTTGTGCCTTTTCCTTGTTACGTCTCGAAGGGTAAGGTAAGGGTGGTGTGGGTTGGACATTAGGCAACGGCTTTGGAATCTCGGGTTCCATGATTGGTATTGGTTCAACTGTAGGTGTGGTATGAGCGGTACTTCGTGGGCTTGTAATATGCTCCTTTTCGACCATCACCTCGGGCTCTTTCTCGATTTCCTTCTCCGTAGAAGTACTTGGACGAGAGATTGGTTCCTTGAAAGTTTTACCACTTCGTGTGGTAATAACCTTCATTTCTCCCTTCGGGTTTTCAATGGTATCACTAGGAAGACCACCCGAGGAAGAGGGTTTACACATGATTGCTTCAAACATTTTTGCCATTCGGTCTTCAAATTTTGATTGCCTTAAATCCGCTTTTAACAATTCTTGCTTAATCTCATGTTGTCCTTGTTCCATCTTTTGTTGATTTTGTTGAAGACATTGAACGTTTCCTTCCATTTATTTGCATGAGTCTTAAGTTCATTAGCAAGTTCGTTTTTAAGCTCGTTTTTCAACTCGGATCTTAAGCTAATCATCTCACGTTGCATGTTGTCAAACTTAGCATCATTTGCTTTAGCATAATCCAAAAATTCTCCATTAAGATTTTTAGTGTGAGCATTTTGAAAACCTTGTGTAGTGTTTTGAAAATCACGGTTTTGGTTTTGATTTGCAACTTGTCCATTCCCACTTTGATAATTCCCTTTGTTGTAGTTACGTGAATTGCCTTGATAACCACCATTTTGGTTGTTGTTTCGATAGTTATTAGCATTTTGATTTGGTGGAGCTTGATTTGGGCGGGAACCTTGGCTGTTTTGGTTGTAAGTTCCCGTTGCTACGTAAGCACTCGAAGGGTTACCACCGGCGGTAATGCACTCAGAAAGATCATGAGCTCCCCCACAAGACAAACAACTCTTATCAACCGCTTTAACCGATGTTGAATTCAAAGCATCTTGTGCTTTCCAATGAGTCATAAGGTTTGAAAACGTATCGAAAAACCGATTTTCCTCATTAGCTTCATCATGTAAGGCATTAATGCTACGAGACGATGATGAACCCATATTGGCAACACTCGGTGTGTTACGAGGGTTGTAAACCTTAGATCTATTCTCGATAATCTTTAAAGCTTCATCAGTCGTTTTGCACAAAAAATTACCACCCGCGGCGGCATTCAAATAATCTCGTTCATGATCATTAAGCCCATTATAAAAAGTATCACTTGATGCAATTTCGAAAAATCATGGTGTGGACATTCATGTAACATTTCCTTAAATCGTTCCCATGCCATTGAAAAACTCTCATTATTACGTTGTACAAACCTTGAAATCCCATTTTTCAAATGTTTTGTTTTAGATGGTGGAAAAAATTTGTTCACAAACTTAGAAACGAGATCACCCCATGTCAAAATCGAATTTGGCGGTTCTTTCTCGAGCCAAATTTTAGCGGGTCCATCTAACGAGTATGGAAACAACATCATCTTAATGGCGTCATATGGAACATCCTTAAACTTGCTAGTAGCGGTGAGACGATTAAAATTCCTTATGTGGTAATGCGTGTTGTCTTTCTCATGACCTCTAAACTTATTTGCTTGCAACATCGACATTAAACCCGTATTAATCTCGAAATTCTCCGCAAGGATAGCAGGAATCACAATGGCTTCTCCAAAACCCTCGGTGGGTGCTTGAAGCAACTCCATCATAGTACGATTAGCCATGACGACTTCTTGTTCTACAATAGGTTCAACAATTGGAGTTTGTTCTTCAATCAACGTCTCTTGATTTCCTTGGTTTTGACGACGTTTACGAGCTCGTTTTGCTTGACTACGAGTTTGCATAAACCTCACGTAGAATGGGAGGTGATCAAAGAAGATTCTTTTTGGGTGTTTTGTGAATTTTCAATTTTTTTTTTGTTTTTGATTGTTTTTAATTTTTTTGGATTTTGGTGTATCTTCGTAGACAGCAATCTACCAAATCTCTCCTCGAATCAAACTCTTGATTAAAGAAGCCTCAAAAGAATGAAAACGATCACGTGGAGTGAACGCCTTCAATTGACTTTAGAACTTTGGTGAAAACCAATTTGTTCAAGAGGGTTTAATCACAAAGAAAACAAAGCAAATATATATGATATGTAATAATACTTTGGGCGGCAAACCCTCGATTAGCCTTCAATTTCAAAATACTCACAAGCAAGCGGGGAAAGGAGGCGGCGCGAAGCACTTAAGAGACTTTTTCCTTAGGGTATATTTTATTATACCCGCCTTATACCCACCATATAGTTTGTATTTTTCAAAATCGAGCTTCACGAAAGTATTTATCTATTTTTGTGTAAAACCTGAGAATTTCAGGTTTTGACTTGTGAACATTATGTACGTCACTTCATGATATCTAAATATTTTATACCACTTTTCTTTGCATGAATCATTTGAACCATCCCATGCATTTCATAAGCATGCATCATCTTATCAGGAAAGCAATTATATCACAATTTTATTGTGACTATGCACTTTTATTACAAAAGTGTGACTACATTTGTATGTTTATATTTCAGTAATCATACAGGACAATAAATGACCTAATGTTGAGAACTTAGAGTCTTTTGAAACATATGATCACTTGCATGCATCCCACTGATTTTTCTCCAAGAACAACGTCATGATCCCAGTATATGACTGATTACCTATTTATAAATATATAAGCATTGATGAATTCAAATAATCTGTATATATTTATGGATATATATTTTCAGTATAAATGATTTCAGATTACCCTAACTATCACTTTTACATATGATTATTTAATAAATCATACTATGAATATATTTTATACGTAAAGGTACTAATATAACTACCTAGGGACCATTCTTTCACCAAAAAGGCACTAAACGTAACTTGAACACTTACCCGGGCTTACTCTAATTACTATAGCTTAAAAATCATTTGACACATATTTAACCCGACTAATGAGCAAAACAAACCCAAACCCATACATACCTGTATATTTATACTTAACTACAAACCTTTTCACTAAAACCTTACAAACTTTATAACTTAACATTTATTTTAAAACTTAATACACAAAAATTGATTTTCCCTCCCTAACAAATACCCAAAACCGCCGGTTTTGGTTTTCCCTTTTCTAAACCATGGGTAATTTGTACTAAGCTAACATTTAAAGAAATGTACTTGGAGGATGATTAAGGAAGCTAATACACATCACCTCTCTTCCTTGTCTTAGCCGTGTGACCATCCCACACCACACATAATTTTTGTACAACCTTAAACCTATTATTACATACACATCTTCCCACTCCTCTTGGAATCCTAAAGTGCCACGGCTACCCATCCAAACCCTACCAAACTTGTACATTTTGGGACATTTAAGGTTATGTACCTTAGTGTACAAATCAAAGCTAGCAAATCTTGGCTATCCCTCTCTCTTGCCGTGTCATAATCCCAAGCCACACCTCCTTCACCTCACAATTGAATACATATAACTTGAGACACTCATTCCTCTCCCTCACCACAAATATTCGGATCAAAATCCTCACAAAACACCTAGACTAAACAAACCTCAACTTATCACATTTACTAACCGAATCTAGCATTGAAGGCTTGAAGTAAAGACTCCTAAGACTCGTGTGTTTATAAGCCGCCTCATCTTCATCACCTTTCGTCTACACTTTGGCCAAAACAAGTAAGCATGAACTTCTCATTTCCTTTCCTTAACCATTTTTCGCGTTTCATGCATTCCCATGCTAAACATATTAAGGTTAGGATACATGCACACGTAAAAGTTCTTGTCCCACTCTAAACAACTTATAAACTCACGACATAGGTTAAATTGGGAAGCCTTACGTTGTAAATCCTTGAAAACACGCATATATGAACCTATAGGGGCGTTAGCATTTCCCTTTGCCTTAAAACATATAAAAGCCAAATTTATATAGGCTCATGTGCAATATTAATATAAGCCGAATTTAGAAGACCTTAAAATAAGCCCACAAGCCTTCAAAATTACATAAGCTTATGAGTAATAAAAATATAAGCCGAAACTATATAAGCTAGGGGTAATAAAAATATAAGCCGGATATATATAAGCCCATATAGTAAATTAACATAAGCCCATTTGTGAGAAATTAATAGTTACTAAATTACCACAAAGTTTTACCAAGCCCAACACCTCTTTTTACCTTAACCGAATATAATGGGCCGTGTAGCCCATTAAGGAAATAAGGGGTTACTTTTTGTGTCGGTTGTGTAAATTGGTGAAAGATTGGACCCAAAAGTGGAAATATTAAAAATAGAAACTTTATTTATTACTTTTACTACTTGGTAAAAATTATTTAACTTTGGTAAAACTTAAAACAAATATACCGTGACCCTTGTTGGGCCATTTAAGCCCATTAAGCTTAAACACACACAAACCGTGACTTAAATGGGCCACTTTAGCCCGTTTGATTTAAAAAGGGTAACTTTTTGGGCCATTTGTGTCAAGTTCCAAAAGACATGGCCAATTTTGAGAAACAAAGGAAATCTTAAATCATTTTCGTGACTTATATAAAATACAAGGGCCGGTTATGATGTTTTTGAAACTAAAGGGTACCAAAAATCAAACCGTGTGTACTAATGAACTACAAGGGCCATTTGTGACGTTTTTGAAACTTTAATCAAACCCTAATCCCACTTATTTTCATGCCGTGGGATCGGAGGGGGGTATTTTGCCATCTCCCGAAAGTTTATCAAGCCCTAGGGGCGTTTTTATTAAACGGGATAACCAACAAGGACTAACGATGTAATAACTTTAACGAATGAAAATATATATGATTTCTAAACTATATATTATTTACAAGTGTAATCCCAATTTAATTATTTAAAAAGGGTTATCATAAAACGAATTATTTTAATTAAATTACAACTATGCGATATTAACAAAACCATTTAACCATCTCCTTTGTGAAACCTTAAAATCATAATAAAGTATAAAGTTTAATCTTCATCTTAAATTAAATAAAACTTGTGGAGTTATTTAATTTACTATACCTTTTTCCTTAAACATAAATTAATAAACTCGTACATTAATATATATTATTTCCTTGAAAACAGTATATATAAACACATCCTTAATTTATTATGAATAAATTAAGCCAGCGTATCAACCTATAAACTGTGATCATACATCTTTCATATGCACCCATTGTCATGCATAATTATTTCTACATTCACTGAGACATTCAAATTACTTAGGTAATTTCTCCAGTACGTGACTATACTGTGACATCATCCTCACTACCACATTATCACTAAGGTGAGTTCATGGCCCCATCTTTACTGTTTTATAACTGGGGGAGAAAACATACAAACGTTTATTTTTATGCAAGCATGCACAGACAACAACAATTTATTGCCTACTGTTTGCCCCATTCCCGTGGACTGTAATAGTTAATAGTGTAGCGCGAAATGTATGGATAGATCTATTCGGGTGTTGACAACACCCGGCCTGTCGTGATCAGCTGTCACGTAACGCTTAGGCCAAGCAGCAGGTTTATGTCATTGTCGGATTAAGGGAAACAAACTTCAGGATAGACCCAATGGGCGTACTGACAATCATGTCTAGCTTCTATTACAGGGCAGTAGGAACTACTGTAGTATTGGGCTGTGATGTCCTGCTACCTTCGTGATGCTTTGCATATTAATACTTTATTTAATTAAACCTGTGAATTCACCAACCTCGTGTTGACCCCCACATTTTTACTTTTATGTTTTCTCAGGAAAGTAAGCAGGTTCATGCATTGGATTCCAGCATTTTAGGAAAGCATCATGTTGACCATTGGGCTGGGATATTTACTTCTGTTTTTCAATAAATGTGGTTTTATTCTGAACAAGATACAATGTATACGATTAATTCATGTAATATGTTTTTGAATGATTTTATGATCATCGCTCTATATGCTATGTGCTATCGATCCACCCAAGTAACACCCCAACTACTATTCCGCTGCATTTGACCAATCTGGGGGTGTTACAGAGAATGGTATCAGAGCCGCATAGTTATAGAGAACCAGATCAAAGACTTAAAAATTTTAAGAAAAGGAATTTTTAAAACTGGACTATAACTGAACATAAAAATCAGTTTGAAAAGAAAAATTGATTTTTGGGAACCTATAAGTTAGGCATATGGCATTATAGAGCATGCATATTATATGAGCTAGCCTCACATTGATTTATTTCCTCATGGTAAATAAATCACATAAGTATCTATATTATACTTTCTACCTCATGGTTAAAAACTTTTTTTACCACATCCCATATGCATCATGAAAACATTTTATGTTGTGTAAGTTGAAAACTTGCTCAAAACTATAAAATATTACTTTCAGATATCATGACGACGCCTACTGTTGTTACTACCTTCGAGGAGCTTATGGTTCCTACCATCACACCTTTGTCACCGACATCAGTGTTAGTTAGACCAGCATCTGATACAGAGTCCAGAGATGACCAGCAGGACGGGGTCATCGTACTCACAGATTCACCCACTCCTTCACCACCCCCTACACTTCCTACTACACCACTTCTTGTAGTACCTGCATCCTCTCCCAGAGAGGCGGACCAGGTCGTACCTTTCCTACCACCACCTTCTGTACCTCGCACTCACCCCACCAGTGTCTTGCCACCTCGTAAGAGGAGGCATGACCCTATCACCGATTCGACTTATGAGGTCGGAGAGGGTTCAGGAGCCGGGCAGGCTAGACTTAGTGCCCTTCAGGCACAGGTCGATGCACTTACAGCCCGACAGGCACAGGACACCACTCTCATTCACTCTCTACTACAGGCGGACCAGCAGGGTCGCGCCGTGCTCCAGGAGAGACTAGACTCTCTCTATTGGGCCATGGCCGGAGAGTCATATACCACCAGAGAGACCATACATTGGCTATTGGACGAGGTAGCTTACCTTCGTTGCCGTTTAGCTATGTTGGAGAGTCATTCCTACGAGACTCGAGCCGCCATCTACTCACAGGAGGACACCTTCAGGACCTTCGTGGACCTAGCAGATCTCCGTCACCAGGGGATTACTACAGAGACTGAGCAGCTACGCAGTGCCGACACTACCCGCCAGCAGCAGCTACTAGAGGCATTGAGGTACACCAGAGAGACCCGGAGTGCTGTGATCCGTATGCAGGACAGGCATGCACCACCAGTTGGACCATCTGCACCTACAGGCAGCCACACTAGTGTAGGGTAGATGTTTAGTTGTACATCATGACAAGCACTGAGTTGCATCTCAGCTCTCATGATTTATCTCTTTTGTATTTGTATTCCTTTTCTGATGTATTTGTAGTACCTAACCTTAGTAGGTAGGATATCTTTTGGTTGTATCACAAACATATGTACCACTATTTCAGACAGGTTGCTATGACCCTGTCTTAGATCGGTTGTACTTGTACTATATTATTGTTCACAGGAATGATATGCTACTGTTCATTTGTTTGGTTACATTTATATTATTATGAACTCTTAACGGATTATCAAATTTGTTGTGAATTCTATGCATAGACATTTCCCATGCAGTTTAATATAACCATCTTTTATCAACTAACGGATCTTAGAATTTTCTTATAGAAAATGCCACCAAGACGCGTACGCCCAAACGCCGCAGAAACACCTGCAACAACCATATCTGATGCACAACTTAGAGTACTGATTAAGCAAGGCATTACTGACGCCTTAGCCGCCAGGGAAAACCGCCCCAGCGGAACCCATGGAGACAGTGAAAACTCTAATAACCGCAACCGCGAAGCTCGAGGATGCACTTACCCTGACTTCCTAAAATGCAAACCCTGCTATTTCAAGGGCAAGGAAGGGGTAGTCGAGCTCATGCAATGGTTTGAGAGGACCGAGACGGTGTTTCGTATTAGTGACTGCACCGAAGAGAACAAAGTGAAGTTCGCCACCTGTACTCTTTTGGAACATGCACTCACATGGTGGAACTCACAAGTTGCTACCCTCGGACACGATGGAGCTTATGGTATGACGTGGACTGCGTTGAAGGAAAAGCTGACCATGAAATACTGTCCCCGTAGCGAAATCAAGAAGCTAGAGATTGAATTGTGGAATCTCAAATGCATCAACTTCAATATCACCAGCTACAACCAGAAATTCCAAGAACTAACCTTGATGTGTACCCGCATGTACCCGAAAGTGGCGGATAAGATAGAAAAGTACGTTAGTGGACTTCCCGATTCTGTCCACGACAGTGTGCTTGCATCTCGACCTACTACTATCGAGAGTGCCATCGAGTTTGCCACAGAACTAGTGGACAAGCGTGGTCGTGATCATGTGACTAGGCAGGCAGAACACAAGAGGAAAGTCGATGATAACTACTGTCATCATCCTCAGACTCAACAGCCCAAGAGGCAAGGCTTAAGTCAAATCTGCAGTGCTGTTTCCTCAGGACCACCGCGATACGCAGGAAACAAACCCAGATGCCCCAAGTGTAATTTTCATCACCACTCCACAAATGGATGTCGAAGTTTCGAGCAGAGCAATGCACCTGTCCCGACCAACAGAAACAATTTCAGTACCAACAACAAGCCCCACAATGGCAACAGGCAGAATTCCCGTGGAAGTGGATACCAAGGAAGCCGCCAGCTCACAGGCAGTGGAAACATGGCTCGCAAAGAAATCCATTGCTTTGGTTGTGGAGAAATTGGACACATCAGACCTGACTGCCCAAAGCGTAAGAATGAAAGCCAAAGCGGAGCACCCGCCAGGGTTTATGTCATAGGAGAGAACAGGGCCAACCCCGACTCCAATGTAGTTACTGGTACGTTCCTTCTAAATAATCGCTATGCAAGTATTTTATTCGATACGGGAGCCGATAGGAGTTTCGTATCCACTGAATTTGGTAGCTTGCTAGACATTTTACCGACCCCATTAGATAACTGTTACAGAGTTGAACTAGCAGACGGAAAAATCATAGAAACAAACACCATCATAAGAGGCTGTACTCTAAACCTTCAGAACCACCCATTTGATATTCAATTGATACCCATACAACTAAGTAGTTTCGACGTCATCATCGGTATGGACTGGTTAGCCAGGTACCATGCAACCATTGTGTGTGACGAGAAACTAGTCCGCATCCCATGGGGAGGCACATACCTAATTATCCGAGGAGACGGAAATACGGATAAAGCCGAAACTAGGTTAAGTGTAATCTCGTGCACCCAAGCCCAGAAATATCTACTAAAAGGATGCCCTATCTTTTTAGCACATATTTCTAAAACAGATCAGGAAGAGAAACCTAAGGAGAAACAGATCAAGGATGTACCCATCGTCCGTGATTATCCCGAAGTCTTCCCAGACGACTTGCCAGGATTACCTCCGACTCGTCAAGTAGAATTCCAAATAGACTTGGTGCCAGGAGCTGCACCTGTAGCTAAAGCACCTTACCGTTTAGCACCCACCGAGATGAAAGAACTCGCGGAACAACTCAAAGAACTGTCAGATAAAGGCTTCATAAGGCCCAGTTCCTCACCTTGGGGAGCCCCAGTATTGTTCGTCAAAAAGAAAGACGGTTCATTCAGAATGTGTATCGATTACAGAGAACTGAATAAGTTAACTGTGAAAAACCGCTACCCGTTACCACGAATCGATGACCTATTTGATCAACTACAAGGATCAAGTATATACTCCAAGATCGACTTACGATCTGGGTATCATCAATTGAAGGTCAGAGAAGAAGACATACCAAAAACAGCTTTCAGGACACGATATGGTCATTATGAGTTCCAAGTCATGCCATTTGGACTAACTAATGCACCAGCCATATTCATGGATCTTATGAACCGAGTATGCAGACCCTACCTGGATAAGTTCGTAATAGTGTTTATTGACGACATCCTCATCTATTCCAAGAATGAGAAAGAACACGGAGAACATCTGTCTCAAGTGCTAAAATTGCTTAAGGAAGAAAAGCTGTATGCAAAATTCTCAAAGTGCGATTTTTGGATCCCAAAAGTACACTTTCTTGGTCATGTAATTGACGACAAGGGAATCCAAGTTGATCCGGCGAAAGTCGAATCTGTGAAAGATTGGACATCTCCCACATCTCCAAAGGAGATTCGTCAATTCCTAGGACTTGCCGGTTACTACCGATGATTCATCGAAGACTTCTCTAAGATCGCGAAACCAATGACCAAACTAACTCAGAAAGGCATAAAGTTTGTATGGGGAGAAAAGGAAGAAGCTGCATTCCAGACCATCAAGCAGAAATTATGCAGTGCACCCATTCTATCTTTGCCAGAAGGTAACGAAGACTTCGTTGTCTACTGTGACGCATCACACAAAGGGTTGGGAGCTGTGTTGATGCAGAGACAGAAAGTGATTGCTTACGCTTCAAGACAACTGAAGAAGCACGAGCAAAATTACTCCACCCATGATCTAGAACTTGGATCCGTAGTTTTTGCCTTAAAAATCTGGAGGCACTATCTGTACGGTACCAAATGCACAGTCCACACCGATCACAAGAGCTTGCAACATATTTTAGACCAGAAGGAATTAAATATGAGACAACGCCGTTGGATAGAACTACTCAGCGACTACGACTGTGATATCAAATACCACCCAGGCAAAGCAAATGTAGTTGCCGATGCACTAAGCCGAAAGGGAACTGATCCTCCCATGAGAGTTCGAGCCCTAGTCATGACCATTAGTTTGGACCTACCCAAACAAATATTAGAGGCTCAACTTCAAGCACAAAAGCCTGAGAACATCGGAAAAGAAGACATAGGAGGAATGCTTAGGACGGACCTAAGCAAAGAAAAGTTGGAAGCTAGAACAGATGGGACATTATGTCTACACGGGAGAAGTTGGCTACCCTGTTATGGAGACTTAAGAAACGTGATCATGCACGAATCCCATAAATCCAAGTACTCCATACACCCCGGATCTGAAAAGATGTATCAAGATGTGAAAAGATTATACTGGTGGCCGAACATGAAAGCCGACATTGCCACCTATGTGAAGAAATGTCTGACTTGTGCTAGAGTAAAAATTGAACATCAACGACCATCAGGGTTACTTATTCAACCCGACATACCAAAATGGAAATGGGATAATATCACCATGGATTTTATCACCAAACTTCCTACATCATCTCACGGATACGATACAATCTGGGTAATCGTAGACCGCCTCACAAAATCTGCCCATTTCCTACCCATCAGGGAAAATGATTCTCTAAGCAGATTAGCCAAGATATACTTGAAGGAAGTCGTGACAAGACATGGAATACCAGTCTCAATCATCTGTGATAGAGATGGCAGGTTTACATCAAACTTTTGGAAAGCTTTTCAAAGAGCGTTGGGAACAAACCTGGATATGAGTACCGCCTATAATCCCCAGACAGACGGGCAGAGTGAACGAACAATCCAAACACTAGAAGACATGCTGAGGGCATGTGTGATCGACTTTGGAAAAGGGTGGGTCGAACACATCCCATTAGTGGAGTTCTCCTACAACAACAGTTACCATACCAGTATTAAGGCAGCACCATTTGAGGCCCTCTATGGCCGCAAATGTCGCTCACCAGTATGCTGGGCAGAAGTGGGAGAATTTCAGCTAACAGGACCCGAACTAATCCAAGAGACCACTGAGAAGATCACTCTCATCAAGCAACGAATTCAAGCTGCCCAGGATAGACAGAAGAGTTATGCTGATAGGAAACGTAAACCTATGGAATTTGCCATAGGTGACCGTGTTATGCTAAAGGTGTCACCTTGGAAGGGTGTTGTACGGTTTGGGAAACGAGGAAAGCTAAATCCACGATACGTAGGACCCTTCAAAGTGATTGCCAGGATTGGAGAAGTGGCCTACCGCTTAGAGCTGCCTCAGCAGTTAAGCCGAGTACACCCTACATTTCATGTCTCAAACTTGAAGAAGTGCTACTCAGATGAACCTTTAGCAATGCCATTGGAGGGAGTCCATTTCGATGACAAACTTCAATTTGTAGAAGAACCAGTGGAAGTTGTGGAGAGAGAAGTCAAGAGGTTGAAGAGAAGCCAAATCCCGTTAGTTAAAGTACGATGGAACTCTAGGAAAGGACCTGAGTTTACTTGGGAACACGAAGAATCGTTCAAAGCCAAGTATCCACACCTTTTTACCTAAGCAGTGACGTCACCTTAAGCTTTGAGGACAAAGCTAAAATAACGGGTTTATGCTGTAAAACCTGAGAATTTCAGGTTTTGACTTGTGAACATTATGTACGTCACTTCATGATATCTAAATATTTTATACCACTTTTCTTTGCATGAATCATTTGAACCATCCCATGCATTTTATAAGCATGCATCATCTTATCAGGAAAGCAATTATATCACAATTTTATTGTGACTATGCACTTTTATTACAAAAGTGTGACTACATTTGTATGTTTATATTTCAGTAATCATACAGGACAACAAATGACCTAATGTTGAGAACTTAGAGTCTTTTGAAACATATGATCACTTGCATGCATCCCACTGATTTTTCTCCAAGAACAACGTCATGATCCCAGTATATGACTGATTACCTATTTATAAATATATAAGCATTGATGAATTCAAATAATCTGTATATATTTATGGATATATATTTTCAGTATAAATGATTTCAGATTACCCTAACTATCACTTTTACATATGATTATTTAATAAATCATACTATGAATATATTTTATACGTAAAGGT
Organism: Glebionis coronaria; assembly: GCA_025667525.1. Lineage (NCBI taxonomy): Eukaryota > Viridiplantae > Streptophyta > Magnoliopsida > Asterales > Asteraceae > Glebionis > Glebionis coronaria. Next base: position 190,710,946 of record CM046877.1, on the reverse strand, counting down.
ACTAATATAACTACCTAGGGACCATTCTTTCACCAAAAAGGCACTAAACGTAACTTGAACACTTAAAACCCGGGCTTACTCTAATTACTATAGCTTAAAAATCATTTGACACATATTTAACCCGACTAATGAGCAAAACAAACCCAAACCCATACATACCCGTATATTTATACTTAACTACAAACCTTTTCACTAAAACCTTACAAACTTTATAACTTAACATTTATTTTAAAACTTAATACACAAAAATTGATTTTCCCTCCCTAACAAATACCCAAAACCGCCGGTTTTGGTTTTCCCTTTTCTAAACCATGGGTAATTTGTACTAAGCTAACATTTAAAGAAATGTACTTGGAGGATGATTAAGGAAGCTAATACACATCACCTCTCTTCCTTGTCTTAGCCGTGTGACCATCCCACACCACACATAATTTTTGTACAACCTTAAACCTATTATTACATACACATCTTCCCACTCCTCTTGGAATCCTAAAGTGCCACGGCTACCCATCCAAACCCTACCAAACTTGTACATTTTGGGACATTTAAGGTTATGTACCTTAGTGTACAAATCAAAGCTAGCAAATCTTGGCTATCCCTCTCTCTTGCCGTGTCATAATCCCAAGCCACACCTCCTTCACCTCACAATTGAATACATATAACTTGAGACACTCATTCCTCTCCCTCACCACAAATATTCGGATCAAAATCCTCACAAAACACCTAGACTAAACAAACCTCAACTTATCACATTTACTAACCGAATCTAGCATTGAAGGCTTGAAGTAAAGACTCCTAAGACTCGTGTGTTTATAAGCCGCCTCATCTTCATCACCTTTCGTCTACACTTTGGCCAAAACAAGTAAGCATGAACTTCTCATTTCCTTTCCTTAACCATTTTTCGCGTTTCATGCATTCCCATGCTAAACATATTAAGGTTAGGATACATGCACACGTAAAAGTTCTTGTCCCACTCTAAACAACTTATAAACTCACGACATAGGTTAAATTGGGAAGCCTTACGTTGTAAATCCTTGAAAACACGCATATATGAACCTATAGGGGGGTAGCATTTCCCTTTGCCTTAAAACATATAAAAGCCAAATTTATATAGGCTCATGTGCAATATTAATATAAGCCGAATTTAGAAGACCTTAAAATAAGCCCACAAGCCTTCAAAATTACATAAGCTTATGAGTAATAAAAATATAAGCCGAAACTATATAAGCTAGGGGTAATAAAAATATAAGCCGGATATATATAAGCCCATATAGTAAATTAACATAAGCCCATTTGTGAGAAATTAATAGTTACTAAATTACCACAAAGTTTTACCAAGCCCAACACCTCTTTTTACCTTAACCGAATATAATGGGCCGTGTAGCCCATTAAGGAAATAAGGGGTTACTTTTTGTGCCGGTTGTGTAAATTGGTGAAAGATTGGACCCAAAAGTGGAAATATTAAAAATAGAAACTTTATTTATTACTTTTACTACTTGGTAAAAATTATTTAACTTTGGTAAAACTTAAAACAAATATACCGTGACCCTTGTTGGGCCATTTAAGCCCATTAAGCTTAAACACACACAAACCGTGACTTAAATGGGCCACTTTAGCCCGTTTGATTTAAAAAGGGTAACTTTTTGGGCCATTTGTGTCAAGTTCCAAAAGACATGGCCAATTTTGAGAAACAAAGGAAATCTTAAATCATTTTCGTGACTTATATAAAATACAAGGGCCGGTTATGATGTTTTTGAAACTAAAGGGTACCAAAAATCAAACCGTGTGTACTAATGAACTACAAGGGCCATTTGTGACGTTTTTGAAACTTTAATCAAACCCTAATCCCACTTATTTTCATGCCGTGGGATCGGAGGGGGGTATTTTGCCATCTCCCGAAAGTTTATCAAGCCCTAGGGGCGTTTTTATTAAACGGGATAACCAACAAGGACTAATGATGTAATAACTTTAACGAATGAAAATATATATGATTTCTAAACTATATATTATTTACAAGTGTAATCCCAATTTAATTATTTAAAAAGGGTTATCATAAAACGAATTATTTTAATTAAATTACAACTATGCGATATTAACAAAACCGTTTAACCATCTCCTTTGTGAAACCTTAAAATCATAATAAAGTATAAAGTTTAATCTTCATCTTAAATTAAATAAAACTTGTGGAGTTATTTAATTTACTATACCTTTTTCCTTAAACATAAATTAATAAACTCGTACATTAATATATATTATTTCCTTGAAAACAATATATATAAACACATCCTTAATTTATTATGAATAAATTAAGCCAGCGTATCAACCTATAAACTGTGATCATACATCTTTCATATGCACCCATTGTCATGCATAATTATTTCTACATTCACTGAGACATTCAAATTACTTAGGTAATTTCTCCAGTACGTGACTATACTGTGACATCATCCTCACTACCACATTATCACTAAGGTGAGTTCATGGCCCCATCTTTACTGTTTTATAACTGGGGGAGAAAACATACAAACATTTATTTTTATGCAAGCATGCACAGACAACAACAATTTATTGCCTACTGTTTGCCCCATTCCCGTGGACTGTAATAGTTAATAGTGTAGCGCGAAATGTATGGATAGATCTATTCGGGTGTTGACAACACCCGGCCTGTCGTGATCAGCTGTCACGTAACGCTTAGGCCAAGCAGCAGGTTTATGTCATTGTCGGATTAAGGGAAACAAACTTCAGGATAGACCCAATGGGCGTACTGACAATCATGTCTAGCTTCTATTACAGGGCAGTAGGAACTACTGTAGTATTGGGCTGTGATGTCCTGCTACCTTCGTGATGCTTTGCATATTAATACTTTATTTAATTAAACCTGTGAATTCACCAACCTCGTGTTGACCCCCACATTTTTACTTTTATGTTTTCTCAGGAAAGTAAGCAGGTTCATGCATTGGATTCTAGCATTTTAGGAAAGCATCATGTTGACCATTGGGCTGGGATATTTACTTCTGTTTTTCAATAAATGTGGTTTTATTCTGAACAAGATACAATGTGTACGATTAATTCATGTAATATGTTTTTGAATGATTTTATGATCATCGCTCTATATGCTATGTGCTATCGATCCACCCAAGTAACACCCCAACTACTATTCCGCTGCATTTGACCAATCTGGGGGTGTTACATTTTGCCTTTTTCTTTTTGTTTGAGATTCGAATACAATAATTAGGAGATCAAATCCCAATTAAGGTTGTGTTTTCACACTTTTGGAGATATTTTGTATTTATTGTGATACTTAATACAATATAGTAATAATAATTTCACAAGAAAAACGAAAAAACTGATAATACGTATTAGTAGATTTCTACTAATACAAATACTATTTATGGTTAATATTAAAAACAACAAGACAAATTAATCACGACACACCTCCCCGGCAACGACGCCAGAATGATTGCAGGAAAATTACACCTTTTAGGAGAAAGGCGTAAAAGCGGTAAGTATTAAACAAATGATTGAGGAAAATCAATTGTTAATGACCCAATGAAGTTCGTTTCCCAAGGAGGTATATGTGTGTGAATAATTCGTAACTGATTTGAGATTAATATTTGAAAGAAGGAGATGAGAAAATAGAATGACGAAGACGTGAAATTAATTACTACGATAACTAAACGTAAAACCGTAAAAAGAGCTAAAATAAAAATTAATTCTAAAAATTCCCAAAAAATTACCAAAAATCAAAATAAATAAACTAAGAGTTTACCAATGATCAATTTTTCAAACCTTTTAATTAATTAAATATTAATTTTTAAATGCTAATTAAAGCCCTAAAAATAAAATTAATTATCAAAAAGCCCAAATAAATATTTTTAAATTGGTAAACCTCTAAAATGACCTAAAAAGATTAAAAACTATTTTTATAAATTTTTAAACAAAGAAAAACTATATAAAATGATTAAAAAACTATTAAAACTTAAAATAATTATAAAAATTAATCTAAATGTGATAAAATTAATCTAAGAGTTGAAAAAAATCCTATTTTAATGTTTTAAACCTAAAAAAAATATAAAAAGTGCAAAAATGTGAAATTTTAAATTTAATAATAAAATAATATTAAAATAATATTATAAATCCAAAAATTATAAAAAATTCAAAAAACTTGCAAACTAGTTTATTTTAACCTAAATACTCAAAAAATGAAAGTGAAATTACCAAAATACCCCTAATGGGCCCCCAAATGGGATAAAACCAAAAACAGTCAACCTTAATAGGCTTTTGGGCCCAAAAAGTCAAACTAGGCCCAAATGAACTGAAAAAGCCCTATCTGACTCAAAGTTCAATTCTAAACACAAAAGTCTGAAGGCCCAAAAGCTGATTCTGAGCTTAACACATATTAAAAGGTCAACAACTTATTCTTATTGGGCCAATAAGCCCATTAAGCAATAAGCCAATGCCATAAGCTCTGCTTAAACACACAACCTTCTTTTGAGATGCCTAAGAGATCTGTGAAAAGAAATTTTGAAAAATCACACTCAATAAGCCAGAAATAAGCCAAGAAAAAATTCACAAAAGGACAAAATAGTCGACTTGGAGTTCTAGACCACCTCAGGATTTGATTCAACTTGCAAAAGACTCTAATAAACTTAATTAAGCCAAAACAATCAAGAAAAGTCCAATAAGCTAAACCAAATAAGCTGGATAAGCCAATAAGCACTTATGAAAAAGTCAATTGAGTTGGTTTTCTAGTCAAAGCTTAAAGTCAACCTTCCAAATGCTCTAGTATGAAGAAATGGGTCAAATAAGGAGCACCTATTACAAAAACCAAGTTGTTGCAGGTTAAAATAAGCTGGAATAGCTTATTGATAAGTTCCAGTTGAAATAACGCTAGCAGTGGCTAGCAGCAGGGGAAAGGAGTTCCCACTGCTTTGACTTTTTGACTTGTGATTTGTGAGAGATCCAGTTGGATTCAAGTGGAAACAAGGGCACCCTTGTGATCAGTAAATCACAAGGAGTCACAATCAAGCAAATAATCACACTTCGAATAAGCCAATAAGTACAGGAAAAGCCAATAATGCCCAGATATGACACAGACTTAGCAAATAAGCAGTTATGCACTCTTAAGCAATTTTAGCATTAATAAGCAAACCAGAATGAACCAAATGCACATACAAGCTAGAATAACTGTTAATAAGCATAAACAAACTTATTTCAATCACTGAATCAAAGATTACAAGCAGATTTAAGCATATGTAGGTTACTGATGAACACTAACATGCATTAATGAACACTAACTCTTTTACTGATATAGATGACCACAAATCCAAATTCAGCACTCAAATCCTACTTCCCTGGTTGTATTAACTTAGATTTAACACTTGTTAACCCTAGTCTATGATCAGACCTAGGTGTCCTCTAAATTTCAGTCAATTTTACCAAGTAATCAAGATTTATAGCCTATTTTAGGATCTAGGTGTTAATAGCCACAAAACTTGCAGATAACCAACACTTAAGAACAAATAAGCATGTAACAATCCAACAGAACCAAGTACCACAACAAAGGAGGCCTTAAATCCCTTTGAATCAGTTAACCCAAACACCCCTTTGGAATCTGATTTCTCAATCTTCCAAAGGGTTGTTGTGTTTTAACCTATCAAACAAGATCCAATCAACCCTAATAACTCTTATACAACCTCAGAAACTCAAATCAAGCCACAAAACACCAATCCACAACAAATCATGCAAAATCACCAAAAATACAATAAAATTCAGAAAAATTGAAAGGGACAGGGATGCAAACCTCCAAGACTTACATCCTAGCCTTAGATTGTTTGAGCTGAGGTGCTAGCAAAACAAGCACCAGCTTCCTTGTACTTGCTAAGATTAACAAACCACAATGATGAACACAAACTATGAAACTTCTGATTTTTGAAACACAAGCTTTATTGCTTAAAACCTTGCCTAAAAAGACCTTCAAAATAGTTAAATGGAACTCAGATCTTAGCTTATCAAATACCAAACTTTTATAAAACACAAAGGGAAATCACAATTTTTCAGAGAATCCAACTTTTATTTAATAAAAAGTAATTACAAAGATTAAAGCTAAAATCTGGAACAAGGGATTCTCACAAGTTGAGGTCTCCTTATATAGGACTAGTAGAGGATTCTAGAATGATAAAATACTTGAAAACCCTAGCTATGAATTTACAGGAATTCCCTTGAGTGCTTGATGGCGTTTGATGTTTATGAGCTGTCCAAATGCATCAAAACCGTTCATTTTAGCTTTGGGGCCAAGCTATGAGTCTAAGCTGTTGATTTGGCAACGTCAGATTCCTTGGAGAGTAAGTTGTGATGTGATAGGTGGACGAGGTTGAGTGTGGGGTCACTTGGGTAGTGGGATTGAGGGTTTTATGTGTGGGATGGGTTTCTGCATGTGTGAATCAGGGTGGGTAGGGTTAATTGCAATTTACCCTTTGTTTAAGTGAAGGTAAATTTTGGGTTCAAAAAGGTAAACAGTAAACCTTTTGATCCGAAATTGGTGGAAAGTTTAGTTGTTTGAAGCAAAAAGTGTTTGAATGTTTCATTTGTACACCTTTGGCCCTTGTGTTTTGGGAAATATGGTAAAACAAGTTTTCAGCCAACAAAACCCGTTTTCCTTTGTTAATAAACTTGCCAAGTTTATAGTTTTGCCACAAAACTTTGAAATAAAGGTTTTAAGGGTTATTTTTGCCATGTTTGAATATTTGAGGGACTGATCTTGGACATTCTTGATCTTCAAAGGTCTTCATTGTATCTTTGAATTCATGAGGGACCATAATTGACAATTTAGAATAGTTGAGGGACTAAACTTGCCAATTCTTCAAAGTTGAAGGACCAAATTTGTAATTATGAATATACAAGGGTTTTAAGTATCATTTCTTCATATTTTGAGGATCAATCTTGTACATCTTCAAGTCTTCAAGGGTTTTTCTTGAATAATCATGAACTAGGGCCCGGTTCTTTGTACGGCTTCGTTTCTCGTGTCCGTTTTTCCTTGTTTCTTGTGATCTTTTGTTTTTTTCACGATATCCATACCTAAAACACACAAGTAAACAAATACAAGCATATATATGGTATTTTATGACATTTTAATGCATTTAAAGCCCGAAAATAACGATGAGATCATGTATAAAAGCCATCTCATCAAACCTCTCTTACGATCAACAAACCAATCGCACCTTAGGGTTTCGATTGGTTTGTATGATTTGTTTGGTTTATCTATTGCAAACAACACCAAAGGAAAAACACCTTTTTTAGGTTTCCTTTTATCCTTTGGTTTTGGTTTAGCAATAATCTAGTCCTAGCCCCTCTCTAGGGTTGTTGGGTAGATTTTCCACTTGATGTTGATGCTCGGTTTACAGGTGTTAGAATCACGGTTAGCTCGTTGTATTACGTGTGTACAAGAACGTAATATAGTCTTACTTTAGACTATATCTTGGTGATAAGGTTTTATCGATATTTGGTGTTTCGTTCTTTATCTTGTGGATCTTCGCATGGGCTAAAAGGTATGTAACCCTAATTTGATTAACAATAATTGTGTTATTATGATCTTGTTAAATCGCTTCCTCTATATGTGCTTTGATATCGTTTAAGGTTTCATATAATTGTTATGATGTTTATAAACCCCCACCTTGTACCTCTCATGTAGCCATCTTGAGCTAGCAAACAAGAACTGCCAGAGCATCAACGATTATGAATGATTCCTTTGACGCTACACACAATTGGAAGGCCAAGATCAATTCTTTACAGCTCATCCCACAGATTCTTCACATGGGCAACATTTGACCATAAAATTTGAAATTCGAGCTAAGGGCATTCCTAGAAATTCCTTTTAGTTAGGGTTTATTTTTTTGTATTCTAGATCCTTTTGCAATGTAGTATAAATATAGGCCGGTTTGTGGCTTATATTTTGGTTCCAGCTCTTGTAAAGATTTCTTTTATTAATGAAAAATTAATTTTGATCTTTGGTTCAAGGGTGAGTTCCCATTTAAATATTTTTGTAGTGTAAATCTTTATTTATCTGCACTTTTACTTAGATTGTTTATCAAAAAAAATATTTTGTTCAAATTTACTTGGTTTGAAAAATATTGTTTTTGAGACCCATTTTTACTTGAAAACCTCATGATGCTTGACTGAAAATCAAGATTGTCGATGTGTTTCTGTAGAAGTGTTACTTACCTTGTTATCCAAACATTATTGGAAGATCAGTTTATATTTTTGTTGTGTTTTATTATAGCAATAAGCTATAAGCCAGCTTATTTGACACATAAGCTAGCTTATGTGCTTATTTCTAGCTGCTCTTTTTTTGTATTGTGTATTTGTTTCAGGTTCCCAAGGTTGACAAAATCGTTCACTCATTCTTACTTCTTTGAGACTGTGGTAGTCTCACCAACAAAGAAGCAACAAGCTCTCTTCATAAGCCCATCTTGTGGAAGATATAAGTTCTGAAAAGGCCTAGTAGGCGCTTGTAGTAAGATTAGGCTATGGGTTCACCCTCGGACTCAATACAAGTATTCTTCGATCTCTTTCCATATTTTCTGTCTATATTTTTTTTGTGCTTATAAGAATTAGGCTATATTGCTTCTTTCTTTTAATTTTTCTTACTTATGATATTATGTTTGCCTTAAATTTTTTCTTTCATGTTTTAAATCACAAATATGTGTATTGTATCGTGTTTGAGATATTTTAGAGGGTGTTTGGATTTAGGTGTAAGGAAACCTAGGTGACATACATGAACCTTGCTGTAAAACCCGCATTAAAAATCCTATGAACAGTACACATGAACAGTAACTTATGAAAACACGATAAAATTTAAACTTTCCATTTGTAATATTAATACACGTGTCACGACAATAAATAACGAACAATCATGAATACTATAAATGTGACACGATCACGAATACCAAAGTCACGAATACTAAATCACGAACATTCACGATAATTATTTTAAACACGGAAAAGATACGGGTTCCCTTGTTGGACTCCTTTAGGCCGCAGCTACAAAAAGAAAAGAGGAAAAGATGGGCTTTGGCCCATAACCCAAGTTAAATCTAAAAACACAGGAAAGTTATTTTCATAATTTAGGTTTCATAAAAAATTGCAAAACCCTCTCTTGGTTCTCTCTTGTGCTGCCGGCCATACATCAATCACAAGGACGATTCTGACGATTTTTGTTATTGGTTTTGTGTTCATGATCGTTCTCTCGTTAATACACGCATTGGTATAATCAAACCCTTTTTCTTTTCTTTTTAATTCTTTTGATTTCATGTTATTATTTAATTAATCATCAAGAACAAGAATAAAACATGTATAGGATTAATTAAATTCATGTTTCGGGTTTGGTATGGCGTGGTTGTGGTTCGGCCGAGACACCGAGACCCCAAATGGGACTCGGCTTCGTTTCTTTCACCACCACCGAGAGTCTCAAGACTCTCGGCTTGGTTTGGTTTGGGCTCGGACGCAGCAAGAAACCCCGACCAAGGGTCGGGGTATGTTTAGATTTTGGTTTTGGCTCGGTTTGGTGTAACCGAGACACCACCGAGACCCCAACGGGGGCTCGGTTTGGTTTTGTTGTTCGGGCCCGAGACCAAGGACCCGACATTAGGTCGGGGTATGTTTTGCTTGTTGGTTAGTTTTAGTTAGTGTCAACCGAGACCCCTTCAAGATCTTGGTGGGACTTTGATTATGGCTTATTTGATTCGGGTTAAATTTTAAAAGCACGGACTCGGGTTTCGGGACATATTAAAAATGAGAAAAACGTGTTAATTAAATTAATTACTAGGCTTTTAATTTAATTAATCTCATGACTTAGGTTAGATATTAAATTAATATTACATGTATAACCTAAAGTATTTAACTTAGCTTAATTTAATTAAAACATGTATTTTTAATTAAATTCCATATAACGTATAGTTTAATTAATTAACCAGTTATTTAATTAATGAGCTATAACCATGACTTGTATTGTACTAATTAAACTTTAATTATTATTTAAAATTCAGCTTATTTTTAATAATGGAATATTACTATTATTTGAAACTTTCTATTTTTAGAAACTTACTATATATGAAAACCTGCTATTTTTAGAAAGTTACTTAGTATTACAATACAAGTATTATAATACACTAACACATGAATAATACACAACAGAACATCAGAATAACTACAGTTAACACCGTAAACAGTAAAACATGACAAAATAAGTATAACAAGCTAATAACACACGAAACCAGTAAAACACATATAATTTCAGACAACTCATACACGTCCATATTTCTTATGTAGTGTTATCCGTTGAGGCGAATTAGTCTTCATCTTTTTCCTTAGCTTCTACTGGACATAAGGTACGAATTTCCCGTCCTTCAGTAAGGACAATCTCTTCCTTCATTAGGATTTCCCGTATGCAGCCAACTGTTTTCCCCAGTAGTTACAGATTAAATGCTTATGTTTATTAGTTACCTTAGCCATATACATGCATGACCAGTTTCACCTAGTTATGGAGGTACCATAACCATAACACTAGAGGCACTAGTGTTATGACTTCACCACGGCGGAGTGATAGGTCGTGGCGTCCCTTTTCAGTTATTTGGAAATTATATTATTATATTATCATGTGGGGCGTATGGGTGAATCCTAGTTACATGTTTCAGTCAGGATTTCATGGTGAATGTGGTGTGTGCCTTGCATCCTTCACAAGGAGCTGATCCCTCCTACCCACTTACCAGTTAATTAGAGGCATCCCCTCTAATTTGCATGACGAGGTCACCCCTCCAAGTATTCATGCATGTTGTTGACCTCATGTCCTATATTGGCTATTTTGGTACATTAATTATTACAGATTTTCATAAGTAACATAAGCTATGTTTTCAGAACTAAAACCAGTTAACATGACAGACAACTAGGTTTTCCAGGACTTATTCATTTCCGCTGCTATTCATGCTTATTACTCTTTATATGCTTTCATATTCTATGTCTTCCATGCATTATTGTATATCCGTGCACTGAGCGTTATGCTCAGCCGTCTACTTTTCCATGTTCCCAAACGGCAGGTACCCAAGGACGCAAGTAGGAACTCCAAAGTATGTGCATTCGGATTGGAAGTTATCCGACCTCTTTTACCTTATGCATTTATTCCTACTTTATCATACTTTACTTCTTTTGGACATCGTTTAATCCTTTCCATTTACAGTACTTATATTGCTTGTGTGTGAGTTACTAGACTACCGATGTTTGATTCCGGTATTTCTATTTATGGTCATGAATGTTTAGACGTTTACCTTGAATGCTTTGATGACATGCCATAATTTACTGTAGCATCCTATCCTAATAAATGGGGTGTTACAATTATGGTATCAGATCCAAGGTTTCGATCTGTAGCTCTGTAAAACATGACCTGTGACTTATGGGTAGTCACTAGTGTCTTCCTAGAACTGACAGTTGGTTTTCATGCATTCATTCATTTTCATTTTACTTTATGCATTCATATCATTGTAGCAGCTTTATGACTAAGTAATGGTTGGTACAGGACTGGCCCTATTTAGTCGCAAGTGCTTTTATCGAAACTTTTAACTTTGTGACCAACCCATTGGCGTCCCGCGCCATGTCTTTTGTTTTGAGTGAACTGACCATAGGCGTTCACTCCCGTTCATATAAAAGTTTTATAAATTTCATCATGCATTTTACATTGTTTCATGCATTATAAAGTGCTTCATTGATTTATACATTGTTCATGCATTTTTATGTTCATCTCATTTCAGATTTATGATTTGTGTTGCATTTTGTTGTTTTAAACTGTCAGATGGTGAACTCACGCAATACTCCAGATTTGGCAGCAACTGTCAATGCAGCTCTGTAAGCCCTCCTTTCCCAACTTCGCAATGAAATCAGAGACGAAGTTCATGCGGAATTCCAGGCTCATGGCAATTAGAACAACAACAACAATGCTCCACCTCCTCCTCCACCTGTTACTCTTATGACTTGGTTGGAGAGATTCAACAAACAGCGACCCCGTTCGTTTGAGCAGACTGACAGCCCCAACGAGGCTGAAGCTTGGATTTATCACACCGAGAAGATTTTTGATGCAATGGGTTGTGATGCTGTTATCAAGGCAAGACTGCCTTGCTATAATTTTGAAGGTGATGTGCTGCAGTGGTGGAAATCGGTCAAGCAGTCTAACGGTGGTAATAATTGGGTTGCACAGCTGACATGGGACCGGTTTAAGGAGCTCCTCCTTAATCAGTACTTTCCACACGCTGAGCAAGAGAAGCTCAAGAGGGACTACCACAACATTTGGCAGGTTGCTGGTGAGAATAGCAATGAATTCATGCAAAGGTTTCTCTGTTTGGCAGGATTTCTGGGTCCAAACACAGGAACTGCTGCGGAGCAGGCTGAGAAGTTTTGCTGGGCACTTCGCACTTCGGTCGCCAACAACTTGGTATGTGCTACTTTCATTACAGTGGCACAGGTGGCCGATGCAGCCCGTAAGCTCGAGATGCTTCAGGAGCGAGAGGAGTTTGGTGATGACAGGGCAGTGAAGAGGTATCTTCAATCACCAATTGTAAACAATTCATTTCCAACAGTATTTTTCATGCATATAATCTTCTGTTCAACGTTATATTCCAGGCAGAAGACTTACGACCGTAAGCATGCGGCCGCTCAGCAGCAAGCATCCAAGGGAAGGGTCAGACTAACGACCGTTCTGGTTCTGAGAGGCGCGGCGGTAACGATGGTTACCGTAATAACGCTAACAACTCGAACAACAGCAGGTCCCTACATTAACCTTCTTTAATGTTAAACTATCGTATGTTATGGTATTCTGACACTCCAACAATTTATAATTCCGGAACAATGGTTACGGTAGGGATCAGGACCGTAGGGGTTCACAGCCCAACCGTTCTACCTCATCTGGTAAATTTTACACCTTCTATGTAATCATGTTATGTTCCAGATCATGTCTCATGTATGTAATCCTTAAACAGGCTCTCAGCTAACTAGGACGCCTGCTGGAGAATTCATGCATCCTGTCTGTCCTACTTGTTCGCGCATACACTCTGGTATTTTTCACCGAGGTACTGGTTGTTTCAAATGTGGCTAACAAGGCCATCAGCAAAAGGACTGTCGCCAAGGTGAGATAGAAGGCACCTCTGGGCACGCCGACACCAAGCCAACTCCTACTTCTGGTCGCGTGTTCACTACTACTAGAGACCAGGCGAATAAGACTTTAGGTACCATCAACGGAAATCTCTTTATGAATGGTTTGGCAACATGTGTTCTGTTTGATACTGGAGCGACGCATTCAGTCGTATCCACTACCTTTGTTTTACGTGTTAGGATTTCCCCGATGCCATTAGATAATTCCTTATGCATTTCCACGCAACTTAGGGACTCTGTACGAATCACTTAGGTGTACAGAGATCTTCCCCTAGAATTCGATGATAAGATCCGCAGAGTTGACACACTTCCTTTGGACATGTGCGATTTTGACGTGATTTTGGGCATGGACTGGTTATCCAAACACCAGGTTACGATTGACTGCCACACTTATCGGGTTATCTTCGGTGATGTTAAATCTCCAGAGTACATACACCATGGTTTTCTGCCATGGAGGTCAGTACAAATTATTTCATCCATCGAGGCGCGTGCATTGCTATGCCACGGCTGTCAGGGCTTCATAGCCAATATTCATGACATTGTTGCCGAGTCTCCATCGATCCATGATCAGCCTATTGTGTCAGAGTTTTCTGACGTATTTCTAGATGAACTTCCGGCCATACCACCTGTTCGTGAAGTCGAGTTTGGAATCGAGCTTATACCAGGTGCAGAGCTGATTTCCAATGCTCATTACCGTATGGATCCTATTGAGCTTAAGGAACTAAAAGATCAGCTGCAGGTTCTTCTGGAACGAGGTTTCATCCGTCCCAGTGCATCGCCATGGGGTGCATCGGTACTGTTCATGAAGAAGAAAGACGACATCATGCGTTTATGTATAGACTATCGTGAGCTAAACAAGATCACGATCAGAAATCGTTACCCTTTGCCGTGCATTGATGACCTGTTCGATCATCTTCAGGGCGCCAAGCATTTCTTGAAGATTGATCCAAGGTCCGGATACCATTAGTTACGGGTTAAAGAGAAGGATATCTCCAAGACTGCTTTCCGTATACGTTATGGGCACTACGAGTTCGTAGTCATGCCATTCGGACTCACTAATGCTCCAGCTGTCTTCATGGATCTGATGAACAGTGTCTTCCATGAGTTTCTGGACAAGTTCGTTATCGTGTTCATTGATGACATCCTGATATTCTGCAAATCCAAGGAGGAACATGAGGAACACCTTCGTATAGTCTTACAGATTCTTCGTCAGAAGCATTTGTACGCCAAGTTCTCTAAGTGTGAGTTCTGGTTAAACAAGGTGGCATTTCTGGGCCAAATTGTATCCGCTGAGGGGATCACCATGGATCCTGCAAAGGTTGAAGCTATCACTAAATGGCCAAGACATACATCTGCAACTGAAGTTATAAGTTTTCTGGGTTTAGCTGGCTACTACCGCAGGTTTGTAGAGAACTTTTCACGGTTAGCCTTACCTTTGACTAAGCTAATGAGGAAAGGAGAGAAATTCGTCTAGACGGAAGAGCGAGAGAAGAGCTTTGAAGATCTTAAGCAGAAGTTAGTGACTGTACCTATTTTTACTCTCCCATCTGGCTCAGGTGGATTTCAGATTTATAGTGACGCTTCAGGAAAGGGTTTAGGCTGCGTTCTCATGCAACATGGTAAGGTTATTGCATATGCATCACGACAGTTGAAACCTTATGAAGAAAACTATCCTACTCATTATTTAGAGCTTGCAGCAGTTGTTTTCGCATTGAAGATCTGGAGACATTATTTGTATTGTGAATCATGTGACATATTCACCGACCATAAGAGTCTCAAGTACATCTTCACCCAGAAGGAACTGAACATGAGGCAGAGGAGATGGTTAGAGCTATTGAAGGACTAGGACACCAACATTCAATACCATCTCGGTAAGGCGAATGTGGTGGCAGATGATCTATGCAGAAGGTCAGGTATGATTGCTGGCATTTGGATTGCAAAGGAGATCATTCGTGACCTAGAGATGACTGATATTGAGTTTTGCGTACGAGGACAGCACGATTACTAGGCTAATCTTAGAGTGGAACCAGACTTACATTCTAGTATCAAGGAAGCTCAGAAGGACGATGGTGAGATTTGGGCTATCATTCAGAACCTTGATCAGCAGACGGAGTTTCGTGTTGACGACGATGGTATCTTATGGCAGGGCACTAGACTAGTGGTTCCCGGTGACTCTACACTCAGGGAAGTTGTGCTGACTGAAGCTCACAGTTCTCCATTTACCATACATCCTGGTTCCACCAAGATGTACCACGACATCAAGCAACACTTTTGGTAGAGTGGTATGAAGCAGGATATTGCCACCTTCGTTTCTAAATGTATGATCTGCCAACAGGTGAAGATCGAACACTAGCGAGCTAGTGGTTTACTACAGCCATTAGATATTCCAGCATGGAAGTGGGAAAAAATCTCCATGGATTTTGTTACTGGTCTTCCTGTTACTCAAAAGAAGAACGACGCTATCTGGGTCATTGTGGATAGGTTGACTAAATCTGCTCATTTTCTGCCGATTCGCAAGGAGCATCCGGTTAGCAAATTAGCAGACACAATCCAGAGGGAGATCATGAGACTACATGGTACTCCATCAGAAATCATCTCTGATAGAGATCCCCATTTCACATCACGTTTCTGGCAGAGTCTGAAGAAATTTTGGGACACCAGACTTAAGCTCAGCACTACCTTTCATCCTCGGACCGACGGACAGTCGAACGTACCATTCAGACATTGAAGGACATGCTGCGATCGTGTGCTCTAGAGTGGTCGAGAAGCTGGGATGATTATATATTCCTAGTGGAATTCGCATACAACAACAGCTGGCACGCTAGCATCAAGTGTGCTCCCTTTGAGATGTTGTATGGCAGAAAGTGTCGCGCCCTAATCTGCTGGGATCAGGTGGGCGAACGACTACTCGAGGGTCCAGAGATGATTGAAGTGACCAATGAGAAGGTCGATGTCGCCAAGGCGAAGATTCAGGAAGCTCGTGCTCGTCAGAAGAGTTATCCTGATAAACGTCGTAGAGATGTATCTTTCAACGTAGGTGATCACGTTTTCCTCAAGGTATCACCTGCACGAGGAGTTAAACATTTTGGAATCAGAGGGAAGCTCAGTCCTCGCTTCATTGGACCGTTCGACATCATAAAACGTGTTGGTGAAGTGTCATACCGTTTAGCGTTACCGCCTCATCTATCACACGTTCACAACGTGTTCCATGTGTCCTTACTCAGAGGATACAACTATCATCCAGTTCATGTTGTCCAGTATCCACTTGATCAGATTCGAGAAGATATTTCTTATGTTGAAGAACCCGAGAGAGTTCTTGAGCGACATGATCGTGTCATACGGAGGAAGACGATCACTTTCGTCAAAATCCTCTGGAGGGATCATCCAGAGCGGGAAGCCACTTGGGAGACGAAGGAGTCTATACGGACTTCTTACCCTCATTTCCAGTTCTGATTCGGGTATATTTTCTTTCAGTTTATGTTTCTCTAATTCGAGGACGAATTGGTCTTTTAGAGGGGAAGAGTTGTAAAACCCGCATTAAAAATCCTATGAACAATACACGTGAACAGTAACTTATAAAAACACGATAAAATTTGAACTTTCAATTTATAATATTAATATACGTGTCACGACAATAAATAATGAACAATCATGAATATTATAAATGTGACACGGTCACGAATACCAAAGTCACGAATACTAACTCACGAACATGCATGATAATTATTTTAAACACGGAAAAGTTACGGGTTCCCTTGTTGGACTCCTTTAGACCGCGGCTACAAAAAGAAAAGAGGAAAAGATGGGCTTTGGCCCATAACCCAAGTTAAATCTAAAAACACATGAAAGTTATTTTCATATTTTAGGTTTCATAAAAAATTGCAAAAACCTTTCTTGGTTCTCTCTTGTGCCGCCGGCCATACATCAACCACAAGGACGATTCAGACGATTTTTGTTATTGGTTTTGTGTTCGTGATCATTCTCTCGTTAATACACGCATTGGTATAATCAAACCCTTTTTCTTTTCTTTTTAATTCTTTTGATTTCATGTTATTATTTAATTAATCATCAAGAACAAGAATAAAACATGTATAGGATTAACTAAATTCATGTTTCGGGTTTGGTTTGGCGTGGTTGTAGTTCGCCGAGACACCGAGACCCCAAATGGGGCTCGACTTCGTTTCTTTCACCACCACCGAGAGTCTCAAGACTCTCGGCTTGGTTTGGTTTGGGATCGGACGCAGCAAGAAACCCCGACCAAGGGTCGGGGTATGTTTAGCTTTTGGTTTTGGCTCGGTTTGGTGTAACCAGGACACCACCGAGACCCCAAAGGGGGCTCGGTTTGGTTTTGTTGTTCGGACCCGAGACCAAGGACCCCGACATTAGGTCGGGGTATGTTTTGCATGTTGGTTAGTTTTAGTTATTGTCAACCAAGACCCATTCAAGGTCTCAGTGGGACTTTGATTATGGCTTATTTGATTCGGGTTAAATTTTAAAAGCACGGACTCGGGTTTCAGGACATATTAAAAATCAGAAAAACGTGTTAATTAAATTAATTACTAGGCTTTTAATTTAATTAATCTCATGACTTAGGTTAAATATTAAATTAATATTACATGTATAACCTAAAGTATTTAACTTAGCTTAATTTAATTAAAACATGTATTTTTAATTAAATTCCATATAACGTATAGTTTAATTAATTAACCAGTTATTTAATTAATGAGCTATAACCATGACTTGTATTGTACTAATTAAACTTTAGTTGTTATTTATAATTCAACTTATTTCTTATAACGGAAACTTACTATTTTTGGAAACTTTCTATTTTTAGAAACTTACTATATATGGAAACCTGCTATTTATAGAAAGTTACTTAGTATTACAATACAAGTATTATAATACACTAATGCATGAATAATGCACAACAGAACATCAGAATAACTACAGTTAACACCGTAAACAGTAAAACATGACAGAATACGTATAACAAGCTAATAACACACGGAACCAGTAAAACACATGTAATTTCAGACAACTCATACACGTCCATATTTCTTATGTAGTGTTATCCGTCGAGCCAAATTAGTCTTCATCGTTTTCCTTAGCTTCTACTAGACATAAGGTACGGATTTCCCGTCCTTCAGTAAGGACAATCTCTTCCTTCATTAGGATTTCCCGTATGCAGCCAACTATTTTCCCCAGTAGTTACATATTAAATGCTTATGTTTATTACTTACCTTAGCCATATACATGCATGACCAGTTTCAACTAGTTATGGAGGTACCATAACCATAACACTAGAGGCACTAGTGTTATGACTTATCCACGACGGAGTGATAGCTCGTGGCGTCCCTTTTTAGTTATTTGGCCATTATATTATTATATTATCATGTGGGGCGTATGGGTGCATCCTAGTTACATCTTTCAGTCAGGATTTCATGGTGAATATGGTGTGTGCCTTGCATCCTTCACAAGGAGCTGATCCCTCCTACCCACTTACCAATTAATTAGAGGCATCCCCTCTAATTTGCATGACGAGGTCACCCCTCCAAGTATTCATGCACGTTGTTGACCTCATGACCTATATTGGCTATTTGGGTACATTAACTAATAAAGATTTTCATAAGTAACATAAGCTATGTTTTCAGAACTAAAACCAGTTAACATGACAGATAACTAGGTTTTCCAGGACTTATTCATTTCCGCTGCTATTCATGCTTATTAATCTTTATATGCTTTCATATTCGGTGTCTTCCATGCTTTATTATATATCCGTGCACTGAGGGTTATGCTCAGCCGTCTACTTTTCCATGTTCCCAAACGGCAGGTACCCAAGGACGAAATTATGAACTCCAGAGTATGTGCATTCGGATTGGAAGCTATCCGGCCTCTCTTACCTTATGCATTTATTCCTACTTTATCATACTTTACTTCTTTTGGACATTGTTTAATCCTTTCCATTTACAGTACTTATATTGCTTGTGTGTGAGTTACTAGACTACCGATGTTTGATTCCGGTATTTCTATTTATGTTCATGAATGTTTAGACATTTACCTTGCATGCTTTAATGACACGCCATAATTTACTGTAGCATCCTATCCTAATAAATGGGGTGTTACAATTATGGTATCAGAGCTAAGGGTTCGACCTGTAGCTCTGTAAAACATGACCTGTGACTTATGGGTAGTCACCAGTGTCTTCCTATAACTGACAGTTGGTTTTCATGCATTCATTCATTTTCATTTTATTTCATGCATTCATATCATTGTAGCAGGCTTATGACTAAGTAATGGTTGGTACAGGACTGGCCCTATTTAGTCGCATGTGCTTTTATCGACACTTTTAACTTTGGGACTGACCCATTGGCGTCCCCACGCCATGTCTTTTGTTTTGAGTGAACTGACCATTGGCTTTCACTCCCTTTCATATAAAACTTTTATAAACTGCATCATGCATTTTACATTGTTTCATGCATTATAAATTGCTTCATTGATTTATACATTGTTCATGCATTTTTATGTTTATCTCATTTCAGATTTATGATTTGTGTTGCATTTTGTTGTTTTAAACTGTCAGATGGTGAACTCACACAATACGCCAGATTTGGCAGCAGCTGTCAATGCAGCTCTACAAGCCCTCCTTCCCCAACTTCGTAATGAAATCAGAGACGAAGTTCATGCTGAAATCCAGGCTCATGGCAATCAAAACAACAACAACAATGCTCCACCTCCTCCTCCCACCTGTTACTCTTATGACTTGGTTGGAGAGATTCAACAAACAGCGACCCCGTTCGTTTGAGCAGACTAACAGCCCCAACGAGGCTGAAGCTTGGATTTCTCACATCGAGAAGATTTTCGATGCAATGGGATGTGATGGTGTTTTCAAGGCAAGACTGGCTTGCTATAATTTTGAAGGTGATGTGCTGCAGTGGTGGAAATCGGTCAAGCAGTCCAACGGTGGTGATAATTGGGTTGCACAACTGAAATGGGACCGGTTTTAGGAGCTCCTCCTTAATCAGTAATTTCCACACGCTGAGCAAGAGAATCTCAAGAGGTATTACCACAACATTCGGCAGGTTGCTGGTGAGAACAGCAACGAATTCATGCAAAGGTTTCTCCGTTTGGCAGGATTTCTGTGTCTAGCCACAAGAACTGATGCAGAGCAGGCTGAGAAGTTTCGCTGGGCACTTCACACTTCGGTCTCCAACAACTTGGTATGTGCTACTTTCACTACAGTGGCACAGGTGGCCGATGTAACCCGTAAGCTCGAGATGCTTCATGAGCGAGAGGAGGTTCGTGATAACAAGGCAGTGAAGAGGTATCCTCAATCACCAATTGTAAACAATTCATTTCCATCAGTATTTTTCATGCATATAATCTACTGTTCAACGTTATATTCCAGACAGAAGACTGACGACCGTAACCCTGCGGCCGCTCAGCAGCAAGCATCCAAGGGAAGTGGTCAGACTAACGACCGTTCTGGTTCTGAGAGGCGTAGCGGTAACGACGGTTACCGTAATAACGCTAACAACTCGAACAACAGCAGGTCCCTACATTAACCTTCTTTCATGGTAAACTATCGTATGCTATGGTATTCTGACGCTTAAACAATTGATAATTCAGGAACAATGGTAATGGCAGGGATCAGGACGGTAGGGGTTCACAGCCCAACTGTTCTACCTCATCTGGTAAATTTTACACCTTCTATGTAATCATGTTTATGTTCCATGATCATGTCTCATGCATGTAATCCTTAAACAGGCTCTCAGCTAACTAGGAAGCCTGTTGGAGAATTCACGCCTCCTGACTGTCCTACTTGTTCGCGCATACACTCTGTTATTTGTCGCCGAGGTACTGGTGGTTGTTTCAAATGTGGCCAACAAGGCCATCAGCAGAAGGACTATCGCCAAGTTGAGATAGAAGGCACCTCTGGGCACGCCGACACCACGCCGACACCAAGGCCATCAGCAGAAGGACTATCGCCAAGTTGAGATAGAAGGCACCTCTGGGCACGCCGACACCACTACTACTAGAGACCAGGCGAATAAGACTTCAGGTACCATCACCGGAAATCTCTTTATGAATGGTTTAGAAGCATGTGTTCTGTTTGATACTGGAGTGACGCATTCAGTCGTATCCACTACCTTTGTTATACGTGTTAGGATTTCCCCGATGCCATTAGATAATGCCTTATGTGTTTCCACGCCACTTAGGGACTCTGTACGAATCAATCAGGTGTACAGAGATCTTCCCCTAGAATTTGATGATAAGATCCGCATAGTTGACACACTTCCTTTGGACATGTGCGATTTTGACTTGATTTTGGGCATGGACTGATTATCCAAACACCAGGCTACGATTGACTGCCACACTTATCGGGTTATCTTCGGTGATGTTAAATCTCCAGAGTACATACACCATGGTTTTCTGCCAGGGAGGTCAATACAAATTATTTCATCCATAGAGGCGCAGGCATTGCTATCACACGGCTGTCAGGGCTTCATAGCCAATATTCATGACATTGCTGCCGAGTCTTCATCGATCCACGATCAGCCTATTGTGTCAAAGTTTCCTGACGTATTTCTAGATGAACTTTCGGGCAAACCACCTGTTCATGAAGTCGAGTTTGGAATCGAGCTCATACCAGGTGCAGAGCCGATTTCCAAAGCTCCTTACCGTATGGATCCTATAGAGCTTAAGGAACTAAAAGATCAGCTGCAGGAACTTCTGGAACGAGGTTTCATTCGTCCTAGTGCATCGCCATGGGGTGCACCGGTACTTTTAATGAAGAAGAAAGACGGCAGCATGTGTTTATGTATCGACTATCGTGAGCTGAACAAGATCATGATCAAAAATCGTTACCCTTTGCCGCGCATTGATGACCTGTTCGATCAACTTCATGGCGCCAAGCATTTCTCGAAGATCGATCAGAGGTCCGACTACCATCAGTTATGGGTTAAAGAGAAGGATATCTCCAAGACTGCTTGCTGTACACGTTATGGGCACTACGAGTTTGTAGTCATGCCATTCGGACTCACTAATGCTCCAGCTGTCTTCATGGATCTGATGAACAGTGTCTTCCATGAGTTTCTGGACAAGTTCGTTATCGTGTTCATTGATGACATCCTGATATTCTCCAAATCCAAGGAGGAACATGAGGAACACCTTCGTACAGTCTTATAAATTATTCGTTAGAAGCAGTTGTACGCCAAGTTCTCTAAGTGTGAGTTCTGGTTAAACAAGGTGGCATTTCTGGGCCAAATTGTATCCGCGGAGGGGATCACCATGGATCCTGCAAAGGTTGAAGCTATCACTAAATGGCCGAGACCTACATCTGTAACTGAAGTTAGAAGTTTTCTGGGTTTAGCTGGCTACTACTCTAGGTTTGTAGAGAACTTTTCACGGTTAGCCTTACCTTTGACTAAGCTAATGAGGAAAGGAGAGAAATTCGTCTGTATGGAAGAGCGAGAGAAGAGCTTTGAAGATATGAAGCAGAAGTTAGTGACTGCACCTATTTTTACTCTCCCATCTGGCTCAGGTGGATTTCAGATTTATAGTGACGCTTTAGGAAAGGGTTTAGGCTGCGTTCTCATGCAACATGGGAAGGTTATTGCATACACATCACAAAAGCTGAAACCTTATGAAGAAAACTATCCTACCCATGATTTAGAGCTTGCAACAGTTGTTTTCGCATTGAAAATATGGAGACATTATTTGTATGGTGAATCATGTGACATATTCACCGACCACAAGAGTCTCAAGTACATCTTCACCCAGAAGGAACTGAACATGAGGCAGAGGAGATGGTTAGAGCTATTGAAGGACTACGACACCAACATTCAGTACCATCCTTCTAAGGCGAATGTGGTGGCAGATGCTCTAAGCAAAAGGTCGGGTATGATTGTTGGCATTTAGATTGCAAAGGAGATCATTCGTGACCTAGAGATGACTGATATTGAGTTTTGCATACGAGGACAGCACGATTACTGGGCTAATCTTAGAGTGGAACCAGACTTACATTCTAGGATCAAGGAAGCTCAGAAGGACGATGGTGAGATTTGGGCCATCATTCAGAACCTTGATCAGCAGACGGAGTTTCGTGTTGGCGACGACGGTATCTTATGGCACGGCACTAGACTAGTGGTTATTGATGACTCTACACTCATGGATGTTGTGCTGACTGAAGCTCACAGTTCTTCATTTACCATACATCCTGGTTCTACAAAGATGTACCACGACATCACGCAACACTTTTGGTGGAGTGGTATGAAGCAGGATATTGCCACCTTTGTTTCTAAATGTATGATCTGCCAACAGGTGAAGATCGAACACCAGCGAGCTAGTGGTTTACTACAGCCATTAGATATTCCAGCATGGAAGTGGGATAAAATATCCATGGATTTTGTTACTGTTCTTCCTGTTACTCAGAAGAAGAACGATGGTATCTGGGTCATTATGGTTAGGTTGACTAAATCTCCTCATTTTCTGTCGATTTGCAAGGAGCATCCGGTCAGCAAATTAGCAGACACATTCCAAAGGGAGATCATGAGACTACATGGTACTCCATCAGAATTCATCTCTGATAGAGATCCCCGTTTCACATCACGTTTCTGGCAGAGTCTGAAGAAAGCTTGGGGCACCAGACTTAAGCTCAGCACTGTCTTTCATCCTCAGACCGACGGACAGTCGGAACGTACCATTCAAACATTGGAGGACATGCTGGTTGGGAATAAAATATGGGTCAGTTCACTAGACGCTGATAAGAAGAATGTCAACGCTGATAGGATGACATTGGACGCTGACAGCCAAGCATTGACATTGAAGAAGTCAACGCTGACAGCCTTGAAGAGTAGCACTGATGGAATATATCTTCATACGAATCTTTTGTTTATTTGTTTCTTTATTGTGTATGGTAAAGATAAGCTCGACATTATATTTTCCATTATTATCTTTACCTAGAATAGTTGATTCGTAGCTTATTGTACAAGACTTCTTGTTCTATAAAAGAAGATCTTTTAGGTTAAAGTCATATATCAGTTTTCATAAGTTTTCAATTGTTAAAACTCTTTCATTGTAATCAAGTACGATCATTCTAATACAAGTGAAAGTTTGTTTAACATCTTTGTGTTTTAGATCAAGTGTTAATTCCGCATAACACTTTGTTACTTTATTCATAAGCAAAGGTTTCTCTACGTGTAGTACTTGATCTAATCTCGTTTACACAAAGCTTAATCGATCTAAGTTTGGGATCAACAAGTGGTATCAGAGCTTGTTGAGAAACTTTTGATCTTTAAGTAACATAAGAACCCTAAAACACCAAACCCTAAAAACCCTAAATCTCTCAAAACCCTAAAAACACCATGTCTGGCACAAATCAGCCTTCTGCTTTGCTACAAAACAACTCCACAAACCCTAGTATCAAAATTCCCATGTTTGATGCCAGGAACTTTGAGCTTTGGAAGTCTAACTTTGAGCAGTATATAGCTATTCATGACTACACTCTTTGGGAGATTGTTGAATATGGAAACACATTCAACAAAGCTCAAAAGATTGATGCTGCTATTGCCGCAAGGGTAGCTCTTCCTAATTGTCCTGAAGCTGATAAGAAGGAAAAGCCTGAAGATGGAATAGCTGTATCTATTGAAGATATAGCCAAGAAAAGGGTGGACATGAAAATCTTGAACATCATGAAACACGCCCTAGGTCATGAGAATCAGCACAAGTACAAACGCTTTGAGTCTGCAAAAGAGCTTTGGGAAGCTCTTGAAGTAGCACATGGTGGCAATGCTGACACAAAAGAAGAAAAGAAGAAGCAACTCTTGCATGAGTATGCTGTCTTTAAAGCTCAACCCAATGAGAATCTCAGCAGTGTGAGAAGTAGACTTCTTGACATCACAAGTCAACTTTCCTTCATGGGAACACAGATTGATGACCCTGAATTGAATGCTACTTTTCTCAAAAGCCTTGGTGATGTATGGAAGATTGAGACAAGATCCATTCTTGTCAATAACACCCACAAGACCTCCAGGTTTGATGACATCTTCAACAAACTCAGACTGTTGGAGAATGAATGGAATTTGGATAGTGATAATAAATCTTCCAGTAGCAACATGGCCTTCTTCTCACAAAGTGAAGGCCAATTTGATTCCATGAACTTCTATGGACATCCAGCCACTGGATCTCAATGTGTCAACGCTGGATCTCAGTCTGTCAGCGCTGGATCATATCCTGTCAACGCTTTATACTCAAACGCTGACACACACAACTTTGGCGCTGATAGAATTAAGCCTGCTGGTTTAGATCTAGATACTGTGTGTGCATTCATTGCTTCTTTGCCCAGTGATTCAAGGATTACATATGAAGATCTTGAGTAGATAAGTGATGAGCAATTGGAAGAGATGGACATCAAGTGGACTATGGCTCTTGTAAGTTTAAGAGCAAACAGGTTTAATAAAAGGTTCAAGAAGAAGATGACCTTTAATGCTAAGGATGTTGCTGGATTTGACAAGTCCAAGGTTGAGTGCTACAACTGTCATAGGATGGGGCACTTTATGAGGGAATGCAGATCTCCAAGAAGATCTGATGCTGGTAAGCCCTCAAGCCAAATGGTTAAAAGCCAAGATCCCAAGGCCATGGTTGCTGTTCAACAAATTGATGGCGTTGGAGAATGGGACTGGAGCTGGATGGCTAAGGATGAGGAAGAGGACAGAGCTTTGGTTGCTGAAGTTAAAGAAGAGCATGTTGAATATGCTCTCATGGCACACTCCTCCTCTTCATCAGATAATGAGGTATATGATGATGCTTTCTGTTCTAAGGGTTGTCGTTTAAATACTGAAAAACTAAATCAAGAGATAGTAAAATTATTAGATGAGGCAAGTACTGAAAGATGCAAAGTATCTAATTATCAACTTGCTCTTACCCAAACAGAAAAGACAGTAGCTGAGTATAAGAAAATGGAGTTTGATTTAAAGGATCAAATAAATATCTTAAAACATGAGTTACATCAAAGTAAAGATTGTCAAGATATAGTAAACAGGGTTAATCTTGATTTGATAGCTCAGTTAGAGGAGGCTAACAAAAATAAAGATAATGTGAGTTTTAAAATCCAGAGATTTGATAAGGCCACACAATCCTTAGGAGAGTGTGTTAGTAAACAAAGAGACTCTAAGGACATGAGTGGGATTGGGATGAAAGATTACACTGGTGTTCCACCACCAGCTGGGGATTTCTATGGTGTCCAATCAAAGGACTTATCTTGGACTGGCTTGCCAGAATGCCAAGAGGAGGAATTCATTCCTCCACCTAGAGTGACTTCCCCAGTTGAAGAATACAAGCAAAAACTGACTGACCTAGATGAGTGGAAGAAAGCTAACCACACCTTGTTTGTTAAGGGAGGGTTGTTGTGTGAAAGTCCAAATGAGCCCACACCAATAATGATACCAATTGTGGAGTCCAATGATCCTAAACCTATTAAAATCACACACCCTACCACTAGCAAAGCTGTTGACCTTGGCCCACAAACTGTTAGAAAACCTAGTGTTAAGTATGCAGAAATGTATAGGAATACTAGGTCACCAAAAAGCCAAGTTAATAACCCTGGAACAGGCTTCTTTGCTTCTAGACCTAAGACTATGTCTAGAAAAGCTTGTTACACATGTGGTAGCTTCTCACATTTGGCATAAAAATGTGTCAACGCTTCCAATGTCAACGCTGATAGGAACCATTTCAGCGCTGACAAAAGTCAACATAGGTCAAACACTGTGAGACCCAATAACTTTGTGAACAAAAGTTCACCAGTTGTTAGACCAGCCCCATTCTTTTCTAGAGGGTCTAACACACAAGGCCTAAGACCTTTTCAAAAGTCAAACACTTGGTCAAATAGGCAATGGGTTCCTGTAGCAAACCCTAGGTTCAACGCTGATAAAGGCAATCGGGGCGCTGACAAGAGCAATTTCAGCGCTGATGGACACACTGCCAAACCTAGGTATTTGCAACCACAGGGAAATAGGTCTAAAGCTTCAACTAGCTTAACATGGAGACCAAAACAAGACCAAAACCCTAATTTTACTGGTGTTTCTATGACATGCAACAGGTTTCATTATATTTCAAAGGCATTGGCAACACCAGTTGGGGTTAACTGGGAATTTCATTCAAAAAGGGATGAAAATGGGGTTGTTATGAGAACTAAGTCTGTTCTTGTTGAACAACCTGAATCCAAGTCTTCCAAGGCTTGGGTTCCCAAAGAAAACTAATGTGTTTTCTTTATGTTGATCCCAAACTTAGATCGATTAAGCTTTGTGTATACGAGATTAGATCAAGTACTACACGTAGAGAAACCTTTGCTTATGAATAAAGTAACAAAGTGTTATGCGGAATTAACACTTGATCTAAAACACAAAGATGTTAAACAAACTTTCACTTGTATTAGAATAAACGAACTTGATTACAATGAAAGAGTTTAACTTGCGAATACTTATGAAAACTTATATTAAACTTTAACCTAAAAGATCTTCTTTTATAGAACAAGAAGTCTTGTACAATAAGCTACGAATCAACTATTCTAGGTAAAGATAACAATAGAAAATACAATGTCGTGCTTATCTTTACCATACACAATAAAGAAATAAATAAACAAAAGATTCGTATGAAGATATTCCATCAGTGTCAATCTTCAAGGCTGTCAGCGTTGACTTCTTCAATGTCAACGCTTGGCTGTCAGCGTCCAATGTCATCCTATCAGCGTTGACATTCTTCTTATCAGCGTCTAGTGAACTGACCCATATTTTATTCCCAACAATCCTCCCCTAAACTTGATATCCATTCCAATGATCAAGTTTCTGAATAAATACTTAAGACTTAGGAGGAATCTTGCAAAAACTTCTTATGTTGGTGATAAACATATCTGATCAAGTCTTTGGCCACATCACTAGTATAATCAATCTCCAAGGGTGTCTCTGGCATCTTCTCCAACACTTCTTTGGACAAGAAATAGTCAGCATCCACAAGTAAATACTCTGAAAACTTTGTAGAGCTCATATGAAATACACCACAAGTAGAATAAAGCCTCCAATGAAGATTACTGAGATCTTCTTCAAGATCCTTCCATATGGCAGGATCTGCTTCTCTTGGACCACACAAAGTCATAAATGTGTTCCAAAGTCTTATTCCATTTGCTGAAGTAGGTGCTTCAGCAGTATACTTGGCCTCTATTAATCTCCATAGATGCACCAAGTCTTCTCTGTCTATGCTTGCAAATATAGAAATAACTGAAGTGAAAGTATGTACCTCCTTTCCAAACCTGCCAATCTTCCAAAATCCACACTCATCTTCATCAAAACTGATGATTAGATTTCTGTCATCTAGAGGTACTACATTTACCAAATCTGAAGCTTCCAATGGAGAAAGCTTGAGATGCTTCCTTATAACACCTTCAGTTGGAAAATACACATCCATATCTTTAGGAAATTGGAAAGGATCTCCTTTCTTCACTGGTCTTTGAGCAATCCTCATTTCCTTTTGAATCTGCATTTCCTCAGCAAGCTCTTGTTTCCTTTCTTCTGAAAGAAACTGATAGACATTTTGTTCTTGCACCTTCCTCCAAATAGGATGTGCCCTATACTCTAACTCCTCAAAAGATAAGGCCAGCAACTTCTTGGATGTCCAGTTAGGCTGATGGCATCTAAGCAACTTATAATACAATTGCCTTCTATCTCTCTTGAGCCAGGTCTTGACCTCTTGTGCATTAAACCTCATAATCACCTTTATGTCTTCTTGTACCCTAAGAAGAACTTCCAACCCCCAAATTTGATCTGATAAACTCATACCTGGGTTGTCCATAACCTTGTCTTCCCAAGCATGGTACATTCTGGTGATTTCTGGTAGGTCCCAATCAATCTGATTCTTCAACTCACTCAACCTTTCCTTTGCAAGCTCATCCCCATATTCAAGCCTTTCTGGATCTTCAATAATTTGAATACTTGAATCTGAGCTATCACCTTCTTTATCATCACCACTTTCTTCCTCACTCTCAGAAACAACAAATGGTGATCTTCTACTCCTCTTCAAATTTCTTTCCAAAAGTTGTGCAGCCAACTGTTCATCAAATGCAATTTGTGCTGCATCTTTCTTTGGAACATCTTCTTCAATCAGAATCCCTTTACCTTTGTCTTTTGGATCAATAATCGGTAAAGTGGAAGAAGAAACCTGTGTGGACACATCTTTGATGATTGTTGATGGCTGGAATACATCAACACCACCTGCAACTTTATCAGCGTTCAAGTTACTCCTATCAGCGCCACGATTACCTTTGTCAGCGCTGGATGTGTCAGCGTTCAAACCTGTATCAGCGCCCATTGTTTCTTTGAAAGATCCTTCCAAGTTTAATGGTGTCACCTTGGATGTATCAATAACTGGGTTCTTCTTCAAATTGGTGAGAGCTTCAGCAACCTGTAAAGACTCACTAAATTGTGAACTCTTCTCTGAACTCTTCTCACTAGCTGTATGAATCAGCTCATCCTCCTCATCCTCCTCATCCTCCTCATCCTCCCCTTTGGAAGATTCCTCCATTAGACTCCTGCTACTTGGATTCTCCAAAACAGTCACACGCTCCCTCAAAACTTGGAGTTCACGTCCTTGTTTGTTGACAATTTGTACAAGGCTGACATTTTGCTTTTGCAAGCTAATGACAGCCGCCGTCAATTCAGTCATAGTCATAGGTTCCAATCTGCCCTCAGCTAGAATGGGGATTTGACCTCCCAAAATAGAATCATAGGGCATGGATGAGGTCTTAATGATGTTGGGACTGTCTTGACCAGCATCTAAGCCTGTGTCAATAGCCCCAGCCTCACCCATGTCACCAGCCACACTTGTGGAGGTGGTTCTCTCTGCTACAAGGCTAGGATCACTAGAGGAGAACACTCCAGTAACCCTTTGGCGTTTATTCAACCTAGATTGTAATGGGGTGGAAGATGAAGTAGATTGTGTGGGTGTTGGTTGGTTAAGGGGTGTTTGGGATTGTTCAGGGATTGTATCAGTGTTGGGATTGGCTGTGTCAGCGCCCGCATTGTGAGTGTCAGCGCTGGGTTGGTCAATGTCCATGTGGTCTGGTGAAGGTAATGGTTCATGAATAGGCTCAAGTTGGGGTTCAGGGTCTGGTTGTGGTTGTGGTTGAGCAGCCTGAATTACTTCAAGCATGGGTTGGGTAAGAGGTATGGATTCGTTTGTGGAGCTCATTTTAGCAAAAATGGTTTTCTGTTGTTTAGGGATCTCATAAAAAGTGTCATGATCCCTAGAACAATATTCTTGTAAATCAAAGACCATTTGCAAAAATCGAGGGTAAGCCAAAGTCATTTTACTTCCCTTGTTTTTACACATCCCTACAAAAATCATTTTTGAAAAATTATACTTAAGCCCACGTGTTATACAAACCAAAGCACTTGCAATTGACCTGTTTATTTCATTAAAAGAAGTACATTTTGGACTTAAGCATTGTAAAAGGACATGTATCAAATATTTCCAGTCAGAGGGAAATTCCTGCTTATGATATTTATTTAAAGTGACATCAGCAGGAATAGGATAACCCAATTCCCTAAGACCTTGTTCTATTGTTGCAACGGCAAGGGTAGTCACACCATCAGCGTCATCAAGACGCAAAGCTTGGCGAACCAAAGCTTCAGTGACCACCCATGTTCTTCCATGAACAGTAGATGTTAATGTGGTCACTCCATTAGCTGTTGTGGAACTAGCAGTGTTCCAAAACTGTCTAATGTGTGCGACAGGGACTAATGGTGTATGAGAAAGTGTATACCTCAATGAAGATGCATTTAAAAATGCCACCATCTGTGAATACTGAGGAAATAAATCATCATCAGCAGTCAAGTAAGCTACCATATTGTGTTGGCTCTTGAACTCCAATGTTAAATTCTTTGAGTTGAACTTGGGTGCCATGTTTGAAAGCTGTTTAGGTTATGTGATATGGAAAAATCTAGGAGAAAAATGTTAGACAAGAAAATATGAATACCCAGAATAAAAAGATTAGCCAAATTTATAGGAGAGATGCATGAGTTTGATTGGTAAAAAATGAGGCAGTTATATTCAAATAGCAATGATGAAAATATTGAAACAAATATAACTTATCTCATGCATTAATTAAAAGTAACAACTCCCCAAAATTACGGCCAAAGATTAGTCAAAAATAACAACTGGGTAGGGCCCATTAGGTGTCAACGGTCAAAAATAGCCCATCAGCGCCCAACGGCTATATTTTCTTGTCAGCGTTTGCCTAAAGCCTTGTCAGCGTCACGATTGGACATAACAGCGTTTGGAGAAAAACTTGTCAGCGTCTAAAAATAAAAAGAAAAATATTTAAAAAGAAAAAGACCTTAACAAAGTAATTTATCCTAAGGGAAATATCTTACAAGTTGATAATAATTACTGGGCGGCAAGCACTGTCCATTTATACACACTTGCTTAAGCAAGATAGACACAAATGTCCTCTAGAGTCCCTTGCTAACCAAAATACTTACCAACAAAGTTATTTCACAAAATTCTTTGTAACTCCCAGGTAAACCCATAACCAAAGTATTCCCAAGTCTCCCATCAGACCACAACCAATTCTAGGCCAAAAATGTCTTGGCAGCATGCATAGTTTGTCAACTTTGCATGCTACAGTGCCTCATGGTTTAGTTAAACTAACCCATACTCACCTGTGGACACAATCTAGAATTGTGATAAGAGTATCATATGGATACCTAAAAATCCTAAAGGTTCCTTAAACCTCCCCTCAAACTATGATACATGAGTTCTCAAAATATAAATGAACATTAAAAATTTATGTCAAGATAGGAATATAAATATTCCAACCATCATCCATAAACAAAACATGTCCAAATAGCTCTTCAAAGATCCATAAGCAACTCTGTATCCAATGGCATAAAGCTACCACCACCTACACATTTAGATGAAAACCACAAAACTAACATTTGTTGCTAACAGCGTCCCGACAACACTTAACAGCGTTGAAGGAACTCTTGTCAGCGTTAGACAATAATATCTCTAACAACGGCAAAATAACACTTGACAGCGTTACATTGACCTTTGTCAGTGTTAGAAAAATAAAGTGGAAAATCTAAATCATCACAAAGACCAATAACAATGCATTATCCTGTACATACTTTTACAAAAAGGTTTCAAAACACATATTAAGAAAGATTAACCATTCCAATATTTGTTACCAAATATTGAAATCTTCCAGCATCAAAAGGTTTAGTTAATAAATCAGCCACATTGTCTTCTGTGGCTACCCTATCGGGTTGTATTAAACCTTTCTCAAAGCAATCTCTTATAAAATGATGTCTAATTTCTATGTGTTTGGTTTTAGAATGATGTACAGGATTTTTAATAATGCATAAAGTACTGTTATTGTCTACAAAAATCTTGGTATGCATAAAATTATACCCATAATCCAACAGCTGGTTCTGAATCCATAAGACTTGTCCACAACAAGCAGCTGCTGCAACATATTCTGCTTCAGTTGTAGAGTTGGCCACCACTGTTTGTTTCTTGCATTGCCAAGATATCAATCTACTCCCAAGAAATTGGCATCCACCAGTTGTGGATTTCCTATCAAACTTGTCACCACCATAGTCACTGTCTGAATATGCAATAAGATCCAATGGAGAATCTTTTGGGTACCACAAGCCAAGATCTGGATAACATCTTAGGTACCTAAAAATTCTCTTCACAGCAAAAAGGTGACATTCTTTGGGAGTCACTTGATGGCGTGCACATGCACACACAGCAAACATGATGTCAGGTCTTGAGGCTGTAAGATACATCAATGATCCAATCATTGATCTATAGTGCCTAACATCCACATCCTTTCCAGCTCCAATTTTTCCCCAAGGGTGTTGCCTATCCATAGGAGTGGAAGCCTCCTTCTCATGTGGAGAAAAACCATATTTCTTCAAGATTTCAGATACATACTTGTCTTGGGAGATGAAGATACCATCTTCTTTCTGCTGAACTTGTAAACCTAGAAAGAAGTTCATCTCACCCATTGCACTCATCTTGAATTTATCTGTCATGAGCTTGGAAAAGTCCTCACTCATTTTTGGATCAGTAGACCCAAAAATGATGTCATCAACATAGACCTGCACAAGCAACACATGTTTTCCTTTCTTCTTTGTAAATAGTGTCTGATCTATGGTGCCCCTTTTGAAACCATTTTCCACCAAGTAGGTGGACAATGTACCATACCATGCTCTTGGGGCTTGATGAAGTCCATACATGGCTTTCTTCACTCTATAAACCTTGTCTGGATTCTCAGGATCTTCAAAACCAGGAGGTTGCATGACATATACCTCCTCAACAACTGTGCCATAGAGGAAAGCACTCTTCACATCCATTTGATAAACAGTGAAGTTCATGCAAGATGCATAAGCCAGAAAAATTCTGATAGCTTCAATTCTTGCAACTGGTGCAAAAACTTCTTCATAATCTATGCCTTCCTCTTGTGTATATCCCTGAGCTACCAAACGTGCCTTGTTTCTGACCACAATACCTCTTTCATCTTTCTTGTTCCTTAGAACCCATCTTGTCCCAATTGGTCTCACATATCTAGGACAATCAACCAGCTCCCAAACATCCTGGATAGCAAATTGGTGAAGCTCATCCTGCATTGCTTCCACCCAACTTGGTTCCTTGAGAGCATCAAAAATCTTCTTGGGTTCTTCCTGTGACAGAAAACAGGCAAACAAACATGCTTGTACAAGAGGGGTATCAACCTTCTTGTGTATATTGGCAATAAATCCACCAAGACTTTGATGGGATCTTCTTGTCTGAACTGGAGCCATAACATCACCAATGATCTGAGATGTGGGGTGATCCTTCGCTGTGGAAGTGAGAACTCCTCCTTCAAAAAGTCTGGTGTCCTCCACTTCACGCTCCATGTTACCAATATCTTCTTCATCAGACTCTGTTTGATCAACATGAATCTCTTCATGGACATTGGAAGGTCCACCTTGTTCAAAATGGGAAGAGAAAAGCTGTGTAAAGGTGTCTCCAAAGTCTGATCCTTGTTTGTCAGCGCTTGGGCTAACAACGCTTGAACTGTTTTTGTCAGCGTTTGAGCCATCAGCGTCTGAATTGGTCGTGTCAGCGCTTGATTTCCCTTTGTCAGCGCCTGAAGAATCATGCATGTTTGTATTTGGTGGTATTTGAACACCACCATTATCTTTCCTAGCAGCAGTAGCAGCAGCATAATACTCATCTGTCCATATAGGAAGTGTAACATATTCTGGTGTGGGAGATGACTCAGCTGCTGTTGGTCCATCCTTCTTAGCAACCTGTATACCTGAAACATTACCAATTCTCTTTTCCAAAACACTTGAAGTTTCCTTCACAATGTCTGGATCAGTAACAGGCATATAATTTAAAGCTCTAGATAAAGGTTCTAAGTCAAACAACCAATTTGGACCACTTTCAGGATCACTAGGTTTACTTTCTAAAAACCTAACATGTACCTTTTCAAGTATACGTTTTTCCTTTTTAATGTAAACCCTATATCCTTTACTCTGCACTGAATAACCCATGAAGTAGCCTTCATCACCTTTTGAATCAAACTTACCTAGGGCATCACTAGTTTCTAAAACAACTACATGACAACCAAAAGGCTTGAGAAAGCCAATATTTGGCTTCCTACCCCAAAGTAACTCATAAGGTGTCTTATTATGTATTTTGTTGACCAATGCCCTATTTTGAACATAACAAGCTGTGTTAACAGCTTCAGCCCAAAAGGCTATAGGAAAGTGGGCATCAGCCAACATGGTTCTGGCTGCTTCAATAAGGGTTCTATTCTTCCTTTCAGCAACCCCATTTTGCTGTGGGGTTCTAGCTATGCTAAACTGCCTAGTAATCCCTTTCTTGGCACAAAAATCATCTAACAACTGATTTCTAAACTCACCCCCATTGTCACTTCTAATAATTTTGACCTCATTACCATTCTTCTTTTCAATCTGGGTAATGAAATTAATCAGACTTTGGGCAGTTTCACTTTTCTTGGCTAAAAAGAAAGTCCATGTAAACCTGGAATAATCATCAGTGATAACAAAACAATATGATTTACCCTTCAAACTTTCTATATTAGTTGGACCAAAGAGGTCCATATGCAATAAGTGAAGTGGTTTAGAACTAGAGTGCACCTGTTTAGACCTGAATGAGACCTTGTGCTGCTTGCCCTTAAGACATGCAACACAAGAGTGGTCATTGTGGAAAGCCTTTTCAGGCAAACCATCAACTAAACCAAGCCTCACAAGTCTATTGATATTCTTAAAGTTTATGTGCCCTAGTCTCCTGTGCCAAAGATTACTTTCATCTACTGAGGCTTTAGCATACAGACATGACATTTTATTATTTATCTTAATTCCATTAAGATTCACATTATATATGTCTTTATGCCTTGGTGTTCTAAAATCTATGTATTTTTCCTCAGGGAGCTTATAATCTTTGCTTAACACCAAGCACTCAGTATCTGTGAAAAGAACCTTATTTTTGTTATCACACACTTGTGATACACTAAACAAATTATAATCCAGTTCTTTTACCAAGAAGACATTCTCAAACCGTAGATTGTTGGTGACAAGGGTTCCTTTTCCAGTGATGGTGCCGTAGCCCCCTCCAAAGTATACCTTATCACCATCTTGAATAGGAGAGAAATTGGTCAGATAGTCTTCCTTTCCTGTCATGTGCCTTGAGCATCCACTATCCCAGTATCCATAATCATTGATCTTATTCTGAATGCCCTGCACATAAAGAAAACACATTAGTTTTCTTTGGGAACCCAAGCCTTGGAAGACTTGGATTCATTTGGTTGTTCAACAAGAACAGACTTGGTTCTCATAACAACCCCATTTTCATCCCTGTTTGAATGAAATTCCCAGTTAACCCCAATTGGTGTTGACATTGCTTTTGAAATATAATGAAACCTGTTGCATGTCATAGAAATACTAGTAGAATTAGGGTTTTGGTCTTGTTTTGGTCTCCATGTTAAGCTAGTAGAAGCTTTAGACCTATTTCCCTGTGGTTGCAAATACCTAGGTTTGGCAGTGTGTCTGTCAGCGCTGAAATTGCTCTTGTCAGCGCCCTGATTGCCTTTATCAGCGTTGAACCTAGGGTTTGCTACAGGAACCCATTGCCTATTGGACCAAGTGTTTGACTTTTGAAAAGGTCTTAGGCCTTGTGTGTTAGACCCTCTTGAAAAGAATGGGGCTGGTCTAACAACTTGTGAATTTTGTTCACAAAGGTATTGGGTCTGACAGTGTTTGACCTATGTTGACTTTTGTCAGCGCTGAAATGGTTCCTATCAGCGTTGACATTGGAAGCGTTGACACATTTGTAGGCCAAATGTGAGAAGCTGCCACATGTGTAACAAGCTTTTCTAGACATAGTCTTAGGTCTAGAAGCAAAGAAGCCTGTTCCTTGGTTACTAACTTGGCTTTTTGGTGACCTAGTATTCCTATACATCTCTGCATACTTAACACTAGGTTTTCTAACAGTATGTGGGCCAAGGTCAACAGCTTTGCCAGTGGTAGGGTGTGTGATCTTAATAGGTTTAGGATCAAGGCTCTTGATTGGTGTGGGCTCATTTGGACTTTCACACAACAACCCTCCCTTAACAAACAAGGTGTGGTTAGCTTTCTTCCACTCATCTAGGTCAGTCAGTTTTTGCTTGTATTCCTCAACTGGGGAAGTCACTCTAGGTGGAGGAATGAATTCCTCCTCTTGGCATTCTGGCAAGCCAGTCCAAGATAAATCCTTTGATTGGACACCATAGAAATCCCCAGCTGGTGGTGGAACACCAGTATAACTATTCATCCCA
Source organism: Glebionis coronaria (assembly GCA_025667525.1). NCBI lineage: Eukaryota > Viridiplantae > Streptophyta > Magnoliopsida > Asterales > Asteraceae > Glebionis > Glebionis coronaria. Next base: position 190,673,877 of record CM046877.1, on the reverse strand, counting down.
ATCCCACTCATATCCTTAGAGTCTCTTTGTTTACTAACACACTCTCCTAGGGATTGTGTGGCCTTATCAAATCTCTGGATTTTAAGACTCACATTATCTTTATTTTTGTTAGCCTCCTCTAACTGAGCTATCAAATCAAGATTAACCCTATTTACTATATCTTGAACATCTTTACTCTGATGTAACTCATGTTTTAAGATATTTATTTGATCCTTTAAATCAAACTCCATTTTCTTATACTCAGCTACTGTCTTTTCTGTTTGGGTAAGAGCAATTTGATAATTGGATACTTTGCATCTTTCAGTACTTGCCTCATCTAATAATTTAACTATCTCTTGATTTAGTTTTTCAGTATTTAAACGACAACCCTTAGAACAGAAAGCATCATCATATACCTCATTATCTGATGAAGAGGAGGAGTGTGCCATGAGAGCATATTCAGCATGCTCTTCTTTAACTTCAGCAACCAAAGCTCTGTCCTCTTCCTCATTCTTAGCCATCCAGCTCCAGTCCCATTCTCCAACTCCATCAATTTGTTGAACAGCAACCATGGCCTTGGGATCTGGGCTCTTAATCATTTGGCTTGAAGGCTTCCCAGCATTAGATCTTCTTGGAGATCTACATTCCCTCATAAAGTGCCCCATCCTATGACAGTTGTAGCACTCAACCTTGGACTTGTCAAATCCAGCAACATCCTTAGCATTAAAGGTCATCTTCTTCTTGAACCTTTTATTGAACCTGTTTGCTCTTAAACTTACAAGAGCCATAGTCCACTTGATGTCCATTTCTTCCAATTGTTCATCACTTATCTGCTCAAGATCTTCATATGTAATTCTTGAATCACTGGGCAAAGAAGCAATGAATGCACACACAGTATCTAGATCAAAACCAACAGGTTTAATTCTATCAGCGCCATGATTGTGTGTGTCAGCGCTTGAGTATAAAGCGTTGACAGGATATGATCCAGCGCTGACAGGCTGAGATCCAGCGTTGACACATTGAGATCCAGTGGCTGGATGTCCATAGAAGTTCATGGAATCAAATTGACCTTCACTTTGTGAGAAGAAGGCCATGTTGGTACTGGAAGATTTATTATCACTATCCAATTGCCATTCATTCTCCAACAGTCTTAGTTTGTTGAAGATGTCATCAAACCTGGAAGTCTTGTGGGTATTATTGACAAGAATGGATCTTGTCTCAATCTTCCATACATCACCAAGGCTTTTGAGAAAAGTAGCATTCAATTCAGGGTCATCAATCTGTGTTCCCATGAAGGAAAGTTGACTTGTGATGTCAAGAAGTCTACTTCTCACACTGCTGAGATTTTCATTGGGTTGAGCTTTAAAGACAGCATACTCATGCAAGAGTTGCTTCTTCTTTTCTTCTTTTGTGTCAGCATTGCCACCATGTGCTACTTCAAGAGCTTCCCAAAGCTCTTTTGCAGACTCAAAGCGTTTGTACTTGTGCTGATTCTCATGACCTAGGGCATGTTTCAAGATGTTCAAGATTTTCATGTCCACCCTCTTCTTGGCTATATCTTCAACAACTACAGCTCTCCCATCTCCAGGCTTTTCCACCTTATCAGCTTCAGGACAATTAGGAACAGCTGTCCTTGTGGCAATTGCAGCAGCAATCTTTGCTGCTTTGTCGAATGTGTTCCCATATTCGATAATCTCCCAAAGAGTGTAGTCATGAATAGCTATATATTGCTCAAAATTGGACTTCCAAAGCTCAAAGTTCCTGGCATCAAACATGGGAATTTTGATACTAGGGTTTGAGGAGTTGTTTTGTAGCAAAGACGCAGGTTGATCTGTGCCAGACATGATGTTTTTAGGGTTTTGAGAATTTTAGGGTTTTTAGGTTTTTTTTTTTGGTGTTTTAGGGTTTTTGCGTTACTTAAAGATCAAAAGTTTCTCAACAAGCTCTGATACCACTTGTTGATCCCAAACTTAGATCGATTAAGCTTTGTGTATACGAGATTAGATCAAGTACTACACGTAGAGAAACCTTTGCTTATGAATAAAGTAACAAAGTGTTATGCGGAATTAACACTTGATCTAAAACACAAAGATGTTAAACAAACTTTCACTTGTATTAGAATAAACGAACTTGATTACAATGAAAGAGTTTAACTTGCGAATACTTATGAAAACTTATATTAAACTTTAACCTAAAAGATCTTCTTTTATAGAACAAGAAGTCTTGTACAATAAGCTACGAATCAACTATTCTAGGTAAAGATAACAATAGAAAATACAATGTCGTGCTTATCTTTACCATACACAATAAAGAAATAAATAAACAAAAGATTCGTATGAAGATATTCCATCAGTGTCAATCTTCAAGGCTGTCAGCGTTGACTTCTTCAATGTCAACGCTTGGCTGTCAGCGTCCAATGTCATCCTATCAGCGTTGACATTCTTCTTATCAGCGTCTAGTGAACTGACCCATATTTTATTCCCAACACTTTATGTGCAGGGCATTCAGAAGAAGATCAATGATTATGGATACTGGGATAGTGGATGCTCAAGGCACATGACAGGAAAGGAAGACTATCTGACAAACTTCACTCCTATTCAAGATGGTGATAAGGTATACTTTGGAGGGGGCTACGGCACCATCACTGGAAAAGGAACCCTTGTCACCAACAATCTACGGTTTGAGAATGTCTTCTTGGTAAAAGAACTGGATTATAATTTGTTTAGTGTATCACAAGTGTGTGATAACAAAAATAAGGTTCTTTTCACAGATACTGAGTGCTTGGTGTTAAGCAAAGATTATAAACTCCCTGAGGAAAAATACATAGATTTTAGAACACCAAGGCATAAAGACATATATAATGTGAATCTTAATGGAATTAAGGTAAATAATAAAATGATGTCATGTCTTTATGCTAAAGCCTCAGTAGATGAAAGTAATCTTTGGCACAGGAGATTAGGGCACATAAACTTTAAGAATATCAATAGACTTGTGAGGCTTGGTTTAGTTGATGGTTTGCCTGAAAAGGCTTTCCACAATGACCACACTTGTGTTGCATGTCTTAAGGGCAAGCAGCACAAGGTCTCATTCAGGTCTAAACAGGTGCACTCTAGTTCTAAACCACTTCACTTATTGCATATGGACCTCTTTGGTCCAACTAATATAGAAAGTTTGAAGGGTAAATCATATTGTTTTGTTATCACTGATGATTATTCCAGGTTTACATGGACTTTCTTTTTAGCCAAGAAAAGTGAAACTGCCCAAAGTCTGATTAATTTCATTACCCAGATTGAAAAGAAGAATGGTAATGAGGTCAAAATTATTAGAAGTGACAATGGGGGTGAGTTTAGAAATCAGTTGTTAGATGATTTTTGTGCCAAGAAAGGGATTACTAGGCAGTTTAGCATAGCTAGAACCCCACAGCAAAATGGGGTTGCTGAAAGGAAGAATAGAACCCTTATTGAAGCAGCTAGAACCATGTTGGCTGATGCCCACTTTCCTATAGCCTTTTGGGCTGAAGCTGTTAACACAGCTTGCTATGTTCAAAATAGGGCATTGGTCAACAAAATACATAATAAGACACCTTATGAATTACTTTGGGGAAGGAAGCCAAATATTGGCTTTCTCAAGCCTTTTGGATGTCATGTAGTTGTTCTAGAAACTAGTGAAGCCCTAGGTAAATTTGATTCAAAAGGTGATGAAGGCTACTTCATGGGTTATTCAGTGCAGAGCAAAGGATATAGGGTTTACATTAAAAAGGAAAAACGTATACTTGAAAAAGTACATGTTAGGTTTTTAGAGAGTAAACCTAGTGATCCAGAAAGTGGTCCAAATTGGTTGTTTGACTTAGAACCTTTATCTAGAGCTTTAAATTATATGCCTGTTACTGATCCAGACATTGTGAAGGTAACTTCAAGTGTTTTGGAAAAGAGAATTGGTAATGTTTCAGGTATACAGGTTGCTAAGGAGGATGGACCACCAGCAGTTAAATCATCTCCCACACAAGAATATGTTACACTTCCTATATGGACAGATGAGTATTATGCTGCTGCTGCTGCTGCTAGAAAAGATAATGGTGGTTTTCAAATACCACCAAATACAAACATGCATACTTCTTCAGGCACTGACAAAGGGAAATCAAGCGCTGACAAGAGCAATTCAGACGCTGATGTCTCAGACACTGACAACAATAGTTCAAGCGCTGTTAGCCCAAACGCTGACAAGCAAGGTTCAGAGTTTGATGACACCTTTGCACATCTTTTCTCTTCCCATTTTGAACAGGGTGGACCTTCCAATGTCCATGAAGAGATTTCTGTTGATCAAGGAGAGTCTGATGAAGAAGATATTGGCAATATGGAGCGTGAAGTTGAGGACACCAGACTTTTTGAAGGAGGAGTTCTCACTTCCACAGCAAAGGATCACCCCACATCTCAGATCATTGGTGATGTTATGGCTCCAGTTCAGACAAGAAGATCCCATCAAAGTCTTGGTGGATTTATTGCCAATATACACAAGAAGGTTGATACCCCTCTTGTACAGGCATGTTTGTTTGCCTGTTTTCTGTCACAGGAAGAACCCAAGAAAATTTTTGATGCTCTCAAAGAACCAAGTTGGGTGGAAGAAATGCAGGATGAGCTTCACCAATTTGCTATACAGGATGTTTGGGAGCTGGTTGATTGTCCTAGATATGTGCGACCAATTGGGACAAGATGGGTTCTAAGGAACAAGAAAGATGAAAGGGGCATTGTGGTCAGAAACAAGGCACGTTTGGTAGCGCAAGGATATACACAAGAGGAAGGCATAGATTATAAAGAAGTTTTTGCTCCTGTTGCAAGAATTGACGCTATAAGAATTTTCTTAGCTTATGCCTCTTGTATGAACTTCACTGTTTATCAAATGGATGTGAAGAGTGCTTTCCTCTATGGGACAATTGTTGAGGAAGTATATGTCATGCAACCTCCTGGTTTTGAAGATCCTGAGAATCCAGACAAGGTTTATAGAGTGAAGAAAGCTATGTATGGACTTCATCAAGCCCCTAGAGCATGGTATGGTACCTTGTCTACATATTTGGTGGACAATGGATTCAAGAGGGGCACCATAGATCAGACACTATTTACAAAGAAGAAAGGAAAACATGTGTTGCTTGTGCAGGTCTATGTTGATGACATCATTTTTGGGTCTACTGATCCAAAAATGAGTGAGGATTTTTCCAAGCTCATGACAGATAAATTCAAGATGAGTGTAATGGGTGAGATGAACTTCTTTCTAGGGTTGCAAGTTCAGCAGAAAGAAGATGGTATCTTCATCTCCCAAGACAAGTATGTAGCTGAAATCTTGAAGAAATATGGTTTTTCTCCACATGAAAAGGATGCTTCCACTCCTATGGATAGGGAACACCCTTGGGGAAAAATTGGAGCTGGAAAGGATGTGGATGTTAGGCACTATAGATCAATGATTGGTTCATTGATGTATCTTACAGCCTCAAGACCTGACATCATGTTTGCTGTGTGTGCCTGTGCACGCCATCAAGTGACTCCCAAAGAGTGTCACCTTTTTGCTGTGAAGAGAATTTTTAGGTACCTAAGATGTTATCCAGATCTTGGCTTGTGGTACCCAAAAGATTCACCATTGGATCTTATTGCATATTCAGACAGTGACTATGGTGGTGACAAGTTTGATAGGAAATCCACAACTGGTGGATGTCAATTTCTTGGGAGTAGATTGATATCTTGGCAATGCAAGAAACAAACAGTGGTGGCAAACTCTACAACTGAAGCAGAATATGTTGCTGCAGCTGCTTGTTGTGGACAAGTCTTATGGATTCAGAACCAGCTGTTGGATTATGGGTATAACTTTATGCATACCAAGATTTTTGTAGACAATAACAGTACTTTATGCATTATTAAAAATCCTGTACATCATTCTAAAACCAAACACATAGAAATTAGACATCATTTTATAAGAGATTGCTTTGAGAAAGGTTTAATACAACCAGATAGGGTAGCCACAGAAGATAATGTGGCTGATTTATTAACTAAACCTTTTGATGCTGGAAGATTTCAATATTTGGTAACAAATATTGGAATGGTTAATCTCACTTAATATGTGTTTTGGAACCTTTTTGTAAAAGTATGTACAGGATAATGCATTGTTATTGGTCTTTGTGATGATTTAGATTTTCCACTTTATTTTTCTAACACTGACAAAGGTACATGTAACGCTGATAAGTGTTATTTTGCCGTTGTTAGAGATATTATTGTCTAACGCTGACAAGAGTTCCTTCAACGCTGATAAGTGTTGTCGGGGTGCTGTCAGCAACAAATCTTAGTTTTGTGGTTTTCATCTAAATGTGTAGGTAGGTGGTAGCTTTATGCCATTGGATACAGAGTTGCTTATGGATCTTTGAAGAGCTATTTGGACATGTTTTTGTTTATGGATGATGGTTGGAATATTTATATTCCTATCTTGACATAAATTTTTAATGTTCATATATGTTTTTAGAACTCATGTATCATAGTTTAAGGGGAGGTTTAAGGAACCTTTAGGACTCTTGGGTATTCTTATAATACTCTCCTCACAATTCTAGATTGTGTCCACAGGTGAGTATGGGTTAGTTTAACTAAACCATGAGGCACTGTAGCATGCAAAGTTGACCAACTATGCATGTTGCCAAGACATTTTTGGCCTAGCATTGGTTGTGGTCTGATGGGAGACTTGGGAATAGTTTTGTTATGGGTTTACCTGGGAGTTACAAAGAATTTTGTGAAATAACTTTGTTGGTAAGTATTTTGGTTAGCAAGGGACTCTAGAGGACATTTGTGTCTATCTTGCTTAAGCAAGTGTGCATAAATGGACAGTGCTTGCCGCCCAGTAATTATTATCAACTTGTAAGATATTTCCCTTAGGATAAATTACTTTGTTAAGGTCTTTTTCTTTTTAAATATTTTTATTTTTATTTTTAGACGCTGACAAGTTTTTCTCCAAACGCTGTTACGTCCAATCGTGACGCTGACAAGGCTTTAGGCAAACGCTGACAAGAAAATATAGCCGTTGGGCGCTGATGGGCTATTTTTGACCGTTGACACCTAGTGGGCCCTACCCAGTTGTTATTTTTGACTAATCTTTGGCCGTAATTTTGGGGAGTTGTTACTTTTAATTAATGCATGAGATAAGTTATATTTGCTTCAATATTTTCATCATTGCTTTTTGAATATAACTGCCTCATTTTTGACCAATCAAAATCATGCATCTCTCCTATAAATTTGGCTAACCTTTTTATTCTGGGTATTCATATTTTCTTGTCTAACATTTTTCTCCTAGATTTTTCCCATATCCCATAACCTAAACAGCTTTCACAATGGCACCCAAGTTCAACTCAAAGAATTTAACATTCGAGTTCAAGAGCCAACATAATATGGTAGCTTACTTGACTGCTGATAATGATTTGTTCCCTCAGTATTCACAAATGGTGGCATTTTTAAATGCATCCTCATTAAGGTATGCACTTTCTCATACACCATTAGTCCCTGTCGCACACACTAGACAGTTTTGGAACAATGTTAGTTCCACAACAGCTAATGGAGTGACCACATTAACATCTACTGTTCATGGAAGAACATGGGTGGTCACTGAAGCCTTGGTTCGCCAAGCTTTGCGTCTTGATGATGCTGATGGTGTGACTACCCTTGCCATTGCAACAATAGAACAAGGTCTTAGGGAATTGGGTTATCCTATTCCTGCTGATGTCACTTTAAATAAATATCATAAGCAGGAATTTCCCTCTGACTGGAAATATTTGATACATGTCCTTCTCCAATGCTTAAGTCCAAAATGTACTTCTTTTAATGAAATAAACAGGTCAATTGCAAGTGCTTTGGTTTGTATCACACGTGGGCTTAAGTATAATTTTTCAAAAATGATTTTTGAAGGAATGTGTAAAAATAAGGAAAGTAAAATGACTTTGGCTTACCCAAGATTTTTGCAAATGGTCTTTGATTTACAAGAATATTGTTCTAGGGATCATGACACTTTTTATGAGATCCCTAAACAACAGAAAACCATTTTTGCTAAAATGAGCTCCACAAACAGATCCATACCTCTTACCCAACCCATGCTTGAAGTAATTCAGGCTGCTCAACCACAACCACAACCAGACCCTGAACCTCAACTTGAGCCTATTCATGAACCATTACCTTTACCAGATCACATGGACATTGACCAACCCAGCGCTGACACTCAAAATGTTGGCGCTGACACAGCCAATCCCGACGCTGATACCATCCCTGAACAATCCCAAACACCCCTTAACCAACCAACACCCACACAATCTACCTCATCTTCCACCCCATTACAATCTAGGTTGAATAAACGCCAAAGGACTACTGGAGTGTTCTCCTCTAGTGGTCCTAGCCTTATAGCAGAGAGAACCACCTCCACAAGTGTGGCTGGTGCCATGGATGAGGCTGGGGCTATTAACACAGGCTTAGATGCTGGTCAAGACAGTCCCAACATCATTAAGACCTCATCCATGCCCTATGATTCTATTTTGGGAGGTCAAATCCCCATTCTAGCTGAGGGCAGATTGGAACCTATGACTTTGACTGAATTGACGGCTGCTGTCATTAGCTTGCAAAAGCAAAATGTCAGCCTTGTACAAATTGTCAACAACCAGGGCCGTGAACTCCAAGTCTTGAGGGAGCGGGTAACTGTTTTGGAGAATCCAAGTAGTAGGAGTCTAATGGAGGAATCTTCCAAAGGGGAGGATGAAGAGGATGAAGAGGATGAGCTGATTCATACAGCTAGTGAGAAGAGTTCACAATTTAGTGAGTCTTTATAGGTTGCTGAAGCTCTCACCAATTTGAAGAAGCACCCAGTTATTGATACATCCAAGGTGACACCATTAAACTTGGAAGGATCTTTCAAAGAAACATTGGGCGCTGATACAGGTTTGAACGCTGACACATCCAGCGCTGACAAAGGTAATCGTGGCGCTGATAGAGGTAACTTGAACGCTGATAAAGTTGCAGGTGGTGTTGATGTATTCCAGTCATCAACAATCATCAAAGATGTGTCCACACAGGTTTCTTCTTCTACTTTACCTATTATTGATCCAAAAGACAAAGGTAAAGGAATTTTGGTTGAAGAAGAAGTTCCAAAGAAAGATGCAGCACAAATTGCATTTGATGAACAGTTGGCTGCACAACTTTTGGAAAGAGATTTGAAGAGGAGTGGTAGATCACCATTTGTTGTTTCTGAGAGTGAAGAGGAAAGTGGTGATGGAAAAGAAGATGATAGCTCAGATTCAAGTGTTCAAATTATTGAAGATCCAGAAAGGCTTGAATATGGGGATGAGCTAGCAAAGGAAAGGTTGAGTGATTTGAAGAATCAGATTGATTGGGACCTTCCTGAAATCACCAGAATGTACCATGCTTGGGAGGACAAGGTTATGGACAACCCAGGAATGAGTTTGTCAGATCAAATTTGGGGGTTGGAAGTTCTTCTTAGGGTACAAGATGACATAAAGGTGATTATGAGGTTTAATGCACAAGAGGTCAAGACCTGGCTCAAGAGAGATAGAAGACAATTGTATTACAAGTTGCTTAGATGCCATCAACCCAGATGGACATACAAGAAGTTGCTGGCCTTATCTTTTGAGGAGCTAGAGTATAGGGCACATCCTATTTGGAGGAAGGTGCAAGAACAAAATGTCTATCAGTTTCTTTCAGAAGAAAGGAAACAAGAGCTTGCTGAGGAAATGCAGATTCAAAAGGAAATGAGGATTGCTCAAAGGCCAGTGAAGAAAGGAGATCCTTTCCAATTTCCTAAAGACATGGATGTGTATTTTCCAACTGAAGGTGTCATAAGGAAGCATCTCAAGCTTTCTCCATTGGAAGCTTCAGATTTGGTTAGTATAGTACCTCTAGATGACAGAAATCCAATCATCAGTTTTGATGAAGATGAGTGTGGATTTTGGAAGATTGGCAGGTTTGGAAAGGAGGTACATACTTTCACTTCAGTTATTTCTATTTTTGCAAGCATAGACAGGGAAGACTTGGTGCATCTATGGAGATTAATAGAGGCCAAGTATACAGCTGAAGCACCTACTTCAGCAAATGGAATAAGACTTTGGAACACATTTTTGACTTTGTGTGGTCCAAGAGAAGCAGATCCTGCCATATGGAAGGATCTTGAAGATGACCTGAGTAATCTTCATTGGAGGCTTTATTCTACTTGTGGTGTATTTCATATGAGCTCTACAAAGTTTTCAGAATATCTACTTGTGGATGCTGACTATTTCTTGTCCAAAGAAGTGTTGGAGAAGATGCTAGAGACACCCTTGGAGATTGATTATACTAGTGACGTGGCCAAGGACTTGATCAGATATGTTTATCACCAACATAAGAAGTTTTTGCAAGATTCCTCCTAAGCCTTAAGTATTTATTCAGAAACTTGATCATTGGAATGGATATCAAGTTTAGGGGAGGATTGTTGGGAATAAAATATGGGTCAGTTCACTAGACGCTGATAAGAAGAATGTCAACGCTGATAGGATGACATTGGACGCTGACAGCCAAGCATTGACATTGAAGAAGTCAACGCTGACAGCCTTGAAGAGTAGCACTGATGGAATATATCTTCATACGAATCTTTTGTTTATTTGTTTCTTTATTGTGTATGGTAAAGATAAGCTCGACATTATATTTTCCATTATTATCTTTACCTAGAATAGTTGATTCGTAGCTTATTGTACAAGACTTCTTGTTCTATAAAAGAAGATCTTTTAGGTTAAAGTCATATATCAGTTTTCATAAGTTTTCAATTGTTAAAACTCTTTCATTGTAATCAAGTACGATCATTCTAATACAAGTGAAAGTTTGTTTAACATCTTTGTGTTTTAGATCAAGTGTTAATTCCGCATAACACTTTGTTACTTTATTCATAAGCAAAGGTTTCTCTACGTGTAGTACTTGATCTAATCTCGTTTACACAAAGCTTAATCGATCTAAGTTTGGGATCAACAATGCTGCGATCGTGTGTTCTAGAGTGGTCAGGAAGCTGGGATGATTATATATTCCTAGTGGAATTCGCATACAACAACAGCTGGCACGCTAGCATCAAGTGTGCTCCCTTTGAGATGTTGTATGGCAGAAAGTGTCGTGCCCCAATCTGCTGGGATCAGGTGGGCGAACGACTTCTCGAGGGTCCAGAGATGATTGGAGTGACCAATGAGAAGGTCGCTGTCGCCAAGGCGAAGATTCAGGAAGCTCGTGCTTGTCAAAAGAGTTATGCTGATAAACCTCGTAGAGATGCATCTTTCAACGTAGGTGATCACGTTTTCCTCAAGGTATCACCTGCACGAGGAGTTAAACATTTTGGAATCAGAGGGAAGCTCAGTCCTCGCTTCATAGGACCGTTCGACATAATAGAACGCGTTGGTGAAGTGTCATACCGTTTAGCGTTACCGCCTCAGCTATCACACGTACACAACATGTTCCATGTGTCCTTACTCAGAGGATACAACTATCATCCAATTCATGTTGTCCAGTATCCACTTGATCAGATTCGAGAAGATATTTCTTATGTTGAAGAACCCGAGAGAGTTCTTGAGCGACAAGATCGTGTCATGCGGAGGAAGACGATCCCTTTCGTCAAAATCCTCTGGAGGGATCATCCTCAGCGGGAAGCCACTTGGGAGACGGAGGAGTCTATACGGACTTCTTACCCTCATTTCCAGTTCTGATTCGGGTATTTTTTCTTTCAGTTCACGTTTCTCTAATTCGAGGACGAATTGTTCTTTTAGAGGGGAAGAGTTGTAAAACCCGCATTAAAAATCCTATGAACAATACACGTGAACAGTAACTTATAAAAACACGATAAAAATTAAACTTTCCATTTATAATATTAATACACGTGTCACGACAATAAATAATGAACAATCAAGAATATTATAAATGTGACACGATCACGAATACCAAAGTCACGAATACTAAATCACGAACATGCACGACAATTATTTTAACCACAGAAAAGTGACGGGTTCCCTTGTTGGACTCTATTAGGCCGCGGCTACAAAAAGAAAAGAGGAAAAGATGGGATTTGGCACATAACCCAAGTTAAATATAAAAACACAGGAAAGTTATTTTCATAATTTAGGTTTCATAAAAAACTGCAAAACCCTTTCTTGGTTCTCTCTTGTGCCGCCGGCCATACATAGACCACAAGGACGATTCAGACGATTTTTGTTATTGGTTTTGTGTTCGTGATCATTCTCTCGTTATTACACGCATTGGTAATCAAACCCTTTTTCTTTTCTTTATAATTCTTTTGATTTCATGTTATTATTTAATTAATCATCAAGAACAAGAATAAAACATGTATAGGATTAAATTAAATTCATCTTTAGGGTTTGGTTTGGCGTGGTTGTGGTTCGGCCGAGACACCGAGACCCCAAATGAGGCTCGGCTTGGTTTCTTCAAGCACCACCGAGAGTCTCAAGACTCTCGGCTTGGTTTGGTTTGGGCTCGGACACAGCAAGAATCCCCGACCAAGGGTCGGGGTATGTTTAGCTTTTGGTTTTGGCTCGGTTTGGTGTAACCGAGACACCACCGAGACGCCAAAGGGGGCTCGGTTTGGTTTTGTTGTTCGGACCCGAGACCAAGGACCCCGACATTAGGTCGAGGTATGTTTTACATGTTGTTTAGTTTTAGTTAGTGTCAACTGAGACCCCTTTAAGGTCTCAGTGGGACTTTGATTATGGCTGATTTGATTTGGGTTAAATTTTAAAAGCACGGACTCGGGTTTCAGGACATATTAAAAATAAAAAAAAACGTGTTAATTAAATTAATTACTAGGCTTTTAATTTAATTAATCTCATGACTTAGGTTAAATATTATATTAATATTACATGATAACCTAAAGTATTTAACTTAGCTTAATTTAATTAAACATGTATTTTTAATTAAATTCCATATAACGTATAGTTTAATTAATTAACCAGTTATTTAATTAATGAGCTATAACCATGACTTGTATTGTGCTAATTAAACTTTAATTATTATTTATAACTAAGCTTATTTCTAATTATGGAAGCTTACTATTTTCGGAAACTTTCTATTTTTAGAAACTTACTATATATCAAAACCTGCTATTTTTAGAAAGTTACTTAGTATTACAATACAAGTATTATAATACACTAATACATGAATAATAGACAAGAGAACATCAAAATAAATACAGTTAACACCGTAAACAGTAAAACATGACAGAATACGTATAACAAGCTAATAACACACAAAACCAGTAAAACACATGTAATTTCAGACAACTCATACACGTCCATATTTCTTATGTAGTGTTATCTGTCGAGGCGGATTAGTATTCATCGTTTTCCTTAGCTTCTACTGGACATAAGGTACGGATTTCCCGTCCTTCAGTAAGGACAATCTCTTCCTTCATTAGGATTTCCCGTATGCAGCCAACTGTCTTCCCCAGTAGTTACAGATTAAATGCTTATGTTTATTAGTTACCTTAGCCATATACATGTATGACCCGTTTCACCTAGTTATGGAGGTACCATAACCATAACACTAGAGGCACTAGTGTTATGACTTCACCACGACGGAGTGATACTCGTGGCGTCCCTTTTCAGTTATTTGGCCATTATATTATTAGGTTATCACGTGGGGCGTATGGGTGCATCCTAGTTACATGTTTCAGTCAGGATTTCATGGTGAATGTGGTGTGTGCCTTGCATCCTTCACAAGGAGTTGATCCCTCCTACCCACTTACCAGTTAATTAGAGGCATCCCCTCTAATTTGCATGACGAGGTCACCCCTCCAAGTATTCATGCACCTTGTTGACCTCATGACCTATATTGGCTATTTTTGTACATTAAATAATACAGATTTTCATAAGTAACATAAGCTATGTTTTTAGAACTAAAACCAGTTAACATGACAGACAACTAGGTTTTCCAGGACTTATTCATTTCCGTTGCTATTCACGCTTATTAATCTTTATATGCTTTCATATTCTATGTCTTCCATGCTTTATTGTATATCCGTGCACTGAGCGTTATGCTCAGCCGTCTACTTTTCCATGTTCCCAAACGGCAGGTACCCAAGTACGGAAGTAGGAACTCTAGAGTATGTGCATTCGGATTGGAAGCTATGCGACCTCTTTTACCTTATGCATTTATTCATACTTTATCATACTTTACTTCTTTTGGACATTGTTTAATCCTTTCCATTTACAGTACTTATATTGCTTGCGTGTGAGTTAATATACTACCGATGTTTGATTTTGGTATTTCTATTTATGGTCATGAATGTTTAGACATTTACCTTGCATGCTTTGATGACACGCCATAATTTACTGTAGCATCCTATCCTAATAAATGGGGTGTTACACTTACAATTAGTCTACACTTGCTTTATGTTATTAGTGTAATCATTTGATCAGAAAAAGGGTAAGTGATTGTAGATTTTTTACACACCTTTGCTTTAGGAAAAATAAAAGGCGTAAAAGCGGTAAGTATTACGTGTTGATTTAGGAAAATCAAGCACTAATGACCCAAAGGTGAAAGTTCGTTTGCTAAGGAGGCTAGTGTGTTGTGTAAGAAATGATTAAAATTTGTGATTATGATTATGAGAAAAGAAAAGAGAAAGGATGACGGTTACCATTAAAATTACCCTAAGAAGAAAGTCGTGCACGTAAAACCGTAAAAAGTGACTAAATTTAAAAATTATCCTAAAAATTCCTAGAAAATTGCAATAAATCCAAAAAATGTAATTAGAGTTTACAAAAAATCAAAAATCACCCAAACCTTTTATTTAATTAAATAATAATTTTTTAATGCTAATTAAAGCCCAAAAAATCAGTTTAATTAACAAAAATCCCAAAATGAGATTTTTCACTTTGTAAACCTCTAAAATAACTTAATGAAACTAAAAACTATTTATGGAAAATTTAAAATTAATTAAAACTATTTAAAAATAATTAAAAACTATAAAAATGTTAAAATAATTCTAAAGATTAATTAAATGACAAGAAAATTAATCTAAGAGTTTTAACAATCCTAACTTAATGTATTTAACCTAGGAAAAATGAAAAAGTTGGAAAAATATTAAAAACTAATTTTAATAATAAAATAATAATAAAATAATATTAAAATAATATTAAAATAATATTAAAAATCCAAAATTTATAAAAAATTCTAAAAACTTGCAAACTAGTTTATTTTAACCTAATTTAAACAGAATTGAACTTGAAATGACCAAATTACCCCTAATGGGCCTCCAAATGGGTCAAATAGTAAAACAGACCCTTAATGGGCTAAATTAAGGCCCAATAAGAACATGTTCACAAAATGGCCCAACTGTTAAGCTTAAACTTCAATTTTAAACACAAAATTTCAAAGGCCCAAAAGCTAAAAGTGAGATTATCATAGCTTATTCTTAATAGGCTTTTTGGCCCGTTAAGCTATAAGCTGATGCCATAAGTTGAAATTTGACACACAACATTCTCTTGACTTAATTAAGTTGTTTGTAAAAAGAATTTTTGAATAAGCCCAAGAAATAAGCCTGAAATAAGCAAAAGCTCTCTACACAAAACGACAAAATAGTCGTTTTCGAGTTCTAGACCAATTCAAGGGCCGATTCTTGTTGCAAAATGTTTCAAATCACTTAACTAAGCTTAATAATAAAAAAGATTTCAAAAAGAACCACTCAATAAGCTGGAATAAGCAAATAAGCACTTATGAAAAAGTCAAGTCAATTGGTTTTATAGTTAAACCTAAAAGTCAAACCCTAAAAAGCTCCAGAATAAACAAATGGGTCAAATGATGAAGATTGATCACAAAATCAAAGTTGTTGCAAGTTTAAATAAGCTAGAATAGCTTATGGATAAGCTGATTGAAAATTAACACTAGCAGTGGCTAGTTTTGGGTGTCCAGCAGTGGGAAAAGTTTTCACTGCTTGACTTAATTAACTTTTTGTCTTATATGGATTTTTGTTGGAATCAAAGAATACCAAGGCAACCTTATAACCAGTAGGTTATAAGGAGTCAATGAAAACAAAGAAATCACAAATCCAACCAGCCAATTAGTATAGTTTAATCAATTAAGCATCAGACATTGCCCAGACATGAACATAAGCAGTTTTGAACAAAATAAGCAGTTTAAGCAATAGTCAGCCAACCAAATTGAACCAAATGCATACAACAGCTTAAATAAATTCAATGAACACAAATCAACTTGTTTCATACACTGATTCAAGGTTTAGACAAGGATTCAATCCAATGAATGTTACTGGTGAACAAATGATGAACACAAGATTAGTTTGCTGATGTACTTGACCACAAGCCCAAATTCAAACCCTCAAATCTTTCAAATAGGCTAAACAAACTTTGTTTAAAGACTTTTAATCCCTAAACATGCATACACTCTAGCTGTTTCCAAAATTTTAGGTCAAATCAGTCAAAAACAAGGAAGGTATAGCACAATGTTCGGATTTGATGTTTAATGCATAAAACTTGCAGATAATAGCATACAAACACTTAACAAATAGATACCAACACCTAACAACCTTATACACTAACTGAAAATCAAACAAGAACCTTAAATCAGTAGACCCAAACACCCCTTTCACTTTTTAATCCAAGATTTAAACAAGCAAATGTGTATTTTAAGTTTACCCAAGCTTAATCTAACATCACACCAACATTATCCAGTATAAACCTGATTCAAGCCATAAGAACAATACATATAACAGCAGATCACAAAATCACTTATAACCACTTTTTTTAACAAATTTTTGGTAAGAGAACTCAAACCTCATGAATGTACATCTACACTCACGAATTTTTGATCTTATGTGCCTAGCTTAACAAGGCACAAGCTTCCAATAGGCTGCTAAGAACAACAAGGTTAGAACAAGCAGGTTATATAAAAAAGAAATTAGGAAAATAAAAGCTGATTAATTCAAGCTTGTTCCCACTCCTTGAATATCCCAAACCACAAGCTCACTACACCTTGATAAGCTCCTTATCAGGGTGCTATGACCACTTGTAATCCAAAAATTTCAAAGGTTTGGACCAAGAACTTAGAAAAATATCAGATTTTAGAAAACTTTGCAATTTCTTGCACAAGCTTTGAAAACAGGTTTTGAGACTTCAAATTCACAAACTAGAATCAATAACAACAATATATTAAAGGTGGTACTTGGATTTCGTCAAACAATTCAAACACTTTTTCATTAATCTTGAAACAAGGATTTACATAATGTTGACCAAATAAAAACCAAGAGCCAACTAAAATGTAATGAGCCCTATGCCTTATATAGGCTACAAAGAGACTAAGAAAGCTGAAAAATAAGTGAAACCCTAGTACAAGGTCTTCCAAAAATGCCCTTTCAGTTTGAATTTCTCTTGAACATGTGAAGGAATTTAGGTGTTTGTGAAGGTGTAAAGGTGGTGAGAATTTGATCAAGGGTCCCTAACAAGCTTAGGATTGAAGCGGGTTTGTGGATGGTTGATTCTCTGGCATGTTTTGACATTTTCCCCAAAAACGTGTGCAGGGGAGGTCTCATGTGAACTTTGAGGTGATGTGGCATGGTAAAAGTGAGTTGGGTTATGATCATTAGAACCTTAATCAAATATCTGGAGGTGATTAGTCTCTAATTGTGGCTTAAACACAAATACCCAATTTGTGTTCATGTTGTGAATAGTGGAGTTTAATCTGATTTTGTGTTTGAATTTTATGTTTAGCGCGTGTTTATTACTAACTAATTAAGTTAGTTATAAACTCAGCTGAGTGGGATTGTGACATGGCATAAAGGAGTGTTTTGATTGGTTAGATGGAGATAGTGGGGCACGTGTCAATGTGTCACTGGTCTATGTATCTTCCATGTCTTGGCAGAATCACCCCTTGTCTTCTATTCTTCTTCCATTTCAGTTTTAACAAGCTAAACTCATATTCCTCTTTATAAACAAGTTTTGATTTTTAGACTTTTGCCCCAAAAAGTTTTGCAAAAGGATTTCAAGGACTTGTTTTGCCATTTGGTGATATTTGAAGGACCATTCTTGTAATGTCTTCAATCTTCAAGGTCTTGACTTGTATTGTTGACTTTTGTGGAGGACTAAAAGTGACAAGTCTTCATAAATGAGGGACCATTCTTACCAATTCTTCAAAGTTGAGGGTCCTTTTTTGTAATTTTGACAAACTTTAAAGAACAATCTTGTAATTATGAATAAACAAAGGTTTAAAGTGTCAATTCTTAAATATTGGAGGACAATTCTTGTATAATCTTCAATTCTTCAAGGGTTATTCTTGGAAAATCAACTCTAGGGCCCAGTTCATTACGCAGCTTCGTTTCCCGTGTTCGTTTTTGCTTGTTTCTTGTGATATTTTGCCATTTTCTCAAAATCCATACCTAAAATACACATTTAACAAAAACAAGCATATATTTGGCACATTTTATGATATTTTATGCATTTTAAGCCCGTTTTGGACGATGAGACTATGTATAAAAGCAGTCTCATCAATCCACCATACTAAACCATTGCTGTGCCCTCACGCAATGCTAGAGTAAAGTATCTTAGCACCTCCAAAATTCATTTTTATGTACTTTTATTGAATGATAAACTTGCTACACTACTACTACTACTTGCTACTACTTGTGTTTTAGACATAATGTATGATTTTCATCGCAAAATCGGACGTTTAGGTTCATAGAACAAGAACACGTGCATGCTTCGTTAGAAATATTTTTATCGTCCTCGATTTTCACCCCAATTCCATGCCAAGCGTGCAACAAGATCATTGTCATTATAAGTTAGTAATCCTAACACATACATATGCCCTAATCACGTACTTATACTCCCATTTTCCTAAGTGGTATCTCTTATATATTATTTTTGTCTTGAATGTTCACGAGGATACATTTTTTACTTATGCGATGATAGAGATTTAGGTCTAAAAATAGAGTCATAACGGTGTAACTAAGACCATCGAATTAATAACCTCCCCTAATAGACAACGATGTCAAAAAATTAAGTCAACAAGAAGGATCGATAAACACGGTTTTATAACGGTTTTGAACATGAGACTTATTACCAAGACTTTTATACGCCCCCTACCGGATGGGCCTTATTATCATAGGTTTACCTCCATCTTTTATTCAACTTCGCCATGAAGCTTTTATTATGACTTCGTTCTTGCCTTGCCTTTTACTATCCTCCTCATCGGTGGTTTTATTATGGCCAAAGACGTATATCCTCACGCTAAGGCGAATTTTGGATCTTTAAAGCTTCAAAGATTAAGGCTTGATTCACTTTCAATTTCGCATAGATTTTTCGACCTTGTGAGCTTAAAATTGTTTGCATGATTTAGGTGAGCACTTGAAATATTATTATTAGGTGAAGCTTTCGATTATTCGGGTTGTCAATACTTCAAAACCGCGATGCTGGCGATACCTTAATGTCTTCCCAATTTAATTACATGGAAGCTACTAAAAAGGACTATAAACCAACAATCAAGATTAAACTAAGCCAATACTTATTAAGCAAAATATATATACAAGCGAAGGGAGAATTAGCAAACAATGAGAACACATGAGTTTTTGAAAGAATACGAGTACTCTACGTTTAGCATAGTAACTTATAATTAACTCTATCATTTCTCGTCCTCATTTAAGAGACTTAGCCTAATATAAAGTGAAGGAATCGAAGCTAAGTGCTCAACACGCACGGTCGTGTCAAAAATTACTCTTATTCTCGCCATTAGAAAATCTACATTTGTGTCTTCAAACATTTATAACATGAGAAAATTTTTAAAATTTGGCCATTTTTAGCCTTATTTGCAACAAAACGATAAACAAAAAGATAAACTTTAGAAAGCGTGAAGGTTTGGCAAGGCAAGTATCTATTCAACCCCCATACTAAAGTTAAATGTTGTCCTTAATGTTTCGAGACTAAGGGTAGGATACCCCCATACTAGAGACGAAGTCGAATGCTTAATCTAGCATGGAAATGGTGTAACCGTTAAATTAATAGTCTTTTATTAAGTGTGCTATAAACCTAAGGTTAGAACAAATAAGGATATATCATATGAATATCGAGAAATTCTTCAAAGCAAACGATCGAGTGCTCCCATAAAACGAACACGAGAGGCTCCAATCGCGAAGATCATGATCATCTAAAAACCACATATCACAAACAACCACGAAACAACGGTTGGAAGGGCACAATTCCCCTCACATTAACTATATAAGAAAGCGATAATATGTACATGGATAAGCTTGGGACTCCCCCACGAGGCACCTCGTTTTTTATTACCGAGTCATGAGCTCGACTCGATCCCCTCAATACTAATTAGCATTGGGAGAAGGTGACTTAGTCGAGGTAGTTCAAAGAGGGAACTTCCCCGCCAAAGTAGTGTTTCAACCTATGTCCATTCACCTTAAAATTAGGGTCATCATTTTGAGCTAGCTCGATGGTCCCATAAGTAAAAACTTGGGTAACGGTGAATGGACTGGACCAACGGAATTTCAACTTGCCGGAAAAGATTTTCAAACGTGAGTTAAAAAGCAACACTTGATCTCCAATGTTAAAATCCCGGTTTTTAATTTTAGAATCGTGAAACTTTTTGGTTTTCTCTTTGTAAATCTGTAGGATATTGTAAATCTAGCTTATGTTTAGAGAGAGAAAGAGATAGAAAGATAGATGATTTCACACACACTTGTAGAGAGAGAAAGTGAATAACTATGTGTAAATTGAAATGAAAACCATCACCCTCTCCATCTAAGGAGAGGGTTTATATACCAAGCCCATAAGATGGGCTTGGGCTTACAATTGGGCCGGCCATACAAGCATGGACCGGGCTTTTCCTTGTTTGATATATAAAAAGATATCCAGACTACGAGCTACTATTTAATATATTGTCGGAGTGACCGAATCTTCCCAAATACCTAAAAACGTATTTCCAACAATCTCCCCCTAAGGGAGGTCACTCCAAACAAGGGCGTTACCCAAGTTACAATAATAAAATAATCCTAGCATACTATGCTTTGTCATAAGCTCGTAATCTTCGTCTTTCTTTTCTTTTTCTTTTCTAGTGAACACGCTGATGTGATCTTTGATATCAATCTTTAGCATTAATCTCTTGCATTGATCTTGTGCATCTTTCACTTGTGATCTTCGCCTCTTCGTGACTTCACGTCCCACATACTTATACCTTCGTAATTCTTGAAAGCTTCAGAGTTCGATACAGCGGAAGACTTGTCTTTTAGGCTTTCTTAAATTAGATGAGATATTAAGTGCATAAAATATAAGCATGCGGGGACGACTTCTTCTCGGATCCGCGACACCACCGTCTTCAAATGCCGCAACATAAGTAGACACGAACGAAATGGCTTTGAACATTTCATTCTAATTCGGTAGCATTTTACCTCCGGTCGGTGAAGACCGTTGGACGATATAAAATATCGTACTTGTGGCATGTAGATTTAACTAAAAATCTCCTTGACAAGATTTCGCGGGTAAACCCGTTCTCTTTACTCGACCATCCAAAGCTGACTGTGAACGTAAAGAGTGAATAATTTGGATAAAATTATCCGCATCATTGAAGCCGTCAATTCTGATTCCTGGAACAAGTGAAATTAAATTAAGAATCGCACCATCGTTGCTTTCTAGTTGTCACGAGCTTGATTCATACAGAATCTTACAAGTTACCTACCAAGTGCTATTTGATGTTAACACTAGAAGGATTTCCACTCATCACTGTGAACACTAGGATGTCACTCTGAGTGTTCTGACAAGATCACTGAGATATTTCGTAGAGGCGTGGAACGTGTTTAAATTCAATTAAGAATTAAACAACTGTTGCTTTCTAGTTATCACAAGTTTGATTCATAAAGAATCGCACAAGTCACCTACCATGAGCTTTTTGATATTCGCTCAAGAAGGATTTCCATCTTCATTGTGAATACTTGCGTATTACTGAGATGTTCAGGCAAGATCATGAAGATTTTGCGTAGGACTCTTAATATCTGTCTTACTTTTCACAATGTGTGAAGAAGCAAGGAAATACGGAAGTGTGTCCTAATGAGATATTTGATGATCTCAAATGGCTCTAGACTCGACCGTGCATTTTGGATTTTTAGTGATCGGAGGCTGGAGAGGAGTGCCACCTTTTCAATACCAATTTACTCGGAGTGAATAAATCGATAGATAACGTGTTGATCTCCGTGTGATTAAAACAAATATCTTTTGAGAGATATCTGAGTTAGCTGGAATGGGTTGTTCATTTCATCACTGGGTCCATGACGTCTATCTTCAATATCGAGCATCAATATAATTATCTCAATAGCATATGTGTTGACCTGGTTTCTGCCTAAAGTTGTAAGGAGGGCTTCTATCTGTACACCCTTTATCTTTACAATTCTTTTTGCATTCTTCAACCCCTTCAATGCTTACCAATACGTCATAACTAGCACCTTGTTGTGAATGTTCCAGTGCTAACTTAAGTACTTGGTCGGCATTCAGCTACATTCACAATCTTTCTCCATCTTTCCTAAGGACTACTATTTCTAGCTATGGAATGTCCTTGGGAAGATTCCTCCGGTTCTGTAAGAATCATTGGACTTAACCTATCCTACCATCCTTATGACACCACAATCTTCATCGTCGTGAAATAAATGGGTTTAGGGTAAGTATATGTCATGTATCGCAATGTTGCATAGACTTTCTATCGCAATGTTGCAAAATCTGTCGCAATATCACGTATCACAATAAATCCTATCGCAATAAATCCAATCACAATACTTCCAATCGCAATACTTCCAATCGCAATAACCTTTCGCAATACCCTGTCGCAATATCACAAAAACAATCCTGTCGCAATGTGAATCGCAATATGGATCGCAATATCACAAAAGAACTCCAATCGCAATGTGAATCGCAATATGGATCGCAATATCACAAGTGAACACCAATCGCAATCGCAATCCCAATCCCAATCGCAATGTAAAACCCTAGCTATTGCGATGGGAAACCTGTCGCAATAGTACAACAGTGTACAATTTTTCCACTTTTCTCAGACAAAACACACCTAATTCGAGATTTTAAGCCAAAAATTGATCCAAATACCCAAAAATTTTGTGTTTTTAGCCAAAGTAAATATACCAAATCTCTACCATAACTATGTAGAAGATTTGTATCAAGAAAAAACCATAAAAAACACAAAAAAAAAAATTGGACGTGTGTTTATATAGATCAAAAGCTACTAAAATCAAGAATATAAACACATAAACAATACAATCATCCCATGGCTCTGATACCATTTGTAGGATATTGTAAATCTAGCTTATGTTTAGAGAGAGAAAGAGATAGAAAGATTGATGATTTCACACACACTTATAGAGAGAGAAAGTGAATAACTATGTGTAAATTGAAATGAAAACCACCACCCTCTCCATCTAAGGAGAGGGTTTATATAGCAAGCCCATAAGATGGGGTTGGGCTTACATTTGGGCCGGCCATACAAGTATGGACCGGGCTTTTCCTTGTTTGATATATATAAAGATATCTAGACTACGAGCTACTATTTAATATATTGTTAAAGTGACCGAATCTTCCTAAATCGGGGTGTAATCAAGCCAAGCTTCTATCAAGCAACTCGAGCTCGAGCTCGATCAAGCCAAGCTTTTATCAATCTCAAGCCCAAGATCAAGCCCAAAAAATAGCTCGAAACTATATCAAGCTCAAGCTTAATCTTTTGATAGATCGGCTTGAGTTCTTATCAAACTTTTTCAAGCTCTATCAAAAATATGTTTTTAGGATGAATTTATATAAGCAACTAATTGTTAATTTGAGTATTAACCTAATTTTAAGGGCTAATTTCATAAATAAATAATATATTTTAAAATGACTTTTAACTCTGATTACATTTATATTTTAGTTCTTTGTATTTTAAATGATTCTTTATTTTTGTAAATTTAATTATTACATTTACTCGGTACTTGGTAAAATACAATATGTGTATAAATAGTTTTTGTACTCTTCTTAAGACTAAACGCAATGTGTCTAGATTGTGCTCGCATTCACATCATGCAATGGTCTTTGGGACCTTAATCGTATTGGAGTGTAAAACACATTTGAAACTAAGATTGTACGATAATTTTGTTATTGGTTTTATTAATGTTAAATAAATCAAATTTGTTTTAAGTAATGATTTTTGTTTTTTCTATTTTTATACATATGTTTATTGATGAGTTTTATTATAAAAAATTAAATTTATACACAATAAAGCATTTCAAGCCAAGCTCATGCTTTTATCAAGCCTTATCAAGCCAAACTCAAGCTTGGATTGGTAAAGCTTGACAAGCTATCAAGCCAAGCTCAAGCCTACAGTTTTAGTATCAAGCCAAGCTCAAGCCCTACTAAGCTTGAGCTCGGCTCGGCTCGATTACACCCTTATTCCTAAATACGTAAAAACATATTTCCAACAAAATCAATGAATTTTCATAAGCAATGTCTCTAAATTCATCGAATTCATTAAGTTGCATTTTCTGGTGTTTTCCAGTGGTCTTAGTGTCGTCATTACAATGCTTTAGCGCCCAATAAGCTTTGTGTTTGAGTTCAATTGGAAAATGACAATTATTCCCATACACAAGCTTGTAAGGAGTGCACCCGATGGGCGTCTTATGAGCGGTACGAAAGGCCCATAAAGCATCGTCTAACTTATCCGACCACGATTGTCGGTTTTCTTCTACTAATCTCTCCAAGATCCTCTTCAACGCTCGGTTTGAAACCTCGACTTGCCCACTCGTTTGTGGGTGATAAGCCATAGAAAGACGATGTGTAACCCCATATTTCCTTAGGACCCTCTCGAATTGGTCATTACAAAAATGGGTTCCACGATCGCTTATGATTGCACGAGGGGTTCCAAACCGAGAAAACAAACTCTTCAAAAACTTGACTACCACACGAGCATCGTTCGTGGGCAAAGCCTTAGCTTCCACCCACTTAGATAGGTAGTCAACGGCGACAAAGATGTACTTATTACCACGAGATGATGGGAACGACCCCATAAAATCAATTCCCCAAACGTCAAAGATCTCATACACTTGGATGATGTTTTGTGGCATTTCATCGTTTTGTGAGGCTTTGCCTTGACGTTGGCATGAGTCACATGACTTGACAAGTGTATGTGCATCTCGGTAAATAGTAGGCCAAAAGAAACCGGCATCAAAGACCTTCTTCGCCGTGAGATTAGCACCACGGTGACCACCCATGGGTCGCTCGTGACAAGCTCTAAGGATTTTAGAAGCTTCGGTGCCAAAAACACAACGTCGAATAATTTGATCCACACAAGTTCGAAAGAGGTAAGGGTCGTTCAAAATGTAGAACTTGACGTCACGAAAGAATTTTCGTTTTTGTTGAGTCGTCATAACCTTGATGATGAAGTTGCCCGCATGGTAATTTGCGATGTCCGCAAACCATGGGGTAGATGAGTCAAGCTTAGAATTCACTACACCAAGTGTCTCGAGAGGAAATGTTTCGGTGATTTCCATATTCTCGTACACTTTTTGGTGAGGATCTTCCATGCGAGAAAGATGATCGGCCGCTAGATTCTTGGCTCCTTTTTTGTCAAGGATTTCGACATCAAGTTCTTGTAGGAGGAGAATCCAACGAAGCAATCTCGACTTTGCATCTTGTTTAGCCATGAGATACTTGATTGCCGAGTGATCCGTATACACTATGCATTGGGTCAAGACGAGGTAAGGTCAGAATTTCTCAAATGCATTCACCACGACAAGGAATTCCTTTTCCGTTGTAGTGTATGTAAGTTGAGCCTCGGTCATTAATACAAGGGTTTGCCTCGTATCAAAATTCGATGAATCCGATCTTTTCAAATTAATTACTAGTAGAAAGTGCGACTCAGTCGTTCTTGGTGGAAAATAAAATGGGTTGTTTGATTATCTATTTTAAACTAAAAACAAAGATTAAAATGTCGTTGAGTAAAATAAAAGCTTTAAAAATTAAACTAAAAACTACTAGAAAATGACTTGGTAAAAACAGAGATTTCGGGAAGCGTGCAATTTTTAGAAATTAAAACGTAATGAACTTAAAACTAAAAACTTTGTAAAACTTAAAAACTTAACCCATCAGAATGTACAAAGTGAATTCTATCGGAATGTAGTGCAAACAAAACCATCGGAATGTCAAAGTAAATTCTATCAGATTAATAGTAAATCAACTCTATCGGAATGTAACTCTATCGGAATACAAGTCTATCGGAATGTCCAGTATCGGAATAATTAAGATCTGAGCTATCGGAATACAGTTCCGTCGAAATATCACTTCTGTCGGAATGTTGCTAACAAAAATTTGGCAGAGTTTCGTCTTAATGTAACCTTAAGACCCGTCGCAATGTACGATCGCAATGAGCGATCGCAATCACGATCGGAATAAGGGGGTAAAAACACTTGATCGAAAAGTAGAACCTTAAAGGTTATTGCGATCACACTGAAACCGTCAAAATGTAGCGTCGGAATGAGTAAACCCCTAAGATTGCGATGGAGCACAAATTAATCCGAAAATGGAGACAAGCTAAAACTTCAATAAGCACTTCCAATAAGCACACTTAACCGAAACTTAACCAACTCAATAAGAATAAATTTGAAAACTTTTAAAATACGAAATAAGCAAACTTTATGAACCAAACCTTTTAAAAACTTTTTAAGAAAACCAAAAAGGTAAATAAGCTAGATACTAAATAAGCCAAAAAGCATAACAAGCTTTAAGCTTAATCGTATAAAAACTTATATAGGATTAAAAAGATAAACTTTTTAATCACATAAACATCAAATTTAAACAAGGTGCATTAAAAATTTCGAATCGAAGATAAATCAAAATCAAGAAAGGTAGAAGAAGATTAATGATGAAAAGATTAAATTCGAACTTGTAGATTAAAAGATTCAAAAATACAAAAGAGAATTAAAGCTTAAACATGAAAGGAAAGAAAAGATGAAATTCTAGTGAGAGAAAGTTAAACACTTTCTCTCTCAAAAATAAAACTAAGGAAAGAAAAATAATCTAGCTAACACCCTCCTAATGTGTCATTAGGAGGGTATTTATAGGAGGTGGGAAGGTGCATGTGTTGCTTCTTTCTTTCTTTCTTCTCGACTCGATTTAAATGCTTTGTCTTTCTTGACGTCGTCTCGGGATTTGTCGATACAAATTGAACTTGTCTTATAATTTTCTTCTTCTATTAGACTTGAGTTCTTCGACTTCATTAAACTTTCGTCTTTAGACATTTTCTTTGATAAATCTTCAATATAGGCCTTGGACTTCCGTTCTTTTTGCACTCTTGATCTTTTGACTTCGTCATTTCTCGTTTTCTTCGATAAAAGCCCGTGATAGCCGATGTTTTCTTCCTTTTTCATCTTTTGGTCCTAAAACACAATAAAAACACAAACCACACATAATTCTGACTTTTACGACATAAAATATACGTTTTGGTCTTGTTATTAATGGAAATAAGTGGTAAAAGGATAAGTGTTTTCACACTTATTAAATCCCCTACACTTGACCATTGCAATGCCCTCATGCAATGCATTAATTGCAAAGCACAAATTACATTTCCCATCATAAATAACTCACCTTGGCCTTTATTAAATACTAAATACTAAGGAAACTTAAAGAACAAAACAAGTAAAGAAATCAAAGACTTACATTGGGGTTTTGGCCGTCATGAATGTTCATCATCCTCAAGTTTCACATTCCCCATAGCAAGCTTAAAAACGAGATTATTGATATTATAAGTTAGCAAACTAACACGAACTCATGTGGCCCAATTATTTACTTAGACTCCCTTATTCCTAGGTGTATCTCTTATATTTTAATTTTGTCTTGAATGATCACGAGGATGCATTGTTTGACTTATTTCGATAGGTATTTAGGCTGAAAATAAAGTGGGACAATTTAATCAATAGTTAGCAAAAGGACAAAATCTTTTAAAACTGCTTCTCGGGGCCTCTTAAAGATCATATCTTGGCATAACTCGCTTCACGATTTGAGACCTTTCTCGGACCGATATTTGGCAGCGAGTTCATACTTCGAATCTTGAGAGACGTTCATGAAATTATGGTCTTCTCTTCATATTAGGAATTTCTTCACTTGAACTTTTTGAGAGATTCTTCATATTTGGACCACGACTTCTTCATTTTTCTCCAATCTTTATTTTGGACTTTGATATACAACGATCCGCCTCCTTTTAGGACTTGGATCTATTTATCCTCATAACTTGTTAGGGCCTTTTTGGATAGATTTCTCCATGATCTTTAGGGGAGTATTTTCTTTTCGTCGTGTGTCTCGATCCTTCATATTGATTTTTGATAAATGATTCTTCACATCACTTTTGGATCTTCAGCAACAAAATGTAGCCCTCATGTCTTGTTAGGACCTTTTTGGACTCACCAATCTTCGCATCCCGCTTCAATAAGTTATGCTTTGGCTGTGAACTCTAATTAATACCGAGCAACTTTTAAACGATCTTGGGCTAGAAGCTAAGTAACTTTTCAAATCGTACAACCTTATTTGTTGCAGTTAGATTTATTAACAAGCGGTGGGAGAACAGGCTTATAATCAACTCACATAAATTCACGAAAGAATACCAAACTTATAATTGACTCTATCATCTCTCGTTCTCCACAATTTAAAATCTCAAGGAATGAGACTCGTGGATGCTTAGCCAATTAAATCAAAGTTTTGGGTTTTCGAGTCATCTATAGGATCTTGCAAACTCTTAGACTTTTTCAAGTTTAGAATTCGCATTTTAAAGTTCCCTTGATAAACGACTCTCTAGGATCAATTATAGGAACTTGCGAAAAGTTCTTGTTCTTAACCCGTGAGAGTTAAGACTTTCGCGTTTTAAAGCTCCTTAAATAAAAGCCTAGCAAAACTTGACTTAAACACGTTTAGGATACTAGCTAGAGTAAACTTAGATAAATAAACTCAGGTTGAGTCAAAATGTTCACGACTTTGAAAAATTTAAAACCACTTATTTAAACTTTATTTTAGCAAGGAAAGTAAATAACGATAACAAAGGAAAATACTACTATACTACTAGGCCAAAATAGATTAAAAATTTTGAAAAATATCGAAAAATCAGATTTTCCGGTTAAAATGAGGGCAATTTCATGGAAAAGCCCACTTACTTCGATAGAAGTCCCCCCTACACTTGATATAAACATTGTCCTCAATGTTTAAGCATGTGGTAGTAAACTCCCCTACACTTAGGACATTGTGCACGTTGTTTAAATCTTGCTAAGGAAATGACAACTATAGTGATTTCAATGTGAACATATAAGATATGAAATATTGAATCACGACAGTTTAGGATAGAACCGGGAAGACGGGTACACGGGATCACGGTTCGTCAAAAGTCATCGAGAATGGATCTTTGAAGCTTTAATCCATGCACTTAGAAGAAACAAGACAACAAACACATACGGGGCTCCCCCTACACTTATTATGAAAACAGTAAAGGATAGATCAACGGGTTGCCTCCCGAGAAGCGCTTGTTTTTGTTAACCGAGTCACGAGCCTGACTCGGACCAGAACTAATTCAAGGGAAACGTGGTGAGGGATGGAATCATCTCATGAGAGATTTCCTCACCAAAGTACAACTTCACGCGCTGGCCATTCACCTTAAAATTGGGCCCATTTGGCTGAGAAAGCTCAATGGTGCCATAGGGGAAGACTTTAGCGACGGTGAATGGACCAGACCAACGGCTCTTCAGCTTGCTCGAGAATATCTTCAATCGAGAGTTAAAGAGTAAAAATTGATCACCAACGTGGAACTCTCGGTTCTTAATCCTTGCATCATGGATGATCTTGGTCTTCTCCTTGTAGATCAGTGAGTTCTCATAAGCTTCATTCCTTAGTTGATTTAGATCGTTGAGTTGAATCTTCCGAAGATCGCTGGCTTTTTTGATGTCAAAATTCACCCACTTCAAGGCCCAGTATGCCTTATGTTCCAGCTCGATAGGGAGGTGGCATGCCTTCCCGTAAACAAGACGATATGGAGTGCAACCAATCGGCGTCTTATATGCGATACAAAAAGCCCACAAAGCATCGTCTAACTTATCGGCCCACGAGGCACGATGATCTCCCACAGTACACTCAATAATTCGCTTCAATCCACGGTTAGATATCTTGGCTTGACTATTTGTTTGAGGATGATAAGCGGTGGAAAGACGGTGATTGACACCATACTTAGCCATGACTCGTGCAAATTGATCATTGCAAAAATGAGTCCCGCGGTCACTGATGATAGTACGAGGAACACCGAATCGAGTAAAAAGTTGCTTCAGAAAGTTCACAACCACCCTCGCATCGTTCGTAGGGAGAGCCTTAGCTTCAATCCATTTGGATACGTAGTCAACGGCTACGAGGATGTACTTTTTCCCTTTAGATGATGGAAATGGCCCCATAAAGTCGATACCCCATACATCAAAGATTTCACATTCTTGTATGAAATTTTGAGGCATCTCATCTTTATGTGTGATCTTGCCTTGGCGTTGGCAAGCATCACAATTTTTAACCATCTCGTGAGCGTCACAATAAATGGTGGGCCAATAGAATCCCGAGTCAAACACTTTCTTCGCGGTGTAGTTGGGACCAAAGTGACCACCGGTGGGTCCTTTATGGCAAGCTTCGAGAATGTCTAAAGCTGCGGGTCCATCAACACACCGACGAATAATCAGATCAGCACATTGTTTGAAAAGATAAGGGTCATCCCAAAAGTAAGTCTTAACATCTTTAAAGAACTTCTTTTGTTGGGATGTTAACCCTTCGATGAGAATACCACCCGCTAAGTAGTTTGCAATGTCCGCAAACCACGGGGTGTCATCAAGATTGGAGTTGATAGACATTAAGGCCTCAAGGGGAAAAGAGTCATTGATCTCTTGATTCGGATGATCCCCTTGATAAGGATCCTCAAGTCTACTTAGATGATCCGCGACTAGGTTTTCGGCTCCCTTCTTGTCACGAATTTCATTTTTAAATTCTTGAAGGAGCAAAACCCAACGAAGAAGGCTTGGAATCTTGTTTAGTTAACAAGTACTTCAATGCGGAATGGTCGGTATAGACAATGGTGGTGGAAAGGACAAGATAGGGGCGGAACTTCTCAAAAGCATACACTACAGCTAAAAGCTCTTTTTCGGTAGTGGTATAATGGAATTGAGCCCCCGTCATTGTCTTGATAGCATAATGGATTGGTTGGAAGTGCTTGTTCACTCTTTGGCCCAAAACCGCTCCAATAGCAAAATCGCTAGCATCACACATCAATTCAAAAGGTAGCTCCCAATTAGGGGTAACCAAGACCGGTGCCTTAGTTAGCTTGTCCTTAATAAGATTGAAGGATTCAATACACTCTTTAGAAAAGATAAAGGGAGTATCTTTTTCCAAGAGGTGGGTCATCGGGCGAGCGATTTTAGAAAAATCTTGAATGAATCGACGATAGAAGCCCGCATGACTAAGGAAACTTCTCACACCCTTCACGGTTGAAGGTGGAGGTAATTTGGCTATGACATCAACTTTAGCACGGTCCACTTCAAGACCGGCTTTAGAGATTTTATGTCCAAGCATAATGCCTTCTTTTACCATGAAATGGCATTTTTCCCAATTTAGAACAAGGCGAGTGTCTTCACACCGTTTGAGCATGCGTTCTAAATTGGCAAGGCAATGAGAGGAAGAATCACCATAGACCAAGAAATCATCCATGAAGACTTCCATAGATTCTTCAACCATGTCATGGAAGATAGCCATCATACACCTTTGGAATGTCCCAGGAGCATTGCATAAGCCGAAAGGCATTCTTTTATAAGCAAATGTTCCATAAGGACAAGTGAATGTTGTTTTCTCTTGGTCTTTGGGATCAATGGGAATTTGTAAATACCCGGAGAAACCGTCTAAGAAGCAATAATAGTCATTACCCGCTAGACGTTCAAGCAATTGGTCCATTCAAGGAAGGGGAAAATGATCTTTTCTCGTAGCATCATTGAGTTTGCTATAGTCTATACAAACTCTCCACCCTGTAACGAGACGAGTAGGAATCAACTCGTTGTTTTCATTGGGAACAACGGTGATTCCGCCTTTCTTTGGCACACAATGGACCGGACTAACCCATGGTGAATCCGAGATAGGGTAGATCATTCCCGCATCAAGAAGTTTAATAACCTCTTTTTTGATAACGTCATGGATCTTGGGATTCACCCTTCTTTGGCTTTGAATAGTGGGTTTAAAATCGTCCTCCATGAGAATTTTATGTGTGCAAAAGTGAGGATCAATTCCACGAATATCGGAGATTTTCCAAGCAATCGCTTTCTTATGATTCTTCAGCACGTTGATAAGTCTAGATTTTTCCTCTTCTTTCAAATCCTTTGCGATGATGACGGGTAACTTCTTATTGTCTTCAAGGAAAACGTACTCGAGATGAGACGGTAGGTCCTTAAGCTCTAAATCTGGAGGATTTTCGATGGACGGCGTAGTCAAAGTCGGATCATCGATAGAGATATCCTTAGGAGATGGTGGAGAAATATGGTCCTCATTGAGAAGTTTCTCAATGGTACGAATGTCTTCATCCTAATTGGAGGGAGAATAGTCATATTGTAAATCCACATCTCCCAAAGTTGCTTCAAATTCTTTCAAAAGGATATCACTTTCTCCAAATGGAGTCAGTGATGGAGCGATAGAGGCAACGGTCTCAACAATGGGTAGAGAAGAAGAACCACTTTTACAAGCGTCTTTAAAATGCTTTTCACAAGCCTCATCAAGAACGTCAATGAAATTAACGCTCTCGTTTTCAGAAGGCTGTTTAGAAATTTTACCCATGTTGAAGACGATTTTATCGTCACCAACTCTCATGATTAATTCGCCCGCGGCTACATCAATGAGAGTGCGACCGGTCCTCAAGAATGGACGTCCAACGATTAATGGAACACGGGGATCCATCTCGTAGTCAACGACAACAAAATCCGCCGGACAGGTGAATTTGTCGACGCTGACGAAGACATCTTCGGCTATCCCCACCGGATAAGCAATCGTACGGTTAGCTAATTCCATTGTCATTCGTGTGGGGATTAGCTCGGGTAGAGACAATTGTTTCCAAACGCTTAAAGGCATTAAGTTGATACTAGCACCTAGATCGGCTAGGGCCATACAATTCTCTACCCCGGGGAAGTTGTAAGGAATGAGAAAATGACCCGGATCACCAAGTTTGGTGGGTAATTTCCTTAAGAGCACTGCGGAGCAATTCTCGTTATGTTGGGTCTGAGCGATATCAAGAAGTTTCTCCTTATCACTGAGAAGATCTTTAAACATTTTAGCATATTTTGGCATGTGAGCGAGAGCCTCAGCAAAGGAGATATTGAAATTCAGTTGTTTAAACATTTTGAGAAAGTTAGAAACCTGAATATCATCCTTGTTCTTCAACTTCTCTTTCCTCAACCTTGAGGGATAAGGTATATTGGGTTGAGATGAAGGCTTTGGAATGGAATTCTCACTCACATCCTTGGGTGGTGGAGGGGTGGAAGTAGAAGGTGGAGGAATTGGAGAAATAGAAGTTGGAGGGATTGGAGAAGGGGACTGGTTTTCCTTTGTCACAATAACCGGTGTAGGTGTAGGAAGCTCGGGTTCCTTTAAACCTTTTCCACTTTGAGTGGTGATTGCTTTCATCTCCCCTCTGGGATTAGCAACGGTGTTACTCGGAAGAGAACCCGAACCAGAGGCTTGATTACTTTGTAAGAAACTAGCCATCATATCCCTTAAGTCATTCGTTTAACTAATCAAAGAGTTTCACATATCGGCTCGAAGATCATTCCCTTGTTTCACCATATCTCCTTTCAAGCTGGCCATTTGCCGCTGAAGATTCTGCACTATTGCGTCATTAGTCCTCATATAAGTTTCAACCTCTTGATGAAATGCGGTGGGTTGGTTCAGAGGGAGAGCATGGTAGGCAGGTGGTTAATAAGTGGGTTGTTGGTAAACTTGGTTCTTTCCTTGAGGTGGATATGGGTTTCTTTGGGTTGGATATTGATTTGGAGCTCGAGGTTGGTTTTGATTGTTGTGATTGAGGTTGTTTGGGTTTTGAGGGGGAAAACCGGGTGGTGAAAGAAAGTTGTTTGAACGATAACTGAGCAAATTGCGGTCACCTTGAGGACGTGCTTGATAGCCTCCCGTAGAAAAGTTACCGTTGGCGGCATACACATTTTCCGGATTGTCATGAGTCGAAGGACAATCGGTGTATGAATGAGATCCCCCGCATATTTCACATGACTGACTCATAGCATTAACTTGTGCATTGATAGCTTTGGTATTGTTAGCGGTTTGGAGAGCAAGTGTTTCAACAAGCGAAGTAAGCTTATCAATTCTCTTGTCGCTCTCACTAGTGCTAGCACTAGCCACATTAGTCCGAACACTCTTGGTTTGCACTCTAGACTTATTCTCAATAATATCCCATGCGGCATTAGAAGACTTAACCAAAATATTACCCCCGAGGCACTATTTAGTGAATCTTGGTCATTCATGCTTAAACCATTGTAAAAAGTATTTATTTGATGCACTTTTGTGAAACCATGTTGTGGACACTTTCTTAAAAGTCCCTTAAAACGGTCCCAAGATTCACTAAATGTCTCACCGTACTTTTGTTCAAAGGTAATGATTTCATTCCGCAAAGCGGTAGTACGTGAGGGTGGGAAAAAGTAGTTGATGAATTTTGTCTCTAAATCCGTCCACGTAAGAATACTTTGTGGCGGTTCCTTATCAAGCCAATGTCGGGCTTGTCCCTCTAAGGAGAAAGGAAAAAGTTGCAAGCGAATTACCTCTTGTGAAACCCCATTATACTTGACCGTATTAGTGAGTTGAAGAAACCTTTTGATATGGTCGTGAGGATCATCAAGTGTACGCCCCAAGAATGGTTGAGCAGAGACCATTTGAATGAAACCAGATTTGAGCTCAAAGTTGTTGGCTCCAATCTCGGGTATAACAATAGCATCGGTGTTTCCCTCTACTTGCGATTGCAAAAGCTCGATCATTGGTTGATTGTCCATGGTGACAATAGGTGGACTAATGACTTCGGCTTGAGCTACTTTCTTCATACGAGCACGAGTACGCATACACACCTACAAAAAGAAAAGAAAGATAGACAAGAAATATTTTTGGTTTTTTATGTTTTTCTATTTTTTTATTTTTTATTTTTTTTTGAAGAATTTTTAATTTTTATGGATTTTTTAAAATATTTATGCAAGAAAAATAACGTTCAAAAGTGAACGGATCCCAAAATCCAACGCGTCTCTCACTTAAAACCGTTAATCTTAACGAAAAGAATTTAATACAAGGGTTTGCCTCGTATGAAAGTTCGTTAAATCCGATCTTTTCGAATTGATTACTAGTAGAAAGTGCGACTCAGTCGTTCTTGGTGGAAAATAAAATGGGTTGTTTGATTATCTATTTTAAACTAAAAACAAAGATTAAAATCTCGTTGAGTAAAATAAAAGCTTTATAAATTAAAATAAAAATTACTAGAAAAACACTTGATAAAAACAGAGATTTCGGGAAACGTGCAATTTTTAGAAATTAAAACGTAATGAACTTAAAACTTAAAACTTTGTAAAACTTAAAAAATTAACCCATCGGAATGTACAAAGTGAATTCTATCAGAATGTAGTGCAAACAAAACCATCGGAATGTCAAAGTAAATTCTATCGGAATAATAGTAAATCAACTCTATCGGAATGCAGTTCTGTCGGAATGTAAGTCTATCGGAATACAAGTATATCGGAATGTCCAGTATCGGAATACTTAAGATCTGAGCTATCGGAATACAGTTCCGTCGGAATGTCACTTCTGTCGGAATGTTGCTAACAAAAATTTGGCAGAGTTTCGTCTTAATGTAACCTTAAGACCCGTCGCAATGTACGATCGCAATGAGCGATCGCAATCACGATCGGAATAAGGGGAAAAAACACTTGATCACAAAGTAGAACCTTAAAGGTTATTGCTATCACACTGAAACCGTTTGAATGTAGCGTCGGAATGAGTAAACCCCTAAGATTGCGATGGAGCACAAATTAATCCGAAAATGGAGACAAGCTAAAACTTCAATAAGCACACTTAACCGAAACTTAACCAACTCAATAAGGATAAACTTGAAAACTTTTAAAATACGAAATAAGCAAACTTTATGAATCAAACCTTTTAAAACACTAAACTTTTTAAGAAAACCAAAAAGGTAAATAAGCTAGATACTAAATAAGCCAAAAAGCATAACAAGCTTTAAGCTTAATCGTATAAAAACTTATATAGTATTAAAAAGAAAAACTTTTTAATCACATAAACATCAAATTTAAACAAGGTGCATTAAAAATTTCGAATCAAATATAAATCAAAATCAAGAAAGGTAGAAGAAGATTAATGATGAAAAGATTAAATTCGAACTTGTAGATTAAAAGATTCAAAAATACAAAAGAGAATTAAAGCTTAAACATGAAAGGAAAGAAAAGATGAAATTCTAGTGAGAGAAAGTTAAACACTTTCTCTCTCTAAAAATACAACTAAGGAAAGAAAAATAATCTAGCTAACACCCTCCTAATGTGTCATTAGGAGGGTATTTATAGGAGGTGGGAAGGTGCATGTGTTGCTTCTTTCTTTCTTTCTTCTCGACTCGATTTAAATGCGTTGTCTTTCTGGACGTCGTCTCGGGATTTGTCGATACAAATTGAACTTGTCTTATAATTTTCTTCTTCTATTAGACTTGAGTTCTTCGACTTCATTAAACTTCCGTCTTTAGACTTTTTCTTCGATAAATCTTCAGAATAGGCCTTGGATTTCCGTTCTTTTTGCACTCTTGATCTTTTGACTTCGTCTTTTCTCGTTTTCTTCGATAAAAGCCCGTGATAGCCGATGTTTTCTTCCTTTTTCATCTTTTGGTCCTAAAACACAATAAAAACACAAACCACGCATAATTCCGACTTTTACGATATAAAATATACGTTTTGGTCTTGTTATTATTGGAAATAAGTGGTAAAAGGATAAGTGTTTTCACACTTATTAGTCATCTTCTTGCTAGCATAGTGAACAGGCAAGAAGTGCTTATCATGACGTTGCCCCAAAACGGCCCCAATAGCGTAATCACTAGCATCACACATGAGCTCAAATGGGAGGTTCCAATTGGGAGCAACAAGAATGGGAACTTCGGTAAGTTTCCTATTAAGGATTTCAAAGGCTCGAACACAATCTCCGTTGAAGACAAAAGGAGCATCTTTTTCGAGGAGATGTGTAATGGGTCGAGAAATCTTTGAAAAATCCTTGATGAATCGACGATAAAAGCCCGCGTGGCCTAGGAAACTCCTAACTCCCTTAACGGTTTTGGGATGAGGTAATTTGGCGATGAAGTCAATTTTAGCTTTGTCTACATCAATCCTCGCTTTCGAAACCTTGTTCCCTAAGACGATTCCTTCCTTGACCATAAAATGACAATTTTCCCAATTGAGCACAAAGTTGGTTTCCTCACAATGTTTAAACATTCTCTCAAGATTCGACAAACACGAAGTGAACGAACAACCAAACACGGAAAAATCATCCATAAAGACTTCCATCGTCTTCTCGATCATGTCATGAAAAATAGCCATCATACACCGTTGGAAAGTTCCCGGTGCATTGCAAAGTCCGAATGGCATTCTACGATAGGCAAACGTTCCATATGGACACGTAAACGTAGTTTTTCCTTGATCACGAGGATCGATGAGGATTTGGAAGTAATCGGAAAAACCATCTAAAAAGCAATAGAAATCGTTTCCCGCGAGACGCTCCAACATTTGGTCCATGAAGGGCAAGGGAAATGGTCTTTTCGAGTGGCGTCATTCATATTACGATAGTCGATACACACCCTCCAACCGGTCACGAGTCGAGTTGGAATTAACTCGTTGGCATCGTTTGGCACAACGGTCATTCCTCCCTTCTTAGGGACACAATGAATAGGACTCACCCAAGGGCTATTGAAAATAGGGTAAATCATTCCCGCGTTAAGAAGTTTAAGGACTTCCTTTTTGATGACGTCGTGAATTTTAGGGTTCACCCTCCATTGACATTGAATTGCGGGTTTGTAGTCCTCCTCCATTAAGATTTTGTGGGTACAAAATTTGGGATCGATCCCCTTAATGTCGGATAATTTCCACGCAATTGCCCCTTTGTGGTCCTTCAGAGCATCAATAAGTGTGGTTTTTTCATCATTCGAAAGATCTTTCACAATAATCACCGACAACTTATCATCTCCTTCCAAGAATACGTATTCAAGATGATGAGGTAAATCTTTCAATTCGAGGATCGGTGGTTCCTCAATTGAAGATTTGGGTTCGATCTCATAACCTCCTCAGGAGGAGGAAATGGGAAATCGTTAAGAAAATCCTTGATAATCGAGAAGTCCTCATCGTTGTCGAGTTCTTCGTTACAAGTACGAGGAACATCAAATTCTTCCAACGTAAAACCACCACCTTCAAATGGAGTGAAGGATGGTGTCGAATTATCAAGAATAGGATCGAGCATAGTGGGATTGCCACTATTTTCATCGTCACCAAAACCTAAAAATTCTTGTGAAAATTCCTCGCAAACGGCGTCGATCATATCAACGAGGTTTATAGTTGCGACGGAATAAACATGATAAATTTGAGAATTTTGTGTTGCCTTTATAACAAGTTCCTCACGTAAGGTGTTTTTTCTAGCATGCACATCAATCAACGCTATTGACGTATCCAAAAACGAACGACCTAAAATAAGAGGAACTTGAGGATCCGTGGGAATATCGACAACGATAAAGTCTACCAGATAATAGAACTTTCCCACTTTCACAAAACGTCTTCGGCCAATCCACATGCGGGAATAGTGGAATGATTAGCCAATTCGATAGACATTAGTGAAGGAGTAAGATTAGGAAGATTGAGCGACTTGAAGATTGCAAGTGGCATCAAGTTAATACTAACACCAAGATCGGCCAAGGCATAGCATTCTTCCATATCTTGGATAGCACATGGAATCAAGAATTTACCGGGATCATCGACTTTTTGAGGTATGCGGTTAAGATAAACCGATGAACAACTAGACAATTGTTGCAATTTCTCCTTGTTGTTTAACATACTCTTAAAGTTAGCGGCAAATCGAGGCATCATGACCAAAGCGTCAGAAAAACATATAATGAAATGCAAATCACGAAACATTTTCATAAAAAGATCGAATTGGTAATTATCACGTTCTTGCCGTTTCTCCTTACGAAGTCTCGATGGGTAGGGCAAAGGTGGTGTGGGTTGAGGCATAGGCAAAGCCTTTGGTTCCAATGATGGTAATGGGTCAACCGTAGGTGTGGTTTGAGCGGTACTTTGTGGGATTCGGATATGCTCCTCTTCGACCACCACCTCGGATTCTTCCTTAATTTCCTCCACCGTTGGAGTAATTAGTTGAGGAGTCGGTTCCTTAAGTGTCTTACCACTTCGTGTGGTAATCACTTTCATCTCTCCCTTAAGGTTCGATATGGTGTTACTAGGAAGACTACTCGAAGACGGTTTACACATTATAGCCTCAAAAATAGATGAAATTTTATCCTCAAACATAGATTGCCTCTTATCGGCCTTAAGCTTCTCTTGTTTTATTTCATGTTGCCCTTGTTCCATCTTTTGTTGGTTTTGTTGTAACCTAGTCACATTACCCTCCATTTTGTTGGTATGAATCTTAAGTTCATTTGCTAACTCGTTTTTCAACTCCTTTTTCAAGTCATTCTTAAACTCGGATCTTAGGCTAATGATCTCCCTTTGTATATTATCAAACCTAGCATCATTTCCATTTGCGTATTCAACAAATTCATTTGGAAGATCTTTCAAGTTTTGCAAACTCTTGTTGTTGTTTTGAAAATCATTGTTTTGATTTTTGTTTTGCACTTGATTATTAGCCCCTTGATTCCCATAGTTTTTACCCTTGTAATTGTTCTTGTAACCAACTTGATTGTTTCGATAATTGTTAGCATTTTGATTGGGTGCAAAACCCGGTGGAGTCAATTGATTAGAGCGGGTAACTTGACCGTTTTGGTTATAAGTTCCCGTGGCCGCGTAGGCACTCGAAGAGTTACCACCGTTGGTAATACACTTGGAGAAATCATGACCTCCACCACAATACATACAAGAAACCTCAACCGCTTTAGCCGTAGCGGGAGTCAATTGTTCACCAACTTTAAACTCAATCGAAAGTCCCTTAAGGTTATCAAAGATATTGTTCTCCAAATTTGCCTCGATTTGGCAAGCATCAATGGTTTGAGACAATAAAGCCGAAGCCGAAGGCGAAGTCTTACGAACACTCGATGTGCTACGAGGGCTATAGACCTTAGACCTATTCTCAATAATCAACAACGCTTCTCGACAGTTTTACACAATAAATTACCACCCGCGGCGGCATTAAGATAATCTCTCTCATGATCGTTCAATCCATTGCAAAACGTGTCAATTTGATGCAAGTCGGAAAAACCATGATGAGGACATTCGTGCAACATTTCCTTAAACCGATTCCAAGCCGTAGAAAAACTCTCATTAAATTCTTGTGAAAATTTTGAAATCTCGTTTTTCAAATGCGTAGTCTTAGAGGGCGGGAAAAATTGGTTCACAAACTTTGAAACGAGATCCTTCCACGTCAATATAGAATTGGGTGGCTCTTTCTCTAACCAAATTTTAGCGGGCCCCGGTAAGGAATACGGAAAAAGCATCATCTTAATCGAGTCGTTAGAGACGTCCTTAAACTTGTAAGTGACGGTAAGACGATTGAATTGGTGGATATGGTTGTGAGGGTTGTCCTTTTCATCACCACTGAATTTGTTGTTTTGGATCATCGATAACAATCCTGTCTTAACTTCAAAATTCTCCGCAAGGAAGGCGGGAATCTCAATCGCTTCTCCATAACCCTCGGTGGGTGCTTGAAGTAACTCCATCATAGTACGATTAGCCATGGTTGCTTCTTGTTCTACGATAGGTTCGTCAATAGGAGATTCTTCACTAGAAAGGTTAGGTGTGGTTTCCTTTCGGTTTCTACGTTTACGTGCACGTCTAGCTTGATTACGAGTTAGCATAAACGTGACGTACAACGTGGGGATGAGCAAAGAAGATTCTTTTTTGTGTTTTTAACTTTTTCAATTTTTTTGTGTTTTTGATTGTTTTTATTTTTTTTGGATTTTTTTGTGGTGTATTACGTAGACAAAAATATACAAGTCTCTCCTCAAATCAAATCTCTCGATTAAAGGAGCCTCAAGGAATGAAAACGATCACGTGAAGTGAACGCCTTCGATGACTTTAGAACGTTGGTGGAACACCAAAACGTTCAAGAGGGTTTAATCTTTTGAAACCAAGAAAGTATAGATACGTAGATAATACTTTGGTTGGAAAACCCTCGATTAGCCCTTTTTATCTTAACACGCACAAGCAAGCGGAGCAACGAGGCGGCGCGAAGCACTTAAGAGCCTTTTTATTTAGGGTTTATATTATAACACCCGCCTTATACCCACCTTATAGTTTGTGTTTTTAAAAATTAAGCTTCACGAAAGTAATTATCTATTTTTCCTTTTTTTCATTGTTTGAGATTCGAATACAATGATTGAGTGATGAAATCCCAAATCAAGGTTGTGTTTTCACACTTTTGGAGTACTTGTGAATTTATTATTTTACGTATACAATATAGTAATAATATTCACACAAAAAACGAAAAATCGATAATACGTATGATTAGAGTGCTAATCACACATATAGTTCTTATGGATAATATAAAAACAAAAATTTTCAAATCAAAACACAACACGCCTCCCTGGCAGCGGCGCCAAAAATGATTGTAGAGTTTTTACACACCTTTGCTTTAGGAAAAACAAAAGGCGTAAAAGCTGTAAGTATTAAGTGTTGATTTAGGAAAATCAAGCACTAATGACCCAAAGGTGAATGTTCGTTTCCCAAGGAGGCTAGTGTGTTGTGTAAGAAATTATTAAAATTTGTAACTATGATAATGAGAAAAGAAAAGAGAAAAGGATGACGGTTACGATTAAAATTACCCTAAGACGAAAGTCGTGCATGTAAAACCGTAAAAAGAGTTTAATTAGAGTTTACAAAAAATCAAAAATCACTCAAACCTTTTATTTAATTAAATAATAATTTTTTAGGGTGAGGTTTTTTTCAGAACCAAATAAATGTACAAAATTGCGAGAATCACCTTTTTAGTCTTAAAATGCACATGTATATTCATCCGGTTAGTTCATTAGGTATAAATACATGAATTTTCATTATCGTAGGTGACTAGGAACATGTATCCTAGGACCATGCACATGTATTTGTTTTGTATGTATTATAACTATCTTTTCTTAAGATAATATGAAAACACATGTGCACTATTTATATCGCTCATCATATTCGGATATATAAGCAATAATAACATTATTAATGTTAATTTAAACATAATAATAAAAATACATAAGCATTGTTAATAGTATAAAGGTGGTTCTCGCAGTTCTGTATATTTATTTGGTTCTGAAAATAACCTTATACTAATTTTTTAATGCTAATTAAATCCCAAAAAATCAATTTAATTAACAAAAATCCCAAAATGAGAATTTTTCACTTTGTAAACCTCTAAAATAACTTAATTAAACTAAAAACTATTTTTGGAAAATTTAAAATTAATTAAAACTAATTAAAAATGATTAAAAACTATAAAGATGTTAAAATAATTCTAAAAATTAATTATATGACAAGAAAATTAATCTAAAAGTTTTAAAAATCCTAACTTAATGTATTCAACCTAGGAAAAATGAAAAATTTGCAAAAAAATTAAAAACTAGTTTTAATAATAAAATAATATTAAAATAATATTAAAAATCCAAAATTTATAAAAAATTCTAAAAACTTGCAAACTAGTTTATTTTAACCTAATTTAAAAACTTGAAATGACCACATTACCCCTAATGGGCCTCCAAATGGGCCAAATAGTAAAACAGACCCTTAATGGGCTAAATTAAGGCCCAATAAGAAAATGTTCACAAAAATGGCCCAAAACTTCCTGTTAAGCTTAAAATTCAAATTTAAACACAAAATTTCAGAGGCCCAAAAGCTGAAAGTGAGCTTATCACAGCTTATTTCAAAGCAGCTTATTTCAAAGCAGCTTATTTTTAATAGGGTTTTTGGCCCATTAAGCTATAAGCTGATGCCATAAGCTGAAATTTGACACACAACCTTCTCTTGACCTAATTAAGCTGTTTGTAAAAAGAATTTTTGAATAAGCCTAAGAAATAAGCCTGAAATAAGGAAAAGATCTCTACACAAAATGGCAAAATAGTCGTTTTCGAGTTCTAGACCAATTCAATGGCTGATTCTTGTTGCAAAATGTTTCAAATCACTTAACTAAGCTTAATATTCAAAAATATTTCAAAAAGAACCACTCAATAAGCTGGAATAAGCAAATAAGCACTTATGAAAAAGTCAAGTAAAGTTGTCTATTGAAGTTTCTGATGTTTAAAGAATGAATTATCAGGTTGTCTATTGTTGTTTATATAAAGTATAGGTTTCTTTTGTTATTGTTGTCTGTTTATGGAGTATGTTCTTTTAGCAACTCTCATGGTTATGTAGTCTTGGTTATTGAGTATGGGTTATGTCCATGCCAATGTTTTTGTTGCTTGAGCTTTTAGTTAGGGAGGTGTCGTATCTATTTTTGTAAGCTTTGAAGCAGGTTGTACTTTGCCTTTGTGGCTCCTTTTCTTAATAAATTTACCTTTAAGAAAAAAAAAGAAAAGTCAAGTCAATTGGTTTTCTAGTCAAACCTAAAAGTCAAACCCTAAAAGCTCTAGAATAAACAAATGGGTCAAATGATGAAGATTGATCACAAAATCAAAGTTGTTGCAAGTCTAAATAAGCTAGAATAGCTTATGGATAAGCCGATTGAAAATTAACACTAGCAGTGGCTAGTTTTGGGTGTCCAGCAATGGGAAAAGTTTCCACTGCTTGACTTAATTGACTTTTTGTCTTATATGGATTTTTGTTGGAATCAATGAACACCAAGGCACCCTTATAACCAGTGGGTTATAAGGAGTCAATAACAACAAAGAAATTACAAATCTAACCAGCCAATTAGTACAATTTAATCAATTAAGCATAAGACATTTCCCAGACATGAACATAAGCAGTTTTGAACAAAATAAGTAGTTTAAGCAATATTCAGCCAACCAAATTGAACCAAATGCATACAACAGCTTAAATAAATTCAAATGAACACAAATCAACTTGTTTCATACACTGATTCAAGGTTTAGACAAAGATTCAAGCCAATGAATGTTACTGATGAACAAATGATGAACACAAGATTAGTTTGTTGATGTACTTGACCACAAGCCCAAATTCAAACCCTCAAATCTTTCAAATAGGTTACAAAAACTTTGTTTAAACAATTTTAATCCCTAAACATGCATACACTCTAGGTGTTTCCAAAATTTTAGGTCAAATCTGTAAAAAACAAGAAATGTATAGCACAATGTTCAGATTTGATGTTTAATGCATAAAACTTGCAGATAATAGCATACAAACACTTAACAAATAGATACCAACACTTAACAACCTTATACACTAACTCAAAATCAAACAAGAACCTTAAATCAGTATACCAAACACCCCTTTCACTTTTTAATCCAAGATTTAAACAAGCAAATGTGTAT
Organism: Glebionis coronaria; assembly: GCA_025667525.1. NCBI lineage: Eukaryota > Viridiplantae > Streptophyta > Magnoliopsida > Asterales > Asteraceae > Glebionis > Glebionis coronaria. Next base: position 190,629,124 of record CM046877.1, on the reverse strand, counting down.
TTCAGGTTTACCCAAGCTTAATCTAACATCACACCAACATTATCATGCAGTATAAACCAGATTCAAGCCACAAGAACAACACATATAACAGCAGATCACAAAATCACTTATAACCACTTTTTTTAACAGATTTTTGGTAAGAGAACTCAAACCTCATGAATGTACATCCACACTCACGAATTTTTGAGCTTATGTGCCTAGCTTAACAAGGCACAAGCTTCTAATAGGCTGCTAAGAACAACAAGGTTAGAATAGCAGATTATATAAAAAAGAAAATGGAAAAATAAAAGCTGGTTAATTCAAGCTTGTTCCCACTCTTTGAATATCCCCAAACCACAAGCTCATTACACCTTTATAAGCTCCTTATCAGGGTGCTATGACCACTTGTAATCCAAAAATTTCAAAGGTTTAAACCAAGAACTTAGAAAAATATTAGATTTTAGAAAACTTTGCAATTTCTTGCACAAGCTTTAAAAATAGGTTTTGAGACCTTAAATTCACAAACTAGAATCAAGAACAACAATATATTAAAGGCGGCACTTGGATTTCGTCAAACAATTCAAGCACTTTTTCATTAATCTTGAAACAAGGATTTACAAAATGTTGACCAAAGAAAAACCCAGAGCCAACTAAAATGTAATGAGCCCTATGCCTTATATAGGTTACAAAGAGACTAAGAAAGCTGAAAATAAGTGAAACCCTAGTACATGGTCTTCCAAAAATGGCCCTTCAGTTTGAATTTCTCTTGAACATGTGAAAGAATTTGGCTGTTTGTGAAGGTGTAAAGGTGGTGAGAATTTGATCAAGGGTGCCTAACAAGTTTAGGATTGAAGCAGGTTTGTGGATGGTTGATTCTCTGGCATGTTTTGGCATTTTCCCCAAAAACGTGTGCAGGGGAGGTCTCATGTGAACTTTGGGGTGATGTGGCAAGCGAAAAGTAAGTTGTGTTATGATCATTAGAACCTTAATTAAATATCTAGAGGTGATTAGGCTCTAATTGTGGCTTAAACACAAATACCCAATTTGTGTTCATGTTGTGAATAGTGGAGTTTAATCTGATTTTATGTTTGAATTTTATGTTTAGCGCGTGTTTATTACTAACTAATTAAGTTAGTTATAAACTCAACTGAGTGGGATTGTGACATGGCATAAAGGAGTGTTTTGATTGGTTAGATGGAGATACTAGGGCACGTGTCAATGTGTCACTGGTCTATGTATCTTTCATGTCTTGGCATAAATCACCCCTTGTCTTCTATTCTTCTTCCATTTCAGTTTTAACAAGCTAAACTCAGATTCCCCTTTATAAACAAGTTTTGATTTTTAGACTTTTGCCCCAAAAAGTTTTGCAAAACGATTTCAAGGACTTGTTTTGCAATTTGTTGATATTTGAAGGACCATTCTTATAATGTCTTAAATCTTTAAGGTCTTGAATTGTATTGTTGACTTTTGTGGAGGACTAAAAGTGACAAGTCTTCATAAATGAGGGACCATTCTTGTCAATTCTTCAAAGTTGAGGGTCCTTTTTGTAATTTTGACTAACTTTAAGGACCAATCTTGTAATTACGAATAAACAAGGGTTTAAAGTATTAATTATACAATATTGGAGGACCCTTCTTGTATAATCTTCAATTCTTCAAGGGTTATTCTTGGAAAATCAACTCTAGGGTCTGGTTCATTGTGCGGCTTCGTTTCCCGTGTTCGTTTTTGCTTGTTTCTTATGATCTTTTGCCATTTTCTTAATATCCGTACCTAAAATACACATTGAACAAACACAAGCATATATTTGGCACATTTTATGATATTTTATGCATTTTTAACCCGTTTTGGACGATGAGACTATGTATAAAAGCAGTCTCATCAGTAAGGTTTAGTTTAAATTAGAATTTTCAAGTGTGATTGATGAGACTACTTTTATACATAGTCTCATCGTCCAAAAAGGGCTTTAAATGCATAAAATATCATAAAAATACCCCAATATATGTTTGTGTTTATTGCTTGTGTATTTTAGGTACGGATATTGAGAAAATGACAAAAGATCACAAGAATCATGCAAAAACAAACACGGGAAACAAAGCCGCACATTGAACCAAGCCCTAATGAAGAATTTTCCAAGAAAACCTTTGAAGATTTGAAGATTTATGGAGAAGGGTCCTCCAATATTGAAAAATTGACACTTTATACCCTTGTATCCTCATAATTACAAGTTTGGTCCCTAATGTTTGTCAATATTTCAAAAAGGGCCCTCCACTTTGAAGAATTGGCAATTTTAGTCCCTCATCAAAACTAAAATGTCAATATTATTCCTCCTCAAAGTCAAACATACCATGAAGGACTTCAAGTTACAAGAAATTACAAGTTTGGTCCTTTGAAAATGTCAAAATTACCAAAAGGACCCTTAACTTTGAAGAAATGGCAAAAATGGTCCCTCATTAATCATGACTTGGCAATTTCAGTCCTCTAAGAAGTCAAACAAACAAGTCAAGACCATTATATATGAAGAAAATTCCAAACCAGTCCTTCAAGAATCAAGAAATGGCAAGAAATACCCCTGAAATCATTTTACAAAACTTTTTGGGGCAAAAGTATGAAGTTTGAAACTACATTAACAAAGAAAACTGATTGTGGTGTGTTTATTTCAAAGTGAAAGAAAGAAGAAAGGCTGGGGACCAAAATGGGCAGACACACATTCTTACCTAGACCTATGGGGGCTTGACACGTGCCCCACTAACACCCCTCAACCAATCACAACACTCCCTCCTTCCACCTCACCACACTTCATCCGGTTTATTTATTAATAAACCTTGGCGCCTTAACACTAATTTAAATCCTAATCACCCCTAAATCAGATTAACACAACCACTATTCACTCAAGAACACAATTGGGTATTTTTAATCCTCTTGTAATTAGACCCTAAGATTGTCCAGATTAGTGATTAAGCATCCCTTAATCACATCCCAACCATGAAAATACTTGCCACATCACCCCTCAGTCCCACACAAGATTCCCCAACTGCAAAAAAGAAGAAACTGCCAAAACTTGGCCAGTCATCCAACATATGTGATTCTAGCTTACTTTCTAAGCTCATTGTAAGCCCTTGGATACATTCCAACACATGCCAGCTCCACAACAATCCAAGAATCAGTAACATGATCTTCAAAGTTCAAACTACTCAAAGGGCAAATTTGGAACTTCATTCGCTAGGGTTACACGTTTTTCAGCTTTCATAGTTCATTTGTATGCCTATATAAAGGCCTTAGGGTGCTTCATTTTTACTTTGCTCTTGAATTTTCCTTTGTACACAAATCTGTAAATCATATATTCATTAATGAAATGTGTTTGAATTTGGTGAAGAAAACTCAAGTGCCAACCTTATTAACTGCTTATTATTGTTGAATGTTTATTGTTCTTGAATCCTAAAACCTGTTTTCAAAAGGAGTGTGCAAAAGTTTGCACATTTTCCACTTTTCTTGATATTTTGCTAAGACTTGTTCAAACCTTGGAATTCTTGGGCTATAAGGCTGATCATAGCATCCTGATATTGTGTTAGCAAGGTGTGGTGAAGCTTATAACTTGGGGATAATCAAGTGTGGGGAACTAAGGTTGCATTTATCAAGGATTTTCCATTTTTCTAATTTTACTATTTTGCTTCTAACTTTGTTGATTCTTAGCAGGGTTGTTTGTTGAAACTTGTACTTGTTCTTGCTAGTACATAAGCTCAAAGTTCGTGGGTGTGGATCTACATCCATGAGGTACACACCATTCTACCCAAAATCTGTTAAAATCTTGATTTTTGGTGAATTTGTGTCTTGCTTGTGTTCTTGCTGATTTTGTGGCTTAATCTTATTCTAATCTGCATATCTCATCTGTTATTGTGTTGATTTGGGCTTGGGTAACCTTGGAATGCACTTTTGATTTGAAAATCTTGTTTTGAAAATTTAAAGGGGTGTTTGGGTTTACCTGTTTAAGATCATAGTGTGTTATTTTGTGGTTGAAAGTTTGTGTTATTGCTTTATATCTGCTATATACTTGTTTGAGTGCTATTTGCTGCAAGTTTTCAACTTTGAAGCACCAAATCAAAGATTGTGCTATAGATTGCTTGTTTTGACTATTTTTGACCTAAGACTTTGGGAACACATAGAGTGTATGCATGCTTAGGGCTAAAAAGTGTTTAAACATAGTTATTATAACCTGTTAACAAGATTTGGGGGTTTGAATTTGGCTTGGTGGTCAAATACATCAGCAAGTGTAAAAATCTGCTTGTGTTAGTGTTCATCAGTAACTTATTAGTGTTCATCAGTAACTTTAAGTGCTTGAATCTTGACCTACACTTTGTACCATTGCATGAAACCTGTTTAGACTTGTTCATTTAAGTTTATTATAGCTTGTGTATGCTTTTGATGCAATTTGGGTGGCTGAAATTTGCTAAAACATCTTATAAGTGCTTAACTGCTTATTTGTTCATGTCTGGTGCATATCTGGTGATGTTTTGATTAAACTGTACTAATTGGCTTTTAGTGATTGTGATTTCTTTGTTGTTATTGACTCCTCTTGATCCACTGATCATTTGGGTGCCTTTGTGTAACTTGAATCTCCAAAAAAGTCACTAAAGACAAAAAGTCAAACAAGTCAAGCAGTGGAAACTTTTCCCACTGCTCAGACACCAAAACTAGCCACTGCTAGTGTAATTTTGCATTCAACTTATTAATAAGCCATATTGGCTTATCCAGACCTGCAACAACTTATTTTTTGTGATAGATCTTCATTATTTGACCCCATTTGATTGAACTGGAGCTTATCAGACTTTGACTTTGACTTTTTGCTAGAAAACTCTTAAAGTTGACTTTTAAAGAAGTGCTTATTTGCTTATTTCAGCTTATTGAGTTAACTTATTTGGAAACTTTTTGTTGATTAAGCTTAGTTAAGTCATTTAAAAGCTTTTGAAACTTGAATCAGCTCTTGGGGTGGCCTAGAACTCGAAAACGACTATTTTGTCGTTTTGTGTAGATTGCTTATTGCATTTTTAGGCTTATTCCTTGTGCTTATTTCAAATTTCTTTTTACAGATGTCTTAAGTAACTCAAAAGAATCTTGTGTGTCTAATTTGAGCTTATGGCATCAGCTTATAGCTTAATCGGCCAAAAAGGCCATTAAGAATAAGATGTTTGATATAAGCCAGCTTATTTCACATTTTCAGCTTTTAGGCCTTTGAAAACTTGTGTTTAAAATCAAATTTTGAGTCAGATAGGAGCTTTTGGGCCATTTTTATAAACATTTTTCTTATTGGGCTTATTTTTGGCCCAATAAGGGTCTGTTTTGGACTTTGGCCCATTTGAAGGCCCATTAGGGGTATTTTTGTAATTTCAACTTCATTTTCTGTTTAATTAGGTTAATAAGCTAGTTTGCAAGTTTTTAGAATTTTTTATAAATTTTGGATTTTTAATATTATTTTATTATTATTTTATTATTAAGAATTAAAATTTAGTTTTTTTCAAGTTTTTACACTTTTCTTAGGTTAAATACATAAAGTTAGGAATTTTACAATTTTTAGAATATTTTTATTGTCCTTAGATTAATTTTTATAATTATTTTAAGTTAAATAGTTTTTAATTGTTTTAAAATAGCTTTTATTAATATTAATATTTTCAAAACTTGTTTTAAATTAAGTTAGGGTAATTTAGAGGTTTACAAAGTGATAAATCTCATTTTGGGCTTTTTATTAATTATTTTGATTTTTTGGGCTTTAATTAGCATTAAAAAATTATTAACTAATTAATTAAAAGGTTTGAGTGAATTTTGATTTTTTTTTAAACTCTTAATACATTATTTGGGATTTATTGCAATTTTCTAAGAATTTTTAGGGTAAATTTTTAATTTTGGTGTTTTTACGGTTTTACGTGTACGACTCTTTCGTCTTAGTTTAATTCGTCATTGTAACCGTCAGTCTCTTCTTATCCCCTTTCTCTTTTCTTTTCTATTCACACAATATAATCACAAAGTTAATCATCTCTTAACACAACACACTAGCCTCCTTGAGAACGATCCCCACTTTGGGTCATAACTCGTGGTTTCCCTAAATCACTTGTTAATACTTGCCCTAATTACGCTCTTTTTCCTAAAAGGCGTATTCTTACAACTATCATTTTGGCGCCGCTGCCGGGGAGGCATGTTGTGTTTTGATTTGGCAATTGTTGTTTTTATATATAGCCATAATATCTATTGTATTTGTAGCACTCTACTAATACGTATTATCGGTTTTTGTTTTTTGTGTGAATACTATTAATATATTGTATACGTAGAACAATAAATTCACAAGTACTCCAAAAGTGTGAAAACACAACCTTGACTTGGGAGGTCATTACCCAATCATTGTATTCGAATCTCAAACAAGAAAGAAAAGGCAAAAATAGATAAATACTTTCGTGAAGCTCGATTTTGAAAAATACAAACTATAAGGTGGGTATAAGGCGGGTATTATAAAATATACCCAAAGGAAAAAGGCTCTTAAGTGCTTCGCGCCGCCTCGTTTCCCCGCTTGCTTGTAAGTATTTTAAGATTGAAAGCTAATCGAGGGTTTTGCCGCCCAAAGTATTATTAAGTATCATATATACTTTCTTGGTTTCATTTGATTAAACCCTCTTGAACGTTTTGGTGTTCCACCAACATTCTAAAGTCATCGAAGGCGTTCACTTCACATGATCGTTTTCATTCCTTTAGGCTTCTTTACTCAAGAGATTTGATTAAGGAGGAGATTTGTAGATTTTGGTCTACCTAATACAATCACAAAAATCCAAAAAAAAGTAAAAACAATCAAAAACCACAAAAAAATTGGAAAAATACAAAACACCAAAAAGAATCTTAATTGCTCATCTCCTCGTTGTACGTGACGTTTATGCAAACCCAATCAAGCAAGACGTACACGTAAACGAAGAAACTGAAAGGAAACCACTCCTAATCTTTCTAGTGAGGAGTCTCCAATTGACGAACCCATTGTAAGAGAAGAACCAACCATGGAGAATCGAACTATGATGGAGTTACTTCAAGCACCCACCGAGGGTTATGGGGAGGCTATTGTGATTCCCGCCATCCTTGCGGAGAATTTTGTGAAAACGGGTTTGTTGTCGATGATCCAAAACAACAAATTCCGTGGTGATGAAAAGGACAACCCGCACAACCATATCCGCCAATTCAATCGTCTTACCGCCACTTGCAAATTTAAGGATGTTGCGAATGACTCGATTAAGATGATGCTTTTTCCGTATTCCTTAGCGGGGCCTGCTAAAATTTGGTTAGAGAAAGAACCACCCAATTCTATATTGACGTGGAAGGATCTCGTTTCTAAGTTTGTGAACCAATTTTTTCCGCCCTCTAAGACTAAGCATTTGAAAAACGAGATTTCAAAATTTTCACAAGAATTTAATGAAAGTTTTTCAACGGCTTGGAATAGGTTTAAGGAAATATTACATGAGTATCCTCATCACGGTTTTTCCGACTTGCATCAAATTGACACGTTTTACAATAGACTTAATGATCATGAAAGGGATTATCTAAATGCCGCCGCAGGTGGTAATTTTTTGTGTAAAACGGTTGAGGAAGCTTTGGTGATAACTGAGAATAGATCTAAGGTGTATAGTCCTCGTAGCACGTCTAGTGTTCGTAAGGCTTCGTCTTCGGCTTCACCTTCTTTGACTAATACCATCGATGCTTGCCAAATTGAGGCAAACTTGGAAAACAAAATCTTTGATAAGCTTAAAGGACTTTTAATTGAATTTAAAGTTGGAGAACAAATTGCTCCCGCTACGGCTAAAGCGGTTGAGGTTTCATGCATGTATTATGGTGGAGGTCATGATTTCTCCGAGTGCATTACCAACAGTGGTAACACTTCGAGTGCCTACGTGGCCACGGGAACTTACAACCAAAACGGTCAAGTTACCCGCTCTAATCAATTGACTCCACCGGGTTTTGCTCCTAATCAAAATGCTAACAACAACTATCGAAACAATCAAGTTGGTTTCAAAAACAATTACAACAAGGGAAACTATAGGAATCAAGGTGCTAATAATCAAGTTTCGAACAAAAATCAAAGTGATTTTCAAAACAACAACAAGAGTTTGTAAACTTTGAAAGATCTTCCAAATGAATTTGTTGAATACGCTAATGGAAACGATGCTAGGTTTGACAACATTCAAAGAGAAATCATTAGCCTAAGATCCGAGTTTAAGACCGACTTGAAGAAAGAGTTGAAAAATGAGTTAGCAAATGAGCTTAAAATCCATACAAACAAAATGGAAGGAAATGTAACTAGGTTACAACAAAACTAACAAAAAATGGAACAAGGGCAACATGAAATTAAGAAAGAAATGATTAAGGCCGAGAAGAGGCAACCCATGTTTGAAGACAAAATTTCATCTATGTTTGAGGCTATTATGTGCAAACCGTCTTCGCGTAGTCTTCATAGTAACACCATATCAAACCCTAAGGGTGAGATGAAAGTGATTACCACACGTAGTGGTAAGACACTTAAGGAACCGACTCCTCAACCAATTGCTCCTACGGAGGATGCAATTGAGGAAGAACCTGAGGTGGTCGTCGAAAAGGAGCATGTCCCAATCCCACGAAGTACCGCTCATGCCACACCTACGATTGACCCATTACCAACATTGGAACCCGAGATTCCAAGGGCTATGCCTATGCCTTAACCCACACCGCCTTTGCCCTATCCATCGAGACTTAGAAAGGAGAAATGTCAAGAGCGCGACAATTATCAATTTGAGCTTTTTATGAAAATGTTTCGTGATTTGCACTTTAATGTGAGTTTCACCGATGCTTTGGTCATGATGCCTCGATTTGCCGCTAACTTTAAGAGTATGTTGAACAACAAGGAGAAATTGCATCAATTGTCTAGTTGTTCATCGGTTTATCTTAATCGCATACCTCAGAAAGTCGGTGATCCCGGTAAATTCTTGATTCCATGTGCAATCCAAGATATGGAAGAATGCTATGCCTTGGCCGATCTTGGTGCTAAAATTAACTTGATGCCACTTGCAATCTTCAAGTCGCTCAATCTTCCTAATCTTACTCCTTCACCAATGTCTATCGAGTTGGCTGACCATTCCACGATTCCCGCATGTGGATTGGCGGAAGACGTTTTTGTGAAAGTGGGAAAGTTCTATTATCCGGTAGACTTTATCGTTGTCGATATTCCCACGGATCCTCAAGTTTCTCTCATTTTAGGTCGTTCATTTTTAGATACGTCTATGGCTTTGATCGATGTGCATGCTAGAAAGATCACCTTACGTTTCAACGACGAGGAACTTGTTATAAACGCAACTCAAAATTCTCAAATTTCTCATGTTTATTCCATTGCAACCATAGACCTCGTTGATATGATTGACGTTGTGTGCGAGGAATTTTCACAAGAAGTTTTAGGTTTTGGTGATGATGAAAATAGTGGCAATCCCACTATGGTAGATCCCATTCTTGATAACTCGACACCAACCTTCACTCCATTTGAAGGTGGTGGTTTTACGTTGGAAGAATTCGATGTTCCACGTACTTGTAACGAAGACCTCGAAAACGATGAGGACTTCTCGATTATCAAGGATTTCCTTACGATTTCCCATTTACTCCACCCGAGGAGGTTATGAGTATCGAGCCCAAATCGTCAATTGAGGAACCACCTATCCTCGAGTTGAAAGATTTACCTCCTCATCTCGAATATGTCTTCTTGGAGGAGGACGACAAGTTGCCGGTTATTATTTCGAAAGAACTTTCAAATGATGAAAAAACCGCACTTGTCGATGTTCTAAAGGATCACAAAGGGGCAATTACGTGGAAGTTATCCTACATTAAGGGGATCGATCCCAAATTTTGTACCCACAAAATCTTAATGGAGGAGGATTACAAGCCCGCAATCCAATGTCAAAGAAGGGTGAACCCCAAAATTCACGACGTCATCAAAAAGGAAGTCCAAAAACTCCTTGACGCGGGAATGATTTACCCTATTTCCGATAGCCCTTGGGTGAGTCCTATTCATTGTGTTCCTAAGAAGGGAGGAATGACTGTTGTGCCAAACGATGCCAACGAGTTAATTTCCACTAGACTCGTGACCGGATGGAGAGTGTGCATTGACTATCGTAAGTTGAATGAAGCCACTCGTAAAGACCATTTTCCCTTGCCCTTCATGGACCAAATGTTGGAGCGTCTTGCGGGACACGATTTCTATTGCTTTTTAGATGGTTTTTCCGGTTACTTCCAAATCCCCATCGATCCTCGTGATCAAGAAAAAACTACATTTACGCGTCCATATGGAACGTTTGCCTATCGTAGAATGCCATTTGGACTTTGCAATGCACTAGGAACCTTTCAAAGGTGGATGATGGCTATTTTTCATGATATGATCGAGAAGACGATGGAAGTCTTCATGGATGACTTTTCCGTGTTTGGTAGTTCATTCACTTCGTGTTTGTCAAATCGTGAGAGAATGTTGAAACGTTGTGAGGAAACCAACCTTGTGCTTAATTGGGAAAAGTGTCATTTTATGGTTTAGAGTGGAATCGTCTTAGGGCACAAGGTTTCGAAAGCGGGGATTGAGGTAGATCAAGCTAAGGTAGACGTCATCGCCAAATTACCTCGTCCCAAAACCGTTAAGGGAGTTAGGAGTTTCCTAGGCCACGCGGGCTTTTATCGTCGATTCATCAAGGATTTTTCAAAGATATCTCGACCTATTACACATCTCCTTGAAAAAGATGCAAGTTTTGTCTTTGACGAAGATTGTGTACGAGCCTTTGAAATCCTTAAGAGGAAACTTACCGAAGCTCCCATTCTTGTTGCTCCCAATTGGAACCTCCCCTTAGAGCTCATGTGTGATGCTAGTGGTTATGCTATTGGGTCCGTATTGGAGCAACGTCATGAAAATCACTTCTTGCCTATTCACTATGCTAGCAAGACGATGACCGAGGCTCAACTAAAATACACTATAACGGAGAAGGAATTCCTTGCCGTGGTGTATGCATTTGAGAAATTTCGACCTTATCTCGTCTTGACGAAATGCATAGTGTATACGGATCATTCGGCTATCAAGTATCTTATGGCTAAACAAGATGCTAAGCCAAGACTACTTCGTTGGATTCTCCTCCTTCAAGAATTTGATCACAAAATCTTTGACAAAAAAGGAGCCGAGAATCTAGCGGCCGATCATCTTTCTCGTTTGGAAGATCCTCACCAAAGTGTTTACGAGCCCAAGGAAATCACTGAAACATTTCCGCTCGAGACACTTGGTGTAGTGAATTCTAAGCTTGATACTTCCACCCCATGGTTTGCGGACATCGCAAATTACCATGCGGGAAACTTCATCATTAAGGGTATGACGACTCAAGAAAAACGGAAATTCTTTCGTGACGTCAAGTTCTACTTTTGGAACGACCCTTACTTGTTTCGAACTTGTGCGGATCAAATTATTCGACGTTGTGTCTTTGGTACCGAAGCTTCTAACATCCTTAGAGCTTGTCACGAGGGACCCACGGGTGGTCACCACGGTGCTAATCTCACGGCTAAGAAGGTTTTTGATGCCGGTTTCTTTTGTCCTACTATTTACCGAGATGCACATGCGCTTGTGAAGTCGTGCGACTCATGCCAACGACAAGGAAAAGCCTCACAAAAAGATGAAATGCCACAAAATATCATCCAAGTGTATGAGATCTTTGACGTTTGGGGCATTGACTTTATGGGACCATTCCCATCATCTCGTGGTAAAAGTTACATCCTTGTCGCGGTTGACTACCTATCTAAGTGGGTGGAAGCTAAGGCTTTGCCCACCAATGATGCTCGTGTGGTAGTCAAGTTTTTGAAGCAATTGTTCTCTCGGTTTGGAACCCCTCGTGCGATCATAAGCGATCGTGGAACCCATTTTTGTAACGACCAATTCGAAAGGGTCCTAAGCAAATATAGGGTTACACATCGGCTTTCTACGGCTTATCACCCGCAAACGAGTGGGAAGTCGAGGTTTCAAACTGAGCGTTGAAGAGGATCTTTGAGAGATCCGTTGGGGAAAACCGACAATCTTGGTCAGATAAGTTGGACGATGCTTTATGGTCCTTTAGGACCGCTCATAAGACACCTATTGGGTGCACTCCTTATAAGCTTGTGTATGGGAAAAATTGTCACTTGCCAATTGAATTGGAACACAAGGCTTATTGGGCCCTTAAGCATTGTAATGATGACATGGAGACCGCGGGAAAACACCGGAAAATGCAATTAAATGAATTGGATGAATTAAGGGATATTGCTTATGATAATTCATTGATTTATAAAGAAAATACTAAAAAGTTGCATGATTCAAAAATTAAAAACCGGGTTTTTAACATTGGGGATCAAGTTTTGCTTTTTAACTCTCGTTTGAAAATCTTTTCCGGTAAGTTGAAATCCCGTTGGTCCGGTCCATTCACCGTGACTCAAGTTTTTCCACATGGGACCATCGAGCTAGCTCAAAATGATGGCCCCACTTTGGCGGGGAAGTTCCATCCTTGAAATACCTCGACCAAATCACTTTCCCCAATGATAGTTAGTGTTGAGGGGATAGAGTCGAGCTCATGACTCGGTAATAAAAAACGAGGTGCCTCGTGGGGGAGTCCCATGCTTATCCTATGTATATATTATCGCTTTCTAATGTAGTAACGTGTGGAGATTTGTGCCCTTCCAACCTTTGTTTCGTGGTTGTTTGTGAATTGTGGATTTTAGATGATCATGATCTTCACGATTGGAGCCTCTTGTGTTCGTTTTATGGGAGCACTCGATCGTTGGCTTTGAAGACTTTCTCAATATCCTTGATATATCCTTTGATGTTCTAACCTTAGGTTTATAGCACACTTCATAAACGGCTTTAAATTTAACGGTTACACCCTTTCCATGCTAGATTAGGCATTTGACTACGTCTCTAGTATGGGGGTGTTTGCACCCCTAGACTCGAAACATTGAGGACAATGTTTAACTTTAGTATGGGGTGGGTAAATAGATACTTGCCTTGCCAAACCTTCACTCTTTCCAAAGTTTATCTTTTTGTTTATTGTTTTGTTGCAAAATAAGGCTAAAAATGGCCAAATTTTAAAATTTTTCTCATGTTTTCTAAGTGTTTGAAGACACGAATGTAGGTTTTCCGATGGCGAGAATAAGAGTAATTTTTTACTCAACCGTGCGTGTTGAGCACTTATCTTCGAATCCTTAACTTCACATTAGGCTAAGTCTCTTAAATGAGGACGAGAATAGATAGAGTTAATTATAAGTTACTATGCTAAACGTAGAGTACTCGTATTGTTTCAAAAACTCATGTGTTCTCGTTGTTTTCTTATTCTCCCTTCGCTTGTAAATATTTTTTGCTTAATAAATATTGACTTAGCGGTTTAGTCTTGATTGTTGGGTTTCTAGTCTTTTCTAGTAGCTTCCGTATAATTAAACTGGGAAGACATTAAGGTATCGCCAGCGTCACGGTTTTGAAGTATTGGCACCCGAATAATCGAAAGCTTCACCCAATAATAAGATTTCAAGTGCTCACCTAAATCAAGCAAATAATTTGAAGCTCACAAGGCCGAAAAATCTATGCAAAATTGAAAGTGAATCAAGCCTTAATCTTTGAAACTTTAAAGATCCAAAATTCGCCTTTGCGTGAGGATATACGTCTTTGGCTAATAAAACCACCGACGAGGTGGATAATAAAAGGCAAGGCAAGACCGAAGTCATAATAAAAGCTTCATGGCAAAGTTGAATAAAAGATGGAGGTAAACCAATGATAATAAGGCCCTTCCGTTAGGGGGCGTATAAAAGTCTTGGTAATAAGTCTCATGTTCAAAACCGTTATAAAACCGTGTTTATCGATCCTTCTTGTTGACTTAATTTTTTGACATCGTTTTCTATTAGGAGGGGTTATTGATTTGATGGTCTTGGTTACACCGTTAGGACTCTATTTTTAGACCTAAATCTCTATTATCGCATAAGTCAAACAGTGTATCCTCGTGAAACATTCCAGACATAATAAAATATAAGAGATACAACTTTGGATAATGGGAGGATAAGTACGTGATTAGGGCATATGAGTAGTGTTAGCATTACTATAATGACAATGATCTCGTTGCACGCTTGGCATGGAATTAGGGTGAAAATAGAGGACGATGTAATTATTTCTAACGAAGCATTCACGTGTTCTTGTTCTATGAACCTAAACGTCCCATTTTGCGATGAAAATCATACATTATGTCTAAAACGCAAGTAGTAGTAATAGTAGTAGTGTAGTTAGTTTAACGTTCAATAAAGTGTATAAAAATGAATTTTGGAGGTGCTACGATACTTTATTCTAGTATTGCGTGAGGGCAAAGCAATGGTTTAGTATGGGGGAGTGATGAGACTGCTTTTATACATAGTCTCATCGTCCAAAAAGGGCTTTAAATGCATAAAATATCATAAAAATACCCCAATATATGCTTGTGTATTTTAGGTACGGATATTGAGAAAATGACAAAAGATCACAAGAATCATGCAAAAACAAACATGGGAAACGAAGCCGCACATTGAACCAAGCCCTAATGAAGAATTTTCGAAGAAAACCCTTGAAGATTTGAAGATTTATGGAGAAGGGTCCTCCAATATTGAAAAATTGACACTTTATACCCTTGTATCCTCATAATTACAACTTTGGTCCCTAAAGTTTGTCAATATTGCAAAAAGGGCCCTCCACTTTGAAGAATTGGCAATTTAGTCCCTCGTCAAAACTAAAATGTCAATATTAATCCTCCTCAATGTCAAACATACCATGAAGGACTTCAAGTTACAAGAAATTACAAGTTTGGTCCTTTGAAAATGTCAAAATTACCAAAAGTACCCTTGACTTTGAAGAAATGGCAAAAATGGTCCCTCATTAATCATGACTTGGCAATTTCAGTCCTCCAAGAAGTCAAACAAACAAGTCAAGACCATTATCTATAAAGAAAATGCCAAATCAGTCCTTCAAGAATCAAGAAATGGCAAGAAATACCCCTAAAATCATTTTACAAAACTTTTTGGGGCAAGAGTTTGAAGTTTGAAACTTCATTAACAACGAAAACGGATTGTGGTGTGTTTATTTACAAAGTGAAAGAAAGAAGAAAGGCTGGGGACCAAAATGGGCAGACACACATTCTTACCTAGACCTATGGGGGCTTGACACGTGCCCCACTAACACCCCTCAACCAATCACAACACTCCCTCCTTCCACCTCACCATTCCACTTCATCCGGTTTATTTATTAATAAACCTTGGCGCCTTAACACTAATTTAAATCCTAATCACCCCTAAATCAGATTAAACACAACCACTATTCACTCAAGAACATAATTGGGTATTTTTAATCCTGTTGTAATTAGACCCTAAGATTGTCTAGATTAGTGATTAAGAATCCCTTAATCATATCCGAACCTTGAAAATACTTGCCACATCACCCTTTAGTCCCACACAAGATTACCCTGCTGCAAAAAAAGAAGAAACTGCCAAAACTTGGCCAGTCATCCAACGTATGTGATTCTAGCTTACTCTCTAAGCTCATTGTAAGCCCTTGGATACATTCCAACACATGCCAGCTCCACAACAATCCAAGAATCAGTCACATGATCTTCAAAGTTCAAACTACTCAAAGGGAAAATTTGGAACTTCATTAGCTAGGGTTACACGTTTTTTAGCTTTCATAGTTCATTTGTATGCCTATATAAAGGCCTTAGGGTGCTTCATTTTTACTTTGCTCTTGAATTTTCCTTTGTTCACAAATCTGTAAATCATATATTCATTAATGAAATGTGTTTGAATTTGGTGAAGAAAACTCAAGTGCCAACCTTATTAACTGATTATTATTGTTGAATGTTTAATGTTCTTGAATGCTAAAACCTGTTTTCAAAAGGAGTGTGCAAAAGTTTGCACATTTTCCACTTTTCTTGATATTTTGCTAAGACTTGTTCAAACCTTGGAATTCTTGGGCTATAAGGCTGATCATAACATCCTGATATTGTGTTATCAAGGTATGGTGAAGCTTATAACTTGGGGATAATCAAGTGTGGGGAACTAAGGTTGCATTAATCAAGGATTTTCCATTTTTCTGATTTTACTATTTTGCTTCTAACTTTGTTGATTCTTAGCAGGGTTGTTTGTGGAAGCTTGTACTTGTTCTTGCTAGTACATAAGCTCAAAATTCGTGGGTGTGGATGTACATCCATGAGGTACACACCATTCTACCCAAAATCTGTTAAAATCTTGATTTTTGGTGAATTTGTGTGTTGCTTGTGTTCTTGCTGATTTTGTGGCTTAATCTTGTTCTAATCTGCATATCTCATCTGTTATTGTGTTGATTTGGGCTTGGGTAACCTTGGAATGCACTTTCGATTTGAAAATCTTGTTTTGAAAATTTAAAGGGGTGTTTTGGTTTACCTGTTTAAGATCATAGTATGTTATTTTGTGGTTGAAAGTTTGTGTTATTGCTTTGTATCTGCTATATACTTGTTTGAGTGCTATTTGCTGCAAGTTTTCAACTTTGAAGCACCAAATCATAGATTGTGCTATAGATTGCTTGTTTTGACTGTTTTTGACCTAAGACTTTGGGAACACATAGAGTGTATGCATGCTTAGGGCTAAAAAATGTTTAAACATAGTTATTATAACCTGTTAACAAGATTTGGGGGTTTGAATTTGGCTTGGTGGTCAAATACATCAGCAAGTGTAAAAATCTACTTGTGTTAGTGTTCATCAGTAACTTGTTAGTGTTCATCAGTAACTTTAAGTGCTTGAATCTTGACCTACACTTTGTATCATTGCATGAAACTTGTTTAGACTTGTTCATTTAAGTTTATTATAGCTTGTGTATGCTTTTGGTGCAATTTGGGTGGCTGAAATTTGCTAAAACAGCTTATAAGTGCTTAACTGCTTATTTGTTCATGTCTGGTGCATATCTGGTGATGTTTTGATTAAACTGTACTAATTGGCTGTTAGTGATTGTGATTTCTTTGTTGTTATTGACTCCTCTTGATCCACTGATCATTTGGGTGCCTTTGTGTAACTTGAATCTCCAAAAAGGTCACTAAAGACAAAAAGTCAAACAAGTCAAGCAGTGGAAACTTTTCCCACTGCTCAGACACCAAAACTAGCCCCTGCTAGTGTAACTTTGCATTCAGCTTATTAATAAGCCATATTGGCTTATCCAGGCCTGCAACAACTTATTATTTGTTATAGATCTTCATTATTTGACCCCATTTGATTGAACTGGAGCTTATCAGACTTTGACTTTGACTTTTTGCTAGAAAACTCTTAAAGTTGACTTTTAAAGAAGTGCTTATTTGCTTATTTCAGCTTATTGAGTGAACTTATTTGAAAATTTTTTGTTGATTAAGCTTAGTTAAGTCATTTAAAAGCTTTTGAAACTTGAATCAGCTCTTGGGGTGGCCTAGAACTCGAAAACGACTATTTTTTCGTTTTGTGTAGATTGCTTATTGCATTTTCAAGCTTATTCATTGTGCTTATTTCAAATTTCATTTTACGAAAGTCTTAAGTAACTCAAAAGAAGCTTGTGTGTCTAATTTGAGCTTATGGCATCAGCTTATAGCTTAATGGGCTAAAAAGCCCATTAAGAATAAGCTGTTTGATATAAGCCAGCTTATTTCACATTTTCAGCTTTTGGGCCTTTGAAAAGTTGTGTTTAAAATCAAATTTTGAGTCAGATAGGAGCTTTTGGGCCATTTTTATAAACATTTTTCTTATTGGGCTTATTTTGGCCCAATAAGGGTCTGTTTTGGACTTTGGCCCATTTAAAGGCCCATTAGGGGTATTTTTGTAATTTCAACTTCATTTTCTGTTTAATTAGGTTAAAATAAGCTAGTTTGCAAGTTTTTAGAATTTTTTATAAATTTTGGATTTTTAATATTATTTTATTATTATTTTATTATTAAAAATTAAAATTTAGTTTTTTTCAAGTTTTTATACTTTTCTTAGGTTAAATACATAAAGTTAGGAATTTTACAATTTTTAGAATATTTTTATTGTCCTGAGATTAATTTTTATAATTATTTTAAGTTTAAATAGTTTTTAATTGTTTTACAATAGCTTTTATTAATTTTAAAATTTTCAAAAATAGTTTCAAATTAGGTTAGGGTATTTTAGAGGTATACAAAGTGATAAATCTCATTTTGGGCTTTTTATTAATTATTTTGATTTTTTGGGCTTTAATTAGCATTAAAAAAATTATTAATTAATTAATTAAAAGGTTTGAGTGAATTTTGATTTTTGTAAACTCTTAATACATTATTTAGGATTTATTGTAATTTTCTAGGAATTTTTAGGGTAGATTTTTAATTTTGGTGCTTTTACGGTTTTACGTGTACGACTCTTTCGTCTTAGTTTAATTCGTCATCGTAACCGTCAGTCTCTTCTTATCCCCTTTCTATTTTCTTTTCTATTCACACAATATAATCACAAAGTTAATCATCTCTTAACACAACACACTAGTCTCCTTGAGAACGATTCCCACTTTGGGTCATAACTCGTGGTTTTCCTAAATCACTTGTTAATACTTGCCCTAATTACGCTCTTTTTCCTAAAAGACGTATTCTTACAACTATCAGTAATAAAGAAAGAAAATTGCATAAACATATACAGTGAGTTGTAGGATTTTCTTTGTTGTGTTTTATGTTTTACAAATAAGTCCATTACTAGTTCGAGTATTGTAGTTGGTTTGCGTGTGCTTGGATTAGGGCTAGGGAAGCCAGTTTGCTTAGTGAGCTTGCCCCAATCTCATAATTGTGCACAACATATCAACAGGACTCACTTCTCTGCATATTTTTCTTATCAGAAACTGTAGGGCCTAAATAGTGTGTATTTTGGTTTGATATTCAACTGATAGTTAGATTTAGGGCTATTATAGGTCTAGGTTTACTAGAATTTGGGTTTTGGATGATTTTGGTAGCTTGAACAAGCTAAGATAGTCCAATGTAGGTACATTTAGACCACCAGACCTGTTTATCTTTTGATGTTCATATCAGCAGGCTTTAGGCTCCCTTTTTGCTGGATTTGGAACTTAATTTGTGGTAAGCACCTAGTTTAGGATTAGTACTTGGTGTTCATTATCTGGTCTAAGGATTACATAGGGTTTTGGTGGCTCAAATAGCCTTAGTAAGCTCACTGTTGCTCAACAAAGCTACCAGACCCCATTTTGCTGTCATTTTTGCTACTTTTGATTGATTGTGTGGTTTATTGGTTTTAGTTGTTTTTTGTGAGTTGTATTTGACTCCCTACAACCCACTGGTTGTAGGGGTGCCACTTGTATCCAAAACCAACAAGAAAACAAGCTTAAAATTTCCCATTTTCACTTTCTGTGAAGCAGTAGTGGGGCTCCTTTCCCAGTGCTTGTGTTTTCTTCCCACTGTTTAGCATAAGGACAAAAAGTCATCATCACTTTGGCTATTTTTTGTCCTATTTGGATTTTTAACATCTTTTTCTTGAAATTAATTTTTCCCCAGTACATTTAAGTATTTTAGAATTTTTAAAAAAGAAATTAATTTTTCCCCAATACTTTTTTGTTTTTAATTAATATAAGTAAGATATTTATTTAATAAAATATCATTTCGGACTTTTTGTTGATTTTTTTAATTTTAGGGCTTTAATTAACATTTAAAATTAAATATTAAATCAATACTTAGTTTAAAATTTTTTTATTAAAGTTTTATTCTATTTATAGTATTTTTTACGTATACGTTTTAATTATTCGCCGTAGTTTAATTGTAGCATAACTAGTCTTTAATTTTTCTCACCTTTCACAGCCAAAAACGTTACTAATCCAAATTTGATTTTTTATATTATTGCCACATAACACATACACCTCCTTCGAGAACGAACTCACATTTATCGGTTTTACGGTTTTCCTAAATCGTAGAACTTAATACTTGCCGCATATACTTGTTTTTCCTAAAACTTGTATAAAAGCCCTACATCAAAGCTCTCTCTTCATTCCTACCCCACTCCTCGAGTACACCTTACTCGAGATTTACACTATTTCCACAAGCTCCATTCTTGGCGGAGAAAACCTTACAACGTTGCTTACAATGTTTTCCGATACTAAGCTACATGTCGAATTCTAATCCTAATCTAGAACCAATCTTTGTCGCCTATCTTCTTTTTCGACACAAGGCTAGATGTCGACTCCTAATCTAAATCTAGAACCAATCTTTGTCGCCCATCTTCTTTTCTGACACAATGCTAGAACCTATCTTCACATACATCACTTTCTAGTTAAGTGAGAACTCACAACACTCATACTCACAATTACATCACTTTGTAGTTTAATGAGAACTTACACACAACACATACTACATCACTTTAGAGTTTAGTGAGAACCATCACAAGACATATCCAAGTACACACATATAACTTGGATCAAAACAATACTAATCCAAGTATACACAAATACCTTGGATCTACACATTACACAAATAAAAAAATGATGAACATGACTAGATCTAAGAAAGGATGATCTTCATCAAGACTTCATCTTTTATCACATCACAAATGTGTGAGCGATCTTCTCTTTGGACAAGTAAAGAAGGGGATCAAGAGGATAATCATAAGTAAACATACTTAACAAATTAAGTGATCATTTAATAATGGTTGGAATCATAGAAAGAATATAAGAAGAAGAAAACTATCCAAAAGGCTCTTGGAAAATGGAAAAATGATTCACTATTTATAAGAGACAAAATCTAATGTCTCTTTGAGCGTAGCTAATTAAATAAGCTGGCGGCTCATTATCACTATTGAGCCGCATGCTATAGAGTTTCCTCCTTTTTATCGAGTGGGGAAATGCTATCTAGTGAAAACTATACATCAAGAGAAAATTCTTAGACTATTTGGAATATGCAAAATTCAAATTTCTATTTTCTATTTTAATAAAATATTATCTTAAATAATTAGTCTTTTAGTTATCTATGACGATAAATGTTTTTACACTTTGTCGTGATCAAAACTTAGAAAGATAAGTTATTCCTAATAATTCTTTTAGGCATCAGTTGCATTTACAATCTCTCCTTTTAATTATGACAAAACATAAACTCATTTATGTTAAAAACAAAAGTTCCCGAATTATTAATGAGTTTATCATTACCATTTCACCCCCTTTTGTCGAAGCAAAAAGTTAGCACAAGTATTTGAAGAAGAGAAGAATCGACTATGCTAGTAGCTACCCTTTAGTGTGTACTCCCCTAGCTTGGTGCACAAAGTGATCGAGCTATCGCAATGTATTATTTGAAAAAGTTTGCAATCCCATCGCAATGTGCCATCGCAATTTGCCTTCGCAATGTGCCATCGCCATGTGCCATCGCAATGTGCCATCGCAATGACCCATCGCAATGTGCCATCGCAATGACCCATCGCAATGTGGCCTATTGGAATATTTGATCGCAATGTAGAAACCCTTGGTTTTTGCGATCGCAATATTCCGATCGGAATGCAACCATCTGAAATCTTATCCATATGTCGTACTTTTTCCGTATATTCAGGATCTTGCTTTTTCTGGGTAACATCTTCATCTTCATGTTCATAAAAAATACCAGAAATAATCCTTTGACCATTAAGACACTATGTTCAGTAAAAACAAGATCGAATCCAGAAAAAAATGTTGACTTTTGAATTGAAAAGATGTTAGACCATGGCAGTGATATCAAATGACCGTGACCAACTATGAACCCGATATGACAAAAATATCAAAACTGATAAACATATGAAAGTTATCAATTTAGACAGAAGACTTTATGACAAAATAACAGAGACAAAACGTTATGATTATTTGACAACAATCAAAACCCGTGACAAAAAAATATGACAAATTCGAGACACAAACAATTTTTGACCACCAAAATCAATAACAAAAAACACGACGATCCAAGGATTGAACCGTAGCTCTGATGCCAATTGTGGGTTTGCCATTTATGGATCCGGTGGTCTAGGTGGGTGGTGGAAGAATATGGCAGCCATGGATGGAGATAGAGAGGTTGTGTGTGTAAAGAAAGAGAAAGTGTTTATAAAGTGAAAAATGGAAAAACACAATCAACAACCCCTCCTTGGAAGCCTTGGAGGAGTATATATAGTCACACACTACCTAAACTATACATCGTTTCCTAGTCTAGTCTATGCGTGTGTGACTATGATAACTAATGGGAATTCTTAAATGTCGTCACAGAAAGTGAATTTCCAACATGTGACAAGCTACATACAAGGTTAGTAGAAAGAAAAGAAAGACCAATGTAAAGGCAATAATCACTACTCACTAAATAAGTAAGAGTGAGAAAGAAAAGAGATCCCAAATTATAAAGTAAATATTTGCTAAGTATGTCCAAGAAGAGTAATTTGAAAAGCTCAATTCAAATTGTTGGAATAAAGGTAGAAAATAAACATTCAACAATCTGAAGATACGAGGCATGCAGACCAGCGCGCTGCACGCGGGTTGGTGACACGGTTTTATTGCCTAATGTTCCACTCACCGAGTAGCTACAATCATGCTAAAATGCTCCCGACCATGTAATGTTTAAGTATTATTTTTTATAATTGAACTTTTTTTATCATTATTTGCGTTATATAAGGTTAGAATACATTAGTTTATAATAAATGTATCGATTTCCACTAATCGTTTTGTTTCAATGTTGTAGGTTTTTCACAATATTTTGGGTGCATGGTTTTAGTTTTTGGTATTCCACTCCGAAGGTAGTTAGTAAGTATGTTGATTCCTTGCAATTGTGGGTAACTATTTTCGATCGTGTTATGCAATTATACAGTTGTAACGTGTTGGTAATTTCATGAAAATCGAACCTTTTGTTATGCGTAACGTTATAGAGTTTATAATTATTCATTTTCTTTTGCTGGAAATAGTTCTCCCGGGATCGTATGTGTTATTCTTGATGTTTAATTGTAGTTTTTTTAATAGCATTTATTTTGTAGTGTAGGGATTTTTGTTCAATTAAAGTTATATTTTATTTGTCGTGTTCTTGTTATTGTTTGTGTAGGTAAACGGGGTGTTTTGATTTGGAGTTCAAATTACTCTTGAATGGTTTATGAAAGTGTGGTACTATCGATCTTTTTGCCTTATAATATTGTAGTGTTAATGATTTTAAGATGTCGTAAAATTGAATAATGCGTTAAGCCGCAATTATGTTTTTTGTATATAAAAAAGGACTTTGACGCTGTTTTTTTATTATATGATTATAGGTTTCTGTTGAAGACACCTTCAACACTATAAAGTAATGGTTATATCTTATAGAAGCGTTGTGGACACCCAAGGCATATATGCGCTTGCTCCGATACTTAACTCAAGAATATTCGTCTTGGTACCGTACCGTCTTTATAGTCATATTGAACTCTTTAGAGACTTTTAAGGTACCGATATTGTACCTGCTAAAGAGAACTGGTACCGATTGGTACATGTACAATTCCGGTATCATACCGTGTTAATTTGGCTAAAAAAAGTAGATGTGTTATTAGTTGAATCATAAAATTAAAAAAAGGAGCATCTACCATTACTTTGATATGTCTGGGGAACTTTCATATATACCTAAAACCAAAAGTATAATTTTATATTTCTTCAGCATTGTAATTATGAAGTTTGTTTTGGGTACATATGGAATTTTTTCGATATGTTTAAACATTATCATGTATATGTAAAATAGTCTAATTTTGTCCAGCTATACAGGAATCCATGTTATTCTAGACTGTCTAGCCCATAAATCAAACGAAGAAAAATTTATATAGATGGAAAAAATAAGAATGAGAAAATTTTCGTTTTACTTGGAACTTATGTCGGTCGTTACTTTTCGATGAACGGGCCACGTGTCTTGCAGTTTCTGCTACAACTTGGAGTTATAAAGGAAATCTAGCCTATAATACTCCTTATGAGTCCGGTTAAAGCCCAAGTGAATAAACAACACAACCCATTCCTGTAGAGATATCTGGCCTTCCAACTACACCTCTATCCATATGACATATATATCTCTTTGCCCTAATTATACTCAATCCTAATCCCATTTTGACAATAGCTCCTTCCCCATCTTTCTTTCTCTCTCGAACACGACGCAAAAAAAAGCTATTATCACCATTTGTCTCTCAATCTCAAACACAACATCATCCATAAACCAACCATTCCATTTAGATGATAACCCAAAACAAAAGGTCTTATTCTTTTCTTTTAAATCAACGCATCTCGAGGCTTATACCGTCTTAAAGGTCATATCTAGTGTCTGAGGTAGGTTTATTGATATGAACTTGATTGGTGTTTAAATGGTTAATTGAAAAGGTAAAAACACATGTAAACAAAATTTGTTTGGATCTTTATAAAAAAAACCTTTTGAAAATAAAATGTATATCATCAAGATCAATGATGTAATCTTGTTCCGAGTTATGCATAGATCAATGCAAGATCTTGGCATGCATAAAGAAAACGAAATAGAAACTGAGAACGAGTTTTACAGAAAAAGTTAGATCTTACATTCTTCCTTGTCGGGTTTGATTCGAGTTGAATTTTAGGTTAGAAAATGATGGGTTTATGTTTCTCCTTTCTTTGATTTCCTTCTTCATAAGTTTATTCTTCTCCTATAATAATTGTAAATTAAATTAGTAACAATTCATAGCATAATTTATTTATTTACCTAGCAAATTAGAAAAAATGAATTATTACAAACATGTATAAATGAGGCGTAATCAGTAATACTCACAATACCTTTCACGTTTCAAATCTGAAGAAATGCTTATCTGATGAATCTCTCATCATACCGATGAAGGCACTTCAACTCGAAGATAAGCTAAATTTTGTGGAAGAGCCTGTGGAAATTATGGATACGGAGATCCAACAATTGAATCAAAGTCATATCCCAATAGTTAAAGTACGATGGAACTCGAAAAGAGGACCTAAATATACTTGAGAACGTGAACATCAAATTCGTGCCAAATATCCACATCTATTTTCTACCCAAACTTCTACATCTAGCTAAATATCGTGACGAGATTTAATATAGGGTTGGATACTATAACATCCAGTAGTTTTTTCTAATGTAATATCAATATATGTGTATTTAACATTTGATAAATAAATGAAGAGGTGAATTCACAAAGAAATTTTTGTTCTATGATGTGATATGTGACTCATTTATGGAATATGTGGGTTCTCACAATCTCAATTGCCACTTCAGCATATGCCTATATGTTGTAAACAATATGTATATATCAAGCCTGAGTTATAAACGTAATCATATGCATATATTATGAATAAGAACATTTCAAATATAACAAAGATGCACTAAATCATCAAAGAGTCTTAAAAACACTAGAAATCACTTATAAACTAAAGTTTCATGTAATATAACTACACAATATCTATATATGAATATCAAAGGCAAATGTACAAACTATAATCTATCATTTAGGAGTAATATTTGATCATAAAATACTAAGTACACGCCATCTAAAGCTAAATACAAATATTAAGACCTAGTAACCTAGATTAGCACCTAAAATCCATTTCACATTAAATTAGAGTCCAATCATTTGCAACCAATTATAAAACTCAACTAAGTATCATATTAAGATTATACTTTTATGTTAACCTAAGTTACAAAGTGTAATTACTAAAGCACAATATACAAGTTATTTAAGCATAGAACTATAAATTAACCTAATTACCCTATACAAGTGTAACACCCCCATTTTACCTTAACGCAGCGGGACATTGATCTGGGGTATTACTTCATAGAACACAAGTATAATCATAGAAAACAACTCAAAAGAGTGATTAAATCAAATTTCTTTATATATCACTTAAAAATCAGAGTTTTACAATATGAGGTTCCCTATATCTATGCTAATAATCTCCATCTTGTACCTTTTCATGACATCCTTATGCTGCTCCATGCTAATAATCTTTAATACCTGAGATATATGCTTAAAATCAACACAATGGTTGAGTGAATTTATAGGTTTGAAATCATTTTGAATACAAGATCCTTTTTCCTGAGCTACGTTGTTATTCGCTCACATAAAATAATCAATTCTTATTGCACTAGCTCATGCACAACTACTGACATTAACAGAAAACCAACAAATTACCTTATGCAGGTAGTTTGCCGGACTCCTGAGTTTGCAAATTAAAGTGTATCCGTTTAGTCAAGGTAGGAACCATCAGCATTCCAGCAAGTGCGACATGCCTAGACAAGGGATGTCAGTCCCCAAATAGTACTATTCATAATATTAGCGATCATTTCCGTATTGTACTTTTAAATTCGTATTATAATTATTAAAAGTTATTCCAACGGCTAGTTTTCAAAGTTATTTCAACGGCTATTTTCAAAGTTTCTCCTATAAATACTCATTACCATCTTTTCTTCACACACATACGCACACACACACGAACATATCCATTACCGTCATTTCATCTAAAAATGTTTGAAAAAACAATCAACATAATGATTATGAGAATACCAAACGAAACAAAGGCAAAGCTACTCGAAGCAATACGTCAAGACCCGAAAAAAACCCACCTAAATCGACCCTCAAATATTTAAATAAATCCCGCTTCCCAGAAATATATGTGGGTGGTTTATCAACTGAACCAACTCAAGAAGATGACTCATTCGATGAATATGTCATTACTGAAGAACAAGAACGTCAACTACTTCATGATGAGGAGGCCTTACGAGAAACCTTGAAAGAAGAAGCAAACGTTGATAAAGAGTGGGAGGAGAGAATAAGTAAAAAGAAGCTAAGTATGAATTGGGAGGTCGAATTTTTTTGTGGATATATCAGATTCGAAAACAGATTAAGAGTTTTATTATTAATATAATGTTTTTATTATCATTATGTAATGTTTTTTAGTTTATGAATGAATTTTAATTTATAAAAAAATGCAACTATTCGTCATGATGTAAAAAGAAATCGTTTGTGAATCATCGAATAAAGAAAGCTGAAATGACATAAAAATAAAAGTCGGTCTAGGTCACCATTTTACTTAGCCTAATTGCCTTAAAAATCACTTTATTTAAATTTAATGTTTAAAAAAAATAAATCAGACATTATTTAACTCCTACGTACGGAGTAGTTATTATTCAACGTTACTGAAATATAAAATAAAAATTCGAAATTCAACTAAGTTAACTATAAACAAACTCGCAACTAACTAACATAATTTGTCTTGCCGCTCCATTTGAAAAGAAATACCGTACACCTATCAACGATCAACTCTTAGGTTTCATATATTTTTTGATCGATCAAGATAGCCATTAACAACTGTCAATAATCAAAGATCTTCAACGTCTTCTTGGTTCAATTCAATCGCACTGTAAATATACTTGTCAGGTACGTTTCGGTAGCCGATTTCGAATTTATTTGCGGAATTCTTACTATTTCGTACGTTTCGGTAGCCGATTTCGAATTTATTTGTGGAATTATTTGCGTTTTTAAGCCGTGGCGTGACGGCAAGGCAAGCCTCAAGCCTTAGCGGCTAGGGCCAAGCCTGTGCGTTTTTAAGCCGTGACCTTTTCACGCCACACCTAGAGCTCTCGCCTTGGTCTGTTTTGTAACGGTGATGTCACATAGACAGTGCATGATATGATTAAATTATTCTCATGTTCCAACGTAATCTTGAATGGAAAAAGTTAAACCCTGGGAATGAACAACATAAGCTAGTTTAGCTAATCTACATTCAGGCGGTTTCGTTTACGATAACCAAATGTAGTATGATTTGCCGTCTACCAATTTGCAATATCAGACTTGTAGAAATGAACCAAAATTTTGATTAGATAATCCATAAATTAGTGCGTTTATTTCACATTTCACTGTTTCTGGTGCATTTTTGTCCTCTGCCATGGCTTCATATTCGTATTTTTTGCTTTCTAACGGAGTCGATTTTGGTTGTTTCTCTCATCCTGTAAAACTGAGAAAAAGATCTAAAAACAAAGTTAATTAGATTAAATATGTTAATTCACCAAAACCTTGGGTTTCTGGTAACATGGTTGTTCACATTTCTGCTTTATAAATTGATTACAATTGTGAATGGACAAAGCATATAGGTAGCAAAATGGGTGGGTTGGGGAATGGGTACATTTTCTGTTCGTTTTCCCCATACAGTTTATGAAAATTTAGTTTACATATTATCATACTAAAAGACAATATTTGTAAGATATTAATCTAAATTTAATTTACACTAAGATACGAAAACATTAAGAAGAGGAAGTACATATCGTTTGATGCGAGATGCAATCTAAGAGGAAGACTTCGAAAAACCCAGGATCTTGATTAGAGACAGGCTTGAGGATGATGTCTTCCTCGTTTAATCGTTATTCTATTCATGATAAAACTTTTCAAACTAATCACACCAAATAGAACCACGACTCCTCGAGTAAAAGATTTTTTTACAGGCTACTATTGTTAGCTTGTGGGACAACTTTGGTCTCGACTTTTACCTAGGATAGAGGTCGACCTAGAGGCTGAGACTCGGACATGTTCTAGCGTCTAAGATTATGTAAAGAGTTGTATAGGTTAAGTTCAGAAATTTTGAGTTTCGATGGTGTGAAAAAGTGTCCACAGCCATGTTGAAAATAAGCTTTATGCAGCCAATTTTTGGGACAGATTCGAGGCTATCATTTGAATGACTCAGAAATCGATTTGAGACCTGATATTTTGGGTGTGTGTAGTCGCTTATATGGTGATATAACAGATCCAAAGAACATGGTGGTTGTGTTTAAGAATTTTGATTAGTGATCGTGAGAAAGGGTGTTCACAGCCATAGTCGCGAATGGACATGTGCAGTCATTTTTGGGACAGTTTTGAACGTGAGTTTTAGATGAATTAGACCACGACTTAGGGGCTGATATTATAGGTTTCTAGAGTATCTTAGGTGTATTTTAACATATCAAAATTTATCCTAGGTTGTTAGGGGAAATCAGAAGATATAGGGATGCAAAAGGGACTCGAGACACGCGATCTATGACTTTATGTGAGAATAAGAAAATGAGTTTTAACATTTTTGTTAAGGAATTCTCAAGACCAGATGTTAGCGGTTTTATGAGGTATATTAAGAGTTTATAAGAAGAAAGGGAAGCTTACATGAACTCGACTAAACGAAAAATGGTCAAAACGGGTCGAGACAATGCGAAATGGATTGATTGACTTGATCAGGACTTGGTCCTTTTTATGTGTATTATATATTAGCAGCAATGTTAAGAATATATCCGTAATAGTAGTCACAGTAACTGAAATAATGTTAAAAAGTTGCAGATGGACCCGAATAACCAGCCATTAGATGATTACTTTTTCGATGATTTGGAGCTTGAAGATCATAATCAAAACCAACAAGCGGCTCAAGATCACGCAGAACACATGATCATTCTAACTGACAGCGGTTATAGTTTTGATGACCTTAAAAAGGATTTCCGATGAGCCAATTCATGAAACTGTAACAGATGACTTATATCTAACGCGTGATGATGCGGAAGAAATATTCAATAAGTTTCAGAGAAATGACTACATAGAAATGTTAAGGGAAAACGAAAATGCGTTTGTAGCATTATATAATGGAGCAGGAAGCTCAGGTGGTTGCTCAAGTTCTGTAAACATTCAAGGAGTGCTTTATAACTTTGAAGCCTTAAGATCATATTTCCAAGAGCTAAATCATAGTGAGAACAACTCGGGAAAGAGGAAAGGAAAAAGGACGAAAGTATCTGATTATTAAGTTCTTGCAGCCTTCGGTAGACCACAGGAAGAGGCATCTGGGAATATCAAAGGTACACTTGCAATATTAAATTGAGTAATATTCATTTTTCTAACTAATAGACATAAAGTTGATCAAACTATTATGTAACTTTTGTAGTTCATTGATCGCTGGATAGGAACACCAGCTGAAGATGAGCACCTGATCAATTTGAGGTTTCAGGAAAACAAAACATGTATCAAGACAAAGAAGACCATAGGATTCACAAGCCTTACAGAATATGTTTCAGGATGGCTTCATAAAGTCAGTAACTTTCAAACTCCTTATCTGATAGCTTACAACAACTCAAAAGTCACTCATGTTCTTACACAAGTGGAATGGAGCGCCTGCGTTGAATACTTTAGATCAGAAAGAAAACGAATTGACCTCACAATTCTCCATTAAGCGGTTGAAACATCATTAGTGGATAGAGGAAATGAAAACAGAAAGTTTAGTAGACATGTTTTTTTTTACAGCAACGTACTAGATACATATGTTTTCTAATGTTCACGTGTTTTGTGAGCTTAATTGTTCGTCGCAACTACTTGTGCTCAAATTACATAATATTTTCAAATTAGTATTGGCGGTGTATACCCTGGTTAAACAGGTAGATTCATCAATGTAAGAGTATGGAATAAGGCATTTACAGGTTTTTAAGTAGCAACGTAGCTAAAATACTAATGTTTGACTTGGTACAAGGTTTATTAATAACTTCAAAGATATTTAGATCAAATACTTACGAGGCAGACACACACACACACACACATAAAATAGCCAAGAAATGAAATACATACCTCTGTGTTGGGGTAAATCTGACAGAGTTCTGTTTTGGCTAATCTTGAGGGTATGGACCAGGATCAGGAGGCATATAGGCCTCATAAATAATACAGAACAAATTATCTAAGAACTTTGCTGGTATTATGACCAACACTGACGTTCTTATATAATGTTGAACTATCTAAATCCAGCACCAACATCAGTCTTCTAATCAAGTATTAAAGTATTATTAAGTATATCAAGTTTCATTCACGAGATTTCTTATAGACTCCAATATTGCTTTAAAATTGTTTTACTTCTATTTCCTCCTCATTAAGATATTAAATGTACCATAAACATCTTCAGCGCCACTTTCAGCAATATCACTAACATCCATATGATACTGTGCAGTATCAAGAGCAACCCTCACAGTTCTCAAGTCACCTTTCGGAGGTTTCCACTCGTCCTGTTTAATTCTTCGCATGAAATCATTCATTGAAGCACCTTCTTCATCACGCATCTCGATAACTTCACATCCCCGAACAAATTGAAGGCCGAGTTTTTGCGGGACTGATGCGTTTTCTAACTCTTCAACACTTAACGGTTCAAACGATGGACGGATACAAAGAAAAATAGCACATCGTGTTCTTTCAAAGCATTCCATTCTGATCTTATTTGTGCTCTGTAACTGGAAATGCTGAAAGTAACGTATGCGCTTACAGATGACGGTTTTACTTCACCGATATATGGTTGTTCAGTAATTTTGAACTCCTGAATAGGTACAGCCATTCTTGACCAACCACGAAAAGCAGGTTGACCTTCATTGTTAGTATACGCATTAAGATGTGGAACAGCTTCTCCAATGTCTTCACGAATCATATAAGTAGATTCAAGACGAAAGAGATTGAAGTTTCTGAGAAGATAATCATGAAGTGCTAAACAGCCCTCCCCAGAGTAGTTGATGCAAGGGACTAGGCTTCCATTCCACAATCCCACATTATTTGTTCAATTGGATATAATGGCAAAGCATTAATGGATTCTTTTTTAGACTGCTGCTTCTCAAAAAAAGAGACCATAACTTCAATAAGGAAGTCAACTCTCTCAGCCAATGGTCATTCCTCCAAACCAATTTAAGCTGCAAAAAGATGAGAACACTTTATATATGATACACGTATGACTCGTTATGTATATGATGCTTACATATTTATACATAGTATATCAACTAACCTTATTGCAGACCAAGTCCCTAACTCATCAGGAGAAAGTACAGACAGCTTCTTTGAAAGATCAGCACGCTTATAAATCGCCCCATTCTTAGCAAGTGCGAGCTCTTTCAACTACAAAACAAGGAGGAACAAGAAACGTAACAGATTTTGTTAGACAGCCAAAAAAGGTTTCAACTCAAAGTATCATGAGACAAAAGAAAAAAGGCACACACTTCAGTAGAGGTGGCAAGTTCAACCCATTTATTAGGTTTGTGTTTTATCTCAAGCGGGTAAAAAAAGTAACCTACTATTATACAGGAACAGTCAAATGGAGTCGAGATCCGCTGCGGTTATATTCAGATACTCGAACTTATATTGTAATAATTTGGTAATCTTGCTGTCTAATTTGGTTCTTTCACCCTCCAACAACATCTGGGAGTGTGTTATCTTAGCTTCAATTATATTTGAAGCCTAGTTCCATAACATATAGTCCGGCCTTTTGGTCAATGTTTCTCATGAACATAACCGATGCACATAACCGGAGTACTATACTTTGAGTTTATGGTGTCTACCATCTATATCGAAACCAATAATTTTCAGTCTCCTTCGAACTCCCTAAACAACGACATAGTTATGCCTATCTTGATGAGCCTGATGGACCATCAAATTAGGCAAAAAATTAGAATGGTGCAAGTGACAAACTTTAAGAAGAAAATTATTCCACTTCGTGGTTGAATGTTTTTCATTGCCTTTCAAAGCAAGATTATGATTTGAGAAACAATATTTCATAATCATTATCAGCAGCTATTAATGATATATAGCAAGATATTATGCATTAGGTGAGGTATTATCCAAGTTTCACTTGATAAAATGCAGCTATTAGAGTTGAGTTTAAATATTAACAAGATATATAAAGATGAGGTATTATCCAAGTTCCACTTGATAAAATGCAACTAACCAAACTATCAAAATAAGTAACTATACCAATACTACAGATTCTATGAACCGTACTAATCATATTTCAATTTAGATATGAAACAAAGCAAGGATCACGTAGTCCCATGTTGCTATTAGATGCCGGTTTAGGCCGTATTTTATTAGATGAGCTTAGGCCATATCTATGATCTAGTAGTTGCAAGACAGACCATTCTATCGAATTTGTTACGACTTAAATACAGAGCACAACAACCAGCGAAATGTAGCAGGAACAGCCTTCCGGCAGTCGCATTAAGGAGATTTTTTCTTGAAACTCTTTACTCCTTCACCCGTAGCAAGTACCCATTTCTATTTAGTTGTTTTGTTACGGGATCTTATTTGAAATGGGAAGATCTAGGATAGGCGGCCAACCTCCTGGAGAGAACGATGTGCAAAAGCGGAACAAAAGCGGAAGAAGAGTACGTTTCTAACTCAAACTATCTTCCGAGAGCCAACCAAGAAAACGGAAAGCGCGCGAGCATGGAATGCTCTAAAATACAGCAGGCCTAAAACTCGAGCCTATTTCATTGAACATATATAGTTTGAATTCCCAAAGTGAATATTAGTTGTAACAAAATGATTCTATTGTACCAAACATTATGAGGATCTTGGCATCACACAATGCAGGATGTACATGTAGACCATGGTCAAAAGGACAGTTGTTTTCAAACAATTGTTGTTGCACGGGTTTACCTTTATAAACCGTAATATTGAAATCGTTTGGCTCTGATTTGCGAGTGCAAAGCCACCATGGACTATGTTGCACGGGGATGGATAAGGAAATAGGGACGGGGACGGGGACGCAAACGGGTACCACCAATATCAATAAACAAGAACCCATTAAGAATGTGTTAATTAGGCCTATATAAGTTTATAAAATTAAACATAAAAATGATAACTGCATCAAAAAAATCAAAAATTATTTTAAATATATTACACAAAAGAAGTTTTTTTAGATTGGAGCATCGAACCGGTGATGGGTGCAAATATAAGTGTTTCTTGGACGCCTAGTAGGGCTATCTGCACATCCATGACGAAAGAAGACGATGAAAAAACCGCCTTCTATACTGATTAAGAGACATATTGTTACACCAAGAAATGTCATTCGGCCTAAAAATGCAGGGTGACCTATCACAGGTTAATTGACACGACATTCCAAAATCTCAGACTTCAAAAAATTAATATGAAATTGAATCCCAAGAAATGCTCCTTCCGTGTGGAGAGGGGAAATCCCTAGGGTATATAGTGGCGATGGAATGAATAAGGGAAAATCGAGATGATGAAAGCAATGGCGGGCATTTGGTCTCCCCGGTCATTTAAAAAAATGAAAGTTGTAGTGGAAAGCTAACCACCCTAAATCACCTACTCTCATCTGCCAAAAGGTCTACCGCTCTTCGAAATCATTAGGGTATATCACCAAAGAAAACAAGGAAGATTGTCGGTAGACCGAAGACGCCGAAAGGGCCTTTTAAGGAAGACGGAATCTACCTAGCAGCTTCGAACGAAGAGATAAGTGTTGTTCGCGACAACATGAATGGAAACCCTATTTGGTGCATTACTACAGTTGGACTTTACATGAAGGGGAAAAAGGTTATGCTTTGATAAAAAGGTCGTTATCTCTTTCATGTGTCACGAAGACTTACTAGGTATTTCGAAGGAGACCTAATCAAGGTCATAACGAACCAACCAATCAAGGGTATGACATAGGCGTCCGGGATGCTAGCCAAACGTGGGGTCGAGCTAGAAGCATATGATATAGTTTATGAGCTATGAGGTGCAATTAATAGACACGTTCTAGTCGATTTCCTTTCGGAAACTGATACTCCGAATATAGAAAGAGTGAAACGACGTGGAAAAACAAAGAATGGTCGGGGAAAAACAAAATGTAGTATACTTATGCCCTTCGTTTGGACTTATCGTATACCAACAATGAGGCCTAATATAAAACACTGCTAGCATAAAAAATCTAGCATAAAAAATGAAAGTAGAAGTGCTTAATGTGTGTGTTAGTTCCAAGCTAGAAGCGAGTCAAATCAATGGGAAGTTAGTGCCGTTGCCACGGCAGAATAATCAGTTTCTTGTCGAAGGCTAGAGAATATATTTCTTGTTTCACCAAGTAACATACTGCTCCAGCAAAATGTTGGTGATTTTAGTGTCATCAATCATTTTTGTGTAATGATGATTTACCCGAGACCAAAGGGATTTCGAGTTAAGTTATAATACAAGTTCGGAGGTGTGGAGTACACGCTTGTATAAACTATTAAGTTGATTTCAAATACGGAAAATGAAAAGATTGTTAATGTAGTCAAGGAAATTTAGTGACACAATTCGTGTGTCATAGTGACAGAATTCGGGTGTCAGTAAATGGTCAATGTACACGTCTTTAATGAAAGCAGTTAAAGACGGTTTTGGTTGTTAAAAAACTGTCGATGGACACACATTTAAAGTATGATGACTATTGTAAAATGGGTGACTTTTCACCAAAAAGAACACAACTTTTCCATATGTATTTCATAAACAAAATTTGGTCTTTTCATCAAGAATGAAGATGAAGATTAATCATAACATACAAATTGTCTCATGTTTTGCTCTATATTCTTGTGCCTAAAATTAGAGTGTAATTCTTGTCTTATCTCCGTACAAATTTCGTGTAACCCAAGGCACAAATAGGGTCGAAATATTGTTAGGAAAGTGTATGACACGATTCAAGAACTATGTTGAAGATAAGCTTTACTTAAGCTTGAAGGGTTAAAGTGTAAACTACATCAAAGTTGAAGGGGCTAAGTTGACAAGTTGACAAAGATATGGATTGAAGTGCAAGGTTGAAGTCAAGGAGTATATAATCAGTCCACACCTAACTTGGACGTCTCAATTATTCAGTTTATGTGTGTGTAAAAAGTGTGTGAGTTGCGAGTGTGTGATCTTGATCGTGTTGATCAAAGATTATTGTTTCTTTTCTTTCTGATTGTAAAGATTGTGGCTATCTAAGCCGTTTCATTGATATAAACTCTAAAAGTGAGCCAAGGCGAGGTTGGCTGGGTTCACTCATAACTCTTGTGTTGTTGATTCTGAGTTGTTTCATAAGTTTTTACATGGTATCAGAGCATTGGTTGCTCTGAATCGTGGTTATAAATCTTTTTTGAAAAAATTAGGGTTTTGAAAATTTGGGGGTTTTGATCTATATGTTTAGATCGTAACCTGGTTTTGATAAATCAACGTTTTAATTGATTAATTTGATCTTCTTGGAAGATTATTGGTGTTTTGTAAAAAAAGGGTTTCAAATCGATTTGGGTTTTTTTTTATAATAACTGTTATTGATCAAATTGGAGACTTGTGGGGTTGTGTCTTGGGTTTAATTTTAGTTTTATGTAAACTATATTGAAAAACCCTAAAATCTGAAATTAGGGTTTTTTCAATCTTGGTAAGAATCTGTTATTTTTATAATTTGTGTTTTTTTTTTGCAGGTTTCTTGGTTTTTCCGCTGCGGTTGTTAATAGATCTTCTTGATCTATTGGGTTTATTGGTTGTTTGGGTTCTCTGAATAAGTCTTAATTCAGAGTTCTTGCTTGGTTTTGCTGCGCGTGCTACGTAACACCTCTCTCACTTTCTTTTAGTTTTAAGATTTTGTTTTTTAGAGGGGATCTTTAGGTGTCGATGGGATTAGTTAGATGCTGGTGTTGATTGATTGAGTTTTATTGTGGTAGTTGATTGTTACTTGTAGAGGAGATACAAGGAGTTGCTGATTTTATTTTGTTGTTCTTTAACCACACAATCAGGTTTCTGCTCTTGACCTACCACCTTGTGAGTGGTTTTGGAAGCCTGAGAACTAATCTTGGCTTGATTGTGTGTTCTTGTTGTTTAGTTTTTTCTTGTTTTCAACATGTCTGGTTCTGAAACACCTAAAGGTGATGGACCTAAGGGTAGTGGTGTTAAGAATGAGGCTGTTAAATTTGACTTATATGATCCTCTTTATTTGCATCCTCAAGACATTGGATCTCAGTTAATTACCTTCAAACTTGAAGGAACTGAGAATTACAAAGTCTGGGCTGCAGCTGTTCAACTTGCTTTACAAACTAGAAATAAATTGGGTTTCATAAATGGAAAGTGTGTTCAAGATACTAGTGATGGTCCTGCTAGAGACCAATGGGATAGGTGTAATGATGTGGTTCTTTCTTGGTTGCTTGGTTGTGTTTCACCAGACTTATATAAGGGGCAAATTTTTTCAAAATATGCACAAGATGTTTGGGATGAGTTAGAAGAAACTTATAATAAACAAGATGGGTTTGTCATATACAATCTTCATCATAAGATATACACTTTAACACAGTCTGGTATGACTTTGTCTGAATATTATCATGAATGTAATTCTTTGTGGAGACAATTTGATGCTTTAGTTGATTTACCTGATTGTACTTGTGATGGATCTGAAGATCTTAAGGATCATAATCAACTTCTTAGGTTGATGCAGTTCCTGATGGGTCTTGATGATGACTTTAGTGTAGTCAGAAGTCAGATTCTAACATCAGATCCTATTCCTGATGTAAAATCTGCTTTTGCTACTTTGTCTAGAGATGAGTCACAAAGGTCTAATAAATCTAATAAGTCTAGTCCTGCAGCTTTTGCTGCTAAGTTTGGTAATAATAGAAACAACAATAGTTGGAATAACAATAGAAATAATAACAACTCTGGTGGGTCTAACAGTGGTAATAGAAACAATAATAACAACTGGAATAATTCTAGTAGTGATAATACTAGAAGAAATGGCAGGAACAATAATCTTGTGTGCAAACATTGTAATATGACTGGACATACTATTGAAAGGTGTTTTGAATTAATTGGGTATCCTGCTGGTTTTAAAAGGAACAATGTTAATAATGTTCAAGGTTCTGATGTGAAAAAGGATGATCAGAGTAAGAGTAATTCTCATACTCTTACTCAAGATCAGTATGAGAGATTAATGTCTTTGTTAAGTGGTACTGGTAATGCTAGCAAGGTTTCTGCTAGTGTTGCAGGTATTTTTAAAATTAATAATTGCAAGATTAGTTTCTTTTCTTGTAGATTTTTTAATTACAACACCAATATTAGTACATACAGTACATATATTGGTTGGATTGTGGATTCTGGAGCTAGTCAACATATTACTTTTTCTGAGAAACATTTATTTGATATTTTAGATGTATCACAGTTAAACATAACTGTAGCACACCCTAATGGAACTATTGAACATGTTAAAAAACTTGGAAGTTATAAAATAAATGATAACTTGATTGCTAAAGATGTGTTGGTAGTTCCAGGTTACAATGTGAGTCTTTTGTCTGTGCATAAATTGTCTAAAGAAAACTCTGTTTTGGTGACATTTGATGACTCAAAATGTTTAATTCAGGATTCAACACAAAAGTCCCTGATGGGGACTGGTAGTCAAAAAGATGGTCTTTATTATCTTGATGAAGGTAAGAATTTATATAATAGCAAAGTTAAAAGCTGTAATGTGTCTAGTTCATTGTGGCATAATAGACTAGGTCATCCTGGTGATCAAGTTCTTGTGGTCTTAAAAGATAAACTTGATGGGATTAAGAGTGTTAGTTCTGGTCCTTGTGAAGTTTGTCATAAAGCTAAACAGATAAGAGAGTCATTTAGTTTAAGTGATCATAAAATTAATAAAGTTGGTGAGTTGGTTCATTTAGATGTATGGGGACCTTATAAGGTTGTTAGTAAAGAAGGGTTTAGATACTTTCTTACTGTTGTTGATGATTTCTCAAGAGCTGTGTGGGTGTTTTTGATGAAAAATAAATCTGAGGTTTTTGATAATGTAAAGGAGTATACTGAGTTGATTAAAAATCAGTTTGATAAATGTGTTAAAGTTTTTAGAAGTGATAATGAAACTGAGTTTATAAATAAGAGATTTGAAAGTTTTATTAAATAAAAAGGTCTTTTTCATCAAACTACATGTGCTTATACACCTCAACAGAATGGGATAGCTGAGAGAAAACATAGACATTTGCTTAATACTGCTAGAGCCCTCATGTTTCAGGGGGGGGGTTACCTTTGAACATGTGGACTGAGTCTATTCTAACTGCTACTTATTTGATTAACAGGTTACCATCTTCTGTGTTATCTGGTAGAAGTCCTTATGAGCTTGTGTATAACCAAAAACCTAAGTTCCTCCATTTAAGGGTGTTTGGCTGTTTGTGTTTTGTAAATATTTTAAATGAAAGTGATAAGTTTGGCTCCAGGTCTGATAAATGTGTTCTAGTAGGTTATGCTTTTGATAAGAAAGGATATAAAGTGTTTCTAGATAAAAAGAGATTTCAGTTTTCAAGAGATATAAAGTTTTATGAGACTGTTTTTCCATTTAAAAATGAGTCTTTGACTAAAGATTTTGTGTTTAGTGAATCTGGAGTAAATGATTTAAACTTTTTTGACAGTCAAAGTCCTAATGAGCCCTATGATGAAGGGGGAGTTAGTGTAAATGATAGTGTAAGTATTACACCTAGAAAAGATACTCTTAGGCCTAATGACAGCACTGTAGAAGATATAGTTAGAAACAAGGATGATGTACATACTGAAGGAACAGATATGCAATCTAACTCAGATAGTACTTTTGTTTCTAATGAAAATTCTTCTAGTAGGAGGGTCATTGAAGGTAGTGAGTGTGCAACAGAACCTAGTTGTTCTGAGGGTACACAGAGTACTTTAGATGATTGATAGTTGTGTAAACACCCATCTTTTCTACCACTTAATTACAATAATAACCGGACCAAAACGTGTATTTTATGTCTTTTATGTCGGAATTATGCGTGGTTTGTGTTTTTGTTGTGATTTAGGATGAAAAGGTGAAAAGTGGAGAAAACACGGACATTCACGGGCATTTACGGGCTTTTATTGAAGAAAAGGATGAAAGACGAAGTCAAGAAGTCAAGAAGTCAAGAGTGCAAAAAGAACGGAAGTCCACGACCAATTCTGAAGATTTATCGAAGAAAAAGTCAAAAGACGGAAGTTTACCAAAAGCCGAAGAATTCAAGTCTATTTTATTGAAGAATTTAAAGACGAGTTCAAAGAAATCCCGAAGCCAAAAGTCCTCAAAGTTCAAGTTTAAAGAAGATTAGAAGAAAAGGACTAATGGTGCAATTAATGAAGATTAATGAAGAAAGGACCTAATCTTGTAATTAAGAGAAAAGGAAAGAGGGGAGGAAGCTTCCTTAATCCTCCCCTATATATAGTCATTAGTTGTATTCATTTCTTTCTTGTTGGCTAAGTGTGAC
Organism: Glebionis coronaria; assembly: GCA_025667525.1. Lineage (NCBI taxonomy): Eukaryota > Viridiplantae > Streptophyta > Magnoliopsida > Asterales > Asteraceae > Glebionis > Glebionis coronaria. The sequence goes on along the minus strand of CM046877.1, from coordinate 190,589,156 downwards.
AATTAGCTCTTCCACCATTTAAATACCTTGTCATTTAATTTCTTGTCAAATTTAAATACCTTGTCTTGCACCTTAAATTCATTTAATTTCAAGTAAGTTATCATTTAATTATTGTCAATCTTTACTTTATCTTGTCAAATCTCTTATCTACCTTTCTTGATCTTTGATTTATGTGTTCATGTTTATGTTCATGTTCATGCTTTTATTTTGATCCAAGTAGTTTTTGATTATTGTGGTAAAAGTTGTTTGATTTCGTGTGTTTAACTGTTTGTTGATGTTTATTTGTTGATTCGTTACTGTTTAGATTAATCCGTGTGTTTGATTTTGATTAATTTGTGATTATTTCTGCTGTTACTGTATCTCCTTGTTCTTCGGGAGTGTTTGCTTTGTTTCTGATCTTTCCAGGAAAAGTTCCGAACCAAGAAGGAGGGAAGTGCTCATTCGGAACTTCCAAAGTTCCGAATCAAGGTTTCATCCGGAACATTGTTAACTCAACAAAACTTCCGAGCCAAACTTGTTCATCCGGAACTTTCAAAGTTCCGGACGAAGTGAAAACTTCCGAGTTAAGAGAATTCATTCGGAACTCCAAAGTTCCGAACCAAGGGTTTCATCTGGAACTTCTCAAAAGTTCCAAATCAACTCAAAGTTCCGAATCAAGGATCAAGTTCCGCATCAAGACTTTTCATTCAGAAGTATTAAACTTCCGGATCAAGCTTCATTCGGAACTTCTTAAAAGTTCCGGATCAAGGGTCAGCTTCCGACTCAAGAGGTGTTCATTCGGAAGTTCTAAACTTCCGAATCAAGGGGCTTCATTCGGAAACATCCGAATCAAGGGGTGACCAAATATTTCCAAATCAAGGCAAGATTTAGAGTTCCGAATCAGTAAAGTTCCGAACGAAGGATTGTTTTGTATAAGTGACATATTCAGATCAATTTGTTCCGGATCAAGGATTTTGGTAATATTCCAAGTGAAGAAGAATCATTTCAACCGAAGGTGACATTTAGGACGAGTGATTATTCCAAACGAAGGTTTATTCCGAATGAGCTGTATTCAGGTTCTTATTAGTTTTTGTCTTTGATTTTTATTTTCAAGCTTTATTTTTCCCGCCTTTATTTTAATTGCACTTTAAGATTATTTGCCTTAGTTTTATTTTAGACTTGCCTTAGTTTTAGTCGCACTTTAAGTTTGCCTTAGATAGATTTAAGTTTACGTCATTTACTTTAGTGCCCTTTAACTTCAGTCACGTTTTTAAATACTTGCACCTTTACTTTATTTAGACTTAGATTTACTTTAAGAGCACCTTTACTTTAAGTCTTCGCACATTTAATTTTAAACACTACAACGACACATCTTTGTTTCCACCAAAATAAAACAAAGTCACATAGAGAACTAAGATCAATTCGATTAGACCAACACAACGAACTTAATTTTAAATCTTTTTAATTGGGTAAAACCCTAGTTATCAATGATGAATCATATGATTCTGAGGGTGAAGGACTAGAGTCTTTTGGTAATATTTTTGGTTGGTCACCAGAACCAGAAGCTAAACATACTGTTAGGAGGACAAGTAGGAAGAGTAATTTTCCTAATGATAAATATAAAGATTTTGTATTGAACAAAGATGTTAAGTACAATATTAACAAGGTTGTAGGTTATACTAATTTGAGTTATGATAATTTTGTTTTTTCTACTAGTCTTAACAAGATTCATGAACCCACTTCATATAATGAAGTTATTCTTGATAGTAGATGGGTTGATGCTATGAATCTTGAAATGGAAGCTTTATATAGAAACAATACTTGGGTTATTGTAGATTTACCTGAAGGAAGAAAAGCCATTGATTGTAAATGGGTTTGGAAAGTTAAATACAAATCTGATGGTAAGGTTGAAAGATTTAAAGCTAGACTTGTAGCTAAAGGTTTTAACCAAAGAAAAGGCATAGATTATGAAGAAACTTTTTCACCTATGGTTAAAATTGTTACTGTCAGATGTGTGTTAAGTCTAGCTGTTTGTAATAACTGGTCTATCTTTCAGCTTGATGTGAACAATGCTTTCCTATATGGTGATCTAGAAGAGGATGTGTATATGAAAATGCCAGAAGGATATTGTGATGAAAACAGTAACAAAGTATGCAAACTTGTTAAATCTTTATATGGACTAAAACAAGCCCCTAGAAAATGGAATGAAAAATTGGTTTCAGTTTTACTTGAACATGGATTTGTTCAAAGTAAAAATGATTTCTCTTTGTTTGTTAAAAATCATAATGGGAAGATGCTTGTTCTTTTAGTCTATGTTGATGACATTATAGATACTGGAAATGATATATATGAAGTCAATAATTTCAAGAAATTTTTAAGCTCTAAATTTCTTATTAAGGATTTAGGTAAGCTTAACTATTTTCTAGGAATTGAAGTGATTGATATTGAAAATGGAATTTGTCTTACTCAAAGAAAATATTGCACTGAATTATTAACTGAGTTTGGTATGCTAGGGTGCAAACCTTGTAGCACACCTATTGAAGTTAATCCTTCAGATAAGAAACTTAATGCTAAATTTGGTGATGATGAGCCATTGAAAGAAGTTTCTGTATATCAAAAATTGGTAGGCAAATTAATATATCTTACTATGACTAGACCAGATTTGTCTTATGCTGTTCACTGTCTCAGTCAGGTTATGCATAAACCTATGAAGTCTCATCTAAGATTGGCTTTTAGAGTATTAAGGTACTTGAAAAATGAACCTGGACTGGGTATAACTTTCAAATAATGTGACAATCAGAATTTATCTGTGTTTGTCGATTCTGACTGGGCTAAGTGCAAAGTTACTAGAAGATCTTTAACTGGATTTTGTGTTTACTTGGGAAATAATCTAGTATCATGGAAAAGTAAAAAACAAAATGTGGTGTCAAGATCTTCTACTGAAGCTGAGTATAGGGCAATGTGTAGTGTTTGTTGTGAGGCTATGTGGATTGCTAAAATTCTTACTGATCTGAACAAGGAGGCTTTCTTGCCTATAGAGATGCATTGTGACAATAGTTCAGCTATTCAGATATCTAACAATCCTGTTCATCATGAAAGAAGCAAACACTTTGAAATTGACATATATTTTTTAAGAGAAAAAATTTCAGCTGGGTTTATTAAACCTGTAAAGGTTAAATCTGAGGCTAACACAGTTGATGTTTTTACTAAAGGGTTACTAATCACAGAACATAAAAAGTTTTGTGCAAAGCTTGGTTTGCTTAATGTGTTTCAGGTGTAAAGCTTATGGGGGAGTGTTGAAGATAAGCTTTACTTAAGCTTGAAGGGTTAAAGTGTAAACTACATCAAAGTTGAAGGGGCTAAGTTGACAAGTTGACAAAGATATGGATTGAAGTGCAAGGTTGAAGTCAAGGAGTATATAATCAGTCCACACCTAACTTGGACGTCTCAATTATTCAGTTTATGTGTGTGTAAAAAGTGTGTGAGTTGCGAGTGTGTGATCTTGATCGTGTTGATCAAAGATTATTGTTTCTTTTCTTTCTGATTGTAAAGATTGTGGCTATCTAAGCCGTTTCATTGATATAAACTCTAAAAGTGAGCCAAGGAAGGTTGGCTGGGTTCACTCATAACTCTTGTGTTGTTGATTCTGAGTTGTTTCATAAGTTTTTACAAACTATCCGGCAATCATCCATTATCAAGACCCTAAATTACTAACACAAAACACGATGGTTGGTTGACATTCTCAACAAGCTACTTCCTTTGTCTGATAATTATATTCCACCGATAAAAAAACACGCAGTTTAATTAAAAACGTCACCTTTTAGTTTTCTTTCTTACTTTTTACACATGACAGTTTTACCTTTAACCAATGAATTAACAATTTTCTTTATTGTTTGTAATAATGCCTTCAATATATGGTAAACTTAATATATACATTTCTTATTTTTTTTCGAAAATGGACTATTAATTTGGGATGTCCGAAAATATTAGGTTGGACTATAATTTCGGGACGGAGGGAGTAGCATTCAATTGATCATTTTAGGAAGTCTCGGTGGAGTAACTAAGCAAAAGGTGAGCCAAAGGAGAGGAAATAAACACTATTGTAGAGGAGGAGGGACCTGAGCATCAAGTGTTTAGAATGTATTCGGACGACCCGAACGAGGCAAGATCTACGGATAAAAAAACAATATGCCGTGCAAGAGGGGGTGTTGTTCTACAAGTCTTTTAGGGTTCTCATGTTAAGATGTGTAGGTCCTTTGCAAGTAAACTTATTCGGGAAATGAACATGAGTTACGTGCGGAATACACTCAAAACAAAGGTTAGTAGTGGCTAAGGCTATGAGGACGCCTACAATTGGCCCACAATGCACAAGGACGCAAGGGAAGAGAAAGAGATTTAAAAGCATGAGACTTGCCAAGTACATGCTTCGGGTACCGAAAGTGCCAAAAACCTTTATGACTTTCAGCAATGGCACCATGTTCTTTCAGGCCAATGGGGAATGAACAAACAGTCGGTTTTTGTGTAAATACAATTCCTCTAAATAATAGAAAAAATATATAATTAAATGAGATAAAGATCGGACCGTTTCAAAGATGGAATCGGAAACAAAAACAAAGGCTTATGATCTAACCCACTTTAGCATATCCTCCTGCTGCATAAACAAATTCGAATGATAAATAAAATTAATTATAAAATAACAGGATATATAAAAATCATGCCAAGATACGTACGGAGGAGATATCAGGTTTTGACCCTACGTTAAACTCTCTGATCTTATGTACTTTGTTTAAACATATGACTTATGTTTGGTCGGTGGCTTTTCTTTTTCTTTTGCAAAAATCACCCCTGTAATATGTTAATAGTCCACTATACGTCCCTGTAAACAAGATTACCTCTCTTTTTAAAACTTTTTAATACTTAATTTGAATCCCAGCTGATGCCTTCAAGCCCTTTATGGAAACCGAATGGCTAAGTTGGGGGTGTTATTCTCCTTAGAGAGGTTTCGAACTCGAGGCGTCGTGCTTTGGTGCACAAAGTGGCACGATAAAACTCCGTTGCACAAACAACCGTTCAAATAATAATAATAATAATAATAATAATAATAATAATACTTTCATTGAAGATCGATCAATATCTATTACTTACTAGTAATCTAGTATTTCAAAATCTAAGGCTTTTGCTTTTGGTGTATTTATGTTATCTATTTGTGTTTTTGCGCCTTAATTTATGTGGTATGGATAATTTCTCTTGATAAGTTTTCTTAGAGTTTCGGTTAATTTGCTCAATCGTTGATAATAGCGGTGGATAACTTGATGGCGAAGATATCTCGTCCATTGTTTGCCTGATGTTTAATAATGTGGTGGAATCCATGGATCATGTTAGAAGATAGGTGGATACTCATTTTCTTTTCTTTTCTTCTTGGTCCTTCTACGTACAATGGTTCGAGTTTTGAAGAGCTTCTCAGAGTGATAAAAAAACGTGTGTACGTCATTTTGTTGCCTTGTTATGGTGCATTTGGCGTTACGACAACGATGTTACTTTTTCCTCTAATGCGTTAAGGAAAAGTGACCTTTTTGTTTCGAGTTATATTTTTCCTTTTTGTAGGCTAAAAGGACGTAATATAAATTGTTGGAACTTTTAGGTTATTATGAATCCTTTGTAAATTTTCTCTAGCTCTTTGCTAGCGTTTTTTAAAACATGCGAAGAAAAAGAGGTATGATTGTTCTCATATTTCTTTGGTTTGTGCTATAAGACTGCCTGTTCTTTTACCACACTTTGTTGCTGATTCGAGTACATTTTGTTGAAGTTTTTTTTTATGTACGTAGTTATATTTATCGCTGAAATTTATTTATTTTTCCACCGTGACCAATTTTTTTGGCTCCGCTACTGGGGAATAATGAATATATATAGCTGATCAATGCATGGAAGACACGTCCTACTAATTTTAATCAACAAGGTAACAAGGTGCAACACATAAATTAATCAAGACATTGTGAGAGTATGAAGTATGATAGCTTATTAAAGCAATATGAAATTTTATTGATTACGTACGAACAACAGTACATCAAAAATTGCAAGTTTGTAGACAGTAGTAGTCTTGACTGGTAACACGCACTTCTATATACGTCTTCTTGGCTTCTTTCCAATCTAGAACGAACATCTTAAAGGATTCATTATCAGCTAGCCTCATCCATAATCCCTCAGTAACTTCCCACTCAAGCTTGTAAGTCCCCTCATCCAAGTTTAAGTCCTGGTTAATTCTCTCCATCAGATTTTAAAGTTTAGATGATGAGGTCGAGAGAAGGAATAAGGTGGATTTATCTCTATTAGACGCTACTACAGCTAGATCCTCGTCATACTTGTTTCTCTTTTTCCTGTTGAGGTTGGTCATGGGCTCTTCTTGTTGATTCAAATCACTGCATTTTCTCTTCCTTGTTTCTTTATATGGTTTTGATGGCTGTGATATTCTGTTTCCTTCAAGAACCTTAAAAGATCCAGTACCACTTCCTAAACAATTCTGAACAACATTAATATTTAACTCGTCACCAAGTTTCTCACCAGAAGCAAACTCAAAACTTGGCAAACACGGCTTTAGTGTTGATAATAATGACTCCAGCAAGATAAAATAGTTTCGTCTTTGGGGCCATAAGAACTCAAAAGCATAATCAACATAATCTCCAGTGCGGGTGCTCTTCAGACATATCACAAGACAACTGCATTCAGCATTCGAAGAGAGTACCGCCAACAGCCCGTTATTATTTTCACCACTCAACACGTTAATATTTCTGCAGAAGTGTGGTTGACGAGTCTCAAGTGTCTTCCCAACAAGCCCCTCCCCCAATCTCAAAGGAATCACATCACATGTATCATAAAATTTCTTAACACGAGACAAAGAATTACCATCATGGTTTGAATACACACGACAACCAACCCATTTTATTAGAAACCACTGTTGTAGAGAAGATCCATGATGATTCTTGTAAAATCATACGGCATCCAAACTTGACCAAGAGTTAAGTCATGCGATTCACAAACCCTCTGTAAAGCCTCTTCGATTTCATTCATGGGAGGGTTGAGATCGCCTATAGTCTGTCAATACAATCAGGATATATAAATGAACTGATTTAGACACGTCAATCCAATTTCTAGTTACTCGATAAAGAAACAAAAGCATTCTATATACCTTAAATGCCAAATTTTCGTGTCTATGATGATAGATTCCAAGCCCAAATTTCTGCAATTAGATATTTAGAAGTCACGATGAAGTAGAAAAATTGATAATCTAAAATCTATTATCAGATATAGTGTAAGCCAAGTACGAATGAGATATAGATGCAAAATAACACATACCTCTAGTGCAAGTTTCAACTCAGTGGATATGACAAGCAGCCCTTCAGATCCTTTCATACAACACTCGACAACACCAATACAGCGATCGTTTTCAGAATGATCGTCAAAAACAGGCAAAAATAACGAACAAGTCAATCCACATTCCAAAGCCGCATCAACCAAGGAACCTTCACTCCCTAGCTTCGGGGCCCCTCTCATATCCATAAATACTGGCGGAAAATGGTTGAGAAAAACACCAACACGCGACCCATCATCAAACTTGGTATTATTAGCACTAACAACATCAACACAGTATTGATACTTCATACAAGAGATCCTATATTTGCGCAAACGAGGATTGAGACGTGCTATTGCAAAAGGCTGATCACAAGTTGATAACAAATTCCTTCCATTATCATCCTTCACAAGTGCCCAAAACTGAAGAATTATTTCCTTCAATGGAAACGAAGCAACACTACTTATAGCATTTTTTATCTTCTCATGAATCACCCAATCTGTTCAAAATTATACAGTTTATTATTAGTATTATTAGCTAGTATAAGTAATTATGTAAGTTATGTACATTATTATAACTTATGTTTTGTATTTAAGGCCTTAAACCATACACCCTCCTAAGCACTAAACTCAAGACCGTAAATTCTAAAAACAAAAATATAAAGTCAAAAGCTTAAAGGCATGAATATGAAAAGTATTGAAACATAGTGAAAATTGAATGTATTTACCTGAAAATAATGATGGGTTATTTGGTATTTCAAATTTGGTCCAAAAAACACGTCTTTCAAGAAACCATTTGGTTTGTTTTGTTGCGCTGTCATTGAAAAGTTGCGATGCAAGGGTTTTTGGGAGTTCATCGTCCTCTCCCATTTTTTTTATCGATCGCCTAATTTGTTTAAAGCCTCAATTAGTTTTTTTTAACAATCCAACTTTAGTGTTTTTTATATTTTTATAAAAAGGAAGAGGAGGGGGGAGGGGAAGGGGAGGGAGGGAAGGTATGCGTTTCTTTTGTTAATTAGTTTCTTTCAATTTCTAGTGATTAGGAAGGAAAGTGGGTTAATTACTACATAATGGGCTTATGTAAAATTAAAAATATATCCTTATATTAGTCATGCATGCAAAATTGGTCAAAATAGTATATTGAGAAAAGAGTCTGCTTATTTTGAAAACTTGTTTTTTGTTGAAATATAAGGGACAAATCCTAACTATCCATTACCTAAAATAAAAAAAACATGGAGGGACCATTTTTGTCAAAATGTCCAAAATTTGCAAAAAAGCGGCGGAAGGACTAAATTATAAATATGACGAAAATTGGTTATCACAAGTGATATTTCGTTACCGATAAAAACAATGAAATATCACAAGAGATAAATCAATGAAACATCACTAATGATATTTCATTAACATAGTTACTGCGTAATATCCCAGTGATATTTCATTATTTTATCAACAGTGACATTTCATTGATTTTCGCTAGTGAAATATCACTAGTGATAAATCATTATTCCATCATATTTACAACTTTGGTACCTCCGCTCAATTTTTTTTAACTTTTGGACATTTTGGCAAAAAATGGCCCCTCCGTGTTTTTTTTAAAAATTTTAGGTTAATCTCTACCATTAGATCAAAATTAGATGAACGGTGGGGGTTTATCCCTTAGTTTACACCAAAAAACAAGGATGCAAAACAACTTTTATCATTCACAAAATCATGATACAAGATATAAACTAAAACGATTTTATTGATATATTTATCCCCATCATACTTTTCCTTGACCATACTTTTCCTTGGATATGAGAGGATGCATCCCCATCATCCATATCATTTTCATATAATGGATAAGATAAAGTATATTTTATTTTTCACCTATTTTTATAATTTAAATGTCTCTTAAACGGTTAAGTATTAAAAGAAAATAATTATACCATCGCGACGAGCATTTACTTATATTTCTACCAATTACACTATGATATACTTTCAAAGAAAAAATTTTTCCTTTTTTTTCTTGTTAAAATTTACGTGAAATATCATATATGATAACACTGTTTCATCATATATGATAACAGTGTTAAGTCATATATGATATGGGTTTCTATCATATATGATAGGTTATATCATGTATGATGCTGGTCATACATCATATATGATATTAGTATCATATATGATAATTTTCGAAAACGTGAAAAAAATGAAGGAAACAAAATTTGTCGAAAGTGTATCATATAGAATATCTATAGAAAGATAACTAAATACTCTTCGTAACGGTATGTTTTTCGCATAATGATTAACGGTAAGAGATATTACTGTTTGAAAAAAGAAGGTGAAAATATATTTTGTGTTTAATCTTATCCATTGGATTAAAATGAGATGAATGGTGGAGATGAGTCCTCTCATATCCAAAGAAGTATGCTATCCAAATGAACTTAATCTACATATATATATACATACCTATATATATATATATATATATATATATATATATATATATATATATATATATATATATATATATATATATATATATATATATATATATATATATATATATATATATATATATATATATATATATATATATATATATATATATATATATATATATATATATATATATATATATATATATATATATATATATATATATATATATATATATATATATATATATATATATATATATATATATATATATATATATATATATATATATATATATATAATATGGGGCTAAGTTTGACATATAGGAAAATAAAAGGCGCCATGTCATATCCTATGTGGCATTATTTCATTGGCTACATAAAATAAAACCTACTAAATATATCATACGACTAAATATTTTTGGCATATTTGAATATTTTGGAAACTAGATTTTCTTTTATTCGAAAGATTTATTTTTCTTATTCTAAAAATCTTTAAGTTATATAATATATTCGGTTCATATACTTTTTATTCTTAAAAACATACGATATTCAGTCCATAAAATTAGTCGGTTCTTTTACATGTTTATCTAAACCCTAATACAAAACCTATGCAACCCTAATCATCTTCTTTGCAGGTAGCTATCCTTTGATCATGGTTTCTTCTCTTTAGTTTTCGTTAACATATTTTTCATTAGTCCCTCTACATCAATAAGATTCATTCATTATATGCTTTTTGTTAATTTTAATTCATCATGCTTACATAGATTTGTTAATTTTGATTCATCATGCTTCATGGATGTCATGTTTAAGTTAATATTTTGGTATGATTTCCAGGCTGAGATTTATTGATTTCGTACAACAAAAACACGGTCAACAATGTGGTGTGACGCATCAACAAGAGGTTTGGAGGCCACAAAGAGTAATCACGTATACCAGTTGATGCCTCCTTTAAATCTGTCGCTGCAGAAAAGATTTCCGGGTCAACAAGATAAGCTTCTTTTTCATATGATGCTATTATCAACAATCATGTTAGAACCCGTGCTATTTTCATCACACGACACTCGGGATTAATACAAATTTTATGTTTTATCATCGTATTATATAGGTATATTTTTGTTTATACATCACATTAATGCATGCTTATTGTTAATTCTCACACGTTCAAAGTATACTGATTTCATTGTGTGAGGCAGTTTACTGATGCTTTAAATGCTACAAAGGTAGCACATTAGATTTTGCGTGCATGTGAAGTCTCACGTGCACACAATCGACACTAATGCTTCATATTATATCTAAATTTTGTATTTATCTGCCACAATCAACACTAATGCTTCATATTATATCTAAAATTTGTATTTATCTGCCACAATCGACACTAATGCTTCATATTATGCTCTAGGATTCATTCTTGCTTATGGTCTTACAATTGATCATCCTATCATGACTGCCACGGATATCTGGACATCACACGGATGTAAAAAGATTACCATTTTGGGCCTGCATTAAATTACCCGTTCTGACCTGAATCCAAGAAAATATGTTTAAGTATTTACAAGTTTGAACTTTGATTATACAGAAATAACAAGGCTCAATCACTCATTGTATCTTACTATCATATTGTCGATCCCTTTTTTCTACTTATTTAATTTCCTGTCATGGAGTATAGATTTGCAGCATGTTTCTGAACAAGGGCATAATTGACAGGGATTGATGAACTATATGAGCAAGTAACTTACTGAAACTCATCATTAGACATGTAATATGTTTTTTATTGATTTGCAGGCTATACCAAACATGGAATCAGCTTGTGATATCAGCAATGTCCAATGATGTTTGTTTATTCTTTGTCTTTTACTATTAGGGTAATTCACATCCCTTCTACTGTATAACTATATCCGTAGTTTTTGGTCACTCTTATTGAAAGTATTGTTTCGTAGTTGCCTACTTTGTCATATCAGAAAGATACATGCATGATTTGTTTTGTAGGTGTTGGTTATAGATCTTATAAGGTCTCCAAAATGGCGAACCTACAACTTTCGAGCCCATGGCAGTGTAAGTTACACTTTCACATACATAATATCACATTATTTTTCTCTATGTTTATAGATTAGATCAGGCCCGATGCCCTATCAAGAGAGAAATTGAACCCGAATGGACTAGAAAACATGCCTCAATCAAATCGGAACTTATCTTGGACTGGTTACATAACGTTCGGTTATCGATGCATATTTATAAATTTCAGGTCAATCAGGTTATCATAATTCGGTAATATGATAGGATTGACCTGATCAGTATTATAGATTCAATTAATGCTCTCAAATAAAGCTTATTTAATTTGTAATATGAGTTGCTAAAAGTACACACACAGGCTGGAAATTTATACACAAGTTTCTTGGAGGGCCTCGAACACCAGGGATTCTTCTCACGATAGAAATTGATCACCTAATGGCTCAGGTGAAACTATCCGGCATTATCTGATTTTTACCTTGCGGATTAGCTATAGAATAAGAAGGTTGGCGTACAGACACACATTTCCTACCAAGAATTGAACCATTTAGACTTCGGCTGTTCAAAATGTACAGGAAATTTTTACAAATCACGTATTGCATCACCAACATCAGATAACAGGTATATGATCTACGCAATTTATGTCCTTGCGATACAGTTTTGGTTGGCCATGGTGGTCCATTAATAAAATCCAGTGAGTGGAATCTTGGCTTTTTCGTTGTAGTCTCGAACCCATAAGTATAAGTATAAAGGTTTTTGTAAGGTATTGTAGTCTGCATAATTTCACCAATACAAGCACATTTTTTCAATAGCACACACATGAAAATGGTTAATTCTAATTTGTTTTGTTTGAATGTTATCATATCTGGACAGTAGGATCTTTAACTGTCTTTGATCTCAAACTAAGCGGTTTATTATTTTGCAGGTTAGGATTCATACAACTTAAATAACTTCTTGAATACAACTGAAATAAGCTGATCGTCATAAGTTTCAAGTATTGATCTGTATAGACCTTGTCTCAAGTGACCCTTTAGTGATCGCTTGTGATATTTCAAATGTAACTTTCTCATTACATTGCATTGAATAACTGATAATGCTATAAATTGTACATATCGAATTTCTATATTTACAGACACCCTAGAAATCTTCATCGGTAGATATTGTTGTATTCTATCTTTCGCTAACAGAAGTTGGGCACCAACTTCTTGAATTTTATTCAAGAGACACAGAGTACTTAAACCAAAGCATTGTCGACTACATGGTCACATATAATATTGAACTGAATAAGAAGATTTTTCGGATGTATAATTTGGACCCATTTTAGGATGTTAACACTTTTATCCTAACAGTGTAATACTCTTTGCTGTTATCAGGTTTTCATGCCTGTAACATGAAAGCATTCTGATTTCTTTATAAGACAAGCTGAGAAGCATCTTAAAGGATAACCCACGAATGATTGAGTTTGACCCATTACTCGACCTTACTGACCTACAAATAATTTTAAATATAACATGTTCTGACCTTAATCCATTACCTAATTGACCCTCTCCAACCCTTTCTTTGTACATACAAGAGTGATACATTTTAGTGTTTCTTATGCTGTAAATTTTAATTCACATTATATCTCATGACTACGCAATCTCGGTCGTGGTGTACTTATAGTCTTATATAGTTTCTATCTCTAAGGTGGTGTTTGGGTTATGGGTTCATGTATGAGGGAATAGGATTAAAAATGGTATAAGTTGCTTGGTATGAGGGTATGTGTGTTTCATTACATCAGGGTGTTCCATATATATCATAGGGGATGAGTTTAAGAACTCATATCTACCCCCCGTTCCTCTGTGCCATATAAGTTCATGCATGCAGTGACTCTTAATGTTAAACCATATAAGTTCTTTCATCCTTTTATTCCAACTGTTCCCAATATTACTATTTACTTTTGATGGAAGGTTCCATTTGGAGAGAAACTCATATACACAAGGTGATCTCTCTTTTCATCTTTCTGGTATGCAGCCAGTTCCTTTTATGTTGTTCATTCGTTAACTTTCTAATCCAGCTGCAGCTCCAACATCTATTATGAATACTCCGTAAGTATTTTTCCGTTAAGATTGTCTTGACTAATCAAATTGTGAACTGGTGAACTTTAATTTACCGAAGTATGTTAATGATGGTTGTTCATATAGGTCGAAGAACGTGTACGATCAAGCTGCATGTAATTTGGTTGCTGGAAGTAATGGAGGGTACAATCCATCATCCTCTTGATATGGGTGGAAGGAATTTGGGATAAGGACGCACTTGTCTGCCCTTTTCGTGCGGCATTCAACAATCCAAAATGAGTTGTACAGTATCTATATTCTGTAAGTGGTTTAGTAGTTCTAAATTCTTAATTTATTTTATGTGTTATACTATTCATATAACAAATGAGAACTTTATATATTATGTCAGGGTATCCCCTAGGTATCCGAACTTCGACCAGCAGCTGGAGCTTCACAAGTGCCAGGTGTGCAGGCTGTAAACCCCCTTGCTCAGTTCTTAAAAGTCGTGCAACCAATAGCTGTGCCTTCAGCGGGGACCGAATGCTAACTGATAGGTGTGTAAACACCCATCTTTTCTACCACTTAATTACAATAAAAACCGGACCAAAACGTGTATCTTATGTCTTTTGTGTCGGAATTATGCGTGGTTTGTGTTTTTGTTATGTTTTAGGACGAAAAGGTGAAAAGTGGAGAAAACACGGGAATTCACGGGCATTTACGGACTTTTATTGAAGAAAAGGATGAAAGACGATGTCAAGGAGTCAAGAGAGGATAAAGAACGGAAGTCCAAGACCAATTCTGAAGATTTATCGAAGATAAAGTCAAAAGACGGAAGTTTACTTAAAGCCGAGGAACTCAAGTCTTATTTATCGAAGAATTAAAAGACGAGTCCAAAGAAACCCCGAGCCAAAAGTCATCACATTCCAAGATTAACAAAAAGATTAAGAAGGAAGGACTTGATGGTGCAATTAACAAGAAAGGAAGGAGGGAGGAAGCTTCCCCTAATCACTCCCTAATCACCTATATAAACCCCTCTTATTCATTCATTTAGTTCTTGTTGGCTAGATTGACAAACTAGTTCTTCCACCTTTCATTTATGCACTTTTATTTACTTGTCACTTTTAATTACATGTTTTGCACCTTTAATTACCTTTTAATTCCAAGTAAGTTTTTAATTTGTGTTCTTTAAATTCTTGTCTTTACCTTTCTTTATCATTTGATCAAGTTCTTTTTATCAAACTCATTCTACCTTTCTCTCTTTTTGTTTCGGCTTGAATTTCGGATTAAGCAAGTTTGCTTAATTCATTTGCTTATTTTGATTAAAGTTTCGTTCTTTTTAATCCCTCGTACGAACTAAGCCACGAGATTGACAACCTTGTGTGCTTATTTGGTACTTTGTTTTAGTATTTTGGAAGTTTTCTTTAAAGTTTTGATTTTTAAGTTTTGATTTCATTTAAGTGTCGTCTTTTAAATTTTAAAAGCTTTTAACTTTTTAGCTTATTGTCATGTTTTGATTCCATTTCATTCAAAGTTCTTGGTCACGGCTTATGAGAAGTAGCTTATTTAGAATTGTGCTTATTACGAATTTGGTACTCCATCGGAAAGCTAGGGTTTCACATTGCGACGGCTTGCAATTCCACTTTCCGATAGTGACAGTATTGGATCCAAGGGTTTTGCATTCCGATCCGGGATTGCGATAGGTATACCATTCCCTCATTCCGATCTGGGGATTGCGATCGCATATTGCGATCGCTCTTTCCGACGGCTCTTGAGGCTTACTTAGACGAAGTGCTGCCCAATTTTCCTTAGCCATATTCCGATCTGGACCTCATTCCGATAGGTTACATTCCGATCTGGGGGATTTCGATCTAGGACATATTGCGATCTGGACTACATTGCGATCTGAGGTTGTTAGGTTATTCCGATCTGAAAAGGTGACATATTCCGATCTGGGTTTCTTCAACATTCCGATAGGTGGTGTGTTCATTCCGATGGTAGGTTGATCGGAATATATTCCGATCTGGGTTAACTTTTATGTTTTGTCTTGTTTAATTTTTAGTTTATGTCTAAATTTTAATTTCCGTCACGCTTTTAATTCTTGTCATTTAATTAATTTACTTTTTGTCACGCTTTTAAATATCGCACATTTATTTTAGTTAGACTTAGATTTAAATTACTTGCCCTTTACTTTAACGACATTTACTTTTAAGTCTTGCACATTTAAATTTAAAAACAACCAAAAATATTTGTTTCACCAAAATAAAACTGAGTCACATAGAAAACCTAGATCAATTCGATTAGAACAATAGAACGATAATTTTTAACTGAGTAAAAAAAAAAACAGTTATTAAATGGCGCCGCTGCCGGCTCTTTTCGTTAAGATCAATAGTTTTCTGTGAGAGACACGTTGCTTTTTGGGATCCGTTCACTTGTGAACGTTAATTTTCTTGCCTAAAAAATTCAAAAATCATAAAAATTAAAAATTCATAAAAACCATAAAAATTAAAAATTTCAAAAATCCAAAAAGATTTTATTTTTATTGTGTATATATATTGTCTTTGTGTTTGGTTTTGTTTTCTTTTGCATTTTCAGGTGTATGCGTACTAGATCTTCTAATTATCAAGAGCCCGAGCCTCAAGAAGATTTAGATATGGCAGGTGTTAACAACAATAATCAACTACCGCACCTCAATAATAATAATAATAACAACAATGCTCCTCCACAGCCCGATCTTCGGACCATGGAGGAACTTTGTCAACCAACAATGTTTGGACGAGGAGGACCGATTGCGCCGATGCAAATCAACGCTCCTGAGTTTTCGTTGAAGCACCACATGATTCAGCAAGTGCAAACAAACCCATTTAGAGGATTGCCTGATGATGATGCCAACAAACATCTCGACAAGTTCATTACAATCACCCAGAGCATGAAGTTGGCTGGTGCCACTATGGATGAGCTTCGCCTACAACTCTTTCCACACACTCTATTACATCATGCCGAGAAATGGTTTGATCGTCTCCCGAAGAATTCTATTCGCACTTGGGATGACATGACTCAACGCTTTTTGTCGCGCTACTTTCCACCATCCATGGTCACAAGCCTTCGCAATCAGATCAGCGGTTTCATGCAAGATCCCGATGAATCTCTTTTTGATGCATGGGAGAGATATAATGTCTTGATCGACCGTTGCCCAAACCACAACATGCTTCCGGTCACCTTGATCGATACTTTCTACAACGGATTGACTTTTCGAGATCGTGATACGATCAATGCAGCCGCCGGTGGCACATTCATGAAAAGGAGACCCGAGGAGTGTAGAGAGTTAATAGAGAACATGACTACTCACCATAAGAACTGGGATTCCTCTGCTTCTTCTAGAAACAACACGAGAGTCAATGTTTCCTCTACATCAGCAAACCCTGAGATGACCGAACTCACCCGCATGATGGCCGAAATGAGCAAAAGTATTACGCTTCTCGCTTCAACCCACCAACAACAACAAGTTAAAGCGGTTGCTAATCCTTGTGAAACATGTGGCGGTCCTCACTCATACACCGATTGTCCTTCAACACAAGGAAATCCGGAAAATGTGTATGCAGCTTATGGTAATTATTCACCGGAAAATTACCAAGCTAGACAACAAGGGGATAGAAATCTGCTGAGCTACCGTTCCAACAATTACCTTTCACCCGGTTTTTCTCCTCAAAACCAAAATCCCGCCAACAACTACAATAGAAGCAACCAAATCCCACCTCGTGCTT
Source organism: Glebionis coronaria (assembly GCA_025667525.1). Classification (NCBI taxonomy): domain Eukaryota; kingdom Viridiplantae; phylum Streptophyta; class Magnoliopsida; order Asterales; family Asteraceae; genus Glebionis; species Glebionis coronaria. Next base: position 190,571,609 of record CM046877.1, on the reverse strand, counting down.
CTAATCCTTATCAACCACCCACCCAACAACACCCACCCATTAATCCCGATGTTGACACAATCATGAGAACTCAAGGTGAGCAAATCAAGAATCTGCAGAGCCAAATAATTAATTTGAAAGGAGATATCTTGAAACAAGGTAATAACATCAGAACTGAGGTTCGTGATAATCTTCAATCCTCTTTCATCAATCAAACAACTGAATTAAAGAATCTGTTGGCTAGTTTCTTGCCTGACGCTCAACCTTCTTCTTCGGGTTCTCTACCTTCAAATACCGTCACCAATCCGCGAGCTAATGTGAGCGCTATTACTACTCGTAGTGGAGTCACCATTGTAGGACCACCAATCCCACCCCCATCATCTACACCTCCTCCACCACCATGTATCCCTACTCCTCCTACACCTAGTATTAGTGCACCATTACCGTCTCCGCCTCGACGTGATGAAGTTCCCACCAATGACCCTTCAACATCTCAACCTTTACCTACACCCGCACCTTCACCACCCAAACCCAATATCCCTTACCCTTCTCGCTTGGGCAAGAACAAAATGCTAAACAAGGAGGACGCTCAAGTGACTAGCTATATCAAGATGATTTCTCAAATGAATTTCAACATTAGCTTTCTTGAAGCACTTGTCCACATGCCCAAATTTGTTAAAGCATTTAAGGAATTGCTTAACAAGAAGGAGAAGCTGATTGAACTCGCCAACACACGCTTAAATGAAAACTGCTCTGCAGTCCTTCTTAGAGAACTTCCGGAAAAGCTTGGAGATCCCGGTCGTTTCGTGTTGCCTTGCGTGTTCAACAAAACTGAAGAATTTACTGCCCTTGCTGATCTCGGGGCTAGTATTAATCTTATGCCATTGAGTGTTTGGAAAACACTATCATTACCCGACCTCACTCCAACAAAGATGACTCTTGAACTTGCAAATCGCACTCTCGCTTACCCCGTTGGTATAGCCGAAGACGTGTTTATCAAAGTTGGCACATTTACTTTCCCGGTCGATTTTGTTGTCGTTGATTATGAAATGGACCCTCGTATTCCTTTAATACTTGGTCGGCCATTCTTGAGAACCGGACGTGCTTTAGTAGATGTGGCCGAAGGTGAGTTAATCTTACGAGTCGGGGATGATGCAAAAGTTTTCAAAATGGGGAAGCTTACTAGTTTAACTTTTGGAGGCCGAGAATCAGTGAATATGATTAATGTGCTAGATGACTTTACCGTCTACGACAATCCTCTATTCGACTCTTGCATCGATAATCCACTTTTTCATGATGATGTGGATGATTCTCTCCCTACTTTGGACGCTTCTCCCATTTATGATTCATCACCGGTCTTTGACGCTTATGATGATGATGATTCTAGCTCAGATTCGGATGATTTTGAGTGTACTTCTGAGTATCCCGAGCTGCCCACTTTCGATGATTTTGATGAGGCTGATACTCTCTCGAGCGATTCTTCACATGATGAAGATCCTCCATCATCACTCGATCCTACTTTGGACGATTATTCATTTGAGGAAGATTTCTCTGAATTTCTCAACACATACTTCCCTCATGAGAGTGATGCTCCTCCTTTTGACTTTGAAGATTATCGCCTTGATCCTACTTTGGATTTGAAGAGCATTTTGTCAAAGGAGAAGAAACCGGTTGACACCGAAATCCGTTGCACGTATGATTCAACACCTCTTTGTCCCACTTCTGAGGACGAGGTTGTGCTTCTTTGCGGATCTTCTTCACACTCGGCTGAGCCGGAGTGCTATTTTCCCCTGAAGGAAAAGGTGTTCGATCCCGGTATTGAAGTCTTTAAGCCATCTCAGTCTCCACCTGATGAAATAAAAGGAAAAATCTTTGGAAATTTGGAAGACATGCTTGCACCACTTCATCATTGCTCCTACTGTGCTCCACCACTGCTTAAGGGAACCCTGCCACTTCTCTTTTGGCTTGCCTTGTTAGCCTTAAGCTCGTTTTTCTTGATGGACGAAAACTATGTCTTTGATCCTGGTGGATTTGTTTCATGCTACTTCCGTTGATGATCAAGGTCGAGTCAGGCTAATGACTCGGTTAACAAAAATTCAGCGCTTCTTGGGAGGCAACCCATGCATCTATCTTTTCGCTTTCTTTACCATAAGTGTAGGGGGGACCCTTTGGATTGCTATTTCCTCTCCTCACTTCTTAATCAGGGATTCGAGCTTCAATGATCCACTCTTGATGATTCTTGACGACCCGTGATTCCGTGTTCTACTTTATCCCGGTTCTATCCTAAACTCTTTTCGATTCACTATTTTATATTTTCTCAATATTAAAATAGGAATCTCTTTAGTTGTCTTTTCCTTAGCAAGATTTAAACAACGTGCACAATGTCCTAAGTGTAGGGGAGTTTACTCCCACATGCTTAAACATTGAGGACAATGTTTATCTTAAGTGTAGGGGGGACTTCTATCGAAGTTAAGTGGCCTTTTCCTTGTTTTTGTCCTCATTATAACCGGAAAATCAATTTTTCGACATTTTTCAAAATTTTTGATCTATTTTGGCCTATTAGTTTTTCCCTTTGTATAGTTATTTTCTTTCCTCATTAGAATAAATGTTTAATAAGTGGTTTTAATTTTCAAACGTTGTGAATCTTTTGACTCAATTCGAGTTTACTCTAGCTAGTATCCTTAACATGTTTAAGTCAAGTTTTGCTAGGCTTTTATATAGGGAGCTATAAAACGCGAAAGTCTTAACTCTCACGGGTTAAGAACAAGAACTTTTCGCAAGTTCCTATAATTGATCCTAGAGAGTCGTTTATCAAGGGAACTTTAAAATGCGATTTCTAAAACTTGAAAAAGTCTAAGAATTTGCAAGATCCTATAGGCGACTCGAAAACCCAAAACTTTGATTTAATAGGCTAAGTATCCACGAGTCTCATTACTTGAGATTTTAAACTGTGGAGAACGAGAGATGATAGAGCCAATTATAAGTCGGTATTCTTTCGTGGATTTATGTGAGTTAATTATAAGCCTATTCTCCCATCGCTTGCTAATAAATTTATCTGCTAATAAATAAGGTTGTACGATTTGAAAAGTTACTTAGCTTCTAGCCCCAGATCGTTTAAAAGTTGCTCGGTAATGACGAGAGTTCATAGCCAAGGCATAACTTATGAAGCGGGGCGCGAAGATTGGCGAGTCCGAAAAGGCCCTAACAAGGCATGAGGGCTATGTTTTGTTGCTAAAGATCCAAAAGTGATGTGAAGAATCATTTATCGAAAGTCAATATGAAGGATCGAGACACACGACGAAAAGCAAAAACTCCCAAAAAGTCATGGAGAAGTGTATCCGAAAAGACCCTAACAAGGTATGAGGATAAATAGATCCAAGTCAATAAAGGAGGCGGATCGTTGTATATCAAAATCCAAAATAAAGATTGGAGAAAAATGAAGAAGTCGTGGTCCATATATGAAGAATCTCTCAAAAATTCGAAGTGAAGAAATTCCAATTATGAAGAGAAGACCATTATTTCATGAACGTCTCTCAAGATTTGAAGTATGAAGTCGCTGCCAAATATCGGCCCGAGAAAGGTCTCAAATCGCGAACCAAGTTATGCCAAGATATGAACTTTCTGATATCCCGAGAAGCAGTTTTAAAAGATTTGGTCCTTTAGCTAACTATTGATTAAATCGTGCACTTTATTTTCAGACTAAATAATTATCGAAATAAGTCAAACAATGCATCTTCGTGACCATTCAAGACAAATAATAAAATATAAGAGATACCCATAGGAATAAGGGAGTCTAAGTGAATAATTGGCCCACATGAGTTCGTGTTAGTCTACTAACTTATAATAACAATGATCTCGTTTTTAAGCTTGGTTTGGAGAAAGTGAAAAGTTGAGGATGATGATTATTCATGACATTTTCAAAACCCAAGGTATGCTTTTAATTTCTTTGCTTTGCATTTTTATAATTTTCTATCTCTTTAATAAAGGCCAATATGGATTGATTATGATGAAAAGTGTAAACATGCTTTGCAACTAATGCATTGCATGAGGACATTGCAATGGTCAAGTGTAGGGGATTTGATAGGTGTGTAAACACCCATCTTTTCTACCACTTAATTACAATAAAAACCGGACCAAAACGTGTATCTTATGTCTTTTGTGTCGGAATTATGCGTGGTTTGTGTTTTTGTTATGTTTTAGGACGAAAAGGTGAAAAGTGGAGAAAACACGGGAATTCACGGGCATTTACGGACTTTTATTGAAGAAAAGGATGAAAGACGATGTCAAGGAGTCAAGAGAGGATAAAGAACGGAAGTCCAAGACCAATTCTGAAGATTTATCGAAGATAAAGTCAAAAGACGGAAGTTTACTTAAAGCCGAGGAACTCAAGTCTTATTTATCGAAGAATTAAAAGACGAGTCCAAAGAAACCCCGAGCCAAAAGTCATCACATTCCAAGATTAACAAAAAGATTAAGAAGGAAGGACTTGATGGTGCAATTAACAAGAAAGGAAGGAGGGAGGAAGCTTCCCCTAATCACTCCCTAATCACCTATATAAACCCCTCTTATTCATTCATTTAGTTCTTGTTGGCTAGATTGACAAACTAGTTCTTCCACCTTTCATTTATGCACTTTTATTTACTTGTCACTTTTAATTACATGTTTTGCACCTTTAATTACCTTTTAATTCCAAGTAAGTTTTTAATTTGTGTTCTTTAAATTCTTGTCTTTACCTTTCTTTATCATTTGATCAAGTTCTTTTTATCAAACTCATTCTACCTTTCTCTCTTTTTGTTTCGGCTTGAATTTCGGATTAAGCAAGTTTGCTTAATTCATTTGCTTATTTTGATTAAAGTTTCGTTCTTTTTAATCCCTCGTACGAACTAAGCCACGAGATTGACAACCTTGTGTGCTTATTTGGTACTTTGTTTTAGTATTTTGGAAGTTTTCTTTAAAGTTTTGATTTTTAAGTTTTGATTTCATTTAAGTGTCGTCTTTTAAATTTTAAAAGCTTTTAACTTTTTAGCTTATTGTCATGTTTTGATTCCATTTCATTCAAAGTTCTTGGTCACGGCTTATGAGAAGTAGCTTATTTAGAATTGTGCTTATTACGAATTTGGTACTCCATCGGAAAGCTAGGGTTTCACATTGCGACGGCTTGCAATTCCACTTTCCGATAGTGACAGTATTGGATCCAAGGGTTTTGCATTCCGATCCGGGATTGCGATAGGTATACCATTCCCTCATTCCGATCTGGGGATTGCGATCGCATATTGCGATCGCTCTTTCCGACGGCTCTTGAGGCTTACTTAGACGAAGTGCTGCCCAATTTTCCTTAGCCATATTCCGATCTGGACCTCATTCCGATAGGTTACATTCCGATCTGGGGGATTTCGATCTAGGACATATTGCGATCTGGACTACATTGCGATCTGAGGTTGTTAGGTTATTCCGATCTGAAAAGGTGACATATTCCGATCTGGGTTTCTTCAACATTCCGATAGGTGGTGTGTTCATTCCGATGGTAGGTTGATCGGAATATATTCCGATCTGGGTTAACTTTTATGTTTTGTCTTGTTTAATTTTTAGTTTATGTCTAAATTTTAATTTCCGTCACGCTTTTAATTCTTGTCATTTAATTAATTTACTTTTTGTCACGCTTTTAAATATCGCACATTTATTTTAGTTAGACTTAGATTTAAATTACTTGCCCTTTACTTTAACGACATTTACTTTTAAGTCTTGCACATTTAAATTTAAAAACAACCAAAAATATTTGTTTCACCAAAATAAAACTGAGTCACATAGAAAACCTAGATCAATTCGATTAGAACAATAGAACGATAATTTTTAACTGAGTAAAAAAAAAAACAGTTATTACTAACACATTGGATCTCTTTCCTCAGGTAATATTTTATAGTCTCAAGAGCCTTTTTCATCTCAATATTTGGAATACAGTAATAAATTTCTTATATTTGGTCTATAGGGTATTCATGATATGGATGCTAATGCTCCTGCTTGTGCCTTAGGCAACCTCGATTTATTCCACAAAAGTCTACAGATATCTACACATAAGCACATATGTATGGCCATCAGGTAATTCAATCAATAATCAACTAGCTTTAAATTTTGTTTCCTTCAAAAAACTACGTTCATAAACTGATAATCAAAGTTCTTGAACAATTTTTTTTAAGAAGTCTGTGCACTACAAAGTGCAAATTGACTGACTTTAAAGACAATCCCGTTCATTAGCGTTTACAATTGTGCTAAACGAGTTCTTTGAATTTCTTTATTGACGAAGTTAGAAGACTGTCAGAAAACAGAAAAGTAGTTGATTACTATAAACTTCATTTGAACATTATATTTTGAAAACCCCAAACACTATATCACAAAAGAAAATTGTGGATCTTTACTGTTTCAAAAAAACGCCATTAAAGCATCTATATCACTCTTTATTTAGTTTTTTTTTATAATGGAATGGGTGGGTTACTTCGTATCGTTTTAAGGTTTTGGTTACTAATAATCAAATACATGAGTAGTATCTCTTTATGATGACATTAATGCTATCTTCTTTAATTTATCTGAAAAAACGTAAAAAAAAGGACATATTATATTACCAAATTATAACTGCTTTATATATAATAAAGAAAGTTGGCAATAATCAGTTCTTTTGTCAAGTTTGTTTTCATAAAGAAAAAACATATTATGCAACAACTTTAAGAATTCTAAAACGATATTCAATTGCTAAGCCAATGTTTTTCTTTTAACTATAACAATTTTAGATTGAGTTCAATATAAACCTTTAATCTAATATAAACCAAAGAATCAATTAAAAAACTTATTTTTATCTATTTTTTATAATTAAATATTCTATAAACCGTAAATCGTTAAACGAAAAAAAATACATCATTATGATGTGAACTAAATCATATATTATTTGTTTCATGTATCATATTTTTGTTTCGCATAACGATTAACAGTTTGTTATATATTTAATTTTTTTAAAGCATGAAATTGTGTTTATTTGTTAGATTAATTTTTTAAAAAACTAAATATCTCACAAACGGTAAACCGTCAAGCGACAAGAAATACAACATTGCGACGAGAATTTTATCATTTTTCTATAGATGGCACATGTACATACTTTTGACGAACTCTTTTTCCTTTTTTTTCAATCACGTCTGAGAAAATCATATAGTATTATTTGTATCACGTATTATATGTTTCTTTTTGCGTAACGATTAATAGTTTGTGGATATTTTTTTTAAAAGCATGAAAGTGTGTTTTTTTGTTAGATGAGAAAAATGAATGATTTGATATTGTTTGATTGATTTTATGCTAAAAAAGGTGTATAGTGAACTTTTTTCTAATCAATTTAAAGTGTCCTATATTTTCTACATCTTGAATATTTTGTGAAGTCGTTTTAAGTTTCTTTAACTTTCACAAATTACTATGGTTAGCAGGTTATCTAATTGGATACCAACATCTAGAGTCTCTTAAGAGGCAACTTTTTTTATGATTCTTTTATGTTCCTTCTACCGCTTTTGCTTTCTCTAACACTTTGTACTAACTAAAATATTTTTTATGCAGACTTTGAAAGATTTCAGTTAAATGTAACTATCTTGATGTATGTATTTATAAAGAGTACAATTTCCTTTTCTTAAGAATTTACAATGAAGGACCACGAAAAAAATCACCCAATGATAATTATTAAATTTTTCAATAGCAAGTTCGAATTGATTAACTCAGGAACTATTTTAGATTTCCCATATATCAAGCATTTTAAAGGCTTTAAACATGGGATTTGTCAAATATAATGTATCATATGTATATCAATATTGGTTAAACTATTTAAATTAATTTATTATTTACGTACAAACACTATTATCATTTGCTTTAACAAAAAACAATATTTTCACACGTTTAGAGGTATGGAGATTTTACCCTTTTAGGTAAGGTCTTAAGTTCAAGTTTTGTCTAAGGCGACAGAGTTTCTCATCACATGCGTAAAGGGAAGGGTGTCATTGCTTTTTCGGCTGGACCCAAGCTGGTTATGTGGGCTCGCTAAGCCTTCCAACTGTCGTCCAAAAAAAACAATAGATGAATAATGCTTCTATACTCATAAACACAAAAATCATTAAAACTAAACGATATATTTGGAATTTGAACCTACCCGTTGGGTGAGCCAAGGCCTAAGAATATCAAACATTGATTTTCTTTTAATAAAAAAACAATTTTATCACAAAGACACTATATATCCCTTTGTTAACCATTATAACAAATCGACAAACGATTTTAAAAAACAATTATGAATCGAACCCGCCCGTTGGGCGGGTTACACAACTAGTATATATATATATATATATATATATATATATATATATATACTAAATGAAAAGTCATGATGAAAAGGTGTGATGGTTCATATTTGAACCAACAATCATACCTTTTCATGTGTAACTTCCTAACTAACGTAATTGTCAAATATGTTTATTTATATCAATCTCCGCCATCTTCTACATCTCTTGCAGGGTTCTTAAGGATAGATTTATATACTTGTTGTGGTACCCTTGTTGTTTTGTAGTAGGATGTAAAGACATCCAAATAGTATATGTAGCATCTTGTTATCTCTTCTCCATTGTCTGTTTACAAACCTAGAATTTCTCCAATTATGCCAAACTCTTGTCCAAAATACACATTGAGGTATCCTCAAGTCCTTCTACCAATTTGTATAAGTCAAATAAGTATATATTTACTAGCCTTCCATTCTAGCAACTATGAATCATTACTATCCTTAATGTAGCATCAACCTATGCCCATAACACGTTTCTAAGCTAGACCTAAAGATCCTAGACCTCCGTTTGCTATAAAAGGAGTCGAAATTCTTCATTTCTCTTTATCTCCCATTTTCTTACCTCAATACACATACATTCTGATTTTTACTTCTATCTAAGTCCTAATAAGATTCAAAGACCAAAAACCAGGTCCAAGAAGAATCCATTGAAGTTCTTGAAGATTTGAATGCAAAACATGTTCATAACATGCGCTAAATACATTTGGAAGCCAACTAGATAATCACCATGTTACATAAGATTAATTCTTGTTCTAAGACTCTTTTAAGACTTGTTATAATTTTAGTAAGTTGTTAATATAAGCCTTGAATCCATAAGTAAATATGTTTGGTTTTCCTAAATCAAGCTTTAATCTAAAACCTTAGCTTTGTATTTTATATAAAATATTGGGAATAATCTATTTCATGAGCTTAAAATCAATAATATAAATTTTATAATGAAAGTCCCTAATCCAAGCTTGAAACAATAAACTAAATCAATCAACACACTTAATTACTTTTCAAACGTAATATTTATTATTATATAATAAAGAATTAAAAGTGTTATGGATAACACCGTTTGATGACAATATGTTGTGCACACTTTGGACAAACTAAAACCTAACTTATGAACACAGTCGCAGCTGTTTGGTTCAACAAGTTCTAAGAGTTAATGTGTGAAATGCGTCAAAGTGTTGAGCATTAACTCTAGGCTACATAACCTATTTATAGTGGTACGAGGTTGACTCCAAGTACTAGTTGATGGTGACTACACTCAACAGACACTTGTCAGACATCTGTCACAAGATGCTCTTCTATTCTTGGTAGTCTGCCACAATTATTTAGGGAAACAGAGCTGACACAGTTTCACTTTTCTTTATAGTCTCGTACACACTAAGGTATGTCCAAAGTGTACTGAGTGATAACAGGGTATTGCCACCCCTGTTAACCCTCAACCCCTCAGAGTCCCTGATACATCTTGGTTGTTATCCATCACAGCAAATGAGTATGTCTTCAAGTAATCTTCGGCTTCCTTGACAATGTCTCTGACATGGACTCCTCTGAGGTTGCTCACAGAGACTTAGATCTCTGTGAGTCTTGCGATACTTGCCTGCCTCCTAGGCACAAGCAAGTTAATATCAGAAAACTTGATTTGTGTTTAAATCTATGATATATGGAATCTAATAAACTTAGATTCCCAACAATCTCCCCCTATTTAAACATAAATACATCTAGATCTACATAAGTTACAGTCAGTGAGATGACAGCTTCTTCTTACTCATAACAGATCTTAACAAACATACATCATGATTTTATTATGACTTAAAAGAAATTACAAGTACAAAACGTAAGTTAACAAAATATGAAAGTAAAGTTCAGCTGTGAAACACTACAATAATCATCATTCTTGATTCTTTCTTCAGCTTCAGCTAAGTCTGTCCTGGCATCCAATTCGGCCTGCAAAGCTTGTGCAAATACCTTGGAATACTCTTTGTTGATTTTAAGTGCATTTTTAAGACAAAGAAGCTGAATAGTTGATGCTAATCCCAGCTCATCTTCCTTTTGGAATACATATTGACATTCCCTGTTCATGAAGGCCATACCTTTCTCAGACTCAGTATATGTCTGACCATCAATAGGGCCTACAATCCCATTTGGTAAAACCAAATTCCTGTGCATTCCATCCACTTGAACATCATCAGTTATGAAAGTTTCCTTAATAAATTGAGTCATCCTTCTTCTTTTCTTTCCAGACTTTGGAAGATCTTGTCCAAACAACTGTGGTGGGGGATCTACCTTGAGCTTGGCTGTAGTTTCTTTAACCCAATTAAACTTAGCTTTGAGAGTCTTAAGAAGTGTAAAATTTGCCTGTCCAGTCCTCTTCGCAGCTAAAGCCTCAAGTTCAAACCATTTAGACAAGCCAAGTTTCTTTAACTTAAAGTCTTCAAAGAGATCCATATTGGCCTATTGATTATCTCTCCACAAAATCATTTGTGGTGTATGAGTAGACTTGTGAATGGTATACTTGAACTTAGTGATTTTTCCAGGTGTAAACCTGTTGTTAACGCAGGCATCATAGTCAGCTTTTACCTTTTTCATTGCCTTTGTGCGTTTGACTTCCATTTCTTTCAACCTTTGTCTTTGCTCCTCCCTTTTTTGTGGAGTCATTTTTCTCAGAGTTGCCTCATTAAGCTCCTTGGATTTCTTGATTTCATTTAACCTTTTGAATTCAATAGCCCGTTTCTCAATTTCTTCAGCTGTTAGAGGGTTCTCATTTGTTGCTTTAAAGGTTGTGAATTGGGATAGTTCAGTGGTTGATCCTCCTGTCTCTAGCATCACAGCTATTTTCTTTAGCTTGGCGTCTGAGTCTACCACAGCTATTTCCTTTCCTTTCTTCGAGACAGAGGATAACACACTTGTGTTCTTCAGCTCTTCAGCTTGTTTGAGGAAAGCCATCTGAGCTTGGTTTTGTACAGCTTTGGGTAGGGAGCTAACAGGAACTTAAGTTTCTTGGCAGTTGGTTTACCATCATCCACAGCCTCGCTGGTGTTAACCAGAGTCAGGGACTTTGATGAATCAACTCCATCCTATGTCTGTTGCTTCCTCTTAACTTCATCCTCATCATCAGGTATAGTTATTGGAGTGATGACTTAGAGAGGGATGGGTGAAGGGATAGTGTTGTCAGCTGATCCTGAGCTTTGCTTAGCTGATTCAAGGTTAAGTACATTGTCCTTCTCCCCCTCACGTTCAGTCTGCCTTTTCAGACGTTTGGATGAACGTGCCTGAATGTATTTAGCAATCTGCTCAACAGAGGCAGCCATTTCTCTTTGCCTGGTTCTTGAGGCTCTGGCAATTTTCAACAGTTTGTTGTAGTTACCATTTGTCTTGCGATGAACACGGTCAACTATGAAGTTGGTGTGACGAACTTTCCGGGATCGTACAGCCTCAAACTCTCTATGCATAGTCAACTCATGAGCAGAGAAAAGTGCAGGACCTCTGTGGGTATGGCGTCTTTGATACGAGTGGATAAATGGCTAAGTCCTTGGGACACTTCTTTTCTTGTGCCATCCTTAATGGGTTTAGTGACAGTATCCTTAACCGCCTGTGTGATGATCTGTGAAAAGTTGACAGTGAAGGAATGCATTTCAGATTTTATTATGTCCAGTTTTCTTGACAGGCGTTCAATGTCTGAGGCATGATGTTCAGGCTTCAAGTCATGGATGTTCATACTTTGTCGTGCATAATAATCCTCTCTTGGCAATATGTCAAAGTTGGTCTGTGTAGGATGATCAAACAACAAAAATTCGACTGTCAGATCATATGCAGGCCTTTGGAACACTGTGGTTACAGAGGTAGCAGAAGTTGGAGTCACTACATCTTCCTTGGGAGGAGGAGTGGTTTCAATAGCTGGCGTGGACACAGCGATATCCTTTGGAGGAGACAAAGACTGCTGGTCATCATCCTCTTCATCATCCTCCTCCTCAATCATCCCCTCAAGGAGAATCTCATCATTAGGCATGGATTCAGGTTCAGAGAAGCTTTCTATTAAGGAAAGCACATCCTCTTCAACATCAGGCATGGGCTCATCCTCATTTGGCTGATCCTGAATCAATTTATCAGCTCCTTCATCTGGCTGCTCTAGAGATTCTACATTTGGTTGTACAACATCAGCCTGCAAGTTGTTTAAGTTAGTAACAGTGAAATAGATAAGGGGAATGGTCGCCAGTTCGCTGTCCCAGAGAGGCTGAGGATGATTATTCAGCCACTCCAAAGGATAAATCCTTGGGATTCTTTCTAGAGTGAAAAGTATGAGGTTAATGGTCACCATTCGCTTCCCCTAAGAAAGCTAAGTGTGATTATTCAGCCCCCCAAAAGGTTCAAACCTTTGGGACTCTTTTAGTTGTGAAACGTATGTTGTTAAGGATCGCCATTCGCTGCCCCTAGGAAGGCTGGCTGTGATTATTCAGCCCCCCAAAAGGTTAAGAAACCTTTGGGACTCTTTTATGTGAAACCTATGTAGTTAAGGATCGCCTGTTACGCTGCCCCTAGGAAAGCTGAGGGTGATGATTCATCTCCCGTTGAAAGGATAAATCCTTTGGGATTCATTTAATTGTGAAAAAGATGTAAGGTAAGGTCGTCTTGTAACATTGTCCCTAGGAGAGCTGAGGATGATTATTCAGCTCCCCCCTAAAAGTAAAACTTTTGGGATTCTTTTTCTAAAGGAACCAAGAGGCTGTGTGAGGTACAACTACTCTAGGTCGAGACATATATGTATTCAAGTTGTTGTTTTCCTGAATACTGTCTAGAGGGTGCAGGGTCATCGAGGTGCTTTATAAACACAAATGAATCACTCCCTGATGCAAAGACAGGGTGTACAAAAGTCTTAAAAGATTTCTAAGTGCATACAAAGACTCCTATGGATCGAGGATAACCCTAACTTCACCACTCTCACCTACAGACATTGGAGAGTGGCTGCTTGTGGACCTCTAAAAATGATAAGACTGATTACATGTGCGATATCAGCGGAATTGGGCTGATTCCCTGTTGTCTCTACTGAGGTTGAGACGCTAGACTCCTGTTCTTTGTCAGCTGAGGTCTCTGTGTCCATAGAAGTCTCTGGAACAGAGGAGGATGAGAGGTTCACAGTCTTCTTTACCCTGGCCTTTGTAACAGTTTGGGTTTGAGAAGAAGATGGGTTTTTCTTCTTCTTTGGCTGTTGGCCAGTTGCTGCCTTGGACGACGTGGTGTGTTGCCCAGAGGTCAAAGATGTTGACTTGCCAGACACACCAGCTGTATTCACCTTCTCAGAGGAAGGGAGCAAGGACTTCACAATGGAAGGTTGTTTATTATAAATGTTCAACATGTGAGAAGTAGCTGGTAAATCCTTAGGTCCAATCCCTTTGTAGATCGCCCCGGTGATGTGATACGGCTTCGGGGTTGTGAGTTTAGAGTTGTGGTAGTTGTCACCCAACAGGCTTTCAAAGAGAAGAGAAAGAAAGCAAACATAGCAAATATTTTTCTCCCTGACCTGATTGGTTCCCTTAAGTTTTTCAACAAGGTTAGAAAACAAAATGCTTCCAACATCTACATCTGTGCCCCATATCAGCCCAAAAGCAATGGTTTGATGATTAAACGCCATTTGGTCTTGAGATCCCTACATACCACCCAGGGATTTGACTATGTGTGTGAAGAGGACACGCCACATAGGTGAGAAATATCTGATCTTCTGAGGAGACTTCGTCTCAACGGTTTTTGCCAAACGGTTTGAATTTTCTTTTTATTTTTCTCGTTTATGAATATTATGCTGTGCTTTAATCTGCCTGATTAAGTTAGTTTGTTTGGTTCGTGAGTTTGTTGGAATCTGTTTAAGCTTGTTTAGATTGATCGTTTGGTTTTGCTTACGTTTTGTTGCTTATAGTAGCTTTAAATAGGTTAATCAGTTTGAACTTTTTAAATTGATCGTTTTGTTGCTTTTTTAAATAGGTTAATCAGTTTGTTTAAGCTTGTTGATTGATCGTTTGGCTTTGTTGCGTTTTGTTGCGTTTTGAACTTCTTAAATTGATGATTTTAATCTGCTTGTTCTTCCTTACTTGATTTATCAGTTTCTGAATCTGCTTATTGGTTATAGTTGGTTGGATCTGCTCACTTGTTATAACATTTGCATCTGCTTATTGTTCTTTGGTAGTGCTTGGATTCTGCTTATTTAGATTTTCTTTTATAGCTTATTAGATTTGGGGTACATTTACTGCTTAGCTTAATTGATTTAATTCAGCTTATTTGGTTGTGGTATATGCTTGTTTGGTTACTCTATTTTAGCTTATCATTTTGACTGTGGTGCTTATTTGCTGCTATCACCTCAGACCCAATTGGTCTGAGGGTTTTCAATCTGTCCAAAAATCAAAAGTTCCAATAAAAAAGGGTTAAAAATAATACTAGCAAAAATCCGTCCACTCAGGGACTCGAACCTGTGACCTCTCGATTAGAAGCCAACGTCCCACCCAACTCAGCTAGGCTAGTTTTTGTTTATTACTTTGGGTAGTTTAATTAATATAGGATTAGTTATAGGTGGCAGATTTTAATTAAAATAGTTTAATTAAGATTTTTAGCTTATTTAATTTTATTTAAAAGTTTTCTTTTTAAAATTTGTTTTTTTTTTAATTTCGTTTTGCTTCTCAAAAATATAAAAAGTTAAAGAAAAGTTTAATAGGTTTTAATAATTAAAATAGTTTTAAAATAGATTTGTTTAAAGTAAAATTTAATTAGATTATTTTTAAAGTTAAGTAGAAGTTATTTTTGTTTGAATAGATTTATTTTTATAAATTGTTAGATAAGATTAATTTTAAATAGCTTTTATTTTTTTTAAGTTAGTTTAAAAATACCAAAAATAGATTTTAACCAAAAACAAGTTAAGTTGACACGTATAAACGAAAATCAAATTCGAGTCGAATCGAGGAGAAAACGAACTTAATTAAAAGGACTAAAAATCCTAGTTTCAAATTGGCGCCGCTGCCGCTTCGCTCGTACGATTGACGATTTTTTCGTGAAGACGTTTGGATTTTGGGATCCGTTCATTCTTTGAACGTTACGTTTCTTGCACAAAATAAAAAATACAAAAAAATCAAAAAAAACATAAATTACAAAAAAATTAAAAAATCACAAAAGCAATTTCTTTCCTAAGAATTGCACCAAAAAAATTAAAAAAATCAAAAGTAATACGTTTTCCTAAACGTATTACACCAAAAATATTACGTATTAGTGTTATTTTTTCGATTCGATTTCTTTCGATTTTTCTTGTGAATATATATTTTTCTAAAAAAATACAAAAAGATTTTTCATTTTATTATATTATATTACGTAGCACAATAAATTACCTACTTATCAAATAAGGCCTTAGTTGGGATTTCATCACCTAACTATTGTATTCGAATCCATAACGAGAAAAAAGGGCAAAATAGATAAATACTAGTAAGACGTTTGAACTCGACATATACAAACTATAAGGTGGGTATAAGGCGACGTGCTATAAAAGGCCGTCTAAGGAAAAAGGTTTTTAAGTGCTTTGTGCCACCTCGTTTCCCCGCTTGCTTGTGCGTATATTGAGAGGGACGACCGATTATTGGTTTGCCAACTCAAGTAGTATTTTACGTATATATTTTTGTAGCTTTTTCATATTGCTCCTCGAGAGGGAAAATCCTTTTCCTCTCAAAGTCGACCGAGGTCACATACCTCATTCCAAAGTTATAATTGTATGCGCACTCGCGCGCATACATACATACCGATTGGTGTACCAAATACTTCTAATTCTTCTAAAAAGAAGAAGAAGAAGAAAAACAAAAAGACCGTCATTAAAGCCGATCCCGAGAATCGAGCTTTCAACAATACGATGGCAACGGATAATCGACCAATGATTGAGATTCTACAATCTCACGTTGAAGGAAACGATGACGCGATTGTGGTGCCGAATATTGGAGCTAATCATTTCGAACTTAAATCAGGTTTTATTCAAATGGTTTCCGCTACACCATTTTTAGGCCGTACTAATGATGACCCACACGCTCATATCAAACGTTTCATCCAATTAGCTAATACCGTCAAATACAATGGGGTGCCCCAAGAGGCCGTTCGCCTCCAACTTTTTCCTTTTTCCCTCGAGGGACAAGCCCGGATTTGGCTTGATAAGGAACCACCCCAAAGTATTACCACATGGATCGACTTAGAGACCAAGTTCATTAACTACTTTTTCCCACCATCACGGACCACTTCCTTAAGGAATGAAATAATCAATTTTGAGCAAAAATATGGGGAAACTTTTAGTGAAGCTTGGGATCGTTTTATAGATCTTTTGAGAAAATGTCCACAACACGGTTTTACTAAAGTTCATCAAATCAACACGTTTTATAATGGTTTAACTCTAAACGACCAAGACTCACTTAATAGTGCCGCGGGGGGCAATATTCTTGTGAAAACAATGAACGAGGCTTGGGCTATTATTGAGAACAAAGCAAAAGTGCAAACCAAAAGTGTTAGGGCTAATATGGCAAGTGCTAGTACGAGTAATAGTGAGGTGAATGATCAAATTAAGGAGCTTACTTCAATTGTGAAAACCCTTGCTCTAAGAACCGACGCCCTCACTACACATGTTCATGCCGTGAAAGAAAAAAGTGAGACGTGTGAGACTTGTGGTGGACCACATTCATACTTTAATTGTGACAAGGTTTACAATGATCAACAAGAAGTTTATGCTTATAATAACAATGAACTTGATCGGATTCAATTCAAACCAAATGTTGATGTTAACCATTTGTCTTACAAATCTAATAACTATTTGGCTCCCCCGGGTTTTGTAGCACCACAAAGACCACCCCCACCCGCCCAAAATAGGAACCAAGCTCCTCAACGGGGTAACTTTCAAGGAAGTTCTAATCAACGGGGTTTTAATCAAAATCAAGGGAATTTTCAAGGGCAAAACCAAGGGTTGAATAATCAAGGATATAATAACCAAAGTTTTCAAAATCAAGGATTTAATCAAGGTTCTAATCAATATCAAAACCAAGGTTTTAATAATCAAGGTTATAATCAAATGAACATGCATAATCCTCAAATGGACTTGGTTCTTCAAAAATTATCCGACCATGAACGAATGATGAGAGAGATGCAAGAGCATAATCGACTAATGCAAGAATCGAATGATAAGAAGTTTTTGACTATGATTCAAACCTTTCGTCCCCAAGGTGCCCTTCCCTCGAACACCGTGACCAATCCTAGGGCTAATGTTAATGCTATCACTACTAGGAGCGGTAAGACCACCGTAGAACCTTCCCCACCTAACCAAGGACCCGAGATTCCTTCTTCTTCGACACAACCTCCTTCTTCTTCCACTTGTGACATACCTCCCGTTATGCATTCGTCTACACCTTATGTTCCACCGATACCCAAATTTTATACCCCACCTTCGGTTCCAAAACCGGTTCCTTCACCTTCTATTTCTACTCCTCCTCCTCCTCCAAAGGATGTGAGTGAGCAATCCACTCCAAAGCCTTCATCTCAACCCAATATACCTTATCCCTCAAGGTTGCGGAAAGAGAAATTGAAGAATAAGGATGATATTCAAGTTTCGAACTTCCTAAAAATGTTCAAACAATTGAATTTTAATATCACCTTCGCCGAGGCGCTCGCTCACATGCCTAAGTACGCTAAGATGTTTAAGGATCTTTTAAGTGATAAGGAAAAGTTGCTTGATATTGCCAATACCCAATTGAATGAGAATTGTTCCGCGGTTCTTTTGAGAAAATTACCGGTTAAGTTAGGAGATCCCGGTCGATTCCTTATTCCTTGTAATTTTCCGGGTGTTGAGAATTGTATGGCCTTGGCGGATCTCGGAGCGAGTATCAATCTTATGCCATTGTCCGTGTGGAAACAATTATCTTTACCCGAGCTAGTCCCCACTCGTATGACATTGGAATTAACTAACCGTATGGTTGCTTATCCGGTGGGGATAGCCGAGGATGTTTTCGTAGGAGTCGACAAATTCACTTTCCCCGCCGATTTCGTCGTCGTCGACTATGAAATGGATCCCCGTGTTCCCTTAATTGTGGGACGACCTTTCTTGAGAACCGGGCGTACATTAATCGATGTAGCCGCGGGTGAACTTATCATGAGGGTCGGGGATGACAAAATCGTCTTTAACATGGGTAAACTTTCCAAACTTCCCGATGAGCCCGAATCCGTGAATTTCATCGATGTGCTCGACGAATCATGCGAAGAACATTTTCATGAGGCTTGTAAGAGCGGGATTTCTCCTTTACCTCATGTTGAGACCGTAGCTTCTATTGCTCCTTCATTGACTCCATTTGGAGAAAGTGACTTACATGAGTTCGAAGCTAGTTTGGGTCCTCTCGAGATTAACTATGATAATTCTCCCACCAATTGGGATGAAGACATTCGTACTATTGAGAGACTTCTCAATGAGGACAATATCTCTCCACCCACTCCAAAAGAAGTTACAAACAATGATCCTACTTTGACTAAGCCTTCCATTGATAATCCGCCGGATTTAGAGCTTAAAGATTTGCCGTCTCATCTAGAGTACGTTTTCTTAGAGGAGGATAATAAGTTGCCCGTCATTATTGCTAAGGACTTAAAAGAGGATGAAAAATCCCGACTTATAGATGTGCTTAAGAATCATAAGAAAGCAATTGCTTGGAAAATCTCCGACATTCGCGGAATTGATCCTAATTTTTGTACTCATAAAATTCTCATGGAAGATGACTTTAAACCCGCGATCCAAAATCAAAGAAGGGTTAATCCAAAAATTCATGAAGTCATTAAGAAAGAAGTCATCAAACTTCTCGATGCCGGAATGATTTACCCTATCTCGGATTCGCCATGGGTTAGTTCCGTCCATTGTGTGCCTAAGAAAGGCGGAATCACCGTTGTTCCCAACGAAAACAACGAGTTGATTCCTACTCGACTTGTAACGGGTTGGCGAGTTTGCATCGACTATCGTAAACTCAATGATGCCACTCGTAAGGATCATTTCCCTCTTCCTTTCATGGATCAAATGCTCGAGCGTTTAGCGGGTAATGATTTCTATTGTTTCTTAGATGGCTTTTCCGGATGTTTTCAAATCCCTATCGATCCAAAAGACCAAGAGAAAACCACATTCACTTGTCCCTATGGAACATTCGCTTACAAAAGAATGCCTTTCGGCTTATGCAATGCTCCCGGGACTTTCCAAAGGTGTATGATGGCGATATTCCATGACATGGTTGAAGAAACTATGGAAGTCTTTATGGACGATTTCTCGGTATATGGTGATTCTTTCTCTTCTTGCCTTGCTAATTTAGAACGTATGCTCCAACGGTGTGAAGACACTCGTCTCGTTCTTAATTGGGAAAAATGCCATTTCATGGTAAAAGAAGGCATCGTCCTTGGTCATAAAATTTCCAAAGCCGGTATCGAAGTCGACCGTGCTAAAGTTGACATCATTGCTAAGTTACCTCCGCCTACCACCGTCAAAGGAGTTAGAAGTTTTTTAGGCCATGCGGGATTTTATCGACGTTTCATCCAAGATTTCTCGAAAATAGCTCGTCCAATGACTCATCTCTTAGAAAAGGATGCTCCTTTCATCTTCTCTCAAGAATGTCTCGACTCTTTCGAACTTCTTAAAGGTAAATTAACTAAGGCACCGGTCTTAGTCTCTCCAAATTGGGAGTTACCTTTCGAGCTCATGTGCGATGCTAGTGATTTCGTGGTAGGAGCGGTTTTAGGTCAACGAGTTAACAAACATTTCCAACCCATTCATTATGCTAGTAAGACAATGAAGGGGGCTCAATTGCATTATACCACTACCGAAAAAGAGCTTTTAGCTGTAGTATATGCTTTTGAGAAATTCCGCCCCTATCTTGTGCTTTCCACCACCATCGTTTACACCGACCACTCCGCCTTGAAATACTTGTTGACCAAGCAGGATGCTAAACCGAGACTCCTTCGTTGGGTTTTGCTCCTACAAGAATTTAAAATTGAAATTCGTGATAAAAAAGGAGCGGAAAACCTAGCCGCGGATCACCTTAGTAGACTTGAGGATCCGTATCAAGGGGAATCTCCAAATCAAGAGATTAATGAATCCTTTCCCCTTGAGACCTTAATGTCTATTAATTCCAATCTTGATGATACCCCATGGTTTGCGGACATTGCAAACTATTTGGCGGGTGGTGTTCTTATCGAAGGGTTAACTTCCCAACAAAAGAAAAAATTCTTCAAGGACGTTAAAACGTACTATTGGGACGACCCTTATCTTTTCAAGCAATGTGCGGACTTAATCATTCGTAGATGTGTTGATGGGCCGGCGGCTTTACAAATCCTTGAAGCTTGCCATAAAGGACCTACCGGTGGTCACTTTGGTCCTAATTACACCGCTAAAAAAGTGTTCGACTCCGGATTCTATTGGCCCTCCATTTATCATGATGCACATGAAATGGTTAAACATTGTGATGCTTGCCAAAGGCAAGGCAAGATCACACATAAAGATGAGATGCCTCAAAATTTCATCCACGAATGTGAAATCTTTGACGTATGGGGCATCGACTTTATGGGGCCGTTTCCATCATCGAAGGGAAATAAGTACATCCTCGTAGCCGTTGACTACGTCTCAAAATGGGTTGAAGCAAAAGCTTTACCTACTAATGATGCGAGGGTGGTTGTTAACTTCTTGAAACAATTGTTTGCTCGATTCGGTGTGCCTCGTGCTATTATTAGTGATCGCGGGACTCATTTTTGCAATGATCAATTTGCACGAGTCATGGCTAAGTATGGTGTCAATCACCGACTTTCCACCGCGTATCATCCTCAAACTAATGGACAAGCCGAGGTATCTAACCGTGGTCTTAAGAGAATCTTAGAGCGAACCGTGGGAGAGCATCGTGCTTCATGGGCCGATAAATTAGATGATGCTTTGTGGGCTTTCCGTATCGCTTATAAGACACCTATAGGTTGTACTCCTTATCGCCTTGTGTACGGAAAGGCGTGCCACCTCCCCATTGAGTTGGAGCATAAGGCTTATTGGGCCTTGAAATGGGCTAATTTTGACATAAACAAAGCCGGTGATCATAGGAAAATCCAACTCAATGAACTCAATGAACTTAGGAATGAGGCTTATGAAAATTCATTAATCTACAAGGAGAAAACTAAGCTCATTCATGATTCCAAGATTAAAAACCGAGAGTTCCATGTTGGTGATCAAGTTTTATTATTTAACTCTCGGTTGAAAATCTTTTCGGGTAAACTTAAGAGCCGTTGGTCCGGTCCATTCACCGTGACCCAAGTCTTCCCTTATGGCACCATTGAGTTATCCCAACCAAATGGGCCCAACTTTAAGGTGAATGGCCAACGGGTTAAGTTGTACTATGGAGAGGACATCTCTCACGAGATGATTCCATCCCTCTCCACATTTCCCTTGAATTAATTCGGGAAATCGAGTCGAGCTAGAGACTCGTGATAAATAAATCAAGCATCGTATAACTAGGTTAGATTTTTACCTTTACCATCCTTTCCACCCTTTTTCACCTTCATCCATTGTCCACCAATAAGTGTAGGGGGGGGAGCCGAGTAGGTTGTTTGTGTGTGGTAATTGTGTGCAGGGACATATGCTTTGATGATCCACTTTTGGTACTTTTGATGAGACCCATGATCCCGTGTTCCCGTGTACCCGGTTCTATCAAAACTATTGTGATTCATACTTGTATATAAATAAAACGAATAAATGTAATCACTTTAGTTGTCCCTTCCTTAGCTCGATTTTAAACAACGTACTCAATGTCCTAAGTATAGGGGAGTTTATTCTCCCACATGCTTAAACATTGAGGACAATGTTTATATCAAGTGTAGGGGGGCCTTCTATCGAATTTTAGTGGCCTTTTCCATGAATTTGACCCCATTTAACCGGAAAATTTTTAAATAATTTTTCAACGTTTTTCAAATTTTTGATCTATTTTGGCCTAGTAGTATTTTTATTTATTTTCTTTCCTTTTATTATCGCATCATAATAATTTCCATTTCAAGAATAAAGTTAAAAAATAAATAATAATAAAAAGGTTTTAATAAGTTTAGATATCTTTGATATATTAGGCCCGTTGTGAATATTTTGACTCAACCCGAGTTTACTCTAGCTAGTATCCTTAACCATATGGACCTTAATTGGTTTATTAGGCTAAGCATCCACGAGTCTCATTCCTTGAGATTTTAAATTGTGGAGAACGAGAGATGATAGAGTTAATTATAAGTTCGGTATTCTTTCATTAACTTATGTGAGTTAGTTATGAGCTTTTTCTCCCATCACTTGTTAATAAATATATTTGCAATAAATAAGGTTGTACGATTTAAAAGGTTACTTAGCTTCTAGCACAAGATCGTTTAAAAGTTGCTCGGTATTAATTAGAGTTCATAGCCAAGGCATAACTTATTGAAACGGGACGCGAAGATTGGCTTATCCAAAAAGGCCCTAACAAGGCATGAGGATACCCGAGTCCAAAAAGGCCCTAACAAGGCACGAGGATTCACTTTTTGCTAAAGATCCTAAGATGATGTAAAGATCATTAATCCAAATCAATATGAAGGATCAAGACACGACGAGAAGCAATTACTCCCCTAAAGATCATGGAGAAGTCTATCCAAAAAGACCCTAACAAGGTATGAGGATAAATAGATCCAAGTCCGAAAAGGAGGCGGATCGTTGTATATCAAAATCCTAAATAAAGAAGAGGATAAATGAAGAAGTCGTGGTCAATGTTTGAAGCATCTTTCACTCCTTATAAAGATGTATACCAAAATGAAGAGAAGACCATAATTTCAAGATCGTCTCTCAAGATTTGAAGTTTGAAGTACAAGCCAAATATCGGTCCGAGAAAGGTCTCAAATCGTGAAACGAGTTATGCCAAGATATGAACTTTTTGAGGTTTCGAGAAGCAGTTTTAAAAGATTTTGTCCTTTAGCTAACTATTGATTAAATCGTCCCACTTTATTTTCGGCCTTAATAAATTATCGAAATAAGTCAAAAATGCATCCTCGTGATCATTCAAGACAAAAATAAAATACAAGAGATACACCGTAGGAATAAGGGGGTCTAAGTGATTAACTAAACCACATGAGCAAGTGTTAGTTGTGCTAACTTGTAATAACAATGATCTCGTTTTTAAGCTTGGTATGAGGAACGTGAAACTTGAGGGTGATTAATATTCATGACACCAAAGCCCTAATCTAAGTCTTAGATTTCTTTACGAGTTTCTTCCATCTAATATATTCAAAATTTATAAATTATTTTAACTTTTGTTTCCTTTTAAGTTTTTATCTTTCCGTAGTAGTAGTAATAATTAATAAAGGCCGAGATGGATTGATTATGAGGAGAATGTAACTTATGCTTTAAAATAATGCATTGCATGGGGTCATTGCAATGGTCAAGTGTAGGGGATTTAATAAGTGTGTAAACACTTATCCTTTTGCCACTAAAATCAAGTAAAAACAAGACCTAATCATGTGTTTAATGTCGTAAATGTCGGAATTACGCGTGGTTTTGTGTTTTGTGTGTTAAATAGGTACAATTGAGCAAAAGAAGAGAAAACACGGGATTTCACGGTCAAATAATGAAGAAAAGTCCAAGAAAGAAACGAAGACAAGATCAAAAGTCCAAAAGTGTGCAAAGATCACGGAAAACCGACAAAGCCAACTTAAAATTGAAGTAATGATCAAGAAAGCCGATTTCAAGCTCGATTTTAGGGGATTTAATATTTTATGAAGGAATTTGGTCAAGCGGGTCCCACATTAGTTTAACGGGCTTAAGTATTGGGCTAATGAAGGAAGTTTATGATTTACTTGGGCTTAAGCCCATAATCAAAATAAATATGGGACGGTTAAAAAAAATCTTTGGGCCTCAAAGCCCATTGGCATGAATTAAAAACGGTTGGAAGCGTTTTGAATACACAAATTGGGCCAAAGACTAGTCACAGTCTAATGGAAAACAAATGAAAGGACTTTTCTTTTTTTTTTTGCTTGGTCAACCCCTCAATTTACCAGTCAACATTTACCCCTTTCACCCCCACGTGTAATCCACCCACTCACCCAAATAAATTAAAACATTTACCAAACCCTACTCCCATATTTTCGATACAAACCGATCTTTTTCACCCACTCTTTCTCTCTCACATTTTTTTAATCTTGATATTTCCAAAGCCACCTTTCTTCTCCATCCCATTTTTCACCAAACCTGTAAAAAAAACCACTATTCACCACAAACCCTAATGGGTAAAAATTCAATTAAATATAGGGGTTGTAATCATACGTGTGTATCACGTGTGAGGGAATTAAATCCCCCACTTTTTCGGAAGATGAAGATGGGATGCATCTAGCTACGTGGCCTTATTTGATTGGATAAAACACCTCACAACAACCACTCCACCAATCATCTTTAGCCACATCAGCAAAGAGATAGCAAAAGAAACACAAATCGTGCCATGAGGGCAATCCGTGGCTACATAGAGTTCTCTCCACCGTTCGATTAAAGAGAGAGAAGAAGAGAAGAGATCAAGGGCCAAGATCATTTTGCTTGGTCACCAAGGAGCCCTAGAAGGTTCGGGGGATCCTTATATAAACCCCCCTGTTCACATGTAATGTTTATGCTTTTCTTTTATTTTTTTTAATTTTCAGTAATTAGTTGATTAGGGTTCTTGTAATTTCAAATTCAGTTTTGTAAGTTTAATTTTAAATTAATGAAAAAGTCTATTTAGTTTCAATCTCTCTTGTTTTAATTCCAGCACTGTTTATTTTTTTAATCTGTTAAAAATTTTGTTGTTACTGTTCTCGTATTAATTATATAAAAAAAAAGAAAAAAAAAGATAAAGAAAAGTGATATATTTTCCCTACTGGGAAATATAAAAAGGAGCTACTGTTCATCCGGTTCGTTGGGTCTCGATTCGAGGTGATGTTTGTTTAAATTCATTCGAGTGGTCCGACGGATTTGAGTTTGTTGGAGTTTGTTTTGGTTCACTATTGTTGATGTCGTCGATATAACGGAGGTGTTTGTTTCTGTTTAAGCTCGCTCAGCGCGACGCTTCGTCTCAACGGTTTTCGCCAAACGGTTTGAATTTTCTTTTTATTTTTCTCGTTTATGAATATTATGCTGTGCTTTAATCTGCCTGATTAAGTTAGTTTGTTTGGTTCGTGAGTTTGTTGGAATCTGTTTAAGCTTGTTTAGATTGATCGTTTGGTTTTGCTTACGTTTTGTTGCTTATAGTAGCTTTAAATAGGTTAATCAGTTTGAACTTTTTAAATTGATCGTTTTGTTGCTTTTTTAAATAGGTTAATCAGTTTGTTTAAGCTTGTTGATTGATCGTTTGGCTTTGTTGCGTTTTGTTGCGTTTTGTTGCGTTTTGAACTTCTTAAATTGATGATTTTAATCTGCTTGTTCTTCCTTACTTGATTTATCAGTTTCTGAATCTGCTTATTGGTTATAGTTGGTTGGATCTGCTCACTTGTTATAACATTTGCATCTGCTTATTGTTCTTTGGTAGTGCTTGGATTCTGCTTATTTAGATTTGCTTTTATAGCTTATTAGATTTGGGGTACATTTACTGCTTAGCTTATTTGATTTAATTCAGCTTATTTGGTTGTGGTATATGCTTGTTTGGTTACTCTATTTTAGCTTATCATTTTGACTGTGGTGCTTATTTGCTGCTATCACCTCAGACCCAATTGGTCTGAGGGTTTTCAATCTGTCCAAAAATCAAAAGTTCCAATAAAAAAGGGTTAAAAATAATACTAGCAAAAATCCGTCCACTCAGGGACTCGAACCTGTGACCTCTCGATCAGAAGCCAACGTCCCACCCAACTCAGCTTGGCTAGTTTTTGTTTATTACTTTGGGTAGTTTAATTAATATAGGATTAGTTATAGGTGGCAGATTTTAATTAAAATAGTTTAATTAAGATTTTTAGCTTATTTAATTTTATTTAAAAGTTTTCTTTTTAAAATTTGTTTTTTTTTTAATTTCGTTTTGCTTCTCAAAAATATAAAAAGTTAAAAAAAGTTTAATAGGTTTTAATAATTAAAATAGTTTTAAAATAGATTTGTTTAAAGTAAAATTTAATTAGATTATTTTTAAAGTTAAGTAGAAGTTATTTTTGTTTGAATAGATTTATTTTTATAAATTGTTAGATAAGATTAATTTTAAATAGCTTTTATTTTTTTTAAGTTAGTTTAAAAATACCAAAAAGAGATTTTAACCAAAAACAAGTTAAGTTGACACGTATAAACGAAAATCAAATTCGAGTCGAATCGAGGAGAAAACGAACTTAATTAAAAGGACTAAAAATCCTAGTTTCACATATATATGCTTGTGTTTGTTTACTTGTGTATTTTAGGTATGGATATCGTGAAAAGGACAAAAGATCACAAGTTACAAGGAAAAACGGACACGAGAAACGAAGCCGTACAAAGAACCGGGCCCTAACCATGGATTTCTCAACAAATACTCTTGAAGACTTGAAGACAAACAAGATTGATCCTCATTTATTGAAGAAATGACACTTAAAACCCTTGTATATTAATTATTACAAGTTTGGTCCCTTAAGTTTGTCAAAATTACACAAAAGGTCCTTCAACTTTGAAGAAATGGCAAGATTAGTCCCTCAACAATTTCAAATTGTCAATTATGGTCCCTCATCAAGCCAAAGACACATTGAAGACCTTTGAAGATCAACATTGTCCAAAATCAGTCCTTCAATTATGAAAACATGTCAAAAATAAACCTTGAAACATTTTGTGAAAAGTTTGTGCCAAAAGTGACAAGTTATGAAACGTTGATACAAAGGAAATGGGCGCTGATGGGTTTTTAAACACAAAAGACAAGAGAAAGAAAGAATAAGGGCCAAAGTTGTTAACTTCAAACATTCAAACACGAATTTGCGCCAAACAACTCCCATTCCCCCAATTTCGGATCAAAAGGACAACTATTCACCTTTTACCAGCCCAGATTTTACACCAACTTAAACAAAGGGTAAAATGAAATTACCCTTACCCACACTTGATTCACACGCCTAAAAACCTATCCCAACCTTAAAACCCTCACTCCCACTCACCAAGAGACCCCACCACCAAAACCGTTTCACCATCATGTGACAACTTCCTCACCAAGGCTTGCCACGTGTCAAGATCAACAGCCCACATCATTTGCTTCATCACAAAGCTATTTTAAACGGTTTGGATGCATTTTGGATAGCTCACACCAAGAAAACGTCTAGAAGACCAAGGGCATTTTAGAGAAATCAGTTCTATGGTTTGTGAATAGTGTTTAGCCAGGCATTTGCCTATAAAAGGAGACCTCAACATGTGAGAGTCCCTTTGTTCCAGTTTTAGGCTATCAATCTTTGTAATTCCTTTTTATGAAATAAAGTTTGAATTTCTTAAAATTTTGAGTTCTAATCTGTTATTTATAAAAGTTTGGTGTTTGAGTAGCCTAATTCTGAGTTCCATTTGATTGTTAAGGCCTACCTTAATCTTGTGGATTAAGGCACTCTTGTTTTATAAGGTTTTTAAGGTTTGAATACCTTGAAATCCTAGGTTCTGTTTTGGTTTATTTTGTGTACTAACCCTTGACCATTTGCTATAAGCTCTTACAAGCTTGTTGACACCAAGCTTGTGAAGGGATTAGAGCCCTTGGTTGAGTTATTTGTTGCTTGTGTTGAAGACATCAAGTCCTTGAGGTTCTACTTTGAACCATCAACCAAGGCAATTTGCATCTCCTTATTTGAAGTACCTTGGTCTTGTTCTAGTTGTTGAACAAGGTCCAAGGAGCATTGCTGGCCTTCCTAGGATGTTGTGGAAGGCAGGTATAAGCTCTTGTTAAGATTCCCCTAAAAATTTCATGTTTATGACTATTTTTGATTTGGTGCTTTGATTTTGAGAATTGGTGTTTGTGCTGGTGATTTTTGAGTTTGATTGTGTTAGTTGCTATTGTTTAAGTGTTTTTGGTCATTAAAATCAATAGGTTGTGTGTAGAAATGAAAAGTTTGTTTGTTAAGTGCTTGATTAAGGGTTGTTTGGGATTACTGGTTATCAAAGGCCTTGTGGCCTTGTGCCCTTGGTTCTTAAGGTTTGGAAGGTCTAAACAAGCTCTAATATACAAGTTATAGTCATTGGTTTACTTTCTGAAAGTTTGGGAAAGAGATTTGGAGTTTTGCAAAAATCTGATAAAAGTGGTTTTGAATTTGGTCAAACACATCAGATCCAATAACTTCTTTGTTAGTTGGATTTAAGGTCTGAAATCAGGTTTGGGAATAGTTTGGGTGATAAGCTAACTGTTGGTTATCTGCTTGTTGAATTTGGTGGCTTATTGTGGTTTTTATAGCTTATCAAAAGTTGCTGAAGTGGTCATTTGCATCAGCAAAGTGACCACCTCAAATTGTTCTTGCATTTGTTTGCCTAGTGTATGCCTTGTGATTTTGCTGCTTGGAACTTGTTAATGTGCTGCTTGTGATTGGTTTTTGGCTATTTGGATTACTTTGATCATAGCTTATAAGCCCACTGGCTTATTGGCTTATTTGTGCCAAAACACATCAAGTTTACCCAACTGGTAAGCCTTGATTCACAAGGTTTGCACTCAAACCTTGACAGCAGGGTGAAAAACAAGTCCTTACACTTCATTAAGTCTGTCAACGCCTACTTTGTTCCTGTCAGCGTTTGATTTCAACTTATCAACGTTTGACTTTTGGTCAAACTTGGTTCCAAGCTTATTTGAATCTGTTTTGCTTATTGGTACATGCAACAACTTAGTTTTTGTAATAGAACTCATTTTTCTCAGCTTAATATCAAGTCTGGAAGTTTACAAGTCTTTTGGTTAAGCTTTTGCTAGAAAACTAGCTTATTTGGCTTTTTCAGCCAGCTTATTTGCTCCTACAGCTTATTCTACTTGGCTTTTTGTGATTTTCTTGATTGATTATTCTTATTTAAGCTATTTGTGAGCTTTTGCAACAAACTAGAGCTTCTGAGGTGTCCTAAATCTCAAACCCGACTATTTTGTCGTTTTGTGGATTTTTGCTTTTCTATTTTCTGGCTTATTGAGTGAGCTTATTGGAAATTTCTTTTGACAGATCTCTTAAGCATCCTAAAAGAGGGTTGTGTGTCAAATTAGAGCTTATGGCATTAGCTTATGGCTTAATGGGCTGAAAAGCCCAATAAGAATAAGCTTTGTGTTCAATAAGCTGTGATAAGCACATTTTCAGCTTTTGGGCCTTTAGAGTTTTGTTCTTAGAATTAAATTTTAAGTCAGATAGGGCTTTTCCAAGTCAATTGGGCCAAGTTTGACTTTTTGGGCCCAAAAGCCCATTTGTGTTGACTGAATTTGGATTTGGCCCATTTGAGGGCCCATTAGGGGTATTTTGGTAATTTCACTTTCATTTTCTGATTATTTAGGTTAAAATAAACTAGTTTGCAAGTTTTTAGAATTTTTTATAATTTTTGGATTTTTAATATTATTTTATTATTATTTTATTATTATTTTTAAAATTTCACATTTTCCAACTTTTTACATTTTTCTTAGGTTTAATACATTAAAATAGGAATTTAGCAACTTTTAGAATAATTTTATCACTTTTAGATTAATTTTTATAATTATTTTAAGTTTTAATAGTTTTTAAATCATTTTTAATAGTTTTTATTAGTTTTAAAATTTCTAAAAATAGTTTTTAATCATTTTAGGTCAATTTTGAGGTTTAACAATTGAAAAATCTTTATTTGGGATTTTTGATAATTTATTTGATTTTTTAGGGCTTTAATTAGCATTTAAAAATTGAATATTTAATTATTTAAAAGGTTTGAAAAAGTTTTGACCATTGGTAAACTCTTAGTTTATTATTTTTGATTTTTGGTGAATTTTTTGTAATTTTTAGAATTTATTTTTATTTTTGTGATTTTTAAGGTTCTACGTTTTAACTTTCTAGTAGTGATTTGGTGTTAATTTTTATTTTTTACGTCTTCGTCAATTTCTCTCCTATTCCCCTTCTAAACCAACCATTAATCACAAACATTTGGCAAGTTTTTCACACACATATACCTCCTTGGGAAACGAACTTACACGACATTAAGGGTCATTGACACTTGATTTTTCCTAAAGTCATTTGTTTGATACTTACCGCTTTTACGCCTTTTTCCTAAAAGGTGTATTTTACCTACAATCACTTTGGCAAAGTGATTGCGGTAAATTTACGTCTTTTAGGAAAAAGGCGTAAAAGCGGTAAGTATTGAACAAATGACTTTAGGAAAAATCAAGTGTTAATGACCCAATTAAGTTCGTTTCCCAAGGAGGTATATGTGTGTGACTAAGATGTACAAGATTTGAGATTAATGTTTGGTTTAGAAGGGGATTAGAAGAGAAAATGACGAAGACGTAAAAATAAAAATTAACACAAAATCACTACTAGAAAGTTAAAACGTAAAACCTTAAAAATCACAAAAATAAAAAAATTACCAAAAATTCACCAAAAATCAAAAATAATAAACTAAGAGTTTACCAATGGTCAAAACTTTTTCAAACCTTTTAAATAATTAAATATTCAATTTTTAAATGCTAATTAAAGCCCTAAAAATCAAATAAATTATCAAAAAGCCCAAATAAAGATTTTTCAAATGTTAAACCTCAAAAATGACCTAAAATGATTAAAAACTATTTTTAGAAATTTTAAAACTAATAAAAACTATTAAAAATGATTTAAAAACTATTAAAAATTAAAATAATTATAAAAATTAATCTAAAAGTGATAAAATTATTCTAAAAGTTGCTAAATTCCTATTTTAATGTATTAAACCTATGAAAAATGTAAAAAGTTGGAAAATGTGAAATTTTAAAAATAATAATAAAATAATAATAAAATAATATTAAAAATCCAAAAATTATAAAAAATTCTAAAAACTTGCAAACTAGTTTATTTTAACCTAAATAATCAGAAAATGAAAGTGAAATTACCAAAATACCCCTAATGGGCCCTCAAATGGGCCAAATCCAAATTCAGTCAACACAAATGGGCTTTTGGGCCCAAAAAGTCAAACTTGGCCCAATTGACTTGGAAAAGCCCTATCTGACTTAAAATTTAATTCTAAGAACAAAACTCTAAAGGCCCAAAAGCTGAAAATATGCTTATCACAGCTTATTGAACACAAAGCTTATTCTTATTGGGCTTTTCAGCCCATTAAGCCATAAGCTAATGCCATAAGCTCTAATTTGACGCACAACCCTCTTTTAGGATGCTTAAGAGATCTGTCAAAAGAAATTTCCAATAAGCTCACTCAATAAGCCAGAAAATAGAAAAGCAAAAATCCACAAAACGACAAAATAGTCGGGTTTGAGATTTAGGACACCTCAGAAGCTCTAGTTTGTTGCAAAAGCTCACAAATAGCTTAAATAAGAATAATCAATCAAGAAAATCACAAAAAGCCAAGTAGAATAAGCTGTAGGAGCAAATAAGCTGGCTGAAAAAGCCAAATAAGCTAGTTTTCTAGCAAAAGCTTAACCAAAAGACTTGTAAACTTCCAGACTTGATATTAAGCTGAGAAAAATGAGTTCTATTACAAAAACTAAGTTGTTGCATGTACCAATAAGCAAAACAGATTCAAATAAGCTTGGAACCAAGTTTGACCAAAAGTCAAACGCTGATAAGTTGAAATCAAACGCTGACAGGAACAAAGTAGGCGTTGACAGACTTAATGAAGTGTAAGGACTTGTTTTTCACCCTGCTGGTCAAGGTTTGAGTGCAAACCTTGTGAATCAAGGCTTACCAGTTGGGTAAACTTGATGTGTTTTGGCACAAATAAGCCAGTAAGCCAGTGGGCTTATAAGCTATGATCAAAGTAATCCAAATAGCCAAAAACCAATCACAAGCAGCACATGAACAAGTTCCAAGCAGCAAAATCACAAGGCATACACTAGGGAAACAAATGCAAGCACAATTTGAGGTGGTCACTTTGCTGATGCAAATGACCACTTCAGCAACTTTTGATAAGTTATAAAAACCACAATAAGCCACCAAATTCAACAAGCAGATAACCAACAGTTAGCTTATCACCCAAACTATTCCCAAACCTGATTTCAGACCTTAAATCCAACTAACAAAGAAGTTATTGGATCTGTTGTGTTTGACCAAATTCAAAACCACTTTTATCAGATTTTTGCAAAACTCCAAATCTCTTTCCCAAACTTTCAGAAAGTAAACCAATGACTATAACTTGTATATTAGAGCTTGTTTAGACCTTCCAAACCTTAAGAACCAAGGGCACAAGGCCACAAGGCCTTGATAACCAGTAATCCCAAACAACCCTTAATCAAGCACTTAACAAACAAACTTTTGATTTCTACACACAACCTATTGATTTTAATGACCAAAAACACTTAAACAATAGCAACTAACACAACCAAACTCAAAAATCACCAGCACAAACACCAATTCTCAAAATCAAAGCACCAAATCAAAAACAGTCATAAACATGAAATTTTTAGGGGAATCTTAACAAGAGCTTATACCTGCCTTCCACAACATCCTAGGAAGGCCAGCAATGCTCCTTGGACCTTGTTCAACAACTAGAACAAGACCAAGGTACTTCAAATAAGGAGATGCAAATTGCCTTGGTTGATGGTTCAAAGTAGAACCTCAAGGACTTGATGTCTTCAACACAAGCAGCAAACAACTCAACCAAGGGCTCTAATCCCTTCACAAGCTTGGTGTCAACAAGCTTGTAAGAGCTTATAGCAAATGGTCAAGGGTTAGTACACAAAATAAACCAAAACAGAACCTAGGATTTCAAGGTATTCAAACCTTAAAAACCTTATGAAACAAGACGTGCCTTAATCCACAAGATTAAGGTAGGCCTTAACAATCAAATGGAACTCAGAATTAGGCTACTCAAACACCAAACTTTTATAAATAACAGATTAGAACTCAAAATTTTAAGAAATTCAAACTTTATTTCATAAAAAGGAATTACAAAGATTGATAGCCTAAAACTGGAACAAAGGGACTCTCACATGTTGAGGTCTCCTTTTATAGGCAAATGCCTGGCAAAACACTATTCACAAACCCTAGAACTGATTTCTCTAAATTGCCCTTGGTCTTTTAGACGTTTTCTTGGTGTGAGCTGTCCAAAATGCATCCAAACCGTTTAAAATAGCTATGTGATGAAGCAAATGATGTGGGCTGTTGATCTTGACACGTGGCAAGCCTTGGTGAGGAAGTTGTCACATGATGGTGAAACGGTTTTGGTGGTGGGGTCTCTTGGTGAGTGGGAGTGATGGTTTTAAGGTTGGGATAGGTTTTTAGGCGTGTGAATCAAGTGTGGGTAAGGGTAATTTCATTTTACCCTTTGTTTAAGTTGGTGTAAAATCTGGGCTGGTAAAAGGTGAATAGTTGTCCTTTTGATCCGAAATTGGGGGAATGGGAGTTGTTTGGCGCAAATTCGTGTTTGAATGTTTGAAGTTAACAGCTTGGCCCTTATTCTTTCTTTCTCTTGTCTTTTGTGTTTAAAAACCCATCAGCGCCCATTTCCTTTGTATCAATGTTTCATAACTTGTCACTTTTGGCATAAACTTTTCACAAAATGTTTCAAGGTTTATTTTTGACATGTTTTCATAATTGAAGGACTGATTTTGGACAATGTTGATCTTCAAAGGTCTTTAATGTGTCTTTGGCTTGATGAGGGACCATAATTGACAATTTGAAATTGTTGAGGGACTAATCTTACCATTTCTTCAAAGTTGAAGGACCTTTTGTGTAATTTTGACAAACTTAAGGGGCCAAACTTGTAATTATTAATATACAAGGGTTTTAAGTGTCATTTCTTCAATAAATGAGGATCAATCTTGTTTGTCTTCAAGTCTTCAAGAGTATTTGTTGAGAAATCCATGGTTAGGGCCCGGTTCTTTGTACGGCTTCGTTTCTCGTGTCCGTTTTTCCTTGTAACTTGTGATCTTTTGTCTTTTTCACGATATCCATACCTAAAATACACAAGTAAACAAACACAAGCATATATATGGTATTTTATGACATTTTTATGCATTAAAAGCCCGAAAAGAACGATGAGATTATGTATAAATGCCATCTCATCGCTCCCCCATACTAAGCCATTGCCGTGCCCTCACGCAATGCTAGAATAAAGTATCTAAGCATCACCAAAGTTCAATTTTTATTAACCTTTATTTAAGAGTAAAAAGACTTGCAACATACTACGAAGATGTGTAAAGACATAATGTATGATTTTCATCACAAAAAGTGACTTTTAGGGTCAAAGAATAGAAACAAGTAAATGTCTCTTAGAGTAAACTTCGTCATCCTTGATTGTCATACATTCCATGCTAAGTGCAAAAACAAGATCATTGTTGGTACAAGTCACAATGCTAACACTACTCATACGTCCAAATTGTGTAATACTTTTTCTCCCCGCAATCCTAGTTATTATAAAAGGAAATGGGTTACTAGCATTTTTTATCTATTTGTCATGGATCACAAGTGATTCATATTGGCTTATTTGAGTAGTTATTAGTCCGAAAGCAAAGTAGCACGATTTGATCAATAGTTAGCCGAAGGACAAAATCTTTTAAAACGGCTTCTCGTGTATCTCCTTAAGTTCATATCTTGGCATAACTCGTTTCACGATTTGAGACCTTTCTCGGACCGATATTTGGCATGTACTTCATACTTCAAATCTTGGGAAGACGTTCTCGAAATTATGGTCTTCTCTTCATATATTTGGAATTTCTTCACTTGACGTTTTTGAGAGATTCTTCATATTGGACCACGACTTCATCATTTTTCTTCAATCTTTACTTTTGATTTTGATATACAACGATCCGCCTCCTTTTCGGACTTGGATATATTTATCCTCATACCTTGTTAGGGTCTTTTTGGATAGACTTTCTCCATGATCTTTAGGGGAGTAATTGCTTCTCGTCGTGTGTCTCGATCCTTCATATTGATTTAGGAATAATGATACTTCACATCATCTTTGGATCTTTAGCAAAGATAGAGCTCCTCATGCCTTGTTAGGGCCTTTTTGGATAATCGCCAATCTTCGCGTCCCGCTTCAATATGTTATGCCTTGGCTATGAACTCTATTCAACCCCGAGCAACTTTTAAACGATCTTGCGCTAGAGGCTAAGTAACCTTTCAAATCGTACGACCTTACTTATTGTAATTATGATTTATTCCTAATGCATTGATCTTATGGGAAGAAAAAGCCACAATTAAAAACATATGAGTTTTTGAAAGAACATTCTCATGTTCTACGTTTAGCATGATCACTTGTCTAACTCTATCATTTCTCGTTCTTCACTGTATAAAGACCTCTAATTAAAGAGACTCGTGAATACTTAGCCACGCAAGTAAAAAATAAGCCAAATTTGGATTAGCTTTCATTAAGACTATATCAAATCAAAGTTTTGGGTTTTCAAGCCACCTATAGGATCTTGCACTTTCTTGGACTTTTTCAAGTTTTAGAGAATGCGTTTTAAAGTTCCCTTGATAAGTGACTTTCTAGAATCAATTATAGGAACTTGCGAAAAGTTCTTGTTCTTAACCCGAATGAATTAAGACTTTCGCGTTTTAAAGCTCCCTATATAAAAGTCTAGCAAAACTTGAATTGAGCGGGTTAAGGAATGTAAATGGCTCCAAATGCCCATCAAGTCAAAAATTAACTCTTATTCTACCCAACGGAAAATATACATTCGTGTCTTAAAAACACTTATTAAAACTAAGGAAAATTTTAAAATTTGGCCATTTTTAGCCTTATTAGCAAAACAAAACATTGAAAGTTTGGAAAGCGTGAGGGTGTAGCAAAGCAAGTACCTATTCACCCCCCCATACTAAAAGTAAACATTGTCCTCAATGTTTCGAGTCTAAAGGTGGAGCACCCCCATACTAGAGACGAAGAGTCGAATGCTTAGGATCTAGCATGGAAAGGGTGATCAACAATATATCTAAAGCCGTTTATTAAGTATGCTAAAAGATAATTGTTAGAACAATAAAGGATATGTCATGGAATCGTGAAAAACTTCTTCAAACGAACGATGGAGGCTCACGTAAACGAACACGAGAGTCTTCAATCGTAGATGATGATGATGATCTAGATAACACAAATCACAAACAAACACGAGACAACGAGTTGAAAGGGTACAAGTCCCCTTATTAGTGAATAGTGAGCATAAAGATAAGCATGGGATCTCCCCCACGAGGCACCTCGTTTTTGATTACCGAGTCATGAGCTCGACTCGATCCCCTTAAAATGTGAACATTTAGGGAAAATCATGGTATGGTCAATTTTTGATGGGGCTTACATGATAATCAAGGCCCAAAAAGCAACCGGTATTAAGGACTAAGTCCTTAGATGATGCAAAATACCGGGGTCGAAAATGGCGTTCTCGTTTTCATTGGAAAAATAATTAAACGCCACTTCAACATGTGCCATAAACTCAAAGAGTTTGAAGAAAAGAGATGAGAAGTAGAAGGGTGGGACAATTGGTAAGACAAACTTTCGAGCTACTCGAGGTAGACTCGCACCAAGCAAATAGAAAGATTTTCCATTTATTGCATCGGTGGAAGACCGAGATTTCCCTTTACATGAAATTCCGGGATCGAATATCTCGTCCTCGGTGGACAAGGATGAGGGAACATAAGGGGCTTCCCCCATACTAGAACCATACAAAGCATCGTCAAAAGGAGTAGACGAGCTTGTAGCACTCAAAACACGTGGTGATGACGGAGTTAGATTTGTGGAAAAATCAATTAAATCATATTTAAAATCTTTTCCTTTTTTATCTTTTGAACTCTCCTTATGAAAACCCTTTTTGATTATGTCAAAAATATTTGGTGTTTCTAAGACGATGTTAGTCACACTAAAAATTCTCACATTTTGAAA
Organism: Glebionis coronaria; assembly: GCA_025667525.1. NCBI lineage: Eukaryota > Viridiplantae > Streptophyta > Magnoliopsida > Asterales > Asteraceae > Glebionis > Glebionis coronaria. The sequence goes on along the minus strand of CM046877.1, from coordinate 190,534,362 downwards.
CCGTTTTGGTTTTGGTGGTGGCAAGTTCTCAAAACGTTTATCGCCGAAGAAAACCTCCCCATCGGGGTCTACATATTCATCATCCGAAAGATCTTCCGTAGAAACCGGCAACTTATCCACATTTTTCAAGAATGAATGTTCGAGGTTAGGCGAAGGATTTTTCGATTCAAGTATTGACGGTTTCTTCTTTGTAGACTTTACACTCATAACCTCCACCGGCGGAGGAAATGGTAAATTGTTTTTGGCGACATTTCCTAAAACTCTTGGTGAAAATTCTTTGCAAACGACATTGGTCGAATCACCATGGTTTAAAGTAGCAATAAAATAGACATGAGAAAGATTGAAGTTTTGTGTTGCATTGATGACAAGTTCTTCCTCATTGAAACGAAGGGTGATTTTTCGAGCATGAACATCGATAAGTGCTCTTGATGTATCCAAAAATGAACGACCCAAAATGAGAGGAACTTTTCGATCGATGGGAATGTCTACAACGATAAAGTCAACGGGATAGTAAAATTTTCCGACTTTAACGAAAACGTCCTCGGCTACTCCACATGCTAAAATCGTAGAATGATCGGCCATTTCGATAGACATGTTCGAAGGAGTAAGAGCCGGAAGCGAAAGCGATTTGAAAATCTCAAGAGGCATTAAATTAATACTAGCACCAAGATCGGCCAAGGCGTAGCATTCCTCCATATCTTGAATAGCACACGGAATCAAAAATTTACCGGGATCACCGACTTTTTGTGGTATGCGGCTAAGAAAAACCGATGAACAACTAGACGACTGTTGTAACTTCTCTTTGTTGTTTAGCATACTTTTGAAGTTTGCGGCGAATCGAGGCATCATGATAAGAGCGTCGGCAAAACTTATGTTAAAATGTAGATCACGAAACATTTTCATAAATAGCTCAAATTGATAATTGTTCCGTTCTTGTGCCTTCTCTTTGTTTCGTCTCGAAGGATAGGGTAAAGGTGGTGTGGGTTGGTCATTAGGCAACGGCCTTGGAAACTCGGGTTCCACAATTGGTATTGGTTCAACCGTAGGTGTGGTATGAGCGGTACTTCGTGGGATTGTAATGTGCTCCTTTTCGACCATCACCTCGGGTTCTTTCTCGATTTCCTTCTCCGTAGAAGTACTTGGACGAGAGATTGGTTCCTTGAAAGTTTTACCACTTCGTGTAGTAATAACCTTCATCTCTCCCCTCGGGTTGTTAATGGTATCACTAGGAAGACCACCCGAGGAAGAGGGTTTACACATGATTGCTTCAAACATCTTAGCCATTCGGTCCTCAAATTTTGATTGCCTAGCATCCGCTTTTAATAACTCTTGATTAATCTCATGTTGTCCTAATTCCATCTTTTGTTGATTTTGTTGAAGACGTTGGACATTTCCTTCCATTTTGTTTGCATGAGTTTTAAGTTCATTAGCAAGTTCATTTTTAAGCTCGTTTTTCAATTCGGATCTTAAGCTAATCATCTCACGTTGCATGTTATCAAATTTAGCATCATTTGCTTTTGCATAATCCAAAAATTCTCCTTGCAAATTTTTAGTGTGAGCATTTTGAAAACCTTGTGTAGTGTTTTGAAAATCACGGTTTTGGTTTTGATTAGAAATTTGTCCATTCCCACTTTGATAATTCCCCTTGTTGTAATTGCGTGTGTTGCCTTGGTAATTACCTTGGTTGTTGTTTCGATAATTGTTAACATTTTGGTTTGGTGGAGCTTGATTTGGACGGGAACCTTGACCGTTTTGGTTGTAAGTTCCCGTTGCTACATAAGCACTCGAAGTGTTACCATCCGCGGTAATGCACTCGGAAAGATCATGAGCTCCCCCACACGATAAACAACTCTTAGCAACCGCTTTAACCGAAGCGGAATTGGAAGCTTCTTGAGCCTTCCAATGGGACATAAGATTAGCAAATCTATCAAAAAACCGATTTTCCTCATTAGCTTCATCATGTAAGGCGTTAATGCTACGAGACGATTGTGACGAAGATGACGAACCCATGTTGGCAACACTCGGTGTGTTACGAGGGTTATAAACCTTAGATCTATTTTCAATGATTTGTAAAGCCTCATTTGTCGTCTTGCACAAAAAATTACAACCCGCGGCGGCATTCAAATAATCTCGTTCATGATCATTAAGCCCATTATAAAAAGTATCCACTTGATGCAATTCTGTAAAATCATGGTGTGGACATTCATGTAACATTTCTTTAAATCGTTCCCATGCCATTGAAAAACTTTCATTATTTCTTTGCACAAATCGTGAAATCTCATTTTTCAAGTGTGTTGTTTTAGATGGTGGAAAAAACTTGTTCACAAACTTAGAAACGAGATCGGCCCATGTCAAAATCGAATTTGGTGGTTCTTTCTCAAGCCAAATTTTTGCGGGTCTATCCAACGAGTATGGAAACAACATCATCTTAATGGCGTCATGTGGAACATCCTTAAATTTGCTAGTGGCGATGAGACGGTTGAAATTCCTAATGTGGTAATGCGGGTTGTCTTTCTCGTGACCTCTAAACTTATTTGCTTGCAACATCGACATTAAACCCGTCTTAATCTCGAAATTCTCCGCAAGGATGGCGGGAATCACAATAGCCTCTCCAAAACCCTCGGTGGGTGCTTGTAGCAACTCCATCATAGTACGATTAGCCATGACGACTTCTTGTTCTACAATAGGTTCAACAATTGGAGGTTCTTCAACAATCAACGTCTCTTGATTGGCTTGTTTTTGAAGTCGTTTACGAGCTCGTTTTGCTTGATTACGAGTGATCATAAACTTCACGAAGAATGGGAGGTGAGTAAAGAAGATTCTTTTTGGGTGTTTTGTGAATTTTCAATTTTTTTGTGTTTTTGATGATATTTAATTTTTTGGATTTTGGTGTATCTTCGTAGACAATAATCTACAAAATCTCTCCTCGAATCAAACTCTTGATTAAAGAAGCCTCAAAGGAATGAAAACGATCACGTGGAGTGAACGCCTTCGAATGACTTTAGAACTTTGGTGAAAACCAAATTGTTCAAGAGGGTTTAATCACAAAGAAACCAAGCAAATATAGTATACGTAATAATACTTTGGGCGGCAAAACCCTCGATTAGCCTTCAATCTCAAAATACTCACAAGCAAGCGGGGAAACGAGGCGGCGCGAAGCACTAAAGAGCCTTTTTCCTTAGGGTATATTTTATAATACCCGCCTTATACCCACCTTATAGTTTGTATCTTTCAAAATCGAGCTTCACGAAAGTATTTATCTATTTTTGCCTTTTTCTTTTTGTTTGAGATTCGAATACAATAATTGAGTGATGAAATCCCAATTAAGGTTGTGTTTTCACACTTTTGGAGATATTGTATATTGATTGTGATACTTAATACAATGTAGTAATAATATTTGTACAAGAAAAACCAAGAAAACCGATAATACGTATTAGTAGAGTTCTACTAATACAAATACTATTTGGTTAATATTAAAAACAACAATGCAAATTAATCACGACACACCTCCCCGGCAGCGGCGCCAAAGTGATTGCGGTAAATTTACGTCTTTTAGGAAAAAGGCGTAAAAGCGGTAAGTATTGAACAAATGACTTTAGGAAAAATCAAGTGTTAATGACCCAATTAAGTTCGTTTCCCAAGGAGGTATATGTGTGTGACTAAGATGTACAAGATTTGAGATTAATGTTTGGTTTAGAAGGGGATTAGAAGAGAAAATGACGAAGACGTAAAAATAAAAATTAACACAAAATCACTACTAGAAAGTTAAAACGTAGAACCTTAAAAATCACAAAAATAAAAATAAATTCTAAAAATTACCAAAAATTCACCAAAAATCAAAAATAATAAACTAAGAGTTTACCAATGGTCAAAACTTTTTCAAACCTTTTAAATAATTAAATATTCAATTTTTAAATGCTAATTAAAGCCCTAAAAATCAAATAAATTATCAAAAAGCCCAAATAAAGATTTTTCAATTGTTAAACCTCAAAAATGACCTAATGATTAAAAACTATTTTTAGAAATTTTAAAACTAATAAAAACTATTAAAAATGATTTAAAAACTATTAAAACTTAAAATAATTATAAAAATTAATCTAAAAGTGATAAAATTATTCTAAAAGTTGCTAAATTCCTAATTTAATGTATTAAACCTAAGAAAAATGTAAAAAGTTGGAAAATGTGAAATTTTAAAAATAATAATAAAATAATAATAAAATAATATTAAAAATCCAAAAATTATAAAAAAATCTAAAAACTTGCAAACTAGTTTATTTTAACCTAAGTAATCAGAAAATGAAAGTGAAATTACCAAAATACCCCTAATGGGCCCTCAAATGGGCCAAATCCAAATTCAGTCAACACAAATGGGCTTTTGGGCCCAAAAAGTCAAACTTGGCCTAATTGACTTGGAAAAGCCCTATCTGACTTAAAATTTAATTCCAAGAACAAAACTCTAAAGGCCCAAAAGCTGAAAATGTGCTTATCACAGCTTATTGAACACAAAGCTTATTCTTATTGGGCTTTTCAGCCCATTAAGCCATAAGCTAATGCCATAAGCTCTAATTTAGCACACAACCCTCTTTTAGGATGCTTAAGAGATCTGTCAAAAGAAATTTCCAATAAGCTCACTCAATAAGCCAGAAAATAGAAAAGCAAAAATCCACAAAACGACAAAATAGTTGGGTTTGAGATTTAGGACACCTCAGAAGCTCTAGTTTGTTGCAAAAGCTCACAAATAGCTTAAATAAGAATAATCAATCAAGAAAATCACAAAAAGCCAAGTAGAATAAGCTGTAGGAGCAAATAAGCTGGCTGAAAAAGCCAAATAAGCTAGTTTTCTAGCAAAAGCTTAACCAAAAGACTTGTAAACTTCCAGACTTGATATTAAGCTGAGAAAAATGAGTTCTATTACAAAAACTAAGTTGTTGCATGTACCAATAAGCAAAACAGATTCAAATAAGCTTGGAACCAAGTTTGACCAAAAGTCAAACGCTGATAAGTTGAAATCAAACGCTGACAGGAACAAAGTAGGCGTTGACAGACTTAATGAAGTGTAAGGACTTGTTTTTCACCCTGCTGGTCAAGGTTTGAGTGCAAACCTTGTGAATCAAGGCTTACCAGTTGGGTAAACTTGATGTGTTTTGGCACAAATAAGCCAATAAGCCAGTGGGCTTATAAGCTATGATCAAAGTAATCCAAATAGCCAAAAACCAATCACAAGCAGCACATGAACAAGTTCCAAGCAGCAAAATCACAAGGCATACACTAGGCAAACAAATGCAAGCACAATTTGAGGTGGTCACTTTGCTGATGCAAATGACCACTTCAGCAACTTTTGATAAGCTATAAAAACCACAATAAGCCACCAAATTCAACAAGCAGATAACCAACAGTTAGCTTATCACCCAAACTATTCCCAAACCTGATTTCAGACCTTAAATCCAACTAACAAAGAAGTTATTGGATCTGATGTGTTTGACCAAATTCAAAACCACTTTTATCAGATTTTTGCAAAACTCCAAATCTCTTTCCCAAACTTTCAGAAAGTAAACCAATGACTATAACTTGTATATTAGAGCTTGTTTAGACCTTCCAAACCTTAAGAACCAAGGGCACAAGGCCACAAGGCCTTGATAACCAGTAATCCCAAACAACCCTTAATCAAGCACTTAACAAACAAACTTTTGATTTCTACACACAACCTATTGATTTTAATGACCAAAAACACTTAAACAGTAGCAACTAACACAATCAAACTCAAAAATCACCAGCACAAACACCAATTCTCAAAATCAAAGCACCAAATCAAAAACAGTCATAAACATGAAATTTTTAGGGGAATCTTAACAAGAGCTTATACCTGCCTTCCACAACATCCTAGGAAGGCCAGCAATGCTCCTTGGACCTTGTTCAACAACTAGAACAAGACGAAGGTACTTCAAATAAGGAGATGCAAATTGCCTTGGTTGATGGTTCAAAGTAGAACCTCAAGGACTTGATGTCTTCAACACAAGCAGCAAACAACTCAACCAAGGGCTCTAATCCCTTCACAAGCTTGGTGTCAACAAGCTTGTAAGAGCTTATAGCAAATGGTCAAGGGTTAGTACACAAAAAAAACCAAAACAGAACCTAGGATTTCAAGGTATTCAAACCTTAAAAACCTTATGAAACAAGACGTGCCTTAATCCACAAGATTAAGGTAGGCCTTAACAATCAAATGGAACTCAAAATTAGGCTACTCAAACACCAAACTTTTATAAATAACAGATTAGAACTCAAAACTTTAAGAAATTCAAACTTTATTTCATAAAAAGGAATTATAAAGATTGATAGCCTAAAACTGGAACAAAGGGACTCTCAAATGTTGAGGTCTCCTTTTAAGGCAAATGCCTGGCTAAACACTATTCACAAACCCTAGAACTGATTTCTCTAAAATGCCCTTGGTCTTCTAGACGTTTTCTTGGTGTGAGCTGTCCAAAATGCATCCAAACCGTTTAAAATAGCTTTGTGATGAAGCAAATGATGTGGGCTGTTGATCTTGACACGTGGCAAGCCTTGGTGAGGAAGTTGTCACATGATGGTGAAACGGTTTTGGTGGTGGGGTCTCTTGGTGAGTGGGAGTGAGGGTTTTAAGGTTGGGATAGGTTTTTAGGCGTGTGAATCAAGTGTGGGTAAGGGTAATTTCATTTTACCCTTTGTTTAAGTTGGTGTAAAATATGGGCTGGTAAAAGGTGAATAGTTGTCCTTTTGATCCGAAATTGGGGGAATGGGAGTTGTTTGGCGCAAATTCGTGTTTGAATGTTTGAAGTTAACATCTTTGGCCCTTATTCTTTCTTTCTCTTGTCTTTTGTGTTTAAAAACCCATCAGCGCCCATTTCCTTTGTATCAACGTTTCATAACTTGTCACTTTTGGCACAAACTTTTCACAAAATGTTTCAAGGTTTATTTTTGACATGTTTTCATAATTGAAGGACTGATTTTGGACAATGTTGATCTTCAAAGGTCTTCAATGTGTCTTTGGCTTGATGAGGGACCATAATTGACAATTTGAAATTGTTGAGGGACTAATCTTGCCATTTCTTCAAAGTTGAAGGACCTTTTGTGTAATTTTGACAAACTTAAGGGACCAAACTTGTAATTATTAATATACAAGGGTTTTAAGTGTCATTTCTTCAATAAATGAGGATCAATCTTGTTTGTCTTCAAGTCTTCAAGAGTATTTGTTGAGAAATCCATGGTTAGGGCCCGGTTCTTTGTACTGCTTCATTTCTCGTGTCCGTTTTCCTTGTAACTTGTGATCTTTTGTCTTTTTCACGATATCCATACCTAAAATACACAAGTAAACAAACACAAGCATATATATGGTATTTTATGACATTTTTATGCATTAAAAGCCCGAAAAGAACGATGAGATCATGTATAAATGCCATCTCATCAGACCCGAATGATTGTATTACCCGATGAATGATTAAATGACCCGATAGATGAAATGAAATGGATTATTAAAGTTAGGTTATGCCACTAAAAGTCCCATTAGCATGAATTGTGAACTACCGGGATTTGGTAGACGCTTATGCATATAATAGTACTATTTGGGGACGATCACCCCAGTTCGCGCCTTGACGATTGATCCCCGTCGTGCCACATTGATTGGTAAGCGAATTTATGTATGAGAAGATTTACAAAAGCGTGATTATTATGACGACACGCTAATTTAGATGGGCAAATGATTGTCGGGTTAGCTACCCGTTGTTTGTTGTAGTAAGGTAACAATGTCATGCGGCTTATAATAATCCAATTAACGAAATACTGCTATACGCACTGAATTACAATGAATTGCCTGACTAGCAATACGGGGTCTTATTATTGATTTTATGTTCGTGTTTTGGTTTTACATAACCATATTCATATAACGATTTTTATTTGGCTTATACAACGTTATAAAACGTATTGTATGATGTTTTTAATGACAATGGTTCGTATAATGATTTTGAAGGCGAAAGCCTATATTATGATTTTGATAAAGATTTGTATAAAATGACTTTGGCTATTTTATGGCCTATTACAATGATTTGTACAAAAATGATTTTCGGTAATAATTTTATACCGATGTTATATTGATGGATTTTATTAAACTCTATGAATTCACTCGACGTTATCGCTGACCTTTTCTTTTAACATGTTTTATCTCATGTACTTGAAGGTAATTCTCGGGAAGACAACAAGAATTCATGGCCCGCACTTAAATTATAATTTCCATTCAAATGCTTTGTAAAACGTGTATGAAATACAATGACTTGGGACCTATGTAAATTTGATATTTATGAATGGAAATGCTTTATTATTAAACGACACGATTTTTATGCGTTATCTATGATGTGAGTAATGTGCTATCTCGTAACACCAACGAGTCTTCCGCTGTATTGAATTGTGTATATTTGGGGGTGTTACATTATGCTCAACCGTTTTTCCATTCATGTTCCCAAAACGGCAGGTACTCAAGGACGCTCGTAGACTTTAAGCGTACGTGCATATGGATTGGAAGCTTCCTAGCCTTCATTACTTTATGCATTTCTTCATACTTTTGACACTCATTTCTATGGAGATTGTTTAGTCCTTTTCATTTACAGTACTTATGTTTGTGTGTGATGAGTTCTACTTTTGGGGTACCGATGTTTGTTTCCGGTATTTCCTTTATGGGCATGTTATGTTTAAGATATTTATCCTTGTATGCTTTGATGACACACCATAATCACGCGTGACATTCCATTTACCCAAATGGGGTGTTACAGTTATGGTATCAGAGCCAAGGCTTCGACCTGTAGGCTCTCAAAACACGACCTGTGATTAGTGGGTAGTCACTATGGTCTTCCTAGAACTGACAGTCAGTTTTCATGCATTCATCATTTTCATGGATACATATATATGTCATTGTCGCAGGTTTATGACTAAGTAATGGTTGGTACAGGACTGGCCCTATTTAGTCGCATGTGCTTTTATCGATACTTTTAACTTTGGGACCGACTCATTGGTATCCCCTCGCCATGTCTTTTGTTTTGAGTGAACTGACCATAGGCGTTCACTCTCGCGCATATAAAATTTTTCATAAAACTGCATCATGCATTCATGTACTAGTTTTCTACATAAATTTTTTCTCATGATTTATTGGTATAAATTTTTATTCATGTATATAGTTTATGTTTTGATCAGTTTAATCATGTATTTTATGTTATACTGTCAGATGGTTCTCACACGTGAGCAGGAACAACTCAATGCAGTAGTCCAAGCTGCAATGCAAGCTGATGAGATGGCATTTATACATGATCTCATCGTTCTTTTCGGGCTTTAAATGCACTAAAATGCCATAAAATACCATATATATGCTTGTGTTTTCTTACTTGTGTATTTTAGGTATGGATATCGTGAAAAAGACAAAAGATCCCAAGAAACAAGGAAAACGGACACGAGAAACAAAGCCGTACAAAGAACCGGGCCCTAGTTCATGAATTATCCAAGATTAAACCTTGAATACTTGAAGATATGCAAGATTGATCCTCAAACAATGAAGAAATGAAACTTAAAACCCTTGTGAAATCATAATTACAAGTTTGGTCCCTTAAGTTAGTCAAAATTGCAAAAAGGTCCTTCAACTTTGAAGAAATGGCAAGATTAGTCCCTCATCAAATCTAATTTGTCAATTATGGTCCCTCATAAAGCCAAAGATACAATAAAGACCTTTGAAGATCAAGAATGTCCAAGATCAGCCCTTGAATTATGGAAAAATGGCAAAAACAACCCTTGAAATACTTTTGCCAAAGTTTTGGGGCAAAAGTATGAAAATGGAAAGTTCAAATGTGAAGAAAACGGGTTTAATAGGCTGAAAAACATTGTTTGCACCTTTTTCCAAAAGCCAAGGACTTAAACTGCCAAGTTTAGAAGTTTGAATCCCTAAACACGCGCCAAACAAATCCCTCCCTAAGAAAACGGATCAAAACGTGTTACTATAGCAAGTAAGAACCCAGATTTTACTTTTTACCAACAAAGGGTAAATTGCAATTAGTTGTTCCCCCGTGTGATTCACACATGCAGAAACCCATCCCAACCTTAAAACTCTCTTCTCCACTCACCAAAGGGTCCCACACTCAAAACCGTTTCACCCATCACATGACAACTTATTCCCCAAGGATTGCCACGTGTCAGGGTCAACGGCCAAGACTCCTAGCTTAACCCCAAAGCTAAGATAAACGTCTATGATCATTTTGGACAACTCATATCAAAGATTCGTCTAGAAGACCTCAAGGACAATTTGGGAATTTCACTTCTAGGGTTTATGAATAGTGTTAGGCTAGCATTTGCCTATAAAAGGAGACCTCAACCTGTGAGAGTCCCTTTGTTCCAGATATTAGCTAATTTCTTTGTAATTCCTTTTTATGAAATAAAGTTTGAATTTCTGAAAATTTTGAATTCTCATTTGTTATTTATAAAAGTTTGATGTCTGATTAGCTGAAATCTGAGTTCCATTCACATGTTTTGTTGGTTTTGAGAAAAGGTTTTAAGGATTAAAACACTTGTTTTCAAGAATCAAAGGTTAAAATCTGTTTATGATCTCACTTTATTGTTTGTTCATCTTAGCAGCTTGGAAGCTGGTACTTGTTCTGCTAGTACCTCAGCTCAAACAATCCAGGGCCTGGATGTAGGTCTTGGAGGTTTGCTGTAACACCCCCAAATTTACACATTTCAATACAGCGGAAGACTCGTTGGTGTTATGGGATAGCACATTACTCACATCATAGACAACGCTTAAAAATCGCGTTGTTTAATAACAAAGCATTTCCATTCATAAATATCAAATTTACATAGGTCCCAAGTCATATTATTTCATACAATTTTTACAAAATATTTGAATGGAAATTGTTGTTTAAGTGCAGGCCATGAATTCTTGTTGTCTTCCCGAGAATTACCTTCAAGTACCTGAGATAAAACATGTTAAAAGAAAAGGTCAGCGAAAACGCCGAGTGAATTCATAGAGTTTAATGAAAACCATTAATATATCATCGGTTTATATTTATTACCGAAAATAATTTTGTACAAATCTTTGTAGTAGGCCATAAAATAGCCAAAGTCATTTTATACAAATCCTTATCAAAAATCATAATATAGGCTTTCGCCTTCAAAATCATTATACGAACCATTGTCGTTAAAAACATCATACAATACTTTTTATAACGGTGTATAGATTTAAATAAAAACCGTTATATGAATATGGTTATATAAAAACAAAACACGAACATAATATCAATAATAAGACCCCGTATTGCTAGTCAGGCAATATATCGTAATTCAGTGCGTATAGCAGTATTTCGTTATTTTTGGATTATTATAAGCCGCATGACATTGTTACCTTACTACAACAAACAACGGGTAGCTAACCCGAAACTCATTTTCCCATCTATATTAGCGTGTCGTCACAATAATCAAACTTGTGTAAATCTTCTCATACATAAATTCGCTTACCAATCAATGTGGCACGACGGGGATCAACCGTCAAGGCGCGAACTGGGGTGATCGTCCTCAAATAGTACTATTATATGCATAAGCGTCTACCAAATCCCGGTAGTTCACAATCCATGCTAATGGGACTTTTAGTGACATAACCTAACTTTAATAATCCATTTCATTCCATTTAGCGGGTCATATAATCATTCATCGGGTTATACAATCATTCGGGTCCAAATCAATAAGCAAACAATTTGGACAACTGGTGTCCTATTTTATCAAAACTAACATGTTGTCTCCCTCGCGGGTTTATAAAACATTTCATAAAAACATTTAAAAGAGTGCGAGGCTATGAACTCACGTTGATGTGGGAAAGCGGGTTATCAGCAATTCGGATGTACGGTACGTGCTTCAATCACGGAAACCTATATAAATAATAATCGGTCTTATACTTCTGTCCAATGACTTTATGAAAATAACAATTATGTATACATATGATGATTTTGTACATATGATGATGATCAAGTGGGTTTATACATTCTCATTTACTCATTTTAGTGTTATGTATTGGTAACTTTTATACTAGTTTACTAGTTCAACTTGTTTACATTTTGGAGGCCCAATAGGCCCATTACAAGCCCAATACTTTTCATTAGCCCAATTATACTTTTATTATCAGTATTATACTTTACATGTTAGGCTCAAGTGGGTTAAGCCCAATAAGTAAGTTTATAAGTGTTTTACCAAACTAGTCGAGTTTATAGTCCAATAAGGCTACTTTGGCCCGTTAATGTCTATATGTTATATAGTTCGGGTTTTATCGGTTTTTACTTGTAATGGGTACTTATATATCAGTATATGACTATTAAAAAGTTTACATTAGACGGGTCCGACCGTCTAAGTTTTAATTGACGAAAAACGTTAATTTTACGGTATTAGCCGAAAAGATGTAAACATCATGTTTATAGTTTTATAACTTATAAAACTTATCAAACTACCATTTTTATAACATGTCCATTTATTTATCCTTGTAAATATTTATATAAATGTAATATATAAGATAGTGGGTTTTAATTCACATTATATACTATATTTATTTGAGTGCTTATATAATACTATTAAACTTTAATTTCACAAAATCTGATTTTTAGTTTCACTTTCACCATTTTTATCATATCTTGAGTTCTACAAGGACATAGAACCTCAAATTTTTATGACAGAAACTAAATGATATGTGCTTCATTTTATTCCTTTATAGCTACTGATGAATCAACATCAAAATATTTAAATAAATTCGTCCAAAACAGTATAGGCAGATTTGCACTCTAATCTTGTTTTGATCATATCTCACTCATTTTTATGATTCCATTGTATGGCCAACTCTCACATGTGTATAACACTTAATACTTACTGTAAATGGATTCCATTATTCCATTTTATCAGTTTAGCATTTGGTTACTTACTGTTTTTATACAGCCTTCATATTTTAGCAAGATTTTAACCTTGTTACCTATGGTTTTCCATCTTTTTAACCATATTTATCAACACTTGATCCCCACACAACATTTTTATCATCATATATTCATTATATACATATATAATAGGAAAGAAAATACAATATTACATAATCAAAATAATAAGAGGATAGGAAGGACAATCTTTATACCACCATGACTAAGTAGTTTATGATCAAGGCTTGGATTTTTGATGGCAAAACTTGTGATAGATCAACACCAATCTTCAAGACCACCAATACTTGTAAACTTCTTTTAGAAATCAGCCCTTGGACATCACCAAATCACTTCCTTGGATGTTAGAATCACCTCCAATCTTCAAGGCTTCAAAGGAGCATCATCATATGTGTTTATAACACAAAGTTTATGGCTAGATTTGATCAAAAATTGATCAAAATGGTATTTTAGAGAGAGAGTGGACGAAAATAGGGAGAGAAGGAGAGATTGGTTTGCATGTATGAGTTTAGGAGAAGTGGTTTTGGTGTTGGATGGTTTTGGTGCTAAGTTAGCTAACTTAGTTAAGTTAGACAAGTGTAGCTTTTAAGCTACATGTTTGACACATCATGGTATGTGTTGGAGCCCATTTGGCCATCCCATGTAGTGGGGTGGACAAGTGTAAAACTTGTCCCATCCCAATAATTTACGGGTACTCCTCGATTCTAGTTTCCTCGATTTGCGTTCCCTCGGGTCGTTTTACGAAAAAGGTTTTTTATAAATTATGAATCAACGGCACAAAACGAATCTAATAAAAATCGTCTCATCAAAAACGGAGTTTAAAACATAAATACGTAATCCTAAGGTTTCCAGTTTAGTCGTAAAGGACGTTAAATTATTCACGTAAGTCCTAATCTCTTCTCGTAAATTAGTGAGTTTACGAACCAACACAAATTTAAATCCGAAAATAATATTCACGGATACATTTATTTTCTGAAATGTCGGACTGTCTCCAAAACGGTGTATGTAAACGTAAGCACGTAACGTAGAATCCTCCGGTTTAGACGTAGTCGAGGCTACTTCAAGACGTAAATCCAAATTTCTTCCCATAAATGAGTGAGTTCATAATATAACATTAAAATAACGTTTTTAAATAATACTTGAGAATAAAATATCAACCATAAATTGACGGATTGTCACAGCATTTACCCCTAAACAGGATCTTTGTCCTCAAAGATCAATTTATCATACTACTCGCTTCTTATAGAGTTAGAGCCATGTGGGTATTTCCTCCACATTCGGTCTTTTCTCACATGTGTAATCCATTACAATACGCGAGTTTCATCAAACATAACTACGGGAATAAGATCAGGCTTAATGTTGACTTACTGTCTCTATCCATGATGTTCATGGGTTTTTGATGAATGCAACTTTTCGCCGATCTAAACTTCACTAAGGAATAGTCAGATTTTAACTTGATAGAAATTTTATCAAGTTAGATATACGAAGCACAATTTACGCAACCCTTGAAGTCCTAGGGTAGATCCAGCTTATATGCCCTTCAAACCAACTTTTACATTATCTCAATGGTCCCATACAACGGGGACTTATTTCCCATAATCTTTCAGATCATCAATTCACTTTTCCATGGTGAATTTTTTTTTGGCATAACTTCGCTACCCATCCTGCACTTCAAGGTCAACACTTCATATTCACATAACCTCCTGCCCACTACTGGCAGTCAATAATCAGATCCTAATTTCAACAATCATTTCAGGTTTCACGGGTCGGGTATCTTGTAAGGTCAGGTTTGTCCACATAGGCAACCTTAAACCTAAAAGACTTGTCCAACTCACAATGAGTGTATGTCGGGTGTCTTCATCCCATCTCCTGCTTACAAATGCTCTCATATTTAGATCCTAACAAGATTCGATCTCAATCCTAACACGATAGTTATCAATGATAATATCTCCAAAGGAAAGAGATTATACGGTTTATTACCAAAGGTCAATCATTCAAGCATAAAACAACACTTATAGTATTTTGTATCGTTACTTTACTTCGTCCCTTAGATTGGGGCGGTAAACGGTACTCTCATCAAGACTCGTTCTCAATGACTTCTGAGCAAATCTCTATAAATTCGATGCAAAGCGAGGATCTTGATAGAGATGATCGATACAGGCACACCATGTTTACACAACTCCTTTAAATACAAAAGAGTCCATTTCTTCATCAAGAATCTATCATTAATAGGAATGATATTAGCAAATTTGGTCAGTCTGTCGACGATGACCCAAATCGAATCAAATTCAGATGATGACCTTTGTAATAGTTAGACGTTTACTAATGTATGAGGTGATGTCTGCCTTCATAATTTGCCATAAGTACAACTTCTTCAGATAAAGATACACTAAATCAGAAATAGCATGAATAGAATACTTAATCTTATGATATTTCAACATGACTAAATCTCTAAATTTCCATATTTAGGAAACCACAAGCGGCCTTTAAAACATTTAACGCCATCGGCTTCTCAACTCTAATGGTTCACATTAGCCGTGAACCCCTTTTATTATCTATATTATCCTTTTTACAAGCATCGACTATATTTTAAATTGCTCGGAAATTTATTTTGCACATTCATTACTAAGGAACACATCCTAATTAAATCTTTATACTTTCTATATTATGTGTCAGTATTTACATTCACCTTCACTGATGAAATAATTATCATGACCACAATTCACTCAGAAATTCTTCCTTCATATTTTCTAAGTTTTAATTTCGTCTCAACTATTATTTTTATCAGTTTTGCTCTATCCGACGTCTTAAAGTGTCGATAAATATTACTAGTAATTAAATAATAAATATTTAATTTTATGAAACGCAAGCGTAAAAATTTAAATTTCTTAGCTCGACCAATTATATAAAAATGTTCAAAATAAATTTGAATTTAATTAACACGATTTTTGTTGATTTATCGAAAATAATTATTAAGATTCGTAAATGTTCGAAAAATCTTTGTTTATACTTTGGTCACAATTTTCTTAGTTGACAAGCAAAAATTGTCGTTTCAAATTTCAAGTCATAAGTTATATAGTTTCCTCAATTCTTCTTAAGTTGTCTAGAAGTACACACAAACATTTACCCCTAAACAGGAGTTTAGTTAAATGTTCTGGGTATAAGGGAATAATCCCTCAAAAGTTCTTTTTGATAAGACATTTGTCAAAAGATATTTGCACTTTCTTTTTGGTAAAACCCAAAGTCTTAAATGACTTCTAATTTTTGAAGAGTCAATATATATATATATATATATATATATATATATATATATATATATATATATATATATATATATATATATATATATATATATATATATATATATATATATATATATATATATATATCTTACCATCATTAATCAAACGGTCATTTTATGTAAATATCAAGCCTTAAATCACATGTTAAAAATTCAAGGTACAGGTATTTCCTACTTAGCCGACTCAGGGCCGTTTATAAATAATTATTAACTCCTTCCTATTCTTATAAACAAACAGATGGTCCTTAATGATCACAAGCATGAATTTACAAATTACAGCCTACACACGTGATTCAACAAATTTATGGATGCTACATGTGTATTAGTCAATCCATACGACATCACGTGAAACTCATAATGTTCATTACAAGTTCTGGATGTAGTGATTGTAATAGATAATCTTTTTCGCGGATGCGAAGTTGATGATAACCATGTTGTGGATCAAATCTTTAAAACATACGCTAGAACCTTGTAAATTATGTAACAAATCTGTCATCTTGGGTAGTGGATATCGATTTCGATCGTCAATTTACTTAGTTCACGGTAATCAGTAAACATAAGGAATGATAACACCATAACTCTTCATAATGACGAGCTCGGTAAAATAAAAGCTTTCTCCGACAACTCTCTCAGTTGTTCAGTTAATACATGTAATTCAAATGGTGCTGATATAGGGTGCACACGCCACAGGTGCAACACCGGGAATATAATCAATACCAAATTTAACCTGCCATAATGGCGAAAGTCTAGGTAATTCAACAACAAATACCTCAGAAGTTTCAAATAACATAAACATCTTTTAATAAATTTACTTTAAGTTCTTCTTAGATTACAAGATCTATGACTAGTTCATAACCATTCACGATATAATTTCAAGTCTAAATGTAGGATATGGTCGTCCATCAAGAATTATTTAGATCACTTTTGATAATCAACATCTTATCTTTTAGGGGAATTCTACTCGAGTTCCCATCAATTAAGACAATGTCGTCATGTCATAATCAATCAATCCATTCTACTGGCACTATCAACTTTCCAGTTTCATTACCGTTGATAAGATGTGAACTTCTCAAAAGACTAATAATAACTCATAATCCTTCACAAATTCAAGGATATCTAGAGACACAACTACCATTAAAAGAGTAAGGTCAACGCATAATTTACGCGAGAGAATTTCAAATCAGATATAGACGAAAACTGTTAACGAATATGAATATATCCCATGTTTTCATAATTGGAGTATGCATTCGAAAGCTCCTCGAATCGTTACCAAGGTCATTCAAATATAAAACCTAATCAAAAGAAAGGATAGGAACGTCTATACACCCATTCGGGTATCAGCATTTGGTAATCAAATACTTTTTCAAAGAATCTCACCACGGGAGAATAGGACAAGGAGGGGATATCAATTGTCAATTAAGACAATTTCCACAGATGAGTAAATTCGACTCAGAAGAATAAATGGTACGGGCACATATGTAGGTGTCTCTAACAATATGTCCCTATTTTTCACTTCTTGCATATCTCATAAAATTTAATCTTTCACAATCTTTAAAGAAAATTTAGTGTTTATTAATAATTTCATGGTGACTACTAATCAGCCATGCATGGTCACTTCCAAATTGTATGTAGGCGCGCAACTATATACAATTTCAAGATTAACGATGCAATACTCAGTTCGTCAAAATTTTATCATCATGTTTATAATAAAAACACTTTCATGCTTAATTCTTAAATAAAAAATCAAAACTAAATTTACAAAGATTTTCTTTGTTATGAAAACAATTAAGTTTTCCAAGGTGTTTTATAATCAACTTCATTTCGATAACGGTCACTTATAAATCTCACTTTGAATAATCCTTATAGTGATGAAAATTCAAATTTTCTCAAGTTTTATCTTATAAAAATAATAAGTGATCTGCAAAAGAGTGATGAAAAGTTGTTCACCAAGAACTAACTACAATATGCTAGGAAATGAGTTTAGCCAATTAATAATGAGGTTCATGACCTTGATGGCACTCAAAAAGAATAATCCACAACGTAACTCAAATCGAGATGAGTACTTGTTCAATGGTTGCATCACTAATGCGAACATTTGGATGAAACAATAAACGATAGATAACATCGATACATGTAGGATTTAGCAATCAAAGGTAGTCTTTTCATTAATCACAAACAAGTCAAAATTGTACCGTAACACATTACGTGTCACTATGTCATACAATTCCAAGAACTCATCCTACCAACTGATGTCTCAGTTAAGTTAGGGATTATTTATAAAAGATACCACAATGAATACTAATCTAAAAGAATCATGGTGGTTCCTCCTATCCCGGAAGATCCATCGGTCCCTATTCACAAGAAGATTTCTTAAAATTATTTCCTGGACACTAGGCATCCTCATCATTGGACAATGGCCTAGGAATAACACTTAACACGAATCAACAATCAATTAAAACCTTATAATTCAATCACAAAACTTAACGACTTCCTCTTATCAATCTCATATTCCATACAAGTTAAATTTTACTTTATTCAAGTTTCAATTGATCTTATACTCAATGTGACATCCTACCTTATTCTCCAATACTTTCAACCTTATTCTTAGACCTTGATAGGGCAATAAAATCTCGATATGAACAACACTTAATTTGTAATCCTATATCTCTTACAACAATAGTTATCAAATGAGTCACTAGTATGAAATGACTCACACATTCGATTAGACTTCTCGGAAAGGTACTAGTGGCATGAGGCTTTTGGGTAATGGTTCCAATGACAGCCTCAAGTGCAACATTCACCCTTTCGATTTCAAATTTTAAGAATTGGATGACAACGAATCAGATGACACCTTTCCAGGTGGTAACGTTTTGTCAAACTCCACTCTATAAGGAAAGATCATCATGACATCGATATTAGATTTAATCTCGCCAATTCTTCTTCAAGATCACAATCAACTACTACCAATATTTATACGAATATCAACCATTTTGTTGGGATTATAAATATCCACAACTTGGTTTAGATCTAGAATAGCTAGAATTCCTACGGGAATAGCTTCGATTGATTTGCTAGGGGAGTTAGGGTTTCTTGTGACAATCTACGTCGTATAAATACCTCGTATAAATATAGAAATAATCATCAAACAATCATGTAATCAAATTACATCATATGTATATATATATATATATATATATATATATATATATATATATATATATATATATATATATATATATATATATATATATATATATATAATCCAAGTTATATATATATTAAAATAACACTTCTCAGTCTGGCCTTGTCGGTAACTCGGGAATTCTTCGGCACCGTTATAGTCAAAAGATTTTTAGACATTTTTAGAAAAATGTTTATAGTTAAAAGATTTTGAAATGTTTTATTCAAAACCTTAGTTTTAAAAATCTTTCGTTCTCTATAACGAGAGCTCTGATACAACAGAAGACTCGTTGGTGTTACGGGATAGCACATTACTCACATCATAGACAATGCTTAAAAATCGCGTTGTTTAATAACAAAGCATTTCCATTAATAAATATCAAATTTACATAGGTCCCAAGTCATATTATTTCATACAATTTTTACAAAATATTTGAATGGAAATTGTTGTTTAAGTGCAGGCCATGAATTCTTGTTGTCTTCCCGAGAATTACCTTCAAGTACCTGAGATAAAACATGTTAAAAGAAAAGGTCAGCGAAAACGTCGAGTGAATTCATAGAGTTTAATGAAAACCACTAATATATCATCGGTATATATTTATTACCGAAAATCATTTTGTACAAATCTTTGTAGTAGGCCATAAAATAGCCAAAGTCATTTTATACAAATCCTTATCAAAAATCAAAATATAGGCTTTCGCCTTCAAAATCATTATACGAACCATTTTCGTTAAAAACATCATACAATACGTTTTATAACGTTGTATAGAGTTAAATAAAAACCGTTATATGAATATGGTTATATAAAACCAAAACACGAACATAATATCAATAATAAGACCCCGTATAGCTAGTCAGGTAATATATCGTAATTCAGTGCGTATAGCAGTATTTCGTTATTTTTGGATTATTATAAGCCACATGACATTGTTACCTTACTACAACAAACAACGGGTAGCTAACCCGAAACTCATTTTCCCATCTAAATTAGTGTGTCGTCACAATAACCACACTTGTGTAAATCTTCTCATACATAAATTCGCTTAGCAATCAATGTGTCACGACAGGGATCAACCGTCAAGGCGCGAACTGGGGTGATCGTCCCCAAATAGTACTATTATATGCATAAGCGTCTACCAAATCCCGGTAGTTCACAATTCATGCTAATGGGACTTTTATTGACATAACCTAACTTTAATAATCCATTTTATTTCATTTATCGGGTCATATAATCATTCATCGGGTCATACAATCATTCTGGTCCAAATCAATAAGCAAACAATTTGGACAACTGGTGTCCTATTTTATCAAAACTAACATGTTATCTCCCTCTCGGGTTTACAAAACATTTCATAAAAACATTTAAAAGAGTGTTAGGCTATGAACTCAACCTTGATGTGGGAAAGCGGGTTATCGGCAATTCGGATGTACGGTACGTGCTTCAATCACGGAAACCTATATAAATAATAATCGGTCTTAGACTTCTGTCCAATGACTTTATCAAAATAACAATTATGTATACATATGATGATTTTGTACATATGATGATGATCAAGTGGGTTTATACATTCTCATTTACTCATTTTAGTGTTATGTATTGGTAACTTTTATACTAGTTTACTAGTTCAATTTGTTTACATTTTGGAGGCCCAATAGGCCCATTACAAGCCCAATACTTTTCATTAGCCCAATTATACTTTTATTATCAGTATTATACTTTACATGTTGGGCTCAAGTGGGTTAAGCCCAATAAGTAAGTTTATAAGTGTTTTACCAAACTAGTCGAGTTTATAGTCCAATAAGGCTACTTTGGCCCGTTAATGTCTATATGTTATATAGTTCGAATTTTATCGGTTTTTACTTGTAATAGGTACTTATATATCAGTATATGACTATTAAAAAGTTTACATTAGACGGGTCCGATCGTCTAAGTTTTAATTGACGAAAAACGTTAATTTTACGGTATTAGCCGAAAAGATGTAAAAATCATGTTTATAGTTTTATAACTTATAAAACTTATCAAACTACCATTTTCATAACATGTCCATTTATTTATCCTTTTACATATTTATATAAATGTAATATATAAGTTAGTGGGTTTTAATTCACATTTTATACTATATTTATTTGAGTGCTTATATAATACTATTAAACTTTAATTTCACAAAATCTGATTTTTAGTTTCACTTTCACCATTTTTTTTCATATCTTGAGTTCTACAAGGAGATAGAAACTCAAATTTTTATGACAGAAACTACATGATATGTGCTTCATTTTATTCCCTAGCTACTGATGAATCAACATCTAAATAATTAAATAAATTCGTCCAAAACAGTATAGGCAGATTTGCACTCTAATCTTGTTTTGATCATATCTCACTCATTTTTATGATTCCATTGTATGGCCAACTCTCACATGTGTATAACACATAATACTTACTGTAAATTGATTCCACTATTCCATTTTATCAGTTTAGCATTTGGTTACTTACTGTTTTTATACAGCCTTCATATTTTAGCAAGATTTTAACCTTGTTACCTATGGTTTTCCATCTTTTAACCATATTTATCAACACCTGATCCCCACACAACATTTTTATCATCATATATTCATCATATACATATTCAATAGGAAAGAAAATACAAGATTACATAATCAAAATAATAAGAGGATAGGAAGGAAAATCTTTATACCACCATGATTAAGTAGTTTATGATCAAGGGTTGGATTTTTGATGGCAAAACTTGTGATAGATCAACACCAGTCTGCAAGACCACCAATACTTGTAAACTTCTTTTAGAAATCAGCCCTTAGATATCACCAAATCACTTCCTTGGATGTTAGAATTACCTCAATCTTCAAGGCTTCAAAGGAGCATCATCATATGTGTTTATAACACAAAGTTTATGGCTAGATTTGATCAAAATTGATAAAAATGGTATTTTAGAGGGAGAGTGGACGAAAATAAGGAGAGAAGGAGAGAGTGGTTTGCATGTATGAGTTTAGGAGAAGTGGTTTTGGTGTTGGATGGTTTTGGTGCTAAGTTAGCTAACTTAGTTAAGTTAGACAAGTGTAGCTTTTAAGCTACATGTTTGACACATCATGGTATGTGTTGGAGCCCAGTTGGCCATCCCATGTAGTGGGGTGGGCAAGTGTAAAACTTGTCCCATCCCACTAATTTACGGGTACTCCTCGATTCTAGTTTCCTTGATTTGCGTGCCCTCGGGTCGTTTTACGAAAAACATTTTTTATAAATTATGAATCAACGGCACAAAACGAATCTAATAAAAATTGTCTCATCAAAAACGGAGTTCAAAAACATAAATACATAATCCCAAGGTTTCTGGTTTAGTCGTAAAGGACGTTAAATTATTCACGTAAGTCCTAATCTCTTCTCGTAAATTAGTGAGTTTATGAACCAACACAAATTTAAATCCCAAAATAATATTCACGGATAAATTTATTTTCTGAAATGTCGGACTGTCACCAAAACGGTGTATGTAAACGTAAGCACGTAACGTAGAATCCTCCGGTTTAGACGTAGTCGATGCTACTTCAAGACGTAAATACAAATTTCTTCCCAGAAATGTGTGAGTTCATAATATAACATTAAAATAATGTTTTTAAATAATACTTGAGAATAAAATATCAACCATAAATTAACGGATTGTCACATTTGCACCCTTCTCCTTTTTCATGTTTCTTTATTTTTTCTGCATATTTGTGATTTTATTATGGTTGTTGTTGAATCTATGTTTTGATGGTTGGATCTTGTTTATCTGGTATTGTTTGATGTTATTGAGTTGATGTTAACTTGATTTGTGGGTTGAATCTGAAGTATCCTTTGATAATTTGTGAAAACAGATAATTAAGGGGTGTTTGGGTTAACTGCATAAGCAGGTTTTGTGGAAAGTTGAGTACCTGTTTTGTGTTATTGATTGTTGGTATCTGTTTGACTGATATACTTGGTCACTTATTTGCAAGTTTTGTGGTTTGAAACACCTAAATCCATCAAAGTGCTATAAAATCAGATTTACTTGGTAAAATTGGCTAGAATTTTGGGGACACCTAGATCTAAGCATAGACTAGGGTTAACAAGTGCTAGATTTTAGTTAACACAACCAGGGAAGTAGGATTTGAAGCTTGAAATTGGATATGTGGTCAATTAGATCAGCAAAGTGTGCATGAGTTCTTGTAGTTCATATCAGAAGGTGTAATTTTCTTTGATCTTGTTCCATACCTTGTTTCAGTGATTGATTTAAGTTTGTTTGTGCTTAACATAGTTTATATAGCTTGTGTATGCATCTGGTTGAATTTGGAGTGCTTATTCTAGCTTAAAACTGCTTAAGTGTTCATAACAGCTTATATTCCATGTCTTTGCTGGATCTGAGCATTGTTTGATTTTTTTGTGCTTATTGAGTGAACCAAAGTGTGTTCTTTTGCTTGATTGTGACTCCTTGTGATTAACTGATCACTTGGGTGCCCTTGTCTTCCAATAAAACATAGAGAATCTCTCTAAAAATCAAAGTCAAATAGTCAAAGCAGTGAGAACCAGTTCCTACTGAAAGTTCCCCCTGTTAGTGTTAATTGGTCATCAGCTTATCAATAAGCTATTCTAGCTTATTTTAACCAGCAACAACTTGGATTTTGTAATAGGTGTTCATTATTTGACCCATTTGTTCATACTAGAGCATTTGGTGGATTGACTTTAGGGTTTGACTAGAGAACCAACTTAATTGACTTTTTCATAAGTGATTATTGGCTTATTCCAGCTTATTGGTTTTGCTTATTGAATTTTGGTTGATTGATTTGGCTTATTGAAGTCATTTGTAACATTTTGCAAGTTGAATCAAGTCCTGAGGTGCCCTAGAACTAAAACCCGACTATTTTGTCTTTTAGTGGATTTGTACTTTGCTTATTTCTGGCTTATTGAGTGTGCTTTTTCAAAATTTCTTTTTACAGATCTCTTTAGTATCCCAAAAGAAGGTTGTGTGTCAATTTAGAGCTTATGGCATTAGCTTATTGCTTAATGGGCTTAATAGCCTAATAAGGATAAGTTGTTTGATCATTAAGCTGTGATAAGCTCACTTTCAGCTTTTGGGCCTTCAGAGTTTTGTGTTTAGAATTAAATTTTGAGTAAGATAGTTCTTTTCCAAGTCATTTGGGCTTATTTGGACTTTTTGGGCTAAAAAGCCCAATAAGCTTGACTCTTTTGGGTTTTGGCCCATTTGAGGGCCAAATAGGGGTATTCTGGTCTTTTCACTTTCATTTTCTGTTTAATTAGGTCAAAATAAATTAGCTTGCAAGTTTTTAGAATTTTTTATAATTTTTGGATTTTTAATATTATTTTAATATTATTTTATTATTATTTTTCAAATTTAACATTTTTGCATTTTTATATTTTTCTTAGCTTAAATACATTAAAATAGGATTTTTGCAACTCTTAGATTAATTTTATCATCTTTATATTAATTCTTATAATTATTTTAAGTTTTAATAGCTTTTAAATCACTTTAAATAGTTTTTATTAGTTTAAAAATTTCTAAAAATAGTTTTTAATCTTTTTAGGTCATTTTAGAGGTTTACCAATTAAAAAATCTTTATTTGGGCTTTTTGATAATTAATTTGATTTTTAGGGCTTCAATTATCATTTAAAAATTAAATATTTAATTAATTAAAAGGTTTGGAAAAGTTTTGATCATTGGTAAACTCTTAGTTTATTTATTTTGATTTTTGGTGAATTTTTGGTAATTTTTAGAATTAATTTTTATTTTTGCTCATTTTACGGTTTTACGTTACGTCGTAGTAGTAATTAATTTCACGTCTTCGTCATTCTCTTTTCTCATCCCTTCCTTACCAATATTAATATCAAACCAATTACGAATTATTCACATACATATACCTCCTTGGGAAACGAATTTCATTGGGTCATTAGTGCTTGATTTTCCTAAATCATCACTTAATACTTACCGCTCATTTACGCTCTTTTGTTTTCCTTATCAAGAGGTGTAATTTACTACAATCATTTTGGCGCCGCTTCCGGGGAGGTGTGTCGTGATTAATTTGTCTTGTTGTTTTTAATATTAACCATAAATAGTATTTGTATTAGTAGAAATCTACTAATACGTATTATCGGTTTTTTTCGTTTTTCTTGTGAAATTATTATTACTGTATTGTATTAAGTATCACAATAAATACAAAATATCTCCAAAATTGTGAAAACACAACCTTAATTGGGATTTGATCTCCTAATTATTGTATTCGAATCTCAAACAAAAAGAAAAAGGCAAAAATAGATAAATACTTTCGTGAAGCTCGATTTTGAAAAATACAAACTATAAGGTGGGTATAAGGCGGGTATTATAAAATATACCCTAAGGAAAAAGGCTCTTAAGTGCTTCGCGCCGCCTCGTTTCCCCGCTTGCTTGTGAGTATTTTGAGATTGAAGGCTAATCGAGGGTTTTGCCGCCCAAGTATTATTACGTATAATATATTTGCTTGGTTTTCTTTGTGATTAAACCCTCTTGAACAATTTGGTTTTCACCATAGTTCTAAAGTCATTCGACGGCGTTCACTCCACGTGATCGTTTTCATTCCTTTGAGGCTTCTTTAATCAAGAGTTTGATTCGAGGAGAGATTTGGTAGATTGTTGTCTACGAAGATACACCAAAATCCAAAAAAAAATTAAAAACAATCAAAAACACAAAAAAAATTGAAAATTCATAAAACACCCAAAAAGAATCTTCTTTGCTCACCTCCCATTCTTTGTGAAGTTTATGATCACTCGTAATCAAGCAAAACGAGCTCGTAAACGTCTTCAAAAGCAAGCCAATCAAGAGACGTTGATTGCAGAACAAACTCCAATTGTTGAACCTATTGTAGAACAAGAAGTCGTCATGGCTAATCGTACTATGATGGAGTTGCTACAAGCTCCCACCGAGGGTTTTGGAGAGGCCATTGTGATTCCCGCTATCCTTGCGGAGAATTTCGAGATTAAGACGGGTTTAATGTCGATGTTGCAAGCTAATAAGTTTAGAGGTCATGAGAAAGACAACCCGCATTACCACATAAGGAATTTTAATCGTCTCACCGCAACTAGCAAGTTTAAAGATGTTCCACATGACGCCATTAAAATGATGTTGTTTCCATACTCGTTAGATGAACCCGCTAAAATTTGGCTTGAGAAAGAACCGCCAAATTCAATTTTGACATGGGGTGATCTCGTTTCTAAGTTTGTGAACAAATTTGTTCCACCATCTAAAACAACACATTTGAAAAATGAGATTTCATGATTTGGTCAACGAAATAATGAAAGTTTTCAATGGCATGGGAACGCTTTAAAGAAATGTTACATGAATGTCCACACCATGATTTTTCAGAATTGCATCAAATTGATACTTTTTATAATGGGCTTAATGATCATGAACGAGATTACTTGAATGCCGCCGCGGGTGGTAATTTTTGTGCAAAACGACCGATGAAGCTTTAAAGATTATCGAGAATAGATCTAAGGTTTATAGCCCTCGTAACACACCGAGTGTTTCCAATTTGGGTTTGTCATCGTCGTCATCGTCTCGTAGCATTAATGCCTTACATGATGAAGCTAATGAGGAAAATCGGTTTTTCGATAGATTTGCTAATCTTATGACTCATTGGAAAGCTCAAGAGGCTTTGAACTCCGCTTCGGTTAAAGCGGTTGCTAAGAGTTGTTTGTCTTGTGGTGGAGCTCATGATCTTTCCGAGTGCATTACCGCGGATGGTAACACTTCGAGTGCTTATGTAGCAACGAGAACTTACAACCAAAACGACCAAGGTTCCCGCCCAAATCAAGCTCCACCAAATCAAAATGCTAATAATTATCGAAACAACAACCAAGGGGGTAATTATCAAGGCAATTCACGAAACTACAACAAAGGGAATTATCAAAGTGGGAATGGACAAGTGACAAATGAAAACCAAAACCGTGATTTCAAAACACTACACAAGGTTTTCAAAATGCTCACACTAAAAATCTTCAAGGAGAATTTTCGGATTATGCTAAAGCAAATGATGCTAAGTTTGATAACATGCAATGTGAGATGATTAGCTTAAGATCCGAGTTGAAAAACGAGCTTAAAAACGAACTTGCTAATGAACTTAAAACTCATGCAAATAAAATGGAAGGAAATGTCCAACATCTTAAACAAAATCAACAAAAAATGGAACAAGGACAATATGAGATTAAGCAAGAATTGTTAATAGCGGATGCTAGGCAATCAAAATTTGAAGACCGAATGGCAAAAATGTTTGAAGCAATCATGTGTAAACCCTCTTCCTCGGGTGGTCTTCCTAGTGATACCATTGCAAACCCGAAGGGAGAAATGAAGGTTATTACTACACGAAGTGGTAAAACTTTCAAGGAACCAATCTCTCGTCCAAGTACTTCTACGGAGAAGGAAATCAAGAAAGAGCACGAGGTGGTGGTCGAAAAGAAGCACATTAAAATCCCACAAAGTACCGCTCAAACCACACCTACGGTTGAACCAATACCAATTGAGGAACCCGAGTTTCCAAGGCCGATGCCTAATGTCCAACCCACACCACCCTTACCTTACCCTTCGAGACGAAACAAGGAGAAAATGCAAGAACGTAACAAACAACAAATCGAGCTTTTTATAAAAATGTTTCAACAAGTGCATTTTGATGTGAGTTTAGCCGACGCGTTGTTGTATATGCCTCGTTTCGCTTCCACTTTTAAAAGTATGATGAGCGATAAGGAAAAGCTTTCAAAGCTTGCTAATTGTTCTTCGGTTTATCTTAACCGCATACCGGAAAAAGTTGGTGACCCCGGAAAGTTTCTCATTCCTTGTGACATACAAGATATGAAAGAATGCCTCGCCTTGGCCGATCTTGGTCCGAGCATTAATTTGATGCCATTTTCCATTTGGAAATCGCTTTTGCTTTCGGCTCTTATTCCTTCGAACATGTCTATCGAGATGGCCTATCATTCTAAGATTTTAGCATGTGGAGTAGCCGAAGATGTTTTCGTGAAAGTGGGGAAGTTCTACTATCCCGTTGATTTTATAGTAGTTGACATCCCCGCGGATCCTCAAGTTCCTCTAATTTTAGGTCGTTCATTTTTAAACACCTCGAGATCGCTTATCGACGTTCATGCAAGAACTATCACTTTGAGATTCAATGAAGAGGAACTTGTTATAAACGCCACTCAAAACTCAAAACCTTCTCATGTTTATGCAATCGCTACCATCAATCACATTGACTTAGTTGATGTGGTTTGCGATGAGTTTTCACAAGAAGTGTTAGGTTTTTCCGATAGCTCGTCAAGTGGCAATCCCACTATTTTGGATCCGATTCTTGCTAATTCTACACCAAATCTCACTCCATTCCAAGGAGGTAATTTTAATTCAAATGAAATCGACAATGAAGATGAGGTGTTGATTAGTGATGATACTTCTATCCCACCATTTCTTCCGCCGATGGAAGTTATGAGTGTTGAACCAAAATCTTCAATCGAGGAACCACCTATCCTTGAATTGAAAGATCTTCCTTCTCACCTTGAATACGCATTCTTAGAAGGTGATGATAAGTTGCCGGTTATTATTGCAAGAGGTCTTGCTAATGATGAAAAAACCGAGCTCTTGAAAGTTCTTAAAGCTCATAAAGGGGCAATTGCGTGGAAAATTTCCGACATTAAGGGTATTGACCCAAAATTTTGTACTCACAAGATTTTAATGGAGGAGGACTACAAACCCGCAATTCAAAGTCAAAGAAGGGTGAATCCCAAAAGTCACGATGTCATTAAAAAGGAAGTTTTGAAACTCCTTGACGCGGGAATGACTTATCCTATCTCTGATAGCCCATGGGTGAGCCCAATCCATTGTGTCCCTAAAAAGGGAGGAATGACCGTTGTGCCCAATGAAAACAACGAGTTAATTCCCACTCGTGTTGTGACCGGATCGAGGGTGTGTATTGACTACCGAAAGTTAAATGACGCCACTCGTAAAGACCACATTCCTTTGCCCTTCATGGATCAAATGTTGGAGCGACTCGCGGGAAATGAATTCTATTTCTTTTTAGATGGTTTTTCCGGTTACTTTCAAATCCCTATCGACCCTCGTGATCAAGAGAAGACTACATTTACGTGTCCTTATGGAACGTTTGCTTATCCTAGGATGCCTTTCAGACTTTGTAATGCACCGGGTACGTTTCAACAGTGTATGATGGCAATTTTTCACGATATGATCGAGAAGTCGATGGAAGTATTTATGGATGACTTTTCGGTGTTTGGCAATTCGTTCACGTCGTGTTTATCTAATATCGAGCAAATGTTAAAACGTTGTGAAGAAACAAATCTTGTGCTTAATTGGGAAAAATGTCATTTTATGTGTAAACAAGGAATCGTCTTAGGACATAAGGTCTCTAAAGCGGGGATTGAGGTCGATAAAGCTAAGGTAGACGTCATCGCCAAGTTACCTCATCCCAAAACCGTGAAGGGAGCTATGAGTTTCCTAGGCCACGCGGGCTTTTATCGTCGTTTCATCAAAGACTTTTTCAAAATCTCTCGACCTATGACACACCTTCTCGAGAAGGATGCTCCTTTCAATTTCAATGAGTATTGTGTTAGAGCTTTCGAAAATCTTAAAAGGAAACTTACCGAAGCTCCCATTCTTGTTGCTCCTAATTGGGAATTACCCTTTGAAATCATGTGCGATGCAAGTGATCTGGCGGTCTTCTTCAACCGTTAGATATCCCAGAGTGGAAGTGGGACAAGATCACCATGGATTTTGTTACCGGTCTTCCGCAGACAAAGAGGAAGCACGATGCGATTTGGGTTATCGTAAATCGACTTACCAAGTCAGCTCATTTCTTACCGATCCGCAAGGAAGATTCGGTCAGTAAACTCGTTGATACTTATAGGAGGGGGATCATGAGACTTCATGGTGCTCCATTCAGCATCGTCTCAGACAGAGATCCTCAGTTCACTTAGCGATTTTGGAGAAGTCAGCAGAAAGCTTGGGGTACAAAACTTAAGCTTAGCACGACTTTTCATCCTCAAACAGACGGAGAATCGGAGCGAACAATTCAGACATTGAAAGACATGTTGAGGTCATGTGCGTTGGAATGGACGGGAGATTGGGACGATTACATCTGTTTGGTAGAGTTTGCATACAACAACAGTTGGCACGCAAGTATCATGTGTGCTCCATTCGAGATGTTGTATGGCAGGAAGTGTCGCGCCCCAATCTGCTGGGATCAGGTTGGTGAGCGAACACTTGAAGGACCAAAAATGATTGAGTTGACCAACGAGAAGGTCGTAGTAGCTAAGCAGAAACTACAAGAAGCACGGTCATTTCAGAAGAGTTATGCAGACAAACATCGTAGGGACTTACACTTTAACGCAGGAGATCACGTTTTCCTTAAGGTTTCGCCGGCACGTGGGGTTAGACGTTTTGGAATCAAAAGGAAGCTCAGTCTACGATTCATCGGACCGTTTGATGTCATTGAGCGGGTCGGTGAAGTATCTTATCATTTAGTGTTACCTCCGCAGCTTTCTCATGTTCACGATGTTTTTCATGTGTCCTTACTCAGAGGGTACAAGTATCATTCCCTTCACATGGTTCAGTATCCACTGGAACAGATTCGTGAAGATCTCACTTTCATAGAAGAACCCGAACGAGTTCTTGACAGACAAAACGAGTCATGAGGAGGAAGACGATTCCATTTGTCAAAATCCTTTGGAGGGATCATACCGAGCAGGAAGCCACTTGGGAGATAGAGGAGTCTATCCGGGCTTCTTACCCTCATTTCATATTTTGAATTCGGGTATGTTCTTCTTTTCTAGTTTACATTATATATAATTCGGGGACGAATTATTCTTTTTTTTTTGGGGGGGGGGGGGGGGAGAGTTGTAAAACCCGCATGCTTTTACCATGAATAGGACCCTTATGATCGTACGTACATGATTAGAACTTTCCTTTTATAGCACGCTTACATTTCACGAATAAGATTTACAAGTATTACGTACGCGTTATAAAACGATAAGTATTTAATAAGTATTAATACACGATAATTATTTCAACAATAATTATAATCACGAACATACGAACATGAAATCATGAACGTTTATAATCACGAACTTAATATTATGTATTTACGTATATTTATTACGATTACGAATACATATATTAGACACGAACGATAACTAAATAAAACACGT
This sequence comes from Glebionis coronaria, assembly GCA_025667525.1. Lineage (NCBI taxonomy): Eukaryota > Viridiplantae > Streptophyta > Magnoliopsida > Asterales > Asteraceae > Glebionis > Glebionis coronaria. The sequence continues at coordinate 190,502,696 of CM046877.1, read as the reverse complement.
AAACACGACACGAGAAAACATATAATATTTAGACACGGAAAACAATGGGTTACCCCTTGTGGTCCCCTCTTACCCGCGGCATAGACACAAGAAAAGGGCCAAGCCCACTTTGAATTTTACTAAAACAAGAAAAAGGAAATCATATTTTTCATAATCTCAGTAAATTAGAAAAATATCAAAACCTTAATCCTTTTCCTCTCCCCCTTTTTGGCCGCCGGTCTAAGAACACAACAAGGGTGTGTTTGGTTGATTTTTGGTGATCAATTCTTGCAAGGGTGTTCGTGTTTTTCGTCCTTCATTGTTTCACGTATTCGGTAAATTATTAAACCCCTTTTCTTTTATGTTTTTTATTAAATAAAAACACATGGAATCATAGGTTATAAAAACAAGTTAGCATAACATGTAATTAATCATGGGGGGTAATTAGTAATGGTGTTTTTAGGGGTGTTTGTTTTGGCCGACGCAAGGAACCGAGACCACAAGGTCTCGACTTGCTTTTGTTCGCACCACCAACCGAGACCAAGAGGTCTCGGTGTGGCTATGATGTTTTTGTCGCAAGAACAAGGGACCCCGACCTAAGTCAGGGTGTGTTTTGGTGTTTGGTTGGGAACTATGCCCAGCCGACGGCTACAGCCGAGAAAACAGGGGGAACCACCGGCTCAGCCAGTGGCTGTTTTTGCGAAAACAGTGGAAACCGGCCAAGCCGGTTTTGCCACTATTAAGGGTGCGTTTGTTTGGCCGGTTCATGGGTCCGGTTCACGGGTTCACGAACATGGTTTACGATTTAATTAATTTTACAAGTTAATTATTTTTACAAGACTATTTTTTACAAGGTTAATTAAATTAATTAAACATGTTACATAATTAATTTAATTTGGTCATGACTTAGGTTATTATTATTATTAATAATACATGGATTTTAACCTAAGTATTTATTATTTAAATTAGACTATATAATTAATTAATTATTAAACATGTCTTATAATTAATTAATTTACATGACTTAGGTTATATTAATAATAAATGTTAATACATGTTTTAACCTAAGTATTATTACCTTTTATTTAATTAAATCATGTTATATTTAATTAAATACTTTAACCTATAGTTTATTTAATTTAAATGTAATAATTAATAAACTATACTATTTTATCACATGACTTAGAATAAAAATCAGTAAACACTTAAGCTTATATTATTAGCTTAATAATCCAACTTATTTCTATTTATGGAAACTTTCTATTTTTAGTAACTTTTTGAATTAAGGCAACTTATGGAAACTTTCTATTTTTAGAAACTTATCTATTTTAAGCAGTAAATCTATTTTTGGAAACTTTCTATTTTAGGAAACTTTCTATTTTAGGAAACCTGCTATTTTTAGAAAGTTACTTATTATTACACAACAAGCATAATAATTCAAGAAATACAAGTAATACTTAATCAGAATAGACATAATACATGATAAACATAGCATAAAGTTAAAATTAGTAAAACAAGACATGACCATATAAAACAAGTTAAGACATGATATGAAACCAGTTACGTATACATTAATCAGAATACTTATACACGTATATCATTTATGTAGCATTAGTGGTATGGAAGTAGGACTCTCTTCCGTTCATCTTCTTCGTTCACTGGACATAAGGTACAAATTCTCCGTCCTTTCAATATGGACATTCTTCCTTATTAGGATTCCCCGTATGCAGCCAACTGTTTTCCTAGTATATGTTTTATATGTTTTTGAATTGCTTATGTTTAAATAGATACCTAAAGCCATATACATGCATGACCAGTTTCACCTAGTTATGGAGGTACCATAACCATAACACTGGAGGGACCAGTGTTATGACTTCACCACGGCGGAGTGATTGCTCGTGGCGTCCCTTTTCAGCTTTGGCCATATTATTGTTATCATGTGGGGCGTATGGGTGCATCCTAGGTTACATGTTTTACAGATTATTCTGGTGAATGTGGTGTGTGCCTTGCATCCTTCACAAGGAGCTGATCCCTCCTACCCAAAACTTATATTAAATTAGAGGCAGGCCCTCTAATTGCATGACGAGGTAAACCCTCCAAGTATTCATGCACGTTGATATTTCATGACCTATATTGGCAAATGGTAAACATGTTAAACAATTTTTGTAAGATAAACATAAGGCTTTTCAAATTATAAAACCAGTTTTACTAAGATATACCTGGTTATCCAGGACTTAGTCTTTTCCGCTGATTTATGCTTATATGCTTATACTATTCATACTATACTTGTATATCCGCGCACTGAGCGTTATTCTCAGCCGTTTTTCTTTTCATGTTCCCAAAACGACAGGTACTCAAGCACGCTCGTAGACTTTAAGCGTACGTGCATATGGATTGGAAGCTTCCTAGCCTTCATTACTTTATGCATTTCTTCATACTTTTGACACTCATTTATATGGACATTGTTTAGTCCTTTTCATTTATAGTACTTATGTTTGTGTGTGATGAGTTCTACTTTTGGGGTGCCGATATTTGATTCCGGTATTTCCTTTATGGTCATGTAATGTTTAAGAAATTTATCCTTGTATGCTTTGATGACACGCCATAATCACATGTGACATTACATTTATCAAAATGGGGTGTTACACACTAGATGGGATTCTTTTGGGTTAGCTTGGTACCTTTCACAGAGACATGTGGAGAATTGAATATCAGGAAGACTGGCTGTTAAATACATGAGTGACCCAATCATGCCTCTGTATAAAGTCTCATTAACAGAGACCCCTGACTCATCAGGGCCCAAGTTGTTGGGTGGAAGCATGGGGCATTTCACTGATGTACAATCTGCTAAGTCGTATTTTTTAAGTAAATCTTTAACATACTTTTCTTGACAAATTGAAATTCCCTTAGGGAATTGTTTAATTTGAAAACCCCAAAAAGTAAGTTATGTCACCCATCATACTCATATCATATTTCTTGGTCATCAATTTAACAAAATGTTTACTAAGATTAACATTAGTTAACCCAAAGGTGATATCATCCAGATAAATCTGCACAATGATGAAATCACTCTTATCCTTGAAGGTAAAGAGAGTTTATCAATGGAACCCCTGACAAATTTATTATCAGTTAAAAAATTAGATAGAGTTTCATACCATGCTCTTGGAGCTTGTTTAAGCCCATACATGGCTTTGTGTAGTATGTACACATGATTAGGAAACTCGCTGTTCTCGAATCCTTTAGACTGTTCAACATATACTTCCTCATCTAAATCTCCATTGAGGAAGATACTCTTAACATCCATCTGATACACAGTGAAGTTCATATATGCAGCATAAGCAAGGAAGATTCTGATAGCTTCAAGTCTTGCCACAAGTGAAAAAGTTTCATCATAATCAATCCCTTTAGTCTGTGTATACCCCTATGCAACCAACCTAGCCTTGTTTCTGATGATGTTTCCAATTTCATCCATCTTGTTTCTGTAAATCCATCTAGTGCCTGTGATGTTCTTACCAGGTGGAGCTGGAACTAGAGTCCATACCTTGTTCCTTTTGAACTGATTAATTTCTTCTTGCATAGCAGCTACCCACCCATCTTCCATAAGAGCTTCAGCTACTCTCTTAGGTTTAATTTGAGAGAGAAATTCAGCGAAAAGACATTCGTTGGCTGAGGCTGACTCTGAGTCATGAATTCGCTGTCTAATAGTAACCCCTGCGTTAAGTTTCCCAATAATGTTGACAAGAAGAATGTGTTGATCTCTTGACCATTTAGTTTGGGGAGTTGGGGAATCATAGACAGGGACAACTGTGGAGGCAGCTAGCACTATTTGAGTTTCATTCTACTGAGTAGGAGGACTCTCTTCAAAAATGACCTCAGTATCTGTGTCAACTTCAGCTATATCAAGGGGCATAGATTCATTGTCAACAGGAGAGTCTTCAGGAATTTGAAGAATAGGTGAGTCATCTTCAGCAGTTGTGGAACAAGGACTACAGGAAGGCTATGGTTCTTCTTCATTAAGTCTATGAGAAGAGGGAACTTCAATGTTGTGTGTTGACAGAGGGTCAAATGCAGGAACATACGGAGTGAGGATGTTGGTGAGATGATGGTGATGACAGGGAGGTCTTGGTTCTGAGAATTCATCACTTGGGAAAGACCTGTTTTCATTAAAATCTATTTTAACACCCTCTATTCTTGATCTTTGTATGACGTCATCATCTTCATTGAATCTGACATGAAAGGTTTCTTCTACTTCTTGACTTCTAGTATTGAATACTCTGAAGGCCTTAACAGTTGGAGAGTATCCTAAGAAGAAACCATCATCAGCCTTTTCATCAAATTTTCCAAGTTTATCCCTGTAGTTATAAATGAACACAGTGCATCCAAAAACATGGAAATAGCTGACATCTGGAGCTCTATTTCTGAAAACTTCATAGGAAGTTTTGCCACGTCTCTTGACAATGATTGACCTATTTTGAGTGTAGCATGCAGTGTGAGGAGCTTCTCCCTAAAATTGCTTTGGTAAAGCTGCACCATTTAACATAGTTCTGGCTACTTCAATGAGAGTCCTATTTTTCTTTCAGCCACACCATTTTGTTTAGGGGTGCCAACTGAAGAGAAGTTTTGTAATATTCCCTTTTCATCACAAAAGAATTAAAGTTATTGATTCTTAAATTCAGTACCATTATCACTTCTTAGAGCTTTTACTCTAACTTCATTCATATTTTCAACCTGTCTGATGAAGGACATGATAGTATCAACTGCATCACTTTTCCTTTTGAGGAAGAAAACCCATGTATACCTTGAAAATTCATCAACTATGACCAAGGTATAGTTGTTGTGATTAATGATATGAGGTTTGACAGGCCCAAACAAATCCATATGAAGGAGATCTAAGCACTTGTCAATAGAGAATGATTGCCTGGTCTTAAAAGAAGACGTGTGATGCTTTCCCTTGACACAAGCTGAAAAATTCTTGTCTTTAGAAAAAGTCACTGAAGGTAGACCAGCAACCAAGTTTTGTGTGGCTATCTTGTTGATGTTTTTAAAGTTGAGATGAGACAGTCTTTTGTGCCACAATCAATTGACACATCAGAGGCTTTGGCAAGCAAACAGTTGGAGCTGTCTTCAGAGCAAGTAGCCATGTTGATGACCTACACATCTCTTCTTCTTGGTGCAATAAGCACCACATCATTTTTCTTGTTGAATATAGTTACCTGAGTCTTGGTAAACAAAACCTTGTAGTCAGCATCAGACAATTGGCTGATGCTAATAAGATTATGCTTAAGACCATTCACATATGCAACCCTTGTAAACGTTATCCCATTGCAGTTCATTGAGCCGTATCCCTCTGTGTCGCCTGAAGAATTATCCCCAAACACCACTTTAGGACCTGGCTCCTTTGAGTATCTGTGTAGGTAGTGTCGAATATCTGTCATGTGTCTAGAACAGCCACTGCCTAGATACCATACCGATTCCTTAAGATGTTTCTACATAGATACATAGAAACAAGTTAGTTACTATGGTGAACCCACTTTCCAGTGGGTTCCCTGAATTGGTGATTAGCAACTCTTGAGTTCCTGTAGAACTTTTGACGATGTGAAGGACAGTTAGCTGTCTCATGTGTGAACCTTCCACATATATCACATCTTGGAAAGTCAATGCACTCATTTGAGTGATGGTCTTTGAATTCACAAAATTTACAAGGAGGATAAGGTTTGTAGTTACCTAATGGTCTCCTAGAAGCCTGTTGTCTATCCCTAGAAGGTGTCTGAGATCTCTTAACAACCATTTATCTATCATGATCTATGGTCATGTGATGAGAGTTTTTACATACATTACAGTAAGGTTTGACTATCCTTTCACCTTTGGATTCTCATATAATAGACTTAGGTTCATAGGAAGCAGAGTATTCAGTGGAAGGCTTAATATGAAGTTTCAAGAGTTCTACTTCTTTCATTAATGACAACAGGTGTTCTTCAGTTGGGGAATCAACTTGGTTCACAGATTTTGTTGAGACAGGCTTAAAGGTAACTTGCTTAACAGATTCTTTAGCTGGTACAACAAATACCTCAGCTGGCGGTTTCTCATCATCTGTTTTGGGTTCAGCCTTAGCTCATCTAGAAGAGCTGCTGGGTTCAACTCCTGAGAGTTTAGGTAAAGGTGGTAAATCAACCACATCATCAGAGACATGTACATCTGTTAAGAGGGGATCTGACATATGTATAGTCTCTGTTTATTTGAAAACAATCTCTTAGGGTTTTGTGAGAATTTTCAATTTTTTTTTCTTAGCGGAGATATCCCTTTTTATGTCAGCAGGTAGTTCATCATTAAGCAATTCATCTATAGTGAACCTACTGCACAACCATTTTTCTATAACCTTATTTAATTCAGATACTTGATCTTTTAAGGCACTGTTCTTTAAAGTTAACTTATTAACTTCGTTTTGAAGAGATACCTTTTCAGAATTAACCTGTTTAAGAGTTTCACATTCAGCCCTAGCAGTCCCTAATAGTTAACAGTTCATGTTTAATAGAGTGAAACTTGTCAATCAAGTTATTTCTTTGTTCCTCAACAAAGTGTAAATCAACTATGGTGTAATCAAGGACATGTTTGCGTTCATCACTTTCAGACATAGATAGAAGCCTGTGTACCTTTTTCATTGTGATGTCAATCCATTGTCCTGATGTGACAATATGTCAATTTATGGTCGATATTTTATTCTCAAGTATTATTTAAAAACAACTATTTTAATGTTATATTATGAACTCACTCATATTTGGAAAGAAATTTGGGTTTACATCTTGAAGTAGCGTCGACTACGTCTAAACCGGAGAATTCTACGTTACGTGCTTACGTTTACATACACCGTTTTGGTGACAGTCCGATATTTCATGAAATAAATTTATTCTCGAATATCATGATGGAATTTTTAATTTGTGTTGGTTCATAAACTCACAAATTTACGAGAAGAGATTAGGACTTACGTACATAATTTAACGTCTTTTACGACTAAACCGGAAACCCTAGGTTTACGTATTTATGTTTTTGAACTCCGTTATTGATGAGACAATTTTTATTAGATTCGTTTTGTACCGTTGATTCATAATTTATAAAAACGTTTTTCGTAAAACGATCCGAGGGCACGTAAATCGAGGAAACTAGAATCGAGGAGTACCCATACATTAATAAGGGGATGGAACAAGTTATACTTGTCCCACCCCCTATAATGGGCGGACAAAGCTTCACAAACACACAGTTTTGTGTCAAAAATATACCAAGACATAGGACACTTGTCCTAGAAGTCTTACAAAACCATTTAACCACAAAACAAGCATACCAAAACCATTTACACACACATGCAAACCAAGAAACTCTCTCAACTCTCTCTCTACTCTCTTTGTGCCGTCCACTTCACCACCATAAACCACCACTTGATCAAATTTTATCCATGAATCTTATGTTAAACTTGCACAAGATAAAAACCTATAGAAGACTTGTTGATTGGAAGTGATCTTAACAACTAGAAAGGAGATTTCATGAAGATCAAGGGCTGATTTCTCAAGGAGTCTACAAATACTTGGTGATCCTAGAAGTGGTGTTGATATCTCATAAGATTGGGTACCCAAAACCAAGTCTTATTCATCCAAAAATCTCAATCTTTCATCTTATTGAGTGGTATAGAGATTGTTTCTTCATATCCTCTTATTATTTTGAATATATATTCATGTATTTTCTTCAAAAATGTATATGTATATGATGATGAATGATGATCAAAGTATTATGTGGGGATTTTGTGTTGATAGATTTGGTTAAAAATGCAAAAATCTATATGTAAGGATGTTAAAATCTTGACAAAAATTATAGGCTGTATAAAATAGTAAAGAACCATATGATAACCTGATAAAATAACTTAGATTATTTAATATACAGTAAGGTATATGATTTTTACATATGTGGAGAGTTGGACACTCAATGGAATCCATAAAATGAGCAAGATATGATCAAAACATTATTAAGGTTCAAATCTGTATAGTCTGTTTTGGAAGAATTATTAGAGACAATTAGAGGATGAATGAGCAGTAGCTAAAGAGGAGTTAATTGTAGAACATATTTTGTAGTTTGTGCTGCCAAAAATTGAGCTTCTATTTCCTTGTATAACTCAAGATATGGAAAAAATGATGAAAGTGAGTTTCATAATCAGATTTGGAAAATAAAAGTATATATTATAAAATAAGTACTCAAGTAATACTATTATAAAATACATACCTAAAACCTACTAACTTATATAATAATTATAAATAAGTTGTATACTTGATAAATAAGTATGACATTTTATAAAATTACAAATTGATATGTTTTCCATGTTATAAAACTATATATATAAGTTTTACGTCTTTTCGGCTAAAACCGAAAGATTAACGTTTTCGTCAAATAAAATTTAGAGGGTCGGACCCGTCTAATGTAAACTTTTTATAACTCATCTACTGATGTATAAGTACATTTGACAAGTAAAAACCGATAAAACACGAGCTTTATAACATATGGACATTAACGGGCCAAAGTAGCCTTATTAGACTACTAATCCAACGAGTTTGGCTAAACACTAATAGACTTACTCATGGGCTTAACCCACTTGGGCCCAAAATATGAGTATAGGTCTGGTATTGAAAGTATAAATGGAATAATGAAATGTATTGGGCTTATAATGGGCTTATTGGGCCTCAATATATATATAAGTTGAAACTAGTATAACTAGTCAAAAATTTGACTAACACATAACACTATAATGTGTACGAAGAGATAAAATACCACTTGATCATCATCATACTTATAATGTCATCATATATATACATAGCCATTGTTTTTATAAAGTCATTGGACAAGAGTCTAAGGCGAGTATTATTTGTCTAAGTTTCCGTGATTGAAGCACGTACCGTACATCCAAATCATCGATAAACCGCCTTTCCCAATCAACGTGAGTTCATAGCCTCGCACTCTTTTAAATGTTTTATGAAGTGTTTTATAAACCCGCGAGGGAGGTAACATGTTAGTTTTAATAAAATAGGACACCAGTTGTCCCGATTGTTTGTTTATTGATATGGAACCGAATGATTATATGACCCGATGAATGATTATATGACCCGATGTATGAAATGAAATGGATTATTATCAGTTAGGTTATGTCACTAAAAGTCCCATTAGCATGAATTATGAACTACCGGGATTTGGTAGACGCTTATGTATATAATAGTACTATTTGGGGAAGATCACCCCAGTTCGCGCCGTGACGGTTGATCCCCGTCGTGCCACCTTGAGTGGTAAGCAAATTTATGTATGAGAAGATTTATATAAGCGTAACTATTGCGACGACACGCTATTATAGATGGGCAAATGTATTTTGGGTTAGCTACCCGTTGTTTGTTATAGTAAGGTAGCAATGTCATGCGGCTTATAATAATCAAATATTGAAACTACTGATGTACGAATTGATATTATGTTCGTGTTTTGGTTTTACAAAACCCTTATCATATAACGGTTTTTTTATTAATCTTTGTATAACGTTATAAAATGTATTGTATGATGTTTTTACGACAATGGTTTGTATAATGGTTTTGAAGGCAGAAGCCTATATTATGATTTACCACTAAAAGTTGTATAAAATGTCTTTGGCCTATTTTATGGCCTATTACAAAGATTTGTACAAAATGATTTTCGGTTATGATTATATACCGATGATATATTAATGGTTTCTATTAATCTCTATGAATTCACTCGGCGTTTTCGCTGACCTATTAACATGTTTTATCTCAGGTATTTTAAGGTAATTCTCGGGAAGACGACAAGAATTTATGGCTAGCATGCAAATAAAATTTCCATTCAAATGTTTTGTAAAATTGTATGAAATACTATGACTTGGGACCTATGTAATTTGATATTTATGAATGGAAAATGATTTATTATTAAACGACGCTATTTTTAAGCGTTGTATATGATTTGAGTAATGTTCTATCCCGTAACACCAACAACTCTTCCGCTGAACTAAAGTATGAATAATTGGGGGTGTTACAGTTTGGTACCAGAGCTCTCGTTATAGAGAACGAAAGATTTTTAAAACCAAGGTTATGAATAAAACATTTCAAAATCTTTTAACCATAAATTTTTTAAATAAATATTTTGAATAAATTGTTTAAAAATCTTTTGACTATAACGGTGCCGAAGAATTCCCGAGTTACAGACAAGGCCAGACTGAGAAGTGTTATTATAATTTATATATAACTTAGATTATATATATATATATATATATATATATATATATATATATATATATATATATATATATATATATATATATATATATATATATATATATATATATATATATATATATATATATATATATATATATATATATATATATATATATATATATATATATATATATATATATATATATATATATATATATATATATATATATATATATATATATATATATATATATATATATATATATGTTGTAATTTGATTACATGATTGTTTGATGATTATTTTAATACTTATACGAGTTATTTATACGACGTAGATAGTCACAAGAAACTCTAACTCCCCTAGCAAATCAATCGAAGCTATTTCTGTAGGAATTCTAGCTATTCTAGATCTAAACCAAGTTGTGGATGTTCATAATCCCAACAAAATAGTTGATATTCGTAGAAATGTTGATATTTGTTGATTATGATCTTGAATAAGAATTGGCAAGATTAAATCTGATATCGATGTCATGACGATCTTTCCTAATAGAGTGGAGTTTGACAAAACCTTACCAACTAGAAAGGTGTCATCTGAATCGGTGTCACATAATTCTTAAATTTGAAATCGAAAGGGTGAATGTTGCACTTGACACTGTCATTGGAGCCTTTACCCAAAAGCCTCATGCCACTAGTACCTTTCCGAGAAGTCTAATTGAATGTGTGAGTCATTTCATACTAGTGACTCATTTGATAACTATCAATGAAGGAGCTATGGGATTGGAAATTAAGTGTTGTTTTTATCGAACTTTAGTTTCCCTTTCAAGGTCTAAGAATAAGGTTGAAAGTATTGGAGATTGAGGTAGGATATCGCATTGAGTATGATTTGGTTGAAACTTAAATGAAGTAAAATTTTACCCGTATGGAATATGAGATTGTTAAGAGGAAGTCGTTAAGTTTTGTGATTGAATTATAAGGTTTTAATTGATTATTGGTTCATGTTAAGGGTTGTTCCTAGACCATTGTCCAATGACGAGGATGCCCAGTGTCCAAGAAATAAATTGAAGAAATCTTCTTCTGAATTGGGACCGATGGATCTTCCAGGATAGGTGGAACACCTAATGACTTTGTAGATTAGTATTCATTGTAGTGTCTTTTAAAAATCCCTAACTTAACTGAGACATCAGTTGGTAGGATGAGTCCTTGGAATTGTATGAAATAGCGACACGTAATGTGTTACGGTACAATTTTTGACTTGTTTGCGATTAATGAAAAGACTACATTTGATTGCTAAATTTTACATGTATCGATGTTATCTATCTTTTATTATTTCATCTTAATGATCGCATTAGTGATGCAACCATTGAGCAAGTACTCATCTCGATTTGAGTTACGTTGTGGATTATTCTCTTTGTATTCCTGAATGCCATCGAGGTCATGAAACTCATGATTAATTGGCTAAGCTCATTTCCTATCATATTGTAGTTAGTTCTTGGTGAACAACTTTTCATCACTCTTTTGCAGATCACTCATTCTTTTTATAAAGTTAAAACAGTATCCCTTGATAAAAATTGAATTTTCGTCACCATATGGATATTTCAAAGTGAGATTTATGAGTAATCGTTATCAAAATTAAGTTGTTTAAGAAACACTTTGGAAAACTTAATTTTTTACATAACGAAGAACATCTATGTAAATTCATTTAGATTTTTATTCCAGAATTAACCATGAAAATATTTCTATTTTAAACATGATTACAAAATTTTGACGAACTGAGTATTGCCTGGTTAATCCTAAAATTGTATATAGTTGCGTGCCTACATACAATTTTGAAGGGACCATGCAAGGATGATTACTAGTCACCATGAAATTATTAATAAACACTAAATTTTCTTTGAAGATTGGGAAAGATTAAATTTTATGAGATCTACAAGAAGTGCAAAAATAAGGATATTGTTAGGAACACCTACATATGTGCCCGTACCATTTATTCTTCTGAATTGAATTTACTCATCTGTGGAAATTGTCTTATTTGACAATTGACTTCCCCTTCTTGTCCAATTTTCTCGTGGTGAGATTCTCTAGAAATGTATCTAATTATCGAGTATTAATACCCGACTGGGTGTATCGACGTTCCTATCATTTATTTTGATTAGATTTCATTTGAATAACCTGAGTAATGATCCGAGGATCTTTCGAATGTGTACTCAAATCATGAAAACATGGGATATGTTCATATTCGTTAATGTTTTCGTCTTTATCTGATTTGAAATTCTCTCACGTAGATCATGCGTTAACCTTAATCTTTTTAAGATTAGTTATGTCCCTAGATATCCTTGAATCTGTGAAGGATTATGAGTTATTATTAGTCTTTTGAGAAGTTCATATCTTATCAACGGTAACCAAACTAGAAAGTTGATAGTGCCAGTAGAATGGATTGATTGATTATGACATAATGTCATTGTCTAAATTGATGGGAACTCGAGTAGAATTCCCTTAAAAGATAAGATGTTGATTATCAAAAGTGATCTAAATAATTCTTGATGGATGACCATATCCTGCATTAGACTTGAAATTTTACCATGAATGGTTATGAACTAGTCATAGATCTTGTAATCTAGAAAGAACCTAAGGTGGACTTATTAAAAGACGTTTCACTTGTCTGAAATTTTAGGAGGTATTTGCTGGTAAATTACCTAGACATTCGCCATTAAGGCAAGTTGAACTTGGTATTGATTATATTCTCGGTGCTGCACCTGTGGTATGTGCATTGTACGTCAGCACCATCTGAATTAAAAGATTACCGTACAACTGAGAGAGTTGTCGGAGAAAGCTTTTATTCTAACGAGCTTGTCATTATGAAGAGCTATGGTGTTATCATTTCTTATATTTATTGATTACTATGAACTGAATAAATTGACGATCAAAATTTATATCCATTACTCAAGATGGAAGATTTGTTCGATCATTTACAAGGTTCTAGCGTATATTCCAAAATTTGATCTACGACATGGTTATCATCAACTTCGCGTCCGCAAGGAAGATTATCTATCCCAACCACTACATCCCGAACTTGTAATGAACATTATGAGTTTCATGTTATGTCGTTTGGATTGACCAATGCACATGTAGCATCCATAAATTTGGTGAACCACGTGTGTAGGCTGTAATTTGTTAAATTCATGCTTGTGATCATTAAGGACCATCTGTTTGTTTATAAGAATAGGAAGGAGTTAATAATTATTTATAAACTGCCCTGAATTGGCGGAGTAGTGAAAACCTGTACCTTGAATATTTAACATGTGATTTAAGGCTTAATCCTTTACATTATTTGACCGTGTGATTAATAGATAATGAAATCTATATCGACTCTTCAAATATTAGAGCCATTAAGGCTTTGGGTTATACCAAAAAGAAATTGAAATTTTTTTTTGACAAATATTTTATCAAAGGATTTTTAAGGAATCGTTCCCTTATACCCAGATCATTTAACTAAACTCACCTAAGAGTAAATGTTTGTGTATACCTCAAGACAACCTAAGAGGAATTCAGGAAAACCATTTAAACCATGACTTGGAGTTTGGAACGACAATTTTTTTTTTCAACTAAGAAAATTTTGACGAAAGACTAAACAAAGATTTTTCGAACATTTACAAATCTTATTAACTATTCTCGATAAATCAACAAAAATCGTGTTAATTAAATTCAAACTTATTTTGAATATTTTTCTATATTGTACGAACTGAGAAATTTAAAAAAATCTACGTTTACATTTCGTAAAATTAAATATTTATTACTTAATTACTTGTAATATTTATCGACGCTTTAAACGTCGGATTGGGCAAAACTAATAAAGATAATAGTTGAGACGAAACTAAAATTTAGAAAATATGAAGAAATTTTTTTTGAGTGAATTGTGGTCATGATAAATATTTCATCAGGGAAGGTGAATTTAAAAATAGTCGATGCTTGTAAAAAGAATAATATAGATAATAAAAAATGTTTGCGGCTAATGTGAACCATTAGATGTGAGAAGCCGATGGCGTTAAATGTTTAAAAGGCCGCTTATGATTGCCTAAATATGGAGGATTTCGAGATTTATTCATTGTGGAATCTCATAAGTTTAAGTATTCTATTCATGCCAATTCTGATTAAATATATCTTATCTAAAGAAGTTGTACTGATGGCCAATTATGAAGGCATACATCGCCTCATACATTAGTAAACATCTAACTATTACAAAGTTCATCATCTGAATTTGATTCGATTTGGGTCATCATCGACAGACTGACCAAATCTACTAATATCATTCCCGTTAATCATAGATTCTCGATGAAGAAATTGACTCTTTGTATTTAAAGGAGTTGTGTAAACATAGTGTGCTTGTATCGATCATCTCTATCAAGATCCTCGCTTTGCATCGAATTTTTAGAGATTTGCTCAGAAGTCATTGGAAACGAACCTTGATGAGAGTACTGTTTACCACCCCAATCGAAGGGACGAGGTAAAGTAGCGATACAAAACACTAGAAGTGTTGTTTTATGCTTGAATAATTGACCTTCGGTAATAAACCGTATAATCGCTTTCCTTTGGAGAGATTATCATTGATAATTATCATATTAGGATCGAGATCGAATCTTGTTAAGATCAAAATATAAGAGCATCTGTAGGTAGGGGTTGGGATGAAGATACCCGACATACACCCATCGTGAGTTGGACATGTCTTTTAGGTTTGAGGTTGCCTATGATGACAAACCTAACCTTACAAGATACCCGACCCGTGAGACCTGAAATGATTATTGAAATTAGGATCTGATTATTGACTGCCAGTAGTGGTCAGGAGATAATGTGAATATGAAATGTAGATCTTGAAGTCTAGAATGGGTAGCGAAGTTATGCCAAAAAAAAATCACCATGGAAAAAGTGAATGGATGATCTGAAAGATCATGGGAATTAAGTCCCCGTTGTATGGGACCATTGAGATAATGTAAAAAAAAGTTGGTTTGAAAGGCATATAAGCTGGATCAACCCGAGAACTTCAAGGGCTGCATGAATTATGTTTCGTATAGCAAACTTGAAAAAATGTCTATCAAGTGAAAATCTAATTATTTCTTAATGACGTTTAGATCGGCGAAAAGTTGCATTCATCAAAAACCCGTGAACATCATGGATAGAGAAAGTAAGTCAACTTAAGCCTGATCGTATTCCCGTAGTTATGTTTGGTGAAACTCACATATTGTAACGAATTACACTTGTAAGAAAAGACCGAATGTGGAGGAAATACCCACGTGTCTCCAACTCTATAAGAAGCGAGTAGTAAGATAAATTGATCTTTGAGGACAAAGATCCTCTTTAGGGGTAACTGTTGTGACAATCCGTCAATTTATGGTCGATATTTTATTCTCAAGTATTATTCAAAAACCATTATTTAAATGTTATATTATGAACTCACTTATTTTTGGGAAGAAATTTGGGTTTACGTCTTGAAGTAGCATCGACTACGTCTAAACCAGAGAATTCTACGTTACGTGCTTACGTTTACATACACCGTTTTGGTGACAGTCCGATATTTCAGGAAATAAATTTATTCTCGAATATCATGATGGAATTTTTAATTTGTGTTGGTTCATAAACTCACAAATTTACGAGAAGAGATTAGGACAGACGTACATAATTTAACGTCCTTTACGACTAAACCGGAAACCCTAGGTTTACGTATTTACGTTTTTGAACTCCGTTTTTGATGAGACAATTTTTATTAGATTCGTTTTGTGTCGTTGATTCATAATTTATAAAAACGTTTTTCATAAAACGATCCGAAGGCACGTAAATCGAGGAAACTAGAATCGAGGAGTACCCGTAAATTAATAAGGGGATGAAACAAGTTATACTTGTCCCACCCCGTATAATGGGCGGACAAAGCTTCACAAACACACCATTTGGTGTAAAAAATATACCAAGACATAGGACACTTGTCCTAGAAGTCTTACAAAACCATTTAACCACAAAACAAGCATACCAACCAAAACCATTTACACACACATGCAAACCAAGAAACTCTCTCACCTCTCTCCCTACTCTCTTTGTGCCATCCACTTCACCACCATAAACCACCACTTGATCAAAATTTATTCATGAATCTTGTGTTAAACTTGCACAAGATGAAAACCTATAGAAGACTTGTTGATTGGAGGTGATCTTAACAACTATAAAGGAGATTTCATGAAGATCAGGGGCTGATTTCACAAGCAGTCTACAGATACTTGGTGATCCTAGATTGGTGTTGATATCTCATAAGATTGGGTACCCAAAACCAAGTCTTATTCATCAAAAAATCCCAATCTTTCATCTTATTGAGTCGTATAAAGATTGTTTCTTCCTATCCTCTTATTATTTTGAATATGTATTCATGTATTTTCTTTAAAAATGTATATGTATATGATCATGAATGATGATCAAAGTATTATGTGAGGATTTTGTGTTGATAGATTTGGTTAAAAAGACAAAAATCTATATGTAAGGATGTTAAAATCTTGACAAAAATTATAGGCTGTATAAAACAGTAAAGAACCATATGATAACCTGATAAAATGACTTAGATTAGTGATTATACATTAAGGTATATAATTTTTACATATGTGGAGAGTTGGCCACTCAATCGAATCCATTATGATCAAAACATTATTAAGGTTCAAATCTGTATAGTCTGTTTTGGACGAATTATTAGGTACACTTAGAGGATGAATGAGCAGTAGCTAAAAGAGAGTTAAATGTATCACATATTATGTAGTTTGTGCTGCCCAAAATTGAGCTTCTATCTCCTTGTAAAACTCAAGATATGGCAAAAATGGTGAAAGTAAGTTTCATAATCAGACTTGGAAAATAAAAGTATATATTATAAAATAATCACTCAAGTAATACTATTATAAAATACATATCTAAAACCCACTAACTTATATAATACTTATAAATAAGTTGTATACTTGATAAATAAGTATGCCATTTTATAAAATTACAAATTGATATGTTTTCCAAGTTATAAAACTATATATATAAGTTTTACGTCTTTTCGGCTAAAACCGAAAGATTAACGTTTTCGTCAAATAAAACTTAAACGGTCGGACCCGTCTAATGTAAACTTTTTATAACTCATCTACTGATGTATAAGTACATTTGACAAGTAAAAACCGATAAAACCCGAGCTTCATAACATATGGACATTAACGGGCCAAAGTAGCCTTATTGGACTACTAATCCAACTAGTTTGGTTAAACACTAATGGACTTACTCATGGGCTTAACCCACTTGGGCCCAACATATGAGTATAGGTCCGGTATTAAAAGTATAAATGGACTAATGAAATGTATTGGGCTTATAATGGGCTTATTGAGCCTCCATATATATATATATAAGTTGAAACTAGTATAACTAGTCAAAAATTTGACTAACACATAACACTATAATGTGTATGAAGAGATAAAATCCCACTTGATAATCATCATACTTATAAAGTCATCATATATATACATAGCCATTGTTTTTATAAATTCATTGGACAAGAGTCTAAGACGAGTATTATTTGTCTAGGTTTCCGTGATTGAAGCACGTACCGTACATCCAAATCGTCGATAAACCGCCTTTCCCAATCAACGTGAATTCATAGCCTCACACTCTTTTAAATGTTTAATGAAGTGTTTTATAAATCCCCGAGGGAGATAACATGTTAGTTTTAATAAAATAGGACACCCGTTTTCCCGATTGTTTGTTTATTGATATGGACCCGAATGATTATATGACCCGATGAATGATTATGCCCGATGTAAGAAATGAAATGGATTATTATCAGTTAGGTTATGTCACTAAAAGTCTCATTAGCATGAATTGTAAACTACCGGGATTTGGTAGACGCTTATGCATATAATAGTACTATTTGGGGAAGATCACCCCAGTTCGCGCCGTGACGGTTGATCCCCGTCGTGCCACCTTGAGTGGTAAGCGAATTTATGTATGAGAAGATTTATATAAGCGTGACTATTGTGACGACATGCTATTATAGATGGGCAGATGAATTTCGGGTTAGCTACCCGTTGTTTGTTATAGTAAGGTGGCAATGTCATGCGGCTTATAATAATTCAATATTGAAATTACTGATGTACGAATTGATATATAATATATTGCCTGACTAGCAATACGGGGTCTTATTATTGATATTATGTTCGTATTTTGGTTTACATAACTCTTATCATATAACGGTTTTTTTATTAATCTTTATATAACGTTATAAAACGTATTGTATGATGTTTTTACGACAATGGTTTGCATAATGGTTTTGAAGGCAAAAGCCTATATTATGATTTACCACTAAAAGTTGTATAAAATGTCTTTAGCCTATTTTATGGCATATTACAAAGATTTTACAAAATGATTTTCGGTAATAGTTATATACCGATGATATATTAATGGTTTCTATTAAACTTTATGAATCCACTCGCCCTTTTTGCTGACCTTTTAACATGTTTTATCTCAGGTATTTGAAGGTATTTCTCGGGAAGACTACAAGAATTTATGGCCCGCATTCAAATAAAATTTCCATTCAAATGTTTTGTAAAATTGTATGAAATACTATGACTTGGGACCTATGTAATTTGATATTTATGAATGGAAAATGCTTTATTATTAAACGACGCGATTTTTAAGCATTGTATATGATTTGAGTAATGTGCTATCCCATAACACCAACGACTCTTCCGCTGAACTAATGTATGAATATTTGGGGGTGTTACAGTTTAGTAACAGAGCTTTCGGTATAGAGAACGAAAGATTTCTAAAACCAAGGTTATGAATAAAACATTTTAAAATCTTTTAACCATAAATATTTTTAAATAAATATTTTGAATAAAATGTTTAAAATTTTTTTGACTATAACGGTGCCGAAGAATTCTCGAGTTACCGACAAGGCCGGACTGAGAAGTGTTATTTTAATATATATATAAGTTGGATTATATATATATATATATATATATATATATATATATATATATATATATATATATATATATATATATATATACATATATATATATATATATATATATATAATATATATATATATATATATATATATATATATATATATATATATATATATATATATATATATATATATATATATATATATATATATATATATATATATATGTTGTAATTTGATTACATGATTGTTTGATGATTATTTTAATACTTATACGAGGTATTTATACGACGTAGATTGTTACAAGAAACCCCAACTCCACTAGCAAATCAATCGAAGCTATTTCTGTAGGAATTCTAGCTATTCTAGATCTAAACCAAGTTGTGGATGTTCATAATCCCAACAAAATAGTTGATATTCATAGAAATGTTGATATTAGTTGATTATGATCTTGAAGAAGAAATGGCAAGATTAAATCTGATATCGATGTCATGACGATCTTTCCTTATAGAGTCTAGTTTGACAAAACCTTACCACCTAGAAAGGTGTCATCTGAACCGGTGTCACCCAATTCTTAAATTTGAAATCGAAAGGGTGAATGTTTCACTTGAGACTGTCATTGGAGCCTTTACCCAAAAGCCTCATGCCACTAGTACCTTTCCGAGAAGTCTTATTGAATGTGTGAGTCATTTCATATTAGTGACTCATTTGATAACTATTGATGAAGGAGCTATAGGATTGGAAATTAAGTGTTGTTCATATCGAACTTTTATTGCCCTTTCAAGGTCTAAGAATAAGGTTGAAAGTATTGGAGAATGAGGTAGGATATCGCATTGAGTATGATTTGGTTGAAACTTGAATGAAGTAAAATTTAACCCCTATGGAATATGAGATTGTTAAGAGGAAGTCGTTAAGTTCTGTGATTGAATTATAAGGTTTTAATTGATTATTGGTTCATGTTAAGGGTTGTTCCTAGACCATTGTCTAATGACGAGGATGCCCAGTGTCCAAGAAATAAATTTAAGAAATCTTCTTCTGAATTGGGACCGATGGATCTTCCGGGACAGGTGGAACACCTAATGACTTTTGTAGATTAGTATTCATTGTAGTGTCTTTTAAAAATCCCTAACTTAACTGAGACATCAGTTAGTAGGATGAGTCCTTTGAATTGTATGAAATGGCGACACGTAATGTTTTACGGTACAATTTTTGACTTGTTTGCGATTAATGAAAAGACTACCTTTGATTGCTAAATTTTACATGTATCGATGTTATCTATCTTTTATTATTTCATCTTAATGATCGCATTAGTGATGCAACCATTGAACAAGTCCTCATCTCGATTTGAGTTACGTTGTAGATTATTCTCTTTGTATTCTTGAATGCCATCGAGTTTATGAAACTCATGATTAATTGGCTAAGCTCATTTCCTATCATATTGTAGTTAGTTCTTGGTGAACAACTTTTCATCACTCTTTTGCAGATCACTCATTGTTTTTATAAAGTTAAAACAGTATCCCTTGATAAAAATTGAATTTTCGTCACCATATGGATATTTCAAAGTGAGATTTATGAGTAATCGTTATCGAAGAACATCTCTGTAAATTCATTTTGATTTTTATTCCAGAATTAAGCATGAAATATTTCTATTTTAAACATGATTACAAAATTTTGACGAACTGAGTATTGCCTTGTTAATCCTAAAATTGTATATAGTTGCGCGCCTACGTACAATTTGGAAGGGACCATGCAAGGCTGATTAGTAGTCACCATGAAATTATTATTAAACACTAAATTTTATTTGAAAATTGTGAAAGATTAAATTTTATGAGATCTACAAGAAGTGCAAAAATAGGGACATATTGTTCGGAATACCTACATATGTGACCGTACCATTTATTCTTCTGAATCGAATTTAATCATCTGTGGAAATTGTCTTATTTGACAATTGACTTCCCCTTCTTGTCCAATTTTCTCGTGGTGAGATTCTCTAGAAAAGTATCTAATTATCGAGTATTAATACCCGACTGGGTGTATCGACGTTCCTATCATTTCTTTTGATTAGATTTCATTTGAATGACCTGGGTAACGATTCGAGGAGCTTTCGAATGCGTACTCAAATCATGAAAACATGGGATATGTTCATATTCGTTAATGTTTTCGTCTTTATCTGATTTGAAATTCTCTCGCGTAGATCATGCGTTAACCTTACTCTTTTTAAGATTAGTTATGTCCCCAGATATCCTTGAATCTGTGAAGGATTATGAGTTATTATTAGTCTTATGAGAAGTTCACATTTTATCAACGGTAACGAAACTGGAAAGTTGATAGTGCCAGTAGAATGGATTGATTTATTATGACATAATGTCATTGTCTAAATTGATGGGAACTCGAGTAGAATTCCCTCAAAAGATAAGATGTTGATTATCAAAAGTGATCTAAATAATTCTTGGTGGATGACCATATCCTGCATTAGACTTGAAATTTTACCATGAATGGTTATGAACTAGTCATAGATCTTGTAATCTAGAAAGAACCTAAGGTGGACTTATTAAAAGACGTTTCTATTATCTGAAATTTTAGGAGGTATTTGCTGGTAAATTACCTAGACATTCACCATTAAGGCAAGTTGAATTTGGTATTGATTATATTCCCTGTGCTGCATCTGTGGCATGTGCACTGTACATCAGCACCATCTGAATTAAAAGAATTACCGTACAATTGAGAAAGTTGTCGGAGAAAGGTTTTTTTCTACCGAGCTCGTCATTATGAAGAGCTATGGTGTTATCATTCCTTATATTTATTGATTACTGTGAACAGAATAAATTGACGATCAAAATTTATATCCATTACTCAAGATGGAAAATTTGTTCGATCATTTACAAGGTTTTAGCGTATATTCAAAAATTTGATCTATGGCGTGGTTATCATCAACTTCGCGTCCTCAAGGAAGATTATCTATTCCAACCACTACATCCAGAACTTGTATTGAACATTATGAGTTTCATGTTATGTCGTTTGGATTGACCAATGCACATGTAGCATCCATAAATTTGGTGAACCACGTGTGTAGGCTGTAATTTGATAAATTTATGCTTGTGATCATTAAGGACCATCTATTTGTTTATAAGAATAGGAAGGAGTTAATAATTATTTATAAACTGCCCTGAATTGGCCGAGTAGTGAAAACCTGTACCTTGAATATTTAACATGTGATTTAAGGCTTAACCCTTTACATTATTTGACCGTGTGATTAATAGATAATGGAATCTATATTGACTCTTCAAAGATTAGAGACATTAAGGCTTTGTGTTATACCTA
Organism: Glebionis coronaria; assembly: GCA_025667525.1. Taxonomy (NCBI): domain Eukaryota; kingdom Viridiplantae; phylum Streptophyta; class Magnoliopsida; order Asterales; family Asteraceae; genus Glebionis; species Glebionis coronaria. The sequence continues at coordinate 190,480,181 of CM046877.1, read as the reverse complement.
AAAGAAAGTGCAAAAATGTTTTGACAAATATTTATCAAAGGATTTTTAAGGAATTGTTCCTCTATAGCCAGATCATTTAACTAAACTCACCTAAGAGTAAATGTTTGTGTATACCTCAAGACAACCTAAGAGGAATTGAGGAAAACCATTTAAACCATGACTTGGAGTTTGGAACGACAATTTTTGATTTTCAACTAAGAAAATTTTGACCAAAGTATAAACAAAGATTTTTCGAACATTTACAAATATTATTAATTATTCTCGATAAATCAACAGAAATCGTGTTAATTAAATTCAAATTTATTTTGAATATTTTCTATATTGTACGAACTGAGAAATTTAAAAAAATTTACGTTTACGTTTCTTAAAATTAAATATTTATTACTTATTACTTGTAATATTTATCGACGCTTTAAACGTCGGATTGGGCAAAACTAATAAAGATAATAGTTGAGACGAAACAAAAACTTAGAAAATATGAAGAAAGAATTTCTGAGTGAATTGTGGTCATGATAATTATTTCATTAGGGAAGGTGAATGTAGATACTGACACATTATGTAGAAAGGATAAAGAATCAATTAGGATGTGTTCCTTAGTAATGACTGTGCAAAATAAATTGCCGAGTAATTTAAAAATAGCCGATGCTTGTAAAAAAGATAATATAGATAATAAAATGGGTTTGAGGCTAATGTGAACCATTAGAATTGAGAAGCTGATGGCGTTAAATGTTTAAAATCCACTTGTGATTGCCTAAATACGGAGGATTTCGAGATTTAGTCATGGTGGAATATCATAAGTTTAAGTATTCTATTCATGCTAATTCAGATTAAATGTATCTTATCTGAAGAAATTGTACTGATGGCCAATTATGAAGGCAGACATCGCGTCATACATTAGTAAACATCTAACAATTGCAAAGGTTATCATCTGAATTTGATTTGATTTGGGTCATCAATGACAGACTGACCAAATCTACTAATATCATTCCCGTTAATCATAGATTCTCGATGAAGAAATTGACTCTTTGTATTTAAAGGAGTTGTGTAAACATAGTGTGCCTGTATCGATCATCTCTATCAAGATCCTCGCTTCGCATCGAATTTCTAGAGATTTGCTCAGAAGTAATTGGGAACGAACCTTGATGAGAGTATTGTTTACCACCCCAATCAAAGGGACGAGGTAAAGTAACGATACAAAACACTAGAAGTGTTGTTTTATGCTTGAATAATTGACCTTTGGTAATAAACCGTATAATCGCTTTCCTTTGGAGAGATTATCATTGATAATTATCGTATTAGGATTGAGATCGAATCTTGTTAAGATGTAAATATAAGAGCATCTGTAGGTAGGGGTTGGGATGAAGATACCCGACATAAAACCATTGTGAGTTGGACATGTCTTTTAGGTTTGAGGTTGTCTATGATGACAAACCTAACCTTACAAGATACCCAAACGGCGAGACCTGAAATGATTGTTGAAATTAGGATCTGATTATTGACTGCCAGTAGTGGGCAGGAGATTATGTTAATATGAAATGTAGATCTTGAAGTGCAGAATGGGTAGTGAATTTATGCCAAAAAAAAGAAAAAATTCACCATTGAAAAAGTAAATGGATGATCTGAAAGATCATGGGAATTAAGTCCCCGATGTATGGGACCATTGAGATAATGTAAAAAAAAAGTTGGTTTGAAAGGCATATAAGCTGGATCTACCCGAGAACTTCAAGGGCTGCATGAATTATGTTTCGTATAGCAAACTTGATAAAATGTCTATCAAGTGAAAATATGATTATTTCTTAATGAATTTTGGATCGGCGAAAAGTTGCATTCATCAAAAACCCGTGAACATCATGGATAGAGAAAGTAAGTCAACTTAAGCCTGATCGTATTCCCGTAGTTATGTTTGGTGAAACTCGCGTATTGTAACGAATTACACTTGTGAGAAAAGACCTAATGTGGAGGAAATACCCACGTGTCTCCAACTCTATAAGAAGGGAGTAGTAAAATAAATTGATCTTTGAGGACAAAGATCCTCTTTAGGGGTAACTACTTTGACAATCCGTCAATTTATGGTCGATATTTTATTCTCAAGTATTATTTAAAAACCATTATTTTAATGTTATATTGTGAACTCACTTATTTTTGGGAAGAAATTTGGGTTTACGTCTTGAAGTAGCATCAACTACGCCTAAACCGGAGAATTCTACGTTACGTGCTTACATTTACATACACCGTTTTGGTGACAGTCCGATATTTAAGGAAATAAATTTATTCTCGAATATCATGATGTATTTTTTAATTTGTGTTGGTTCATAAACTCACAAATTTACGAGAAGAGATTAGGACTTACGTACATAATTTAATGTCCTTTACGACTAAATCGGAAACCCTAGATTTACGTATTTACGTTTTTGAACTCCGTTTTTGATGAGACAATTTTTATTAGATTCGTTTTGTGCCGTTGATTCATAATTTATAAGTACGTTTTTCGTAAAACGATCCGAGGGCACGTAAATCGAGGAAACTAGAATCGAGGAGTACCCGTAAATTAATAAGGGGATGAAACAAGTTATACTTTTCCCACCCCCTATAATGGGCGGACAAAGCTTCACAAACACACCATTTGGTGTCAAAAATATACCAAGACATAGGACACTTGTCTTAGAAGTCATACAAAACCATTTAACCACAAAAGAAGCATACCAAAACCATTTACACACACATGCAAACCAAGAAACTCTCTCAACTCTCTCCTTACTCTCTTTGTGCCATCCACTTCACCACCATAAACCACCACTTGATCAAAATTTATCCATGAATCTTGTGTTAAACTTGCACAAGATGAAAACCTATAGAAGACTTGTTGATTGGAGGTGATCTTAACAACTAGAAAGGAGATTTCATGAAGATCAAGGGCTGATTTATCAAGGATTCTACAAATACTTGGTGATCCTAGAATTTGTGTTTATATCTCATAAGATTGGGTACCCAAAACCAAGTTTTATTCATCCAAAAATCTTAATCTTTCATCTTATTGAGTCGAATAGAGATTGTTTCTTCCTATCCTCTTACTATTTTGAATATGTATTCATGTATTTTCTTCAAAAATGTATATGTATATGATGATGAATGATGATCAAGTATTATGTGGGGATTTTGTGTTGATAGATTTTGTTAAAAAGACAAAAATCCATATGTAAGGATGTTAAAATCTTAACAAAACTTATAGGCTGTATAAAACAGTAAAGAACCATATGATAACCTGATAAAATTACTTAGATTATTGAAAATACAGTAAGGTATATAATTTTTACATATGTGAAGAGTTGGCCACTCAATGGAATCCATAAAATGAGCAAGATATAATCAAAACATTATTAAGGTTCAAATATGTATAGTCTGTTTTAGATGAATTATTAGGGACACATAGAGGAAGATTGAGCAGTATCTAAACGGGAGTTAAATGTAGCACATATTATGTAGTCTGTGCTGCCTAAAATTAAGCTTCTATATCTTTCTAGAACTCAAGATATGGCAAAAATGGTGAAAGTGAGTTTCATAATCAGATTTGGAAAATAAAAGTATATATTATAAAATAAGCACTCAAGTAATAATATTTTAAAATACATATCTAAAACCCACTAAATTATATAATACTTATAAATAAGTTGTATAATTTATAAATAAGTATGACATTTTATAAAATTACAAATTGATATGTTTTCCAAGTTATAAAACAATATATATAAGTTTTGCGTCTTTTCGGCTAAAACCGAAAGATTAACTTTTTCGTCAAATAAAACTTAGACGGTCGGACCCATCTAATGTAAACTTTTTATAACTCATCTAATGATGTATAAGTACATTTGATAAGTAAAAACTGATAAAACCCGAGATTTATAACATATGGACATTAACGGGCCAAAGTAGCCTTATTGGACTACTAATCCAACTAGTTTGGCTAAACACTAATGTACTTACTCATGGGCTTAACCCACTTGGGCCCAACATATGAGTATAGGTCTGGTATTAAAAGTATAAATGAACTAATAAAATGCATTTGGCTTATAATGGGCTTATTGGGCTTCAATATATATATAAGTTGAAACTAGTATAACTAGTCAAAAATTTGACTAACACATAACACTATAATGTGTATGAAGAGATAAAATCTCACTTGATCATCATCATACTTATAATGTTATCATGTATATACATAGACATTGTTTTTATAAAGTCATTGGACAAGAGTCTAAGACGAGTATTATTTGTCTAGGTTTCCGTGATTGAAGCACGTACCGTATATCTAAATCGTCGATAAACCGCCTTTCCCAATCAACGTGAGTTCATAGCCTCGCACTCTTTTAAATTTTTTATGAAGTGTTTTATAAACCCGCGAGGGGGATAACATGTTAGTTTTAATAAAATAGGACACAAGTTGTCCCGATTGTTTGTTTATTGATATGGACCCGAATGACTATATGACCCGATTAATGATTATATGACCCGATGTATGAAATGAAATGGATTATTATCAGTTAGGTTATGTCACTAAGAGTCCCATTAGCATGAATTGTGAACTACCGGGATTTGGTAGACGATTATGCATATAATAGTACTATTTGGGGAAGATCACCCCGGTTCGCGCCGTGATGGTTGATCCCCGTCGTGCCACCTTGAGTGGTAAGCGAATTTATGTATGAGAAGATTTATATAAGCGTGAATATTGTGATGACACGCTATTATAGATGGGAAAATGAATTTCTGGTTAGCTACCCGTTGTTTGTTATAGTAAGGTAGCAATGTCATGCAGCTTATAATAATCCAATATTGAAACTACTGATGTACGAATTGAATTATAATATATTGCCTGACTAGTAATACGGGGTCTTATTATTGATATTATGTTCGTATTTTTGGTTTTACATAACCCTTATCATATAACGGTTTTTTATTAATCTTTATATAACGTTATAAAACGTATTGTATGATGTTTTTACGACAATGGTTCGTATAATGGTTTTGAAGGCAGAAGCCTATATTATGATTTACGACTAAAAGTTGTATAAAATGTCTTTGGCCTATTTTATAGCCTATTACAAAGATTTGTACAAAATGATTTTCGGTAATAATTATATACCGATGATATATTAATGGTTTCTATTAAACTCTATGAATTCACTCGGCGTTTTCGCTGACCTTTTAACATGTTTTATCTCAGGTACTTGAAGGTAATTCTCGGGAAGACGACAAGAGTTTATGGCCCGCATTCCAATAAAATTTCCATTTAAATGTTTTGTAAAATTGTATGAAATACTATGATTTAGGGCCTATGTAATTTGATATTTATGAATGGAAAATGCTTTATTATTAAACGACGCGATTTTTAAGCGTTGTCTATGATTTGAGTAATGTTCTATCCCATAACACCAACGACTCTTCCGCTGAACTAAAGTATGAATATTTGGGGGTGTTACACCTGATCTTGCATCTCTCTTCCTAACAACTGGTTCATCCTCGGCTATTGCCATAAATGCCCTGACTCTAGTAGTATCTTCTTCATCCGAAGTCAGCGGCTCATCATTCCTGTCAGAAACTTCAGCTACCAACCCTTTCTCTGTTTTCTTATCACCCCTTTCTTCTTAGACAGAGCTTCAAGCTTCAAATTCATCTGTTCTAACTCAGCTTTAAGTGCCTTGTACTTGTTCTTGTAATCCTTCTTCTCATTGTCGGAGGAGTTTAATTGGTGGGATGAGTTGTTATGTTATGATTTGAACTTGTATGGTTTGGTGGAAGATGATGGATAAGAAGGTGAGGATGTCTTTGTGGAAGGCCAGTCTTTTTGAAAGTGTCCAAGTTTTCCACAAGTAAAGCGAGTTTCTTTAGATTTGTCAGTTTGTTTGCTAGCTGATCCTACTCTCCGTGATCTTTGGAAGAATATCCTTTGATTATCTAGCAAGGCTCTCTCATGAAACTCAGAATTAAGGTATGTCATGAACTCTTGGCTGTTTCGTGTGTCTTCTTCAACATCAGAGTCACTTTCATGGGGGTGTGAGGTGGAAATCAAGGCTTTGGATGTTGCTCCCTGAACTACAAATCTTTCAGTCTCTAGTTTGTATATGGTATCAATCAGCCCTTCTTCATAATTGTACTTTCCATATAATGGAGCCAAGGTGTCATTCTTGATGGAGTTATTAGCTCTCTGAGTCCGATTCATAGTCAACCATTTTCTTGGAAGGCTGTTGAAAAATGTGGCATTTACTTCAGCTTGAGCAATGGTGACGTCATTCATAGCAAGGTCATTGAGAAGAATTTTCAGCCTTGTATATGTTTCTTGAACCTTTTCACCTTCAAGTGCCTTGAAAGCATTAAACTGTAGCCTAAGTGCATGAATCTTGGTTTTTCTAGTTTCAAAGGGTCCTTCATGACCAAGGATAAGGTCTGTCCACATTTGTTTGGCTGTATGACATTGAATCATAGACTTCATGATGTGTTTAGGAAGACAGGATATAATGATGCTCTTGAGACGTTTATCTTGGTTTGCCAATTTCCTGTCAGCTGGAGTCCACTGCTTGAGAGGTTTGGGAAGAGGATTCTCATCAGTAGAGGTAAGCGCCATGGGAACATAAGGTCCATTTTCTAGAATTTCTAGAAGAAATAGTTCAAGTCCGTCAAGATATACGAGGAATTGACTCTTCCAACTTGCAAAATCATCTTCTTCAAGGACTGGTACGTTGGTGACATGAGATCCGCCTCTTGAGTCAAGAAGTTGAGGTAGATCATCTTCATTTTGAGGTGGAGGAGTAAGTATTGGTGAGGATGGTGGTGGAGTAGTGTTGTTCCCAGAAGACGGTGGTGGTGGTGGTGGTGTATTGCTCGTTTCAGGCATGGTGGATCTTGATTATAAAACTTAGAACGATGTTTATGAAGGTTTTAATATCAAACACTGCTCGAACACCAATTGAAAGTCCCTAATCTAAGCTTGAAACAATAAACTAAATAAATTAACACACTTAATTAATTTTCAAACGTAATACTTATTATTTTATAATAAAGAATTACAAGTGTTATGGATAAAACCTTTTGATGACAATGTGTTGTGCACCCTTTGGACAAACTAAAACCTAACTTTTGAACACAGCCGAAACTGTTTGGTTCAACAAGTTCTAAGAGTTAATGTGTGAAATGCGTTAAAGTGTTGAGCATTAACTCTAGGCTACATAACCTATTTATAGTGGTACGAGGTTGACTCCAAGTACTGGTTGATGGCGATTACACTAAACAGACACTTGTCATACATCTGTCACAAGATGCTCTTCGATTCTTGGTAGTCTGCCACAATGCTTTAGGGAAACAGAGCTGACACAATTTCCCTTTTCTTTAGAGTCTCGTACACACTAAGGTATGTCCAAAGTGTACTGAGTGTTAGCAGGGTATTGCCACCCCTGTTTACCCTCAACCCCTCAGAGTACCTGATACATCTTGGCTGTTATTCATCACAACCAATGAGTATGTCTTCAAGTAATCTTCGACTTCATTGACAATGTCTCTAACATGGACTCCTCTGAGGTTGCTCACAGAGACTTAGATCTCTGTGAGTCTTGCGATACTTGCCTGCCTCCTAGGCACATGCAAGTTAATATCAAACAACTTGATTTGTGTTTAAATCTATGATACATGGAATCTAATAAACTTACATTCCCAACATATAATGATTCTAATAAAGTTTCATAACTCTTTTCTAAGTTCCTAGATCATTTTCTAGAAGTTTCTACATGTTATGTAATCATAAACAAGTATACAGACTAATCTTGTCATTTTTTAAACTTATAAACTTTAGAGGTCAAAGTTGAAATTTTTTCAAAGTTAAAACTATAAGGATTGATTTTATAAAGTTTGAAACCTTAAGGTTTATATTAGAAGGTTAAAAATGTAAATACTTAAACTATATACTTTAAGGGTTAAAAGTGTGAATAAGCTAAACTTATAAATTTAGGGGTTGAAAATATAAATATTCCAAACTTATAAACTATAGGGGTCTTTTTATCATTAATAAAACTTAATGGGCCTAAAATGTATGATGAATAATGCTTTCTAAAGTTATATAAACTTAAAGGGTAGATTTTGCAAAATTTGACACTTAAGGATATAAAATGCAATTATGAGAAATAAATACCTACTATACATTTCATTTGAATAAATTTGTAAGTAAAATATATCAGTTTAGTAGTGGGGCTTCATATTAAGATGTTCCATTTTGATTTTACGTTCTGACTCACTGGTTAGTTTTACGATTTAAAGTGCCCTCGCTCCTCAAGCGTTTATAAAATGGCTTCTGAATTATGATGGTCTGACCAATGACGCGGTATTTGCCTAATCTATAACAATGAACATCAAACTTACATTTAATTTTTGAACTTAAATACTAAGCCTTGATTTATATACTTATGTGTTAACTCAGGTTGTGAGAACGAGTCGTTAAAAACTCAATTTAATACTGCTGAAGTAACTCAAACTCTATAAGCTAAGTGGGTTCATAGCCTCACTTTTACTGCTTTCCAAACGATTTGAAAACCCGTGAGGGGGATATATGCTAAAACAGGAATACACGTGTCTTAAAACTAGATGCATGCCTGATATGTTTATTGACACTAAGTAAGCTCACTACTATAAGTCCCTTTATTATGGACTGTTGATTACTTTTGGCAAATCGGTAAATTAGATGCTAATATTGTGGATCGTACTATTTGGGGGTTGACATCCCATGTCAGGGAAAGTCGCGCTTGCTAGAGCCCTATTGGCCAAACAAATACACTCTATTAGGAATAACTCGGGTTAGTTTGGTAGAGTACCTACTAAGGGAAAATGTTGGATACTGATAACGTTATGTCGCGGGGTCATGAGCTTAGTGCAATAAATAATGTTTTTATGTGATGGGTGTATATCAACGTAGCGCTAAAGTCATACTTGTATTAAATTATAATTTAAACCTATGAATTCACTTTTAATCGGTGTATTTTGCATTCACCTCATAACATGTTAATTTAGCATAATTGTATATTTATTTGTCGTTATATATGTACTTTGAGTGTGTTTTGTGATTATGTAAGTTATGCGCGAAATGGAATAAAATGGCCGCTTTATTAATTTTTATGGAGAATAGGTATTGAGAGCGCTGATAAATAAAGAAAAATATCGAAGGAAAAAATTGGAGGACGTCGGAATATTTTTGGTCATCTTTTATCTGACCGGGTTTTGTTTGAGCAATTTTTAGTTGGGCCAAATTAATTATATCCAAAAGAAAAGAAAAAAAATTGGCCCAGAAACCCATAAATACAACCGACTGAAGGGCGTTATATATTCGGATATGAGTGTATAAAAAAGGGGGATGGCTTTTGGCAATTAAGTTTTTTGTCCGCATCTTATTAAGAGAGGAAAAAAGAAACGATAATTGGTGGCTTGGTTTTGTGTTTTTTTGGACAACCACAAAACATGAAACACAAAAAGCAAAGAAAAAAATATTTGTGATTTTGGGAGAATCAATAAACAGCCAAGATTGTTAAAAAAAGAGGAAGAAATAAAAGAGATAGTGTAATTCGTCTTTTTGTGGATAAGGATTCTAATTATTTTTTCCTGACGATGATGGTTGATATTAAGTGGCTCGAGTGCATCCCGATTTCCGGCTAATTTTGATTTAATTTTTTCCGGTAACTTTATTTATGGTTTGATCATTACTTTTGGATTATCACATTTATTTTACATTAATTTTTTATTTATTTATAAATTATTTTTATTGATTTAATATTATGTTTAATTATTTGTGTGAAACAATTTATTATTAGTTAGCAATGCATACTTATTCTATTTAGCTAAAGAAAAAGATGGTTGCATAATCGATATGAATTGTACCTAAATAAATTATTAAACATAATTGTTGGTTGAATTAGTATAAGACTTATTATTGTGATTCATTGATAAACATAATAAGTGCCGAAATTAATTCATTCATATTAATTCGAAATAATCATTGTAAACGAGCAAAAAAGCTTCGATAATCCATAAGTGTGATCACCCATAAATATTGGGAGCTGGAAGGGATTGCATTTTTCTTTTATTTGTTTACATCCTTATTATATTTTTCTACCTTTATTATTAGTTTAATAAGTATTTTAATTTTAAATCAGCATTTTTATTATTAAAAGTATTTTAGTGAATTAGATTTTAAAACCAAACTTTTATTGATCAGTGATCACTCCAAAACTTAAATTAAAACCACATATTCCTCGTGGATTCAATACCCGCTTACACTATCTAGTATAAGGGAATTAGGTTATTTTTTATCGGTACTTCGACGCTGATCAAATTTTGGCGCCGCTGCCGGGGAATAGTGGGTTTTTTGTTTATGTTTTTGTTAATATTTTTTAAAATAAATTAAAAAATTCAAAAATATTTTATTTTTCTTGTTTTATTTGTTTGTTTTGTTTGTTGTGAGTGTGTAGGTTAGTGTATCCGCACACGTAGATGGGGACGTACATCATCGTTAGCTTATGATCCCGAGGTTGAGAAAAGTGCAAGGTTGAGGAGGAAAGCGTTTCGACAGTTTTCTACTAATCTTGATTTTACAAGTTTAGAAGAGCTTTTCATGATTCTTATAATGGTGACATCTCTTCGAAATGGTAAAACCTATAACAATGACACCGGAGTTCCAAGTATTCATGATTCTTCTCACGATGTCAAGGATTTCGTTACTGATGACTAAACTATTATTGAAGGTAAAAATTCAGATAATGTTAAGTCCGGTTTTGAGTTGTTAAATGATTTGTTAAATCATTTTCCTAAACCAACAAAATAGAATCCTAAACCTACTGAATCTCCCGAAGTTGGGGAGGGTGGTGTGTCTAGCACACCATACCCTAAAGCTTTGGAAAAATCAGCATCTACAAGGTTAGCTAAAAAGGGTCTTCATGCTGAGGATATGTGGGAGACTTTCAAGCAAGTTAAAATCAATATCCCCCTTATTGATGCTATCAAGCAAATTCCTGCTTATGCCAAGTTTTTAAATGACTTGTGTACCTAGAAGAGGAAGTTGAAGGCGTCCTTGCCTAAAACGATTGATCCAACTGAGCATGTTAGTGCAGTATTATCTAGCTCCTTTCCTCCTAAATTCAAAGATCCTGGAGCACCGTTGATTTCAGTTGTGGTGGGGAATATTGCCATCAAGAAGGCTCTCCTTGATCTTGGTGCTAGTATCAACATCCTTCCTGCTAGTTTGGTCGATAAGTATGACTTAGGAATTCTTTGTAAGACAGACACCATTATTTCCTTAGCCGATCGATCTACCAAAATTCCTATAGGCATCTTAGAGGATGTTATTGTGAAAGTTGATGACTTCTATTACCTAGTTGACTTCTTTTTTATGGACATCGAGTCACAATACAAGGATGTTCAACCAACCATTATCCTTGGGCGACCATTCCTAGCCATGATTGATGCTAGGATTAATTGTCGAACTGGCGCCATGGATATTGCTATAAAACCCGCATGCTTTTACCATGAACAATACACTTATGATCGTACGTACATGATTAAAACTTTCCTTATATAACATGTACACATATCACGAACAAGAATTACAAGTATTACGTACGTGTTATAACACGATAAGTATTTATTACGTATTAACACACGATAATTATTTCAATAATAATTATAATCACGAACATACGAACATGAAATCATGAACGTAAATTAATCATGAACTTAGTATTACGTATATATGTATATTTATTACGATCACAAATAAATATAATAAAAGACGAACGATAACTATTAAATCACGTAAAACACGAACACGAGAACCCACTTATTAATTAGACACGGAAAACATTCGGGTCACCCCATGTGGGCCCCATTACCCACGGCTAGAAGAAAAGGAAAAGGGCCAAGCCCATTGGTTTTTACTAAACAAGAAAAAGGGAAAAAACTTGTTTCATTATAACAAAAATTAGAAAAACTAAGAAACCCTAATTCTCCTTCTTCCTTTTCCTTTTGGCCGCAACTTATAATCACCATGGAGGGGTGATTCGGTTTGATTTGGTCTTTGATTTATTGCAAGGATCGTTAGTGTGTTCATCTCCTTTGATTCACGTGATTGGTATAACCTTTAATCTCTTTTCTTTTATGTTTTGATTTATTAATCACATAAAATCATGAATGTTTTTTATTAACTAGTTAAAAACAAGATATAAACATGTTGTTTTGATCATGAGGTTTAATTAATATGATGATTTAAGGGTGTTTGTTTGTTGGCCGCTGCCTAAACCGAGCCCAAGGGGGTCTCGGCTTGGCTTAAACTTACACCACCGAGACCTTAAGGTCTCGGTTTGGTGGTGGTTGTGTCACGGCAGCAGCAAGGCAAGGGGAAACCCCGACCTAGGTCGGGGTATGGTGGTGTATTGGGTCCGGTTCATGGGTTAAAACACGGGTCCGGTTCACGCATGTTTAGATTTAAAACACGGTCCGGTTCATGAGTTATTTTTATAATGTTTGATATTTTACAAGTTATATTTTTTTTTCAAGACTTAAATTAAATTAATTAAAAACATGAACATGATTAATTTAATTTACTTGACTTAGATTATTAATTTTATTATTAATACCTGAATTTTAACCTAAGTATTTATCTTTTAATTAGACTATATAATTAATCAATTATTAAAACCATGACTTATAATTAATTAATTTACATGACTTAGGTTATATTATTTATAGATAATAATACATGTTTTAACCTAAGTATTTATTTTACCTTTATTTAATTAAATCTTGCTATATCTAATTAAATACTTAAACCTATAGTTTATTTAATTTACGTGAAATAATTAATAAATTATACTATATAATCATATGACTTAGAATATTAATCAGAAAACACTTAAGCTTATATAATTAGCTTAATTATCCAGCTTATATCTAATTATGGAAACTTTCTATTTTTAGAAACTTATTTATTTAAGGCAGCTAATCTATTTATGGAAAATTTCTATTTTTAGAAACTTATCTATTTTAAGTAGTAATTCTATTTTTGGAAACTTTCTATTTTTGGAAACTTTCTATTTTTGGAAACTTTCTATTTTTGGTAACTTTCTATTTTTGGAAACTTTCTATTTTTGGAAACCTGCTATTTTTAGAAAGTTACTTATTATTACACAACAAGTATAATAATACATGAAATACAAATAATACTTAACCAGAATAGACAGAATATATGATAAACACAGTATAAAGCTTAAATCAGTAAAACATGACATGAACATATAAAACAAGCTAAGACATGATATAAAACCAGTTACGTACTCAGTAATAAGATACTTATACACGTATGTATTTATGTAGCATTAGTGATACCAAAGTAGGACTCTCTTTCGTTCGTCTTCTTCGTTCACTGGACACAAGGTACGGATTCTCCGTCTTTTCAGTATGGACATTCTTTCCTTATTAGGATTCCCAGTATGCAGCCAACTGTTTTCCCTAGTATATTTTTTATATGTTTTGATTGCTTATGTTTAATTAGAATACCTAAAGTCATATACATGCATGACCAGTTTCACCTAGTTATGGAGGCACCATAACCATAACACTGCAGGCACCAGTGTTATGACTTCACCACGACGGAGTGATAGCTCGTAGCGTCCCTTAAGCTTTTGGCCATATTATTATATTTATCATGTGGGGCGTATGGGTGCATCCTAGTTACATGTTTTCAGCAAATTACTCAGTGTGAATGTGGTGTGTACCTTGCATCCCTCACAAGGAGCTGATCACTCCTACCCAAAACCAGTATATTAAATTAGAGGCAGCCCCTCTAATTTGCATGACGAGGTCACCCCTCCAAGTATTCATGCACGTTGATATTTTGTGACCTATATTAACTAATGGTTAACATGTTAAACAGTTTTCATAAGATAAACATAAGGCTTTTCAAACTATAAAATCAGTTTTATGAACATGTTCCAGGTTTTCCAGGACTTATACATTTCCACTGCTATTAAGTCTTTATTATGTTTCAGTCATTCATACTATGTCTATATCCGTGCACTGAGCGTTTTGCTCAGCCGTTACTTTCCTTTCTATGTCCCAAAACGGCAGGTACCCAAGGATAGCCTCGAGCATTTGGGGGACGTGCATAGGATGGAAGCTGCTATAGACTTCTTTTCCTTTTGCCTTTATAGATTTATGCTTGTGTAGTCTTTGTTCATTCCATTTAATTTATTTATGTTTTGGGCTTATGTTTGGGAACCGATGTTTGATTCTGGTTTTCCCTATAGTCATGTATGTTTCACTACATATTACCTTGCATGCTTTGATAACACACCATAATTATACGTAACGGTCCACTTATCAAAGTGGTGTGTTACAATTATGGTATCAGAGCCAAGGCTTTGACCTGTGGGCTCTAAAACTCGACCTGTGACTAGTGGGTAGTCACTAGGAGCTTCCCAAGATAACACATGTTATTCCACGAATTGATGTTTTCAGCACATTGTTGTTTTAACCATGATGTTTTCAGCACCTTGAGGTTTTAACCTTGATGTTTTTCATCGATATTCTTTTACTAATATGGATGGACAACCGTCATTCATATTTAGTTATGTGTCATTGTTTCATGCATGACGTTCCTCGTGAACTATGACTATGTGGACTGAACCTCAGTACTTCATAATTAGTCACATAAAATTTTTTTGGATAAGTTTTGACAGATGAGTTTCATTTATTTATGTTTCATGTATCATTGTTGTAGGGATTATGACTAAGTAATGGTTGGTACAGGACTGGACCTATTTAGTCGCATGTGCTTTTACCGAAACTTTTAACTTTGGGGACCGACCCATAGGCGTCCCCTCGCGCATATAAAGGTTTTTTTTATAAACTGCATCATGTATTCATGCATAAAATTTTTCTCATGGTTTATAAGCATAAAAAAAATTCATGTCCCCTCATAAGTTACGATGTCTTTTATGTCATGTATGTTTCCATACTATCATGGTTAATTTCAGTTTCATGCTGATTATGTTACACACTCCTTCATGTTAAATTGTTTCATGTTCCTTCACGATAAATCCGTCTTCATGCTGATTACGTCTTACGCCTCTTTTGTTATTTATGCTTTCATGCAAGACATTGTTGGATTTCATTGAATCCTGCTTTCATGATAGTCATGGTTGGTTATCATTGATCATGCTTTCAAGCAAATCATCGTTGAATTTTGTGTAACCACACTTTAACGTTTCTCTATACAACCAGAATGATGTCCATGTTAATGCTGCTAGGCTATCATGATGATCAGCCCAGTTTGGTCTTCAAACCATGTAAAATCATGTCAAAAGATCGGCCCATATCGATCATTTCATGTGCATCCCACGTGTACTCCACGTACAGTATTCCATGTGTATTACACGTACCATAATCAATGTGTATTTCACTTACAATACTCTAGGAGTATTCACTAGTCGATTCTAAATCATCTAACGCATATTCTATTGGTTGATGTTCTACAAATTATTGATGACGCTCATAGCTTGGAGATGTTACTAAAGATGATGCTACTGATGTTTGGAGACGCTACGAGATGCTGATGTTGTTCACAACCTAGAGATCGTCTAAGACGAAGAAAAAGGCGTTAGATCAAACCGATCGGACGAGAAGATGCTTCACCACCAGACGATTTCCATCAATCATTGTCCCTAATTCTTAGTTACATGTCACAAGTCACTCAGTTGTCGTTTCAGTCATATGAGTGAAGACCGGTACCAGCCGGCCAATCAGCTGAATACTTACATGAATCACAGTCATGAGAATGACCGTCATGGAATTAACAAACAAGACGATAGTAACCACTACTATGAGAACAACTATCCTATAAATCGCAACCGAAGCTCCGGCCGCGGATGTGATCAGAAATACAAAGGATCAGCGGTCCAACCGATCCGCCAATTTTTGTATAATAACCTAATATTTGTAGTTCTATTCATTTCACATCTCGAGACACATGTCAAGACATCAGTCAAGACACATGTCTCACGTATACTTTCTGAAGACACATGTCAAGATACCAGTCAAGACACATGTCATGCTTACATTTCCCAAGACACGAGTCAAGACACATGAGTCACGTCCAATTATGGAACATTTCTAAGAAATTCAGGGTACCCTCCAAGGGTATATCTATTTTGTTGTGCCACGTATTAATCAGGCCACAAGAATTTCAGTACCATTACCGACGCATCAGTGAGAACTGTCATGTTGCCGATGACACTTTCATTTCTTGTACCCACATCTCATGGATTCATGACCATGAAGGACGCCATTCGTATTCCCCGTGTATACGAAGGTTTTCCTTCAGCCTAATGATAAGATCCAAGCTGCGAACGCATTACCTCGAACAGATGTGAGTTGAATTTAATCCTAAGTATGGACTACGAACAGCACACCATTCTACGATTCATGATTATGTACTGTGATGTTCAGGCTCCTGAATACATGCAGCTTGATTTTCCATCAGGAGAATCTGTACAAATTATCTACGCTTACAAGCACGTGCGTTGTTAGCTATTACTGCTAAAATATTCTAGTTGTCAGTTAAGACACGACCACTAAAGTTCCTTTTACGCATAACCAGACGAGTATTCCAAAATCTCCCCATACATTCCAGAAGAACCTTCAAGGAGAAGGACGGTAACATAAGATTATGTGTCGACTAGCTTCGATTTTAAACAAATCACCATTTATAACCGTTACTCTCCTCCACGTATTGACAAGATCGGATTCATGATCATGTTGCCAACAGTGACGAGAGAAAGAGCAGGACATGTCCATGACTGCTATTCGTACACGACTCGGTCATGTTAGACTCAGGATTTGTTTTAGTCTCATAAATGCTCCAGCAGCATTATAGGCTTAGTAAACTGAGTGTCCATGAACTCATAAACAGATTCATCAGCGTTTCTATCTATGACAACCTAACCTTCTCTAAAGTCTAGAGAAGATCTGGGAGACCATATTACACTATGTTGCAAATTCTACGACAGGAGAAATTTTACCCTGAAATTCTTAATATAAATTCTGGTTGATTACAATGACACGCTGAATCACATGTATTCTCAAGGATTAATCTTACCATGAGTCAGCTTATGCATAAAAGTGAGAACCCTACACTACGTTAGGTGTTCCAAGAAAATCATACGCTAAGAAAAGTCGAATCTCGGAGACTCAGAGTTTCGCACACTTCTATGTATCAAGTTTCTACGAAGCAGGATACAGTTACGTTAATATCTATGTACCTGACATACCAACAGGCTATGATAGAACACCAACAGACTAGGATATCTTTCCATCATCAGAAATGGTGACCAGAAATGGGACAAGATCTCCATGGCTTTTGGTTACCAGATTAACACAAACTCAAAAGAAGCAAGATGCTATATGTGTTATTGCCAATAGTTTGATCAAGTCTGCAGAATCCTTACATCCATAAGGATTTCTGAACCAACCGATTTATCGGACATGTTCCAGCCAAGGCTTATCCGATCACTTGGTAATCCCGCAGTTAGCGGACCAGAAAAAAAGATTCGCATTTGTGCTCCTTATTTACGTTAATGTCCTTATTCTAATTCCACGACTTGCTTTCACGCTCACGTTCATGACACTATTCACGTTCATGATCGTATCCTGGCTTACGATTTTGCGTTCATTTTCGTTCTGGGAAGTTTTGCAAGAACTTGAGAGATCAGACTCAAGTCTAGTATAACTCTCTATGCTCAGACAGACGTTACACGTCACATTCCACGTCTCATCTTATAGCATTTGGCGTTACCGCAGTTGTATTCCATGTTCACGATATGTTTCACATGTCATGTTCATTCCACGTTCTTCATATCACGTTCACGATATGTTACACGTATCATGGATCGCGATATGTTTGCTCATACTACACTCACCATATCTCCACGTATCACGTTCAAAAATTTTCACGTATCACGTTCAAAAATTTTCACGTACTACGTTTCAATATGTCTCGCGCATCATTGCTAATTATCAATTAAGTCAGATTGTTTTGCATCGTAACGTTTCAGTTACCCTTGCACGTAAAATTTTATTCCCTCGATCAAATTCAGGGAATCTATCTTACGTTAAACCAGGAACTTTTACGTATTGTCAAATCAAGGTCACAAGACCAGAATTATCATATGTGTCAAGATCTCATAGAGGAACCGTTCCGAGAGGGAGGCCAATCGGAAACGGACAAGTTCATCCGGAATTCTATCCCTTTTTTCTTATCAATTAGATATGTCCTTTCAGTCAGTCACGTTCCATGTCCTTTCAAGACATGTCACGTTTCACATTCCTTCTATCATGTCACCTACATGTTCTTTTATCTTACATACCCTCTCAGTTTGATTCGGGTATGTTTCTCTTTTAGTTACGTTACCTATAATTCAGGGACGAATTATTCTTTTTAGGGGGGAAGAGTTGTAAAACCCGTATGCTTTTACCATTAACAGTACACTTATGATCGTATGTACATGATTAAAACTTTCCTTATATACCATGAACACGTATCACGAACAATAATTGTAAGTATTACGTATGTGTTATAACACGATAAGTATTTATTACGTATTAACACACGATAATTATTTCAATAATAATTATAATCACGAACATACGAACATGAAATCATGAACGTAAATTAATCACGAGCTCAGTATTACGTATGTATGTATATTTATTACGATCACGAATAAATATAATAAAAGACGAACGATAACTATTAAATCACGTAAAACACGAACACGAGAACCCACTTATTAATTAGACACGAAAAACATTCGGGTCACCCCTTGTGGGCCCCATTACCTACGGCTAGAAGCAAAGAAAAAGGGCCGAGCCCATTGGTTTTTACTAAACAAGAAAAAGGGAAAAAACTTGTTTCATTATAACAAAAATTAGAAAAACTAAGAAACCCTAATTCTCCTTCTTCCTTTTCCTTTTGGCCGCCACTTATAATCACCATGGAGGGGTGATTCGGTTTGATTTGCTCTTTGATTTATTGCAAGGATCATTACTGTGTTCATCTCCTTTGATTCACGTGATTGGTATAACCTTAAATCTCTTTTCTTTTATGTTTTGATTTATTAATCACATAAAATCATGAATGTTTTTTATTAACTAGTTAAAAACAAGATATAAAAATGTTGTTTTGATCATGGGGTTTAATTAATATGATGATTTAGGGGTGTTTGTTTGTTGGCCGCTGCCTAAACCGAGCCCAAGGGGGTCTCGGCTTGGCTTAAACTCACACCACCGAGACCTTAAGGTCTCGGTTTGGTGGTGGTTGTGTCACGACAGCCGCAAGGCAAGGGGAAACCCCGACCTAGGTCGGGGTATGGTGGTGTATTGGGTCCGGTTCATGGTTTAAAAAACGGGTCCGGTTCACGCATGCTTAGATTTAAAACACGGTCCGGTTCATGAGTTATTTTTACAAGGTTTGATATTTTACATGTTATATTTTTTTTCAAGACTTAAATTAAATTAATTAAAAACATGAACATGATTAATTTATTTTACTTGACTTAGGTTATTAATTTTATTATTAATACATGAATTTTAACCTAAGTATTTATCTTTTAATTAGACTATATAATTAATAAATTATTAAAACCATGACTTATAATTAATTAATTTACATGACTTAGGTTATATTATTTATAGATAATAATACATGTTTTAACCTAAGTATTTATTTTACCTTTATTTAATTAAATCTTGTTATATTTAATTAAATACTTAAACCTATAGTTTATTTAATTTACATGAAATAATTAATAAACTATACTATATAATCATATGACTTAGAATATTAATCAGAAAACACTTATGCTTATATAATTAGCTTAATTATCCAGCTTATATATAATTATGGAAACTTTCTATTTATAGAAACTTATTTACTTAAGACAGCTAATCTATTTATGGAAAGTTTATATTTTTAGAAACTTATCTATTTTAAGCAGTAATTCTATTTTTGTAAACTTTCTATTTTTGGAAACTTTCTATTTTTGGAAACTTTCTATTTTTAGTAACTTTCTATTTTTGGAAACTTTCTATTTTTGGAAACCTGCTATTTATAGAAAGTTACTTATTATTACACAACAAGTATAATAATACATGAAATTCAAGTAATACTTAACCAGAATAGACAAAATATATGATAAACACAGTATAAAGCTTAAATCAGTAAAACATGACATGAACATATAAAACAAGCTAAGACATGATATAAAACCAGTTACGTACTCAGTAATCAGATACTTATACACGTATGTATTTATGTAGCATTAGTGATACCGAAGTAGGACTCTCTTCCGTTCGTCTTCTTCGTTCATTGGACACAAGGTACGGATTCTCCGTCCTTTCAGTATGGACATTCTTTCCTTATTAGGATTCCCTGTATGCAGCCAACTGTTTTCCCTAGTATATGTTTTGTATGTTTCGATTGCTTATGTTTAATTAGAATACCTAAAGCCATATACATGCATGACCAGTTTCACCTAGTTATGGAGGTACCATAACCATAACACTAGAGGCACCAGTGTTATGACTTCACCACGGCGGAGTGATAGCTCGTGGCGTCCCTTCAGCTTTTGGCCATATTATTATATTTATCATGTGGGACGTATGGGTGCATCCTAGTTATATGTTTTCAACAGATTACTCAGTGTGAATGTGGTTTGTGCCTTGCATCCTTCACAAGGAGCTAATCCCTCCTACCCAAAACTAATATATTAAATTAGAGGCAGCCCCTCTAATTTGCATGACGAGGTCACCCCTCCAAGTATTCATGCACGTTGATATTTCATGACCTATATTGGATAATGGTTAACATGTTAAACAGTTTTCATAAGATAAACATAAGGCTTTTCAAACTATAAAATCAGTTTTATGAACATGTTCCAGGTTTTCCAGGACTTATACATTTCCACTGCTATTAAGTCTTTATTATGTTTCAGTCATTCATACTATGTCTATATCCGTGCACTTAGCGTTTTGCTCAGCCGTTACTTTCCTTTCCATGTCCCAGGACGGCATGTACCCAAGGATAGACTCGAGCATTTGGGGGACGTGCATAGGATGGAAGCTGCCATAGACTTCTTTTCCTTTTGCTTTCATAGATTTATGCTTGTGTAGTCTTTGTTCATTCCATTTACTTTATTTATGTTTTGGGCTTATGTTTGGGAACCGATGTTTGATTTCGGTTTTCCCTATGGTCATGTATGTTTCACTACATATTACCTTGCATGCTTTGATGACACGCCATAATTATGCTTAACGGTCCACTTATCAAAGTGGGGTGTTACAATTTCATTCGGTAATAAGAAGATAAGATTGAATGTGTTTAATTCTATGAATTCTCCTACTAGAATGAATGTTACCAAGTAGATGTAATCGATGAGGAAGTTCAAAAGTATGCATCCCGTATGCTTAAGGATGATCCTTTGGAATTATATCTAACTGGTGAGAATGAGGAGCTTCTTGATGTTGCTGAAGTTCAAGAGATTCAAGAGTGTTTGATCAGTTCTTTGGACCATCAAAAACCACCTTGGTCTTATAAAGTAGAGCCCTTGCCTTCTACTTTTGACACGACCACTAAGCCGTCTCTAGAGGTGCCTCCAACTCTTGAACTAAAACCTTTTCCATCCAATCTCAAATATGCTTTTCTAGGTCTGAACAATACTTTAACCGTTATTGTTGCTTCTGATCTTTCTGAATCACAAGAGGAAGCACTTCTAAAAGTGCTTTCCAAGTACAAAGTAGCAGTGGGATGGAGAATTGCAGACTTAAAAGGAATCAGTCCTTCATTATGTATGCATCGAATTGTTACGAACCCAGATACTAAGCCATTAAGAGACGCACAAAGGCGTCTGAATCCTAATATAAAAGAGGTAGTGAAGACGGAAGTTCTTAAATAGTTATATGCTTATATCATTAATCCCATCTCGGATAGTAAATGGGTAAGTCCCACCCAAACGATGCCTAAAAAGGCCAAAATCACCGTTGTGGAAACTGAGAGTGAGGAAAAACTCACCACCAGACCAGTTACTGGGTGGAGAGTGTGTATAGATTACCGTAAGCTGAATAATGCCACATCGAAATATCATTTCCCACTACCCTTCATTGATCAAATAGTTAAGAAGCTTTCTGGTAAGAAGTTCTATTGCTTCCTGGATGGGTACTCCGGTTATAATCAAATACCCATCCATCCTAATGACCAGGCCAAAACTACGTTTACATGTCCTTGTGGAACATTTGCATTTTGAAGAATGTCCTTTGGTCTGTGTAATGCACCCGCTACCTTTCAGCGGTGCATGATGAGTATCTTTTCTGACATGGTTGGAGAATCTGTAGAGATATTTATGGAGGATTTCTCCATCTTTGGCCAGTCCTTCGAAAGCTGCCTTGATCAGCTTGAAAGCGTGTTAAAAAGATCCACTGAAACTAATCTGGTGCTTAGTTGGGAGAAGAGCCATTTCATGGTTCGAGAGGGACTTGTATTAGGGCATGTTGTGTCTGAAAAAGGATTTGAGGTTGACCGTGTCAAGGTGCAAGTAATTTCAACCATTCCTCCTCCCACTACCATCAAAGGTGTGCGATCTTTTCTTGGTCATGCTGGCTTCTATAGGCGATTTATTATAGATTTTAGTGCAATATCAAAGCCTCTTTGTAATCTACTCTTATAAGATGCACGATTTGATTTTAATGAATCACGTCTTAAAGCATTCAACATGCTTAAGCAAAAGCTTGTAGAATCCCCAATTCTACAATCACCTAATTGGTCGAAGCCTTTCGAGATCATGTGTGATGCAAGTGATTATGCCGCTGGGGCGGTTTTGGGACAGCGGGTCGATAAGAAACACATTGTAATCATTTATGCTAGTAAGACTTTTTCAGAAGCTCAAATGAATTGCACCACTACTATTGGGAATTATTGTTAAGTGTCAAATACCGTCAGCGTAATTTAGGTATTGTTAGTATCTTTCAAGTACCGTTAGTGTTAACGCGGTACATAGTAAGTACTACTACTTATAAAGTAAGTACTGCTATATTGATTAGGACTAATATATCTTTGTATAAGATATGTCATAGTTATAGTTAGAGGGTATCTTACGTGATATACTTAATAGTTAGAATAATGATAATATAGCGTCTGCGATATAGTTATCTTTATAGAATATTCTAAGGTTTCTAGGGTTCCTTACTCTATAAAAGGAAAATAGGTCTGATGACATTCATGTACCTCATTCAAGTCGATTAATAAGAGAATCGAATAGTTAAAAGTAATTATGTTCTTCTGTGCTTTATAAGTTAGATTCTGCATAACTTATTTAGCTTGAGTAAGAGTTCTCAAAGTATTTTAGTTTGATTACAAACTACTATACTAGTTCTTAACAGAATATAGATCCAATCAAAGGGATCAACAAGTGGTATCAGAGCTTATTGAGAAACTCTGAAAAAGAAGAACACAACCCTAAAAACTCCACTCACACTAGAACTCAATGTCTCAACTTGGTGATGACCCTCACTTGGAAGAAATTCTAGATCTTGATCCAATACCACAGGGACAACCTTAGGTTGTGCATCCTGCACCACCACAAGGTGTTCAATCCATAGATGTTGTAGTTACTTCTACAACTACAACACCTCCCCATACTCTTTCTGCTGTCAAACTCCCAGTTCTCAAGGGTGATAACTATGAGACATGGGCTATGCAGATGGAACATTACTTGAATCACATAGATCATACTCTATGGCAAGTTGTCAAGAATGGGAATAAACCTAAGAAGTTACACTGGTTGCCTGATGGTACATGCTATGCTTTACCTGATGTGACTGCTAAGGAGGTACAAGCAGAGATCAGATAATGAAAGGCCAAAACTGCTTTGGCTATGGCACTTTCAGAGGATATCTTACCTAGCTTTCATCATTACAAGGATGCAAATGCTATGTGGGATGCCATTAAAATTAAATTTGGAGGTAATGACAAATCTAAGAAGATGAAAAAGATTGTTCTGAAACAAGAATTTGATAAATTCTCAATTTCCAGTATAGAAGGAATCCATGGTGGCTATGGAAGGTTCAGCAAGCTGGTTATTCAATTGGCAGTTTATGGACAAATAAATCCTAATGAAGAAGCTAATCTAGAATTCTTAAGGAGTGTTCCACAAGAGTAGAAAGCAATGGCTATGCACTTCATCACAAGGGATGATCAGGATATAATTCCTTTTGATCATCTCTACAACAATCTTAGAGCTTATGAGATGGATGTTAAAGGCGTAAAGGTGTCCAAAGCAGCAACAACAACAAATTCTAATTTGGCTTTTGTGTCAGAAGGTAACAGCGATACTTACTTTCAAAATACCGCTAGTGGATCAAGTAGCGGTACTTACTTCCAAAATACCGTTGGAGGACTTACAAGCGGTACTTACTCACAAAGTATTGAAGGCAGTCCTATAGTTTCTCAAAATCCACAAGGAAGATCTTCACCATTGTTTAGTGAAAATGATGCCTTCTCATTCTTTGCTGGATAAGACAACAGACCAAGACTGACTCTGAATGACTTATTCCAAATGGATGATGCTGATGTTGAAGAGATGGATCTCAAATGGCAAGCTGTTATGGTTTATGTGAGATCTAATAGGTTCTTTAAGAAGACTGGAAGAAAGATAACTGTTGATCCTAATGAGCCATTAGGATATGACAAGTCTAAAGATGAATGCTATAACTGTGGAAGAAATGGACATTTTGTAAGGGAGTGCACTAGAGACAAGGCTGAAAGTAGTAGTCAAAAGTCCAAAAACAGCTATAGAACCAGTCTAAGAATTTCTAAAAGCTTTCCAAAAGGAAACAGCAGGAGTCCCAAAGGAACCAAAGCATTGGTAACTATTGATGGAGTGGTGAACTGGGCTGAAGATGAGGAAGAAGAAGAGCTTGGTTTGATGGCTCTCTCACATGAAGATACTAAGGGGCATCTAACTGATGAATTAAAAGATAAAGGTATAGTAGATAGTGGATGTTCAAGACACATGACAGGGAATAAAGATTTCCTTGCTGCATTTGAAGAATTCAGAGGTGGACCAGTATCCTTTGGAGGTAGCAAAGGTAGAATCACTGGCAAAGGGAAAATCAATACAGGGAAGTTAGAATTTGAGGAGGTTTTCTTTGTAAAAGTATTGAATGAATTCAATCTATTTTTTGTGTCAAAAATGTGTGATAAGAAGAACAAGGTGCTGTTTGCGGATACAAACTGCTTGGTGCTCTCCATAGACTTTGAGATGCCTAAAGAATCTCAAGTACTGCTTAAGGTACCCAGGCAAGAAAACATGTACACCTTTAATCTTCATACTATTACTCCAACATGTGGAATTACATGTTGATAGATAAGTCTTCTAATGATGAGTCTAATTTATGGCATAAGAGATTAGGTCATGTGAATTTCAAGAATCTTAACAGATTAGTGAATAGAAATTTGGTTAGAGGGTTACCTAACAAATCTTTTCAGAATGATTTTACATGTACTGCTTGTCAAAAAGGTACACAACATAGAACCTCTTGTAAGACCAAGACTGTCAATACTGTGACAAAGCCTTTGCAACTTTTGCATGTGGATTTGTTTGGTCTAGTTTCTATTAGGAGCAATAGTCATAAGACCTTTTGCCTAGTTATAACTGATGATTATAGTAGATTCAGTTGGGTTTTCTTTTTAGCTCTTAAAGGTGAAACCAATGAATTACTTAATGACTTTATCACTTTAGTTGAAAAGCAGTTCACTAAACAAGTGTTAATCATTAGGACAAATAGTAAGACAGAATTCAAGAATGCTGAATTTGATGAATTTTGTATGTCTAAAGGCATCAAGAGACAATTCAGTAATCCTAGGACTCTGTTAGAAGTATTTAAAGTGATGGTCATATAATATATCGTTGCGAAGCTCGTGGAAAATGCTATTCAACAGTGTCGAGAGTTCTGTGTCATTATTATGCATGAAACGGGAACTAGTCCCGACCACACAAATGAGGAAGACCTCCTAACCTTGTAAGCCTTAGTATAAAAGGCCCATCCTCCCTCATTTGTGTGTGTGTCTCCCATTGTATCTTTTCTCTTCTTCTTGTTTTAGAGAGAGAAACTCTCCTTAGTTTCTCTCACTAGAATCATCTACCTTGTATCTTTCTAGTTCTTCTTCATCTAATCTAATATTCCATTCTTAGTTTTAATCTTGATCTTAATCATCTATATTTCTTATTCTATAAGTCGTGTGATTAGTTCTAACAAGTGGTATCATTCGCCAAGGGATTCGTGGATAGCTCGTTGGTGTTCTTCAAGTCGTATACCTTCCTTAATCGTGTAGTAGTGATTTGGACATCTTGGTTTTGGCTTAAAAACAAGTCTTTTGGATCAAAAGTTGAGAAATTTCTTGTTTTTTCTTCTTTCCGAAATTCTTGCAAGTTTCACCATCGGAAAGTACAAAGGGAGTGTGGCCAGATCGCAATAACCTCTAGGTTCTACTTTGCGATCTAAAGATTTCGATACCTTATTCCGATCTGGACATTCCGATCGTTCTTTGCGATCTGGGATTCCGACGGTTTTTAAGGAACTTTGAGACGTTACTCTGCCAAATTGATTTTAGCCACATTCCGATCTGAACATATTCCGATCTGAAGTTATTCCGATCTGAACATATTCCGAGACCATTTTTAGGCCATAGTAAAATTTAATTTTTCTTAGACCATTTTTAGGCCATTTAAGCTTCAATTTCAAATTTTGGCAATGCGAAAAAATTTTCGACCAAAAATTCAAATTTTCGGACCAAAATTCAAATTTTTAGGCCAAATTTCAAATTTTTAGGTTTTATTTTTCATGAAAATTTTATTTTTTCAAGTTTTTTCCCTACTAGTTATTGGCTATTTCTACCTCGATTTCAAAATTTAGTGTTTCAAAATTTTTTCGGATTACCGTTTTGTCGGACTGAGGAATTTTTTGTCGGGCTGGAAAATTTAGGCAAAGTTTGATTTTGTTGACACCCCAACACACGCTTTCTACGAATTGAGATCCTGTTTATCTCACGACTTCTACTATGACTTATCAACAAGACAATGATGCTGCGGATTTTGAGCTTTGTGATAGCCATGTAAGAAAGAAGAGGAATGTTGCCCATCTCCAGTCTCAGCTTCTTATAGCACAAAAGGAAGAAGCCGGATTTCCACTTCTAGCTAAAGAGTTTGATCTCATGGCATCTGCAGCAGCATATGATGAGGAATAAGAGGTGACTACCGACTCCATCTTGATGGCTAATTCACAGCAATCATCCACATCGGTAGTTAAACCTGACAGAGCTCCTGTGTATGATTCAGACGGTTCCTCTGAGGTACACCCACGTCTCAATGATAATGATCTATATAATATGTCTAATCAGGAGGAAGAGTATACTGAGTCACTTGATCCTTCCACTGAGACACATGGGGTTCAAACGAATAATATCAATATTATTTCTAATGCACCCAGTGTGGACCTTAGTGGGGATCAAGTAGCCCAACCTACAACTCTTCCTGACGAGACGCATGCGTATTATAAATCATTATTTGATAAGCTTGCCAAGGATGTTGCTCATGCGAATGTGGTTAATAATAAGTTTAGAGAAACTAATGCCAAATTGACCACTGAGCTTACGGGATATAAGGAACGGGAGAAAAGTTTTGAGATTCATCATGCTAAAATCAAGGAACTTGAACAAGCTCATGCTACATCGGTTTATCAAGAAAAATGCACCACTAAGAAATTAAATGCCTTACATTTAAGTAGTGCAAAAAAGATAAGCGAATTGAATGATGAAATCACCTCTCTTAATAAACAGCTTTCAACTGAAAAATCTATCGTTTCTGATTTAAAAGGAGAAATAAAAAAGCTGAAACATGATTTCAAAATTCGAGAAGATGGGCTTCTTGAGGATTTTTGCAATGCTCAGGATAGGATTAGGGACTTAGACAACCTTTTGGTAAAACGTGGACAATCTATGCAGACGATAAATATGCTCGCATCTAAAGTGAATGAGATAAATTACACCCGTTACAAAATGGCTTTAGGTTGTCCTCTTCCTCCCAATCCAGAATATCTTAAGCAGGTTCAGGCCACAAATCAAACTCTATATAATGGTAGTGTGCTCCTGTCTGATGAGCATGATCCTCCTAGTGTGCATGATTATGAGGAAACTACTGAACTTGCTGAAGAAACTCGTTTAAGAATGAAAAAGTTTGATAAAGAAGTGACACCTGTTTACTATCCAAAAGTTAATCCTCCAACGGTTTTTGTTCGATCTAAAACTAGTACCGAATTGCTTTTGCTACCTAGTGAGGAATTGACAGAGGATCCTCCTAAACCGAGTGTTGCACGACGATTTCTTAACGAGCTCAAAGATAATTTTGTCATTCTCAAACGGGTTGTTAACGCCAAAATGACGGGAGGAAACTTTACATCACCCGTTCATGTCGAGTTACAAAAAGTGCTTCATACTGAAATCAATCCGATTATTAATCAAGTTGATGCGAGGATAGGCAATCTTGAGAACGCTTTTCTAAAAGAACTAGCCAAATTTGTTGAAGACTTCAAATCTTTGGCGAAGGAGGCTGATGAATCTCTTGATAAAATTAAAGTTTTGGAAAGCGACCTTGCATGTCTCTCGAAAGCAAGTGACAGTGGTGATTGTGTTGATAGTAACCCCGTTGCGGTAAACATCTCTGTGTCAGACAACGAAACCCTCCAAAATGAGCTTGATCGTACGAAAGAGAAAATGGAGTCTTATGTCATCAAAAAGGACAACGAATTCACCGATCTTTGGAATAAATATGTCAAAAAATGTGATGAATGTAAGGATGACAAACTCTCGTATGATAAAGCTTACAATGAACTACAACAAACAATCGAACAGCTACGAGCTCAGTTAGGAGGTGAATGTCGCGACAGTGAGCCTTCAACAAATGTTAATCAAAAAGAGTTCACGATTCTTCAACACCGATATGATTTTCTTCAGAAACATTGTCATTCTCTTGAACTTGCTTTGCAAACCAAAGTTGGAAAAGTTCCTGATGACAATAATTTACAAGTAAAACTCTCTGAATCATTTCGTGAATTGAATGAAAAGAGTAAGGATATTTCTGATCTGAAAGCTCAGTTGCAAGACAAAGACATCGCGATTGCTGAGTTGCAGAAACTTGTTGGAAAGATGGGTGGGAAAACTGTGGAAGCTAAGGTTGTAAAATCAGTTGTTAGACAACCCAATGCGTACAAAGTACCAAAGCCATCTATCTTAGGAAAACCGCCTTCTAATGTTTCTAGGTTACCTCCTAATACCGATGTGCCATCGACTGTACCAAAACCAGCCATCTCACTCTATGTTCCTCCATTTAGAAAACCCACTCTTGCTAAACACAACTCTGTGAATGCACCCTGCACTACTCCTAAGAGTACTCCCAAGTGTGTGACTCTTACGCCCACAAAGGAATCTAATGGTTCAAATGACGTTGGTCAAACCAAAAACCTAGGGGATGGTAAGCAAAAAGGGAACATTCCGAAAGTAAACCATGTGTATTCAAAACCTAGTAAACCAACAACCACTAGAGTTCAACACACACTTAATGGTAATCAACCAAAACCTAGGACCCCTTCCCAACAACCTAGGAATTGGCAATCACCAATGAGTAGCTGTGTTTCGAACATAGTGCCTGAACGGTCAGCAAACCCTAGGTACACAAGACCTTTCGAGAATCCCAAACTCCCTGTATGCCCCACGTGCAAAAAGGGCATTCACCATGGAAATCATGCTCATTGCATTCTGCAATACCTCTATGAGGTAAACTCTCGTGCTTTCACACAGAGAAAGAATGCAGAATCCCATAAGCCAACAAGGAGATTCCCACCCGTCACAAAGAAAAGCAATGACAATAAATCCTCAAGGCGGATCAATGCAGGATCTAGTTTCTCTCCAAAGAAGTCTTCCGCTGTGCAAGAGAACACTAATCCTCGATCTAGTCTTCAGTGGAAACCCACGGGTAGGATCTTTAAGGAAGTCGGTCTTAAGTGGATTCCCATCAAGAAGAGTGATGACACCTGCTCCAGCACTAATGCGAGTGTCTTGAATGTAGAAAATGCATTTGTTACTCCTAACACTAGTATTTGTGCAAATTCTTCTTCTGTCATTGCAGGTACTTCAGCGGATTCTGAATCCATTTCTTCAAAGGGTTCCAATTCTGTACATACAACATCACCCTCTTCTGCTGTACAAAGGTCTATTTTGGATTATTTTAAAAAACATTGAAAATCAAAATACAAAAATATAAAACCTATAAAAACAAAATAAAAAACGAAAAAATCTTTCAAAAATACCAAAAATATTCTTCTCGACATGTCTTTCAGTTTCGATAATATGGACGTACCTAGAAATGTCGCTCAATAACGACACGGGTGTGTACATAAAGCTCGAATGAAAGTTCAAATGTTTTTCAAAACATGTCATTTCCCCTTTCTTCATATGATTTGCAATTACCTCAGATTGTGACTCGTGCCTCAAATAAAGGAAAGTTGATCACGGATGATAACTTATCCTTAACAACGAGAAATTCATTTTTCTCGGTCATGAGCTTCCGATAAAAACATTCCATGTTTTAAGCTCATGTAAACGACTTACAGTTAAATTTCAGACTGTAACTCGAACTTCAAATAAAGGAGAGTGTATTTTTAAAGATAACTTATCCTAATAACGGGTAGAGAAATCTATCTCGGGTTGAGCTTGTCACAAAACATTCAAAGTTTTGAGCTCAACATAATGGCTTATAGTCACATGTCAGACTATAACCCGGTCCCTAAATAAAGGAAAGTCTTCGACTTATCCTCAACAACGAGAAATCCATTTTTCTCGGTCATGAGCTTATATCAAAACATTCAAAGTTTTAAGCTCATGAACACAATTTTTCTCAGACTTTTGAGCACAATTTTTCAAAGTATCTCAAAACAATGTGCTCATATACTCCCCTATTTAAATAGAATCTCTTTTTGAGGGGGAGTATAATGATTTCATAAACATCTTTCCAAAGTTTCATGACACATTATTCTCTCCATGTTTCATCACTAGTTTCACAAAAATTTCAATTTCATGCAATTTTTGAGGGGGAGAATAGTGATTAAAATGTGTTATCTTGAATAAGATCTTTGATATAAGTACTTTCTCTTCCTAATATGTGCAAAAATCTCTCCTTTTATGATGCACATATGTAGGGGGAGCGTTTTTTATGATATAGAAAACTTTCAAGGTGTAAACATTGATTTCATCAACACCTTGACTGCATTTTCAATTGATTTTTCTGGTTACGATATCTATACCCTTCAACACATAAATTCACGATGGTATTAGTGTCAAAAGGTGGTTAGGTATTCGTCCTATGATCCAACCAGAACCGGAGGGATCTTCCCAGGGACAATCCATTAGGAAATAGAAGTCCTTAGGAAAGATGGAGTAGTTGAGTGTACGGGAATAATGCCG
The DNA here is from genome assembly GCA_025667525.1 of Glebionis coronaria. NCBI lineage: Eukaryota > Viridiplantae > Streptophyta > Magnoliopsida > Asterales > Asteraceae > Glebionis > Glebionis coronaria. The sequence goes on along the minus strand of CM046877.1, from coordinate 190,448,539 downwards.
ACTAATGACTTAAGCTAGCACTGGAACAATCACAACAAGGTGCTAGTTATGACGTCTTGGTAAGCATTGAAGGGGTTGAAGAATGAAAAAGAAATGTAAGGATAAAGGGTGTAAAGAAAGAAGCCCTCCATACAACTTAGGCAGAAACCGGGTCAATACATCTATTATCAGAATCACTTTGATGATTTTTGATACTGAAGACAAAGCATCATGGACCCAGTGATGCAATGCACAACCCTTCCCAGCCTACTCAAGCTTCTCTCAAAAGAAGTTTGTTTTATTGTCACGGAGTTCAACTCATTTCTATCAACTTTCTCACTCCGAGATAGTAGATATTGAATAGGTGGCAGTCTGCTCCAGCCTCCGATCACCAAATAAACGTGCACTTATAGAGTCTAGAGCCAACGAGATTCATCAAAAAATCTCATTAGGACACTTATTCCATAGATCAATTGTTGTTCATCATTAGAACACAAGCGATGATTTACAGAGTCCTACGCTCTATCCTTGTGGTATTGCTAGAACATTCAGAGTGATACTCTTTAGTATTCACAGTGATGAATGGAAATCCTTCCAGTGTTAACATCAAACAGCACTGCGGTAGGTCATATGTAAGATTCACTTGAATTAAACATATGTTAACTGGAAAGCAACAGTGGTTTGATTCTTAATTGATTCAAACTCGTTCCAGGTCTCGACGCAATATCTTTATGATCTTGCCAGAACATTCAGAGTAATACTTTTCAGTATTTACAGTGACGAATGGAAATCCTTCCAGTGTCATCATCAAACAGCACTGCGGTAGGTAACTTGTGCGATTCTATATGAATCAAACTTGTGTCAACTGGAAAGCAACGATGGTTTGATTCTTAATTGATTCAAACTTGTTCCAGGAAACTGAATTGACGACTTAATCAGCAGAATGGAACTGTATGATTCACTCCTTACTATGAATTATCATTCGATATATTCAAGTATCGAGAACGGCTACCATAGCTGGAAATCCTGTCAAGGAAGTTCTTTGAACTTACCTGATCACAGGTACAGTATTCTTACTGTATAACGGGAAACCGGTGGAATGCAAACGGTGGCGTTTTCTCAAGAGTCGTAATTCAAGGCCACATATTCAGGATTATTGAAGAAAGCTCAAGAACATCTAAAGACAAAGACTTCCGCTACTCTGATAATCAAGGGAGAATGTCAATAAGCTGTCATGTCAACACAAAACATGAGTATGTGGGTAAAGACACAAGAACACAAGCTGGCAAAGTTACAAGATCAAGTCAAGGAAAAAATCAAAGATCCAAGATCACAAGTCATGAAAAGATCGATGAAAGAACTCTCATGACAACGAGCTTCAAAGTCTGCAACAACAAAGAAGTGAAGTCACATAATACATGACCACCACTTAGGGGGAGATTGTTAGAAGTATTTAAAGTGATGGTCAAAGAAGTGAAGTCACATATTATATGACCACCCCTTAGGGGGAGATTGTTAGAAGTATTTAAAGTGATGGTCATATAATATATCGTTGCGAAGCTCGTGGAAAATGCTATTCAACAGTGTCGAGAGTTCTGTGTCATTATTATGCATGAAACGGGAACTAGTCCTGACCACACAAATGAGGAAGGCCTCCTAACCTTGTAAGCCTTAGTATAAAAGGCCCATCCTCCCTCATTTGTGTGTGTGTCTCCCATTGTATCTTTTCTCTTCTTCTTGTTTTAGAGAGAGAAACTCTCCTTAGTTTCTCTCACTAGAATCATCTACCTTGTATCTTTCTAGTTCTTCTTCATCTAATCTAATATTCCATTCTTAGTTTTAATCTTGATCTTAATCATCTATATTTCTTATTCTATAAGTCGTGTGATTAGTTCTAACAGACTCCACAACAAAATGGAGTAGCTGAAAGGAATAATAGGACACTAATTGAGGATGCTAGAACTATGCTAGCTGATTCTCTTTTGCCAAATACATTTTGGGCAGAAGCAATCAATACAACATGTTATGTGTTAAATAGAGTCTTAGTGACCAAGCCTCAAATCAAGACACCTTATGAACTTTTTACTGGTATTAAGCCAACCATAAGTCATTTAAGACCTTTTGGATGTCATGTGTCTATACTAAATACTATTGATCATTTGGGTAAGTTTGATGGAAAATCTGATCCAGGATATCTTGTAGGATATTCATTGCAAAGTAAAGCATATAGGGTTTATAATTTGGCATCTAAAAAGGTTGAAGAAAATGCCCATGTTAATTTCTTAAAAAATAAACCTAATTTCCTAGGAATAGGTTATGCTTGGATTTTTGATTTAGATTATCTAACTAATTCCATAGATTACTATTCTGTGCAAAAGGATTGTCAAACTAACAATGCAGGTGAGGAGATTGGTACAACTAAGTCAGGTAATCAAGGAGAACCTTCTTCATCAGACTCTCAGGATGAAGATATTCATATCTATGTACCCAATATGCCTACTGTTTCTCCTATGTCTGCTACTCCCCAAAAGCAAACAATACCATCAAATGATGATCATGCCTCCCAAGAGCTTCAGAGGCCTCAAGATCAAGAAATGAATGCGACATCTGCTAATGAGCATTCATGAGAAGAATCTTTTGAGTCACAACACTCCGTAGTACATACTACACCTAGCAGTACCTCATTTGCAAGTACTTCTAAGTCAAAATCTGCAGAGTCTGTTGATTTATTAGAATATATTTTATAAGCTATGGATAATGAAGATATTTATGCTAGTCCAACTGAAGGAATCTTCTCCAAAGCTTCCTCTGATGAGCAGGGAGCAGTAACTAATTTTAATAATTTGGAAAATGAAATTCCATTCAGTTTTATTCCCACTCATAAAGTCAACAACAACCATCCTACTACTCAGATTATTGGAAATCCCAAGTCTACTGTGCAAACCAGAAGACAACTTCAAGCCAATACTAAAACTCATGCGCTTGTGAGTTATGTCAAACAACAGCAGAGAACAAATCATAAGGATACTCAGCATTGTTTGTTTGCCTGTTTCTTATCACAAGTTGAGCCCAAGAATATTTCTCAAGCTCTTGATGAAGAAAGTTGGGTAGATGCCATGTAAGAAGAATTAACACAATTTGAGCTACAAAAGGTTTGGATTCTTGTGGATCTTCCCTCAGGTAAAAGGGTTATTGGTACTAGATGTGTTTTCAGAAACAAGAAGGATGATAGATGAGTTGTTGTGAGGAACAAGGCAAGGCTTGTTGCTCAAGGCTCTAGACAGGAAGAAGGGATAGACTATGATGAGGTTTTTGCACCAATGGCAAGAATAGAAGCCATTAGGTTATTTTTGGCCTTTGCATCATATATGGGTTTTATAGTCTATCAGATGGATGTGAAAAGTGCCTTTCTTTATGGTATTATTTCAGAGGAGGTATATGTTTCACAACCTCCAAGTTTTGTAGATCCTAAATTCCCCAACAGAGTCTACAAAGTTATCAAAGCCCTTTATGGTCTACATCAAGCTCCAAGTGCTTGGTATGCAACTTTATCTAATTTTCTGTTAGAACATGGATATACGAGAGGAACCATCGACAAAACACTATTCATCAAAAGGAATGCTAAGGATATTATTCTAGTACAAGTCTATGTTGATGACATTATTTTTGGTTCAACCAAAAAATCATGATGTGAAGAGTTTGAGGCTTTGATGAAAGGAAGATTTCAGATGAGTTATATGGGAGAACTTACTTTCTTTTTGGGACTACAAATGAAACAAAGGAAAGATGGAATATTTATCAGCCAAGATAAATATGTTGCTGAAATCTTGAAGAAGTTTTCATGTATGGATACAGGAGTACAAGCACACCTTTTGAAGCTAAGTCTTTATCAAAAGATAAACATGGTGAAAATGTTGATATTCATCTATACAGGTCAATGATTGGTTCATTGTTTTATCTTACTGCTTCAAGACCAGACATTATGTTTGTTGTGTGTGCCTGTTCAAGGTTCCAAGTTAATCAAAAGGTGTCACATCTACATGTTGTGAAGAAGAATTTTAAGTATCTTAAAAGTTAGCCTAGTTTAGGATTACGGTATCCTAGAGATTCAACCTTTGATTTGGAAGCTTACTTAGACAGTGATTATGTTGGAGCTAATCATGATAGGAAATCCAAAACAGAAGGTTTTCAATTCCTAGGCAGAAGACCCATATCATGGCAGTGTAAGAAGCAAACCATTGTTGCTACTTCTACAACTGAAGCTGAATATGTAGCTGTTGCTCATTGTTTTGGACAAGTACTTTGGATTCAAAATCAGTTGTTAGATTATGGGTTCATCTTCATGAACACCAAGATTTACATTGATAAGAAATGTACTATATGCATTGTCAAGAATCCAGTCTTTCACTCCAAGACCAAGCATATTGAAATAAGACATCACTTCATAATATATGCTTATGACAAGAAGCTTATTCAAGTCTTGAAGATTCATACAGACAACAATGTAGCTGATTTGTTGACCAATGCATTTGATGCAAAGAGATTTGAATTATTGGTGACACATATTGGTATGCTCAACCAATAGACTGCTACATATGTTGAGGGGAGGTAATAGCTGTATAATTTTTATGCTAATTTTATTGTATAGTGTATGTTTTTGTGTTTTTGATGTGATTGCAGGTTGATAGAATAAAATAAAAGAGGTTATAATGATAGTGGAATACATGAACTGGTCAAATTTGTGAGGTACCGTTATGGATCTAAGTACCACTAGAACAAATCCAAGTACCGAGTATGTTCCATGTACCGCTACATGTCCGTTGTACCGTTAGGGGTCTCTTTTGTAAATTTGGCGGTTTCTTCGTGCTTGGGTTTGTTATTTACATAAATACTTACTCCAATTATACAATTGATTCACCTAATATTTTATTCTTATCTGTTAATTCTATAACCTTCTCTCTAATTTTTCGGTCATCAAAAATACTAATGGCTGCTTTACAAGTGATCTCTAAGCATAACTTAGTTGCGAACCTTGCTCAGAATGATGATTCTCTTGGTTTCCATGATATACTTGGTTTTTTATCTCGATGTCATATTCGTTTTGTGCTTACTTAAGTCCAACTGTCTCTATTCCAGTTGTTGAACAATTTTGGAATACTGCTGTATTAGGTACTCGTTTTGATCAACCTTGCATTAAGGCTAGGGTGAATCATAGAAATATCTATGTAACTGAGGTACTACTAAGGGCTAGTTTGAGACTAAATGATGAAAATGGACTTAGTATGCTAAACAATACAAATATACATGATGGCCTTGCAGCCATGGGTTATCAGGGTGGTAGGGAAAGTCTTACTTTCTTTAAAGCTTTGTTTTCACCACAATGGAAATTGCTTTTTCATGCCATTATTCACTGTTTAAGCTCCAAAAGTATTTCTTTTGATCAAATCCCTGCTGCATTGGCATCAGCTGGTATTTGTCTAGCAAATAACAGAGTTTTCAACTTTTCAAAACTAATTTTTGAAGGCATGACTAGGAATTCGGAAAGAGTTAAGAAGTTCTAAATGTATCCTAGATTCATTCAGACTTTAGTTAATGACCAAATCCCTTACCTACTAGAGTTATCAAATAAATGGGATGTTCCTACCTTTACAAAGAGAACTTTCTCTTTCTTGACCAAACAAGGCAATGCCTTCACAGGAACTGTCACACCCTTATTTGCTAATATGTTAGCCCAACCTGCCAACCAAGAAGGTGAGGAACCTAGCACTGCTATTGGTTCTCAGCACACTCCAACTAACCAGAGTTTCCATTCTTCATAAGATACTCAATCTTCTTCTCACAATATTGGTAATCAACCAAATTCAGATGAGATGATCAATACACCTGCTGCTGTCATTGCTGCTAGTGGTTCACCACAAGTACAAGCAACAAAGGTGGTGGATGTTTCAAATTTAACTGCTTTGTGCACTAGCTTGTCCAAACAGGTACATGTATTGCAAAAAGAGAAGCTTGTTCAAGACAAGAAAATTGTTGAATTGGAGGCTAGTTTAATCAAGCTAAGGAATAAGGTATCTCCTTGGATGAGGCAGAACAGGTCTATTCAGAAAGCTGCTCTTAAGAAGCAAAGATTCAGAAACCTCAAGAAAAGGCAACTGAATGCAACAAAACAGGGGAGGAAATATGAAGAACCACTACCTTCTTCTGATATTCAAACAAGGGTCTCTGGGAATGACATCAATTGTGACAATCCATCAATTTTAAGTCGTTATTTTAATCTCGACTATTAAGTATTATATGTTTACTTTAATGAGAATTTTAAATTTTCGACTAACCAAGAAGGTTATGGCTTGAAACTTAACGTAAGAATGTCGTTTCGATGAAAACTGGCAAGGAATACGTTAGGTATCGATATTATATTCTGAATTTATCATGTGAATGATTTCATTGTATTTATTTTTATTTCTCGTGTTTTACGTTTTAACGAATGACGAGAACTACTAATGATCGCGATACCGACGGATGCCCAAAAATTTATGTTTTATTATCGACTGTCTCGATATTTTATATTTTCGACGTTTTCGATTTAATTATGTTTTAAGTCGTGTCGAAGTGATATTATTATTTTTAAGAAGCGTTTTAACTTTTATAAAGTATATTTACGAAACCCGAGTCCCGTAAATATTTTCAAAATTTAATATTTACATTTTCTACCCTTTAAACTATTTAATTACTTTTTGGTCCAAAACTATACCTATTTGGCAAAATTAGTCCCTCCACTACCTAGTATTAAAAGATTTTCTTACCTAATTCTTCCACTAAATTCATTTTAATAAAATAAAAACACACAAACCCTCCCTTCTTCTTCTTTTGGCCGTGAGTTTCCAACAACAAGAACACCCAAACTTTTTGACTCTAACTTGATTCATCCTAATCTAATTCAAGACCCATTCCACAAATTCAAAGAGGATCATATTGGTATGATTTTTATACACATGCATTAACTTTTTCAAAATTTTATTTTTTCTTGATGAACTAGTAGTGTTTGATCCATTTTTATGATGGTATGTAGGTGTTATTATTATTATATTCAAGTATTGTTGGTTGCATGTGCATTATTTTTTAGTGGGTAATTTTTGGATGATTATTCAAGTATGTTATAGGTTAGATAGATGGATGAGGATGATATTAGGATGATATTAGGAGTGTATAAATTGTTAAAATGGGTTGAAAAAATGTTTTTGTATGATTTTTAAAAAGCTAATTTTGGGCAGTAACTTAAAGGGTATTTTTGAATTACTTACTGAAATAATCTTGTTAAACTAATAAAATCGGGTCGTAGAGAATTTCGTTAGCTTCGATTTGATATAAAGTAGGACTTTCAACTCCAAACGAGTGTGAAGTTACAACAATTTTAGTATTCGTGTACCGGGAGACGAGTATCGGCCCAATCCGAAAATTGTTGTCGATATTTGGATCAAATCTTGGGGACTATAGAATGAGTTTTAAAAATGTTCAAGGACTGATGTAAGTTGCTAAACCTCAGGTCATGAGTCTATTTTTAAACCCGAGTGTCGGTTTTGTAAACGGAATTGTTTAGATATATCAAAATGGTTTTACAAGTAAAAGGTGTAAAACTGTCCGGTTTTTACAACACAAAGATGTGTCGGGCAGAAGGTCTTAGGAGTAATATTTTTGAATGAAATTTAAACTGAGTCTTATTCATATTATATGTGAGTTTGTGACCAAGTTTCGTCGAAATTTGGAGTGTACATGCTGATTGCTATTTTGGACACGTAGTTCAATAATTATGTGGCGTGAGTTGAGTATTCGCCATTGGACATGGTGATTTAATCAATTATTAAGTCATTATATAAATGACTTAGTTACTGGTCCGAGGGAAGTAAAATGATAATTTGACTTGCGTTGACTTGGCGTCTTAAGACGGGTCATTATCGTGAGTGCAAGTGTTTAAAAGAATAGTGTTGAATAAAAGGGTATAGTAATAACACTTGTATTATTAAATTTTTCGGGATTGTCTTGGTTTTGTAATTTTGATTTTTTTATTATTTAATTATGATTTATACTTAAGTCGATTATTAACGAACGCGTCTTATTTGGTAGGTTGCGGTTTTCGTGTTTAAACGGGCATCACTAACCGTCGGCGATCGTCTCATTACCACTATTGGCTAAGGTGAGCCTATAGCCTCGCTTTTAACATGTTTACTTGTTTAATAAAACCCGCGAGGGGGATAACATGCTTGTTTTATTAAAAAAAAAATGGTACAACGAGAAGTTATGGAAACCCTATTAATGGGTGCAACAAGAAGTTGTGGGAACCCTATATACTTGAAAAGTATTTATTGAAATTGAAAGGTACAACTACAAGTTATGGTAAACTCATAATTGTTTTAAAATTGAACACAAGGAACTTAATTGTATGTTTAAATGAAAGTTATTACATATGTTTGTTTAGCCTTAAAAGATCCATGAATCGTGAATTGTTAACCGATGTAACGCTAATGCTATGGATAGATCTATCAGGGTGACGCCCAGTCCGGTCGCGATTAGCTCTCGCGTGGTGTTGTGATGCACTAGTAATGAAACATCGGATGCATTGTATAAGAGAAATATACGCACTTGGCTAGGTGTGTTGGGCTGAAATAATATATGTTAACGTTCAATGTCACGAGACTTATGTAATGACACGATAATTATGTCCGTACAACATAATTGTCTTTGATAAATTATTAACCATGGAAGGTTATTTTGAATACTTGTGTTCTCTTTATTTAAATTAAACTCTATAGATTCACTCGGCAAATTTTGCTGAATTTTTAGCATGTTTTATCTCAGGTCCATTGGGAAGGCACTCGAGGAAGGCGGTTTCGTGAAGCTTGCTTATTTGAAATGTTTTGGCCCGCTTTTATAAATTATATCCATTCAAATAATTTTTACCAATTACTAACTTTTGTAAACTTGAAGTTATCTGAGACCGTGTATGAAAATGTACTTTTATTGAAGGAAAATGAATGGATGTTTATTAAAACGACTCGTTTTGAGCCGTTTTCTATGATTATGAGATTGAACCATGATAGTAACACCCAATGACCCTTCCGATGTTATGATCAAAATTTGGGGGTGTTACAGATTGGTATCAGAGCTCAAGTTATAGAGAACGAAAAGATTTTCCAAAAATGAATTTTTGAAATCTTTTAACTATAACTGTTGCAAGCGAAACCTCCGAGTTGCCAATGGACTAGAATGATAGTATTTATATATATATGGCATTATATATATGTTGTTGTAATCTTTATCGATTATTTGTACTTGTGAATTACAAGGTATGTTTTCATTTATTTAATTATAAATGATAATTTTATACTTATACGAGATTTATACGACGTAGATTGTCACGAAGCCACTCTAGTCATTTTTAATGCTAGCGCCGAAGCTATACCTGAAATGAATCCTGTTATTCCCGAGATTAACTAAGTTGTGGGTATACATGATCCTAACGAAACGGTTAATATTCTGCTGATATTCTTTTGGTTACAAGGTATTTGATTTCCTTGATTCTTATTCTTGATTTATAGATTCGTTCATTTCGTTTAGAAAATTTAATTTGCATTTTCATTAATCTTCGACATTATACTGTTTTGATAAAAACAAGTTTATCCGAGATAGTACTATTGATTGTTAGGAATTGAGATTGATTTGTATAGTATTCACATGCCAACCAGGATTCCATGCCATATCACTGATCATTTTCTGTTAATTCAGTTTCTCATTTGTTTCGATATTGATCTTTTGCGTTGAGCTGGCGATGCTTGAATAAAGTGATTTATAATCGTTGAAATAAATTGGCCATTTATTTGAACAAGGAAATTATAAATTGTTGAACTACAAATTTCTGAATCTTATTCGGAAGGACTTGATCAATCCATGGAAATAATGATTCATAAAGGTGTGGGCTTAAGCATATAACATCTACGTGATTAAACTCTTATTGACTCATAATTCGTTTGCTCGATTCATTCTTTGATTTTGTTCCTTTAATTCCTTGATCGTGAAATGGTTGTATTGGGGCTGTTCCAAAAGCACCAATTGAGGAGGATATCAAGCGTCTCTGAAAGACATTGAAGAAATCTTCTTCTTGTGGGACCGAGGAGGTTTCTTAGCCATGTGAAATACCTAGTAACTCTTAGTAGATTAGTTTATCAATTGTAGTATCTTCTCATTAATCCCTAACTAAACTGTGACAACAGTTAGTAGGACTAGTCTTTTAAGTTGTATGGCATTAGACGATGATTATCTATAATGTTTGAAAATACGACTTGTACTAGTTTGTGATCAATGGAATGACTATCTTTTGCTTCCTAATTCTACATCTTTCTATTATTATCTTTCTTTGCTTTTCTCTTGTAAATTCATATGGTATAACGCAATCATTGAATGAATACTCATTATGATTTGATTTGCGTTACACATGAATCATGCAGTCAATGAAAGCTATGACTCAAGCTCGAATGCGCCAAGTTATTAGTGAATAAGTTGCTGTATCTTAGTTGAATTCATGGCCAACATGAATGATGGATCTAGAACTGGAGCTGAAGTAAAAAACTGGTGGAACTGGAACCGGTGGAGCTGAAGCTGGAGCCGAAAATGTTCGTGGTACGGATGGAACAAATGTGCCCGAAATTAGAGGCTATAACTACACTTCGTTCATTAAGTGTAACTGTAGACTCTTAAGGGGACTAACGATGATGGAGGATTGTGTCAGTTGTTGAAAGCTGACGTCAGTCTTTCAAATCAGTGACCCTAATCAGGAGGATAAGGTGCAATTTGAAATCGCTACTCTCCAAGGTCGTGCATTAATTTGGTGGAATGGTAGACTTGCTTCCATAGGTATCGTTACTTATGGGACACCATGGACTAAGGTGAGGAAACGGTTAACTGAGGAGCTTGTCCTCGAAGTATTTCCAAAGTATGGAGCAAGTGTTGTACAATCTGAGACTAATGGGAACTAGCATTGGTAGATATATCAAGTGTTTCCACAAGTTGACTCCTTTATGTCCAAGAATTTTGGAACCCGAACTGTCAAGGTCAAGCAGTATATTTACGGCTGACCATTAATAAATGCGGTGATGTGACTTCTTCTAAGCCATTTATTATTTGTGAAGCTGTCTGTATGGCTTATTAGCTCATGGGACACATAATCCAAGGCAAGGCTGACAAGGTCACTAAAGGGAAAAATAATTCCAAATTGAAAATTCTTTTCGTGCATTAGAGCTCGTAAGTATATCGAAAAAGGTTATGGATTATTCCTGGCTTAGGTATCATAGAAGGAATCGTAAGGAAAGTGAGTAGAGATATTATAGTCATTCATGACTATCCCGAACTGTTTCTGGAAGAATTGCCAAGGCTTCCGCCTCCAAGGTAAATAGAATTCCTAAATTGATCTAATTTCTGGTGTTGTAATTGTGACACATGAGCCATATCGATTAGCATCATCCAAGCTGAAGGAATTATTTGTGCAGTTTTAAGAACTATCTGATAGATGTTTTATTCGACCGAGCTCGTCAGTTTGTAGAACTCCTATTCTATTCGCTATGAAGAATGATGATTCGTTTCGTATGTGCATTGATTACCGAGAGCTACATAAACGATCAAGAATCGTTACCCATTTCCATAAATTGATGATCTATTTGATTAACTTCAAAACTCTCGTGTTTTCTCCAAGATTCTGGTGTTTTCTCCAAGATTAATCTTTGTTTTGCTTATCATCAACTTCGCATACGCGAGGAAGATATTCTTCTTACGACGTTTAGAACTTGTGATGATCATTATGAGTTTAGGGTTATGCCTTCTAGTTTGACCAGTGCACCTGCTGTATTCATTGACTTAATGAACCATAGGTGTAAACCGTATCTTGATAAATTCGTGATTGTTTTCTTTGATGATATTCTAATCTGCCCGAAGGGAAAGGTAGAATATGCCGAAAATATGTACCCAAAATTCTTAAAGTGTGATTTTTGTTAAAGAACGAGAAGATGTACCCAAAATTCTTAAAGTGTTATTTTTGGCTTGGTTTTGTATAACTTCTCTGTCATGTGATTGACAAAGTGGCATACATGTTGATTCTGCAAAAATCGAAGCCATCGAAAAGTTGAATGTTCCAACTATTCTAACTGAAGTACGACAAATTCTAGGTTTGGCTGGTCATTACTGAAGGTTTATTAAAGGATCCGCTTTGATATCAAAACCATTAACTAAACTAACTAAAAAGAATGAACCATACGTGTGGGGTTATAATGAAGAGAAACCTTTTCAGACCATGAAAAGAAAACTCTGCAGCACGCCGATCTTATCATACCTGAAGGAAGTAAATATTTTGTTGTTGATCGTGATACATCTCTTGAAGGATTTAGAGCTGTTTGATTTGTATATGCTTGTAGGAAACCTAGGAAGAATGAGGAAACTACTCAACCCATGACTTGTAATTGGGTGCTGTGATTTGACTCCTTGTCTATTAAGACATTAATTGTTTGGCACTAATGTACGGTATCCACCGATAGTAAGAACCTACAATGTATTCTGGAATAAAAGAGGTAAATAAGCCTTTAAGTGATTACGATTTTGTTATTCGTTATCATTTGAGAGGTAGGATCAAATTACAATGGAATTCATTGTTAAGCTCTTGAAAACTCAACCTGAATATGATCTAAAATGTGTCAATGTTGACTGATTGACTCTGCTCGTTTTATTATGATAAATAAAATGATCGTGCAAACTAAGAATTGTTTGTTAACCACTCGTAGTAGACATAAAAGTTATGATAATGTGAAGCTAAAACCTTTGAAATTTGAGGTAGGTGGAAAAGTTATGCCAAGTTATCACCATGAAAAAGGTGTTATATATTTTGGAAAACGTGGGAAGTGTTGGGAATAAATTAAGGCCAGATCACTAGAGCGCTGACAAGAGTAATACAAGCGTTGACAAGAACAAAACAAACGCTGACAGCTCAAGCGTTGACAAGATAAAGTCAAGCGTTGACACATTGAAGACAAGCACTGATGGGAAGATATACTCTACGCGTTTATTGTAGTCTAGATTACTTCTAGTAAAGATAGGAACAACAATGTATTTTCTATATTTATCTTTACCTAGAATAGCTGATACGTAGATTATTGTACAAGGCTTCTTATGTCTATAAAAAAAGACCTTTAGGTTAATGTTTGATATAAGTTTCATATAAGTTTTCATTTGTAAACTACTTTCATTGTAAGCAAGTTTGATACTGATAATCAAAGTGAAAGTTTGTTTATATCATTGTGTGTTCTTGGTTAAGTGTTAAATTCCGCATAACACTTAAATTCATAAGCATATACAAAGGTTTCTCTAAGTGTATTACTTGATCTAATCTCGTATACATAAAGCTAAATCGATCTAAGTTTGGGATCAACAAGTGGTATCAGAGCTTGTTGAGGAACTTTTGATCTTAAAGAACACCAGAACCCTAAAAATCACCAAAACCCTAATTTTCTCAGAAACCCTAACAACATCATGTCTGAAGCAATAACCTCCTCCTCCTCAGCCTTACCAAACATCAAGATTCCCATGCTTGATGCAACCAACTTTGACTTATGGAAGTTCAACTTTGAACAATATCTAGGGATCTATGACTACACACTCTGGGAAATTATTAAATATGGAAACACATTCAATAAGGCTCAAAAGATTGCTAATGTTATTGCTCAAAGAGCAACTGTTGCTGGATGTTCTGAAGAGGATAAGAGAGAAAAACCTGGAGATGGTAGAGCTGTGGCTGCTGATGACATAGCAAAGAAAAGGGTTGACATGAAAGCCCTAAATATTCTGAAAGTCTCTTTGGGACAAGAAAACCAGCATAAATATAGAGGCTATGAATCTGCTAGGGATCTTTGGGCAGCTCTTGAAGTTGCATATGGTGGCAATGTAGATACTAAGGAAGAAAAGAAAAAGCAACTCGTGCATGATTATGCTGTCTTCAAAGCTCAACCGAATGAGAAACTGAGTAGTGTGAGAAGCAGACTGCTTGACATTACAAGCAAGTTGTCCTTCATGGGGACACAAGTCGGTGATGTTGACATTAATGCTACCTTTCTTAAAAGTATTGGTGAGGTATGGAAGATTGAGGCAAGATCCATTCTTGCCAACAATACGTACAAGAGCTCCTCGTTTGATGACATCTACAACAAACTAAGGCTGTTGGAAGATGAAACTCTTTTGGAACATGGAAGCAAATCTACCAACAACAACATGGCCTTCTTCTCTCATAGTGAAGGACAATTCAATCAGAAGAACTCTTACATGCATCCAGTTACTGGATCATCATATGTCAGCGCTGGAACAAGTCCTGTCAACGTCTCCTATTCAGACGCTGACACATTCAAGAATGACTCCCCAAGAGTTAAACCTGCTGGTTTGGATTTGGATACTGTTTGTACTTACATTGCTTCTTTGCCCAATGGTTCAGTGATTACATATGAGGACCTTAAGTGATGAGCACTTGGAAGAGATGGACATCAAGTGGAACATGGCTCTTGCTAGTATAAGAGCAAATAGGTGGAACAGAAGGTTTAAGAAGAAGATGACCTTCAATGCTAAAGACATAGCTGGATTTGACAAATCCAAAGTTGAATGCTACAACTGTCATCGTATGGGGCACTTCATGAGGGAATGCAGATCTCCTAGAAGATCTGATGCTGGTAAACCCTCAAGTCAGGTTGTTAAAGCTCAGGATTCCAAAGCCATGGTTGCAGTTCAAGGAATTGATAGTATGGGATGGGATTGGAGCTATCTGGCTAAGAATGTTGTAGAGGATAAAGCATTGGTTGCTGATATTGAAGAAGAAGAGCATGTTGAATATGCTCTCATGGCACACTCCTCCTCTTCATCTGATAATGAGGTATATGATGATGCTTTTTGTAGCAAAGGTTGTAGGTTAAATACTGAAAGACTTAACAAAGAAGTGTTAAGATTATTAGAGGATGTGAGTACTGAAAGATGTAAACTGTCTAATTACCAACTAGCTCTTACTGAAACTGAGAAAACCGTTTCTGAATATAAGAAAATGGAATTTGACTTAAAAGATAAAATCAATATCTTAAAACATGAGTTAGATGCTAGTATGGATATTAGAAACATCATGGAAAGGGTTAATGGTGAGATACAGGCTAAGTTAGATGAGGCTATTAAGAATAAAGATAATGTTGGCCTTAAAATTCAAAGATTTGATAGAGCCACCCAAACCCTAGGAGAGTGTGTGGGTAAACAAAGGGATCCTAAGGACATGACTGGGATTGGGATGAATGATTACTCTTTGGTTCCACCACCAGCTGGTGACTTCTATGGTGTCCAACAAAAGGACCTATCTTGGACTGGTTTGCCAGAGCTCCAAGAGGAGGAATTCATTCCTCCACCAAGAGTTGTCACTCCAGTTGAAGAGTATCAACAAAATTTGACTGACCTGAATGAATGGAAGAAAGCTAACCCTACTTTATTTGTTAAGGGTGGCTTACTATGTGAAAGTCCCAATGAGTCAACACCCATCAAGGTTTCTAACCCACTCACTGGTAAAGTTGTTAACCTAGGCTCAAACACTGATAGAAAACCTAGCATTAAATATGCAGAGATGTATAAGAATACTAGGTCACCCAAGAGCCAAGTTAGCAATCATGGAACAGGCTTCTTCTCTTCTAGACCTAAGGTTGTGTCTAGAAAAGCTTGTTACACTTGTGGTAGCTTTTCACACTTGGCATACAAGTGTGTCAACGCTCCCAAAGCCAGCGCTGACAGGAACAATTTCAGCGCTGACATGAACAAAGTCAACATTGTTAGGATGTCAAACGTTGTCAGACCCAAACCTTGTGTGCAGCAAAGAACACAAGTGATTAGACCTGTCCCATTCTTTACTAGACGGTCTAACACTCATGGACAAAGACCATTTCAAAAGACAAACACCTGGTCAAATAGGCAATGGGTTTCTGTAGCAAACCCTAGGTTCAACGCTGACAAGGGTAATTTCAGCGTTGACAGGACAAATTCTAACGCTGACAGAAACGTGACCAGACATAAATATTTGCAACCACAAGGTAAGGGGTCTAAAGCTTCTTCAAGCTTAACATGGAGACCCAAGAAAGATCAAAACCCTAATGATAATGGGATTTCAATGACCTGCAACAGATTTAATTACATTTCAAAGGTCATTACAAAACCTATTGGGGTTAACTGGGTATTTCATCCTAAGAAGGATGAGAATGGGGTTGTTGTGAGAACTAAGTCTGTTCTTATTGAACAACCAGATGAATCCAAGTCTTTTAAGACTTGGGTTCCCAAAGAAAACTAATTTGTTTTCTTTATGTGCAGGGCATTCAAAGACAGGTAAATGATTATGGATATTGGGATAGTGGATGCTCAAGGCACATGACAGGGAAGGAAGACTATTTGACGAACTTAACTCCTATTAAAGATGGTGATAAGGTTTACTTTGGAGGCGGATATGGTACTATCACAGGCAAAGGAACCCTTCTCACCAAGAATTTGCGTTTTGAGAACGTCTTCCTGGTAAAAGAACTTGATTACAACCTTTTTAGTGTATCACAAGTCTGTGATAACAAAAATAAAGTTCTGTTTACTGATACTGAGTGTTTGGTGTTAAGCAAGAATTTTAAGATCCCTGATGAGAAATATATTGAGTATAGAACACCTAGGCATAAGGACATATATAATGTGAATTTGAATGGGATTAAAATGAATAATAATATGTCTTGTTTTTATGCTAAAGCCTCAGTAGATGAGAGTAATTTGTGGCACAGGAGACTAGGGCACATAAATTTTAAAAATATAAATAGACTTGTGAGGCTTGGTTTAGTTGATGAATGCCTTCCACAATGACCACTCTTGTGTTGCATGTCTTAAAGGCAAGCAGCACAAGGTCTCATTCAAGTCCAAACAGGTGCACACTAGTTCTAGACCTCTTCATATGCTACACATGGACCTCTTTGGTCCAACCAATATAGAAAGTTTGAATGGTAAGTCATATTGCTTTTTCATCACAGATGATTTTTCTAGGTTTACTTGGACATTCTTTCGAGCTATGAAGAGTGACACAGCTGATATTCTAATTAATTTTTTCACTCAGATTGAGAAGAGGTCTGGCAATGAGGTTAAAATGCTTAGGAGTGATAATGGTGGAGAATTTAGGAATAAGAAGCTAGATGATTTCTGTGCCAGGAAAGGAATTACAAGGCAATTTAGTATTGCTAGAACCCCACAACAAAATGGGGTTGCTGAGAGGAAAAATAGAACCCTAATTGAAGCAGCCAGAACAATGTTGGCTGATGCTCATTTTCCTATAGCCTTTTGGGCTGAGGCTGTTAATACAGCTTGTTATGTTCAAAATAGAGCATTGGTTAACAAAATTCAGAACAAAACACCTTATGAGTTACTTTGGGGTAGAAAACCTAATATTGGTTTTCTCAGACCTTTTGGTTGTCATGTAGTAGTGTTGGATACTAGTGATGCCTTAGGGAAATTTAGTGCAAAAGGTGATGAGGGTTACTTCATGGGGTATTCAGTGCAGAGCAAGGGTTATAGCGTTTATCTTAAAGAAGAAAAACGTATACTTGAAAGAGTACATGTTAGGTTTTTAGAAAATAAGCCTAGTGATCCTGAAAGTGGTCCTAATTTGTTGTTTGACTTGGAACCCTTATCTAGAACTTTAAGTTATATGCCTGTCACTAATCCAGACATTGTGAAGGTAACTTCAAATGTTATGGAGGAATAAGTTGTTGATGTTTCAGGTACCCAGGTTCATGAAAAGGTTGGATCACACGCAGAAAAGACATCTCCTATCCTAGAATATGTTTCCATTCCCATTTGGACAGATGCTTTTGCTGCTGCTGCTGTTGTTGGACAAGATAATGGTGGTTTCCAAGCACCACCAGATACAAACATGCATGGTTCTTCAGGCGCTGACAAAGTCAAATCTAGCGCTGACAAGACCAATTCAGACGTTGATGGCTCAGACGTTGACAACAACAGTTCAAGCGTTGTTAGCCCAGGCGCTGACAAACAAGGTTCAGACGTTGACAACACCTTTGCACATCTTTTCTCTTCCACTTTTGAGCAAGGTGAACCTTCCAATTCATATGAAGAAGGTCATCCTTATGTTGATATAAGAGAGTCTGATGAAGAAGATATTGGCAACTTGGAGCATGAGGTTGAGGACACCAGACTTTTTGAAGGAGGGGTTCTTACTTCCACAATGAAAAATCACCCCACTTCCCAGATCATTGGTGATATTATGACTCCAGTTCAGACTAGAAGATCTCATCAAGGTCTTGGTGGGTTTATTGCCAATATACACAAGAAGGTTGATACCCCTCTTGTGCAAGCATGTTTGTTTGCCTGTTTTCTGTCACAACAGGAACCCAAGAAAATATTTGATGCTCTCAAAGAACCAAGTTGGGTGGAAGCAATGCAGGATGAGCTTCACCAATTTGCAATTCAGGATTTTGGGAGCTGGTTGATTGTCCCAGGTATGTCAGACCTATAGGGACAAGATGGGTTCTAAGGAACAAAAGAGATAAAAGAGGCATTGTGGTCAGAAACAAGGCAAGGTTAGTGGCTCAGGGATATACACAAGAGGAGGGATAGACTATGAGGAGGTCTTTGCACCAGTTGCAAGGATTGAAGCTATTAGGATTTTTCTAGCCTATGCATCCTGCATGGGCTTCACAGTCTATCAAATGGATGTCAAGAGTGCTTTCCTCTATGGAACATTGTTGAGGAAGTATATGTAATGCAGCCTCCTGGTTTTGAGGATCCAGAGCATCCAGATAAAGTGTATAGAGTCAAAAAGGCTATGTATGGCCTTCATCAAGCCCCTAGAGCATGGTATGGTACTTTGTCTACCTATTTGGTGGACAATGGATTCAAGAGGGGCACTATAGATCAGACACTGTTTACAAAGAAGAAAGGCAAGGATGTGTTGCTTGTGCAGGTCTATGTTGATGATATCATTTTTGGGTCTACTGATCCAAATATGAGTGAGGATTTCTCCAAGCTTATGACAGACAAATTCAAGATGAGTGCTATGGGGGAGATGAACTTCTTTCTTGGTTTACAAGTTCAGCAGAAAGAAGATGGTATCTTCATCTCTCAGGATAAATATGTTGTTGAGATCTTAAAGAATTTTGGCTTTTCTCCACATGAAAAGAGGGCTACTACTCCTATGGATAGAGAACACCCTTGGGGAAAGATTGTAGATGGGAAAGATGTTGATGTCAGGCACTATAGATCCATGATTGGATCCTTGATGTATCTTACTGCCTCCAGACCTGACATCATGTTTGCTGTGTGTGCTTGTGCACGCCATCAAGTGACTCCCAAAGAATGTCACCTTTATGCTGTGAAGAGGATCTTTAGGTACCTAAGATGCTATCCTGGTCTTGGTTTGTGGTACCCAAAGGATTCACCATTGGAGCTGATTGCATATTCAGATAGTGATTATGGAGGTGATAAATTTGATAGGAAATCCACAACTGGTGGATGTCAGTTTCTTGGGAGCAGGTTGATCTCTTGGCAATGCAAGAAACAAACAGTGGTGGCTAATTCTACAACTGAATCTGAGTATGTGGCTGCAGCTGCTTGTTGTGGCCAAGTTTTGTGGATTCAGAACCAGCTGTTGGACTATGGGTATAATCTCATGCATACCAAGATATTTGTTGACAATAACAGTACTTTATGCATCATTAAGAATCCTGTACATCATTCTAAAACAAAACACATAGAAATTAGACACCATTTTATAAGAGATTGCTTTGAGAAAGGTTTAATACAACCAGATAGGGTTGACACTGAGGAAAATGTGTCTGATTTATTAACTAAACCTTTTGATGCTGGGAGATTTCAATACTTGGTAACAAGTATTGGAATGGTCAATCTCACATAATATGTGTTTTGGAGTATTTTTGTAAAAGTATGTACAAGATGATGCATTGTTATTGGTCTTATTGATGTTTTAGATTTTCCACTATATTTTTCTAACCATGACAAAGGTTGCTTGAACGCTGACAAGTGTTCTTGCAACGTTGTCAGCAATATAATTGTTTAACGCTGACAAAGCTTCCCTCAACGCTGTCATGTGTTATCGGGGCGTTGTCAGCAACAATGTTAGTTTTGTGGTTTTCAATCTAAATGTGCAGATGGTGTTAGCAGTATACCATTGGATACAGAGTTGCTTATGGATCAATGGAGAAGCATTTGGACAAGTTTTTATTTATGGATGATGGTTGGAATGTTTCATTCCTATCTTGACATAAATTTTTTTTTGTTCATGCATATTTTGGCAAACTTTTGTATCATAGTTTAAGGGGAGGTTTTAGGAACCTTTAGGATGTTTGGGTATCCATATGATACTCTTATCACAATTCTAGATTGTGTCCACAGGTGAGTATGAGTTAGTTTTACTAAATCATGAGGCACTATAGCATGCAAAGTTGATATACTATGCATGCTGCCAAGACATTTTTGGCCTAGAATTGGTTGTGGTCTGTTGGGAGACTTAGAAATAATTTTGTTATGGGATTTACCTGGGAGTAACAAGGAATTTTGTAAGGTAACTTGGTTGTTAAGAGTTTTGGTTAACAAGGGACACTAGAGGACTGTTGTGTCTATCTTGCTTAAGCAAGTGTGCATAACTGGACAGTGCTTGCCGCCCTATAATAATTATCAGCTTTTGGTTATCTTCTCTAGGATAAATTACTTGTTTAGGTCATTTTTTCATTTTTAAAACATTTTTATTTTTGGACGCTGACAAGAATTTTCCAAGCGTTGTTGTGACCAAATTAGACGCTGACATGGCTATAGGCAAACGTTGACAAGATTATAGCCGTTGGGCGTTGATAGGTTATTTTTGACCGTTGACACTCAATGGGACCTACCCAGTTGTTACTTTTTGACATATTTTTAGGCCGTAATTTTGTGAGTTGTTACTTTACATTTAATGCATGAGATAAACTTATACTTTTTCAATATTTTCATGATTGATTTTTGAAAATACTTGCCTATTTTTGGGCCTATCACATGCATTTTCTTCTCCTATAAATTTGGCTCCTATTTTAAACAGGGTATCTATAATTCTTGTCTAACAATTTTCTCTTATCAACTTCATCTTCTTCCTTAAAATTAACAGCTTTAATCAATGGCACCCAAGTTTAAACCATCAGAATTGGAATTGGGGTTCAGATCTCAACACAACATGATTGCGTATCTTGAAGCTGATGATGCTCTGTTTCCCCAATACACACAAATGGTGGCGTATTTAAACGCATCCCCATTAAGGTATGCTCTTTCTCATGCACCACTCTTTCCAGTCACACATATTAAACAGTTTTGGAACACTGCTAGTTCCTCAACAGTTAATAGAGTAACTACATTGACTTCTATTGTTCATGGGAGACCTTGGGTGGTTACTGAGGATTTGGTACGCCAAGCCTTGCATCTTGATGATGCTGATGGTATAGCCATTCTTCCCATTAATGAAATAGAACAAGGGCTTAGGGCTTTGGGAAATCCTTTTCCTGATGAAGGTACCTTAAACAAGTATCATAAGCAGGAATTTCCCCCAGCCTGGAAGTACCTCATACATGTCCTCCTTCAATTCTTGAGTCCCAAATGCACTGCACACAATGAGATCAATAGATCCATTGCCAGTGCTATTGTGTGCATTGCAACAGGGCAAAAATTTAATTATTCTAAAATGATTTTTGAGGGCATGTGTAAAAACAAGGGGAACAAAATGACTTTAGCTTATCCCCGTTTTCTACAAATGGTTTTTGATGTCCAAGGTTACTGCACAAGGGATCATAATGATTTTTATAAGATCCCTGAGCAAAAGAAAGCTATTTTTATGAAGATGAACTCACCACCCCATCGTGACCTACCTTTAACCCCAGCTATGCTTGCTGTTATTGCAGCAGCACAACCTCAACCAGACCCCCAACCACAAATTGACCCCCAACCACAACTTGACCCAATTCCTGAACCATTACCTTCACCTGAACATATGCAACTTGACCAAGTTTCCTTCAACGCTGACACGTTCAATGTTGGCGTTGATGTGCCTATTTCCAACGCTGACACACAACCTTCACAAACCCAAACACCCTTTAACCAACCCACATCCACTCATTCTTCCACACCATCTTCCACACCCCCTGAATATAGGTTGATGAAACGCCAAAGGACTACTGGAGTGTTCTCCTCTGGTGGTCCTAGCCATGTAGCAGAGAGAACCACCACCACAAGTGTGGCTGGTGACCTGGATGAGGCTGGGACTATTGGTTCTGGCTTAGATGCTGGCCAAGGCAATCCCACCATCATTAAGTCCTCATCCTTACCCAATGAATCTGACTTGGGAGGTCAAATCCTCATTTCAGAAGAGGGCAGACTGGAACCAATGACTCTTATGGAATTGACGGCAATCTGCATGAGCTTGCAAAAGCAAAATGCAGACTTAGTACAAGTTGTCAGCTCACAAGGCCTTGAACTCAAGCAATTGAGGGAGAGGATTGTTGTTTTGGAGAGTGCTAGTGCAAGGAGGGGTATGGAGGAATCTTCCAAAGGGGAGGAAGATCCAATAAATCTAAGTGATAAGGGCAGTCATGATGGTCAATCAATGGATGTTGCTGAGGCCCTTGCAACTTTGAAGAAACAGACAGGTTTTGATACGTCCTTAGTCTCTCCTACCAACTTAAATTTATCATTTACAGCTTTGTTGAGAGAGGTTACACAAGGCGCTGAGGGAAGATATTTGGGCGTTGACAAGGAAGAGTTGGACGCTGACAGAAATATTTTGGGCGCTGATAGGACAAATTTGGGCGTTGACAGACCTGCACATGAAGGTGATGTATCCCAGTCATCATCTATCATCAAGGAGGTTTCTACACAGGTATCACCATCTACCTTACCAACCATTGCACCAACAGATAAGGGTAAGGGTATATTGGTAGAAGAGATTGTTCCAAAGGATGCAGCTCAAGTTGAGTTTGATAGAAGATTAGTTGCACAAATTATGGAACAGGATAAAAAGGAGGTGAAAGAGTCACCATTTGTTGTGACTTCAGAAGAAGGAAGTGATGGAGCTAGCTCAGACTCAAGTGTGATGATTATAGAACCAGAAAGGCTTGAGTATGGGGATGAGTTGGCTAAGGAGAAGCTGAGAGAGTTGAAATTGCAGGTTGACTTTGACATGCCAGAGGTGGTTCAAATGTACAATGCTTGGGAAGAAAGATGCATGGAGAATCCAGACTTGACCATTTCAGATCAAATATGGGGTTTGGAGATTCTTCTTAGAGTTCAGAAGGATTGCCAGGTAATTTTGAAACACAAGGCAAGTAACATTCTCTCAGAATTGAAAAGGGATAGAAGGGAGCTATACTTTATGTTGCTCAGATGTCATGGAGTTGGATGGACATATCAGAAGTTGAGGGCTATGACATTTGATGAGTTGGAAAACAGGGCTTATCCCATTTGGGTGAGAGTGCAGGAAGCAAACACTCTCAGACTTCTTTCAGATGAAAGAAAGGAGGAACTTGCAGAAGAAATGGAACTCAAGAAGGCTATGTTTGTTCCCAGGCCAATGAAGAAGGGAATTTCATTTGAGTTTCCTAAAGATATGGATCCACTATATCCAAGTGAAGCTATCATCAGAAAGAGCCTCAAGCTCTCACCTTTAGAAGCTTCAGATATGGTGCAAGTGTTACCTTTAGATTCCAGGAACCTAATTGTGAGCTATGAAGAAGATGAATGTGGGTTTTGGAAGATCGGCAGATATGGCAAAGAGGTACACACTTTTACCACTCTCATATCTTTATTTGCAAGTTGTGATAGAGAAGACTTGGTGGACCTTTGGAGGTTGCTGAAGACCAAGTATGAGGCTAAAGCACCAACTTCAGCTAATGGAATAAAACTTTTGTCCACATTCAAAAGAATGTGTGGACCAAAAGATGAGGATCCTGCTGTTTGGAAGGATCTTGAAGATGACCTCAGTGGTCTTCAATGGAGGTTATATTCAGCTGCAGGTGTTTACCATTTGATTTCTACAAAGTTTGCTGAGTATCTACTTGTGGATGGTCGGTATTTCATATCCAAAGCTATTTTGGAGAAGATGAAGGACACTCAGCTGGAAATAGATTATTCATGTGACGTGGCAAAAGATTTGATTAGATTTATTCATTATCAATATGAGAAGGTTTGTAAGATTCCTCCTAGTCCTTAATGCTTATTCAGAAACTTGATCATAAGAGTGGATATCAAGTTTAGGGGAGGATGTTGGGAATAAATTAAGGCCAGATCACTTGAGCGCTGACAAGAGTAATACAAGAGTTGACAAGAACAAAACAAGCGCTAACAGCTCAAGCGTTGACAAGATAAAGTCAAGCGTTGACACATTGAAGACAAGCACTGATGGGAAGATATACTCTACGCGTTTATTGTAGTCTACATTACTTCTAGTAAAGATAGGAACAACAATGTATTTTCTATATTTATCTTTACCTAGAATAGCTGATACGTAGATTATTGTACAAGGCTTCTTATGTCTATAAAAGAAGACCTTTAGGTTAATGTTTGATATAAGTTTCATATAAGTTTTCATTTGTAAACTACTTTCATTGTAAGCAAGTTTGATATTGATAATCAAAGTGAAAGTTTGTTTATATCATTGTGTGTTCTTGGTTAAGTGTTAAATTCCGCATAACACTTAAATTCATAAGCATATACAAAGGTTTCTCTAAGTGTATTACTTGATCTAATCTCGTATACATAAAGCTAAATCGATCTAAGTTTGGGATCAACAGGAAGTTAAGTCCCCGTTATTTTGGATCATTCGAGATGATATCGAGTGTAGGTCCGGCGGCATGAAAACTTAAATTACCTCGAGAGCTACAAGGAATTCACAATACTTTTCATATGTCAAACCTAAAGAAATTTCCTTCCTAACGAAGATCTTATTATCTCTCTTGATGAAGTATGAATCGACGGTAAGTTTCATTTCATCAAAGTACTTGTTGATATTATCGATAAGGAAGTTAGGCAACCGAAGCAAAGTCGAATTCCTATCGTCATGTGTGATGGAACTCAAGACGAGGACCAAAAATTCGTTTAACTCTTTGATTTCAACGAGCGATCAAGGAAGAAAGAAAGTTGATCTTCGGGACGAAGATCCCATTTGGTGGGGATAATGTGACAATCCGTCAATTTCAGGTCGTTATTTTAATCCTGACTATTAAGTATTATATGTTTACTTTAATGAGAATTTTAAATTTTTGACTAACCGAGAAGGTTATGGCTTGAAACTTAACGTAAGAATGTCGTTTCGATGAAAACTAGAAAGGAATACGTTAGGTATCGATATTATATTCTCAATTTATCATGTGAATGATTTCATTGTATTTATTTTTATTTCTCGTGTTTTACGTTTTAACGAATGACGAGAACTACTATTGATCGCGATACCGACGGATGCCCAAAAATTTATGTTTTATTATCGATTGTCTCGATATTTTATATTTTCGACGTTTTCGATTTAATTACGTTTTAAGTCGTGTGGAAGTGATATTATTATTTTTAAGAAGCGTTTTAACTTTTAAAAAGTATTTTTACGAAACCCGAGTCCTGTAAATATTTTCAAAATTTAATATTTACATTTTCTACCCTTTAAACTATTTAATTACTTTTTGGTCCAAAACTATACCTATTTGGCAAAATTAGTCCCTCCGCTACCTAGTATAAAAAGATTTTCTTACCTAATTCTTCCACTAAATTCATTTTAATAAAATAAAAACACACAAACCCTCCCTTCTTCTTCTTTTGGCCGTGAGTTTCCAACAACAAGAACACCCAAACTTTTTGATTTCTAACTTGATTCATCCTAATCTAATTCAAGACCCATTCCACAAATTCAAATAGGATCATATTGGTATGATTTTTATACACATGCATTACTTTTTCAAAATTTTATTTTTCTTGATGAACTAGTAGTGTTTGATCCATTTTTATGATGGTATGTAGGTGTTATTATTATTATATTCAAGTATTGTTGGTTGCATGTCCATTATTTTTGAGTGGGTAATTTTTGGATGATTATTCACGTATGTTATAGGTTAGATAGATGGATGAGGATGATATTAGGATGATATTAGGAGTGTATAAATTGTTAAAATGGGTTGAAAAATTGTTTTAGTATGATTTTTAAAGAGCTAATTTTGGGCAGTAACTTAAAGGGCATTTTTGAATTACTTACTGAAATAATCTTGTTAAACTAATAAGATAGGGTCATAGAGAATTTCATTGGCTTCGATTTGATATAAAGAAGGACTTTCAACTCCAAACGAGTGCGAAGTTACAACAATTTAGTATTCGTGTACCGGGAGACGAGTATCGGCACAATCCGAAAATTGTTGTCGATATTTGGATCCAATCTCGAGGACTATAGAATGAGTTTTAAAAATGTTCAAGGACTGATGTAAGTTGCTAAACCTCAGGTCATGAGTCTATTTTCAAACCCGAGTTCGGTTTTGTAAACGGAATTGTTTAGATATGTCAAAATGGTTTTACAAGTAAAAGGCGTAAAACTGTCTGGTTTTTACAACACGAAGATGTGTCGGGCAGAAGGTCTTAGGAGTAATATTTTTTAATGAAATTTAAACTGAGTCTTACTCATATTATATGTGAGTTTGTGACCAAGTTTCATCGAAATCGGACAAGTGTAGATAGGGTAGATTAGTGTGTACATTTGGAGTGTACATGTTGATTGCTATTTTGGACACGTAGTTCAATAATTATGTGGCGTGAGTTGAGTATTCACCATTGGACATGGTGATTTACTCAAGTATTAAGTCATTATATAAATGACTTAGTTACTGGTCCGAGGGAAGTAAAATGATAATTTGACTTGCGTTGACTTGGCGTCTTAAGACGGGTCATTATCGTGAGTGCAAGTGTTTAAAGAATAGTGTTGAATAAAAGGGTATAGTAATAACACTTGTATTATTAAATTTTTTGGGATTGTCTTGGTTTTGTAATTTTGATTTTTTTAATTATTTAAGTATGATTTATACTTAAGTCGATTATTAACGAACGCGCCTTATTTGGTAGGTTGCGGTTTTCGTGTTTAAACGGGCATCACTAATCGTCGGCGATCGTCTCATTACCACTATTGGCTAAGGTGAGTCTATAGCCTCGCTTTTAACATGTTTACTTGTTTAATAAAACCCGCAAGGGGGATAACATGCTTGTTTAATTAAAATAAAGGGTACAACAAGAAGTTGCGGAAACCCTATTAATGGGTGCAACAAGAAGCTGTGGGAACCCTATATACTTGAAAAGTATTTATTGAAATTGAAAGGTACAACTACAAGTTGTGGTAAACTCATGATTGTTTTAAAATTGAACAAAAGGAACTTAATTGTATGTTTAAATGAAAGTTATTACATATGTTTGTTTAGCCTTAAAAGACCCATGAATCGTGAATTGTTAATCGATGTAACGCTAATGCTATGGATAGATCTATCAGGGTGATGCCCAGTCCGGTCACGATTAGCTCTCGCGTGGTGTTGTGATGCACTAGTAATGAAACATCGGATGCATTGTATAAGAAAAATATACGCACTTGGCTAGGTGTGTTGGGCTGAAATAATATATGTTAGCGTTCAATGTCACGAGACTTATGTAATGACACGATAATTATGTCTGTACAACAGAATTGTCTTTGATAAATTATTAACCATGGAAGGTTATTTTGAATACTTGTGTTCTCTTTATTTAAATTAAACTCTATAGATTCACTAGGAAAATTTTGCTGACTTTTTAGCATGTTTTATCTCAGGTCCATTGGGAAGGCACTCGAGGAAGGCGGTTTCGTGAAGCTTGCTTATTTGAAATGTTTTGGCCCGCTTTTATAAATTATATCCATTAAAATAATTTTTACCAATTACTAACTTTTGTAAACTTGAAGTTATCTGGGACCGTGTATGAAAATGTACTTTTATTGAAGGAAAATGAATGGATGTTTATTAAAATGACTCGTTTTGAGCCGTTTTCTATGATTATGAGATTGAACCATGATAGTAACAACCAATGACCCTTCCGGTGTTATGATCGAAATTTGGGGGTGTTACATCAACTTTGAAGCTGATGATGATGTCATTGGGAATTTTGAAGATGGCAATGGTTTAGAGACTGGTGTGGAAAAGGATAGCTTGGAGCCTACTAACATGGAGCTTCAACAAAAAGAACCACAACCTACTCATGAGGAACCACAAATTGAAGAAATGTTGGTAACTGTAACAACCCAAAACCGTGGTCATTATTTAATTATATTTTTACGTATATTTTTGAAATTTTTGACGAGGTTGATTTTCATGACGATTGGTAATTTGAATTGGATGATGTTGAAATTTTATTTTTACGTTTTGATGAGTTGCGAGAATTATTAGTGATGACGATATCGACGGATTCCCGAGAAAGTTTACATTTTATTTTAAACATGTCGATGTTTAATATTTTGACGTTTTTATTTTAATGTCGTATTAAGTCGTGCCGGGACTATATAATATCATATTTTGTGTGCGTTTTAAGTTTTGAGAAGCATTTTTATGAAACCCAAGACCCGTAAAAATTTTCAAAAGTGACTAATAGTCATTTCCCGCTTTTTAACAAAGTATTTGCACTTTGGTCCAAAAGAATCACAATTGGCAAAAACTACCCTAAACTTTTCCGATATAAAATGGAAAATTAACACACAAACACATACAACATTCCACTAAATTTAAAAATTTCTCTCTCCCTCCTCCTCTCCTCTCTTTTCAGTCAACCCACAACCACCAAACACCCTTGATTTTTCAAAATTTAGCTTGAATCTTTAAAAAGCAATCAAAGACCCATCTTAATCTCTTCATTCTCTATCCATTGGTATGAAATTTAGCTACATGCATGAACATTTTTGAAAAACCCATTTTTGGATGAAAATCATGTTGTTTGATCTTAAATTGTTGTTGTGTGTAGGTGCTTATGTTCATATGTATTAGTTTTTATGATTGCATGTTTATATTTTTGAGTTGGGTTTTTATGAATTAATCACCTAGGATGATTTAGTGTGTTATGATATGAACTAGTAGTATAAGGATGATTATAGTGGTAAAAATGGGGTTAAAATGTGGTGAAAAATTAATTTTGAGTGATTTATATATATATATATATTTTTAAGCAGATTATTAAAGTTAATTTTCTGAAAATATAAGTTTGAGTTTGAGATGAACTAATTAGATATTGTTGTAGAGGATGTTTTTACCTTCGTTTTGGTATAAGGTAGGACTTCTAGCTCCAAACGAGAGAAAAGTTACGTTAGATTGATTATTTCGTGTACCGGGAGACGAGTATCGTCACAATATATAATTGTGGTCGATATTTGGATCAAATCTCGGGGACTATAAAATGGATTTTTAAATATGTCATGGACTGATTTTTAAGGTTAAGTATGAGGATGTCGAGTTATTTTCAAAGTTGAGTTTCGGTTTCATAAACGGAGAAAAGTAAAATGTGTTAAAAGACTATAAGAGTTGTTGACGTAAAACTGTCCGGTTCTTGTAGTTCAAAGATGTGTCGGGTAGGGAACCATAAATGTAAAATCTTTTGATGAGTTTTTAACAGGGCTTTCTGTTGGAAACTCATTTTATGTGACGACATTTAAGAATTCCCATTAGTTATCATAGTCACACACGCTTAGACTAGACTAGGTTCGTTGTATAATTTAAGGTGCGTGTGTGACTATATATACCCCTCCTTAGCTTCCAAGAAGGGGTGTTGCTTGTGTCACTTTACAAG
The DNA here is from genome assembly GCA_025667525.1 of Glebionis coronaria. Taxonomy (NCBI): domain Eukaryota; kingdom Viridiplantae; phylum Streptophyta; class Magnoliopsida; order Asterales; family Asteraceae; genus Glebionis; species Glebionis coronaria. The sequence continues at coordinate 190,418,629 of CM046877.1, read as the reverse complement.
TTTAATTCATTTTCTTTCATTTTCACACATTCAACCTTTCTCTCTCAACTTCATCCATGGCTTCCACCATCTTTCACCCTACTAGACCACCGGATCACATTTAGCATTTCCACATTTGGCATCAGAGCCTCGGTTCAATCCTTGGATCATGTTTTTGTTTCAGTTTGCTGGTCTAAAAATTTTCTTTTGGTCTCGTTCTATAATTTTTTTTGGTCCGTCTTGTTATATCCTTGTCACATCTTATTACTTTTAAGATTTGTCACGTCTTGTTATTATTCTTGTCCACAGTTTCAGTGTCTCATTGGTTTCATTAAATCAGATAAATCTGGGTCAAAAAATTGTCATAATGTCAAAAGTTGTCAAAGGTTGTCTCACTATCCTCATCTAGTTTTCATAACTTACTGGTCCAATCTATAAAAATTTTCCTGGTCAAAAGTAGTGTCTTGATTCTTTCTGGTAATTTTTTTTGTATTCACATGATGAAGATGACCCAAAAAAGTAAGATCTTGAGAAACGGAACAAGTACAGTTTTGGATAAGATTCTGCTTCTTGGTACATCGCATTGAGTGCGATGGGTTGATTACAATGGTACCATTGCGATGGTCCCACTGCGATGGCTCCATTGCGATGGGTACCATTGTGATGGGTACCATCGCGATGGGTCATCTTGATACGATGGGATTTCATCATGATTGACTGCGACGGGTAAGACTGCGATAGGGACTGCGATGGTATCCATCAAGTTGCGATGGTACCATCAAGATGAGGTTTAAAAGACAGACTTCGATGGACTCTGTTTTATTTTGACTACGATGGCAAATTTTTTTTTAGACTTCGATGGGTTTAAAAAGGTTTGACTGCGATGACCATCTGACTCATGTTACGATGGAAATCTTTTGCCTGCGATGGGTTTATTTTTTAGACTGCGATGGAAATTCTTTAACTCCGATGGGTTTAAAAAATGTTTGACTACGATCCAGTTTACATCTTACATGCCCTTAACCATGCATGTTGAATCAGTTCACATTGACCGAATCCATCAGTTTAAAAAATGTTTAGACTTAACAATTGACCGAATCCATCTCAACCGAGTCAACTCGGTAATTACCGAGTTGACTCAGTTCACTCACTGAGTTGACTCACTGCCACCCTTATACCTCCACAACAAATCCAACAAGAATTATCTAATCCTAATCCCTTCGTCTCCTAACCCATCTAAACATCAAAAAGACTAAAAAATGATCTCAGATTGTTTAAACTATTTTTTATCTTTCAAAAGATTTTTTTCTCTCGTTTAAACATACTCATCACAGATCCATGATTGGTTCTTAACCAATCTTTTCATATATACGAAATCAAATCTTGATAACAATATTGTTATAATCATTTCTTTGTTTCGATTTAGTCACAACAAACCAACATGCAGTAATAACCATACCTACCCGAGACCCCCACAAATGGGACGTTGATGTCACGTCTTCGTGGTGGTTCGAACACATCGCTTCGTGGCTTTTATGTGATATGATTGTTATTTATTATGAGTTTGGATCTATTTTTTGATAAGAAATATATCAAGATGCAGATTTTTTTGTGGCTGATAGAAAGAGGGTGAGATGGGGGACGGATTAAACAATGATGGAGAGTGACGGGCGGATGTTGCTAGGTGGATTTTGGTGAGGGACGGAGGTTTTGAGATTGTGTAGCAGGTTAAATGAGATTAGGAGAGATGAGGTTTGTGGCTGGGAGAAGTGATGAGAATTTTTGGGGGCGGAGTAAAATATGTGTTTAGGATGAGATTGATTGGGGTTACGCTTTTTTATATACCTAATTTTAGGTATTCTAAAATTGGACCGGGTACTTCTTTTTATCCACACATACCACAAGTTTCTTCAAAGATATGGGCCATCCATGTTTTGATCGTGACAGTTCAATTGTTGTAATTATAGACGTGCGTCATAAAGGGCTTGCAAACTTTGTGGACCAGCCTAATTCTCTTCACCTGACGTGGGCTTGTATGATTTATAGACATGGGCTACTTCATCATGTGTGACGGGCTGAGTATGATAATTTTGGAATGGATAATTAACTTGTCTTGATATGGTTAATTATTAGGTTCAAATTATAAATGACTACATTTGGGACGTATTATCGAGAAAGTGTCGAGACTATATGACGTGACAAAGTGACAGGATTTATTTTGACGAGACCAAGAAAAAAAATGGGCGATTTTTTAGTGACTACAAATTTTTTTTGGATCGGATATTAATTATTTGAAGAAGGAGATGAATTTCTTCAGTTTCACGTTTGATGTATCTGGTTCATTCCATCAGTGGTCACTTCAAATTGCCTTCAAGTGGGTTGGTAAAGATGACCATGGAGAGTTTATGAGTAGAGATTTTCGATCAACAACTGATTCTCACCGAATATAATTAAGCTTATTTATTATTCTCTCGAGACTTTCAGGTTCATATGCTTACGATTTATTGATGGTTCCGAGTTTCGAAACCATCAAGGGGGAAGAAGAAGACACATTGAACGCACAACGAGTACACGTGATGAACTTCATACCTTCTTTTGATTTGAAGACATTCCGGGATGACATTTGTCATAGCCGCAGAGAAAATCAGTGTTTTAACTCGTGGCGTTATCAATCTCTAAACGGTACACTACTGATTCGATGTTTAATTGTTTGGTTGTTGAAATTATTCATCATCATTATCCTATATGCATTCCCGGGACTTAATTGACTCTGGTGCATCTCCGGAAGAAGATATGTGCGTTTCCGGGACTTAATTTACTCTGGTGTTACGATGTCAACTTCATGAATGGGATAAAGTGTCCACTTCAGTATTTGAGTTTCATAATGGGGATTGATTTACTTTCTTCAACTATGTGGGGGAAGAAATGTCTTGATTCTTTCTGGTATGCATAACTTGAACTCTCAGGGGGAAGAAAAATTCAGAAGAATTATTCAAGCGTGAGAAGAGAAGTTGTTGATCTACTTGGTGTGCCCCAAACTTTCAATCCTTCTTAGCAACGTTATCATGTTATATGATGGGATTTGCTTGTTAGATTCCGCTGTGCGCTTAAGCATTCTAAGCTTTATTGAAAGCTTTGAAGTTGCTTACGAGGATTGTCGATTTAGGGGGAAGCTATTTAAAAGCTTCTACATCAAGTTTATGTGGCATGAATTAGGGGGAAGCTAATTCAGAAGCTTCTCCTTAACCAGAAGTGTATAGGTTACTTAGCTCGTGCCGTTACAGTATTTCTTCAACAAGTTACTTTAAAGATGAGTCGTTTTAAAGACGAAGGCCTCAGAAGACTTCATCAGCATTAGACGCTTCATGAAAGCTCTTGTTCTTAATCATTTTGTACTTGTTAGGAAGAATATCGTAAGGAATTCTACACGTCGTCCCATGGGGGAAGATTGTTGGAAACTCACTTTATGTGACGATATTTACGAATTCCCATTAGTTATCATAGTCACACACGCTTAGACTAGACTAGGTTCGTTGTATAGTTTAAGGTGCGTGTGTGACTATATATACCCCTCCTTAGCTTCCAAGGAGGGGTGTTGCTTGTGTCACTTTTCAAGTTTAATTCATTTTGTTTCATTTTCACACATTCAACCTTTCTCTCTCAACTTCATCCATGGCTTCCACCATATTTCACCCTACTAGACCACCGGATCACATTTAGCATTTCCACATTTTATATATATAGTAAGTGAATTTTCTAATTAGTATCATAAAAATTTGACGTGTTTAAGTGGGGTAAATGAGCTTGTACATTTGGTGTGTACCGGCAGATTTTTATCGAAGGAATTAACTAACAGAAAACATAGAGAATGGAATAAAAAGGTCACTTGTCTTATTTTTATTTTGGATTGATTGTGATTTTATGATTTTGAGTTTGATATTACTAAGTATGGATTTTACTCGAGTTTATTATTGATGAACGCGGCTTATTTGATAGGTTGCGGTTTTTGTGTTTAACGGGCATTAATTATCGTCGAAGATCGTCTTACTACTGCTATTACTTCAGGTGAGTCTATGACCTTGCTTTCTACTTGTTTTAATGATTTTAAAACCCGCGAGGGGGATACATGCTATTTGAAGTAAAATGAACACATGTCATGAGTAATTGTTGGACCCGATGTTGCCTTTGATGAAATGAATTGTATAAGTACCTAATTGCATAAGACCCTAAATTCATGAGCCGTTAACTATCTTCTGACATGATGTTACGAGTTGGGAATAGCCGCTTTTTCTAATAATAGTACTATTGGGCTGACAACCCTATTTGAGACCAGGGCTTTACGCTGAGTAACCCGCTGGGAAGGATAATTTTACGTGAATGAGAATTGGTATTCTTTCAATTAATACCCTAGTAGGGGAACTGGTAATTTTTCTAGTCATGCTAGCATTTGGCGTGGGTGACTAAGTTAAGGGGTCGGTGTCATGAGCTTAATACAATTCAATAGCTATTGCTATTATATGATATACCTGATTGATAGATTGTATGGCCACAATTCTATTAAACAATTGTGAATTATTTTTACGATGTGTTCAATTATGATTTTGTAAAACCTGTAGACTTGCTCAACCTTTGTGTTGATGATTTTAAGCATGTATTTCAGGTACTTGAAGTTGTTGATTGCGGAGCTTGCTGGAGAAGGATTGCAGGATTGCTTTTGTAGTAATTTGGTCTAAAACAGAATTCTTTCCCTATTGTCATAAATATATAGTAAATGGTTAAGTATTTTGCTAAAAGGTTTGTTGTTTGATTAAGATCCTAGGGGAAACCTGTACGCTACTCTGATATATTTTAAACTAATTTTACCCGGGATTGAAGGTTTTAGACATTGATTTAAATTATTTCCATATTTATTCTTAAATATACTGTTTTTGGGTCATTTAAACAGTTGTGAAATGAAGTTTGTAAATAACACCCAATTGTGTAGTTTCCGCTGCACAATGTAAATTGGGGGTGTTATAGATTGGTAACCAGAGCTTTTTAGTTATAGCGAATTAGGTCGATTTTTGAAAATGTCCTAAACTATAACTTTTGTGTCGAAGGTATTTTATAAAAGCAACGCAACTTCTCTGCAAGGCTCCGGTAAGATTATTTATTTTTGTTATGCTTGTTATTATAGATGTATCCCTTATAATTGTTGTGAATTCTTGAGTATTTATTAAGTAAATACTGCAATGAGGTATTGGTATTAATGAAAGGACCTGGAGTGCTTTTACCATAATTTTATCATAATTTCATTTTTATGAATATTGTATAATTATCATTAGCATTGCATTGCATTGCATCGCATACATATATATTTTGCATACGTAATTCATTTGCATTTGCATGACCATGCATTGCATATATATTTTTGAATAATGACCTTATGTAATTTTGAATTTTCTGTGATTTCAGAAAATGTCTGACATACCATATTACGTCAAGAATGGAGGATTTATTGTAGGTCAATGGAGTTTGCAGAATCAGTATGTAGGTGATCATAAGATTTCAGGTGGATGGTTAGATTACGAGGATGATACGGATGATAAGAAAAATGTTGTAGAATCTGATAGTGATAATTATATGACTGAGAGTGAGGTTGGAAGAACTTAGGTTAGAACTGAAGTGAGAAGTTATGGGACTGAGTTTGAGAAGTATCATAAAGAGATAGATAGGCTTCGCAGGTTAAGTGAATATGTAGATCATCTTGGGCCGTATCTTGAGCCACATTGGAAGTTTCAGGATAGTGAGGTGTATGCTAATTCTCATTATATGATAGATCCGCCGTGTCAAGGAGGGATTTTGAAGTATGGATTTAGGAACCCACCGTATTTAGATCCAAAAGGGAGGTGCTGTAAGTTAGGACCAGTTGAAGATGAAGCAGGAACAAGCCAAGTTGGAGAAAGTGATGGACACATCCTATGGAGTGATGCAGTGATGGATCTTTGTTGTATTTCAGTTTATGTATTATTGTGTTGTATTTGGATTATCTAGATGTTGTGAGGTAGTTTTGTGATGGATTATTATTATTGTTGTTGTTTAGGATGGTAAGGGTAAGTGACATTAGTGACAAGGTTTTGTTGCGATTTTCTCGGATTTATGGATGAAATCTACTATTACCCTTTAGTATTTTGATGTGTCTTTGTATCTTTTCTTTTGAGATGATTTTGGAATTTAGGTAGTATTATGTTGTTGGCGTATGCAGTATTCATGTTATATCTTGATGAAAAGACCCTATTCTTTCTATCTCGATGTGTATACTTATTAAGTCTCTTTCGTATGTGATAACAATGGAAGGAGTTGAGTGAGATATGATTCTATCATTAGCAAGGATTCCTGTCTATGTGACTGAGTATCTTGAAATATGTCTCCAAAGGTTGCCAACCATTAGGGTAGATTATATGATTGTGGGAATAGTTGATAGATTGTTTGAAGCTGATAGTGCTGAGAAGAGACGAGATGCTGCTGAGATTGAAAATCATGTTGTTTTAGCTGAAGATGTTGCTGAAACTGAAGATACTGTTGAAACTGAAGATGCTGCTGAGATCGAAGATGCTGCTGTTCCAATTAGAGATGCTACTGTTATTCTGTAAGATTTTAAAAGGATGTATGTGTATTGGATTATTAGGAATGAGAAGAGATGCGGTGAAGAGTGTCGTACGAATATTGATGGTAATTGGAAAGGTCCAACTATATGGATAAGTTCGAGTAACAGATGGAGGTTTATGTTAATCCCATTCAATCCATAACACAAGATTTAGAAGAGATATTTAGAGAGAGAAAAAGAAGAAATGTAGAGAGAGAAACAAGAGAGATTTTGGAAGGTTTATGTTTACTAGAGAGAGAAAGTAAAATGAACCAACACCCTCTTCCACACATGGAAGAGGGTATATATACCCTTGGCATATGGGCCGCGGGTTTAGTATCCTTGGGCCGGGCTGGCTTTGTTTTGGGCTTACGCCCCTAACTTATACAATATTAGCTTAAAGTCCAAGCCCGGTTTTCCCGACTAACCTATTACAATACAAGACCATTAACGACTAAGATGACCTATTACATTCTTGTTCGACTATATAAAATATAGGGCTAACAATCTCCCCCAATGTGTCGGTCATCATAAAAAGCTTAAAAAGCATAAGATGATTGAGTGAATACATTCTTGTAGAGGAGATCTTCCTGCTTTGGTCTTGTATCTTGGTCTTGATCTTGTTTGTAACAGCTTTGTTCCTTCATGCTTTCGTGATCTTTATCTTGAGCCTTTGCCATTTGACTTTGAGTGCTTGAGATCTTCATCTGTGCTCCTTGTGACTAAGATGACCTATTACATTCTTACATTCTTAGGTATCTTGATTATCGCCATCTTGTGCTCTTGTGACTTCTGAATCGACATCGGTAGTACAACTACGCCACCTTCTTAATATGCAGCAACATATATAGACACGGATAAATGGCTTTGAACATTTAATCCTAACTCGGTAGCGTTTTACCTCTGGTCGGTGAAGACCGTTTAGACGGTATTGGATACCGTACCTGTGATCGGGTAGATTCGATTAAGAATCTCCTTGACAGGATTTCCCGGCGGGAGTAGCCAGTTCTCTTTACTCGACCGTCTCAAAGCAGACTGCGAACGTAAAGAGTGAATCACAAGGATAAATTATCCGCCTGATTAGAGTCGTCAATTCAGAATTCCTGGAACAAGTTTGATTAAAAAAGAATCGCACCATTTTTGCTTTCCAGTTTGTCACAAGCTTGATTCATATAGAATCTTGCGAGTTACCTACCACAGTGCTGTTTGATGTTGACACTGGAAGGATTTCCATCCGTCACTGTGAACACTAATGAGTGTCCTCTGAATGTTTTGGCAAGATCACATGGATTTTGCGAAGAAACCTGGAATCAAGTTTGAATCAATTAAGAATCCAAACTTAGTTGCTCTCCAGTTCTCACAAGTTTGATTCGTGTATAATCGCACAAGTTACCTACCATGAGCTTGTTTGATGCTGGCTCAAGCATGATTTCCATCTTCATTGTGAATCGTATCACTCAGATGTTCTGGCAGTATCGCAAGGATAATGCGTAGGACTCGATTGTGTCCTAATGAGATGTTAGATAGATCTCGTTTTGGCTCTAGACTCAATAAGTACATTTTGGTAATCGGAGGCTGGAGCAGACTGCCACCTTTTCAATATTAACTAACTCGGAGTGAGAAAGTCAATAGATACGTGTTGATCTCCGTGACAATGAGACAAGTTTCTTTTGAGAGAAAATCGAATGGCTGGGGAAGGGTTGTGCATCGCATCACTGGGTCCATGACACTTGTCTTCAAAAGATGTGTTAACCCGGTTTCTGCCTAAGTTGCATAGAATATTCAACTCCTTCAATGCTTACCAATACATCATCACTAGCACCTTGTTGTTATTGTTCCAGTGCTAACTTAAGTAATTGGTCCGCTTTCAGCTTCATTCAAATCCATCTTTCCTAAGGACAACTATTTGTATCTATGGAATGTCCTTGGGTAGATCCCTCCGGTTCTGGTTGGACATAGGACATAGTTTCCTATCCTAAACCACCTTTTGACTCCATTGTTCCGTCGTGGATAGTAGGTTGTTTTGGGTAAAGATCGTAACCATAAAACCATTGAAAACCATTCAAAGTGCTTGATAAAAATCAAAACTTTTAGCACTTTGAAAGTTTTATATTTTCGAAAAGCTCCCCCTACACACATGCATCGATATACAAAATAGTTTAGCATGTGAAGAAAAGAGTTGCGCTTGAGTATTTAAGATCACATGTTGCGATATTGTACATTTTAATCCCATTTTCTCCCCCTATCTCTAATATAAAAACATAATATTAGAGATATCAATTGATTAAAATATGACATTTTCTAAAAACCGATTGGGAGAGAAACATGTGTGCACGCATGAATCATGGAACATTAAGTCGAGTTGCTCCCCCTCAACAATATATGTGTGTCTTGAGATAAAAGTTGACAGAATTTTGGAGAAAGGACACCACAAAATATGTTGAGGTACGGAGATGAGATGTCTTTTCCGATATAATATATTATAGTTGACAATTTCATATCATTTTCGGAATGTGTTAGATACATAAAATATGACAATTTCAGAGATGTACCCAAGAAACATTAAAGGCTTGATTTTAAAACGCTCCCCCTCAAAAATTGATCAAAATAACATATGACAATTTTGAGATATAAAAACCACATATGAGGAAGGGAGTGTTGAACACATAATTCGTGAGGTGAGTTCTCATCCAGAGGACTTGAGCACAGCACGCGGATAGAGCCACATATTCTGCTTCAGCTGATGAGAGCGAAGTGCAATCCTGCTTCTTTGACGACCATCTGACATTCTTATCTTTCCCTAGAAATTATATGCTACCAGAAGTGTTTTTCGACTATCAAGACAACCTGCGTGATCAGAATCTGAAAAAGCTGTTAGATGAAAAATGGTTTCCCTCGGATACTAGAGTCCCATGTGAATGGTATTCTTAAGGTACCAAAAGATCCGTTTAACCTCTTTGAGGTTCTTTTGAGTAGGTCTGGCTTGATATCGTGCACAATAGCATGTGGCATGATGAATATCAGGCCTGCTGGCTGTAAGGTACATAAGTGACCTGATCATACTGCGATATCGCGTTTGGTCTACGGGATACGAGTACAAGTCAGCGTCTAGGGATGTGGTCGACAATGGTGTACCAACGCGAGCACATGAGGTCATACCATGCTTTTTAAGTATCTCTTGAGAATACTTAGCTTGGTTAATGAAGATACCACGTGGGGATTGATGAATCTGGAGGCCTAAAAAGAATTTTAGCTCCCCCATCATTGACATTTCAAATCTGTTGTGCATTAATTTTTCAAAACGTTTTGAAAGTTTTGGGTTCGTAGAACCAAAAATAATGTCATCAACATAAACTTGCACCAACATTATGTCATCCCCATATTTATTAGTAAAGAGAGTAGGATCAATAGAACCTTTGGAGAATCCTTTGGACACCAAGAAGTTTGAAAGTTCTTAGTACCATGCCCTTGGAGCTTGTTTAAGTCCATATACAGCCTTCTTGAGACGATAGACTTTTTCAGGATGATGAGGATCGATGAATCCTTTCGGCTGATTCACATACACTTCTTCCTTCAAATGACCATTGAGAAAAGCAGTTTTAACATCCATATGAAAAACCATGAAGCCCTTATGTGCAGCATAAGCAAGGAATATCCTGACTGCTTCCAAACGAGCGACTGGAGCGAATGATTCATCGTATTCTATTCCTTCTTTTTGACGGCATCCCTTAACCACGAGACGAGATTTGTTTTTGATGATGGTTTGTTCTTCATCCAGTTTGTTTTTCCAGATCCATTTGACATCTAAAATTGACATTCCATAGGGTCGGTCAACAAGTTCCCAAACATTTAGGCGTTCAAACTGATGAATTTCGTCTTGCATTGACTCAATCCACGCATGATCAGTCATGGCTTGTTTGATGTTTGTAGGTACAGTTGAACTCACGGTGAGTGCATACATACACACATCGCCATCGGTTTCGAGTTGTCTGCGTGTTCGAACTGGTTGTAAAGGATTCCCAATGACTTGCTCCAATGGGTGATCACGTGTCCAATGGTGAGTGGATGGATATGGTTGGTAGAATATATGCATGTTGGACGGATCAACATGTTGAGTAGAAGACTCTCCGACTTCGTGCATCGGTGTACCGAACATATGGATAAATTCTTCTTCGTCAGGTTGTGCATCGACTGCTTGATTATTGTTTCCTCCTTCAGCATTGACGGTTGGTGATGTTGGTTGTGTGACTGTTTCTTGAGTATGTTGAGTATCCACTGGAATTGTGTCTTGAGCAACGGTTGCTGAAGTAGATACAGTTGTCTCTTGTTTACTTTGTTCGGGTGCATCAGCAGTATTGATAGCGGAAGGCTTTGACACAACCTCTTTGTTTCCATAGTAATATTCATCAAACATTGGATCATATAAATCAACCAACTCATTCATTTGTGTCGTATCCGTCGAGTCTGCTGTAGGAGTACTTTGTTGACATTCTTGCACGGGACGTACACTATTTTGTATAGGTGCCATTGCTGGACATTGAGGTGCGGGACTTGAGCTGTTGTGATCAAGTACCATTTTTTGAAATTCGTCAAAGTTCACATGAATTGTTTCGACAATAATCTTTGTTTTCTTGTTGTAAACTCGATATCCTTTTGACAATGTAGCATACCCACAAAAATACATGCATCACCTTTTTCTTTCATCTTGTCGAGATTCTCACCGTCTTTAAGAATGTATCATAAAGATCCAAATGCGTGAAAGAATTTGACAGTAGGTTTCCTGCCATTGGTGATGTGGTAAGGTGTCTTTTCATGTCTAGGGATAACGAGAGAATGATTCTGAGTATAACAGGCAGTTGCAATTGCTTCAGCCCAGAAGAATAGCGGTAATTTTGAAGCAGAAAACATTGATCGAGCAGCCTCAACCAAAGTACGGTTCCGCCTTTCGACAACACCGTTTTGTTCAGGAGTTTGAGCAATAGACGTTTGATGTTCGATGCCTTCTTCTTGAAAGTAAGATTGCAAGTTCTGTTCAAAAACTCAGTACCCCTATCCGTTCTTACGGTTAAGACTTGAGCTTGAAGATTGCGTTGTATCATCTTGAGAAAGTTTTTGAGAACCTCTGGTGTTTCATCTTTGGACCTTAAGAAGAAAGTCCATGTGTATCTAGAGTAATCATCAATAATCACAAGAATATACTTTTTCCCGTTAATACTCTCTACACGCATGGGACCACATAAATCCATGTGTAGAAGTTCCAATCGTCCTTTTGAGCTTGGGGTAGTCTTTGATTTGAAAGACTTCCGTTTTGATTTCCCCAACTCACAAGAAGAACAAAGATGGTCTTTGACGAATTTTAACTTTGGGAGACCGGTCACAATATCATTTTTTGAAAGCAAGTTGATGGTGTCAAAGTTGAGATGTGACAATCATTGATGCCATAACCATGCTTGAGAGGATGAAGCTTTAGCCATTAAGCAAATTGGATTTGTTGACTGTGTGTCTTGAAGAGTTACTGTGTAGAGATCAGAACCACGAGAACCTGTAAGAAGGTCATTCCCATCGTAGTCTCTAACATAGCAAGTAGATTTCCGAAAAGCCACTTCCAAATCCGCATCACAAAATTGACCAACCGAGAATAAATTATGTTTCAGTCCCTCGTCGTAATAAACCCGTTTGATAGTGAGATTTCCTTGACCAAATCGCCATATCCAAGTATCGGTGCAAACTGATCATTTCCAAACCGCACCGTACCCAGAAACTTCTCCACGAAGTTAATGAGAAGCTTGAGATTGCCTGTCATGTGCTTTGTGCACCCGGAGTCCATTATGAATAGGATGATTTCGACGAGCTGCAGAAGAATTAGAAAACAATGTAGCATTTGACAAATGGGATCCCTTGATAGAAACGGGTTCCAAAATAGTAGTGGGCCTAGATGCAAAGTCTACATGCAAGCTGATATTCCTAGACCCAATCACTAAAGTGGTTAACTTAGGTACCCATTTGTATCCGGGTGGTGTAAATCTCGAATACCCCCGTGTACATGTCCTAATCATGTTCTCATATAGCTTCTTTAATCTGTTTTGTTTACGCAGAGTAGTGGAGTCTAACGCACTTAGTTTCTTAAGTGGTTGATCAGTGGATTGGTTCAAAGTTCTTCTGGGTTCTCTAGTACTAGTGGGCACAGGAATAGGCTTCCTAGTTCTAGTATTCACGCCATTATGATTAAGAGCACAAGCATCATGACTGAAAGTACGAACACATTTTCCACATTCAACACAAGCAACTTCAACATTCGAGGTCTTAGCATTTAAACTGTCATTACAAGCAGTTACAGACGTTTTATTCTTAGAAAACTTAAAATTCCTACGATGGTCTTCTACTTCCAACTTCTTTCCTTGACTATTGTTAGGCATGACCTTATCTTGCATTCTATTGCTCTTAAGTTGTGGTCCGCTAACGCTAGTAGTGGGGATTACTCCTATAGAAGAACACACACGTTGATTAGTTTTCTTAATATTCTGAGGTAACCGCAATGTTCCAGTTTGAGTGGGCTTAGTATTCATCTTATACATTCTAGGTGCTATCACATTGGTACTCTTATCATTTCCTATCTTAGGCAAAGTCTGTGGGGATTGTCCCAAAATAGATGATTTAGGACATTTAACCGCATTCGGTTGACGAACGGCGGATGGTTTACCCAAAACAGACTTTCCTTTCATTTTCTCAATGATTTTCTGTAACTCACTAATGGCTATGTCCCTTTCTTTTAGCTGAGCTTTCAAATCATTTATTTCGAAATCTTTTTCATTTAGTTGACGAAATGAAGAAGCTGACATTTCTTGACACTTTTTATGATTATGAGATTTTTCACCTTTTTCTAAAGCAAGTTCAAGAGAAATGGAGTGTTTCTCATGTTGAGAAAAACTTTTCGAAAGTTTGTTATATGACTGAATTTGTTTTGAAAGATCTACTTCAAGATTGCGACATTTCTCGTCCGATTCTGACACAAGACATGCTAGATGACAATATTGATCAAAATCGGTATACACACCAAGTATAGCATTCATATGGTCAGCATAAAAGTATTCCTTAGAAAGTCGATCAATTTCGTTAGAAAGTTGGTGTTCTTGTGTTTTTAATTTAGTTTGAAGAAAATCAACTTCATCTTCAAGAGATTTAACATAACTTAAATCAGTTAACATTTCCTCAGTGAGAGCATTATAAAACATTTCCACATTTTTTTAAAGATCATCAATTGTTGGAACAATGCATTGTTGAATGACGACTTCTACTTGTGGGTTAGGTTTAATATTCCAAATGGTATCCCTAGAAACTTTTTCATAGTTGACGACACCTTTGTACAAATTTAAAACCCCTTGTTTTATAAACTCAAATTGCTGAACACTTTTGCTTTTCTCATCCCAGTTACGTTTTTCATCCGAAATTTGTTTTTCTAAAAAAATTGATTGCTTTTTGAAACTCCTTTTTAAAGAAACTTTCTTTTGGGGTTCATCACTTGGTGGTGGAACACTATTGTACATCTTTTTTTCTTTGGAAAATTCTTTTTGAGGAACAAACTTAATATAATTAGCAGAATCAGAAAGGTTTATTAAATCACTTAAGTTTGATCGATTTTCTTCTTGCTGACGAATGATTTCGTCGCAGTCAGGGGAAAGCATAAGAGTAATATTATCAACATAGCAACCGTTATCATAAATAGCAGGCTTGGTACTTTGAACTTTCTTGAGATATTCAGGCTTGACAAAACTCGTTTTCATATTTCTATTGAGCATATTCAAAGTTTGAATAGACTGACCCGTTTTGTAAACAATGTTGTTTAACGTGTCGACTCTCTTTTCCAAAGCAATAATTTTTTCAATATCCTTTTCTTCATTATAAAGCTCAGTTTGTTCTTTGTTAACCGACTCTAATTCAATAATTTGGAGTTTATGTAGCAGTAGTTGTTCTTCAAGGTCCAATATCTTTTGTTTTGACATATGAATTTCGTGTGTTACTTCAGAACAATATTGTTCATTGAGCACCTTACGTTCATATACCAAACCATTAGCTATCGCAACCCGTCGATCAGCTTCTTTTACATAATCACACTCTTTAAGCCTGTCTATCTCCTCGGCTAAGGATGTGTTTGCTTGCTTCAAACGTTTATTATCCTCTTTTTTTTCCTCAATTTCATGTTTTAAGGAATCAATAATAGACGCAAGCAAATCACGGTCCTCATCCGAGTCAGTATTCTGAACATCTTTTCCGTCATCATTACATATATGCTGTGAATCCGTAGAGATATTGCTATCCTCCGTGTCCATTACATATGTGTCATTGATGCTTTCGGGTTGCTCAGGATACGTCGTTCATTAGCAAACACATTATAGTTATCATGTGATGGTACCTTTTCAAGTGGCTCAGAATCATTGATGGGTCCAAAAGTATCATCAGTCTCTGGGATCACTTCTTGAATCTTTGCCATGTACACATAATGTGCCTCCAACTCTTGATCATCGGGTTCATCATCAGTGTCATCACGCCAGTCAACTTCATCTGCTGTGAGTGGAATTCCTGCTTCTTCTTTCTTACACAGCAGCATCTTTTCCTTGTGATATCCCGAATCCTTAACCCGTTTTGGCTTCTTGCATTCCCTATCCATGTGCCCAAATCCCTTGCAGTTGAAGCATTGAATCCCAGTCTTTTGCACAACCGGAGTGCCTACAGTGTCTCTAGCCCCAACTTGATTCAGCAACCTCTGATTATCATACCTAGCATCACGATCATACCTAGGTGCATGATCAACTTCCTTATATCTAGCATTGGATGATGATCTGAGGTTGTTGTTGGTAGGTTTGTAGGTCTTCTTATAAGTTGTGGTGAGTAAAGAAATGAGTTCCTCAATCTTCTTGTCCCTTAAAATTTGTTCATCATCACTGTCTCCATCTGACTCGGTGTCATACTTTGGAGGTGGAGTGGGGACAATTGCTCTTGCTTTGTGTTTAGCAGTAGCTAGAGGTTTGGTGGATGAGCTTGATGAATTTGAGGAATGAGTAGGTGGTTGTTGACGGGGAACGGGTTTTGTTGAAGTAGCAGCCACAAAAGCAATAGAATTTGCAGACCGTTCTGCCTTTTCAGCCCTTAGTTCATTCACTTCATTCTGATGTTGTTTCAAGATATCATAAAGTTTGTGATAGGAGATGGTCTTGATATCTTCCCTTTGTTTAACCAAGGTCACAAACCTTTGCCATTCCGGTTTGAGTTGAATTAAAAATTGAACATTGGCATGATGATTGGAGATGGTGTACTGATTTTTGACAAGCTCATTCATCATTTTGTTGAATCTCGAGTAATATGAGTCAATGGATTCACCATCTTCAGATGTGAATTTTCCAAACTCCCAAAGTAGATTAGTCTCGAGATCTTGAACATTGATCGACTCCCCTTGCTTCAATTGATGAATTGCATTCCACATTTCCATAGCATTAGGACATGCATCAACTGTGGAATAGATATCGTTATCAATTCTAATGAGTATGAAGTTTACATTATCAGCTTCAGCTTGGAGGAGTTTCTTTTTCTCAGAAGAACATGTGTCAAAATCCTCCATAGCTCGTATAGTTGATGAAGTACCATCCTATGCCTGTGTTGTAATTGGTCTGAATTCAAAAACTGGAGGGGCAGTGACGAAGAGCAGTTCGGTTTTCTTTTCCGTCGAGAAATCTGAGAAAACAAGATCTCCATTGAACGTAGCAACCGGCAGTGAGCACAGGTGGATTACCGTTGCCACCTTGTTCCAAACGAATTTGATTAGCAGTTGCAATGTTGATGTTGTTGTTAGACATGGTGAATACTTGTAGATGAATTGCAGATCTTAGTGGATTTGTTGTGATGATGTGTGGTTAAAATTAAAATTCCGAAAATTCAAAAATTTTTTCTCAGTCCGACAATAAATTCCTCAGTCTGACAAAACGGTAAGTCAAAAAAATTTGTATCGCCAAATTTTGAATTTGAGTTAGAAATAGCCAAAAAATAGCAGGGAAAAAATTTGATTTTACTTGACCTAAAAATTTTAACTCTTTTTTTTTATCTTAGTGTAAACTACGTTCTGAAACTAGTCTAGATAGTGGCTAAGTCAAAAAATTACTGATGAGACTGCTTTTATACATAGTCTCATCTTCCAAAAAGGGCTTAAAATGCATTAAATATCATCAAAATACCCATATATATGCTTGTGTTTGTTGCTTGTGTATTTTAGGTACGGATATTGAGAAAATGACAAAAGATCACAAGAATCATGCAAAAACGAACACGGGAAACGAAGCCGCACAATGAACCAAGCCCCAATGAAGACTTTCCCAAGATAAACCCTTGAAGATTTGA
This sequence comes from Glebionis coronaria, assembly GCA_025667525.1. Classification (NCBI taxonomy): domain Eukaryota; kingdom Viridiplantae; phylum Streptophyta; class Magnoliopsida; order Asterales; family Asteraceae; genus Glebionis; species Glebionis coronaria. The sequence goes on along the minus strand of CM046877.1, from coordinate 190,401,639 downwards.
TGAATTATGAAGAAGGGTCCTCCAATATGGAAGAATTGACACTTTATACCCTTGTATCTTCATAATTACAAGTTTAGTCCCTAAAGTTTGTCAAAATTACAAAAAAGGCCTTGCACTTTGAAGAATTGGCAAGTTTAGCCCCTCAACAAAGCTAAATTGTCAACCATTATCCTCCACAAAGTCAAATACATCATGAAGTCCTTCAAAGTACAAGAAATTACAAGTTTGGTCCTTTGGAAATCCCAAAATTACAAAAAGGACCCTTGACATTCAACATTTGGCAAGAATGGTCCCTCATCAAACAAGACTTGGCAAATTCAGTCCTCCAAAACATTAATTATACAATTCAAGACCATTATCCATCAAGAAATTGCCAAAACAGTCCCTCAAAAATCACAAAATGGCAAGAAATACCCCTGAATTTACTTCACAAAAGTTTTTGGGGCAAAAGTGTAAAGTTGCAAAAGTTGACAAAGAAGAGTTTGGGCGTTGATAGAGTTTGGAATGCAAATGACAAGTATTGTAAAATTGGAGGTTTAATGCTGGCCAGACAAGAATCTAACCTAGACCAACCATCACCTCCCACGTGTCCCACTAACTCCTTTCAACCAATCACAACTCACCCTTCTTCCACATTAGATCCCACTCACTTATATTTATTAACTAATCCTAACAGATTAGTTTAAACACGCGCCAAACATGTATTTAAACCCAAAACAAGATCAAAAACCTGTTCTTGGTGTTCTTAATACAAATTGGGTATTTGTGATTAAGCCAAAATTAAGCCACCATTTTGTCCAAAACTATGATTAAGGGTCTGCTAATCACATCCCAACCTTAAACTTGGACACCTCATCACCCCATTTGTCTCCTTGGGACTCCCCTGCTCCACACTCATGCATACTGCCAAAAAGGTGGCAGCAATCCAACGTTGGAGAATTATGCTTACTTTCTAAGCTTGTTACAAACCTTTGGATCACCTTTTGCTTGCCAGCTATCACTACACAACAAGAATCCGTCACATGATTCTTCAAGTTATTCAAACTACACAAGGGCAATTTTGGAAGTTCAAGACTAGGGTTTTACTTCTTTATCAGCTTTCTAGATACATTTTAAGGCTATATATAAAGCCATAGGGTCTCATTTGTACGTTGCTTTTGGTTTTTCCTTGTTCAAGCACTTGTAAATCCTATTTTCAGATTTATGAAATTGTGTTAAGTGTGTTGAAGAAAGACCAAGTGCCATCTTATTTATGATTGTTTATGTTCTTTGTTTACTGAATTTGAATCAAAAAACTGTTTTCAAAAGAGGAGTGTGCAAAAGTTTGCACATTTTCTTCATTTTCTTGATATTTTGCTAAGTTCTTGGTCTATCTTGGAATTCTTGGGCTATAGGACTGATCATAGCATCCTGATATTGTGTTATCAAGGTGTGGTGAAGCTTATAACTTGGGGATAATCAAGTGTGGAGGACAAGAGTTGCATCAATCAAGGATTTTTCAAGTTTTTGTTTTTATACTCTTGCTTCTAACTTTGTTGATTCTTAGCAGGCTTTGTTGTGGAAGCTTGTGCTTGTTCTTGCTAGCACATAAGCTCAAAATCCATGGGTGTGGATGTACATCCATGAGGTACACACCCTTAATCTCAAAATCTGAAAATATTTGGATATTTGTGATATTTGAGTGTTGCCTATGTTCTTGTGTATTTTGTGGCTTATTCTTGCTTGAATCTGTTGTTATCATCTGTTATTGTGTTAATCATCACTTGGGTGGTCTAAAATCTCACTTTTTCTTGTTTAAAATTGGATTTGAAAAGATAAAGGGGTGTTTGGGATTACCTGTTTGTGATTGCATCTTGGTATTGTGTTGTTAGGAGTTGTTATTTGTGCTTGGTATCTGATATACACTTGTTTGAGAGTGTTTTGCTGTAAGTTTTGTGGTTTGAAACCTTGAATCAAAGATTATGCTATAACTTTGTGAGTTTGACTGTTTTTGACCTAAAATTTTGGGAAAACCTAGAGTTTATGCATGTTTAGGGATAAAATCTGATTAAACATCATTAAGATAACATACTTGATAGATCTGAGGTGTTGAATCTGGCTTGTGTGTCAGATACATCAGCAAAGTGAAAAATTGCATGTTCTTGTGTTCATCAGTAACTTAAGGTGTTTGAATCTTGCTTAATTCTTTGAATCATTGCATGAAACTCGTTTAGACTTGCTTATTTGAGTTTAATATAGCTTGTGTATGCATTTGGTTGAATTTGGCTGGCTGAAAATTGCTATAAGTGCTTATTGAACCTGTTCTGCTTATTTGTTCATGTCTGTATCATATCTGGTGCTTTATTGATTAATCTGTGCAAATTGGGTGATTGTGTTTGTGAATTTTATATTGTTATTGACTCCTTATGATCCAAAGATCATTTGGGTGCCTTTGTGTAATCTGAATCCCAAAAAAGTTCACTAAAGACAAAAAAGTCTATAAGTCAAGCATTGGGAAAAGTTCCCACTGCTCAACACCCAAAACTAGCCCCTGCTAGTGTAAACTTGTACTCAGCTTATCAATAAGCTAATTTAGCTTATCCAGACTTGCAACAACTTATTTTTTGTGATAGATCTTCATTATTTGACCCATTTGAGTAGACTGGAGCTTATTGGACTTTGACTTTGACTTTTTACTAGAAAACCAACTTATTTGACTTTTACATAAGTGCTTATTTGCTTTTTCCAGCTTATTGAGTCAGCTTATTTGAAAACTCTTTGTTGATTTAGCTTAATTAAGTCATTTAAAAGCTTTAGAAACTTGAATCGCACTTGGGGTGGCCTAGAACTCAAAAACGACCATTTTGTCGTTTTCTATAGATTGCTTATTGCATTTTCAGGCTTATTCCTTGGGCTTATTTCAAATTTCTTTTTGCAGAAGTCTTATTTAGGACAAAAGAAGCTTTTGTGTCTAATTTCAGCTAATGGCATTGGCTTATAGCTTAATAGGCCAAAAAGCCCATTAAGAATAAGCTGTTTGGTATAAGCTAGCTTATTTCACACTTTCAGCTTTTGGGCCTTTGGAAAAAGTTGTTAAAATCAAATTTTGAGTCAAGTAGTGCTTTTTGGGCTTATTTTGAACACTTTTTTATATTGGGCCCAAATTTGGCCCAATAGTGGACTGTTTTGGGTTTAGCCCATTTTCTAGGCCCATTAAGGGTATTTAGGTAATTTCACTTTCATTTCTGAGTTATTTAGGTTAAATTAAGCTAGTTTGCAAGTTTTTAGAATTTTTTATGATTTTTGGATTTTTAATAATATTTTAATATTATTTTATTGTTAAAAATTAAAAGTCTGATTTTCTAAGTTTTTATATTTTTCCTAGGTTCTAAACACTTAATTAGGAATTTTGCAACTTTCCAAATATTTTTAGAGTCTTTTAATCATTTTCTAGAACTAATTTAAGTTTTAATTGATTTTAGTAGTTTTTAATTGTTTAAAAATAGTTTTTAGTGGTTTTAAAATTTTGAAAAATACTTCTTAGCTTAATTAGGGTATTTTTGAGGTTTAAAAACTTTAAAATCTTGTTTGGGACTTTTTAATTATTAATTTTGATTTTTAGGGCTCTAATTAGCATTAAAAAGTCATTATTTAATTAATTAAAAGGTTTGGCAAGTTTGGATTTTTTTGTAAACTCTTAGAATATTACTTTGGATTTTTGGTAATTTTTAGGAATTTTTAGGTTAAAATTTTAATTTTAGTGTTTTTTACGGTTTTACGTGTACACCTTTTTCGACTTAGTTTAATCCGTCTTAGTAACCATCATTCTCTTCTAATCTCATTTCTATTTTTCTTTCTCAAAAATATAATCACAAAGATAATCATTTCATCACACACACACCAATCCTCCTTGAGAACGATCCCCACTTTGGGTCATAACTTGTGGTTTTCCTAAACTACTTGTTAATACTTGCCCTAATTGCCTTGTTTTCCTAAACATGTGGTAATTTACAACTATCATTTTGGCGCCGCTGCCGGGGAGGCGTGTTGTGTTTTGATTTGGAATTGTTGTTTTTATATACTAACCATTAATAGTATTTGTATTAGTAGCACTCTACTAATACGTATTATCGGTTTTTGGTTTTTGTGTGAATACTATTACTATATTGTATACGTAGAACAATAAATTAACAAGTACTCCAAATACGTGAGAAATCACAACCTTGCCTTGGGAGGTCATTACCCAATCATTGTATTCGAATCTCAAACCAAAGAAAAAGGCAGAAATAGATAAATACTTTTGTGAAGCTCAATCTTGAAAAATACAAACTATAAGGTGGGTATAAGGCGGATATTATAAAATATATCCTAAGGAAAAAGGCTCTTAAGTGCTTCGCGCCGCCTCGTTTCCCCGCTTGCTTGTGAGTATTTGATTTTGAGAGCTAATCAAGGGTTTTGCCGCCCAAAGTATTACTAAGTATCATATATATTTTCTTGATTTCAATTGATTAAACCCTCTTGAACGTTTTGGTGTTCCACCAATGTTCTAAAGTCATCGAAGGCGTTCACTTCACGTGATCGTTTTCATTCCTTGAGGCTTCTTTAATCAAGAGATTTGATTAAGGAGGAGATTTGTAGATTTGTGTCTACTTAATACATTCACCAAAATCCAAAAAGGTTAATACAATCAAAAACCACAAAAAAATTGAAAAATACAAAACACCAAAAAGAATCTTCTTTGCTCGTCCCCTCGTTGTACGTGACGTTTATGCTAACTCGTAATCAAGCAAGACGTGCACGTAAACGAAAGAACAAAACTCCCACTCCCGATCTTTCTAGTGAGGAGTCTCCTATTGACGAACCCATTGTAAGAGAAGCACCAACCATGGCGAATCGAACTATGATGGAGTTACTTCAAGCACCCACCGAGGGCTATGGAGAGGCTATTGTGATTCCCGCTATCCTTGCGTAGAATTTTGAGGTGAAAACGGGTTTGTTGTCGATGATCCAAAACAACAAATTCCGTGGTGATGAGAAGGACAATCCACACAACCATATCCGCCAATTCAATCGTCTTACCGCCACTTGTAAGTTTAAGGATGTCTCGAATGACTCGATTAAGATGATGCTTTTTCCGTATTCCTTAGCGGGGCCTGCTAAAATTTGGTTAGAGAAAGAGCCACCCAATTCTATATTGACGTGGAAGGATCTCGTGTCTAAGTTTGTGAACCAATTTTTTCCGCCCTCTAAGACTACGCACTTGAAAAACGAGATTTCAATGTTTTCACAAGAGTTTAATAAAAGTTTTTCAACGGCTTTGAATAGGTTTAAGGAAATGTTACATGAATGTCCTCATCACGGTTTTTCCGACTTGCATCAAATTGACACGTTTTATAATGGACTTAATGATCATGAAAGGGATTATTTGAATGCCGCCGCGGGTGGTAATTTTTGGTGTAAAACGGTTGAGGAAGCTTTGGTGATAATTGAGAATAGATCTAAGGTGTATAGTCCTCGTAGCACGTCTAGTGTTCGTAAGGCTTCGTCTTTGGCTTCACCTTCTTTGTCTACTACCATCGATGCTTGCCAGATTGAGGTGAACTTGGAAAACAAGATTTTTGATAAGCTAAAAGGACTTTTGATTGTGTTTAAAGTTGGTGAACCAAGTGCTCCCGCTACGGATATAGCGGTTGAGGTTTCGTGCATGTATTGTGGTGGAGGTCATGATTTCTCCGAGTGCATTACCAACGGTGGTAACACTTCGAGTGCCTTCACGGCCACAGGAAATTACAACCAAAACGGTCAAGTTTCCCGCTCTAATCAATTGACTCCACCGGGTTTTGGTTCAAATCAAAATGCTAACAACAACTATCGCAACAATCAAGTTGGTTTCAAAAACAATTTCAATAAGGGAAACTATGGTAATCAAGGGGCTAATAATCAAGTTTCAAACAAGAATCAAAATGATTTTCAAAACAACAGCAAAGGTTTGCAAACATTGAAAGATCTTCCAAATGAATTTGTTGAATACGCTAATGGTAATGATGCTAGGTTTGACAATATTCAAAGAGAAATCATTAGCCTAAGATCCGTTTTTAAGAACGACTTGAAGAAAGAGTTGAAAAATGAGTTAGTTAATGAACTTAAGATCCACACCAACAAAATGGAAGGAAATGTTACTAGGTTACAACAAAACCAACAAAAAAAGGAACAAGGGCAACATAAGATTAAACAAGAGATGATTAAGGCCGAGAAAAGGCAAACCGAGGCCATATTGAGGCAATCCATGTTTGAAGATAAAATCTCATCTATGTTTGAGGCAATAATGTGTAAACCGTCTTTGAGTAGTCTTCCTAGCAACACCGTATCCAACCCTAAGGGTGAGATGAAAGTGATTACCACACGTAGTGGTAAGACACTTAAGGAACCGACTCCTCAACCAATTGCTCCTACGGAGGAAGCAATTAAGGAAGAACCCGAGGTGGTGGTCCAAAAGGAGCATGTCCCAATCCCACGAAGTACCACTCATGCCACACCTACGGTTGACCCATTACCAACATTGGAACCCGAGATTCCAAAGGCTATGCCTACTATGCCTCAACCCACACCACCTTTCCCCTATCCATCGAGACTTAGGAAGGAGAAACGTCAAGAGCGCGACAATTATCAATTAGATCTTTTAATGAAAATGTTTCGTGATTTGCACTTTAATGTGAGTTTCGCCGATGCTTTGGTCACGATGCCTCGATTTGCCGCTAACTTTAATAGTATGTTGAACAACAAGGAGAAATTGCACCAATTGTCTAGTTGTTCGTCGGTTTATCTCAATCGCATACCTCAAAAAGTCGGTGATCCCAGTAAATATTTGATCCCTTGTGCAATTCAAGATATGGAGGAATGCTATGCCTTGGCCGATCTTGGTGCTAGCATTAACTTGATGCCACTTGCAATCTTCAAGTCGCTCAATCTTCCTAATCTTACTCCTTCACTAATGTCTATCGAGTTGGCCGACCATTCCACGATTCCCGCATGTGGTTTGGCGGAAGACGTTTTTGTGAAAGTGGGGAAGTTCTACTATCCCGTAGACTTTATCGTTGTTGATATTCCACGGATCCTCAAGTTCCTCTCATTTGAGGTAGTTCGTTTTTAGATACGTCTATGGCTTTGATCGATGTTCATGCTAGAAATATCACCTTACGTTTCAACGACGAGGAACTTGTTATAAACGCAACTCAAAACTCTCAAATTTCTCATGTTTATTCCGTTGCAACCATAAACCTCGTTGATATGATTAACGTGGTTTGCAAGGAATTTTCACAAGAAGTTCTAGGTTTTGGTGATGAAGAAACTAGTGGCAATCCCACTATGTTAGATCCAATTCTTGATAATTCGACACCAACCTTCACTCCATTTGAAGGTGGTGTTTTTACATTGGAAGAACTCGATGTTCCACGTACTTGTAACGAAGACCTCGACAACGATGAGGACTTCTCGATTATCAAGGATTTTCTTAACGATTTCCCATTTCCTCCACCCGAGGAGGTTATGAGTATCGAGCCCAAATCTTCACTTGAGGAACCACCTATCCTCGAGTTGAAAGATTTACCTCCTCATCTCGAATATGTCTATTTGGAGGAGGGCGACAAGTTGCCGGTTATTATTGCGAAGGAACTTTCGAATGATGAAAAAACCGCACTTGTCGATGTTCTAAAGGACCACAAGGGGGCAATTGCGTGGAAGTTATCCGACATTAAGGGAATCGTTCCCAAGTTTTGTACTCACAAAATATTAATGAAGGAGGATTACAAGCCCGCAATCCAATGTCAAAGGGGGGTGAACCCCAAAATTCACGACGTCATCAAAAAGGAGGTCCTTAAATTCCTTGACGAGGGAATGATTTACCCTATTTCAGATAGCCCTTGGGTGAGTCCTATTCATTGTGTCCCTAAAAAGGGAGGAATGACCGTTGTGCCAAACGATGCCAACGAGTTGATTCCCACTAGACTCGTGACCGAATGGAGAGTGTGCATTGACTATCGTAAGTTGAATGAAGCCACTCGAAAAGACCATTTTCCCTTGCCCTTCATGGACCAAATATTGGAGCGTCTTGCGGGAAACGATTTCTATTGCTTTCTAAATGGTTTTTCCGGTTACTTCCAAATTCCCATCGATCCTCGTGACCGGATGGAGAGTGTGCATATGGAACGTTTGCCTATCGTAGAATGCCATTCGGACTTTGCAATGCACCGGGAACCTTTCAAAGGTGCATGATGGCTATTTTTCATGACATGATCGAGAAGACGATGGAAGTCTTCATGGATGACTTTCCGTGTTTGGTAATTCGTTCACTTCGTGTTTGTCGAATCTTGAGAGAATGTTGAAACGTTGTGAGGAAACCAACCTTGTGCTCAATTGGGAAAAGTGTCATTTTATGGTTAAGAGTGGAATCGTCTTAGGGCACAAGGTCTCGAAAGCGGGGATTGAGGTAGATCAAGCTAAGGTAGACGTCATCGCCAAATTACCTGATCCCAAAACCGTTATGGGAGTTAGGAGTTTCCTAGGCCACGCGGGCTTTTATCGTCGATTCATCAAGGATTTTTCGAAGATTTCTCGACGCATTACACATCTTCTTGAAAAAGAGGCACATTTTTTCTTTGACAAAGATTGTGTACGAGCCTTTGAAATCCTTAAGAGGAAACTTACCGAAGCTCCCATTCTTGTTGCTCCCAATTGGAACCTCCCCTTTGAGCTCATGTGTTATACTAGTGATTACGCTATTGGGGCCGTATTGGGGCAACGTCATGATAAGCACTTCTTGCCTATTCACTATGCTAGCAAGACGATGACCGAGGCTCAACTAAAATACACTACAACGGAGAAGAAGTTCCTTGCCGTGGTGTATGCATTTGAGAAATTCCGACCTTATCTCGTCTTAGCTAAATGCATAGTGTATACGGATCATTCGGCTATCAAGTATCTAATGGCAAAGCAAGATGCTAAGCCTAGATTACTTCGTTGGATTCTCCTCCTTCAAGAATTTGATCACAAAATCGTGGACAAAAAAGGAGCCGAGAATCTAGCGGCCGATCATCTTTCTCGTTTGGAAGATCCTCACCAAAGTGTTTACGAGCCCAAGGAAATCACCGAAACATTTCCGCTCGAGACACTTGGGGTAGTGAATTCTAAGCTTAACTCTTCCACCCCATGGTTTGCGGATTTTGCAAATTACCATGCGGGTAACTTCATCATCAAGGGTATGACGACTCAAGAAAAATGAAAATTCTTTCGTGACGTCAAGTTCTACTTTTGGAACGACCCTAACTTGTTTCGAACTTGTGCGGATCAAATCATCCGACGTTGTGTATTTGGTACCGAAGCTTCTAACATCCTTAGAGCTTGCCATGAGGGACCCACGGGTGGTCACCACGGTGCTAATCTCACGGCTAAAAAGGTGTTTGATGCCGGCTTCTTTTGGCCTACTATTTACCGAGATGCACAAGATCTTGTGAAGTCATGTCATTCATGCCAACGACAAGGAAAAGCCTCACAAAAAGATGAAATACCACAAAATATCATCCAAGTGTGTGAGATCTTTGACGTTTGGGGTATAGACTTTATGGGGCCGTTCCCATCATCTTGTGGTAATAAGTACATTCTCGTTGCGGTTGACTACCTATCTAAGTGGGTGGAAGCTAAGGCTTTGCCCACCAATGATGCTCGTGTGGTAGTCAAGTTTTTGAAAAGCTTGTTTTCTCGGTTTGGAACCCCTCGTGCGATCATAAGCGGTCGTGGAACCCATTTTTGTAACGACCAATTCGAAAGGGTCCTAAGGAAATATGGGGTTACACATCGGCTTTCTACGGCTTATCACCCACAAACGAGTGGGCAAGTCGAGGTTTCAAACCGAGCGTTGAAGAGGATCTTGGAGAGATCCGTTGGGGAAAACCGACAATTATGGTCGGATAAGTTGGACGATGCTTTATGGGCCTTTAGAACCGCTCATAAGGCGCCCATTGGGTGCACTCCCTATAAGCTTGTGTATGGAAAGAATTGTCATTTGCCTATCGAATTGGAACACAAGGCTTATTGGGCCCTAAAGCATTGTAATTATGATATGGAGACCGCGGGAAAACACCAGAAAATGCAATTGAATGAATTGGATGAATTGAGTGACATTGCTTATGAAAATTCATTGATTTACAAAGAAAAAACTAAAAAGTTGCATGATTCTAAAATTAAAGACCGGGTTTTTAACATTGGGGATCAAGTTTTGCTTTTTAATTCTCGCTTGAAAATCTTTTCCGGTAAGTTGAAATCCCGTTGGTCCGGTCCATTCACCGTGACTCAAGTATTTCCGTATGGGACCATCGAGCTAGCTCAAGACGATGGTCCTAACTTCAAGGTGAATGAATGTAGGTTGAAGCACTACTTTGGCGGGGAAGTTCCATCCTTGAACTACCTCGACCAAGTCACCTTCCCCAATGATAATTTGTATTGAGGGGATTGAGTCGAGCTCATGACTCGGTAATCAAAAACGAGGTGCCTCGTGGGGGAGTCCCATGCTTATCCTATGTACATATTATCGCTTTCTAATGTAGTTAACGTGTGGGGATTTGTGCCCTTCCAACCTTTGTTCCGTGGTTGTTTGTGAATTGTGGACTTTAGATGATTATGATCTTCACGATTGGAGCCTCTCGTGTTCGTTTTATGGGAGCACTCGATCGTTTGCTTTGAAGACCTTTCTCAATATCCATGATATATCCTTTTGATGTTCTAACCTTAGGTTATTAGCACACTTCATAAACGGCTATTAATTTAACGGTTACACCCTTTCCATGCTAGATTAGGCATTCAACTACGTCTCTAGTATGGGGGTGTTTGCACCCCTAGACTCGAAACATTGAGGACAATGTTTAACTTTAGTATGGGGGAGTGAATAGATACTTCCCTTGCCAAACCTTCACGCTTTCCAAAGTTTATCTTTTTGTTTACCGTTTTGTTGCAAAATAAGGCTAAAAATGGCCAAATTTTAAAATTTTTCTCATGTTTTATAAGTGTTTGAAGACACGAATGTAGGTTTTCCGATGGTGAGAATAAGAGTAATTTTTTACTCGACCGTGCGTATTGAGCACTTAGCTTTGATTCCTTAACTTCACATTAGGCTAAGTCTCTTAAATTAGGACCACAAATGATAGGGTTAATTATAAGTTACTATGCTAAACGTAGAGTACTCGTATTCTTTCAAAAACTCATGTGTTCTCGTTGTTTGCTTATTCTCCCTTCGCATGTAAATATTTTTTGCTTAATAAATATTGATTTAGCGGTTTAGTTGGGATTGTTGGGTTTCTAGTCTTTTCTAGTAGCTTCCGTGTAATTAAATTGGGAAGATATTAAGGTATCGCCAGCGTCACGGTTTTGAAGTATTGGCACACTAAAAATCGAAAGATTCACCCAATAATAAGATTTCAAGTGCTCACCTAAATCAAGCAAACAATTTGAAGCCCCACAAGGCCGAAAAATCTATGCAAAATTGAAAGTGAATCAATCCTTAATCTTCGAAGCTTTAAAGATCAAAAATTCGCCTTAGCGTGAGTATATACGTCTTTGGCTAATAAAACTACCGATGAGGTGGATAATAAAAGGCAAGGCAAGACCAAAGTCATAATAAAAGCTTCATGGCGAAGTTAAATAAAAGATGGAGGTAAACCAAAGATAGTAAGGCCCTTCCGTTAGGGGGCGTATAAAAGTCTTGGTAATAAGTCTCATGTTCAAAACCGTTATAAAACCGTATTTATCGATTCTTCTTGTCAACTTATTTTTTGACATCGTTGTCTATTGGGAGGGGTTATTGATTTGATGGTCTTGGTTACACCGTTAAGACTCTATTTTTAGACCTAAATCTCTATTATCGCATAAGTCAAACAATGTATCCTCGTGAAACATTCAAGACAATATAAAATATAAGAGATAAAATTTAGGAATAATGGGAGGATGAGTACGTAATTAGGGCATATGAGTAGTGTTAGCATTACTAACTTATAATGACAATTGCACGCTTGGCATGGAATTGGGGTGAAAATCGAGGACGATGAAAATATTTCTAACGAAGCATTCACGTGTTCTTATTCTATGAACCTAAACGTCCCATTTTTCGATGAAAATCATACATTATGTCTAAAACGCAAGTAGTTGTAGCAATAGTAGTAGTATAGCTAGTTTATCGTTCAATAAAGTGAATAAAAATGAATTTTGGAGGTGCTACGATACTTTATTCTAGCATTGCGTGAGGGCACGACAATGGTTTATTATAGGGGAGTGATGAGACTGCTTTTACACATAGTCTCATCGTCCAAAAAGGGCTTAAAATGCATTAAATATCATCAAAATACCCATATATATGCTTGTGTTTGTTACTTGTGTATTTTAGGTACGGATATTGAGAAAATGACAAAAGATCACAAGAATCATGCAAAAACGAACACGGGAAACGAAGCCGCACAATGAACCAAGCCCTAATGAAGACTTTCCCAAGATAAACCCTTAAAGATTTGAAGAATTATGAAGAAGGGTCCTCCAATATGGAAGAATTGACACTTTATACCCTTGTATCTTCATAATTACAAGTTTGGTCCCTAAAGTTTGTCAAAATTACAAAAAGGGCCCTCTACTTTGAAGAATTGGCAAGTTTAGCCCCTCAACAAAGCTAAATTTTCAACCATTATCCTCCACAAAGTCAAATACATCATGAAGTCCTTCAAAGTATAAGAAATTACAAGTTTGGTCCTTTAGAAATCCCAAAATTACAAAAAGGACCCTTGACTTTCAACATTTGGCAAGAATGGTCCCTCATCAAACAAGACTTGGCAAATTCAGTCCTCCAAAACATCAATTATACAAGTCAAGACCATTATCCATCAATAAATTACCAAATCAGTCCCTCAAAAATCACAAAATGGCAAGAAATACCCCTGAATTTACTTCACAAAAGTTTTTGAGGAAAAAGTGTAAAGTTGCAAAAGTTGACAAAGAAGAGTTTGGGCGTTGATAGAGTTTGGAATGCAAATGACAAGTATTGCAAAATTGGAGGTTTAATGCTGGCCAGACAAGAATCTAACCTAGACCAACCAACACCTCCCACGTGTCCCACTAACTCCTTTCAACCAATCACAACTCACCCTTCTTCCACATCAGATCCCACTCACTTATATTTGTTAACTAATCCTAACAGATTAGTTTAAACACACACCAAACTTGTATTTAAACCCAAAACAAGATCAAAAACCTGTTCTCGGTGTTCTTAATACAAATTGGGTATTTGTGATTAAGCCAAAATTAAGCCATCATTTTGTCCAGAACTATGATTAAGGGTCTTCTAATCACATCCCAACCTTAAACTTGGACACCTCATCACCCCGTTTGTCTCCTTGTGACTCCCCTGCTCCACACTCATGCATACTGCCAAAAAGGTGGCAGCAATCCAACGTTGGAGAATTATGCTTACTTTCTAAGCTTGTTACAAACCTTTGGATCACCTTTTGCTTGCCAGCTATCACTACACAACAAGAATTCGTCACATGATTCTTCAAGTTATTCAAACTACACAAGGGCAATTTTGGAAGTTCAAGACTAGGGTTTTACTTCTTTATCACCTTTCCAGATACATTGTAAGGCTATATATAAAGCCATAGGGTCTCATTTGTACGTTGCTTTTGGTTTTTCCTTGTTCAAGCACTTGTAAATCCTATTTTCAGATTTATGAAATTTTGTTAAGTGTGTTGAAGAAAGACCAAGTGCCATCTTATTTATGCTTGTTTATGTTCTTTGTTTACTGAATTTGAATCAAAAACCTGTTTTCAAAAGAGGAGTGTGCAAACCTTTGCACATTTTCTTCATTTTCTTGATATTTTGCTAAGTTCTTGGTCTATCTTGGAATTCTTGGGCTATAGGGCTGATCATAGCATCCTGATATTGTGTTATCAAGGTGTGGTGAAGCTTATAACTTGGGGATAATCAAGTGTAGAGGACAAGAGTTGCATCAATCAAGGATTTTTCAAGTTTCTGTTTTTATACTCTTGCTTCTAACTTTGTTGATTCTTAGCAGGCTTTGTTGTGGAAGCTTGTGCTTGTTCTTGCTAGCACATAAGCTCAAAATCCGCCGGTGTGGATGTACATCCATGAGGTACACACCCTTAATCTCAAAATCTGAAAATATTTGGATATTTGTGATATTTGAGTGTTGCCTATGTTCTTGTGTATTTTGTGGCTTATTCTTGCTTGAATCTGTTGTTCTCATATGTTATTGTGTTAATCATCACTTGGGTGGTCTAAAATCTCACTTTTTCTTGTTTAAAATTGGAGCTGAAAAGATAAAGGGGTGTTTGGGATTACCTGTTTGTGATTGCATCTTGGTATTGTGTTGTTAGGAGTTGTTATTTGTGCTTGGTATCTGATATACACTTGTTTGAGAGTGTTTTGCTGCAAGTTTTGTGGTTTGAAACCTTGAATCAAAGATTGTGCTATAACTTTGTGAGTTTGAATGTTTTTGACCTAAAATTTTTGGAAAACCTAGAGTTTATGCATGTTTAGGGATAAAATATGTTTAAACATCATTAAGATAACATACTTGATAGATCTGAGGTGTTGAATCTGGCTTGTGTGTCAAATACATCAACAAAGTGAAAAATTACATGTTCTTGTGTTCATCAGTAACTTAAGGTGTTTGAATCTTGCTTAATTCTTTGAATCATTGCATGAAACCTGTTTAGACTTGCTTATTTGAGTTTAATATAGCTTGTGTATGCATTTGGTTGAATTTGGCTGGCTGAAAATTGCTATAAGTGCTTATTGAACCTGTTCTGCTTATTTGTTCATGTCTGTATCATATCTGGTGCTTTATTGATTAATCTGTGCAAATTGGGTGATTGTGTTTGTGAATTTTTGATTTTTATTGACTCCTTATGATCCAAAGATCATTTGGGTGCCTTTGTGTAATCTGAATCCCAAAAAAGTTCACTAAAGACAAAAAAGTCTATAAGTCAAGCAGTGGGAAAAGTTCCCACTGCTCAACACCAAAAACTAGCCCCTGCTAGTGAAAACTTGTACTCAGCTTATCAATAAGCTATTTTAGCTTATCCAGACTTGCAAAAACTTATTTTTTTGTGATAGATCTTCATTATTTGACCCATTTGAGTAGACTGGAGCTTATTGGACTTTGACTTTGACTTTTTACTAGAAAACCAACTTATTTGACTTTTACATAAGTGCTTATTTGCTTTTTCCAGCTTATTGAGTCAGCTTGTTTGAAAACTCTTTGTTGATTTTGCTTAATTAAGTCATTTAAAAGCTTTAGAAACTTGAATCAGCACTTGGGTGGCCTAGAACTCAAAAACGACTATTTTGTCGTTTTCTATAGATTGCTTATTGCATTTTAGGACAAAAGAACCTTGTGTGCCTAATTTCAGCTTATGGCATTGGCTTATAGCTTAATGGGCCAAAAAGCCCATTAAGAATAAGCTGTTTGGTATAAGCTAGCTTATTTCACACTTTCAGCTTTTGGGCCTTTGGAAAAAGTTTTTTAAAATCAAATTTTGAGTCATTAGTGCTTTTTGGGCTTCTTTTGAACACTTTTTTATATTGGGCCCAAATTTGGCCCAATAGTGGACTGTTTTGGGTTTAGCCCATTTTCTAGGCCCATTAAGGGTATTTAGGTAATTTCACTTTCATTTCTGAGTTATTTAGGTTAAATTAAGCTAGTTTGCAAGTTTTTAGAATTTTTTATGATTTTTGGATTTTTAATAATATTTTAATATTATTTTATTGTTAAAAATTAAAAGTCTGATTTTCTAAGTTTTTATATTTTTCCTAGGTTCTAAACACTTAAGTAGGAATTCTGAAACTTTCCAAATATTTTTAGAGTCTTTTAATCATTTTCTAGAATTAATTTAAGTTTTAATTGATTTTAGTAGTTTTTAATTGTTTAAAAATAATTTTTAGTGGTTTTAAAATTTTGAAAAATACTTCTTAGCTTAATTAGGGTATTTTTGAGGTTTACAAACTTTAAAATCTTGTTTGGGACTTTTTAATTATTAATTTTGATTTTTAGGGCTTTAATTAGCATTAAAAAGTCATTATTTAATTAATTAAAAGGTTTTGGCAAGTTTGGATTTTTTTTGTAAACTCTTAGATTATTATTGTGGATTTTTGGTAATTTTTAGGAATTTTTAGGTTAAAATTTTAATTTTAGTGTTTTTTACGGTTTTACGTGTACACCTTTTTCGACTTAGTTTAATCCGTCTTAGTAACCATCATTCTCTTCTAATCTCATTTCTATTTTTATTTCTCAAAAATATAATCACAAAGATAATCATTTCATCACACACACACCAAGCCTCCTTGAGAACGATCCCCACTTTGGGTCATAACTTGTGGTTTTCCTAAACTACTTGTTAATACTTGCCCTAATTGCCTTGTTTTCCTAAACAAGTGCTAATTTACAACTATCAATTACTCAAACAAAAATATCCATCGGATTGTCCATCGGAATACATGTCGGAATGTCCATCGGAATGCCTGTCGGAATGTCCATCGGAATACCTGTCGGAATGTCTGTAGGAATGTTCTATCGGAATACCCGTCGGAATGTACTATCGGAATACGTGTCGGAATATCTGTCGGAATGTCCTATCGCAATACCTATCGCAATGTTACATGTCGGAATGCTGAGATCGCAATGTGCCGTCGGAATGTTCAGATCGGAATATGGCTGAAACAAATTTGGCATAGTAACGACTCAAAGATCCCTTAAACCCGTCGGAATACCAGATCGCAATGCACGATCAGAATATCCCGATCGGAATAAGGTATCGCAATACAGTGATCGCAAAGTAGAACCGGTTGGTTATTGCGATCAAATCCCTCTCACTTGTACTTTCCGATGGTGAAACTAGCTTGAATTTCGGAATGAAGAAAAACAAGAAATTTCGCAACTTTTGATCGAAGAGATTTGTGTTTTAGCCAAAACCAAGATACCCAAATCACTATTACTAGTATGTAGATGATTTGTATCAAGAAAAGACCATTAAAAACACAAAAAGAAATTTTGGGACGTGAGATTTAGATCAAAATAGCCACGAAAAATCAAGAACACAACACACGAATCATCAATCACCTATCCACTATTGGCTCTTGATACCAAATGTTAATCCCATTCAATCTATAACACAAGATTTAGAAGAGATATTTAGAGAGAGAAAGAGAAGAAATGTAGAGAGAGAAACAAGAGAGATTTTGGAAGGTTTATGTTTACTAGAGAGAGAAAGTAAAATAAACCAACACCCTCTTCCACACATGGAAGAGGGTATATATACCCTTGGCATATGGGTCGTGGGTTTAGTATCCTTGGGCCGGGCTTGGCTTTGTTTTGGGCTTACGCCCAAACTTATACAATATTAGCTTAAAGTCCAAGCCCGGTTTTCCCGACTAACCTATTACAATACAAGACCATTAACGACTAAGATGACCTATTATATTCTTGTTCGACTATATAAAATATAGGGCTAACAGTTTAATATATTGATAGTCAGATGGGTTGTTCGACTAGACGAAAAGAGATGGTAATTTAAAGATTGATCCTGATTCGAAATTAAGTGTGACAGAAAAGGGTAAAGGAATGGTATTGTTGAGAATGACAATAAGGAATAGGAATTTATTTCCTCTAAGGGAAGGTAAACTTGGAATTTAATAGTCTAAGAGAAGAAGTGATAGTATTCCAGCAGTTGCTATAAATTGGGTAAACAGGAGGAAGTATGATGTGTAGATCATATATATTTTATACCACTTAGGTAATTATCTATTTACTTGATGTAAGTACGGACCAGCTGGAGGTCGAGCTGCTGAAGGAAGAACAAGGAATGTGGTATAAAATTGGTATTTTTATGATAATGAAATGTTTTCATTTCGGTAAAGGAGATTGAATAAAGGAATTATTCAGATAATGGAAGATCAATATGAAGGGAATGTTGCTGCTATTACAGCCTATATTTTGGAAATGCTGATAACATTTGAGAATTAGATGTAGTATGTGTGTTCTTATCTGGTAATCATTGAGTTAGAATTTTATTGAAATTCTGAAAGTGTTATTGATGGTGTATTATATTCTGAAGGTGTTATTGAGGATATATTGAGATTTGAACATGATAGATTTTAGCAGAACTGAGGACGAGAAATCAACGAGAATTTGCGATTAGTTAAAATGAGAATTTCACCGATGGAAGAATAATATATGTATATATTAAGGAAATATTTTCTGAGTTATGTAATTAAGAAGTATAGCGCAATTAATTGAACTAGAGTTATGAGAAAGTTAACCGGGATAAGGATGAATATCATAGGATATGATAAATAAAGGTGGAAAGAATTAAATTGGAATGTTGTTGAACATTGAGTACTGATTTCAGGAAGTAATCAGCGGAATTTTTATTCGACAATTTTATTGGTCAATGATGAGAAGATATGTAGTAGGAAACTACAATAAGTCGATTTTCTGTGCGCTTTACTAGTAGTAGTCAGAATATAATGAGAATATGAGTTAGTACTTGAGGATACTATGTGATTATTCTGCGGAATCGTAGAGTTCACTGTCGTCATGGGAAAAAGGAAGCTTTATGTTAGCTTGGTGATAGGAGTTATGCAATCTGATTGTATATTTTTAAATATGGTATTATCAGGAAGTTGATGATGGTAATATGATTGATTGTAAGAATTGGCAGATGAGACAATAAGGATAATCTGATTTGACTGGAATGGTAAGTCGTCAGAGAAGTAATAATGTAAGTAAGTAAAGAAGCTGGATGTTCTGTGAATAAGATGATTGCTGTGAGGTTGAACAAACTGAGCACCAGATTTCGGTGTCCATTATTGATTGTGAATGTTTAGTGTGATGAATAGATGATTGAAGGAAAGAAAAGTATTCTCTAACAATTGAAAAATTGTTATTATTAAAAAGGAATGGTGTGTAAAAATTCTTTGGATAAGAATTTTTGTTGGAGTGTTATAGATGTTTTAGAATGTGCGATCTATGGCTTAAGTGATCGTGAAAATCTGACTAGATTGAAACGATTGAGGCTTTGTCGATACCGACAAAACCGACTGAAGCTTGTCAATTCCTTTGTGTATGCTGAGTATTATCGGAGGTTTATCAGGAGGTTTTCACTGATTGTTGAACCAAGGATAAAGCTGACAAAGAAGAACTAAATGTGTGAAATCCATTCATATATTTAAGTTGTGGTTGTGAGATCTGATTTTGTAGTTGAGGAAGTTGTTTATGAGCGCTAAGGAAAGATTGAAGTTTTGTGCCTGTATAATTAGTATTGGAGGAATCTGAAGGAATTATAGAGCTGCGATGATGATATTTGGATAATATTAAGTGGAAAGGAAAGTAATGGTAGTGTGTTGACTTGAATAAAGAAGTGTAACGGGATTTATATGATCACGAGATTGGACATTGTGGTATTTGTTTTGGGATTGAAAAGTATTACTTGTATGGATTCAAGTATGAAGAAAATAAGAATAAAAAGGACTTGTGTATAAATGCCATTCGGGGATTTTAAAGGAAGGGGAATTAAGGATTACTTAATGATGACGGGGAAATAATAATCTGTAAATTTTAGATGTGATATGTTATAGTTCTGTATTACGAAGTATGTTTCAGATTATGAAGGATAAGTGTGGATACTTTCACTATCAACTAGTGAGTATTTAGTAAGAAGGAGAAGGAAAAAGGACTTATAAAATTTCTAAAGTAATTGAGAATTGACTCTTAAGTTTTGAGATAATTGGAATATTGGTAATAACAAGCAGAATGGATAGAATGGAAAGAAAGTTAAAATCAAGGTAATAAACTAATAGAAAAAGGAATATCAAAGAAAGAAGATCAACAGATTGTTGGAAAATTTGAAATAGAGTGGTAATAGAAATGAAAGAGTTGAGATATATGTTTTTGTGGGACAAAAACGGTTATTGTGATTATCTAAATTTTTCTCCTATTAGATCAGAGAGTGTGTTAAGAATGCAAGGACCAGTGGTGAATGAATTGTTCAGATTAAAAAGAGAATTTAATTATTCTTAGAGTGCTGAGAGTGTCGCATGTAGTATTGAAGGGATTTTACAAATTGAAGTATTAATACAGAATGGTTGGAATAAAATATGTTACGATATCAGGAAGTGATTTGACCATTATATATTTCAGGTTTTAATATATGAGGCTAACGGAGTTATTTAAACAGTATATGATACGAGGAAGATGTAATAATGTACTATGGAAGGTACAGTAATTCAGTTTAGTGATTGCTAGATTGAATGAAAGTGGAAGATGAGTATAGGAAGTATATAAGTGACTGGTCAGAATTATTGATAATCTCATTGTGTATAGTTTAAACACTACGCTCGGGACATAGAGATTGTTATAAATAATGGAAGTTGAAAATGAGTATGGAAAGTATATAAGAGACTGATTAGAATTATGGATAATCTCATTGTATTTAGTTTGAGTGTAACCTCAGGACATAGAGGCAGAGTAATTTTTGAATATTGGAAATCGCTGTGATAAAGTATGAGTATTGATTAAGGTTTGAACATATTATATGTGAACCAGAGATTGAGATAGACTTTTGGATATTAGAGATTTATACAGAAAGTGTGAAGAATTGAGTTAAGAAGGAATATTTCATATTTCAGAAAGCAATGGACATAGTGAAAGGATGAATTGAACGATGGTAATTGAAATTGGTATCAATCACATCAACATATAATAGAAACTTGGGATGATGATATCTAAATGTATCACTATGAGTACTAATGGATATTAGTGAAAATGGAATCTTTATGCGATGCTAATCCTCATATCAGTAGTTAAGAGGTGTAATTTGAGAACATACATAGTTGTGGGGTATGTTGTCAGAGTATTGGGGCAGGAATGAAACTGAAAAAGTGATGCAGAAGGAGCATGAATGATGAAGGAATATTAGCATAATAGAAGGTGAAATTGAAAGTTGAAGTGTAGTAATAATTGTGGATATGGTGATATCATAAGAATTGAGTTGGACTGGTTTGAAAGACGTGAGTATCTCTTGAGGATAAGAGGTCACGTTGACTCTAGAAGTGAGGAAGTGCGAGTATGAGGCGGGTTGAGCGCCGGGATGTCGCTCTCTTTTAGGAGGGTAGGATGTAACAACCCAAAATCGTGGTCATTATTTAATTATATTTTTACGTATATTTTTGAAATTTTTGACGAGGTTGATTTTCATGACGATTGGTAATGTGAATTGGATGATGTTGAAATTTTATTTTTACGTTTTGACGAGTTGCGAGGATTATTAGTGATGACGATATCGACGGATGCCCGAGAAATTTTACATTTTATTTTAAACATGTCGATGTTTAATATTTTGACGTTTTTATTTTAATGTCGTGTTAAGTCGTGCCGGGACTATATAATATCATATTTTGTGTGCGTTTTAAGTTTTGAGAAGCATTTTTATGAAACCCGAGACCCGTAAAAGTTTTTAAAAGTGACTAATAGTCATTTCCCGCTTTTTAACAAAGTATTTGCACTTTGGTCCAAAAGAATCACAATTGGCAACAACTACCCTAAACTTTTCCCATATAAAATGGAAAATTAACACACAAACACATACAACATTCCACTAACACCAAAAATTTTTCTCTCCCTCCTCCTCTCCTCTCTTTTCCGTCAACCCACAACCACCAAACACCCTTGGTTTTTCAAAATTTAGCTTGAATCATTAAAAAGCAATCAAAGACCCATCTTAATCTCTTCATTCTCTATACATTGGTATGAAATTTAGCTACATGCATGAACATTTTTGAAAAACCCATTTTTTGATGAAAATCATGTTGTTTGATCTTAAATTGTTGTTGTATGTAGGTGTTTATGTTCATATGTATTAGTTTTTATGATTGCATGTTTATATTTTTGAGTTGGGTTTTTATGAATTAATCATCTAGGATGATTTAGTGTGTTATGATATGAACTAGTAGTATAAGGATGATTATAGTGGTAAAAATGGGGTTAAAATATGGTGAAAAATTAATTTTGAGTGATTTATATATATATATATTTTTAAGCAGATTATTAAAGTTAATTTTCTGAAAATATGAGTTTGAGTTTCAGATGAACTAATTAGATATTGTTGTAGAGGATGTTTTTACCTTCGTTTTGGTATAAGGTAGGACTTCTAGCTCCAAACGAGCGGAAAGTTACGTTAGTTTCATTATTTCGTGTACCGGGAGACGAGTATCGTCAAAATATATAATTGTGGTCGATATTTGGATCGAATCTCGGGGACTATAAAATGGATTTTTAAATATGTCATGGACTGATTTTGAAGGTTAAGTATGAGGATGTCGAGTTATTTTCAAAGTTGAGTGTCGGTTTCATAAACGGAGAAAAATAAAATGTGTTAAAAGACTATAAGAGTTGTTGACGTAAAACTGTCCGGTTTTTGTAGTTCAAAGATGTGTCGGGCAGGGAACTTTAAATGTAAAATCTTTTGATGAGTTTTTAACAGGGATTTCTATATATAGTAAGTGACGTTTCTGATTAGTATCATAAAAATTTGACGTGTTTATGTGGGGTAAATGAGCTTGTACATTTGGTGTGTACCGGCAGATTTTTATCGAAGGAATTAACTAATAGAAAACATATAGAATGGAATAAAAAGGTCACTTGTCTTATTTTTATTTTGGATTGATTGTGATTTTATGATTTTGAGTTTGATATTACTAAGTATGGATTTTACTCGAGTTTATTATTGATGAACGCGCCATATTTGATAGGTTGCGGTTTTTGTGTTTAACGGGCATCAACTATCGTCGAAGATCGTCTTACTACTGCTATTACTTCAGGTGAGTCTATAGCCTCGCTTTCTACTTGTTTTAATGATTTTAAAACCCGCGACGGGGATACATGCTATTTGAAGTAAAATGAACACATGTCATGAGTAATTGTTGGACCCGATGTTGCCTTTGATGAAATGAATTGTATAAGTACCTAATTGCATAAGACCCTAAATTCATGAGCCGTTAACTATCTTCTGACTTGATGTTGTGAGTTGGGAATAGCCGCTTATTCTAATAATAGTACTATTGGGCTGACAACCCTATCTGAGACCTGGGCTTTACGCTGAGTAAACCGCTGGGAAGGATAATTTTACATGAATGAGAATTGGTATTCTTGTAATTAAAACCCTAGTAGGGGCACTGGTAATTTTTCTAGTCATGCTGGCATTTGGCGTGGGTGACTAAGTTAAGGGGTCGGTGTCATGAGCTTAATACAATTCAATAGCTATTGCTATTATATGATATACCTGATTGATAGATTGTATGGCCACAATTCTATTAAACAATTGTGAATGATTTTTACGATGTGTTCAATTATGATTTTGTAAAACCTATAGACTTGCTCAACCTTTGTGTTGATGATTTTAAGCATGTATTTCAGGTACTTGAAGTTGTTGATTGCGGAGCTTGCTGGAGAAGGATTGCGGGATTGCTTTTGTAGTAATTTGGTCTATAACAGAATTCTTTCCCTATTGTTATAAATATATAGTAAATGGTCAAGTATTTTGGTAAAAGGTTTGTTGTTTGATTAAGATCCTAGGGGAAAC
The DNA here is from genome assembly GCA_025667525.1 of Glebionis coronaria. NCBI lineage: Eukaryota > Viridiplantae > Streptophyta > Magnoliopsida > Asterales > Asteraceae > Glebionis > Glebionis coronaria. Next base: position 190,377,976 of record CM046877.1, on the reverse strand, counting down.
CTGTACGCTAATCTGATATATTTTAAACTGATTTTACCTGGGATTGAAGGTTTTAGACATTGATTTTAATTATTTCTATATTTATTCTTAAATATACTGTTTTGGGGTCATTTAAAGAGTTGTGAAATGAAGTTTGTAAATAACACCCAATTGTGTATTTTCTGCTACGCAATGTAAATTGGGGGTGTTATAGTAACTCAGCCAGAGCCACAACGTCAATCACCACAACTTCAAGTGAATTGGAGTAGTTTCTATGAGAAGCTGGAGGAGATTAATGTTCAATTTCCTATATCTTCAACTCCACCACAAAGGCAATTCTGGTTTCACAAGAAACAGTCTTTCCAAGTACTGTCAAGATCAAGAGTGAGCTATGGATCAGACAAGACAGAGGAGTTACAAGTTGAGAAGATAGCTTCATTGGAAGAAAAGGTATCTGGAGATACTTTTGTGATTGAAGAAACAAGTGTGTCTTACACTGGTGAAGTCAACATTTTTGAAGATTCAAGTACTGCTAGGCCAACTAAGCCAACTGCAAGTACTGCTGACATTGTTGAAGACCCAAGTACTGCTAAGTCAACTAAGCCGACTATAAGTACCGCTGGTGATCAATCTTCACTAGAAAGTCAAACTCCTTTAGGAGAAGATGAGACTTTAGCTCAAGTACTGCTTGATCTTAGAGAAAAGAGTTTAGCTGAGAAAGTAAGACAAGGAGAGATTGAGAAGAAGACACAACAAGAAGTTCTTCCCAAGAAGGATAAAACTAAAGGTAAGAAAGTTCAAGCTTCACAGCCTACTAAAGGTATTGTTATTCAACAGCAAGCTAATGAGGATGAAGAAAGATCTTCCAAGCTGAAGAATAAGTTACCAAAGATTAATCCAAAGGATAAGGGCAAGAAGCAGTTACAATCAGAATCTGAAAATGAAAGTGATTCAGATGATGATATAAGCAAAGTCATGTACAGATTTAATCAACTAGACCATGATGAGGAATATGCTTTCAGAGTGCAGGCACAAATTCGTGAAGAAGAATTACAAGAGGAACTTGCAGCAAAGCAGCAATTGCTTGAAGCTAAGAGAGTGCAACAAGAATGGAATATACAAGAGTATGATAGGATTCAAGCTGAACTACAAGCAACTGAGCTTCTTGCAGACTCATTAATAGCTAAAGAAGAGATGCTTATGATGAAGAAGAAAATGCAAAATTGATTGATGATCTGGTAAGGGAGCAACAAAGATTCTTTGCTGAGAAAAGAAGAAGAGAAAGGATTAAGCCTCCGACTACCATGCAGATTAGGAATCAAATGATGACTTTTCTCAAGAAAGTTAAGCATTTCACTCATGCTCAATTGGCCAAGAAGTATTTTGAGGAAATCAAGGCTTTGTATGAACAACACAAGAGAGGTGAATTGAATTTTGTTGAGATTGGATCTGAAGCAGATAGGATAGCTGCTGAAGAAGCTAAAAGACATCTACAACAACAAAGACAATTTGGAAGTGCTCCTAGATTTGAGTCAAGTACTGCTGAACATACAAGAACATCTCTACCTATCAATACTACATATGTGAGGAAAAGTAGAAAGGAGAAGGTAAGTTCAAAAGGGACAGAGACTGCTCAAAGAATGAATGAAGGAGATAAAGCTCAAAGTGTTGATAAGACTGAAAATGTAGAAGTGGTACATACACAGTCAATAGTACATACTAAAGAAACGGTACATACAAACTTGGAAGAAGGTTCAATGGAATTTGAAGGAACCTCCAAGGGTATTAAAACAAAAAGATCAACAAAGAAGAAGCTAGAAGCCAAGAAAGAGGCTAAATCAACAACAGAAGATAGTGATGATGATGAGAGCTTAAGAAAGTACTTGAAGATAGTAAATTTTTAAGATCAATGTATAGACACAGATATTTTTGGAAAGAAGTCATCCATTGCTAGATGGATATACACTATGGATCAAAGAGTGAAAGCTCATGGAATACAAAGAACTGATGGCACAACAAGAATATTCAGACTTTTGGAAGATATTCTTCATATTCTTGTCAGAAAAGATATTCAAGATCATTTCAGGCTAGTTCAAGAAGCCAGTGCAGGTAAAACTGAGGTATCACTATTGTATAATGAATTAGTCCTCATGTATGAACCACACAACTATGATCAGAAAATGTTGAAGGAATTAGAGAATCAGGTTCCTAGTTACGAGAGATATTATAGGTCATGTGGATTGCATATTTTAGATATAGATGATGTTACTTACTATATGCTACAAGAGAAGAGATATCCATTTGAGAGAAGATTGTTGGAAAGAATGTTGGAACAACAATTAGAAATCTCAGAGGAGTGTGTTGGTGCTTTGGAGTTGATCAAAATGGTTAAACAACAAATCAAGGATTTACAGCAAGAGGAAGAAGCTGAGAAAGGACCTTAAGTGTTTGATTTACAATCACACTTCACAAATGGTTCTTAGTTCACCATGTCTAACACACATAAGAACTGGCTAGTCCATAAGCAAACGGTTTGTGGTAAAGACTTCTCAAATCCGTTGAAAGCTGGTAGTTTGCTAAAAACTATATGGTTCTAACTCATCTTGTTTCGAGACAAAGAGTTGGATAGTCCTAGACAAACGGTACTAGGTAAAGACATTATAAAATCCGTTGATGGTTGACAGTTTACCAAAAATTGTAGGGTTATCATTACACCTTATTCTTTATGAATAAAGTATTGGCTATTCCAGAGGGTACGACTAACTGGGAAAGAATAAATCAAATCCGTTGATAGTTGATGATTTGCTAAAAATCATGAAGCAAATACAGATTGATTTTTGTTGTTAACTGTTTTATTTAAGGTATGAAGTTGCAAGCAAAGAATTATTAAAGGAAAGAATACTTAGAAGGTTTCATCAGATCAAGACAGAAGTTCATGATTCAGAGTTCATAGATTTAACTCAAAAAGACAATTACTGTTGCTTCAAAATCAAATAAATGTTCACAAGACACAAGAAGATCATAGTTTGAAGACAAAGATGATGTTCATGAGACTTGAAGGTTATCTTGTCAGAAGAAGATCTATATTGAAGTGTTTGCCTACATTTAGTTGGATAAAATACAAATTCCAAGTTTAATCCAAGGTTGAAGAGAAGACTGAAGACATATATTCTAAATACATTCAGTGCAAAGAGAAACAAGAAGACAACAAGTTATCATTCTTGTTTAGGGGAGAATTGTTGGGAATTATTGTTAAGTGTCAAGTACCGTTAGTTTAATTTATGTACTGTTAGTATCTTTCAAGTACCGTTAGTGTTAACGCGGTACATAGTAAGTACTGCTACTTATAAATAAGTACTGCTATATTGATTAGGACGAATATATCTTTGTATGAGATATGTCATAGTTATAGTTAGAGTATATCTTATGTGATATACTTAATAGTTAGAATATTGATAATATATCGTCTGTGATATAGTTATCTTTATAGAATATTCTATGGTTTCTAGGGTTCCTTACTCTATAAAAGGAGTATAGGTACGATGACATTCATGTACCTCATTCAAGTCGATTAATAAGAGAATCAAATAGTTAAAAAGTAATTCTGTTCTTCTGCTCTTTATAAGTTAGATTCCGCATAACTATTTAGCTTGAGTAAGAGTTCTCAAAGTGTTTTAGTTTGACTATAAACTACTATACTAGTTCTTAATAAAATATATATCCAATCAAAGGGATCAACAACTACTGAAAAAGACTTGCTAGCCGTGGTTTTTGCTCTTGATAAGTTTAGGTCATATATTTAGGGGCATTCTAAGGTGATAGTATTTTCAGATCATAGTGCCTTAAGACATTTGTTGACTAAGAAAGATACAAAACCGAGGTTGCTTAGGTGGATTTTTGTTTTACAAGAATTTAATTTTGAAATCCGGGATAAAAAGGGTCAGAAACTATGGTAGCCGACCATTTGTCTAGAATTATCCGTCCGCCGTTCAACCCTTATAATGTGATTAAGGAAAGCTTTCTGGATGAAATCTTATTTGAGGTTTCTAAGGTTCCTTGGTACGTAAATATAGTTCATTATCTTGCAGTTAAAAAGCTTCAAGATTTTTGGTCCAAACAACAAAGAAAATACTTCTTCTCTCAGTTGAAGCATTATTTTTGGGAGGATCCGGAGCTATATAAAGTGTCTGCTGACCAAGTTGTTAGGAGATGTGTTCTGGATCATGAGAATTTCGACATATTGGCTCATTGCCATTCTTATGCATGTGGTAGACACTTTGGTGCTACGAAAACTGGGAATAAAGTCCTACAAAGCGGTTTATTGTGGCCGGCTATATTCAAGGATGCACAGTCTTTTGTAAAAGCGTGTAATCATTACCAACAAGTTGGAGGGAATTTCAAGGCGTGATCAAATGCCTATAAATCCCATACTTGCTGTTGAGATCTTTGACGTATAGGGTATTGACTTTATGGGACCATTCCCTACCTCACATGGCAATGTGTATATTTTAGTGGTAGTGGATTATGTGTCTAAGTGGGTAGAGGCTGAGGCTACTAGAATCAATGACCATAGTGTAGTTCTTAAGTTTGTTAAGAAGAATATCTTTGCTAGACATGGAATTCCTAAGGCTATCATTAGTTATGGGGGTTCCCACTTTAAGAACTTTAGATTTGGAAAATTATTTAAACACTATGGAGTTAATCATAGGATAGCTACCCCTTATCACCCACAGACTAAGGTGGAAGTATCTAATAGGGAGATTAAGCAAATTTTAGAAAAGATCGTTTGTAGTGATAGGAAAGACTGGTCCTTGAGGTTAGATGATGCCTTGTGGGCATATAGGACGGCTTTTAAGACTCCTATTGGTATGTCACCGTATAAGTTGGTATATGGTAAGGCATGTCATTTACCGGTTGAGACAGAGCATAGGGCTGAATGGGAGATTAAGACAATTAATCTGGATTTAGAGATTGCGAGTAGTTCTAGGAAACTTCAATTATCTGAACTAGATGAGATTAGACGTGATGCTTATGATAGTTCTAGGATTTATAAGGGGAAAACCAAATCTTTTCATGACTGACACATCACCAAGAAATCTTTCTTGGTTGGTCAAAAAGTTTGGTTATTCAATGCTAGACTTAAGCTCTTTCTGTGGAAGTTAAGAAGTAAATGGACAGGTCCATACATTGTGACTCAAGTTTTTCCACACGGATCCATTGAAATTAAAAATATGGTAGGTGGAGAGCCTTTTAAAGTTAATGGACACCGGTTGAAGCCATATGTTGAGTTGGAGAGTAAGAATACAGAAATGATGTATGTGGTTTACTCGGAACCACTCCAACCATATCAATAGCTCATATGAGTTATGTTTGGCTGAAGACGGTAAACTTAGCGCTTCGCGGGAGGCAACCCGTGGTTTGTGGTTTGTAGTGTGTGTATTCTCTTTTGTAATTTATTCTCATATTTATGTGTGTGTTTGAAACATTGTGAGTGTGTTCACTACAAACCCTCACGAGACAAAACTCCTCCTGTCGGGCTACCGAGTGGTTTAAAGGCTTGTTGCATACGCTAAATGCAACCTGATTCCTACGAAAGTGAGTTAGGTTTTCATGTTGTGTGAGTTTGTCAAATTGTATTTTAACCAAAATTTCAATTTAAAGTTTTTTGCATTAGTGATAATGCAATGCTTTAAGTTGAGGGGGTGGCACATGTGTTACAAGTTTTTGTGTGAAATTTTTGTCAAAATGGGTTAAAATGTGATTTTTGAGAAAAATTGAAAAATTTTAAAATCTTTAAATCACAATTATAGAGTCTTGTGCTAATTAGATGTGGAAGTTTCTTCTACATATTTGTTTGTTGAGTGTTTGCAGATTCTAAAGATTTGTTTGGGGATGATTTATTGGAGCAAGCTAGAAGATTTAGCCATAATTATAAGGTGCACCCGATTCCATTGTATAATTTGGTTATTTATATTGATTTGATTGATTAAATGTAGTTAGGCATATGTATAATTTAGATGATCAAACCATGCCGATTGAATTCCCTCTACTTACTTTTGCTTAGATCGAGTAGGAAGTTTGAATAAATAATATGAAATATAGTAATGTAATAGTTGGGTTAGGACACTAAGGATTGATCTTATTCGGCTCGCCACTCGCGCACGGTGGCCTTAGAAAAGAGTTACAGAACATTCATAGTTATTGGTGGTAGTCATATGCTAGCTTGCCTATCTGATTCGTCACCCGCGTAAGGTTTTACTTTAGTTGTTAGAATGGGTCAGACGCCAATTTTTATGATGGATAGCATTGCACTTAGCTGAGACAACTTTATTTGAAATAACCCAATCCATGTATTGTTGTAATGAAATTAGGAAGATTAGTTTGTTTTAGTGCATTAATAAATTAGACTACATGGTAGATAACTCCATCATGTGATGTACCAGTAGGCATAAAGCATAGTTGTTCCCATTTAACTAAACAAACTAAATTAGCCGGTTCCTATGTGCCAATGTCTCTTAGTATGCACCTATAGTGTAAATATTCATTTTCTGAATTATTGGTCTTTATATCAACCTTAAAAGGAGTGTATAAAGCGTTCGGGATGACTTGTATAAGAAACGGTCCCGGATGACTTAAAAAAAGAGCTTACGTGCGACGTGAAAAGAAAAAAAAAGAGAGAAAAAAATGTTTAAAAAAAAAGAAAAAAAAAAGAAAAAAAGTGAAAGTATGTAACTAAAGTATGATAACTTATGATGTGCTCTTATGGTATAAAAACTCCAATGTTATAAAAGATGTAAGATATTCTCACCTATTTTTCTTGATTAATGTTTAGATTGATTATAGGTGTGCATTAGGTACGTTGGACACATAGTTAATTATATGAAACATAAATTAAATGGAATCAATGAGAATGGTTATGCTAAGCGTTTAAGAAGGACAAAAATATTGGTAATCATTTTGGGTTATTTTTCATGTAGGATGGTTATAAGTGTACTAGGTTGAATTTAATCTTTTTGATAGAATTTCAATGATATGATTAAAGATTATGAAATTAACATGCTTGTATATTTTTTTAACTTTGAGAAAACTAAAGGTTAAGTTGAGAGGATTTAATTGGTGTATTTTGCATTCACCTCATATCATGTTAATTTAGCATAATTATATCTTTATTTGTCGTTATATATGTACTTTGAGTGTGTTTTGTGATTATGTAGCTTATGCGCGAAATGGAATAAAATCGCCGCTTTATTAATTTTTTGGAGAAAATATATTGAGAGCGCTGATAAATAAAGAAAGATATTCAACAAAAAGATTTGAGGACGTCGAAATATTTTGGTCATCTTTTATTTGACGGGGTTTCGTTTGAGCAATTTTTAAACTATTTTTAATTGGGCCAAATTTATTATATCCAAAAGAAAAGAAAAGAAAAAAAACGTTTTAGCCCAAAAACCCATAAATACAACCGACTGAAGGGAGTTATATCTTCGGATATGAGTGTCAAGAAAAAGGGGATGACTTTTGGCAATTAAAGTTTTTGGCCGCATCTTATTAAGAGAGGAAAAAAGACACGATAATTGGTGGCTTGGTTTAGTGTTTTTTACAGCCGTAAAAGACGAAACAGAAAAAGAAAAGAAAAAAAAACATTTGTGATTTTGGAAGAATCAATTAACAACCGAGATTGATAAAAAAAGAGGAAGACATCAAAGAAATAGTGTAATTCGTCCTTTTTTGGATAAGGATTCTATTTGTTTTTTTTCTTGACGATGATGGTTGATATTAAGTGGCTCGAGTACATCGCGATGTCCGGCTAATTTAGATGTAGTTCTTTCCGGTAAGTTTATTTATGGTTTGATCATTACTTTTGGATTATCACATTTATTTTACATTGATTTATTATTTATTTATAAAATATTTTTATTGATTTAATATTATGTTTAATTATTTGTGCGAAATAATTTATTATTAGTTAGCAATGCATACTTATTCTATTTAGCTAAAAAAAGATGGTTGCATAATCGATATGAATTGTACCTAAATAAATTATTAAACATAATTGTTGGTTGAATTAGTATAAGACTTATTATTGTGAGTCCTTGATAAACATAATAAGTGTCGAAATTAATTCATTCATATTAAGTCGAAACAATCTTTGTAAATGAGCTAAAAGTTTTGATAATCCATGAGTGTGATCAACCATAAATATTGAGAGCTGGAAGGGATTGCATTTTTCTTTTATTTGTTTACATCCTTATTATATTTTTCTAGCTTTATTATTAGTTTAATAAGTATTTTAATTTTTAGTCAGTATTTTTATTATTAAAAGTATTTTAGTGAATTAGATTTTAAAACCAAAACTTTTATTGATCAGTGATCACCCCAAAACCTAAATTAAAACCAAATATTCCTTGTGTATTCGATACCCTCTTACCCTATCTAGTATAAGGTAATTAGGTTTATTTTTTATCAGTACTTTAACGCTGATCACCTTTGTGTTGACTTTTAAGCATATATTTCAGGTGACTAGCAACTAGTGGCATGGAATGGTGTAAAACCCGCATGATTTTACCATGAATAGTGCCCTTAAGATCGTACGTCCTAGATTAAAACTTACCTCATTTAGTTATGATCACATTCATGTGCTAGTAATCAGGCAAGTGCATACGTGTATGACGTGACAAGTATCGATTACGTACGAACTCATGATAAACAGTTAATAAATATGTCACGTGAACATAATTAAATCATGATCACCATTTAAAATACGAACTAGAATAATTACGTAAATACATATAATATAATTACGAGCGTTATGATTACGATAAACGACATGATAAAATAAACAGAAACACTTTAAACACGAACACGTTTAACCACGAACGAACACGAAACATCGGGACACGAGAAAGGTACGGGTACCCCATGTGGGGCCCCCATACCCACGGCACAACAACAAGAAATGGGCTAAGCCCATCAAGTTTACATGAAAGGGGGGGTAAAGAGTAAAAACTATTTTTCATTTTCACTTTTCAAGAAAGAAAACATAAACCCTAAAAGATTTTCTCCTCCTCCTCCTTGTTCTCTCTTGTGCCACCACCTATAACACCACCATAGGAGGGTGTTGTTGATTTTTAACATTAAAAACAAGTGCTAGAAACCGTGTTTGTTCATCCCCTTTCAAGCTACGTATTGGTATATCATTCTAAACCCTTCTTTTTAATTCTTTTTAATCTTTGATTATTTTCATGAACATGTTATTATTATTCTTATTAAAACATGATAATTAAACATTGATCTAACATGTTTTGGGGTTAATTAAAATCAAAGAATGATATAAAAAGGGTGTTTGTTTTAGCCGCCTAGCAAACAAACCCGAGGGGGGTTTGGTTTGCTTATTGCCGCCACCACCAAGACCATTTTTGGTCTTGGTTGGTGCTTGTGGGACCCACGGCAGCAAGGGGGCACACGTACCCCGAGTTTGGCTCGAGGTACGGTGTCGAATTCATGCCCGATTCATGGTTCGTTGGTTAAATCATGATTTATGCTACATGTTAATTTTTATGAATTATGAACTTAGGATATAAATTAATTAATAACATGAAATATTAATTAAACCATGACTTAGGTTATTTTAATTATTAATTTAGCATGATATTAATTTAACCTAAGTATTTTTATGTTATAAGTTATAATTAATTAATTATTTAAAACATGCCTATAATTAATTAATTTAGACATGACTTAGGTTATATTATTAATAATAATAATACACATTTTAACCTAAGTATTTCATTTCATTTTAATTAAAACATGTTATACTTTAATTAAAATGCTTAACCTATAGTTTAATTAAGATACATGAAATAATAATTAAACTATATACTATATCATATGACTTAAGAAACAAGCTTATAAACACTTAGACTTATATGTTAGCTTATGTAACCAGCTTAATTCTAAATATGGAAACTTCTATTTATAGAAACTTAATTAAATAAGGCAACTAATCTATAAATGGAAACCTTCTATATATGGAAATCTATCTAATTCAGGCAGCTAATCTAATCATGGAAACCTTCTATATATGGAAACTTATTTAATTAAGGCAGCTGATCTATTTTTAGAAACTAATCTATTTTAAGCAGTAAATTCTATTTTAGGAAACTTTCTATTTTTGGAAACTTTATATTTTTGGAAACTTTCTATTTTTGGAAACTTTCTATTTTTGGTAACTTTCTCTTTTTGGAAACTTTCTATTTTTGGAAACTTTCTATTTTTGGAAACTTTCTATTTTTGGAAACTTTCTATTTTTGGAAACCTGCTATTTTTGGAAAGTTACTTATTATTACATAGTAAGTATAATAATACATGAAATACCAGTAATACTTAAAAAGATTAATCAGAATACAAGATAAACACAGTTTAAGGCTTTAAACAGTGAACCATGACCTAAAACATACCAAGACAGCTAAAATGAGACATAAAACCCAGTACGTAATCAGTGAATCGATACTTATACACGTGTGTATTCATGTAGCGTTAGTGATCCAGAAGTAGGAGTCTTTCTTCCGTTCATTCACTGGACTTAAGGTACGGATTCCCGTCCTTTCAGTATGGACATTCTTTCCTTATTAGGATTTCCCCGTATGCATCCAACTGTTTTCCCCAGTATTTGTTTTATTGTTTTGAACTGCTTATGTTTAATTAGCATAATCTATAGCCATATACAAGCATGACCAGTTTCACCTAGTTATGGAGGTACCATAACCATAACATTGGAGGCACCAATGTTATGACTTCCCCACGGCAGAGTGATTGCTCGTGGCGTCCCTTTTCAGTTTTGGCCATATTATTATATCAGGTGGGGCGTATGGGTGCATCCTAGTTACATGTTTTATTTAGTATATCATGGTGAATGTGGTGTGTGCCTTGCATCCTTCACAAGGAGTTGATCCCTCCTACCCAAACCAGTATACTAATTAGAGGCATCCCCTCTAATCAGCATGATGAGGTCACCCCTCCAAGTATTCATGCACGTGACCTTTTCATGACCTATATGGGCTATGGTATATTTATGTTAAAACAGTTTTTCATAAGATAAACATAAGGATTTTCAAACTATAAAACCAGTTTTCTTAATACTTAACCAGTTTACTTAGAACTTAGTCTTCCGCTGTTATTGTTACATTCTTATCCTATTTCATGCTATATTGTACATCCGTGCACTGAGCGTCTTGCTCGGCCGTTTTCCTTTTCATGTTCCCAAAACGGCAGGTACTCAGGGACGCTCGTAGATCTCAAACGTACGTGCATATGGACTGGAAGCTTTACTGTCTTTCTTTACTTTATGCATTTCCTTTACTTTAATACAGTTGCTATGGACATTGTTTCGTCCTTTCCTTTTACAGTATTTATGTTTGTGTGTGATGAGCTCTACTTTGGGGTTACCGATGTTTGATTCCGGTATTTCCCTTTTATGGTCAAATAATGCTTAGACATTTATCCTTGTATGCTTTGATGACACGCCATGATTATGCCTAGTATTCCATTTCCAAAATGGGGTGTTACAATTATGGTATCAGAGCCAAGGTTTCGACCTGTAGGCTCTCAAATATGACCTGTGATTAGTGGGTAGTCACTACGGTCTTCCTAGAACTGACAGTTGTTTTCATGCATTCATCATTTTTAAGCATACATATACATGTCATTGTTACAGGGTTTTTGACTAAGTAATGGTTGGTACAGGACTGGCCCTATTTAGTCGCATGTGTTTTATCGAAACTTTTAAATTTGGGACCGACCCATAGGCGTCCCCTCGATATGTCTTTTGTTTTGAGTGAACTGACCAGAGGCGTTCACTCTCGAGCATCAAAAGTTTTCATAAAACTGCATCATGCATTCATACAAAGATTTTCTTGCATAAAATTTTTCTCGTGAAATTTTTGGTATAAATTTTTTTTTTTTCATGTATAAATATAAGTTATATTTTATGTTTGAACTGTTAATCATATGTTTTATGTTATACTGTCAGATGGTTCTCACACGCGAGTAAGAGCAGCTCAATGCTGCAATTCAGGCTGCCATGCAAGCCTTGCTTCCTCAACTGAGGAATGACATTCGTGCTGAGGTTCAAGCTGCCAACAATCAGCAGCACAATCAGCCACCTCCTCCTCCTCCCCCAGTGACACTAGCAGTGTGGTTGGAAAGATTCAACAAGCTTCGTCCTAGAGATTTTGAAAAGACTGATAGCCCCAGCGATGCTGAAAGCTGGTTGACTCACATTGAGAAGATTTTCAATGCTATGGGATGTGACCCCGCATTCAAGGCGAGATTGGCATGCTACCGGTTTGAAGGCGATGTACTCAACTGGTGGCTAGCCTTGACGCAGTCAGAAGGAGGTGATGAATGGGTCGCTGGTTTGACGTGGGCCCAATTCAAGGAGAGAGTGATGGAGCAGTTCTTTCCCAAGGCAGAGCAGGACAAGCTCAAGCGAGAGTACCATGGGATACGACAGAGAGCGGACGAGAATAGCAACGAATTCATGCAGCGCTTTCTTCGCTTAGCTGGTTTCCTGGGAGCAGCAGCTGGTACTCCTGAGGAGCAGGCACACCACTTTAGGTGGGCACTTCGCACCTCGGTCGTGAACAATCTGGTATGTGCTACGTTCAATACAGTAGCACAAGTGGCCGACGCAGCAAGGAAGCTTGAGATGTTGCAGGAACGAGATGAGTTCGGGGAAGATGAAAGACCCGACAAGAGGTAAACATTTCGTGATCTATCGATAACCAGACCGCATCCTATCATTACATGTTCTATAATCATCTCTAAACTGTATCTTCCAGGCAGAAAACTGGGGACCGGTCTCAGCCGGCTACTCAGCAGCAGCCTAATCAGCCCAAAGGAAACGGTCACACTAACGACCGTACTGTTGTGGAAAGGCGCAGCGGTAATGATAATTACCGTAACAATGTGGGACACTCCAACAACAACAGGTCCTACTATTTACGCATCTTCGCATGATTTCATGTTATATTTCTCATGCTGACACTATATTAACCTCTACCAGGAACCACGGTAACGGGAAGGACCAGAACCACAGGGGTTCTCAGCCTAACCGTTCAGCTAACACTGGTAAACATCTTATGACGCATATGTCTTATACTCGTGCATATACTTTATTTTAACACATTTTGGCATCAGCAGGCCCTCAGCAAGCAAGGACTCCTGCTGGAGGATTCACTCATCCTCTTTGCAGTACTTGCCATCGCAGACACCCTGGCCCATGTCGTCGTGATTCCGACGCGTGCTACAAGTGCGGCCTCCCTGGCCATCGTATGAGAGATTGCCGTAAGGGTGAAATGGAGGGTACTTCGGGTCATGCTGATACTAAACCGCCTCCTACCACTGGGCGTGTCTACACGACATCGCGCGATCAGGCAAACAAATCTACAGGTACCATTACTGGAATTTTGTTTATGTACGGCCAAGCTACATGTGTTCTTTTCGACACGGGTGCCACTCATTCAGTTATTTCCACTACTTATGCCAAGAACATCAGGACACTTCCCTTGCCATTAGAAAATAGGCTTACAATTTCCACGCCTTTGAAAGACTCTGTATTAATAACTCATGTATACAAGAGTCTTCCTCTAGAGTTTGACGATAAAGTTCGTGCAGTAGATGCACTTCCCCTAGACATGATTGAATTCGATATGATTCTCGGCATGGACTGGCTATCCAAGCACCATGCTACCATAGACTGCCACTCATATCGGGTGATCTTCGGCGACATTAATGCACCAGAATACATTCATAACGGGTTCATACCCGGACGGTCTGTACAAGTCATATCTACCTTGCAAGCATGTGCATTACTGTCACATGGCTGCGAAGGTTATCTAGCTACGGTTCATGACATGGATGCTGAATCCCCATCGATTCAAGATCAACCAGTAGTTTCGGAATTTCAAGACGTTTTCCCACCTGAACTTCCAGGCATACCACCTGCACGAGAGGTGGAGTTCAACATCGACCTTGTTCCAGGAGCTGAGCCAATCTCTAAGGATCCGTATCGTATGGCTCCCATAGAGCTAAAAGAACTGAAGGACCAACTGCAGGAACTTCTTGAACGAGGGTTCATTAGACCAAGCGCATCTCCATGGGGCGCACCGGTCTTGTTCGTTAAGAAGAAGGACGGCAGCATGCGACTTTGCATTGACTACCGCGAACTTAATAAGATTACCATCCGCAATAGATATCCACTGCCACGTATAGATGATCTGTTTGACCAACTTCAAGGAGCCAAACACTTCTCAAAGATCGATCTAAGGTCAGGCTACCATCAGCTGAGGGTTAAAGAGCAGGACATTGCTAAGACTACTTTTCGTACCCGCTATGGCCATTATGAGTTTGTGGTCATGCCATTCGGCCTGACCAATGCTCCAGCAGTATTCATGGATCTGATGAACAGAATCTTCCATGAATTCCTTGATAAGTTTGTCATTGTATTCATCGATGACATCCTGATTTTCTCTAAATCCACGGAGGAACACGATGACCATCTCCGTACGGTACTACAGATTCTTCGTCAGAAGCAGCTGTATGCGAAATTCTCCAAGTGTGAGTTCTGGTTAAACAAGGTGGCATTCTTAGGTCACATTGTATCAGCAGAAGGGATCACTACGGACCCAGCGAAGGTTGAGGCTATCACTAAATGGCCAAGACCAACGTCAGTGACTGAAGTCCGCAGTTTCTTAGGCTTAGCTGGATATTATCGCAGATTCGTGGAGAACTTTTCCCGTTTGGCATTGCCTCTCACCAAACTGATGCGAAAAGGAGAGAAATTCGTCTGGACAGAAGAACGAGAGAAGAGCTTCGAAGACCTAAAGCAGAAGTTAGTATCTACACCTATTCTTACTCTCCCATCTGGTACAGGTGGATTTCAGATCTATAGCGATGCATCGGGGAAGGGACTGGGCTGTGTTCTCATGCAACACGGGAAAGTGATCGCGTATGCTTCACGGCAGCTTAAGCCCTATGAAGAAAACTATCCTACGCACGACCTGGAACTTGCTGCAGTGGTGTTCGCATTGAAAATATGGAGGCATTACTTATACGGAGAATGATTCGACATTTTCACGGATCACAAGAGCTTGAAGTACATCTTCACCCAACGAGAATTGAACATGAGACAAAGGAGATGGTTGGAACTGTTGAAGGATTATGATATTAACCTACAGTATCATCCCGGGAAGGCTAATGTAGTAGCAGATGCACTCAGCAGAAAGTCCGGAATGATCAACGACATTGAGATCAAGGAACAAAACATAAGAGACTTGTAGCGGCTAGACATCGAAATCATGGTACGTGGGCAGCACGGATACTGGGCGAATCTTAGAGTAGAACCTGAGTTACTGACTAGGATCAAGGAAGCGCAGAAGGATGATGGAGAGATTTGGGCGATAATTCAGAATTTGGAGAAGCAGACATAATTCAGAATGGACGCAGACGGTATCGTTTGGCAGGGCACGAGACTTTGTGATCCTGACAATCAAGAACTCCGGGAAGCATTGTTAGCTGAAGCTCACAGCTCCCCATTTTCTATACATCCTGGGTCGACAAAAATGTACCATGACATCAGATAGCATTTTTGGTGGAGTGGTATGAAACAGGATGTAGCCACATATGTTTCCAAATGTCTTACCTGCCAGCAGGTTAAGATTGAACATCAGCGATCGGGCGGTCTCCTTCAACCGTTGGATATTCCAAAGTGGAAGTGGGACAAAATCACCTTGGATTTTGTTACCGGTCTTCCGCCTACCAAGAAGAAGCACGATGCTATTTGGGTCATTGTTGATCGACTCACCAAGTCAGCTCATTTCTTACCGTTACGCAAGGAAGATCCGGTAAGTAAACTCGCAGATACTTACAGAAGGGAGATCATGAGACTCCACGGCACTCCCTCCAGCATCGTCTCAGACAGAGATCCTCATTTCACGTCGCGATTCTGGAAAGGTCTACAAAAAGCTTGGGGTACACAACTTAAGCTGAGTACGGCCTTCCATCCTCAAACGGACGGACAGTCGGAGCGAACAATTTAGACATTGGAAGATATGTTAAGGTCGTGTGCGTTGGAATGGACAGGTGATTGGGACGATTACATCTGTTTGGTCGAGTTTGCATACAACAACAGCTGGCACGCAAGTATCAAATGTGCTCCTTTCGAAATGTTGTATGGCAGAAAGTGTCGCGCTCCAACTTGTTGGGATCAAGTGGGAGAGCGAACACTTGAAGGACCAGAGATTATAGAAATGACCAATGAGAAGATCGAAGTAGCTAAGCAGAAGCTGCAGGAAGCACGGTCACGTCAGAAGAGTTACGCCGATAAGCATCGTAGGGACATACATTTTAATGTGGGAGATCACGTCTTCCTCAAGGTTTCGCCGGCACGTGGTGTTAAACGCTTCGGGATCAAAGGGAAACTCAGTCCCCGTTTCATCGGACCTTTTGATATCATTGAACGAATCGGTGAAGTATCTTACCGATTGGCGTTACCTCCTCAGCTTTCGCACGTGCATAACGTGTTCCATGTGTCCTTACTCAGAGGGTACAATTATCATCCCCTTCACATGGTTCAGTATCCACTGGAACAGATACGTGAAGATCTCACTTTTATAGAGGAACCCGAACGAGTGCTCGACAGGCAAGAACGAGTCATGAGAAGGAAGACGATTCCATTCGTCAAAATTCTTTGGAGGGACCATACCGAGCGGGAAGCCACTTGGGAAACAGAGGAGTCTATCCGGGCTTCTTACCCTCACTTCATATTTTGAGTTCGGGTATGTTACTTCTTTCCAGTTTGCTTTATCTATAATTCGGGGACGAATTATTCTTTTTAGGGGGGAAGAATTGTAAAACCCGCATGCTTTTACCATGAATAGTGCCCTTAAGATCGTACGTCCTAGATTAAAACTTACCTCATTTAGTTATGATCACATTCATGTGCTAGTAATCAGGCAAGTGCATACGTGTATGACATGAAAAGTATCGATTACGTACGAACTCATGATAAACAGTTAATAAATATGTCACGTGAACATAATTAAATCATGATCACCATTTAAAATACGAACTAGAATAATTACGTAAATACATATAATATAATTACGAGCGTTAAGATTACGATAAACGACATGATAAAATAAACAGAAACACTTTAAACACGAACACGTTTAACCATGAACGAACACGAAACATCGGGACACGAGAAAGGTACGGGTACCCCATGTGGGGCCCCCATACCCACGGCACAACAACAAGAAATGGGCTAAGCCCATCAAGTTTACATGAAAGGGGGGGTAAAGAGTAAAAACTATTTTTCATTTTCACTTTTCAAGAAAGAAAACATAAACCCTAAAAGATTTTCTCCTCCTCCTCCTTGTTCTCTCTTGTGCCGCCACCTATAACACCACCATAGGAGGGTGTTGTTGATTTTTGACATTAAAAACAAGTGCTAGAAACCGTGTTTGTTCATCCCCTTTCAAGCTACGTATTGGTATATCATTCTAAACCCTTCTTTTTAATTCTTTTTAATCTTTGATTATTTTCATGAACATGTTATTATTATTCTTATTAAAACATGATAATTAAACATTGATCTAACATGTTTTGGGGTTAATTAAAATCAAAGAATGATATAAAAAGGGTGTTTGTTTTAGCCGCCTAGCAAACAAACCCGAGGGGGGTTTGGTTTGCTTATTGCCGCCACCACCAAGACCATTTTTGGTCTTGGTTGGTGCTTGTGGGACCCACGGCAGCAAGGGGGCACACGTACCCCGAGTTTGGCTCGAGGTACGGTGTCGAATTCATGCCCGATTCATGGTTCGTCGGTTAAATCATGATTTATGCTACATGTTAATTTTTATGAATTATGAACTTAGGATATAAATTAATTAATAACATGAAATATTAATTAAACCATGACTTAGGTTATTTTAATTATTAATTTAGCATGATATTAATTTAACCTAAGTATTTTTATGTTATAAGTTATAATTAATTAATTATTTAAAACATGCCTATAATTAATTAATTTAGACATGACTTAGGTTATATTATTAATAATAATAATACACATTTTAACCTAAGTATTTCATTTCATTTTAATTAAAACATGTTATACTTTAATTAAAATGCTTAACCTATAGTTTAATTAAGATACATGAAATAATAATTAAACTATATACTATATCATATGACTTAAGAAACAAGCTTATAAACCCTTAGACTTATATGTTAGCTTATGTAACCAGCTTAATTCTAAATATGGAAACTTCTATTTATAGAAACTTAATTAAATAAGGCAACTAATCTATTAATGGAAACATTCTATATATGGAAATCTATCTAATTCAGGCAGCTAATCTAATCATGGAAACCTTCTATATATGGAAACTTATTTAATTAAGGCAGCTGATCTATTTTTAGAAACTAATCTATTTTAAGAAGTAAATTCTATTTTAGGAAACTTTCTATTTTTGGAAACTTTCTATTTTTGGAAACTTTCTATTTTTGGAAACTTTCTATTTTTGGTAACTTTCTATTTTTGGAAACTTTCTATTTTTGGAAACTTTCTATTTTTGGAAACTTTCTATTTTTGGAAACTTTCTATTTTTGGAAACCTGCTATTTTTGGAAAGTTACTTATTATTACACAGTAAGTATAATAATACATGAAATACCAGTAATACTTAAACAGATTAATCAGAATACAAGATAAACACAGTTTAAGGCTTTAAACAGTGAACCATGACCTAAAACATACCAAGACAGCTAAAATGAGACATAAAACCCAGTACGTAATCAGTGAATCGATACTTATACACGTGTGTATTCATGTAGCGTTAGTGATCCAGAAGTAGGAGTCTTTCTTCTGTTCATTCACTGGACTTGAGGTACGGATTCCCGTCCTTTCAGTATGGACATTCTTTCCTTATTAGGATTTCCCCGTATGCAGCCAACTGTTTTCCCCAGTATTTGTTTTATTGTTTTGAACTGCTTATGTTTAATTAGCATAATCTATAGCCATATACAAGCATGACCAGTTTCACCTAGTTATGGAGGTACCATAACCATAACATTCGAGGCACCAATGTTATGACTTCCCCGCGGCGGAGTGATTGCTCGTGGCGTCCCTTTTCAGTTTTGGCCATATTATTATATCAGGTGGGGCGTATGGGTGCATCCTAGTTACATGTTTTATTCAGTATATCATGGTGAATGTGGTGTGTGCCTTGCATCCTTCATAAGGAGTTGATCCCTCCTACCCAAACCAGTATATTAATTAGAGGCATCCCCTCTAATCAGCATGATGAGGTCACCCCTCCAAGTATTCATGCACGTGACCTTTTCATGACCTATATGGGCTATGGTATATTTATGTTAAAACAGTTTTTCATAAGATAAACATAAGGCTTTTCAAACTATAAAACCAGTTTTCTTAATACTTAACCAGTTTACTCAGAACTTAGTCTTCCGCTGTTATTGTTACATGCTTATCCTATTTCATGCTATATTGTACATCCGTGCACTGAGCGTCTTGCTCAGCCGTTTTCCTTTTCATGTTCCCAAAACGGTAGGTACTCAGGGACGCTCGTAGATCTCAAACGTACGTGCATATGGACTGAAGCTTTACTGTCTTTCTTTACTTTATGCATTTCCTTTACTTTAATACAGTGGCTATAGACATTGTTTCGTCCTTTCCTTTTACAGTATTTATGTTTGTGTGTGATGAGCTCTACTTTGGGGTTACCGATGTTTGATTCCGGTATTTCCCTTTTATGGTCAAATAATGCTCAGACATTTATCCTTGTATGCTTTGATGACACGCCATGATTATGCGTAGTATTCCATTTCCAAAATGGGGTGTTACAAATGGCGTGATCTTGAAGTGTCATTATTCTACTTTACTTTACAAATAAAACTAGATTTTGGGGACCTGTTATGTACAGTTTTTGTACGTTGTTTTGTTTAAAACTTCTGATTAATAATGATGAAAACATCAGTTTTATAAAATTGTCTCTTTGAGTCATTTTTTATTATTCTAATTATGATTCCTTGAAAGTAATACCCTAGATCAGCTTCCGTTGCCATATGTGAAAAATAGGGTGTTACAGATTGGCATCAGAGCTCACGGTTATAGAGAATAAGTTTTTTCTTAACTATAACTACTTTTTCTAAATATCTCAAGACCATTAAGCCAGTGCGCGTGCCATTATAAGCTGTTATAACTATATAAAATAACTTATGTTATTTTACTATAAAAATATTACAAGGATATGCCTACCTCTTCGTATTTGATCGTATATCTCGTCTCATTTTGTTTCATTTTTATCGTCATTCATGTTATATATGAATTCCTTATTTTTTTTGCGTGAAATGAATACTTATTAAAAGAATTAGAATTTTCTGTTACCTTATGATATGTTAATTGATTTCATACTCTTATGTATGAACATCTTAACAATAATATCATTCTTATCTCGTGTTATTTTGTGAATGTTGATAGAATGGCTCATACGAGGTTAACAACATCTGCAACAATAAACATGACTCCAGAAGAAATTCGGCAATTGGTTGTTGAGAGTGTAACTGCAGCTTTGCAAGCACAAGCCGCCAATATAGCTAGTACTGAAAATCATGTCCAAATAGAAGACCATGTGATGAAGAATTTCACATATAAAGATTTCATGAATTGTTAGCCTTTTAACTACAAAGGATCAAAAGGAGTTGTTGGGCTTATTCACTAGTTCGTGAGAACTGAATAATAATTTGTTCTAAGTGAATGTACCAAGGATTTCAAAGTGAAGTTTGCTACGTGTACATTAACTAAAGAAACTTTGTCCTGGTGGAATGCTTATTCTCAACCCATCGGAATTGAACAAGCTTATAAGACTCCTTGGACTGAGTTCAAGAAGCTGGTGATTAAAAAGTATTTTCCTCAGAGTGAACTCCGAAAGATGGATAACGAATTCTATAACCTGGCACTAAGAGATAACAATATTAAAGCTTACATCAGAAGATTTCAAGAACTAGCACTACTATGTCCTAATATGGTACCTAATACTGAATAACTTATGGAAGCTTTTATTGTAGGATTGCCTAAGTATTGAATGAAATATTACCGCCTCTAAACCTCAAACTTTATAGGAATTCATCACCAATACTCAAAGGTTGATGGATCAGGTATCAAGGTCTACTCCTATGCAAGCGACAATTAACACCAATCGTAACTTCCAAAGAAATAACTATCACAACAACAACCAAGGCAATGATCGTCGTCAACAACAGATTAAGAGAAAAGAAATTACTGAAGTCTATACTGTAACTTCAAGAAATGGATATGTAGGAAGACTTCCCCTGTGCTAGAGATGTACCTTACATCATACAGGATTTTGCAGTGTCAAGTGTTAGAACAGTAATAGGGTAGGACATCAAGCTAAGGACTGTAGAAGCAAGGGACTAGTTACCAGAGGTAATCAACTACCAGTAATAGTGATGTGTCATAAGTGTTGAAGAAGGGTTTTTTAGGAATGAGCCGAAAAGAAAGCAATAGTCGTGAGAAAGCCTATTTGCTAAACAATGCTTAACAAGATCAGAACACAGTCACGGGTATGTTTCATCTACATCAACATCTGGTTAAAGTAATATTTGACTCAGGAGCTAATAGAAGTTTCGTATATGTTAAACTTGCTTCTATGCTAAATATTTTGACTATTTCGATGAATACAAAATATGAAATAGAAATGGCTAGTGGGTAAATAGTTAGCACTAATACCGTTATTCGAGGTCGTATCTTAACTTTGTTACATCAAGCTTTTGAAATCGACCTTATGCTAATTAAGCTCGGGAGTTTTAACGTTGTCATAGGGATGGATTGGTTATCTAAGTACCATGTCAAATACTATGTGACGAGAAAGCCATTCATATTCCCATCGACGATGAAATTTTGATTATCTGTGGTGATCGAAGTAAAACTTAACTAAATCCCATAGCGTGCTTAAATACCAAAAAGTAAGTATCTCGAGGTTGTCAAGTTTTCATGGTTCAAGTAGTGGAGAAGAAGTAAGATGAGAAACAATTAGACGATACTCCCGTGGTTAAAGAATTCCTTGAAGTATTTCATGAAGAATTACCAGGTCTTTCACCTATACGTCAAGTATATTTCAAATAGACTGATTCCAAGAGCGACACCTGTAGCTAAAGCACCCTATCGATTAACGCCTTCAGAGATACAAGAGCTATCGAATCAAATTCAAGAATTGATTGATAGAGGTTTCATTCGACCAAGTATTTTTCCTTGGGGAGCACCAGTCTTATTTTTCAAAAAGAAAGATGGATCTTTTAGAATGTATATCGATTATCGTGAGTTAAACAAACTTACTATAAAGAATTGTTATCCATTACCCAAAATCTTTGACTTATTTGATCAACTTCAAGGATCATGCGTCTATTTGAAAATCGATTTACGTTCAGGGTATTATCAACTAAGAGTTAAGAAAGATGATATTCCTAATACTTCTTTCAGAACTCGATACGGACATTATAAATTTCAAGTGATGCCATTTGGTTTGACCAATGCACCAGCTGTATTCATGGATCTCATGAACAGAGTGTGTAAGCCTTACTTGAATAAATTTGTGATCGTGTTTATCGATGATATTCTTATTTACTCTAGTAATAAGTAAGAACATGCCAAACATCTCGATATAGTTATCGAGTTACTTAAGAAGGAGGAGTTATAATCTAAATTCTCAAAATGCGAATTTTGGATCAATGTCATGAAATTTCTAGGGCATGTAATTGATAGCCAATAAATTCATGTGGATCCTCCAAAGATTGAAGCACTTAATGTAGTCCATGGTACTAAGGTGATGATACATAATTTATAGAAGAGAAAAGAGAGAGAAGGTAGAGAGAATGGTTGGAAACTTTTGTGATACTAGATTGTAGAGTGGGAAAACAAATGAACCAACACCCTCCTAACATGTTAGGACGGTAATATTTAGACCCAAACCACATGTGGCGTTTGGGCTTAGTCTAGATAGGTCGGGCTTATCTTTTAGGCTTTAGGTCCTTAAACGTGGACTTTATAGCTTAACTTCAAGCCCATGATTCCCAACTATCCTATTACTTATTACAACATTCCTATGACCGATACATAATAAACTATGACCGACTCATTCTTGTTCGTCTCAATATTTTGAGGCTAGCAATCTCCCCTAATGAGAGGTCACTCCTCTACAACTTTTGGAGATTTATATAGATTTCTAATATGGCCATATATGAGACTTGAACGTGTAATAGTAGACTTGTTCCTTCATGCTATGATTTTTGAGCCTTTGTCGTTGTCTTTCAACTTAGGCTTTTATCTTAAGATCTTCAAACCTTTGACTGAGTCATTCTTGATCGATACAATATTTAGAGACTAACATCTCCCTCAATGAGAGGTCATTCCTTTATGACAATTGAGGATCTATACAGATTATTAATATTTAGTATTGAGATCTTCAAATAAATGACTGATTCATTCTTGTTGGTCACCATCCTTGATTTGTCATTGCCATCTTACGATCTTGTGTATTCATCCACATGCTCACACTATGTACCATCTTGAATGCTTGCAAACAGTCTCCTTTGAAGTGAGTTCATTCCTATAATATGTCATTACTCTATATTACCTTTTAAGGAAGATTTTGAATACCAGAGTTGCGGAAGTCTTTGTCTTTTCTTGATATGTTCAAGTTGGTCGATCAATCCCTCCTTTGTTTCCCAGCCCCGCGAAGAAGGACGTTCAGAAAGGTACTCAAGTTTCTCAGTCGCTCTTTTTTAGTGTTAACTTTATTGATTCTTGAATCTTGATGCATTAAGTATGTTATTAGGCATGCGTATGTAATTATGAATCTCCGGTTTTAGTTAGTATACCATGACGCCACCTTCTCGATACAAAACATGGATACAGACTAAATGGCTTTGACGTTCGTCCTAAATCGGTAGCGTTTTACCTCTGTTCGGTGAAGACCGTTAAACAGTATTAAATACCGTACATGCGATTAGGTAGATTCAATTAAAAATATCCTTTACAAGGTTTCACAGTTGTACTAGCTGTTCTATTTACTCGACCGTCTCAAAGCGAATTGCGAACGTAAAGAGGGAATCAGTGAAAGTTTATGGACTTATATTTAATAGTCGTGTGTTAGGGTCGAACTCGAGATTACGGGATTGCACACAATACGTAAAGAGTTAATTTAACTAATGAATATATTTATTGTATTTATTAATTTATTTAATAAATATATATATTATAGTTATTATATTAAATAGAGATATATAACTATATAACTTTAACGATCGTTAATTAATTAAGAGTTAAGTATTAATGAGTGTTAAAGTATATATAGAAAGAGGATTAAAAAGGAAGAAGGACAGAAGGTTCTGGAACACCCCATATGGGGGTGTTCGAGGGTCGATTGGGGCACAACAAAGGGAAGGAAAAAACATTCCTTTTATTTGTTTGGGCTACATGTATTCTAGGCCTATAAATACATACCCTTACCCCTCATAATTCATCATAACTTGAATCTCTTCCCACTCCTCTTTCTTGGCCGATCGCAACACCAATCCACAAAGGGTTTCGGTGTGGTTTTTCTTAGTACTCGGTTTTAGTTTAAATCAAGTCCTAGCCCCTCTCTAGGGTTATTGGGTAGATTTTATACTATCGTTATAGCTCAGTTTACACGTGCTAGAATCACGGTTAGCTCGTTGTATTACGTGTGTAGAAGATCGTAATATAATGTTACTTTAGACTATATCTTGGTGATATACGGTATAAACCCGAATTGGTGATTCTTTCTTCGTCTTGTGGATTTGCTTTAGCGTAAAGCTATGTAACCCTAATTCGATTAATTATAATTGTGTTATTATTCTGATCTTGTTAAATCGCTTCCGCTATGTGTCCTTTGATCTCGTTTAGGGTTTTATATGATTGTTATGATATTAATAAACCTTTAGTGGCATCGAGAGCCGTTTTAACATGTTATAATTATCGAAAATCTAAAGTTTTTAACTAATAATTGCTTTGAGCTAAAACTACATGTTTTTTAGGTTTTCTTAAAATTAGGGTTTTGTTTTTTAAAAATTAGGGGTTTGACCGAATTTTTAATAAAAAAATAATTGTTTTGAAACCCTAAATTACATGTGGGATAATTTTAGATTAAATTGCATGATTAATTGTTATATCATGTATGGTTACGATATGTAGAGATTTAATTGTTATGATTTGTGGGGAATCCATGATAACGTGCATGTTTTCATGGATAGTAAAATTATATGTTTATATAATTTTATGTGCTACGTGATTATTTGATTCAATAAATCTTGAATTAAGGAAGACTTTTATGTGAATATAAAGACTTAGATTTGATGATTATTGAATAAATCGTATGCATGTGGCAATTTATTCATTTATTGCACAATAAGTTGTTATTATGTGTTTATGATTTAGTTTTTTTACTTGTTTATATTAAAATTGTTCGAATTGTTGAAAACAAGGGTTTTTTTGAAAAGAAATAATATGGACTAAATCATATTAAAATAATGATTTGTTAGAGACGTAAATTACATAAGATTACGTTGATTGGTGAATTGCAATAATAAATATAACGGCCTACTCCTTTTGACAAACTATAATGTGAGTTTAACGCACCACTGGTCATGTACCCGGTTAAGGAAGGAGGTGTTAAGCCATTTGTCGTTGACCTAATTCTCGGCTCGCCTATGCGTCAAATTGAAATTACCTACGATTATTAATTGAATTGTACCTTAAGGGTGATTTACCACTGTAACACCCCATTTTGATATTGGAATGTCACGCGTAATTATGGCGTGTCATCAAAGCCTATAAGGATAAATGTCTAAAAAATTACATGACCATAGGGATAACCGGAATCAAACATCGGTTCCCAAACATAAGCCCAAAACATAATGAAGCAAAAGAAATGAATGAAAGACTAAACAAGCATAAGTATATGAAGGAAAAAAGGAAAAGATGTCTCTAGCAGCTTCCATCCTATGCACGTCCTCCAATGCTCGAGTCTTCCCTAGGGTACCTGCCGTTTTGGGACATGGAAAGGAAAGTAACGGCTGAGAAAAACGCTCAGTGCACGAATATAGACATAGTATGAATGACTAAACATAATAAAGACTTAATAGCAGCGGATATGTATAAGTCCTGGAAAACCTAGAACATGTTCATAAAACTGGTTTTACAGTTTGAAAATCCTTATGTTTATCTTATGAAAACTTTTTAACATATTTTACCATTAGCCAATATAGGTCATGAAAATCCATCGTGCATGAATACTTGGAGGGGTGACATCATCATGCAAATTAGAGGGGCTGCCTCTAATTTAATATACTGGTTCTGGGTAGGAGGGATCAGCTCCTTGTGAAGGATGCAAGGCACACACCACATTCACATTGAGTAATCTGTTGAAAACATGTAACTAGGATGCACCCATACGCCCCACATGATAAATATGATAATATGGCCAAAAGCTGAAGGGACGCCACGAGCAATCACTCCGCCGTGGTGAAGTCATAACATCAGTGCCTCTAATGTTATGGTTATGGTACCTCCATAACTAGGTGAAACTGGTCATGCATGTATATGGCTATAGGTATTCTAAATTAAACATAAGCAAGTCAAACATATAAACTTATACTACGGGATAACATTTGGCTGCATACGGTGAATCCTAATAAAGAAAGAATGTCCATACTGAAAGGACGGGAATCCGTACCTTATGTCCAGTGAACGAAGAAGACGAACGGAAGAGAGTCCTACTTCGGTATCACTAATGCTACATAAATACATACGTGTATAAGTATCTGCTTACTAAATACGTAACTGGTGTTTATGTCATGTCTTAGCTTGTTTTATACGTTCATGTCATGTTTTACTGTTTTAAGCTTTAAACTGTGTTTATCTTATATTATGTCTATTCTGATTAAGTATTTCTGGTATTTCATGTATTATCATACTTACTGTGTAATAATAAGTAACTTTCCAAAAATAGCAGGTTTCCTAAAATAGAAAGTTTCCAGAAATAGAAAGTTTCCAAAAATAGAAAGTTACCAAAAATAGAAAGTTCCCAAAAATAGAAAGTTTCCAAAAATAGAAAGTTTCCAAAAATAGAAGTTTCCAAAAATAGAATTACTGCTTAAAATAAATAAGTTTCTAAAAATAGAAAGTTTCCATAAATAGATTAGCTGCCTTAATTAAATAACTTTTTAAAAATAGAAAGTTTCCATAATTAGATATAAGCTGGTCAAATAAGCTAAGTATATAAGCCTAAGTGTTTTTATGATTATTTTCTAAGTCATAATGATATAATGTATAGTTTATTAATTATTTCATGTAATTAAATAACTATAGCTTAAAAGTATTTAATTAAAATATATCATGTTTTAGTTAAATAAAGTCAAATACTTAGGTTAAAACATGTATTATTATTTATTAATAATATAACCTAAGTCATGTTAATTAATTAATTATAACCATGGTTTTTAAATAATTAATTAATTATAATTCTGGAAAATATAAAAATACTTAGGTTAATAATTTCATGATCTAATAATTTAAATATAACCTAAGTCATGTTTATTAAATTAATCATGTCATATTTATTAATTTAATTTTAACATATGATCATAAAAAAATAATCCTAACATAAACCGTGAACCGGATCTTGACTAGAAACCATGAACCGGACATGAAATCGACACCATACCCCGAACCACTTCGGGGTTCCCTTTGGTTTGCTGCTGCCGTGGGACCCACACCACCAAACCGGGACCATATGGTCTCGGTGGTGGTTTATTAGCCAAACCGAGACCCCCTTGGGGTTCGGTTTAGGCGCCGGCCAAACAAACACCCCTAAAAACATCCTTTTTGATTTACCCAAAAACCACTTACATGTTTGATCTATGTTTTTAATTATGTTTTAAAAACATCATGTTCTTAATTATTTTATTAGATCAAATCAAAAGAAAAAGGATAAAAGATATATACCGAATGCGTGTATCTAACGAGGATGAACACACACGAACACACGTACAATATTCAAGATCAAAATCAACTAAACAACCCCCTTCTGGTGTGTTAAGTGCGGCGGCCACAAGAGAGGAAGAAGGAGAAGGAGAAGGAGAAGGAGAAAAATCTTTTAGGTTTTTGTTTAAGTTTACTGTAATGTGAGAATGACTATCAACATTTACCATAACCCCTTCTTAGTAAATTTTGAGATGGGCTTGGCCCATCTCCTTAATGTTGCCGCGGGTAGGGGGCCCCACATGGGGTACCCGTACCGTTTTCCGTGTCTCGTTGTTTAAGTGTTCGTTCGTGTTTAATTGTGTTCGTGTTTATTGTGTTATCGTTAAATATTTACCGTGACCTAATATATTTATTCACGCTCGTAATAAATATATATATACGTAATTAATATTAGTTCGTGATTTAATTACATTCTTGATTTCATGATCGCATGTTCGTGATTAATTATTGTTAAATAATTATTGCGTGTTCGTGCGTAATACTTATCGTGTTCTAACACGTACGTAATACGTAAAATCCTAACACGTAAACGTAATCATACTATTAAAGGAAAGTTTTAATCTAGTACATACGATCTAATGGGTATTGTTCATGGTAAAAGCATGCGGGTTTTACAACCACATATTCACACCCAAAACACAATGAATAAGGGTATTGCTTTGTGCGTAGCCAGGTTCTAGAAAAAGTATGTTGTAAATAGTTGTGGGTAAATTCTTTAATTGGTTTGACCAATACCT
Source organism: Glebionis coronaria (assembly GCA_025667525.1). Lineage (NCBI taxonomy): Eukaryota > Viridiplantae > Streptophyta > Magnoliopsida > Asterales > Asteraceae > Glebionis > Glebionis coronaria. The sequence continues at coordinate 190,349,096 of CM046877.1, read as the reverse complement.
AAACATAAATTATGTAGAAATTTAGTCTCGTGAAAATTTTTACTAAATGTTTTATTAAACTTATGCTATGGAGTTATATGCATGCTTCTCCATACATTGATTTTGACATCGAAATTTATACCCTTAAAATTTAAGTCAAATGCTCCTAGTTGACGAACACTTGAATTTACTACGTCATCAAATGAGATTTTTGGGTGATGTTGTGATGGAGAGAAAACGTTTCGTCGAATGAGAATTCGTATGATGGTTTTACGTTACTCAAATTAGACGACTTAATTAAGTTACTCAGTGAGATCTGGAAACTTAATGCATTCAGAAGGGATGAAACATGTTTACAATGAAAAATCTTTTTTGGCAATGTAAGTCCCTTATATATCTAGAAATTGAAAATTGTTTGTCAATTGAATTGTTCGACAAGTCGCTAGGTTGAGTACATTCATTACTAGCAGATCAACTGATGTAATGGATCTATGTGAATATAGTTCTAGAATTCAAGGAAAATAATATGGTTTTAAACCGGGGTAATTTGATTTTCTTGAAAGTATTCTATTATTAAAATACTAATATTTGAACTTATTTCTTTAGAAATGGCTCAACCCACCAATAACACTATAAGTTCCACGTTTAAAGCTTTCTTTGAACGTCCTGAAGTTACTAGCCCAAGCTTCAATGATTGGTACCGCTCGCTAAGAATTTTCTTGAGAGCAGCGGGTACTATTGATATCTTGACTACTCCCTATCCGGAGGGTCTTGCTGAAGGAGCATCTGATGCGCAAAGGCTTGAACACGCTGCTAATGTTAAGAAGCACTTGAGTTGGCTTGCTTAATGCTAGGTAAAATGGCTCCTCCACTTCGACAGAAGTATGAACTAATTTCACCTAAGCGAATGCTTGATGAGCTCAAGTCTATGTTCGAGAAGCCGCAAGCCGTGGAGATCTACGACTTAGTACATGCTTTTCATAGCTGCAAGCAAGCTCCAAGAAAGTTTGTAAGTGCCCATTACATGCTTTGCATAGCTGCAAACAACCCTATGATCATAATATGGCTATCAACTTGATCAATAGGTCCTTTAACAAGGACTTCAATGATTTTGTTCGAAACTATAAAATGCATTGTACGGGGAAGACAATTAATGATTTGCATGCAATGCTCATTGACTATAAAAAGGGGTTAAAAGACAAGGCATCTACCACTACGCCTTCTGTATATGATACGGGATGCAGTATTATCAAATGTGATTCTTGTATCTCTGGAAAGATGACCAAGAAACCTTTTAATAGTAATATTGAAAGGGCTACTGATCTACTTGGTTTAATACACATTGATGTGTGTGGACCATTTAGACATGTTTCAAGGAAAGGTGCTAGCTACTTCTTAACATTTACGGATGATTATAGCCGTTATGGTTATGTTTATTTAGGTAAGCATAAACATGAGGTATTTGAAACATTCAAAGTGTTTAAAGCAGAAGTAGAACTACAACTAGGAAAGAAGATTAAAGCTCTTCGTTCTGATAAAGGTGGTGAATATTTAAGTCAAGAGTTTATAGATTATCTAAGTGAGAATGGAATTGTTCAGCATCTTACTTCTCCCTATACTCCACAACAAAATGGTATATCCGAATGGAGAAATCATACATTATTGGATATGGTGCGATCTATGTTTAATCTTACAACTTTAACTTTATCCTTTCGGGATTATGCTTTAGAGTCTGTTGTTCGCATTTTAAATATGGTTCCCACTAAGAAGGTCGATAAGACACCATATGAACTATGGCATGGCAAGAAGCCATATTTGTCTTATTTATAGGTCTGGGGTTGCGAGGCGTATGTGAAACATGACTCGGGTGACAAACTCCAACAACGATCTGTCTAACACCCCCAATTTACATTGCGCAGCGGAAATACACAATTGGGTGCTAGACACAAGCATCATCACACAAGGTATATTGAACGACTCAAAATAGAGACGTTTACACAAAATATAAACAAGATTTTCATAAAAGGTCTAAAACATAAATTCCAACCCAAATTGTACTGACACGACACCAGAGTAAAGCGTTTTGTCCCCATGGATCTCGACCAACAACCAACAAGTTTAGTACAGTACATCAACATAAAGTAAATTTGTAACACTCTCAATTTTGTATCGGTACAGCGGAAGGGTCTTTTAGAGTGTTACGGGATAGCACAATAACTCCAATCATAGACAACACATAAAAATGGTTGTTCAAGGTTCAACATACATTCATTCGATAAAAAGTTTTAAAGAGTACAACAGGTCCCAAATTATACAGGTCATTAAGTTTACAAAACATAGATCGAATGAACATTTTTAATATTAAGTGGGCCATCAGAGTCGATCTCCATCCGGATTACCTTCAAGCACCTGAGATAAAAACATGCAAAAATCATATCAGCGAATGCCGAGTGAATTCATAGAGTTTAATAAAACCATTATATAAAACAATCGTTAAAATCAGAACACAAGTATAATATCGGAAGTAAGTCCACGTATTGCTAGTCAGGCAATATATAAATCAAGCATACATCTTAAACCGTCCATGAGACCGTAGCCTCAATATTACCATAACCGGTAATATATTCATCGTTATTAGCGTCGTTATCGTTTTGTATATAGGTTTTAGGATACATTTTATTTGATTTGGATTATTACTAGCCGCATGACATTGTTACCTTACTATGAAAACAGCGGGCCGCAAACCCGACAAAAAATTTGCCCATCTAAGTTAGCGTGTCGTCACAAAAATCATGCTATGGAATCTTCTCATACATAAATTCGCTTACCAATCAATGTGGTACGACGGTGATCAACCGTCAAGGCGCGAACTGGGGTGATCGTTCCCAAATAGTACTATCAAATTCATAAGCGTCTACCAAATCCCGGTAGTTCACAATTCATGCTAATGGGATTTTAAGTGACATAACCTAACTACTAATAATCCTTTTAGTCTCGTTTATAGGGTCATAGCATCATTCGTGTCCATATCATTAAGCATACCATCGGGAATACTTGTGTTCTATTTTTATCAAAATCTAGCATGTTATCTCCCTCGCGGGTTTACAAAACATTTTATAAAACATTTAAAAGAGTGCGAGGCTATGAACTCACGTTGATAATGAAAGGCGGATTATCGGCTACGGGCGTGCTTCGGTCACGGAAACCTATATAAATAATAATCGGTCTTAGACTTTGTCCAATGACTTTTATTAAAATAACAATATACATATGATGATTTTGTACATATGATGATGATCAAGTGGGTTTATATATCCTTGTTTACTCATTTTAGTGTTTAGGTTTTGGTAACTTTCGACTAGTTTACTAGTTTTACCTATTTACCTATTTTAAGTCCAATAAGCTTATTATAAGTTCTTTAACTTGTTTTGATCCATTTTATACTTATATTATCAGTATCTATACTTTCGATGTTGGGCCCAAATGGGTTAAGCCCAATAAGTTCTTTTTATAAGTGTTTAACTTATTTAGTCCAATTATTAGTCCAATATGCTTAGTTAGCTCGTTAATGTCCGTATGTCCTATAGTTCGAGTTTTATCGGTTTTTACTTGTATTAGATACTTATATATCAGTATATGACTTTTAAAAACTTTACATTAGACGGGTTTGATCGTCTAAGTTTTAATTGGCGAAAAAACGTTAATTTTACGGTAATAGCCGAAAAAGTCGTAAAAATCAAGTTTATAGTTTTTATTACTTATAAGTATTATTCCACTACCATTTTTATAATTTATCCATTTATTTAACCTTTTACATATTTATATAAATATAATTCATAAGTTAGTGGGTTTTTATTTTACATTTTATACAATAAAATTTGAGTGCTTATATAATAATAATAAACATTAATTCTCAAAATCTGATTTTTATTTTCATCTTCACCATTTTTACCATATCTAGAGTTCTATAATGAATTAGAAGCTCATTTTTGGGTGGCATGATCTTCATATTATGTGCTACATTTAACTTAGTTATAGCTACTGCTCATTTTAAGTTTATCTATGCTTAACAGTCCCTACAAAACAGCTTATTCAGATTATCACACTTATTTTGTTTTGATCATATCTCACTCATTATAATGATTCCATTGCATGGCCAACTCTCATATGTGTATACCATCTTGTACTAACTTTAAATGGATTATACCATGCAAGTTTATCAGTTAAAGTTTTAGTTATATACTGTTTTTATACAGCCAACTAAATAAGCATGATTTTAGCCTTATTTCTTATAGTTATTAACCTTTTTAAGCATATTTATCAACACTTGATCCCCACACAACATTTTTATCATCATATATACATCATATACATATACAATAAGAAAGAAAATACATTTGTTCTTTACAAAAATAAAAAGAGAAAATGGAGAGGATGATCTTCTTTACCAACCAAGTGTATTTCTTGTTTTTGGAAGACAAGAACTTGATGAACACCAAAAGTAACTCCAAGATCATCAAACACCAAGAACAATAGTTGAGAAATCAGCCCTAGGACACAAGCAAATCACCTCCTATGTTTTTAATATGGCCACCAAATGATCAAGGCTTCAAGATAACTCCATGATAGAACTAGATAACATGTATTTCATGGCTAGAAAAGATCAAATAGGGGTGTTTGTTCTTCAAAAGTGGACGTTAAGGGTGGGGTTTTGAGAGAGTTTTGAGGTTGTTTGCATGAGTAGAATGGTGGTAATGAGAAGTGGTTGAAGGTTTGATGGTTTTAGCAAGTGTGTAGCTTAAAGTGTAAGCTTAGTCTTACACTTGTAGCTAACAAGTTAACAAGATGCCACATATTGATGTGGTGTCTTGTTTGTGTCGTCCCATGGTGCTAGTGGGGTGGGATAATGTATTTTGTCCCACCTCACTAATTTACGGGTATCCCTCGATTCTAGTTTTCTTGATTTGCGTGCTCTCGGATCGTTTCACGAAAAACGTTTTTATAAATTATGAATCAACGTCACAAAACGAATCCAATAAAAATTGTCTCATCAAAAACGGAGTTCAAAAATGTAAATACGTAATCCTAAGGTTTCCGGTTTAGTCGTAAAGGACGCTAAATTATGTACGTAAGCCCAAATTTAAATCCGTAAATTGTGAGTTCGTCAACCAACACAAAAATAAGTTTCAAAATATTATACGAGAAAATATTTCACTACCTGAAAATGTTAGATTGTCACAGCTTTTCCTCCTAAAAGGGATCAACGTCCTCGTGATCCATTTCATTTGGATGTCCATTTCTTATTGAAATCGAAGAGGTGCGGATATTTCTTCCACATTTCATCCTCTCGTTCCCAAGTATACTCCGGTCCATGCTTTGAATTCCATCAGATCTTGACAATAGGTATCCGACTTTGTTTCAGTTGCTTTACCTCACGATCCATAACCTCTACGGGCTCTTCGATAAAATACAACTTCCCATCTATTCGAACCTTATCTAATGAAATTTTCTCATCACTCACTGCTATACATTTCTTCAGATTAGATACATGGAATATGTTGTGAACACCATGAAGTTCTGGGGGTAACTCTAGTTTGTAAGCCACCGGACCTACTCTAGATAAAATCTTAAAGGGTCCAATATAACGGGGATTCAATTTTCCTCGCTTTCCAAATCTTATAACGCCTTTCCATGGCGATACTTTCAACATTACTCGGTCACCCAGTTTAAACTCCATTGGCTTCCGCCGCACATCCGCGTAACTTTTCTGTCTACTACGGGCAGTCAACAACCTATTCTTAATCTGAACTATCATCTCCGTAGTTTCCCGGATCAATTCCGGTCTCGTGAGCTGGGTATCCCCAACTTCACTCCAACATACAGTAGATCTACACTTCCTACCATATAAAGCTTCAAACGGTGCAGCCTTAATACTAGAATGGTAACTATTGTTATACGAAAACTCTGCTAACGGCAAATGTTTATCCTAATTCTTACCAAAATATAACACACAAGCTCTCAACATATCTTCTAGTGTTTGTATCGTCCTTTCACTCTGCCTATCAGTCTGGGGGTGATAAGAAGTGCTCATGTCGAGATTCGTTCCCAAAGAACTTTGGAGAGATTTCCAAAAATTCGATGCGAATCTAGGATCTCGATATGAAATGATCGATACAGGCACTCCATGCTTGCATACAACATTATCAAGGTATATACGAGTCAGCTTCTCCAGTGAGAACTGCTCTTTAACCGGAATGAAGTGTGCTGATTTGGTCAGTCTGTCGACAATAACCCAAATCGAGTTGTTTCCAGATGATGTTCTAGGAAGCTTGGTGATAAAGTCCATCGTAATTCGCTCCCACTTCCATTCAGGAATCTTTGGCTGTTGAAGTAGTCCTGATGGCTTTTGATGTTCAGCTTTAACTCTAGCACAAGTCAAGCATTGAAGAACATACATAGCTATGTCAGCTTTCATATTCGGCCACCAGTACAACTTCTTCAAATCATGGTACATCTTATCAGATCCCGGATGAATGGAATACTTAGATTTATGGGATTCTAACATAACCAAATCTCTTAAGCCTCCAAACTTAGGTATCCACATACGACCTCTTAAGCATTTCACTCAATCAGCTCTAACCTCTAAAGGATCTCCTTCTCCTCGGAACCCTTCATTAACAAAATTTTCCTTCTTACAAGCTTCTATTTGCGCATTTCTAATTTGCTCAGGCAAATTATTGTGCACGGTCAAGACTAGAGAACGTACCTTGATAGGCTCTCTATCTTTCCTACTTAACGCATCGGCAACAACATTGGCTTTTCCTGGGTGATATTTTATATCACAATCATAATCACTTAACAACTCTATCCACCTTCGTTCCCTCATGTTCAATTCCTTCTGATCGAGAATGTACTATAGGCTTTTGTGATCGGTGAATACCGTACACTTGGTGCCATACAGATAATGTCTCCACAACCTAAGAGCAAAGACTACAGCTCCTAACTCAAGATCATGAGTAGTATAATTCTCCTCATTCTTCCTTAATTGCCTAGAAGCATAAGCTATCACTTTTTCTCGCTGCATCAAAACAGCTCCATAGCCTCTAAGAGATGCATCACAATACACTACAAAATCCTCACTCCCGTCGGGTAATGATAAGATTGGCGCACTACATAATTTTTTCTTCAATGTCTGAAATGCTCTATCTTCATCACTTCCCCAAACGAAAGGTTTATTCTTCTGGGTAAGCTTAGTCAAGGGTTTAGCTATCAAAGAAAATTCTTTAATGAATCGCCTATAATAGCCAGCCAATCCTAAGAACTGTCGCACTTCCGTTGGCGTTGTCGGTGCAGACCAATTCTTAATAGCTTCAACCTTTACAGGATCAACATGAATTCCATCCTTGTTAATCACATGACCAAGAAATTGCACAGAATCTAACCAGAAATCACATTTCGAAAAGTTAGCATACAACCTTTCATCCTTCAACAACTTCAAAACAATCCTTAAATGTTCTCTATGCTCATCTTCATTCTTAGAATAGATTAGAATATCGTCAATAAACACAATCACAAATTTATCCAAGTAGGGCTTGCACACTCGATTCATTGAATCCATGAAAACCGCAGGTGCGTTAGTTAACCCAAATGGCATTACTTGAAATTCATAGTGTCCATAACGAGTTCAAAATGCAGTTATAGGAATATCTTCTTCATGGACGCGAAGTTGGTGATATCCTGACCGCAAATCTATCTTAGAATACACACTAGATCCTTGTAGTTGATCAAACAAATCATCAATCCTAGGTAAAGGATATCGATTTTTAATTGTCAACTTATTCAGTTCCCTATAATCAATGCACATACGGAAAGATCCATCCTTCTTCTTAACGAACAAGACTGGAGCTCCCCAAGGCGACGAGCTCGGTCGAATAAAACCTTTATCAGACAACTCCTTAAGTTGCTCAGATAACTCCTTTAATTCAGAAGAGGCTAATCGGTAAGGGGCACGTGCCACCGGTGCAGCACCAGGAATTAAATCGATTCGAAACTCTACTTGCCTTATCGGTGGAAGTCCGGGTAAATCTTTAGGAAATACCTCAGGAAATTCACAAATAATAGGTACATCTTCCAATTGTTTCTCCCTAGACTCATTCTCGGTCACATGAGCTAAGAATAACTCACAACCGTTCCTGATGTACTTTTGGACTTTAATACATGAAACGATCTTCAAAAGGGATTCACCTCGATTACCATCAATAACTAACGTCCTATTCCTAAGAGGAATCTTAACCTTCTTCTCTCCACATAAAATAGTAGCATTATTCAACGACAACCAATCCATCCCAATAATAATATCAAAACTACCTAATTCTATCAACATCAAATCAATCGGAATGGAATGGTTTAAGAGATTTAGAGAGCATCCTTCTAATAGCTTATTAGTTTTCACTAATTTACCATCAGCCAATTCTACCTCGTAACTGGTATTTATCTCAACAGGTTCAATGTCAATAAGGGCACTAAACTTAGTGGATACAAAGCTCCTATCAACACCCGAATCGAATAAAGCAACAACATAATGATTGTTGAGTAAAAACGTACCGGTAACGACATTCGGATCCTCTTTCTTCACCTCAATAGTTCCAAGTTGATAGATACCACCCTGGGGGTTTCTTCCAGGTACAATCGCTTTCAACTTGGGGCATTCCGATTTCCTATGACCTTCTTCATTACAGTTGAAGCAAATGGTTCCCTTCTTACACCTTTCAACCTTGTGTCCAAGCTTTCCGCAATTTCAGCACTTCCAGCAGTCGCCAGCATGCTTCTTGTTGCCACACTTAGGACATCTATCATCGTTGCGCGGTGTATTGTTGGTAAGAGCATTTGCATTCCCCTTTTTCTGGTTCTGACGGCGATTGGAATTCTTCCTATTATCACCTCTATCAACACGATCACCGTCTCCCTTTCTTTTCTCACCAACACGGGCTTCATCTTCCCTATCCTGAATTATCTGTCCAATGAGTTGGTAAGCCATTCGTACAGCATCATCAATGGTCAGTGGTTTAGATGATGTCACGTCCCCCCGGATATTCCTGGTCAACCCTTTAACATATTGCTCAATTCGGATCTCTTCGGGTTCAACCAATCGAGGACATAACAAGGCCAACTCATGGAATCGGTTTGTATAACTATTAATGTCCACACCTTTCATTCTCAAATGAATCAACTCTTGTTCTAACCTAATGATCACACTACGAGGACAAAACTCCAAAGTCATCCACTTCTTAATTTCAGCCCAAGGAGTAGCATTAGCAGCATCAAGACCCATGAAAGCAATTCTCCCGTTCCACCAAGTCAACGCACGACCTTTAAGAGTAGCCATAGCAAAAGTCACCTTATCTTCCTCCTTACACTTACTAATCCGAAACACCGACTCAATCTTCTCAATCCACTGGCTTAATCCTACAGCACCTTCAGTTCCATTAAAAGGTAGAGGTTCACACTTCATGAACGTCACATAAGTACAACCACCAACTTCAGGTGCATTAGCTCCAAGTCCTCCTATATTTCCTCCAGCATTAGCATTCACATTATTAGCATTCACATTCACATTAGTACCGCCAATTCCACTACCGCCAGCTCTACTACCGCCAGCTCCACTACCGCCAGCTCCACTACCGCCAGCTCCACTACCGCCAGCTTCATTTTAGCATTTGCCGTAAATTCAGTCATAGATGCGGTAACTTGCTCCGTAATAATCCTACGTACATCATCCTCAGTCACAGCCTTCTTGGGCGGCATAGTTCTATAATTTCACAATTTCAAAGTATTAAGCATTTACCCAACAAGGATTCATATAATATGGATTGAATTCATAATCAAGATATAAATAAGGCACAATATGGAATTCAAGACAAGATACATATTTCATTCGATTTGAAACCAAAGTATTGTCTTAGTTACATCCCATATCAAAGTTCTAGCACTATATACACTCAAAATTCGTGCCAAGTCTACTACTAACAAGTCGGTTCAGTCAAAGCTACAAAAGGTACAAAAGATACAAAGGTCACTACTAAATACAGACTGGTCTACTGAGAACCGCCAGATGGTCCATCATCCATCGTCTTCTGTATCTTCGTCGGACGATCACTAGACACATCTTCAGCTGGGCGCTTACGGATTACTCCTCTTTCAACGATGTCAGCATAAAATCTACTGTTCCATCCCACAGATATATTCAGCTCCTTCTCAGCTTTCTCACGCATCGCACGAGCTACATTCAACTGAATCTCCATAGAATTCACCTTTCTCTTCATTTCAGCAAACTCACCACTTTCCAACACCGATAACCTCCTAAAAGCCTCATTCAAACCACGCTCTACATCAGTCAAATCCAAACTAAGCAATTCCCGCTCTTTCTCACCAACCTTAGTCTTCGACTCAAAATAAGCAACATGAGTCTGAACAACACCTAATCCAATCTCTGTCACACTACTCTTAACACAAGAGGCATCTAGATCACGTCTCAAGGCCCATGGTACAAGACCATCAATATGAGTAGCCTCTCGAGTACTAGACGACTCTCCTATCACACGTCTACGAGTAGCAATACCATCAGTACGGTCAGGTGCATTATCATCCTCATCCTCCTCTGATTCAGAATCAGATTCAGACGATTCAGACATTTCATCCCTAGGTAACTCAACCTCAGAATCAGACAAATAAACTGGTGGGGGTAAAGGCTCGCCCTCTAGAACATCTTAAGGATAAATAAGCTCAGCTTCCTAATCATCATCGACCTTAACGTCTATACCTACATCCTCCTCGACATCCTCGTCGTCAATCTCATCATCTAAATTATCTAACCCAATCTCCTCATCATCATTCTCATTCTCATTCTCTACCAAGTCAACCTGAGGGGCAATCTGATCTCCTAGTCCTAACTCGGGCTCGAGATCCTCAAATGGTTCCTCCTCATCATCCATATCTTAATATACTAAGTCTAAATAAGGATCATCATCTACATCAGGTTCGGGAATAGCATGGTTTTCTACAGGAATATTAGGGTCAGCCATGACAATCTGCATTTATATATATATCTCGTATTAGGATAACATACTAGTTAAACGATTAAATACTGAAATCACGATATATACATATATATAAATTATATTATATATATCAAAATATATATCTTCTCAATAGGGCTTGTTGGTAACGTCGGAGACGTTTATACAAAATATAAACAAGATTTTCATAAAAGGTCTAAAACATAAATTTCAACCCAAATTGTACTGACACGACACCAGAGTAAAGCGTTTTGTCCCCATGGATCTCGACCAACAACCAACAAGTTTAGTACAGTACATCAACATAAAGTAAATTTGTAACACTCTCAATTTTCGTATCGGTACAGCGGAAGGGTCTTTTAGAGTGTTACGGGATAGCACAATAACTCCAATCATAGACAACACATAAAAATGGTTGTTCAAGGTTCAACATACATTCATTCGATAAAAAGTTTTAAAGAGTACAACAGGTCCCAAATTATACAGGTCATTAAGTTTACAAAACATAGATCGAATGAACATTTTTAATATTAAGTGGGCCATCAGAGTCGATCTCCATCCGGATTACCTTCAAGCACTTGAGATAAAAACATGCAAAAATCATATCAGCGAATGCCGAGTGAATTCATAGAGTTTAATAAAAACCGTTATATAAAACAATAGTTAAAATAAGAACACAAGTATAATATCGGAAGTAAGTCCACGTATTGCTAGTCAGGCAATATATAAATCAAGCATACATCTTAAACCGTCCATGAGACCGTAGCCTCAATATTACCATAATAGGTAATATATTCATCGTTATTAGCGTCGTTATCGTTTTGTATATAGGTTTTAGGATACATTTTATTTGATTTGGATTATTACTAGCCGCATGACATTGTTATCTTACTATGAAAACAGCGGGCCACGAACCCGACAAACAATTTGCCTATCTAAGTTAGCGTGTCGTCACAAAAATCACGCTATGGAATCTTCTCATACATAAATTCGCTTACCAATCAATGTGGTACGACGGGGATCAACGTCAAGGCGCGAACTCGGGTGATCGTCCCCAAATAGTACTATCAAATGCATAAGCGTCTACAAAATCCCGGTAGTTCACAATTCATGCTAATGGGACTTTAAGTGACATAACCTAGCTACTAATAATCCTTTTAGTCTCGTTTATAGGGTCATAGCATCATTCGGGTCCATATCATTAAGCATACCATCGGGACTAGTTGTGTTCTATTTTTATCAAAATCTAGCATGTTATCTCCCTCGCGGGTTTACAAATCATTTTATAAAACATTTAAAAGAGTGCGAGGCTATGAACTCACGTTGATAATGAAAGGCGGATTATCGGCTACGGGCGTGCTTCGGTCACGGAAACCTATATAAATAATAATCGGTCTTAAACTTTGTCCAATGACTTTTATCAAAATAACAATATACATATGATGATTTTGTACATATGATGATGATCAAGTGGGTTTATATATCCTTGTTTACTCATTTTAGTGTTTACGTTTTGGTAAATTTCTACTAGTTTACTAGTTTGACCTATTTACCTATTTTAAGTCCAATAAGCTTAGTATAAGTTATTTAACTTGTTTTGATCTATTTTATACTTATATTATCAGTATCTATACTTTCCATGTTGGGCCCAAATGGGTTAAGCCCAATAAGTTCTTTTTATAAGTGTTTAACTTATTTAGTCCAATTATTAGTCCAATATGCTTAGTTAGCTCGTTAACGTTCGTATGTCCTATAGTTCGGGTTTTATCTGTTTTTACTTGTATTAGATACTTATATATCAGTATATGACTTTTAAAAACTTTACATTAGACGGGTTTGATCGTCTAAGTTTTAATTGGCGAAAAACGTTAATTTTACGGTAATAGCCGAAAAAGTCGTAAAAATCAAGTTTATAGTTTTTATTACTTATAAGTATTATTCCACTACCATTTTTATAATTTATCCATTTATTTAACCTTTTACATATTTATATAAATAGAATTCATAAGTTAGTGGGTTTTTATTTTACATTTTATACAATAAAATTTGAGTGCTTATATAATAATAATAAACATTAATTCTCAAAATCTGATTTTTATTTTCATCTTCACCATTTTTACCATATCTAGAGTTCTATAATTAATTAGAAGCTCATTTTTGGGTGGCATGATCTTAATATTATGTGCTACATTTAACTTAGTTATAGCTACTGCTCATTTTAAGTTTATCCATGCTTAACAGTCCCTACAAAACAGCTTATTCAGATTAGCACACTTATTTTGTTTTGATCATATCTCACTCTTATAATGATTCCATTGCATGGCCAACTCTCACATGTGTATAACATCTTGTACTTACTGTAAATGTATTATACCATGCAAGTTTATCAGTTCAAGTTTTAGTTATATACTGTTTTTATACAGCCAACTAAATAAGCATGATTTTAGTCTTATTTCTTATAGTTATTAACCTTTTTAAGCATATTTATCAACACTTGATCCCCACACAACATTTTTATCATCATATATACATCATATACATATACAATAAGAAAGAAAATACATTTTTTCTTTACAAAAATAACAAGAGAAAATGGAGAGGATGATCTTCTTTACCAACCAAGTGTATTTCTTGTTTTTGGAAGACAAGAACTTGATGAACACCAAAAGTAACTCCAAGATCATCAAACACCAAGAACAATAGTTGAGAAATCAGCCCTAGGACACAAGCAAATCACCCCCTATGTTGTTAATATGACCACCAAATGATCAAGGCTTCAAGATAACTCCATGATAGAGCTAGATAACATGTATTTCATGGCTAGAAAATATCAAATAGGGGTGTTTGTTCTTCAAAAGTGGATGGAAAGGGTGGGGTTATGAGAGAGTTTTGAGGTTGTTTGCATGAGTATAATGGTGGTAATGAGAAGTGGTTGAAGGTTTGATGGTTTTAGCAAGTGTGTAGCTTAAAGTGTAAGCTTAGTCTTACACTTGTAGCTAACAAGTTAACAAGATGCCACATATTGATGTGGTGTCTTGTTTGTGCCGTCCCATGGTGCTAGTGGGGTGGGATAATGTATTTTGTCCCACCTCACTAATTTATGGGTATCCCTCAATTCTAGTTTTCTCGATTTGCGTGCCCTCGGGTCGTTTCACGAAAAAAGTTTTTATAAATTATGAATCAACGTCACAAAACGAATCCAATAAAAATTGTCTCATCAAAAACGGAGTTCAAAAACGTAAATACGTAATCCTAAGGTTTCCGGTTTAGTCGTAAAGGACTCTAAATTATGCACGTAAGCCCAAATTTAAATCCGTAAATTGTGAGTTCGTCAACCAACACAAAAATAAGTTTCAAAATATTATACGAGAAAATATTTTACTACCTGAAAATGTTAGATTGTCACAAAAATTTTCAACATTAAGAGGTAGAAACAGTTTAGACCTACATTCTTCCAAAAGCCAAGCCACAACCTCCACAACAAAGCTCCATGCTCCATCACTTCCTATTACCTGAAATACATGCATAAAACGAGTCAACAATAATGTTAAGCGAGTCTATAGGTTTATCAAATCACATTTGAACACAAGAAGAAAATCAATCATAATCATTTATAGAATTGTCGTACACACAATCTATATTCAAGGCAGTAATAATAATGATATTATTAAATGAACATTGTATTTAAGCTCATGACACCGACCCCTTAACCAAATAGTCACCCACGCCAAATTCCGGCATGACTAAAATAAAACCATTGCCCCTCTAGGGTATTAGTTGCTAGAATACCACAATCGTATTCACGTAAAATTATCCTTCCCAGCGGGTTACTTAACGTAATGCCCTGGTCTCAGATAGGGTGGTCAACCCAATAGTACTATCATTAGAATAAGCGGCTATTCCCGACTCAAAAAATCAAGTCAGAAGATAGTTAACGGCTCATGAATTTAGGGTCTTTAGCAACAAGTTACTCAATACAATGAAATCACCTTTTGGCAACATTCGGGTCCAACAATTACTCATGACATGTGTTCATTTATTTTCAAATAACATGTATCCCCCCCCTCGCGGGTATTAAAATCATTAAAACAAGTAGAAATCGAGGCTACAGACTCACCTTAGTATAAGAGATCTAGCGAGATGATCGTCGACGATAATGGATGCCTTTCAAACACGAGAACCGCTACCAATCAAATAAGGCGCGTTCGTTAATAACGACTCGAGAAATAAATCATACATGACAACATCAAACTCAAACTCATAAAACCACAATAAACTCGAGAGAAAATGATATAAATAACTTTATCATACTTTACTACACATTTACTTTACCATTTTACACTTTTAACAAAGTCCGCCGGTACATACTACATGTACTAGCTTATTTACCCCTTTTAAACTCGTCAACCGTTTATGAAACAACTCGATAAACTAACTTACTATATATAGAAATTCCTCTTACAAGTTTATCAAATGAAACTACTTTTAAATTCCTTTACTCGACTCATTTTCAAATTACAAAATCCGGACAGATTTACGTTAATTTTTCATACAACCGTTTTAACTTATTTAAACGACTCCGTTTACAAAACCGACACTCGGGTTTTAAAGTAAACTCAACCTAATAAGTAAAAACCTCATTATCAGTAGGTTACATATTTCAAAACATCCATTTAGAGTCCCCGAGATTCGATCCAAATATCGACAACAACTATATGTAGTGCCGATACTCGTCTCCCGGTACACGATCATTCAAAACATCATAACTCCGCGCTCGTTTGGAGCTAGAAGCTCTACCTTATATCAAATCGAAGCTAATAAAATTATCTACAACCCTAGGCTATAAGTTAAGCCATTTTCAAAACATAAAATTCGGATTTTACACTTTACTTACTGTTATAAAATGACCATTAAAATCTTGTACAAAATCAACTTTTTGATCAAAACCAACCATAGAAATGATCATTTCTATACCCTAATATCATCATACAATCAACCATAACATCTAAATAATCATCAAAATTAAAACCTTTAGATCAAAATGAAGTTTTTAACAAAGATTCTAGCAAGAACCACCATGGATCATCATAAAAATGCCATGCATGATCATAGCTCCTACCTACCAACATCAAGAAAAAAAAACTTGCTTGCATATAAGAACTTCTTACACCAATGTGATCCTTGATCAAATATAAGAGTGGTTCTATCCTTGGTTTAGCTCAAATCATCCTAAATCTCAAGTAAAAATTGAAAATGTGTGGAATTGGGGTGATGGTGGTGGGTTTCGGCAATTTAGAGAGAGAAAGGAAGAGTGGGCGAAATTTTTAAGTGAAGAAAATGAGAGGGTGTGTGTTGATTTGGGTTTTTATATAGTGGAGTAGGGACCTTGGTTTCAATTTGGCAATAGTTTTGGCTAACAATGTAAATAGTTAGCTAAAAAGCGGGAAATAACTATTAGTAAATTTTCAAAATATTTACGGGGTTCGGGTTTCATAAAGATACTTTTAAAATTTTAAAACGTACCTCAAAAATAATAATATCGACTCTCGACTCGACTTAACACGTCATTTAAAATAAAACCTCAAAAATGACAAAAATCAAACAACCGACAATAAGACGTAAAATATTTGGCATCCATCGACATCACGCTTGCTAATACTCCTTATACTTAATAAATATTAAATATAGACCTTCCAACATCGGTTTAAACTTAAACCTCCAAAAATAAATATCGTTCAAACTCATCCAAAAATTTCAAAAATAATCGTAAAATAAGATTAAGCAATGACCTCGGTTTTTGGGTTGTCACATCCCCCCCCCTTCTTAAAAGAAGCAACGTCCGCGGCGCTTAATCCTTCCTAAACAAATGAGGATACTTTTCCTTAAAGAAATCCTCACGTTCCCACGTAAACTCTGGCCCACGTCTAGAGTTCCATCTCACCTTCACAATCGGAATTCTACTATGCTTCAACTTCTTAACTTCCCTATCAATTATCTCTACAGGTTCCTCTATAAAATGCAACTTATCATCAAGTTGAATTTCCTCCAATGGAATCACCACATCCCTTTCAGCTAAACACTTCTTCAGATTAGACACATGAAAATTATTATGAATAACCTTAAGCTCATCAGGCAATTCTAACTTATAAGCCACCAATCCAATCCTTTGGATAATCTTAAATGGTCCAATATATCTCGGGCTCAACTTTCCTCTCTTTCCAAAACGAATTACTCCTTTCCATGGAGATACTTTCAACATAACCATGTCTCCTACTTCAAACTCCAACTGTTTCCTTCATGTTATCAGCATAACTCTTTTGTCTACTTCTGGCAGATAACAAACACCTCTTAATTTGCACAATCTTTTCAATCGTCTCAAATATCATTTCAGGCCCAGTCAATTGACTTTCTCCTACCTCACTCCAACACACTGGAGATCTACACTTACGTCCATACAAAGCTTCAAATGGAGCGGCTTTAATACTTGAATGATAACTATTATTGTACGAAAATTCAACCAATGGCAAATGCTTATCCCAAACATTTCCAAAACCAATCACACATGCACGAAGCATGTCCTTTAACGTTTGAATCGTTCTTTCACTTTGTCCATCAGTTTCCGGATGATATGCTGTACTTAAACATAACTCCATTCCCATCGCTTTCTGCAAAGACATCCAAAATTCTGAAGTATACCTACTATCACGATCTGAAATTATCAACAAAGGCACACCATGTCGACAAACAATCTCCTTCACATACACTATTTTTAACCTTTCCATACTATCTGTCTTCTTCATTGGAAAAAAGTGAGTAGTCTTAGTCAATATATCTAGAATCACCCATATCATATCACTACCACTTGCAGTCCTTGGCAAACCTGTCACAAAATCCATTGTAATCTTCTCCCATTTCCACTCAGGAATCTTAGGTTGCACTAATAATCCCGATGCTTTCTTATGTTCAGCCTTCACCTTCGCACAAGTTAAACACTTATTAACATACTGTTCTATATCTGCCTTCATATTCGGCCACCAATAAACTTTCTTAAGATCTTGATACATCTTGTCCGATCCAGGATGTATTGAATACTTTGACTTATGAGATTTATTCATCACCAAATCTCGCATCCCTAACGAATCTTCCTCAGACGGACACAACGGTAACCAAATCCTATTCTTAAAATACCTCAATCCATTCGACCTTACTTCAAACAATGGTTTCAACATTCTACCCAAATTTTCTACCTCAACATTCTCTTCCTTCAAACCATTAGCTTGGGCTTTTATTATCGCTTCTGTCAAATCAACACTTTCCAACATCGTCAAAGCTCTAACTCTTATAAACTTATCTCTTTCCTTTCTACTAAGTGCATCAGCTACCACATTCGCTTTACCAAGATGGTAACGAATCTCGTAGTCATAATAACTCAGCAACTCAACCCATCTCCTTTGCCTCATATTTAATTCCTTTTGATCTAAATTATATTGCAAACTCTTATGATCAGTGAAAACCACACACTTGGTTCCATACAAGTAGTGTCTCCACAGCTTCAAAGCAAAAATAACAGCCCCAAGTTCTAAATCATGCGTAGTGTAAATTTCTTCATGCTTCCTTAATTGCATACGCTATTACTTTCTCCCTTTGCATCAATACAGCTCCAAATCCTTAATGAGACGCGTCACAGTACACTACAAAATCCTCAGATCCTTCTGGCAAAGACAATATTGGCACAGAACACAACTTATCCTTCAACATACTAAATGCAGATTTCTGTTCTAATCCCCATTCAAACACTCGATTCTTTTCTGTAAGCTTAGTCAACGACTTAGCAATTAACGAAAAATTCTCAATAAACCTTCTATAATACCCAGCCAAACCAAGAAATTGGCGAACTTTAGTCGGCGTCTTCGGTATTGAGCGTCTTCGGCACTGACCAATCCTTAATTACCTCAATCATAGCAGGATCCACACGAACACCTTCACTATCAATCACGTGCGCCAAAAATTGCACTGATTTCAACCAAAATTCACACTTAGAGAATTTCGCATACAACTTCTCTTTCTTCAACAATTCCAAAATTGTTCTCAAATGCTTCTCATGTTCCTCTTCACTCTTGGAGTAAACGAGAATATCGTCAATGAATACGATAACAAACTCATCCAAATACGGCTTGCATACACAAATTCATCAAATCCATAAATACAGCAGGCGCATTTTTTAACCCAAAAGGCATCACTTGAAATTCGAAATTTCCATAACGAGTACGGAAAGCTGTTATAGGAATATCTTCTTCCCTAACTCTCAGTTGATGATAGCAAGATCTCAAATCGATCTTCGAGTATACACTAGATCCTTGCAACTGATCAAACAAATCATCAATCCTCGCAGTGGATACCGATTCTTGACAGTCAATTTGTTAAGCTCTCTATAATCAATACACATTCTAAAAGAACCATCTTTCTTCCGAACAAACAAAACTGGCAGGGGAAAGATCACCACTGTCGGTGGGATAGTGGCAGGGAAAGGGGTGTTTGGCAAACCGTTTTAGAACAGGGCAAAGGGGTGTTTGGCAGTCAGATTTATAAAAACAATTAGAGGGCTGTTTGGTTCGGCTCATTTAAAATACATAACATGGGTTTCACGTTTAAATTAATAAGACACGGGTTCGGTTTTCAACGCATTTTAATAAAATAATACATGAGTACGTGCTATTATTTTTACAAATTAATTAGCTTTACATGTTTATTTATTTTACAAGGTAAATTAAATTAATACAATACGACTGGTAATTTCAAGATTGTTTATTTAGAAGTTAATTAAATTAGTTACATGCTGGATAATTAATTTAATTAAAACATGAACTTAGGTTTATTATTTTTGATTAATAATACATGATTTTAACCTAAGTAATTATTTAGTTAAATTAGACTAAGTAATAAATTAATTATTAAAACCATGACCTATAATTAATTAATTCTCATGACTTAGGTTATATTAATATAATTAATAATACATGTTTTAACCTAAGTAGTTATATCTTTATTTAATTAAATCACTTTATATTTAATTAAATGCTTTAACCTATAGTTTATTTAAAATACATGAAATAATTAATAAACTATACATTATAACCTCATGACTTAGAATATTAATCAGAAAACACTTTAGCTTATATTATGAGCTTAATAATCCAGCCTATTTCTATTTATGGAAATTTTCTATTTTTAGAAACTTATCTATTTTTAAGCAGTAATTCTTTTTTTGGAAACTTTCTATTTTTGGAAACTTTCTATTTTTGGTAACTTTCTATTTTTGGAAACTTTCTATTTTAGGAAACCTGCTATTTTTAGGAAGTTACTTATTATCACACAGCGAGTATAGTAATACAAGAAATACAAGTAATACTTAAACAGAATATCCAGAATATACGATAAATACAGTATAACATTAAAATCAGTAAAACATGACATGAACATATAAAATAAGCTAAGACATAACAGTTAACCAGTTACGTACTCAGTGATCATGTACTTATACACGTATGTATTTATGTAGCTTTAGTGATACCGAAGTAGGACTCTCTTCCGTTCGTTTTCTTCGTTCACTGGACATAAGGTACGGATTCCCGTCCTTTCAGTATGGACATTCTTTCCTTATTAGGATTCCCCGTATGCAGCCAACTGTTTTCCCGTAGTATAGTTACGTGTTTGATTTCTTATGTTTAATTAAGATTACCTATAGCCATATACATGCATGACCAGTTTCACCTAGTTATGGAGGTACCATAACCATAACATTAGAGGCACTGATGTTATGACTTCACCACGGTGGAGTGATTGCTCGTGGCGTCCCTTCAGCTTTTGGCCATTTATCTATATTTATCATGTGGGGCGTATGGGTGCATCCTAGTTACATGTTTTTATTCAGGATTTCATGGTGAATGTGGTATGTGCCTTGCATCCTTCACAAGGAGCTGATCCCTCCTACCCATAACCAGTATATTAAATTAGAGACAGCCCCTCTAATTTTCATGATGAGGTCACCCCTCCAAGTATTCATGCACGGTGGATTTTCATGACCTCCTATTGGCTAATGGTAAAATATGTTAAACAGTTTTCATAAGATAAACATAAGGCTTTTCAAACTATAAAACCAATTTTTTGAACATGTTCCAGGTTTTCCAGGACTTATACATTTCCGCTGCTATTAAGTCTCTATTATGTTTTAATCACTTATACTATGTCTATATCCGTGCACTGAGCGTTTTGCTCAGCCGTTACTTTCCTTTCCATGTCCCAAAACGGCAGGTACCCTAGGAAAGACTCGAGCAATTGGAGGACGTGCATAGGATGGAAGCTGCTAGAGACTTCTTTTCCTTTCTGCCTTCATATACATATGCTTGTTTAGTCTTTCATTTATTTCTTTTGCTTTATTATGTTTTGGGCTTATGTTTGGGAACCGATGTTTGATTCTGGTTATCCCTATGGTCATGTAATGTTTTATACATTTATCCTTGTATGCTTTGATGACACGCCATAATTACGCGTGACATTCCATTATCAAAATGGGGTGTTACAATTATGGTATCAGAGCCAAGGCTTAGACCTGTAGGCTCTAAAACTCGACCTGTGACAAGTGGGTAGTCACCAGGAGCTTCCTAAGCCAACGTCTGTTATTCTACGTATTGATGTTTTCAGCGCATTGTTGTTTTAACCATGATGTTTTCAGCACCTTGAGGTTTTAACCTTGATGTTTTCATCGATATTTTTTTGCTAATATGGATGGACAACCGTCATTCATATTTAGTTATGTGTCATTGTTTCATACATAATGTTCCTCGTGAACAGTGGCTATGTGGACTGAACCCCAATAGTTCATAATTAGTCACATAAATTTTTTTCTGATAAGTTTTGACATATGAGTTTCATTTATTTATGTTTCATGTATCATTATTGCAGGGATTATGACTAAGTAATGGTTGGTACAGGACTGGCCCTATTTAGTCGCATGTGCTTTTATCGAAACTTTTAACTTTGGGACCGACCCATAGGCGTCCCCTCGCCATGTCTTTTGTTTTGGAACCGACCCATAGGCGTTCCCTCGCACATATAAAGGTTTTATAAACTACATTACGCATTCATGCACTGTTTTTCAAGCATAAAATTTTTCTCATGATTTAAATTGGCATAAATTTTTTTTTTCATGTCCCCTCATAAGTTATTATGTTTTTATGTCAAGTATGTTTTCATACTGTCATGGTTAACTTCAGTTTCATGCTGATTATGTTATACACTTCTTCGTGATAGATGGTTTCATGTTTCTTCATGATAATTCCGTCTTCATGTTGATTATGTTTTACGCCTCTTTTGTTATTTACGCTGTCCTGCAAGACATTGTTAGATTTCATTGAATCCTGCTTTCATGATAGTCATGGTTGGTCTTCATTGATCATGCTGTCAGGCAAATCATCGTTGAATTTTGTGTAACCACACTTTAATGTTTCCGTTGCAACCAAAAGAGGTATATACTGGCATTGCCAGGTTATCATGATGGTTTTCCTAACCGTTTAACCGATATACTTTTCTTAAATCATGATAAATGATCGACCCCATACCGATCATTTCATGTGCATTCCACGTGTACTCCACGTACCGTATTCCATGTGTATTACACGTACCTAAATCCATGTGTATTTCACTTGCAATACTTCACGAGTATTCGCTAGTCGATTCTGAATCACCTCAGGCGTATTTTCAATTGCTGATATTCTACAATATTGCTGATGCCGCTCATAGCTTGGAGATGTTACTAAAGGTTGATGCTGCTGACGTTCGGAGACGCTACGAGATGTGGATGCTGTTCACAACCTAGAGATCCTACAAGACGAAGACAAAGGCGTCAGAGCAAAGCAATTGGACGAGAAGATGCTTCACCATCAGACGATTTCCATCAATCATTGTCCTTAATTCTTAGTTACATGTCACACGTTATTCGGCTGTCATTTCAGCCATATGAGTGCAAACCGGTACCAGCCGACCACTCAGCTGAATAGTTACATGAATCACGGTCATGAGAATGACCGTCATGGAACTGACAAACAGGACGATAGTAACCACTACTATGACAAAACTATCCTAGAAATCGCAACCGAGGCTCCGGCCACAGACGTGATCAGACATACAAAGGATCAGTAGTCCAACCGATCCGCCAAGTCTGGCATAATAACCTAATATTGTAGTTCTATTTGTTTCATATCTCGAGACACATGTCAAGACATCAGTCAAGACACATGTCTCACGTATACTTTCTGCAGACACATGTCAAGACATCAGTCAAGACACATGTCTCACGTATACCTCCTGAAGACACATGTCAAGACACCAGTCAAGACATATGTCATGCTTATAGTTCCAAGAAACGAGTCAAGACACATGACTCACATCCAACTATGGAACATTTCTAAGAAATTCAGGGTACCCTCCAAGGGTATATCTATTTTGTTGTGCCATGTATTAATCAGTCCACAAGAACTTCAATACCATTATCAGCGCAGCAGTGAGAACTGTCACGTTGCCGATGTCACTTTCATTTCTTTCACCATAGTTCATATATTCATGACCATGAAGGACGCCTTTCGTATTCCTGCGTATACGAAGGTTTTCCTTTAGCTTAATGGTGAGATCCAAGCTGCTAACGCATTTCCTGGGACAGACACGAGATGAATTTTATCCTAATTATGTACTATGAACAGCAAACCATGCTACGATTCATAATTATGTACAGTAATGTTCAGGCTCCTGAATACATTCAGCTTGATTTCCCATCGGGAAAATCTGTACAAATTATCTATGCTTACAAGCATGTGCGTTGTTAGCCATGGTCACTAAAATTTTCTAGCTGTCAGTAAGACACGACCACTTAAGTCTTTTACGCATAGCCAGATGATTATTCCAAAATCTTCCCATACATTCCAGGAGAACTTACAAGGAGAAGGACGGTACCATGAGATTATGTGTCGACTACCGTCGGCGTAAACAAATCAACATTCATGACCGTTATTCTCCTCCACGTATTGACAACATGTCCAATCGACCTTATAGTGTTAATCACTTTTCCAAGATCGAATTCATGATCATGCTGCCAATAGTGACGGGTGAAAGAGCAGGACATGTCCATGACTGCTATTCGTGCACGACTCGGTCATGCTAGATTTATGATTTTGAATTAGTCTCATCAATGCTCCAACAACATTATGTACTTAATAAATTGAGTTTCCATGAACTCATAAGCAAATTCATCAGTGTTTTCATTGAGGATAACCTGATTTCCTTTAAGCCTAGAAGAAGAACAGGAAGACCATATCTGTACTATGTTGCAAATTCTATGACAAGAGAAATTCCACCCTGGAAATTTTTCCAATATCAATTCTGTTTGATTACAGTGACACGCTGGATCACATGGATTTGCATGGTTAATCTTACCATGACTCAGCTTATGCGTAAAGGAGAGAACCCTAGACTACATTAGGTGTTCTAGAAAATCCTACGCTAAGAGAGGTTTCGATTCATAGACTTAGAATTTCGCGACCTTCTATGTATCAAGTTTCTATGAAGCAGGATACAGCTACGTCTATATCTATGTACCTGACATACCAACAGGTTAAGATAGGACACCAACAAACTGGGATGTTTTATCATCTGAACTTGTGAACTAAAATGGGACATAATCTCCACGGATTTTGGTTACCAGATTAATGCAAACTTAGAAGAAGCATGATGCTATCTGAGTTATTACATACAGTTTGATCAATTCTGCAGAATCCTTACATCCGCAAGGATTTCAGAACCAACAGATTGATCGGACATGTCCCAGCCAAGGCTCATCCGATCACTTGGCAGTTTCTCAGTTATCAGGTCAGACAAATATTCGTAATTATGCCCTTATTTACTTCACGTCCTTGTCCTAATTTCACGACTTGTTTTCGCGCTCGCGTTCATGACACTATTCACGTTCATGATCGTATTTTGGCTTACGAATTTACGTTCATTTTCTTCTCATTCCAGGAAGTTTGCAAGAACTTGAGAGACCGGACCCAAGTTTAGTATAACTCCCTATCCTCAGATAGACGTTTCTCGTCATATTCTATGTCTCACCCGGTAGCGTTTGGCGTTACCGCCATTATATTCTATGTTCACGATATGTTTCACATGTCATGTTAATTCCACGTTCCTCATATCATGATCAAGATATGTTACCATGTATCATGGATCACGATATGTTTACTCATACTACACTCGCCATATCTCCACGTAGCACGTTCAAAAATTTTCACGTATCACGTTCAAAATTTTTCACGTACTACGTTTGTTTATGTCTCGCGCATCGTTTCTAGTTAACAGTTAAGTCAGATTGTCTTTCATCGTAACGTTTCAGTTACACTTGCACGTTAACTCTTATTTTTCCTCGATCGAATTTAGGGGATCTACCTTACGTTGATAACCAAGAACTTCTTCGTATTCCAAGTCAAGGTTAGGAGGACCAAGACTTATCATTCGTGTCAAGATCTTATAAAGGAACCGTTCCAAGAGGGAAGCCACTTGGAAACGGACAAGTTCATCCGGACTTCTTATCCGTTTTCTCTTATCAATTAGATATGTCCTTTCAGTCACGTCACGTTTCATGTCCTTTCAAGACATGTCACGTTCCGCGTTCCTTCTGTCAGGTCACCTGTACGTTCATTTACCTTACATACCCTCTCAGTTTGATTCGGGTATGT
Source organism: Glebionis coronaria (assembly GCA_025667525.1). NCBI lineage: Eukaryota > Viridiplantae > Streptophyta > Magnoliopsida > Asterales > Asteraceae > Glebionis > Glebionis coronaria. Next base: position 190,323,262 of record CM046877.1, on the reverse strand, counting down.
TTCTCCTTCAGTTACGTTATCTATAATTCGGGGACGAATTATTCTTTTTAGGGGGGAAGAGTTGTAAAACCCGCATGCTTTTACCATGAATAGTACCCTTAAGATCGTACGTACTAGATTAAAACTTTCCTTTTATAGCATGTTTACGTTCACGAAATAGAATTTTACGTATTACGTACGTGTTAGAACACGATAAGTATTTATTACGAACGAACACACAATAATTATTTAAACAATAATTAATCACGAACATGCGATCATGAAATCATGAACGTATTTTAATCACGAGCTAATATTAATTACGTATTTATATATATTTATTTCAAACACGAATAAATATATTGAGTCACGATCGAAAACAAATTAAATTAAATAAACTATGTAAAACGTGATCACGAACATTTAAACGATAATTATTATCACGCATATTAAAATACACGACAAGTAATTACGTACTTAATATTACTACTAAAACGCATAAGAATAAATACGAAAAGCACGACATTTTAAAATACACGAACACGTGTACGTTTTATTATCGTTTAATACAAACGAATAGGGAGAAAGTAGAAGGGCCATTCTTGACAAGAAGGAAAGACTTAGGACTTGGGCTCAAGGCCCAAGTGTGGGTTTTTAGCCGTGTATATTAAAAAAAACGGGGAGGGGCTTTGTTTTTCTTTTGGTCGATACAAACATAACACAAACCAGGAAACCCTAAATCTAATATAATCAGTCGCCTCTTTTTCTCCTTGTGCCTCTTCTGCCGTGAGTTTGCAACACCAAGAACAAGAACAAAAATTGAAGATTGATCCAAGGAATCGGGTTGAGTTCGTGTGTGTTCAATCCTAACCCTAAAACGACCAGTAAGTAAAAACCCATATTCGTTTTTTTTCTTTTTTTCTTTTAATCCGAATATGGGGTATTAGAAACATGTTTAAACAATGATTTATAGCCGGGTTCGTTTTAAGGGGCGTTGTGGTTGACCTAGCACACAAACCGAGACTCACATGAGTCTCGATGATGGGTTAAATGCACCAGCCGCAACCCTAATTAGGGTTTTGGGCTTGGTTGTGCTACCAGTAGGAACCGTAGGGGTGTTTTGGTCTAGCAGTGGAAACCGAGAGCATATGCTCTCGGTGGAAACTCAAAACTTGCAGGGGAAAGATCACCACTGTCGGTGGGATAGTGGCAGGGAAAGGGGTGTTTGGCAAACCGTTTTAGAACAGGGTAAAGGGGTGTTTGGCAGTCAGATTTATAAAAAAAATTAGAGGGTTGTTTGGTTCGGCTCATTTAAAATACATAACACAGGTTTCATGTTTAAATTAATAAGACACGGGTTCGGTTTTCAACGCATTTTAATATAATAATACATGAGTACGTGCTATTATTTTTACAAATTAATTAGCTTTACATGTTTATTTATTTTACAAGGTAAATTAAATTAATACAATACGACTGGTAATTTCAAGATTGTTTATTTAGAAGTTAATTAAATTAGTTACATGCTGGATAATTAATTTAATTAAAACATGAACTTATGTTTATTATTTTTGATTAATAATACATGATTTTAACCTACGTAATTATTTAGTTTAATTAGACTAAGTAATTAATTAATTATTAAAACATGACCTATAATTAATTAATTCTCATGACTTAGGTTATATTAATATAATTAATAATACATGTTTTAACCTAAGTAGTTATATCTTTATTTAATTAAATCACTTTATATTTAATTAAATGCTTTAACCTATAGTTTATTTAAAATACATGGAATAATTAATAAACTATACATTATAACCTCATGAGTTAGAATATTAATCAGAAAACACTTTAGCTTATATTATGAGCTTAATAATCCAGTCTATTTCTATTTATAGAAACTTTCTATTTTTAGAAACTTATCTATTATTAAGAAGTAATTCTATTTTTGGAAACATTCTATTTTTGGAAACTTTCTATTTTTGATAACTTTCTATTTTTGGAAACTTTCTATTTTAGGAAACCTGCTATTTTTAGGAAGTTACTTATTATCACACAGCGAGTATAATAATACAAGAAATACAAGTAATACTTAAACAGAATATCCAGAATATACGATAAATACAGTATAACGTTAAAATCAGTAAAACATGACATGAACATATAAAATAAGCTAAGACATAACAGTTAACCAGTTACGTACTCAGTGATCATGTACTTATACACGTATGTATTTATGTAGCGTTAGTGATACCGAAGTAGGACTCTCTTCCGTTCACTGGACATAAGGTACGGATTCCCGTCCTTTCAGTATGGACATTCTTTCCTTATTAGGATTCCCCGTATGCAGCCAACTGTTTTCCCGTAGTATAAGTTACGTGTTTGATTGCTTATGTTTAATTAAGATTACCTATAGCCATATACATGCATGACCAGTTTCACCTAGTTATGGAGGTACCATAACCATAACATTAGAGGCACTGATGTTATGACTTCACCACGGCGGAGTGATTGCTCGTGGCGTCCCTTCAGCTTTTGGCCATTTATCTATATATATCATGTGGGGCGTATGGGTGCATCCTAGTTACATGTTTTTATTCAGGATTTCATGGTGAATGTAGTGTGTGCCTTGCATCCTTCACAAGGAGCTGATCCCTCCTACCCATAACCAGTATATTAAATTAGAGGCAGCCCCTCTAATTTGCATGATGAGGTCACCCCTCCAAGTATTCATGCACGGTGGATTTTCATGACCTATATTGGCTAATGGTAAAATATGTTAAACAGTTTTCATAAGATAAACATAAGGCTTTTCAAACTATAAAACCAGTTTTATGAACATGTTCCAGGTTTTCCAGGACTTATACATTTCCGCTGCTATTAACTCTCTATTATGTTTTAATCACTTATACTATGTCTATATCCGTGCACTGAGCATTTTGCTCAGCCGTTACTTTCTTTTCCATGTCCCAAAACGGCAGGTACCCTAGGAAAGACTCGAGCAATTGGAGGACGTGCATAGGATGGAAGCTGCCAGAGACTTCTTTTCCTTTCTGCCTTCATATACTTATGCTTGTTTAGTCTTTCATTCATTTCTTTTGCTTTATTATGTTTTGGGCTTATGTTTGGGAACCGATGTTTGATTCCGGTTATCCCTATGATCACGTAATGTTTTATACATTTATCCTTCTATGCTTTGATGACACGCCATAATTACGCGTGACATTCCATTATCAAAATGGGGTGTTACACCCACGACATAGGCTGGAGCAGCAATCTCAGCAGCAACAACAGCAACATTGCCTCCCTGTCGTATGCCAACCCTCGGACAGTTCCCTTACTTATGTCCACGACCTCCACATCCAGAACAGTAAACTACCTTAACATCATTAGCCCCAGTGGCTACACCCTTGTTTCTACAATCTGCAATCTTATGTCCGGCCTTCCCACACTTGTTGCAAGCAGGTGGAAAATTTCCAACATGATACAGATTACACCGACCACACTTCGGATTCACTTTGTTACCTTGATTTCCTGTGGCAGCACGAACACCATCATTCCTTCTCAAATTATATTGTTGATTCCTATTCGGTCCTTGGTTATTGTTATTACGATAACCACATCGATTCTGCCCTTGGCTTGAGTGTGCAGCTTCCCACTTTCTCTTATTCCCTTCAGCAATACTATCCTTTCGATCCTGCAGCTTTACATCCATTAAAGCATGAGCCATTTGAATAGCTTCATCAAATGACTTGGGTTTCGACGAAGTAGTTTCTCCCTTGATATTAAAAGATAAACCCCTGATATACTGCTTCATCTTCTTACGTTCATCAGCAAACGCATCAGGACACAACAAACATAAATCAGAAAATCTCCTTGTATAATCTACAATATCATTGTTCCTCAGCACCAAATGCCTCAATTCATCTTCCAACTGACTTAACTCTTCCTCAGGACAAAACTTAGCAGTCAACAGTCCCTTGGTCACAGTCCATGTTCTAGCATTAGCTTCAACCAACCCCACAGTAGCTACTTGACTATTCCACCAACTCAATGCATCATCCTGAAAAGTAGCTGCAACAAATTTTACCTTACTAGCTTCTGAACATCCACTGATTTCAAAAGTACTTTCGATATTTTCAATCCACCTTCTTAATTCCAGTGCACCACCACTACCACGAAATTGGGTAGGTCCACATTTCATGAAACTAGCATAAGAACATTCCTTCTGAACCTGCTGAACAGCAGCATTACCTCCAACTTGTCCCGCAAAATTTCCTTCTGCTTGCTCATTAGCATTACCTCCAACCTGATTTCCAACATTCCCTCTAACCTGACCAGCAAAATTCCTATTCTCAGCCTCTTGGTTCCTCGCAGCACGTTCATCTTCCAAAGCTCTAGCAATAGCTTGCTCAATCATGGTATTAACAGTAGCAGTCGTCAATTTAGGCGGCTTGTTTATAGGAAACTAACCAAACAATAATTTAGTAATGTCAGAAAAATGCCTCCCAACTCCTTCCTATGTAACCATAAAAGAAAAAGAACAAGTAAGTATTCATATCAAGATAAGAAGAAGGATTTCTCTATCAAGATGTAACATGGATACTACATGCACCAACAACACAATTCACAATGAATCATTAACCAATCACACAAAAGAACTAATAAGACAAATCATAAGTCATGAAGGTAATTTTGGATTGCTTTGGAAAATCTCCACAAAATTGTGACAAGTAATGTCACTACAATCCTTCATCACAACAAACTTAAAGGTTATTAAGTTTCATCACAAACTAGAGTATGAGTCTACATAAGTTCTATTACAACAAGGCTAATAAAAACAACATAAAGAACTAAACATCAAATCCCTGTAGCTTCTTGTAGATCGGCTCGTCATCACTGCTGCTATCATCATCATCAGATTCTTCCTCCATTTTTCCCTTCCCCTTACGACTACTTTCTTCATTCGGCTTCACCGACACTTGAGCTTCAACCTGATTCGTCACATCACGAATCACAACACCTCGACTAGGAAAAGATCTCATCAGCAAACCCCATGCACTCAACCTTGCATTCCTTTCTTTCTCCCTACGCAACCTTTCAACTTGCCCACTCAAATTAAACACCATAGATCTTAATCTAACAACCTCATCCATTTCCCTTGCCCTAACAAACTCTGATCTCCTCACACTACCAACAAACCTGTCAAACTTTTTCTCATTCTGCTCAAACCTCCTAACCACACGAGTCTCAACCAAATACCTTTCAAACAAAGACCTATCAAAATTCTTAAGAAACCAGAAAATATCATCATAAGACCTAGGACCTGGACAATAAACCTTAGGAATACCATCATGAATAGATCGAGCACTAGCAGCCCTACTCGACTCAACAGGAACATCACCCCTGGCAAATGCAATCCCAAGCAAACTACTAATATAAGCATCACAAGTAGGCATCGAAGAACGAACAACAGGTCGTTGACAATCTGGAACAGTCTGTGACACAACATTGGCCCTTGGAACATAACTACCTTGTATCAACTCAGGCTCTGTCTGACCAACTGTAGTAAGTGGAATCCCATCATCTAAAAACTCAAAAGGCTCCTCATCGTCACTAGCACCAAAGTTATCTACTTCCTCACCATCCACTACATTAGTCATATCAATCCATCCATCCCCACGAGGTAAACCAACCATTTTCTACAATTATAAGGGTTCAAGAATACTTAAGTACATCGTTAATAAAATAATAATTAGTATGCAATGCTCATGCAAATGTCATACGTTATCCATGATATGCAACATAATGCAAATGATGTTTATGCAATGCTCGCAATAAAAATAAATATGATACTGACAAGCACTCAGCGTACATTCAATAATTCCAATACAATATCCTAGTATTTACTTAATAAATACTCGGGAAATCATTTCAGTTATGAGGGATACATCTACAATGCAAAAGAAAACTAAAAGTGATCTTACCGGAGTGTTGCAGAGGAGTTGTGTGCTTTTGAAGAATAAATACTTTCGACACCAAAGTTATAGTTTAGGACAATTTTCAAAATCGACCCAGTTCTCTATAACTTGCAGCTCTGATAACCAATCTCTAACACCCCCAATTTACATTGAGCAGTGTAAATACACAATTGGGTGCTAGACACAAGCATAATCACACAAGGTATATTGAATGACTCAAAATAGAGACGTTTACACAAAATATAAACAAGATTTTCATAAAAGGTCTAAAACATAAATTTCAACCCAAATTGTACTGACACGAAAACAGAGTAAAGCGTTTTGTCCCCATGGATCTCGACCAACAACCAACAAGTTTAGTACAGTACATCAACATAAAGTAAATTGTTCAACATTAAGAGGTAGAAACAGTTTAGACCAACATTCTTCCAAAAGCCAAGCCACAACCTCCACAGCAAAGCTCCATGCTCCATCACTTCCTATTACCTGAAATACATGCATAAAACGAGTCAACAATAATGTTGAGCGAGTCTATAGGTTTATCAAATCACATTTGAACACAAGAAGAAAATAAATCATAATCATTTCTAGAATTGTCGTACACACAATCTATATTCAAGGCAGTAATAATAATGATATTATTAAACGAACATTGTATTTAAGCTCATGACACCGACCCCTTAACCAAATAGTCACCCACGCCAAATGCCGGCATGACTAGAATAAAACAATTGCCCCTCTAGGGTATTAGTTGCTAGAATACCACAATCTTATTCACGTAAAATTATCCTTCCCAGCGGGTTACTCAACTTAATGCCCTGGTCTCAGATAGGGTGGTCAACCCAATAGTACTATCATTAGAATAAGCGGCTATTCCCAACTCACAACATCAAGTCAGAAGATAGTTAACGGCTCTTGAATTTAGGGTCTTTAGCAACAAGTTACTCAATACAATGAAATCAACTTTAGGCAACATTCGGGTCCAACAATTACTCATGACTTGTGTTCATTTATTTTTATATAGCAGGTATACCCCCCTCGCGGGTATTAAAATCATTAAAACAAGTAGAAAGCGAGGCTACAGACTCACCTTAGTATAAGAGATCTAGCGAGATGATCGTCGACGATAATGGATGCCATTCAAACACGAGAACCGCTACCTATCAAATAAGGCGCGTTCGTTAATAATGACTCAAGAAATAAATCATGCATAACAAAATCTAACTCAAATTCATAAAACCACAATAAACTCGAGAGAAAACGATATAAATAACTTTATGTGATACCCTAGAATTAAGGTCACTAACATTACCCTAAATTACGCTTATTTTTAAAATTTTTAATAAATTTTAATTGCTATATATTTTAGTATTTTGGTTGAAACCGATGTTCGAGGTTATAATTTTGACAATTGACGATTTAAGAAGGACGATGACGAATACGATCCCGATGGATGCCCAAATTTCTATAATTATTGACGTTTTATCGATAATGTAATTTTTCGAGAATTTTACTTACGGTTCGTGTTAAGTCGAGTCGGGTGAGTTTTATTGCTTTCCGGGTACATTTAAAGTGTCCTAAAAGTATTTTGGAGTGTTTGGGATGATTCCCGACTCCCGTAAAATTTTCTAAAATGACTAGTGAGTCAATCCCGTAAAGTTTTAGAGTCGTTTTTACTTAAGGCCAAAAGAAAGCTTAAATTGCACATTTGGTCCCTCCCATTTCACAAAAGGGGAACAAACACTCACACACATAACATTTCAAGAAAAAAAAGATCAAACCCACCCTTTGCTCTCTCTAGGCCGACGGCCAAACACACCAACACCACCACCACTTCAATTTTTTTTGGGTTTTGATTAATTCCAATCAAAGACCCCCTTCTAAAATCCTTTAGTAAGTGTTAATCCATGGTTATTTCAAACATGCATTAACAAAAATTCTTCCAAAAATTCAAGATTTTTCAAAAGTCCATTTGGATGTTAATTGGGCATTTGCATGTCTAATTCATGTTAGAATGATGCTAGAACACCAAAAAAATCAACCAAAATCAATTTGGTTGATGGGTTTTGATCACCCAAACCCCACGGCTCAAAGGGGGGTGTTTGGGGATCATGGTGATCAATGTTTTGATGTTTGATTTTGTGTTTAATCTTATATTTGCATGTTTTAGATGGGTATATTCACTTGCAGGTATGTTTTTATGATTTGGGTTTTATGAGGATGTTGATCAATAGGGGATTAGGACTGAAAATGATGTTTGGTTATGATTAGGAGTACTTAGGATGATGTCTAATGTTGGTAAATGGGTTTGAAAACGAGCATTGGTATGATTTTGGTATAGGTAATTTTAGGCAGAAAGTTTAAGGTGTTTTCGTAAAAATTATTATGTAAACAGGTCTTGTGATTAGGATAGAGTTGTAGAGCATCTTCTTAGCTTCGATTTGGTATAAGATAGTACTTAGGATGATGTCTAATGCCGGGAGCTGCGCCGGTTGCGCATGCACCCTATCGATTAGCACCATCTGAGTTAAAGGAGTTATCGGATCAACTGAAGGAGTTGATGGATAAAGGATTTATTAGGCCGAGCTCATCACCATGGGGAGCGCCAGTGTTGTTTGTAAAGAAGAAAGATGGTTCATTTCGGATGTGTATTGACTATAGAGAACTCAACAAGGTGACGGTTAAGAATTGGTATCCATTGCCAAGGATTGACGATTTGTTTGATCAACTGCAAGGTTCTTGTGTATACTCAAAGATCGACTTGAGATCAGGGTATCATCAACTGCGTGTAAGAGAGGAGGATATTCCTGTAACTGCCTTTCGTACGCGGTATGGACACTTCGAATTTCGAGTAATGCCGTTTGGGTTGACAAACGCGCCTGCTGTATTCATGGACCTTATGAATCGTGTATGCAAGCCGTATCTAGATAAGTTTGTCATTGTTTTTATTGATGATATTCTTATTTACTCTAAGAGTAAGGAGGAGCACGAGAAGCACCTGAGAAAGATATTGGATCTGCTGAAGAGAGATAAGCTGTATGCGAAGTTCTCGAAGTGTGAGTTTTGGTTAGAGTCTGTGCAGTTCCTTGGTCACGTAATTGATAGCAAAGGAGTTCGCGTGGATCCTGCCAAGGTCGAAGCGATCAGGGAATGGTCGGCACCGACAATGCCGACTGAAGTTCGACAATTCCTTGGTTTAGCTGGGTATTATCGGAGATTCATTGAAGGATTTTCGTTGATTGCGAAGCCATTGACAAAGCTTACCGAAAAGAATAGGGTGTATGAATAGGGAGATGACGAAGAATTCGCTTTCAAAACGCTCAAGGACAAGTTATGTTCCGCACCAATATTGTCATTACCTGAAGGAACCGAAGAATTTGTAGTGTATTGTGACGCATCTCGTAAGGGTTATGGAGCTGTGTTGATGCAGCGCGAGAAGGTGATCGCTTACGCGTCGAGACAACTGAGGAAGAATGAGGAGAACTACACGACGCACGATTTGGAATTATGAGCGGTAGTCTTTGCGTTGAAATTGTGGAGACATTATTTGTATGGGACGAAGTGTGTTGTATTCACAGACCACAAGAGTTTACAGCACATTTTAGATCAAAAGGAGTTGAACATGCGACAGAGACGATGGGTAGAATTACTGAGTGACTATGACTGTGAAATTCGCTACCATCCTGGCAAGGAGAATGTTGTAGCGGATGCACTTAGTAGGAAGGATCGAGAGAAACCTTTGAGAGTCAGAGCATTGGTGATGACTGAGAGTGTTGACTTAACCGAAACTATACTGAAGGCTCAAGAGAGGGGATTAATGAAAGAGAATGTTGATGCTGAGAACTTGGGAAGAATGTTGAAACCTCTTTTTGTGGTTAGGTCAGACGGACTGAGATATTTCAAGAATCGGATTTGGTTACCGTTGTGTCCATCCGAGGAAGGAAAGCCTGGAGTACGAGATTTGGTTATGAACGAGTCTCATAAGTCGAAGTACTCGATACATCCTGGATCGGATAAAATGTATCATGATCTGAAGAAAGTTTATTGGTGGCCGAATAAGAAGGCGGATATTGCTCGTTACGTTAGTAAGTGTTTGACTTGCGCGAAGGTTAAAGCAGAACATAAGAAGCTGTCTGGGTTGTTGGTACAACCAGAGATCCCATAATGGAAATGGGAGAAAATCGCTATGGATTTCGTGACGGGTTTACCCAGAACTCCTAGTGGATGTGATATGATTTGGGTAATAGTGGATAGATTGACGAAATCTGCTCATTTCTTACCTATGAATAAGACGGACAGTATGGAAAAGCTGGCCAGTGTGTACGTGAAGGAGATCGTTTTCAGACATGGAGTACCGTTATCGATCATTTCGGATCGCGATAGTAGATTTACTTCGGAATTTTGGAAATCGCTTCAACGTGCGATGGGCACTGAATTGAATTTAAGTACGGCTTATCATCCGGAGACTGACGGCCAGAGTGAACGAACTATTCAGACGATGGAGGACATGCTCCGAGCATGCGTGATTGATTTTGGAGGAAGTTAGGAACGCAACTTGCCTTTAGTGGAGTTTTCGTATAATAAAAGTTACCATGCGAGCATCAAGGCTGCACCGTTCGAAGCATTGTATGGAAGAAAGTGTAGATCGCCTGTGTGTTGGAGTGAAGTAGGAGAAAGTCAATTGACTGGACTCGAAATGGTTTTAGAGACGACCGAGAAGATTGTGCAAATCAAGAACCGACTACTTGCTGCAAGAAGCCGACAGAAGAGTTATGTCGATAACAGAAGAAAACCGTTGGAATTTGAAGTCGGAGATATGGTTATGCTTAAGGTTTCGCCGTGGAACGGTGTAATTCGTTTTGGGAAGAAAGGAAAGTTGAGTCCGAGGTACATTGGACCATTTAAGATCGTTAAACGAATTGGACCAGTAGCGTATAAGTTAGAGTTGCCGAGCGAGCTTAGTGCTATTCACGATACGTTTCACGTATCAAACTTGAAGAAGAGTTTGGCGGATAAGGAATTGGTGATTCCTTTGGACAAGATTCAACTGGACGACAAAATGCATTTTGTGGAAGAACCCGTGGAAATTATGGACCGAGAGGTCAAGAGGCTGAAGCGTAGTAGTATTCCCATTGTGAAGGTTCGATGGAATTCTAGGCGTGGACCGGAATACACTTGGGAACGTGAGGACTTTTTCAAGGAAAGGTATCCTCATCTTTTCCAGCGGCACGAAATGTGAGTATAAGAAGAGGCGAGCGCCGGGACGTCGCTCTCTTTAAGGAGGGGTGGATGTGATACCCTAGAATCGAGGTCACTAACATTACCCTAAATTACGCTTATTTTTGAAATTTTTAATAAATTTTAATTGCTATATATTTTAGTATTTTGGTTGAAACCGATGTTCGAGGTTATAATTTTGACGATTGACGATATAAGAAGGACGATGACGAATACGATCCCGATGGATGCCCAAGTTTCTATAATTATTGACGTTTTATCGATAATGTAATTTTTCGAGAATTTTACTTACGGTTCGTGTTAAGTCGAGTCGGGTGAGTTTTATTGCTTTCCGGGTACATTTAAAGTGTCCTAAAAGTATTTTGGAGTGTTTGGGATGATTCCCGACTCCTGTAAAATTTTCTAAAATGACTAGTGAGTCAATCCCGTAAAGTTTTAGAGTGTTTTTACTTAAGGCCAAAAGAAATCTTAAATTGCACATTTCGTCCCTCCCATTTCACAAAAGGGGAACAAACACTCACACACATAACATTTCAAGAAAAAAAAGATCAAACCCACCCTTTGCTCTCTCTAGGCCGACGACCAAACACACCAACACCACCACCACTTCAATTTTTTTTGGGTTTTGATTAATTCCAATCAAAGACCCCCTTCTAAAATCCTTTAGTAAGTGTTAATCCATGGTTATTTCAAACATGCATTAAAAAAAATTCTTCCAAAAATTCAAGATTTTTCAAAAGTCCATTTGGATGTTAATTGGGCATTTGCATGTCTAATTCATGTTAGAATGATGCTAGAACACCAAACAAATCAACCAAAATCAATTTGGTTGATGGGTTTTGATCACCCAAACCCCACGGCTCAAAGGGGGGTGTTAGGGGATCATGCTGATCAATGTTTTGATGTTTGATTTTGTGTTTAATCTTATATTTGCATGTTTTTAGATGGGTATATTCACTTGCATGTATGTTTTTATGATTTGGGTTTTATGAGGATTTTGATCAATAGGGGATTAGGAATGAAAATGATGTTTGGTTATGATTAGGAGTACTTAGGATGATGTCTAATGTTGGTAAATGGGTTTGAAAACGAGCGTTGGTATGATTTTGGTATAGGTAATTTTAGGCAGAAAGTTTAAGGTGTTTTCGTAAAAATTATTTTGTAAACAGGTCTTGTGATTAGGATAGAGTTGTAGAGCATCTTCTTAGCTTCGATTTGGTATAAGATAGATCTTACGACTCCTAACGAGTCAAAAGTTACGACGTTTTGAAATTCGTGTACCGGGAGATGAAAACCGTCGTAATCCGAAATTATGCTTGGTTTTAGGTCAAATCCCGGGGACTATAGGTTTAGTTTGGTAAATGGTCAAGGGTTTATTTTTGGTCTCAAACCTGCACATTTGAGTCTATTATAAGACTTAGGTGTCAAATGGGTCGATGGAGTATTTTAAACGGGTCAAATAAGTCCGACTTGGTCAAAGTACAATTTCAGTCCGAAAAACGTAGTTTTGGAAAAGTGTTGAGTAACGGCTCGTAGAAGTGAAAACTTTTATTGAGATTAAATATGTGATTTCTACAGGTCTTAAAGTATTTTTGAGAATTTTCTCAAATTTTATAAAAAGGGTTAAGTATAGTAAAACAGTCCGTACTTTTGGTAAGTATCGGCGAAAATGAGTTAAAATGAATAACGTTAATAATAAGGACAAATGGTATAAAACGAGTAACACTTGTCGTTTTGTTTTGGCGTGAGTTGTAATTTTCACAAGTGACTAATATGTATGTATTATATACAGTACCATAAGGTTTATAAAATGAGATTACTCATTACGCGTTATTTGGTTTGATAGGTGTTGATTTACCCGGGCATCCGTATCGTCGTCAGTGACCGTCACTCGAACTATCGACTACTTGTTATATAAGGTGTGAATTTATAGCCTCGCTTATTATTATTTCAAACTGTTTTACCCGCGAGGGAAATGCATGCTAGTTTTCAAAATGAACATATGTCATGAATGATTGTTGGACCCGAATGTTGCCTTGAAATTGTGTTGAGTACCTAGTTGCAAAAGGCCCTAAATTCATGAACTATTAACTATTGTTTAGTCCTAGCGTGGATTAGAAATAGCCGCTTATACAAAGTGATAGTACTATGGGGTTGACTACCCTATCCGAGACGAGGGCTAGTACGTCGATACCCCCTGCGGACGGATAATTTGTGATAAGAGATAAGGTATAATTGCAACTGATGCCTTAGTAGGGGCACTGGTTTCATCTGAATCACGCCGGTAATTATTACGCGGGTGATTGAGTTAACGGTTTAGTGTCATGAGCTTAAACACAATCGTCAGTATCTTGAATATAGATTGTTTGATCGACAAGTCTATGAATGATCGTGAATGGTTTTTATTTCACATATGTTCAAAATGAATTGTAAAACCTATGAATTCCACTCAACGTTTTCGTTGACCAAATTTAGCATGTGTTTCAGGTAACCGCTGAAGTGTAGCATGGAGCGTGCATTGGATGGATGTTGTGTGTGGAGCTTGGAGTCTACTTGTTTTTCCTCCCGTTATTACTTAAACATTTTTAACTTTATGTCATGTTGTTGTGAAAACTGTAACTTTTGGGGTTGAGATTCATGGGGACCGTAACGCAAAACTCTGTTGTATCATTTGGGGTTGGAAAACCGTAGACATGTAACTTTTCAACAATTTTTAATTTAAGTTTAAATTTGACGTCTCTTTGGAGTCGTTCGATATATCTTGTGTGCGATGATAACTGCCTAGCACCCAAATGTTGTAGTTCCGCTGCGCATTGCATTTGGTGGGGTGTTAGAGATTGGTAATCAGAGCCATGAGTTATAGAAAACTAGGTCGTTTTGAAAATTCCTAAACTATAACTTTTGGTGTCGTAAGAAATTGTCCAAGCGCACACAACTATCCTGCATGGCTCCGGTAAGGTTTATTTTTGTATTCATGGCATTTGACGTATACTTTTGAGTTGAAGTATATATGTGGGTATTTATTATGTAAATATGGAAATTACTATATGTAAACGTTGAAATTATACGTGGAATACCCGACACCGTAATTCTTGTATTAATCATGCATGAGCATCATATTATCGCATTTTAGGCATGTGTACCACCTTTGCATTGTATTTGCATGCATGTATTTATAAATATTGTATAGTTATCTTACGTACCCTCCAAAATTCTCTGTTAGTGCAGGAATGGCCGAGGTACCGCCTAATGGTAATGGAGACGATTATGTCGTAGGTCACGAAGGGGGACCGTTTCCTCCAAACCCGCAGGATAATGACAATGGATGGATCGCTCCAGAAGAAGCGGTAGAGCCAGGAAATGACAGTGACAAAAGTGAAGTGGACAACTTCAGTATTAGTAGCGATGGTAGTGAGGATTCTGAGGAAGAGCCGGAGGAACCGGTGGATGATGGAATTCCCGAGAATGCTGTCGGTCAGACCGAACCTGATTTATTTCAATCTCCAAATTCGCCAAAGGGTTATGAAGTGCCTCCGACCGATCGATATGAGCAGCAACCCTTTCATTGCCCGATGGACAATTGTAAGGACTACCTGAAGACAATGCCAGGGTTTGTTCGAGTAAGTAATGGGAGTGGTGCAGAATCCAGCAATTCATCTAAATCACAATCTATTCATGAGAATATCGCGAGGGTCTACTTTCTGAGACCAAGACACTACTGGGATCCCGAAGGTCGTTTGAGGAGGATGGATAGGTTGATGAGCGAGCGGTACATAGTGGAATCAAGGGTAATCGACAGATTCAACGAGAATGAAGGAGCAAACCAAAGATTATTGGCAAGAACTTCAAGAATTGAGTATGATGGAAATGCAAACAAGAGTGATATCAACAGCCTAAGATCGATGATCGCGAACTTGAGCGCCAGTCTTGATCGAGTTAGGGAAGATCAAGCGAGATTGTCTAGGATGCAGAGTTGGGAGCATCGAGTGAGAGCGTCCTTGCCCCCAGATTGGAGATTTATGGACGACTTGGAAATGGAAGCTAATGACTTCATGATCCAGCCACTTGCCAAAGGTGTTTTTATCACTGTGGGAAATCATGTAGCGGTTGAGTGTGGGTCTACGTCAGGGACGAAGAAGGCGACTGAATGTGGGCCGAATAACAAAGGAAAGAGGAGGATGGATGAAGTGGACGAGGAAGATAGCGACGAGGAACCCGAGGAAGATGATGATGAACCGCCATCCAAGAGGCCGTGTGGATCACCACATGCCTAGTTGCTTGCCTTGTATTTTATCGTTGATCGTTGTAATAGAACTGTTTTAGACTTTTGTATGATGGCATTGTGACGAAAAACTTGAGGACTTAAGTTTTATGGTGAATGGTTGTAGTGGCAATACTTGTCACAATTTTGGTTGATTATCAATACAATCCACGTTTACCTTTCATGATCTGTGATATGTCTTTAATTTGATCTTTTGTGATGTGAACTGATGAATATTAGTAACTTTTTAGTGATGTGTCGTTGTATTTATATTATGTTTTGAAAGAGAAATCCATCTTAATCTTGATGTGTATATGATGAGACTGCTTTTATACATAGTCTCATCGTCCAAATTGGGCTTAAAATGCATTAAATATCATCAAAATACCCAAATATATGCTTGTGTTTGTTGCTTGTGTATTTTAGGTACGGATATTGAGAAAATGACAAAGGATCACAAGAATCAATCAAAAACGAACACGGGAAACGAAGCCGCACGATGAACCAAGCCCTAATGAAGAATTTTCCAAAGAAAACCATTGAGGATTTGAAGAATTATGAAGATTGGTCCTCCAAGTTTGAATAATTGACACTTTATACCCTTGTATCTTCATAATTATAAGTTTGGTCCCTAAAGTTTGTCAAAATTACAAAAAGGACCGTTAACTTTGAAGAATTGGCAAATTTAGTCCCTCAACAAATCTAAATTGTCAATAATGGTCCTCCAAGAAGTCAACAAACAAGTCAAGGCCTTGAAGTATGAAGACATGCCAAGAACAGCCCTTGAAGAATGAAGAAATGGCATGTTTAGTCCTTGTTTCAAGCTTATAAAGTTTTTGTGCCAAAACTGCCAACTTGCCAAAGATGTTTTTCAAAGGAAATGACTTATTTGCTGTTTTAATACAAAGTGAAAGGAGAATGAAAAGTGAGGGACCTAATCTGCCAAGACAACCTAAGACAAACCCTCCACTCCCTGCTTGACACCTCACCTACCTTAAACCCTCCACCAATCATATTCACCCTCCTCTCCACGTCAGAATCCACCCAACACATTTATTTAATCAGTTTTAAACTGATTTTAAATTTTGAGGGAAACACGTTTTTTAAAACCTAATTACCCTAAACCTCATCAAATCCCACCCTGCTATCACTAATCCCTCCATAAACCCTAAAACTTAATTTCCACAAATTAAGGGGTTTTCCCCTAAATCTTTCCAGATTGACAATTAATGTCACTCTCATCCCAAACCCAACTCCCAAAACCATCACCCCCACCCTCACATGTCCCTCCAACCCTCCCCTGACCCGCATCCAAGCTTGAAGACAAAAGAAAACCAGCTAATCAACGCCTATGGGCATTTTCGTGTTCTCAAAGGCTAAATGGACGACCTAGATCACTCCAAAGCAGCTGGCATCCCACAAACTGCCAAGATCATCACATGGGCTTTCAAAATTCAAAATCGTGTAAGGGTAACTTGGGAAGTTTCTCCTTTTTCACAATCCTTGTAAATCCAGTTTATTAAGTAATATAAATGGTATTGAGTTTGGTGATGAGAAAGATTGAGTTCCTTTTACATTTCATGTTGATTTAAGTTCATTGTTTGAGTTTGGTTTAATTTTTCAGAAAAAGTTTTCAAGTTTTCAAAGTTTCTGTTTCTTTTTCAAGGTTTTCTTATATCTTAGATTTCACTACAAACCTGATACAATGGTGATTCAGTGTGTTACTTTGATGGTGTTTGAGATTGGGTATGTCCAAGACACCATGGCTTGTTCTGGTGTAGTGGGTACCCAAGCTTGAATAAGCCATTGGTTGGTCATTTTTGCTTAATCTTATCATAGCCTAACCCCAGCTTGAAGCTCTCTTCTAGCTTAATCTATAAGCTAGGGGCAAGCCTTAAGCTTTTACACAGCTTTTTCCTTTTTCTCTCTTAGCAGGTTCAAAGAGGAACCATTTTTACCCATTTTGTTAAGCAGTCCCTTATAAGCCCCTCAACAAAGTTCTACATAGGCCCCAGCCTATAGAGAGGTGGTTTTTCAACCACTAAAGGTCCTGGATGTAGGACCCTTAAGGTAGCTCATTGATTCTCTTTTCCATTTTCAGTTTTCCAAAAATTATGTGCTTTATGTGATTCTGCATGTTAAGTTGTTAAGTGTATGTTTGAATGCTTAAAACTGCTTATATAGGTCTTGTATGCATGCTTAGATAGTGTTCAATCAGTTTGGTTAAGTTTTGATTGGATTTGCTTTGAAAAAAATTTAATCTAAGATTTAAAGGGGTGTTTGGGATAATTGTTTATCTTGCATTTTTGTTATTAATCTTGCCTGCAAGCTGGTTAAACATTACTCTTAGGTTGCTATTAGGTGTTAAGTGTGACTGGTTTTCTGTTTGAACAAGTTTTGAACACTTTTCATGCTAAAATTTGGAAGATATAGCTAAAAATCAGTAACTTCAATTTTCTGCTTGTTTTGATAGAATTTGTGCTTTTAATCCTCATAGTTGTTAGATTATAGGTCTAAGTAGGTTTGTGTAAGGTTTGTATGCTAGTTGGTAGGTCTGTGTGCTTGATTTGAGACTTTAAAACTCACGTGTGTGCACACTAAACCAGCAAACACCATTAAACTTGTGCAAGCTATATCAGCAACCTTATATCTGCTTATTTTGTGTGATTTGATTGTTATACTTGCTTATTTTTGCATTTGATTTGACTCCTTATACTCCAAAGAGTATAAGGGTGCCTTTTGTCCATCAAAACAATACCAAGAACTCAGATCAAGCCCCTCTTGATCATAATTGCACAAGTGAAGAAAGTCCTTCTTTGTGTTCATCAGAAAGTGCAAAACTGAGCACGTTTTTGGATTTGTAGGGCTTAATCCTTGATAACTTGGATTTGTGTTTGTGTTTTCGTGAGTTAAAAGGTCACTGTTTGAGTTTGGAAAAGTAAAAAAAAAAAGAAAAAGTTTGGAAAAAACTCACCTGGCCTGGGCTCGAACACGCGACCTCCCGTTTGGAGGAGTAACGTGTTAACCAGTGATCCGGATGGTTTTTTACGTTATCATTTCATTTCATTATCTATTTAAGGGATTTTGGTTTTATAGCTTATTTGATTAGCAGCTTATAAATAAGCATTTTCTAGCTTATTTCTTATAGCTTTTTCCTGTTTAGCATTTTCCTAGGATTATATTAGGGTTTTTGATTTTTCTGAGCAAAAGTATATTTTTCCCTTTATTAATTAATTTATTAGGATTATTTTTAGTTTTTATTTTAAAAAGTCATTAAAAATAGTAAAAGGTATATTAAAAATCTCAAAAAATAGTTTTTAGGTTTTTAATCATATTTTTGAGGTTTACAGCTAATTAGGTTTTCAATTTAGCTTATTTTTATTTTTATAGGATTTTAGGGTTTTTAAGCAACTTTAAAATTTAATATAAAATTATTAAATAGGTTTCTGAAAATTTGGATTGCATTTTTGTTTTAGTTACATTATTTAGGATTTTTGGTAATTTTTTAGAATATATTTATAAACTTTTTATTTTTTTGAATATTTTAATATTATTTTATTATTAAAAATTGAAGTTTTATTTTTTTAGTTTTTACATTTTTCCTAGGTTAAGAACACTTAATTAGGAGTTTTGCCACTTTCCAAATATTTTTAAGACTTTTCAATTAATTTCTAGAATTAATTTAAGATTTAATAGATTTTAATAGTTTTTAAGTGTTTAAAAATAGTTTAATTTGGTTTTAAAATTTTTAAAAATAGTTTTTAGCTTAATTAGGATATTTTTGAGGTTTACAAACTATTAGATCTTGTTTAAGGCTTTTTAATAATTAAAAGTGATTTTTAGGGCTTTAATTAGCATTAAAAAGTCATTATCTAATTAATTAAAAGGTTTTAACAAGTTTGGATTTTTTTATAAACTCTTAGAATATTATTGGGGATTTTTAGTAATTTTTAGAATTTTTTAGGTTAAAATTTTAATTTTTGTACTATTTACGGTTTTACGTGTTCGTCTTTTTCGTCGTAGTTTAATTCGTTTTCGTAACCGTCTTTTTCTTCTAATCCTATTTCTTTCTCAATCATATAATCACAAACATTAATCAACTCTTAATACAACGCACTAGCCTCCTCGAGAACGAACTCACTTAGGGTCATTCACACACGGTTTTCCTAAATCGTCGTGCTCACTTGCCCTATTTATTGCTCTTTTCCTAAAGAGTGGTAAAAACTCCAAAATCATTTTGGCGCCGCTGCCGGGGAGGCGTGTTGTCTTTTGATTGAACAATTGTTGTTTTCTATATTAGCCATAATAGTATTAGTATTAGTAGCACTCTACTAATACGTATTATCGTTTTTCGTTTTTTGTGAATACTATTACTATATTGTATACGTAGAACAATAAATTTACAAGTACTCCAAATACGTGAGAAATCACAACCTTGACTTGGGAGGTCATTACCCAATCATTGTATTCGAATCTCAAACCAAAAAAAAAGGCAAAAATAGATAAATACTTTCGTGAAGCTAGATTTTGATAAATACAAACTATAAGGTGGGTATAAGGCGGTTGTATTTCACGACCTAAAGGAAAAAGGCTCTTAAGTGCTTCGCGCCGCCTCGTTTCCTCTGCTTGCTTGTGCGTATTTTGATTTTGAAAGCTAATCGAGGGTTTTGCCGCCCAAAGTATTACTAAGAATCATATATATTTTCTTGGTTTCTATTGATTAAACCCTCTTGAACGATTTGGTGTTCCACCATCGTTCTAAAGTCATCGAAGGCGTTCACTTCACGTGATCGTTTTCATTCCTTGAGGCTTCTTTAATCGAGAGATTTGATTAAGGAGGATATTTGTAGATTTGTGTCTACTAATACATTCCAAAAAAATCCAAAAAAGTAAAAACAATCAAAAACCACAAAAAATTGAAAAAGTAAAAACACCAAAAAGAATCTTCTTTGCTCGCCTTCTCGTTGTGCGTGACGTTTATGCAAACTCGCTCTAAAGCAAGACGTGCTCGTAAACGAAGAAACAAATCAATCACTCCTACTAGTGAGGAGTCTCCTATTGACGAACCCATTATAGTGAAAGAAGCACCCATGGCTAATCGAACTATGATGGAGTTACTTCAAGCACCCACCGAGGGTTATGGAGAAGCGATTGTGATTCCCGCTATCCTTGCGGAGAATTTTGAGGTTAAGAAGGGTTTGTTGTCTATGATTCAAAACAACAAGTTTCGAGGTGAAGAAAAGGACAACCCTCATAACCACATTCGTGAATTTAATCGTCTCACCGCCACATGCAAGTTTAAGGACGTCTCAAACGACTCGATTAAGATGATGCTTTTTCCGTATTCCTTAGCGGGGCCCGCAAAAATTTGGTTAGAGAAAGAGCCACCCAATTTTATATTGACGTGGAAGGATCTCGTTTCAAAATTCGTGAACCAATTTTTTCCGCCCTCTAAGACTACGCACTTGAAAAACGAGATTTCAAAGTTTTCACAAGAGTATAATGAGAGTTTTTCAACGGCTTGGAATAGGTTTAAGGAAATGTTGCACGAATGTCCTCATCATGGTTTTTCCGACTTGCATCAAATTGACACGTTTTACAATGGCTTGAACGATCATGAGCGTGATTATCTTAATGCCGCCGCGGGTGGTAATTTTTTGTGTAAGACGGTCGAGGAAGCATTGTTAATCATTGAGAATAGGTCTAAGGTGTATAGTCCTCGTAGCACGTCAAGTGTTCGTAAGACTTCGTCTTCGCCTTCATTGTCACACACCGTTGATGCTTGTCAAATCGAGGCTAATTTGGAGAACAAAATTTTTGATAAGTTGAAAGGATTGTTAATTGAGTTTAAAGTTGGTGAACAACCCGCTCCCGCTACGACTAAAGCGGTTGAGGTTTCTTGTATGTATTGTGGTGGAGCTCACGATTATTCCGAGTGCATTACCAACGGTGCTAACACTTCGAGTGCCTTCGCGGCCGCGGGAACTTATAACCAAAACGGTCAAGTTCCTCGCACTAATCAATTGACTCCACCGGGTTTTCCACCAAATCAAAATGCTAACAATTATCGAAACAATCAAGTTGGTTACCAAAGCAATCAAAGGAACAATTTTAAGGGTAATAACAACTATGGAAATCAAGGAACTAGTAGCCAGTTGCAAAATCAAAATCAAAACCGTAATTTTCAAAACACAAGTCAAGGTCTTCAAAATGTTTACACTAAAGAACTACCAATGGACTTTTTGAATTACGCCACGGCAAATGATAAGATTTTGGAAAACATTCAAGAGCAATTGGCTAGTCAAGCTAGGGACACGGCTAAAAACACTAAGGAATTGGCTAATTTTGTGAAAGAAAATCTTAACATGAGAAATGAGTTGAAAAATGATTTTGCTAATCAAATTAGAGGTCAAAACAATAAGATTGAACAAAGTCATGCTAGGCTTGAACAAAGAATTGACCAAAAAGCCGCTAGTCAAGATTTGAAGTTTAATAGTTAAGATGCTAAGCTTAATGCAATTTTAGAAGCCGTCATGGGGAACAAAGCATCTACTTCGAGTGGTCTACCTAGTAACACCGTTTCAAAACCGAAGGGAGAGATGAAAGTGATTACCACACGAAGTGGTAAGACACTTAAAGAACAAACTCCTCAACCAATTACTCCAACGGTGGAGGAAATTGAGGAAGAACCCGAGGTGGTGGTCGAAAAGGAGCATATTTCAAGCCCACAAAGTACCGCTCATGCCATACCTACGGTCGACCCTTTACCAACATTGGAACCCGAGATTCCAAAGGCTATGCCTATGCCCCAACCCACACCACCTTTGCCTTACCCATCGAGACTTAGGAAGGAGAAACAACAAGAGCGCGACAACTACCAATTTGAGCTTTTTATAAAAATGTTTCGTGAGTTGCACCTTAATGTGAGTTTCGCCGATGCTTTGGTCATGATGCCTCTATATGCTGCTAACTTTAAGAGTATGTTGAACAACAAGGAGAAATTTCACCAAATGTCTAGTTGTTCGTCGGTTTATCTTAATCGCATACCTCAAAAAGTCGGTGATCCCGGTAAATTTTTGATCCCTTGTGCAATTCAAGATATGGAAGAATGCTATGCCTTGGCCGATCTTGGTGCTAGCATTAACTTGATGCCACTTGCAATCTTCAAGTCGCTCAATCTTCCTAATCTTACTCCTTCACGAATGTCTATTGAGTTGGCCGACCATTCCACGATTCTTGCATGTGGTTTGGCGGAAGACGTTTTTGTGAAAGTGGGGAAGTTCTACTATCCCGTAGACTTTATTGTTGTTGATATCCCCACGGATCCTCAAGTTCCTCTTATTTTAGGTCGTTCGTTTTTAGATACGTCTATGGCTTTAATTGATGTGCATGCTAGAAAGATCACCTTACGTTTCAACGACGAGGAACTTGTTATAAACGCAACTCAAAATTCTCAACTTTCTCATGTTTATTCCGTTTCTACCATAAACCTCGTTGATATGATCGACGTGGTTTGCGAGGAATTTTCACAAGAAGTTTTAGGGTTTGGTGATGAAGAAACTAGTGGCAATCCCACTATGTTAGATCCAATTCTTGATAATTTGACACCAACCTTCACCCCTTTTGAAGGTGGTGGTTTTACATTGGAAGAATGCAATGTTCCACGTACTTGTGACGAAGACCTCGTCAACGATGAGGACTTCTCGATTATCATGGATTTTCTCAACGATTTCCCATTTCCTCCACCCGAGGAGGTTATGAGTATCGAGCCCAAATCTTCACTTGAGGAACCACCTATCCTCGAGTTGAAAGATTTACCTCCTCACCTCGAATATGTCTATTTGGAGGAGAACGACAAGTTGCCGGTTATTATTGCGAAGGATCTTTCGAATGATGAAAAAACCGCACTTGTCGATGTTCTAAAGGATCACAAGGGGGCGATTGCGTGGAAGTTATCCGACATTAAGGGAATCGATCCCAAGTTTTGTACCCACAAAATATTAATGGAGGAGGATTTCAAGCCCACAATCCAAAGTCAAAGAAGGGTGAACCCCAAAATTCACGACGTCATCAAAAAGGAGGTCCTTAAACTCCTTGACGCGGGAATGATTTACCCTATTTCCGATAGCCCTTGGGTGAGTCCTATTCATTGTGTCCCTAAAAAGGGAGGGATGACCGTTGTGCCAAACGATGCCAACGAATTGATTCCCACTAGACTCGTGACCGGATGGAGAGTGTGCATTGACTATCGAAAGTTGAATGAAGCCACTCGAAAAGACCATTTTCCCTTGCCCTTCATGGACCAAATGTTGGAGCGTCTTGCGGGAAACGATTTCTATTTCTTTTTAGATGGTTTTTCCGGTTACTTCCAAATTCCCATCGATCCTCGTGATCAAGAAAAAACTACGTTTACGTGTCCATATGGAACGTTTGCCTATCGTAGAATGCCATTCGGACTTTATAATGCACCGGGAACTTTTCAACGATGCATGATGGCTATTTTTCATGATATGATCGAGAAGACGATGGAAGTCTTCATGGATGACTTTTCCGTGTTTGGTGATTCTTTCACTTCGTGTTTGTCGAACCTTGAGAGAATGTTAAAACGTTGTGAGGAAACCAACCTTGTGCTCAATTGGGAAAAATGTCATTTTATAGTTAAAAGTGGAATCGTCTTAGGGCACAAGGTCTCGAAAGCGGGGATTGAGGTAGATCAAGCTAAGGTAGACGTCATCGCCAAATTACCTCATCCCAAAACCGTCAAGGGAGTTAGGAGTTTCCTAGGCCACGTGGGCTTTTATCGTCGATTCATCAAGGATTTTTCAAAGATTTCTCGACCTATTACACATCTTCTCAAAAAAGAGGCACGTTTTGTCTTTGACGAAGATTATGTACGAGCCTTTGAGATCCTTCAAAGGAAACTTACCGAAGCTCCCATTCTTGTTGCTCCCAATTGGAACCTCCCCTTTGAGCTTATGTGTGATGCTAGTGATTACGCTATTGGGGCCGTTTTGGGGCAACGTCATGATAAGAACTTCTTGCCTATTCACTATGCTAGCAAGACGATGACCGAGGCTCAACTTAAATACACTACAACGGAAAAGGAGTTCCTTGCCGTGGTGTATGCATTTGAGAAATTCCGACCTTACCTCGTCTTGACGAAATGCATAGTGTATACGGACCATTCGGCTATTAAGTATCTCATGGCGAAGCAAGATGCTAAGCCGAGATTACTTCGTTGGATTCTCCTCCTTCAAGAATTTGATCACAAAATCGTTGACAAAAAAGGAGCCGAGAATCTAGCGGCCGACCATCTCTCTCGTTTGGAAGATCCTCACCAAAGTGTTTACGAGCCCAAGGAAATCACCGAAACATTTCTGCTCGAGACACTTGGTGTAGTGAATTCTAAGCTTGATTCTTCCACCACATGGTTTGCGGATTTTGCAAATTACCATGCGGGTAACTTCATCATTAAGGGTATGACGACTCAACAAAAACGAAAATTCTTTCGTGACTTCAAGTTCTACTTTTGGAACGACCCTTACTTGTTTCGAACTTGTGCGGATCAAATCATCCGACGTTGTGTATTTGGCACTGAAGCTTCTAACATCCTTAGAGCTTGCCATGAGGGACCCACGGGTGGTCACCATGGTGCTAATCTCACGGCTAAGAAGGTGTTTGATGCCGGCTTCTTTTGGCCTACTATTTACCGAGATGCACAAGATCTTGTGAAGTCGTGTGATGCATGCCAACGACAAGGAAAAGCCTCACAAAAAGATGAAATGCCACAAAATATCATTCAAGTATGTGAGATCTTTGACGTTTGGGGTATAGACTTTATGGGGCCGTTCTCATCATCTCGTGGTAATAAGTACATCCTTGTTGCGGTTGACTAACTTTCTAAGTGGGTGGAAGCTAAGGCTTTGCCCACCAATGATGCTCGTGTGGTAGTCAAGTTTTTGAAGCAATTGTTTTCTCGGTTTGGAACCCCTCGTTCTATCATAAGCGATCGTGGAACCCATTTTTGTAATAACCAATTTGAAAGGGTTCTAAGGAAATATGGGGTTACACATCGGCTTTCTACGGCTTATCACCCACAAACGAGTGGGCAAGTCGAGGTTTCAAACCGAGCGTTGAAGAGGATCTTGGAGAGATCCGTTGGAGAAAACCGACAATCTTGGTCGGATAAGTTAGACGATGCTTTATGGGCCTTTAGGACCGCTCATAAGACGCCCATTGGGTGCACTCCCTATAAGCTTGTGTATGGAAAGAATTGTCATTTGCCTATTGAATTAGAACACACGGCTTATTGGGCCCTAAAGCATTGTAATGATGATATGGAGACCGCGGGGAAACACCAGAAAATGCAATTGAATGAATTAGATGAATTGAGAGACATTGCTTATGAAAATTCATTGATTTATAAAGAGAAAACTAAAAAGTTGCATGATTCTAAAATAAAAAACCGGGTTTTTAACATTGGGGATCAAGTTTTACTTTTTAATTCAAGATTAAAAATCTTTTCCGGTAAATTGAAATCCCGTTGGTCCGGTCCATTCACCGTGACTCAAGTGTTTCCGTATGGGACCATCGAGCTAGCTCAAGATGATGGTCCTAACTTCAAGGTGAATGGACATAGGTTGAAACACTACTTTGGCGGGGAAGTTCCATCCTTGAACTACCTCGACCAAGTCACCTTCCCCAATGATAATTAGTATTGAGGGGATCGAGTCGAGCTCATGACTCGGTAATAAAAAACGAGGTGCCTCGTGGGGGAGTCCCATGCTTATCCTATGTACATATTATCGCTTTCTAATGTAGCTTACGTGTGGGGATTTGTGCCCTTCCAACCTTTGTTCCGTGGTTGTTTGTGGTTTTTAGATCATGATCTTCACGATTGGAGCCTCTCGTGTTCGTTTTATGGGAGCACTTGATCATTTGCTTTGGAGACATTTCTCAATATCCATGATATATCTTTTGATGTTCTAACCTTAGGTTTTTAGCACACTTCATAAACGGCTATTAATTTAATGGTTACACCCTTTCCATGCTAGATTAGGCATTCGACTACGTCTCTAGTATGGGGGTGTTTGCACCCCTAGACTCGAAACATTGAGGACAATGTTTAACTTTAGTATGGGGGGGGTGAATAGATACTTGCCTTGCCAAACCTTCACGCTTTCCAAAGTTTGTCTTTTTGTTATCGTTTTTGTTGCAAAATAAGGCTAAAAATGGCCAAATTTTAAATTTTTCTCATATTTTATAAGTGTTTAAAGACACGAATGTAGGTTTTCCGATGGCGAGAATAAGAGTAATTTTTGACTCGACCGTGCGTGTTGAGCACTTAGCTTTGATTCCTTAACTACACATTAGGCTAAGTCTCTTAAATGAGGACGAGAAATGATAGAGTTAATTATAAGTTACTATGCTAAACGTAGAGTACTCGTATTCTTTCAAAAACTCATGTGTTCTCGTTGATTGCTTATTCTCCCTTCGCATGTAAATATTTTTTGCTTAATAAATATTGACTTAGCGGTTTAGTTAGGATTGTTGGGTTTCTAGTCTTTTCTAGTAGCTTCCGTGTAATTAAATTGGGAAGACATTAAGGTATCGCCAGCGTCACGGTTTTGAAGTATTGGCACCCGAATAATCGAAAGCTTCACCCAATAATAAGATTTCAAGTGCTCACATAAATCTAGCAAACAATTTGAAGCCCCATAAGGCCGAAAAATCTATGCAAAAATTGAAAGTGAATCAAGCCTTCATCTTCGAAGCTTTAAAGATCCAAAATTCGCCTTAGCGTGAGGATATACGTCTTTGGCTAATAAAACCACCGATGAGGCGGATAATAAAAGGCAAGGCAAGACCGAAGTCATAATAAAAGCTTCATGGCGAAGTTGAATAAAAGATGGAGGTAAACCAAAGATAATAAGGCCCTTCCGTTAGGGGGCGTATAAAAGTCTTGGTAATAAGTCTCATGTTCAAAACCGTTATAAAACCGTGTTTATCGATTCTTCTTGTCAACTTAATTTTTTAACATCGTCGTCTATTAGGAGGGGTTATTGATTTGATGGTCTTAGTTACACCGTTAGGACTCTATTTTTAGACCTAAATCTCTATTATCGCATAAGTCAAACAATGTATCCTCGTGAAACATTCAAGACATAATAAAATATAAGAGATACAACTTAGGAATAATGGGAGGATAAGTACGTGATTAGGGCATATGAGTAGTGTTAGCATTACTAACTTATAATAACAATGATCTCGTTGCACGCTTGGCATGGAATTGGAGTGAAAATCGAGGACGATGAAATTATTTCTAACGAAGCATTCACGTGTTCTTATTCTATGAACCTAAACGTCCCATTTTGCGATGAAAATCATACATTATGTCTAAAACGCAAGTAGTAGTAATAGTAGTAGTGTAGCTAGTTTATCATTCCAATAAAGTGAATAAAATTGAATTTTGGAGGTGCTATGATACTTTATTCTAGCATTGCGTGAGGGCACGGCAATGGTTTAGTATGGGGGAGTGATGAGACTGCTTTTATACATAGTCTCATCGTCCAAATTGGGCTTAAAATGCATTAAATATCATCAAAATACCCAAATATATGCTTGTGTTTGTTGCTTGTGTATTTTAGGTACGGATATTGAGAAAATCACAAAGGATCACAAGAATCAATCAAAAACGAACACGGGAAACGAAGCCGCACGATGAACCAAGCCCTAATGAATAATTTTCCAAAGAAAACCATTGAAGATTTGAAGAATTATGAAGATTCGTCCTCCAAGTTTGAAGAATTGACACTTTATACCCTTGTATCTTCATAATTACAAGTTTGGTCCCTAAAGTTTGTCAAAATTACAAAAAGGACCCTTAACTTTGAAGAATTGGCAAATTTAGTCCCTGAACAAATCTAAATTGTCAATAATGGTCCTCCAAGAAGTCAACAAATAAGTCAAGGCCTTGAAGTATGAAGACATGTCAAGAACAGCCCTTGAAGAATGAAGAAATAGCATGTTTAGTCCTTGTTTCAAGCTTATAAAGTTTTTGTGCCAAAACTGCCAACTTGCCAAAGATGTTTTTCAAAGGAAATGACTTATTTGCTATTTTAATACAAAGTGAAAGGAGAATGAAAAGTGAGGGACCTAATCTGCCAAGACAACCTAAGACAAACCCTCCACTCCCTGCTTGACACCTCACCTACCTTAAACCCTCCACCAATCATATTCACCCTCCTCTCCACGTCAGAATCCACCCAACACATTTATTTAATCAGTTTTAAACTGATTTTAAATTTTGAGGGAAACACGTTTTTTAAAACCTAATTACCCTAAACCTCATCAAATCCCACCCTGCTATCACTAATCCCTCCATAAACCCTAAAACTTAATTTCCAAAAATTAAGGGGTTTTCCCCTAAATCTTTCCAGATTGACAATTAATGTCACTCTCATCCCAAACCCAACTCCCAAAAACATCACCCTCACCCTCACATGTCCCTCCAACCCTCCCCTGACCCACATCCAAGCTTGAAGACAAAAGAAAACCAGCTAATCAACGCCTATGGGCATTTTCGTGTTCTCAAAGGCTAAATGGACGACCTAGATCACTCCAAAGCAGCTGGCATCCCACAAACTGCCAAGATCATCACAAGGGCTTTCAAAATTCAAAATCGTCCAAGGGTAGCTTGGGAAGTTTACTCATTAGGGTTTTTAGTCTCTATTCAGTTCTAGAAGCAATTGTAGCCTCTATATAAAGGCATGATAGGACTTAGTTTTTCCTGTTCTTGATTTTTTCTCCTTTTTCACAATCCTTGTAAATCCAGTTTATTAAGTAATATAAATGGTATTGAGTTTGGTGATGAGAAAGATTGAGTTCCTTTTACATTTCATGTTGATTTAAGTTCATTGTTTGAGTTTGGTTTAATTTTTCAGAAAAAGTTTTCAAGTTTTCAAAGTTTCTGTTTCTTTTTCAAGGTTTTCTTATATATTAGATTTCACTACAAACCTGATACAATGGTGATTCAGTGTGTTACTTTGATGGTGTTTGAGATTAGGTATGTCCAAGACACCATGGCTTGTTCTGGTGTAGTGGGTACCCAAGCTTGAATATGCCATTGGTTGGTCATTTTTGCTTAATCTTATCATAGTCTAACCCCAGCTTGAAGCTCTCTTCTAGCTTAATCTATAAGCTAGGGGCAAGCCTTAAGCTTTTACACAGCTTTTTCCCTTTTCTCTCTTAGCAGGTTCAAAGAGGAACCATTTTTACCCATTTTGTTAAGCAGTCCCTTATAAGCCCCTCAACAAAGTTCTGCATAGGCCCCAGCCTATAGGGAGGTGGTTTTTCAACCACTAAGGGTCCTGGATGTAGGACCCTTAAGGTACCTCATTGATTCTCTTTTCATTGATTCTCTTTTCCATTTTCAGTTTTCCAAAAATTATGTGCTTTATGTGATTCTGCATGTTAAGTTGTTAAGTGTATGTTTGAATGCTTAAAACTGCTTATATAGGTCTTGTATGCATGCTTAGATAGTGTTCAATCAGTTTGGTTAAGTTTTGATTGGATTTGCTTTGAAAAAATTTTAATCTAAGATTTAAAGGGGTGTTTGGGATAAGTGTTTATCTTGCATTTTTGTTATTAATCTTGCCTGCAAGCTGGTTAAACATTACTCTTAGGTTGCTATTAGGTGTTAAGTGTGACTGGTTTTCTGTTTGAACAAGTTTTGAACACTTTGCATGCTAAAATTTGGAAGATATAGCTAAAAATCAGTAACTTCAATTTTCTGCTTGTTTTGATAGAATTTGTGCTTTTAATCCTCATAGTTGTTAGAATATAGGACTAAGTAGGTTTGTGTAAGGTTTGTATGCTAGTTGGTAGGTCTGTGTGCTTGATTTGAGACTTTAAAACTCACTTGTGTGCACACTAAACCAGCAAACACCATTAAACTTGTGCAAGCTATATCAGCAACCTTATATCTGCATATTTTGTGTGATTTGATTGTTATACTTTCTTATTTTTGCATTTGATTTGACTCCTTATACTCCAAAGAGTATAAGGGTGCCTTTTGTCCATCAAAAAAATACCAAGAACTCAGATCAAGCCCCTCTTGATCATAATTGCACAAGTGAAGAAAGTCCTTCTTTGTGTTCATCAGAAAGTGCAAAACTGAGCACGTTTTTGGATTTGTAGGGCTTAATCCTTGATAACTTGGATTTGTGTTTGTGTTTTCGTGAGTTAAAAGGTCACTGTTTGAGTTTGGAAAAGTAAAAAAAAAAAAAAAGTTTGTAAAAAACTCACCTGGCCTGGGCTCGAACACGCGACCTCCCGTTTGGAGGAGTAACGTGTTAACCAGTGATCCGGATGGTTTTTTACGTTATCATTTCATTTCATTATCTATTTAAAGGATTTTGGTTTTATAGCTTATTTGATTAGCAGCTTATAAATAAGCATTTTCTAGCTTATTTCTTGTAGCTTTTTCCTGTTTAGCATTTTTCCTAGGATTATATTAGGGTTTTTGATTTTTCTGAGCAAAAGTATATTTTTCCCTTTATTAATTAATTTATTAGGATTATTTTAAGTTTTTATTTTAAAAAGTCATTAAAATAGTAAAAGGTATATTAAAAATCTGAAAAAATAGTTTTTAGGTTTTTAATCATATTTTTGAGGTTTACAGCTAATTAGGTTTTCAATTTAGCTTATTGTTAATTTTATAGGATTTTAGGGTTTTTAAGCAACTTTAAAATTTAATATAAAATTATTAAATAGGTTTCTGAAAATTTGGATTGCATTTTTGTTTTAGTTACATTATTTATGATTTTTGGTAATTTTTTAGAATTTATTTATAAACTTTTTATTTTTTTGAATATTTTAATATTATTTTATTATTAAAAATTGAAGTTTTATTTTTTTAGTTTTTACATTTTTCCTAGGTTAAGAACACTTAATTAGGAATTTTATCACTTTCCAAATATTTTTAAGACTTTTCAATTAATTTCTAGAATTAATTTAAGATTTAATAGATTTTAATAGTTTTTAAGTGTTTAAAAATAGTTTAATTTGGTTTTAAAATTTATAAAAATAGTTTTTATCTTAATTAGGATATTTTTGAGGTTTACAAACTATTAGATCTTGTTTAAGGCTTTTTAATAATTAAAAATGATTTTTAGGGCTTTAATTAGCATTAAAAAGTCATTATCTAATTAATTAAAAGGTTTTAGCAAGTTTGGATTTTTTTATAAACTCTTAGAATATTATTGGGGATTTTTAGTAATTTTTAGAAATTTTTAGGTTAAAATTTTAATTTTTGTACAATTTACGGTTTTACGTGTTCGCCTTTTTCGTCGTAGTTTAATTCGTTTTCGTAACCGTCTTTTTGTTCTAATCCTATTTCTTTCTCAATCATATAATCACAAACACTAATCAACTCTTAATACAACGCACTAGCCTCCTCGAGAACGAACTCACTTAGGGTCATTCACACACGGTTTTCCTAAATCGTCGTGCTCACTTGCCCTATTTATTGCTCTTTTCCTAAAGAGTGGTAAAAACTCCAACATCAGTATACTTACATTGTTTTTCTATTTTCCCTGTCTTTGCAGAGAGGTGTATTTGATAACTCACCATGCCTCCAAAACTAACCGCCGACCGTGTGAACACGATGATTCAGGAAGCCATTGCGAATGCGCTAGAAGCAGATCGAGCAGGGAGGAACCCAGACCAGGGCAGAAATGCGGGGAGACAGCAAGCCCCAAGAGAGTGTACTTACTCTAGTTTCATAAAATGTGGTCCCACGCAATTTCGTGGAACTGGTGGAGCTCTAGAACTTAGGAGATGGTTAGAAAAGGTCGAAAGTACTTTCGAGATTAGTGGTTGCTCAGAAGCGAACAAGGTCAAGTTTGCGGCTGCTACTTTTCTTGACGATGCATTGAGTTGGTGGAACACCCAAGTAGCCACTGTTGGATTGGCAGTAGCGAATGCAAGAACATGGACTGCAACTAAAGCTCTTTTGACCAAGAAGTTCTGTCCTGAAGAGGAGTTAGGTCAATTGGAAGATGAGTTGAGGCACCTGACTTTGAAAAACAATGACATCACTGCTTACACCAGGAGGTTTAATGAACTAAGCCTTTTGTGTCCAGACACCTTTGCCGATGATAACAAGAAGATGAAATAGTACATCAAAGGTCTATCCAGTAATATCAAGGGTGAGACGACTTCGTCTAAACCTGGGTCGTTTGATGAAGCGATCCAGATGGCTCACGCGTTGATGGATGTCAAACTCCAAGACAAGAAGAACTTCATTGCTGAAGGAAATAAGAGGAAGTGGGAGGCGGCGCAGAGCAATCAATCCCAGGGTCAAAGCCGAGGTGGAAACCGAAACAACAATGGTCAGAACCACAATCAGCAGTTCAACCAGCGAAGGAATGAAGGGATGAGAGCTGTGACAAACCCCAGGGGAGCGAAGGTGAATCCCCACTGTGGTCGATGCAACTTGTACCATGTAGGGAGTTGCCCGCCTGCATGCGGCAAATGTGGAAAAGCGGGTCACATGATGTCTGATTGCCGAACAAAGGGGGTAGCCACTGGGGCGAATGCTACGATAGTAATGGGTTGTTTTGGATGTGGAGAAAGAGGCCATAAGCAAGGAAATTGCCCGAAGGCAGGAAACAAGCAAGGAGGTAACAATGTTGCTGCCGTGTATCAAGTAGGGACGACTGATAAACCAGAGGGTCCTAACGTGGTTACCGGTACGTTTTTTCTAGACGCTTGTTATGCTAGTATTTTGTTTGATTCTGGTTCCGACAAGAGTTTCATAGATGTTAAATTTAGTCGTCATATCGATAGAAAACCGGTATTGTTAGCGACTAGTTATAACGTGGAGTTAGCCGATGGGAAAATCGTTAGTACGAATTCCATACTGAAAGGGTGTACCTTGAAGTTAGGAAATTACGCTTTTGAAATCGACTTGATGCCTATAGAGCTAGGATCGTTTGATGTGATCATAGGAATGGATTGGCTGATGGCGCACAGTGCTGTGATCGTCTGTGGAGAGAGGTATGTAGAAAATGGATGCGATGTGTTTTTGGCACAAGTTTCGAGTGATGGTGATTTAGAGGCGAGGATTGAAGAGGTACCTGTAATCTGCGAATATCCGGAAGTTTTTCCAGACGAGTTTCCGGGTTTACCACCCACCCGTGAGGTCGAGTTTCGAATCGATTTGGTGCCGGGAGCTGCGCCGGTTGCGCGTGCACCCTATCGATTAGCACCATCCGAGTTAAAGGAGTTATCGGATCAACTGAAGGAGTTGATGGATAAAGGATTTATTAGGCCGAGCTCATCACCATGGGGAGCGCCAGTGTTGTTTGTGAAGAAGAAAGATGGTTCATTTTGGATGTGTATTGACTATAGAGAACTCAACAAGCTGACGGTTAAGAATCGGTATCCATTGCCAAGGATTGACGATTTGTTTGATCAACTGCAAGGTTCCTGTGTATACTCAAAGATCGACTTGAGATCAGGGTATCATCAACTGCGTGTAAGAGAGGAGGATATTCCTGTAACTGCCTTTCGTACGCGGTATGGACATTTCGAATTTCGAGTAATGCCGTTTGGGTTGACAAACGCGCCTGCTGTATTCATGGACCTTATGAATCGTGTATGCAAGCCGTATCTAGATAAGTTTGTCATTGTTTTTATTGATGATATTCTTATTTACTCTAAGAGTAAGGAGGAGCACGAGAAGCACCTGAGAAAGATATTGGATCTGCTGAAGAGAGAGAAGCTGTATGCGAAGTTCTCGAAGTGTGAGTTTTGGTTAGAGTCTATGCAGTTCCTTGGTCACGTAATTGATAGCAAAGGAGTTCGCGTGGATCCTGCCAAGGTCGAAGCGATCAGGGAATGGTCGGCACTGACAACGCTGACTGAAGTTCGACAATTCCTTGGTTTAGCTGGGTATTATCGGAGATTCATTGAAGGATTTTCGTTGATTGCGAAGCCATTGACAAAGCTTACCGAAAAGAATAGGGTGTATGAATGGGGAGATGAGGAAGAATTCGCTTTCAAAACGCTCAAGGACAAGTTATGTTCCGCACCGATATTGTCATTACCAGAAGGAACCGAAGACTTTGTAGTGTATTGTGACGCATCTCGTAAGGGTTATGGAGCTGTGTTGATGCAGCGCGAGAAGGTGATCGCTTACGCGTCGAGACAACTGAGGAAGAATGAGGAGAACTACATGACGCATGATTTGGAATTAGGAGCGGTAGTCTTTGCGTTGAAATTGTGGAGACATTATTTGTATGGGACGAAGTGTGTTGTATTCACTGACCACAAGAGTTTGCAGCACATTTTAGATCAAAAGGAGTTGAACATGCGACAGAGACGATGGGTAGAATTACTGAGTGACTATGACTGTGAAATTCGCTACCATCCTGGCAAGGAGAATGTTGTAGCGGATGCACTTAGTAGGAAGGATCGAGAGAAACCTTTGAGAGTCAGAGCATTGGTGATGACTGAGAGTGTTGACTTAACCGAAACTATATTGAAGGCTCAAGAGAGGGGATTAGTGAAAGAGAATGTTGATGCTGAGAACTTGGGAAGAATGTTGAAACCTCTTTTTGTGGTTAGGTCAGACGAACTGAGATATTTCGAGAATCAAATTTGGTTACCGTTGTGTCCATCCGAGGAAGGAAAGCCTGGAGTACGAGATTTGGTTATGAACGAGTCTCATAAGTCGAAGTACTCGATACATCCTGGATCGGATAAAATGTATCATGATCTGAAGAAAGTTTATTGGTGGCCGAATATGAAGGCGGATATTGCTCGTTACGTTAGTAAGTGTTTGACTTGCGCGAAGGTTAAAGCAGAACATAAGAAGCCGTCTGGGTTGTTGGTACAACCAGAGATCCCAGAATGGAAATGGGAGAAAATCGCTATGGATTTCGTGACGGGTTTACCCAGAACTCCTAGTGGATGTGATATGATTTGGGTAATAGTGGATAGATTGACGAAATCTGCTCATTTCTTACCTATGAATAAGACGGACAGTATGGAAAAGCTGGCCAGTGTGTACGTGAAGGAGATCGTTTGCAGACATGGAGTACCAGTATCGATCATTTCAGATCGCGATAGTAGATTTACTTCGGAATTTTGGAAATCGCTTCAACGTGCGATGGGCACTGAATTTAATTTAAGTACGGCTTATCATCCGGAGACTGACGACCAGAGTGAACGAACTATTCAGACGATGGAAGACATGCTCCGAGCATGCATGATTGATTTTGGAGGAAGTTAGGAACGCCACTTACCTTTAGTGGAGTTTTCGTATAATAATAGTTACCATGCGAGCATCAAGGCTGCACCGTTCGAAGCATTGTATGGAAGAAAGTGTAGATCGCCTGTGTGTTGGAGTGAAGTAGGAGAAAGTCAATTGACTGGACCCGAAATTGTTTTAGAGACGAACGAGAAGATTGTGCAAATCAAGAACCGACTACTTGCTGCAAGAAGCCGACAGAAGAGTTATGCCGATAACAGAAGAAAACCGTTGGAATTTGAAGTCGGAGATATGGTTATGCTTAAGGTTTCGCCGTGGAAGGGTATAATTCGTTTTGGGAAGAAAGGAAAGTTGAGTCCGAGGTACATTGGACCATTTAAGATCGTTAAACGAATTGGACCAGTAGCGTATAAGTTAGAGTTGCCGAGCGAGCTTAATGCTATTCACGACACGTTTCACGTATCGAACTTGAAGAAGAGTTTGGCGGATAAGGAATTGGTGATTCCTTTGGACGAGATTCAACTGGACGACAAAATGCATTTTGTGGAAGAACCCGTGGAAATTATGGACCGAGAGGTCAAGAGGCTGAAGCGTAGTAGTATTCCCATTGTGAAGGTTCGATGGAATTCTAGGCGTGGACCGGAATACACTTGGGAACGTGAGGACTTTTTCAAGGAAAGGTATCCTCATCTTTTCCAGCGGCACGAAATGTGAGTATAAGAAGAGGCGAGCGCTGGGACGTCGCTCTCTTTAAGGAGGGGTGGATGTGATACCCTAGAATCGAGGTCACTAACATTACCCTAAATTACGCTTATTTTTGAAATTTTTAATAAATTTTAATTGCTATATATTTTAGTATTTTGGTTGAAACCGATGTCGAGGTTATAATTTTGACGATTGGCGATTTAAGAAGGACGATGACGAATACGATCCCGATGGATGCCCAAATTTCTATAATTATTGACGTTTTATCGATAATGTAATTTTTCGAGAATTTTACTTACGGTTCGTGTTAAGTCGAGTCGGGTGAGTTTTATTGCTTTCCGGGTACATTTAAAGTGTCCTAAAAGTATTTTGGAGTGTTTGGGATGATTCCCGACTCCCGTAAAATTTTCTAAAATGACTAATGAGTCAATCCCGTATAATTTTAGAGTCGTTTTTACTTAAGGCCAAAAGAAAGCTTAAATTGCACATTTGGTCCCTCCCATTTCACAAAAGGGGAACAAACACTCACACACATAACATTTCAAGAAAAAAAGATCAAACCCACCCTTTGCTCTCTCTAGGCCGACGGCCAAACACACCAACACCACCACCACTTCAATTTTTTTTAGGTTTTGATTAATTCCAATCAAAGACCCCCTTCTAAAATCCTTTAGTAAGTGTTAATCCATGGTTATTTCAAACATGCATTAACAAAAATTCAAGATTTTTCAAAAGTCCATTTGGATGTTAATTGGGTATTTGCATGTCTAATTCATGTTAGAATGATGCTAGAAAACCAAACAAATCAACCAAAATCAATTTGGTTGATGGGTTTTGATCACCCAAACCCCACGGCTCAAAGGGGTGTGTTTGGGGATCATGGTGATCAATGTTTTGATGTTTGATTTTGTGTTTAATCTTATATTTGCGTGTTTTTAGATGGGTATATTCACTTGCATGTATGTTTTTATGATTTGGATTTTATGAGGATGTTGATCAATAGGGGATTAGGACTGAAAATGATGTTTGGTTATGATTAGGAGTACTTAGGACGATGTCTAATGTTGGTAAATGGGTTTGAAAACGAGCGTTGGTATGATTTTGGTATAGGTAATTTTAGGCAGAAAGTTTAAGGTGTTTTCGTAAAAATTTTTTTGTAAACAGGTCTTGTGATTAGGATAGAGTTGTAGAGCATCTTCTTAGCTTCGATTTGGTATAAGATAGAGCTTACGACTCCTAACGAGTCAAAAGTTACGACGTTTTGAAATTCGTGTACCGGGAGATGAAAACCGTCGTAATCCGAAATTATGCTTGGTTTTAGGTCAAATCCCGGGGACTATGGGTTTAGTTTGGTAAATGGTCAAGGGTTGATTTTTGGTCTCAAACCTGCACATTTGAGTCTATTATAAGACTTAGGTGTCAAATGGGTCGATGGAGTATTTTAAACGGGTCAAATGAGTCCGACTTGGTCAAAGTACAATTTCAGTCCGAAAAACGTAGTTTTGGAAAAGTGTTGAGTAACGGGTCGTAGAAGTGAAAACTTTTATTGGGATTAAATATGTGATTTCTATAGGTCTTAAAGTATTTTTTAGAATTTTCTCAAATTTTATAAAAAGGGTTAAGTATAGTAAAACAGTCCGTACTTTTGGTAAGTATCGGCGAAAATGAGTAAAAATGAATAACGTTAATAATAAGGACAAATGGTATAAAACGAGTAACACTTGTCGTTTTGTTTTGGCGTGAGTTGTAATTGTCACAAGTGACTAATATGTATGTATTATATACAGTACCAGAAGGTTTATAAAATGAGATTACTCATTACGCGTTATTTGGTTTGATAGGTGTTGATTTACCCGGGCATCCGTATCTTCGTCAGTGACCGTCACTCGAACTATCGACTACTTGTTATATAAGGTGTGAATTTATAGCATCGCTTATTATTATTTCAAACTGTTTTACCCGCGAGGGAAATGCATGCTAGTTTTCAAAATGAACATATGTCATGAATGATTGTTGGACCCGAATGTTGCCTTGAAATTATGTTGAGTACCTAGTTGCAAAAGGCCCTAAATTCATGAACTATTAAGTATTGTTTAGTCCTAGCGTGGATTAGAAATAGCCGCTTATACAAAGTGATAGTTCTATGGGGTTGACTACCCTATCTGAGACGAGGGCTAGTACGTCGATACCCCCTGCGGACGGA
The DNA here is from genome assembly GCA_025667525.1 of Glebionis coronaria. Lineage (NCBI taxonomy): Eukaryota > Viridiplantae > Streptophyta > Magnoliopsida > Asterales > Asteraceae > Glebionis > Glebionis coronaria. The sequence goes on along the minus strand of CM046877.1, from coordinate 190,284,611 downwards.
TAATTTCTGATAAGAGATAAGGTATAATTGCAACTGATGCCTTAGTAGGGGCACTGGTTTCATCTGAATCACGCCGGTAATTATTACACGGGTGATTGAGTTAACGGTTTAGTGTCATGAGCATAAACACAATTGTCAGTATCTTGAATATAGATTGTTTGATCGACAAGTCTATGAATGATCGTGAATGGTTTTTATTTCACATATGTTCAAAATGAATTGTAAAACCTATGAATTCCACTCAACGTTTTCGTTGACCAAATTTAGCATGTGTTTCAGGTAACCGCTGAAGTGTAGCATGGAGCGTGCATTGGATGGATGTTGTGTGTGGAGCTTGGAGTCTACTTGTTTTTCCTCCCGTTATTACTTAAACATTTTTAACTTTATGTCATGTTGTTGTGAAAACTGTAACTTTTGGGGTTGAGATTCATGGGGACCGTACTGTTGTATCATTTGGGGTTGGAAAACCGTAGACATGTAACTTTTCAACAATTTTTAATTTAAGTTTAAATTTGACGTCTCTTTGGAGTCGTTCGATATATCTTGTGTGCGATGATAACTGCCTAGCACCCAAATGTTGTAGTTCCGCTGCGCATAGCATTTGGTGGGGTGTTAGACTTTATCATACTTTACTACACATTTACTTTACCATTTTACACTTTTAACAAAGTCCGCCGGTACATACTACATGTACTAGCTTATTTACCCCTTTTATACTCGTCAACCGTTTATGAAACGACTCGATAAACTAACTTACTATATATAGAAAGTCCTCTTACAAGTTTATCAAATGAAATTAATTTTAAACTCCTTTACTCGACTCATTTTAATACTACAAAATCCAGACAGATTTACGTTATTTTTTCATACAACCGTTTTAACTTATTTAAACGACTCCGTTTACAAAACCGACACTCGGGTTTTAAAGTAAAATCAACCTAATAAGTAAACACCTCATTATCAGTAGGTTACATATTTCAAAACATCCATTTAGAGTCCCTGAGATTCGATCCAAATATCGACAACAACTATATGTAGTGCCGATACTCGTCTCCTGGTACACGATCATTCAAAACATCATAACTTCGCGCTCGTTTGGAGCTAGAATCTCTACCTTATATCAAATCGAAGCTAATAAAATTTATCTACAACCCTAGTCTATAATTTTAGCCATTTTCAAAACATAAAAATTCGGATTTTACACTTTACTTACTGTTATAAAATGACCATTAAAATCTTGTACAAAATCAACTTTTTGATCAAAACCAACCATAGAAATGATCATTTATATACCCTAATATCATCATACCTCAACCATAACATCTAAATCATCATCAAAATTAAAACCTTTAGATCAAAATGAAGTTTTTAACAAAGATTCTAGCAAGAACCACCATGGATCATCATAAAAATGCCATGCATGATCATAACACCTACCTACCAACATCAAGAAAAAAAACTTGCTTGCATGTAAGAATTTCTTACACCAATGTGATCCTTGATCAAATATAAGAGTGGGTATATCCTTGGTTTATCTCAAATCATCCTAAATCTCAAGTAAAAATTGAAAATGTGTGGAATTGGGGTGATGGTGGTGGGTTTCGGCAATTTAGAGAGAGAAAGGAAGAGTGGGTGAAATTTTTAAGTGAATAAAATGAGAGGGTGTGTGTTGATTTGGGTTTTAATATAGTGGAGTAGGGACCTTGGTTGCAATTTGGCAATAGTTGTGGCTAACAATGTAAATAGTTAGCTAAAAAGCGGGAAATAACTATTAGTAAATTTTCAAAATATTTACGGGGCTCGGGTTTCATAAAGATACTTTTAAAAATTTAAAACGTACCTCAAAAATAATAATATCGACTATCGACTCGACTTAACACGTAATTTAAAATAAAACCTCAAAAATGACAAAAATCGAACAACCGACAATAAGACGTAAAATAATTGGCATCCATCAACATCACGCTTGCTAATACTCCTTATACTTAATAAATATTAAATATAGACCTTCCAACATCGGTTTAAACTTAAACCTCCAAAAATAAATATCGTTCAAACTCATCCAAAATTTTCAAAAATAACCGTAAAATAAGATTAAGCAATGACCTCGGTTTTTGGGTTGTCACAATCTGTAAAATGTATCTTTGTAGGATACCCTAAGGAAACTATGAGTTACTACCTTTATTATCTACCTGAGAATAGAGTGATTGTTTCTAGGTATGGAGACTTCCTTGAAGAGAGTCATATAGATACATTACCTTCTGAAAACACTAGCGATGTAATTCTCGTAGACCCAGAAAGTCTGGCGGTTCCACCAGAATTAGTTCCTTTGCGTAGATCCGCAAGGATTAAAAACGCAAATAGCAATATATGTCTTAACAAAGAGGATGATGATGAAGTAGGGGATCTTGGTGAACCTGCTAATTATAAATCCGCCATACTTGATCTTGAGAAGGATAAGTGGATTGTTGCTATGGATGAGAAAATGAAATCCATGAAAGTTAATGATGTTTGGATTCTTGTAGAACCACCACCAAATGCTAATGTAGTGAGACATAAGTGGATATACAAGAAGAAAACTGACATGGACGGAAAAGTACAATCTTATAAAGCTCGTTTAGTAGCTAAAGGTTTTACTCAAATTTTTGGTATAGACTACGAGGAGACATTTTCTCCTGTAACAGACTTAAGAGCTATTAGGATTCTCATAGCTATAGCAGCATACTATAACTATGAGATATGGAAAATGGATGTTAAAACTGCCTTCTTGAACGGTCGCTTAGATAAAGACATCTATATGTAGCAACCAGAAGGGTATGTTGATCTTGAGAATCCAAGACACGTGTGCAAAATTCAAAGATCCATTTGTGGTTTGAACCAAGCATCACATCAATGGAATAAAAGATTTGGCGAAGAAATAAAAAAGTTTGTATATATTTAGAATCGTGATGAGCCATGTGTATATCGCAAAGCTAGTGGGAGTGATGTAGTATATGTTGATGACATATTAATCATGGGAAGTAACATTCCAAGACTTAAAGATGTTAAGGATTATCTTGGTAAATGTTTTTCTATGAAGGATTTAGGAGAAGCTGCATACGTTCTGGGAATTAAGATCCATCAGGATAGGAAAAGACGGTTAATTGGTCTAAGTCAAGATGCTTATATAAATAAGATATTGAAGAAGTATAACATGCATAATTCCAAGAAAGGTTTTCAACCTATGGAAGTTAAGCATAATCTGAGTATGAGATGGATGCATCAACTCCTGAAGAGGAGGCATACATACAGAAAGTGCCTTACGCTTTGGCTTTAAGATCTATAATGTATGCTGTTAGATGCACAAGGCCTGATGCGGCGTTTGCTCAGAACTTGGTCAGTAGATACCAACAGAATCCAGAGAAAGCTCCACTAGACTGCTGTTAAACATATTCTAAAGTATTTGAGGAGTACGAAAGATATGTTCTTGGTATTTGGAGGGAAACCAGACACATAATTAAATGTGACAGGTTTCTGTGACGCGTCCTGGAAATGTGATAACGACGATACAAAGTCTCAGACGGGTTACGTTTTTGTTATCAATGGAGGAGCAGTTGACTGGAAGAGCAAGAAACAGACAACGATTGCAATGCATGCTACTCAATCTGAGTACATGGCTGCTTCAAAAGCTGCAATGGAAGCTGTTTGGATTAGGAAGTTTATTGGAGAATTTGGAGTGATGCCTTCAATTAAAGAACCTATAAATATGTATTGTGACAATTCTGCCGCAATACCAATGATTCTGGAGTCATGAAAGGCGCCAGACACTTTAAACGTAGACATCACTACCTCCGAGAACAGGTTGAAGCTCGTGAAATCAAATTAATAAAAGTCCACATAGATGATAACATAGCTGATTCTTTAACTAAGGCTTTGCCTAGACCAAAGGTAGTTACGCATGCCAAGGCGATTAGGCTGCAACTAGCTAGCGAACTCATGCAATAAATCTGTGATTAGTATTTGGATAAAGGATGTTATGACATTATTACTTAACAAAATAAAGATTGGGTTTCGTTTATTCTTATTATTTAATTTTGTATCCTATTTTACATGTTTTCATCCATGAATAAAGTTATGCTAAATCTTCGTTGTCGATTAATAATATGGGAATATTATTAAATTAAGATAAATCAAAATAGCGATAGAGTATACTTGAAAGTATATTGATCGATTTTGGATGATATTCGATGAATCGAATATTAGACTTATCCCAACTATATGATTTTACTTTTGGATCTTTGTCATCAAGTAAATCATAAATAGTTATCCTTAGAATTCAGATACCAGGAAACTGTTATGAATCTAGTGCATCTCTATGGAATAATCTAGTGCTAAACGTAACTGGTAGCTATAAAGATTATTTTTGGAAGTGTTGTAAAGTTGATAAGGTTTGCTTGTAGTCAATATCGAATTTATTTCCTCCAATTTCATTTTGGAGTTTAATATAGTTGGTCCTGTCGTGGGATAAGTAAGATGTTTGTGTGACCACACCCAAATTTGTTTTGGTAATCTTGCTAAATCTGTGAACGATAAACAAAATGGTTAGTGAAAGGAATGACTGAGATCCATATCCCTATTAACGTTGTATTAGAAATAAAAGGATAATAATAATGAAGAATCATTAGAAGGTTTTATCCAGGAGACCATACTCGAGTTGTACTAGTAACATTGCTAAGTGTAACTAGACGCTAGTCAATGCAATCACGATATTCGAAATATGTCCAAGTGGGAGCTGAAAGTTTATGGACTTATATTTAATAGTCTTGTGATAGGATCGAACTCGAGATTAGGATATTACACACAATACGTAAAGAGTTAATTTAATTAATGAATATATTTATTGTATTAATTAATTTATTTAATAAATATATATATATTATATTTATTATATTAAATCGAGATATATAACTATATAACTTTAACGATCATTAATTAATTAAAAATTAAGTATTAACAAGTGTTAAATTATATATAGAAAGAGGATTAAAAGGACGGAAGGTTCTGGAACACCCCATATGGGGGTGTTCGAGGGTCGGTAAAGGCACAACAAAGGGAAGGCAAAAACTTGCCTTTTATTTGTTTGGGCTACATGTATTATAGGCCAATAAATACATACCCTTACCCCTCATAATTCATCATAACTTGAATCTATTCCCTCTCCTCTTTCTTGGCCAATCGCAACACCAACCCACAAAGGGTTTCAGTGTGGTTTTTCTTGGTGCTCGGTTTTAGTTTAAATATAGTTCTAGCCCATCTCTAGGGTTGTTGGGTAGATTATATACTATCGTTATAACTCGCTTTACACGTGCTAGAATCACGGCTATCTCGTTTTATTACGTATGTACAAGATCGTAATATAGTCTTACTTTAGACTATATCTTGGTGATATACGGTATAAACCCGAATTGGTGATTCGTTCTTTGTCTTGTTGATTTTCTTTAGCGTAAAGGTATGTAACCCTAATTAGATTAATTATAATTGTTTTATTATTATGATCTTGTTAAATCACTTCAGCTATGTGTGCTTTGATCTCGTTTAGGGTTTTATATAATTGTTATGATATTAATAAACCTTTAATCAGTTGGATAAAATAATCCGTCTGATTAAAGTCATTGGTTCATATTTGTGGAACAAGTTTGATTAAAAAAGAATCATACCATTGTTGCTTTCCAGTTGACACAAGTTTGATTCATAAATAATCTCGTAAGTCAGCTACCGTAGCGTTGTTTTATGTTAACGCTAGACGGATTTCCATTCGTCACTGCAAATACTGAAGAGTATTACTCTGAATGTTCTGGCAAGACCATAAAGATATTTCGTAGAAACTTGGACCAAGTTTTAATCTTTTAAGAATCAAACCATTGTTGCTTTCCAGTTTACACATGTTCAATTCATAAAGAATCTTATACATGACCTACCGCACTGATGTTTTATGTTAACACTAGAAGGATTTCCAGTCATCATTGTGAATACTGAGTAGTATCACTCTTAGTGTTCTGGTAATACCAGAAGGATATAGCGTAGGATTCTCTTCTTCGTCATTTGATGTGTCCTCACAAGATTTGATTGATCTCTGTAGAAATGCTAAAATGGATCCGGTGGTCTAATGTGGTGGTAGATGGTGGTGGAAGCCATTGTTGGCTTAGAGAGAGAGAAAGAGAGGTTAGATGTGTGTGTAAATGATAGAAAATGTATTAACTTGAAAAGTGACACAACCAACACCCCTCCTTGGAAGCAAAGGAGGGGTATATATAGTCAAACACGAAACGCTTAACAGTACAAGAACCTAGTCTAGTCTAAACGTGTGTGACTATGATAACTAATGGGAATTCTTAAATGTCGTCACATAAAGTGAGTTTCCAACAATCTTCCCCCATGGGACGACGTGTAGAATTCCTTACAATATTTTTTCCTAACAAGTACATAATGATAAGAACAAGAGCTTTCATGAAGCGTCCAATGCTGATGATGTCTTGTGAGGCCTTTGACTTCAAAACGACTCATCTTTAACTTGTAGTAGAAATATTGTAACGGCACGAGCTAAGTAACCCATACACTTCTGGTTAAGGAGAAGCTTCTGAATTAGCTTCCCCCTAATTCATGCCACATAAACTTGATGTAGAAGCTTTTTAAATAGCTTCCCCCTAAATCGACAATCCTTGTAAGCAACTTGAAAGTTTGGGGTACATCAAGTAGATCAACAACTTCTCTTCTCACGCTTGAATAATTCTTTTGAATTTTTCTTCCCCCTGAAAGTTCAAGTTATGCATACCAGAAAGAATCAAGACATTTCTTCCCCCACATAGTTGAAGAAAGTAAATCAATCCCCATTATGAAGCTCAAATACTGAAGTAGACACTTTATCCCATTCATGAAGTTGACATCGTAACACCAGAGTCAATTAAGTCCCGAAAATGCACATATCTTCTTCCATAGATGCACCAGAGTCAATTAAGTCCCGGGAATGCATATAGGATAATGATGATGAATAATTGCAACAACCCAACAATTAATCATCGAATCAGTAGTGTACCGTTTAGAGATTGATAACGCCACGAGTTAAAACACTGATTTTCTCTGCGGCTATGACAAATGTCATCCCGGAATGTCTTCAAATCAAAAGAAGGTATGAAGTTTATCACGTGTACTCGTTGTGCGTTCGATGTGTCTTCTTCTTCCCCCTTGATGGTTTCGAGACTCGGAACCATCAATAAATCGTAAGCACATAAACCTGAAAATCTCGAGAGAGTAATAAATAGGTTTAATTATATTCGGTGAGAAGCAGCTATTGATTGAAAATCTCTTCTCATAAACTCTCCATGTCCATCTTTACCAACCCACTTGAAGGCAATTTGAAGTGACCACTGATGGAATGAACCAGATACATCAAACATGAAGCTGAATAAGCATCCTTCGATCTTGTGACTTAAGCTTGCACTATTATTGAATGAAGAACGGTGGATAAAATTTTTAAGTACCTAATGCATCACTAAAGATGCCTTTAAGCACAACCCCTCTTGAAATTATCCACGTCGACTATGTGCGTGACACTGAGTACAACAAAGTAACCCCTTTGAGTGATAGATATCCGAGTCATCAACCATCCACCCCGAACCCGGAAACCAGATAACCAAGTCTTCATTCTAAGATTAAGCACGAACAAGTTATCTATTGAAAGATAAAATAAATACACGCCTTCGAAAAATTCGTCTCCGTCTTCAAATAATTAATATCCGATCCACAAAAAATCTGTAGCCACTAAAAAATCGCCAAATTTTCTCGGTCTCATCATTAAAAAATTTCTTGTCACATTTGTTTCGTCACGGTATTTTGTCACGTCACTTTTTGTCTCGAGAATGTCCAAAGTATATCATTAGACACAAAATTTTTATTCAAAAAAAATGAATAATTTTTTGAAACAAAAATTCGTGTATAGGATTGAAAAATATACGGCCCAAATTCCAATCTTGCCATTGTTTACTAAACTTAGAGTCCAAAACCCAAATTGTGTTAAATAAATGTGTGTTATGGCCCGAGTTCCATGGCCCAAAACCATGTGACAAAATAATTCGAGGCCCAACTCCAATGTAACCATAGCCATGGCAATTCAAAATAAGCTCTCGGGTATACAGGCCCACGACCTATCCAAAACCGGTCCAAACTTGTGAGTTAAATAACCCCTACCCTAAATAAACTCATACATTAGATAATTACGCCCCCATGTTCTTGTTACCTCCGTCCCTCACCCGATCTACACCAAAACCTCAAAAAATCCGCCCCCCATTACATCTAAATCCCAGCAAAAAATCAATCTCATCTCAACCCAAAATCAATCTGATCTCCAATTGACCAAAAACAGATCCCATCTCCCATCTAATCAATCAAACGCAAATTCACATGGTAAACCTCTATGATTTAACCGCCACGAAAATGAGTCCTTAATCAATAAAAATCTCAGACAAAAGCCACGAAGCTATGTGTTCGAACCACCACGACGACGTGTCATCGAAGGTCCCATTTGTGGGGGTCTCGGGTAGGTATGATTATTGCTTGCATGTCGGTTTTTGAGTCAAATGGAAATAAAGAGCAGATTTTAACAAGCTTGTTAAAAAATCTTTCTTATATTTCAAATATCAAAATGGGTGTATACCCAAACATTGATCTGTGATGAAGTTCGTTCAAATCATACAAGATCTATAAAGATCTGTAATGTAGTCAACGAATCTGAGATTAAAATGTTTTCTGTTTTTATGTTGAGTCTAGATGGGATAGGTGTCGATGGGTATTAGTTTTAGTTTTGGAGTTGAGGTGATACAAGGTTGGAGGTAATTGTAGAGTCGGATTGGTTGGTCAAAGGATTTTGGCTCAATATGTTTTAAACTAGTCGTGCTGTCTTTTCATTTCATCGCAATGTTTTCTTAACAAAAATACTCATCGTTTTGTTATGACTGATTCGTGAAGCATGGAGTCAAGAAAAAATTGAGCCATCGTAATATAGCTTTTTAAACCCATCGCAATGAAAAAATACTAAAATCCATCGGAATGTTTAAGCTATTACTTCCATCGTAATGTTTTCTCTAAAAAACCCATCGCAATGAAAAAGAACTTCCATCGGAATGTGAGAAAAAATTTGGCAGCATAACGACATATTTATGCCATTGCGACAGATTCGACCACCCATCGCAATGTGACTCATCGGAATGAGTCCCATCGCAATGGGTAAGTCAAACCCATCGGAATGTATCAAAAATAAACCCCATCGGAATAATCCGAAAAAGAAGAAGCCATCGTAGTCTAGGTGAACCCCATCGCAATCCCGTGTTTTCTGGATCTAGTTTAATTTCTGGCAGATCTTCATCTTATAGAAAGTAAGACCAGAAAGAACCCAAAGAAAATCAAGAAAAATGCTGTTAAAAAGAACAGATAAGTAGACCGTGACATTGGGAATACCATTTGACCACTAACCAGTTGACCAGATTCAAGAAAAAATGAAGCCCGTGAACATGATTTAGTTTGAACATGATTTAGTTTGAATAAACCAGTGAACATGATTCAAGAAAAATAAACTGCTCAACAATAGTAGTACATGTGACTGATTGGATTGGACAATAATAAAGATAAAGACTTGACAAAAAAAATTTTGTGACAAAATGGAACAAAACAAAAAAATATAACGAGACACAAGAAATAAATAAGACCACCAAATCAAATATATAAGCACGATCCAAGGATGGAACCGTGGCTCTGATGCCAAATGTAGAAATGCTAAAATGGATCCGGTGGTCTAATGTGGTGGTAGATGGTGGTGGAAGCCATTGTTGGCTTAGAGAGAGAGAAAGAGAGGTTAGATGTGTGTGTAAATGATAGAAAATGTATTAACTTGAAAAGTGACACAACCAACACCCCTCCTTGGAAGCAAAGGAGGGGTATATATAGTCACACATGAAACGCTTAACAGTACAAGAACCTAGTCTAGTCTAAACGTGTGTGACTATGATAACTAATGGGAATTCTTAAATGTCGTCACATAAAGTGAGTTTCCAACAATCTCTTGGCTCTAGACTCGATTTGTTCACCTGGAGCAGAGTGCCACCTTTTCAGTATCAAATATCTAGTAGTTAGAAAGTCAATAGAAGTTGTGTTGATCTCCGTGATAATAAAATAAACTTCTTTTGAGAGAAGCCTGAGTTAGCTGGGGAACGGTTGTGCATTGCATCACTGGGTCTATGATGTCTTGTCTTCAATGATGTATTGACTCGGATTCTTCCTAAGTTGCATGGAGGGCTTCTTTCTTTACACCCTTTATCCTTACATTTCTTTTTTATTCTTCAACCCTTTCAATGCTTACCAAGACGTCAATACTAGCACCTTCTTGTTGTTGTTCCAGTGCTAGCTTAAGTACTTAGTCAGCATTATTCCCTTATCACGTTCTACTCTATCTTTCCTAAGGACTTATAATAATCTATTGGATTATCCATGGGAAGATCCCTCTGATTCTTGTTGGATCATTGGACGTATACCTAACCACCTTTTGACACCAATAACATCATGAATTAAAGAGGTTGTGGATATAAGATCGTAACCATAAAACCACTGAAAGACAATCAAAGTGTTTGAAAAAGCTTTTAACACCTAGATAGTTTTGTTGTTTCAAAAAATGCTCCCCCTTCTGATGTGCATCGATAATCGAAAGTTTTTCGCACATGTGGGTAAGAATTAAAGTGCTTGAGTCTTATATGTTAGTTTCATATATTAGATCACATTTTAATCGCATTTTCTCCCCTATCTCTAATATATAAATCATTTGATATTAGAGATACCAATTTGATTAAAAAATATCACGAAAAACAGTCTTGAAAATAATTCGGGAGAAAAATGTGTCTAACTTAGCATTAATTACATGGAACATTTTTTAGTAATGTCTAGTACACAATTTTTGAAAGATTTTGAATAATCATTAAAAAATTCTTGAAATTTTTTTACTCGCACACTACATGTCCATGAACACATAAAATTATCGATGAAGAATGTGCGCACGAACATCAAAGTTTTTTCATGTGTATTGTACCAAATAATAATTACACACAATGTGTAGGATATGATGACGTATGGTCCCCAGTCGGGTCATGAACCCAGCCCATAGGTACTATTCGTATCCGACCTAGCAAGTATGGGTCGGTTAATCATTGCCTTGGGCTTGTAAGGGCCAGATGACAATGGCCGCACATGGCACAGTGCAGACTACGTCCGGGTTGTACGCGGAATGGGTTAGATAGAATCACAACCTGAGTAGGATTGTGATTCGCTAAAGCAAGGAGATATTCACTGGCCTTATTTAGAAGATAAGGATCAGCTCTTACATGGTAATTATCTCTTGCTTAGGGCTCAAGATTCGGTAAGCGCAACTAGGGTTTACCGCTTATATAAGGAACCCCCAAGGGTTCCACAAAAGGTACGATCACATACACAATCTTTACCCTTACCGATTACTTACTCTCACGATGGAGTCTAATTGTCGGAAACATTCCCATGGTAAGCCTAACAGTGCATTATTCTTTTAGTGTGTATGGTCTTGTTATAAGTTCACTTGGTACGAGAACTGGAGTCCCGGATACCCGAATAAAGCCTAATTCGGGTTAGTCAAGGTCCATCCAACTTTTGTATCAACAGGTGGCGCCATCCGTGGGAACCTATACTAAACTCTACTAATGACTAAGGGATATCCTAACGCCGCAAATCCAAAAAACTTCGACAAGAAAGCATCAACTTCAGAGACGCACATAGCCTCCACTCAGTCACCCACAAGGTCAGCAGGCGGGGCAAACAACCAAAACACAGTAAACCAACTTCTACAAGGAGCTGGTACATTGTTCAATACCTCCGCACCAACCTTGGCTGTGCACAACCCGGATCCAGGGCAGACACCTTCCCTCTGACAAGGGGCACAAAAAAACCCATGACGAAAACTAAATACGGCACGACCATCTTCCCCAATGATGGGAGTATCGAAGACTATGTCACGTAGAACTTCGATACTATTTTTTCCACTTATCACGGCGAGATTGAACCAGAGAATAAACCTCTAATCCTGGCTAATCCTTGATTCCGCCGTAGGCGACACGCCGCAACTGCCTCGAAAGAGACAAAAAGACCTCATGTGGAGGAACAACTTCAGATTGAGGAACAACCTCAGCCACAGAATATATTTGAACGAATCAGCGATCGAATCATCGAAGACATGGAGGTGGAGCAGGAGAAGTGGGATCATTCCGATGGATTTATGGGTCACGTAGCCCAAGGAACTCCGAAAGAAGACAGTCGGAGGACCAACATCTTTAATATAAATAGCGCACCAACTGGGGGAAAAGATCTACCCCCCCCCCCCCCCTCTCCCGTGAAAAAAGTAATTGCAGTCGGTCGAGACAGGGAAGACGCTCACCGAGCTACGATTCATCCGGTTATCGACTCTGATGATAGCCACCCCAGACGTCGCATGCCAAGGTATTCCTCCTTTAAATCCTCAGACGGTGAAATAGAACACCGAAGACGCTCCTATCGCCAGTTTTAGCGCGAGAACGAGGACCTATCCCTCCCATGGTGTCGAGAGAAGAGAGACGCATTCACAAGCCGCATCCGAAACTACTCGGAGGATAAAAAGTGATGCATGCCGTCAAATGTCAAGATCTATGATGGAACGGGAGATCCGGATGACCATCTAAAAGTCTTCGAGATACAGGCAAAAATTAAGCGATGGTGAATGCCCTTATGGTGCCACATCATCAATTCGATGCTAACTGGCAATGCACGAGACTCGTTTGAAAAACTTTATCGTCGAAGCATCAACGGGTTCGAGGAATTACGAAGGGAGTTCAGGAGAAATTATACTCAGAGGAAGAAGTACAAAAGAGACATAGTCTTACTCGCCACTACGACACAACTACAAGGGGACTCCACGAAATATTTCACTAATGAAGAGTGTTAAATGTAAGATTCACCATAAACGCGGGATTGATCTGGAGGTCGGGGAGGAATAGATAAGAAGCCATTTTAGAGAGAGAAACAAGAGACAACAAGGGAAATAAGAAATGACAATCCTCACCCCTCCATGGAAGTATAGAGGGGTATATATAGTGTGGGACCTAAGCTAAATTATAACATGTGACAATATTAGTCCCTACAAGTCTCGGCTATATAATCTATTGTAATTCCGTTAGTTACTCACATTTTAGGGCTAACAAAGAGAGTTAGATCCTTCATACAAGGAGAGACTAGCTCCCAATAGCAGAAAGGGAAACCAGAGCTATAGGGCGCACGAGCAGCCCAAACGGCAGTTGAATAATCAGACCAACAACCGAAGCCTTGACTATAGTGGGTAACCGAGAGGAGGATGTGGGAATGATAAATCCACACCCCTAAAAATGACTCCAAGGGAGATACTAATGTTCGAAGGGGCGAACTTCCCAAAACCACCCCCAATGATCACCCCGATGAATCGCCGTCAAGGCAATTGGTATTGTGAATACCACAACGACAAGGTTCATGGCACAAATGAGTGTATTTAGCTAAAAAAGCATATTAAAGCGCTGGTGAAGTCGGGCAAGCTGAAGCACCTCATCAAAGATTAGAAAGATGGGAAGGATAACAAGAGGAATGATAAGAAAGATCATCCAAAGGATAAGCCCACAACCATATTTATGGTACAATCGTGGCAACGCAGGACTAGGAAAAAAGTCAGTAAAAAATTTTCTCGTGGTAAGGAGATCTCGTTTCCTCCCATAACAAATAGCAATGTAGCCGAAGGACCTCTCACAATCGAAGTAATCATAGGGGACCACATAGTCCTCCGCATGTATATTGATGGAGGATCTTTAGCAGAAATTCTTTACGAGCACTACTTCATACGAATAAAACCAGAAGTCAGAAACCAGTTGATGCCGGCCACATCGCCACTCATAGGCTTCAGTGGTGATTTAGCCAGTGGGTCAAATACGACTCTTAGTAACACATGGAGATGAAGAACACTTGACCACGACATGGATGAATCTCATTTTGATACATTCACCATCTCTATACAAAGGCATCAATGGAAGAATGGGAATCCTAGCGTGCTGTACCATCCACAACCCATGGCATGCTTAAATTCCCTGTGGAAGGGGGGGTATCGTTACTATCTTTAATACAGTAATACCCCCAGTAGAGTGCCACATAGTGTCAGCCCCGACACAGCCAGCGACACAGGAGAAGGGAACGCCACCAATAAGTCTGAAAGTGGCGATACACCCAGACTACCCGGATCAAGAAGTTGCAATTGGGGGAACATTTTTTTGACAAAGGTAGACCTGCCATGTGCGCTCTCCTAAAAGATAACATTGATATGTTCGCATGGGAACCAAAGGACATGACTGGTGTGCCTCGTTCGATCGCGGGAACACAAACTACAGATACGCACCAGATATCCTTTGTTGAAGCAAAATAAGTGAGGACAGGCCCCAGAACGAAGCAAGGTAATACTCGAAAAAGTAAAAAAGCTAGTTGACGCCGGTATTATACGGGAAGTTTACTACCATGACTGTCTCTCCAACCCAGTCATGGTCAAGAAGCATGACGAGAGCTGGCGCATGTGTGTAGACTTTATAGATCTCAACAAGGCTTGCCCACAAGATTCCTATCCACTACCAGAATACGATTTGAAGGTCGAAACCTTATGTGGGTACCGCTTTAAATTCTTTTTGGACGCATACAAGGGATACCACAAAATTCAGATGGAAAAGGAGGATGAGGAAAAAACAACATTCCATACAAGCTAGGGGGTCTATTGCTATACCAAAATGTCGTTTGGGTTAAAGAATGCGGGCACTACTTATCTGCGGTTAGTTGACAAAGCCTTCGACAACCAAATCGGGCATAACATGGAAGTCTACGTGGACGAATTGGTTATAAAAAGCCATATAGAGGAAGTACTCATCAGGGACATTGAGGAAACCTTATAAATGCTACGAAAGATTAACATGAAGTTGAATCCCAAAAATTGCACGTTTGGAGCGATTGAAGGGATGTTTTTAGGATACATGATAGATCCTAATGGCATCAAGCCATGCCTTGATAAAATGGATGCCGTGATATAGTTGCCATCCACAAGAACATTGTAGGAAGTACAATCCCTCAATGGAAAGCTGGCAAGGCTGAATAGGTTCCTATCTAAATCCGTAGAAAAATCGTTTCCCCTATTCAAGACACTCAAGAACTGCATGAAAAACGGAGATTTCCGTTGGACAAATGAGGCAAAAGAGGCCTTTGATCAACTCAAGAAACATCTGGCTTCTCTTCCAATGCTGGTTGCACCGTGTCCTAAGGAGGTTTTGATTGTTTACTTATCTGCCACACACGGAGCGATCAGTGCAGTTCTAATAATGGATAGAAACTCCGTTCAGATTCTAGTATACTTTGTGAGCAGAGCATTGTAGGGGCCAGAGTTGAATTATATTTTGATGGAAAAGCTGGTCTTATCACTGGTGTACGCCGCGAAGAGGTTACACCGTTTCTTCCAAGCACATCCCATTGTAGTAATCAAAGATCAGTCGATCAAGTAGATAATATCAAAGCCGGACGCGGCGGAAAGGCTATTGAAGTGGAGTGTTCTGTTAGGAGAACACAACATTTCGTACAGATCGCGTACGACAATCAAAGGAAAAATCCTAGCAGATTTCATCATAGAAAATCCAGACGAAGAGACTATGGTTGTCCCAAAGGCGGAGTAACCCTAAGAGCCATGGATCTTGTTCACGGACGGGTCCTCGTGCACCGACGGGTCGGGGGTCGACCTCATATTGACAAACCCAGAAGGTATGGAGTTCACTTACGCCTTAAGTTTTGAATTCACGGTCACAAACAATGAGGATGAGTATGACGCGTTAATCACGGGTCTAAGGATAGCCGCTTGGATGGGTGTACGCAACCTAGAGGCATACGTTGACTCACGGCTGGTAGAAAACCATATCTTAGGAAAGTACGAAGCCAAAGAGGACAATATGGTCCAAAACCTGAAGAAATCTAAATCACTCATTGTGACAATCCGTTAATTTATGGTTGATATTTTATTCACAAGTATTATTTAAAAACATTATTTTAATGTTATATTATCAACTCACTTATTTTTGGGAAGAAATTTGGGTTTACATCTTGAAGTAGCATCGACTACGTCTAAACCGGAGGATTCTACGTTACGTGCTTACGTTTACATACACCGTTTTGGTGACAGTCCGACATTTCAGAAGATAAATTTATCCGTAAATATTATTTTGAGATTTTAAATTTGTGTTGGTTCATAAACTCACAAATTTACGAGAAGAGATTAGGACTTACGATTATAATTTAACGTCCTTTACGACTAAACCAGAAACCTTAGGATTACGTATTTACGTTTTTGAACTTCGTTTTTGATGTGACAATTTTTATTAGATTCGTTTTGTGCCGTTGATTCATAACTTATAAAAACGTTTTTCGTAAAACGACCCGAGGGCACGCAAATCGAGAAAACTAGAATCGAGGAATACCCGTAAATTAGCGGGATGGGACAAAACAAGTTTATCCCACCCCACTAACATGGGACGGCTAAAACAAGCTAACACACCTCAAAGGTGTTAACTTATTAAGCATAGAAAGGACACATGTCCTCTCATATTGACCAAAACCAACAATACCACTTAAACTTAAAACTAGTACACCAAAACCATTTCCTTTCATTTTTCACATGCAAACCACCATTTTTCTTCTCCTCTCTCTCTTTAATTCGTCCAACAATAATCAATAACAACCCTCATTTGATCTATTTTAGCCATAAAATCATGTGTTATTGATACACATGATGATGGTCCTTTGAAACCTTGAAGATTGGAGGTGATTCTAACATCCAAGGAGGTGATTAAGTGATGTCTAAGGGCTGATTTCTACATGAAGTTTACAAGTATTTGTGGTCTTGAAGATTGGTGTTGATCTATCACAAGTTCTTCCATCAAAATCCAAGCCTTGATCATAAACTACACAACTTGGTGGTATAGAGATTGTTCTTCCTATCCTCTTGTTATTTTGATTATGTAATCTTGTATTTTATTTATTTATGCATATGTATATGATGAAGAATGATGATTAAAAATATTATGTGGGGATTTGGTGTTGATAGATTTGATAAATATGGTTAAAAAGATGGAAAACCACATGTTAAATGGTTAAAATCTTGCTAAAATATGAAGGCTGTATAAAAACCGTAAGTAACCAAAAGCTAAACTGATAAAATGGTGAAGTGGAATCAATATACAGTAAGTATTAGGTGTTATACACATGTGAGAGTTGTCCATACAATGGAATCATAAAAATGAGTGAGATATGATCAAAACAAGTTTAGAGTGCAAATCTGCCTATACTGTTTTGGACGAATTTATTAAAATATTTAGATGTTGATTCATCAGTAGCTATAAAAGAATAAAATGAAGCACATATCAATTAGTTTCTGTGATAAAAATTTGAGGTCCTATCTCCATATAGAATTCTAGATATGGACATTTTAGTGAACTTAAAATTTAGGACTGATTTTGTGAAATTAAAGTTTAATATTATTATATAAGCACTCAAATAAATATAGTATAAAATGTGAAATTAAAACCCACTAACTTATATATTTCATTTATAAATATGTATAAGGATAAATAAAAGTACATTATATAAAAATGGTAGTTTGGTAAGTTTTATAAGTTATAAAAACTATAAACATGATTTTTACGTCTTTTCGGCTAATACCGTAAAATTAATGTTTTTCGTCAATTAAAACTTAGACGATCGGACCCGTCTAATGTAAAATTTTTAAAAGTCATATACTTATATATAAGTACTTAATACAAGTAAAAACCGATAAAACCCGAACTATATAACATACGGACATTAACAGGCTAAGTTAGCATTATTGGACTAATAATCCAACTAAATGGACTAAACACTTATAAATTTACTTATTGGACTTAACCCACTTGGGCCCAACATGAAAAGTATAATACTGATAATAAAGGTGTAAAATGGACTAATATAAAGTATTGGGCTTGTAATAGGCTTATTGGGCCTAAAACATGTAAATAAGTAAAACTAGTAAAACTAGTATAAAAATGTTACCAACACATAAACACTATAATGAATGAGTAAAAATGTACAATCCCTCTTGATCATCATCATATATATAAAATCATCATATGTATACATAATCGTTATTTTTATAAAGTCATTGGACAAGAGTCAAAGACAAGTATTATTTGTCTAGGTTTTCGTGATTGAAGCACGTACTGTAACACCCCCAAATTTATACAACTCAATACAGCGGAAGACTAGTTGGTGTTACGGGATAGCACATTACTCACATCATAGACAACGCTTAAAAATCGCGTCGTTTAATAATAAAACATTTCAATTCATAAAATATCAAAGTTACATAGGTCCCAAGTCATATTATTTCATACAAAGTTTTACAAAGCATTTTGAATGGAAAATATTGTTTAAGTGCGGGCCATGAATTCTTGTCGTCTTACCGAGAATTACCTTCAAGTACCTAAGATAAAACATGTTAAAAGAAAAGGTCAGTGATAACGCCGAGTGAATTCATAGAGTTTAATAAAATGCATCAGTATAATATCAGTATAAAATTATTACTGAAAATCATTTTGTACAAATCTTTGTAATAGGCCATAAAATAGCCAAAGTCACTTTTATACAAATCCTTGTCGGAAAATAATAATATAGGCATTTGCCTTAAAAATCATTATACGAGCCAATGTCGTAAAAACATCATACAATACGTCTTATGACGTTGTATAAAGTTAAATAAAAACCGTTATATGAATATGGTTATGAAAAAACAAAACACGAACATAATATCAATAGTATGACCCCGTGGGCTTAAACCTCTTTTGGGATTAACAAATGTAATTCATTTGAAGTAGTAAATCTATTACCAATACTGTTTTCAAAATAAGGAGTTTTTTTAGATTTACAAATTCAAGGGTATTGCTAGTCAGGCAATACATCGTAATTCGGTGCGTCTAGTAGTATTTAGTTAATCGGATTATTATAAGCCGCATGACATTGTTACCTTACTAAACCAAACAACGGGTAGCTAGCCCGATACTCAATTTGCCCATCTAAATTAGCGTGTCGTCACAAAGGTCACGCTATGGAAATCTTCTCATACATAAATTCGCTTACCAATCAATGTGGCACGACGAGGATCAACCGTCAAGGCGCGAACTGGGGTGATCGTCCCCAAATAGTACTATTATATGCATAAGCGTCTACCAAATCCCGGTAGTTTACAATTCATGCTAATGGGACTTTTAGTGACATAACCTAACTTTAATAATTCATTTTATTTCATCTATCGGGTCCTTTAATCATTTATCGGGTCATACAATCGAGTCATACAATCATTCGGGTCTAAATCAATAAACAAACAATCGGGACAAATGGTGTCCTATTTTATAAAAACTAACATGTTATCTCCCTCGCGGGTTTATAAAACATTTCATAAAAATATTTAAAAGAGTGCGAGGCTATGAACTCACGTTGATGTGGGAAAGCGGGTTATCGGCAACTCGGACGTACGGTACGTGCTTCAATCACGGAAACCTAGACAAATACTACTCGTCTTAGACCCTTGTCCAATGACTTTATAAAATAACAATTATGTATACATATGATGATTATATATATATGATGATCAAGTGGGTCTACATATTCTCTTTTACTCATTTTAGTGTTTATGTATTGGTATCTTCTTACTAGTTTTACCTATTTACATGTTTTCGGCCCAATAGGCCCATTACAAGCCCAATATATTATATTAGCCCAATTATACTTTTATTATCAGTATTTATATTTTACATGTTGGGCCCAAATGGGTTTACTCCAATAAATAAGTTTATAAGTGTTTTAGCCCATTTTGTTGTATTGTTAGTCCAATAACGTTAACTTAGCCCGTTAATGTCCGTATGTTTTATAGTTCGGGTTTTATCGGTTTTTTAATTGTTATATATGTTTATATATCAGTATATGAGTTTATAAAAGTTTACATTAGACGGGTCCAACCGTCTAAGTTTTATTTAGCAAAAACGTTAATTTTACGGTAATAGCCGAAAAAGTCGTAAAAATCATGTTTATAGTTTTTATAACTTATAAAACTTAACAAGTTACCATTTTTATAAAATGTCAACTTATTTATCCTTATACATGTTTATATAAATGTATTATATAAGTTAGTGGGTTTTAATTCACATTTTTTACTATATTTACTTGAGTGCTTATATAATACTATTATACTTTAATTTCCAAAATCTGATTTTTATTTTCATGTTCACCAAAACTGCCATATCTAGAGTTCTACATGAAGATAGAAGCTCAAATTTTTATGCCATAAACTACATGATATGTGCTCCATTTAACTCTAGTATAGTTACTGTTGAATCAGCCTCTGAGTAATTTCTAAAAATCGTCCAAAACAGTAAACTCAGATTTGTACTCTAAACTTGTTTTGATCATATCTCACTCATTACAATGATTCCATTGCATGGCCAACTCTCACATGTGTACAAGACTCATGGCTTACTGTATATCAATCTATTCAAGTCATTTTACCAGTTTACCATATGATTCTTTACTGTTTTATACAGCCATCTAAATTAAGCAAGATTTTAACCTTGTTTCTTATAGTTTTTCATCTTTTTAAGCATGTTTATCAACACCAAATCCCCACACAATATTTTTAATCATCATTCATCATCATATACATATACATATACATAAGTGAAATAAATACAAGATTACATAATCAAAAATAACAAGAGGATGAGGAGGACAATCTTTATACCACCAAGTTGATGTAGGTTGTGATCAAAACATGGAAATTGATGGAGAAACTTGTGAATAACCAAGACCATCTTCAAGACCACCAATCTTCATAAACTACTTGTGGAAAATCAGCCCCAAGACTCCATGTAAACTCCTCCTTGGATGTTAAAACTTGCACCAATCTTCCTCTTTTTGAATGGAGATTAACATATGTAAGTTATAGCATATGTTTGTGGTTAAAATTGATCAAGTGATGGTGGTTTGGAGGTGTAAATGGGACGGCAAATAGGGAGAGTGAGAGAGAATTGAGAAAGTTGTTTGCATGT
Source organism: Glebionis coronaria (assembly GCA_025667525.1). Lineage (NCBI taxonomy): Eukaryota > Viridiplantae > Streptophyta > Magnoliopsida > Asterales > Asteraceae > Glebionis > Glebionis coronaria. Next base: position 190,263,366 of record CM046877.1, on the reverse strand, counting down.
TGAATGAAGCTAGTTGTTTGTGTTGGATGGTTTTGAGGTGGAAGTAGCTTAACTTGTAAGCTTTAGCTTACATGTGTAAGTATGAAGCTAATACTTTGACACATCAAGTGTGTTGTGTAGCTAGTTAGGCCGGTTTGAGTGGGGGTGGGACAAGTGTCTCACTTGTCTCATCCCCATTTATTTACGGGTACTCCTCGATTCTAGTTTCCTCGATTTGCGTGCCCTCGGGTTGTTTTACGAAATACCTTTTTATAAATTATGAATCAGCAGCACAAAACGAATCTAATAAAAATTGTCTCATCAAAAACAGAGTTCGAAAACGTAAATACGTAATCCTAAGGTTTCCGGTTTAGTCGTAAAGGACGTTAAAATAAAATCATAAGTCCTAGTCTCTTCTCGTAAATTTGTGAGTTTATGAACCAACACAAATTTAAAATCTCAAAATAATATTTACGGATAAATTTATTTTCTGAAATGTCGGACTGTCACCAAAACGGTGTATGTAAACGTAAGCACGTGACGTTGAATCCTCCGGTTTAGACGTAGACGATGCTACTCCAAGACGTAAATCCAAATTTCTTCCCAAAAATAAGTGAGTTCATATCATAACATTAAAATAATGTTTTTAAATAAATATTGAGAATAAAATATCAATCATAAATTGACGGATTGTCACAGCATTTACCCCTAAACAGGATCTTTGTCCTCAAAGATCATCTTACTACTCGCTTCTTATAGAGTTAAAGCCATGTGGGTATATCCTCCACATTCGGTCTTTTCTCTCAAGTGTAATTCATTACAATACGCGAGTTTCATCAAACATAACTACGGGAATAAGATCAGGCTAAATGTTGACTTACTTTCTCTATCCATGATGTTCACAGGTTTCTGATGAATGCAACTTTTCGCTGATCTAAGCTTTATTAAGAAGAATTCAGATTTTCACTTGATAGATATTCCATCAAGTTCGATATACGAAACATAATTCACGCATCTCTTGAAGTCCTTGGGTAGATCCAGCTTATATGCCTTTCAAACCAAATCTTTTACATCACCTCAATGGTCCCATACAACGGGGACTTATATCCCATGATTTGCCAGATCATTAATTCTTTTCTCCAAGGTTAAAAATTTTGGCATAACTTCGCTACCTATCTAGCACTTCAAGATCTACATTTCATATTCACATAACTTCTTGCCCACTACCGGCAGTCAATAATCAGATCCTAATTTCAACAATCATTTCAGATCTCGCGGGTCGAGTATTTTGTAAGGTTAGGTTCGCCATCATAGGAAACCTTAAACCTAAAAGACATGTCCAACTCACCATGGGTGTATGTCGGGTGTCTTCATCTCAACTACTGCTTACAGATGCTCTAATATTTAAATCCTAACAAGATTCGATCTCGATCCTAACACGATAATTATCAATGATAATCTTTCCAAAGGAAAGCGATTATACGGTTTATTACCAAAGGTCATTCATTCAAACATAAAACAACACTTATATTACTTTGTATCGTTACTTTACCTCGTCCCTTCGATTTGGGATGGTACATAGTACTCTAATCAAGGTTCGTTATCAATGATTTCTGAGCAAATCTCTAGAAATTCGATGCGAAGCGAGGATCTTGAATAAGATGTTTGATACAGGCACACTATGTTTACATAACTCTTTTTGCATTTATCATTAACGGGAATGATGTTAGCAGATTTGGTCAGTCTGTCGACGATGACCCAAATCGAATCAAATTCAGATGATGACCTTTGCAATAGCTAGACGTTTACTAATGTATGAGGCGATGTCTGCCTTCATAATTTGCCATTAGTACAACTTCTTCTGATAATGATACATTAAATCAGAAATGTCAGAAATAGAATACTTATACTTACAAGATTTCAATATGACTAAATCTCAAAATCCTCTATATTTAGGCAACCTCAAGTGGCCTTTTATACATCTAACGCCATTGGCCTCTCAATTCTAATGGTTCACCTTAGCCGCAAACCCCTTTTATTATCTACATTATCCTTCTTACAAGCAATGTTTATTTTTATATCGTTCGATAATTTATTTTGCACCTTCATTATTAAGGAACATGTTCTAAATGGTTCTTTATCTTTTCTACATATTGCGTAAGTATCTACATTCACTTTCTCCTGATGAAATATTTATAACATGACCGTATTAATTCAAAATTTGTCTCTTCATATCTTCTATATTTTAGTTTCTTCTCAACTATCATTTTTATCCGTTTTACTCAATCCGACGTCTAAAGCGTCGATAAATATTACAACTAATTAAATATTAAATATTCAATTTTTATGAAACGTAAACGTAGAGATTTTAAATTTTCTCATTTTGTCCAATTATATTAAAATGTTCAAAATAAATTTGAATTTAATTAACAAAATTTTCAGTTGATTTATCGAAAATAATTAATAAGATTCGTAAATGTTCGAGAAACCTTTGTTTATATTTTGGTCAAAATTTTCTTAGTTGAAAAGCAAAAATTGTCGTTTAAATTTTTAAGTCATGGTTTAAATGTTTTCCTCAATTCCGCTTAGGTTGTCTTGAGGTATACACGAACATTTACCCCTAAACAGGAGTTTAGTTAAATGTTCTGGGTATAAGGAAATAATCCCAAAAAAATCCTTTGTTAAAATATTTATCAAAACATATTTGCACTTTCTTTTTAGTATAACTCAAAGTCTTAAATGACTTCTGAATTTTGAAGAGTCTATTTATATTCCATTATCTTTTAATCACACGGTCAAATAATGTAAAGGATTAACTCTTAAATCACATGTTAATTATTCAAGGTACATGTTTTATTGTTTGGCCAATTCAGGGCAATCTATAATTAATTATTAACTCATTCTTATTCTTATTAACAAACAAATGGTCTTTAATGATCGCAAGCATGAATTTATCAAATTACAGCCTTCACACGTGATTCACCAAATTTATGAATGCTACATGTTTATTAGTCAATCCAAACGACATAACATGAAACTCGTAATGTTCATTACAAGTACCGGATGTAGTGATTGGAATAGATAATCTTCTTCGCAGATGCGAAGTTGATAATAACCATGCCGTGGATCAAATATTTCACGCTAGAACCTTGTAAATGATCGAACAAATCTTCCATTTAGAGTTATGGATTTCATTTTCGATTGTCAATTTACTCAGTTCACAGTAATTCAAAAAATATAAGGAATAATAACACCATAGCTCTTCATGATGACGAACTTGGTAGAATAAAATCTTTCTCCGTAAACTCTCTCAGTTGTACGGTAATTCCTTTTATTTCAGATGGTGCTGACGTACAGTGCACACGCCACGGGTGCAACACCAAGAATATAATCAATACCAAATTCAACTTGCCTTAATGGCGAAAGTCTAGGTAATTTACCAACAAACACCTTCTAAAATTTTAGATAACAGAAACATCTTTTAATAAATTCATATTAGGTTCTTCTAGATTACAATATCTATAACTAGTTCACAACCATTCATGATATAATATCAAGTCTAAATACATGATATGATCATCCATCAAGAATTATTTATATCACTTTTGATAATCAACATCTTATCTTTTAGGGGAATTCTACTCGAGTTCCCATCAATTAAGACAATGTCGTCATGTCATAATCAATCAATTCATTCTACTGACACTATCAACTTTTTAGTTTCATTGCCGTCGATAAGATGTGAACTTCTCAAAAGACTAATAATAACTCATAATCCTTCACAGATTCAAGGATATCAGGAGACATAACTACCTTAAAAGAGTAAGGTCAACGCATAATCTATGCGAGAGAATTTCAAATCAGATACAGACGAAAACATTAACGAATATGAATATATCCCATGTTTTCATTAATTTGAGTACGCATTCGAAAGCTCCTCGGATCGTTACCCTGGTCATTCAAATGAAATCTTAATCAAAAGAAATGATAGGAACGTCGATACATCCAATCGGGTATCAACACTCGGCAATCAAATACTTTTCCTAAGAATCTCACTACGGGAGAATTGGACAAGAAAGAATTGTCAATTGTCAAATAAGACAATTTCCATAGATCAGTAAATTCGACTCAGAAGAATAAATAGTATAGGCACATATGTAGGTGTCCCTATCAATATGTCCCAATTTTTCACTTCTTGAAGATCTCATAAAATTTAATCTTTCACAATCTTATAAGAAAATTTAGTGTTTATTAATAATTTCATGGTGACTACTAATCAGCCTTGCATGGTCACTTCCAAATTGTATGTAGGCGCGCAACTATATATAATTTCAAGATTAACGATGCAATACTCAGTTTGTCAAAACTTTATCATCATGTTTATAATAAAAACATTTTCATGCTTAATTCTTAAATAAAAATCAAGAATAAGTTTACAAAGATTTTCTTTGTTATTAAAACAATTAAGTTTTCCAAGGTACTTTATAAACAACCTCATTTCGATAAAAATCACTTTAAAATCTCACTTTAAATAATCCATATGGTGATGAAAATTCAATTTTTCTCAAGGGATACTGTTTTATCTTATAAAAACAATGAGTGATCTGCAAAAGAGTGATGAAAGCTTGTTCACCAAGAACTAACTATAATACGATAGGAAATGAGCTTTGCCAAATAATCATGAGGTTCATGACCTTGATGGCACTCAAAAAAAATAATCCACAACGTAACTCAGATCAAGATGAGTACTTGTTCGATGGTTGCATTACTAATGCGAACATTAGAGACAAGCAAGAAAAGATAGATAACAACGATACATGTAGGATTTAGCAATCAAAGGTAGTCTTTTTCATCAATCATAAACAAGTCAAAATTGTACCGTAACACATTACATGTCACTATGTCATACAATTCTCAGAACTCATCCTACCAACTGATGTCTCAGTTAAGTTAGGGATTTTTAGAAGATACTACAATGAATACTAATCTACAAGAGTCATTAGGTGTTCCACATGTCCCAGAAGATCAATCGGTCTCAATTTAGAAGAAGATTTCTTCAATTTATTTCTTGGACACTGGGCATCCTCGTTAGTGGACAATAGCCTAGGAACAACCCTTAACACGAATCAATAATCAATTAATACCTTATAATTCAATCACATAACTTTGGCGACTTCCTCTCAACAATTTCATATTCCAATACAAGTTAAATTTTTACTTTATTCAAGTTTCAATCAAATTATACCCAATTCGATATCCTACTTCATTCTCCAATACTTTCAATCTTATTCTTAGACCTTAATAGGGCAATAAAAGCTCGATATGAACAACACTTAATTTCCAATCTTATAACTCCTTTATCAATAATTATCAAATGAGTCACTAGTATGAAATGACTTGATCATTTAACTAGACTTCTCGGAAAGGTACTAGTGGCATGAGGCTTTTGGGTAATGGTTCCATTGACAGCCTCAAGTGCAACATTCACCCTTTCGATTTCAATTTAAGAATTGGGTGACAACGAATCAGATGACATCTTTCTAGGTGGTAACGTTTTGTCAAACTCCACTCTATAAGGAAAGATCGTCATGATATCGATATCAGATTTAATTTTGCCAATTCTTCTTCAATATCATAATCAACTAATATCTACATTTCTATGAGTATCAACCATTTGTAGGGATCATAAATATCCACAACTTGGTTTAGATCTAGGATAGCTAGAATTCCTACGATAATAGCTTCGATTATTTTACTAGGGGATTTAGGGTTCCTTGTGACAATCTACGTCGTATAAATACCTCCTATAAATATCAAAATAATCGTCAAACAATCATGTAATCAAATTACAACATATATATATATATATATATATATATATATATATATATATATATATATATATATATATATATATATATATATATATATATATATATATATATATATATATATATATATATATATATATATATATAATCCACGTTATATATATATTAAAATAACACTTCTCAGTCTGGCCTTGTTGGTAACTCGGGAATTCTTCGGCACCGTTATAGTCAAAAGATTTTTTAGGCATTTTTAGAAAAATGTTTTTAGTTAAAAGATTTTGAAATGTTTTATTCAAAACCTTGGTTTTTAAAAATCTTTCGTTCTCTATAACGAGAGCTCTGGTACCAAACTGTAACACCCCCAAATTTATACAACTCAATACATCGGAAGACTAGGTGTTACGGGATAGCACATTACTCACATCATAGACAACGCTTAAAAATCGCGTCGTTTAATAATAAAACATATCCATTCATAAAATATCAAAGTTACATAGGTCCCAAGTCATATTATTTCATACAAACTTTAACAAAGCATTTTGAATGGAAAATATTGTTTAAGTGTGGGCCATGAATTCTTGTCGTCTTCCCGAGAATTACCTTCAAGTACCTGAGATAAAACATGTTAAAAGAAAAGGTCAGCGATAACGCCGAGTGAATTCATAGAGTTTAATAAAATCCATCAGTATAATATCAGTATAAAATTATTACTGAAAATCATTTTGTACAAATCTTTGTAATAGGCCATAAAATAGCCAAAGTCACTTTTATACAAATCCTTGTCGGAAAATCATAATATAGGCATTTGCCTTAAAAATCATTATACGAGCCAATGTCGTAAAAACATCATACAATACGTCTTATGACGTTGTATAAAGTTAAATAAAAACCGTTATATGAATATGGTTATGAAAAACCAAAACACGAACATAATATCAATAGTATGACCCCATATTGCTAGTCAGGCAATACATCGTAGTTCGGTGCGTCTAGTAGTATTTCGTTAATCGGATTATTATAAGCCGCATGACATTGTTACCTTACTAAACCAAACAACGGGTAGCTAGCCTGATACTCAATTTGCCCATCTAAATTAGCGTGTCGTCACAAAGGTCACGCTATGGAAATCTTCTCATACATAAATTCTCTTACCAATCAATGTGGCACGACGGGGATCAACCGTCAAGGCGCGAACTGGGGTGATCGTCCCCAAATAGTACTATTATATGCATAAGCGTCTACCAAATCCCGGTAGTTTACAATTCATACTAATGGGACTTTTACTGACATAACCTAACTTTAATAATCCATTTTATTTCATCTATCGGGTCCTTTAATCATTTATCGGGTCATACAATCGAGTCATACAATCATTCGGGTCCAAATCAATAAACAAACAATCGGGACAAATGGTGTCCTATTTTATAAAAACTAACATGTTATCTCCCTCGCGGGTTTATAAAACATTTAACTAAAATATTTAAAAGAGTGCGAGGCTATGAACTCACGTTGATGTGGGAAAGCGGGTTATCGGCAACTCGGACTTACGGTACGTGCTTCAATCACGGAAACCTAGACAAATAATACTTGTCTTAGACCCTTGTCCAATGACTTTATAAAATAACAATTATGTATACATATGATGATTATATATATATGATGATCAAGTGGGTTTACATATTCTCTTTTACTCATTTTAGTGTTTATGTATTGGTAACTTCTTACTAGTTTACTAGTTTTACCTATTTACATGTTTTAGGCCCAATAGGCCCATTACAAGCCCAATATATTATATTAGCCGAATTATAATTTTATTATCAGTATTTATATTTTACATGTTGGGCCCAAATGGGTTTTGTCCAATAAATAAGTTTATAAGTGTTTTAGCCCATTTTGTTGTATTATTAGTCCAATAACGTTAACTTAGCCCGTTAATGTCCGTATGTTTTATAGTTCGGGTTTTATCAGTTTTTACTTGTTATATATGTTTATATATCAGTATATGAGTTTATAAAAGTTTACATTAGACGGGTCCAACCGTCTAAGTTTTATTTAGCAAAAACGTTAATTTTACGGAAATAGCCGAAAAAGTCGTAAAAATCATGTTTATAGTTTTTATAACTTATAAAACTTAACAAGTTACCATTTTTATAAAATTTCCACTTATTTATCCTTATACATGTTTATATAAATGTATTATATAAGTTAGTGGGTTTTAATTCACATTTTATACTATATTTCCTTGAGTGCTTATATAATACTATTATACTTTAATTTCCAAAATCTGATTTTTATTTTCATGTTCACCAAAACTGCCATATCTAGAGTTCTACATGGAGATAGAAGCTCAAATTTTTATGACATAAAATACATGATATGTGATTCATTTAACTCTATTATAGCTACTGTTGAATCAGCCTCTAAGTATTTTATAAAAATCGTCCAAAACAGTAAACTCAGATTTGTACTCTAAACTTGTTTTGATCATATCTCACTCATTACAATGATTCCATTGCATGGCCAACTCTCACATGTGTACAAGACTCATGGCTTACTGTATATCAATATATTCAAGTCATTTTACCAGTTTACCATATGATTCTTTACTGTTTTATACAGCCATCTAAATTAAGCAAGATTTTAACCTTGTTTCTTATAGTTTTTCATCTTTTTAAGCATGTTTATCAACACCAAATCCCCACACAATATTTTTAATCATCATTCATCATCATATACATATACATAAGTGAAAGAAATACAAGATTACATAATCAAAAATAACAAGAGGATGAGGAGGACAATCTTTATACCACCAAGTTGATGTAGGTTGTGATCAAAACATGGAAATTGATGGAGAAACTTGTGAATAACCAAGACCATCTTCAAGACCACCAATCTTCATAAACTCCTTGTGGAAAATCAGCCCCAAGACTCCATGTAAACTCCTCCTTGGATGTTAAAACTTGCACCAATCTTCCTCTTTTTGAATGGAGATTAACATATGTAAGTTATAACATATGTTTGTGGTTAAAATTGATCAAGTGATGGTGGTTTGGAGGTGTAAATGGGACGGCACATAGGGAGAGTGAGAGAGAATTGAGAGAGTTATTTGCATGTTGAATGAAGCTAGTTGTTTGTGTTGGATAGTTTTGAGGTGGAAGTAGCTTAACTTGTAAGCTTTAGCTTACATGTGTAAGTATGAAGCTAATACTTTGACACATCAAGTGTGTTGTGTAGCTAGTTAGGCCGGTTTGAGTGGGGGTGGGACAAGTGTCCAACTTGTATCATCCCCATTTATTTACGGGTACTCCTCGATTCTAGTTTCCTCGATTTGCATGCCCTCGGGTTGTTTTACGAAAAACGTTTTTATAAATTATGAATCAGCGGCACAAAACGAATCTAATAAAAATTGTCTCATCAAAAACGGAGTTCGAAAACGTAAATACGTAATCCTAAGGTTTCCGGTTTAGTCGTAAATGACCTTAAAATAAAATCATAAGTCCTAGTCTCTTCTCGTAAATTTGTGAGTTTATGAACCAACACAAATTTAAAATCTCAAAATAATATTTACGGATAAATTTATTTTCTAAAATGTCGGACTGTCACCAAAACGGTGTATGTAAACGTAAGCACGTAACGTTGAATCCTCCGGTTTAGACGTAGTCGATGCCGCTCCAAGACGTAAATCCAAATTTCTTCCCAAAAATAAGTGAGTTCATATCGTAACATTAAAATAATGTTTTTAAATAAATATTGAGAATAATATATCGATCATAAATTGGCGGATTGTCACACTACCGTACATCCGAATTGCCGATAACCCGCTTTCTCACATCAACATGAGTTCATAGCCTCGCACTCTTTTAAATGTTTTTATGAAATGTTTTATAAACCCGCGATGGAGATAACATGTTAGTTTTACTAAAATAGGACACCATTTGTCCCGATTGTTTGTTTATTGATTTGGACCCGAATGATTGTATGACCCGATGAATGATTATATGACCCGATGTGTGAAATGAAATGGATTATTAAAGTTAGGTTATGTCACTAAAAGTCCCATTAGCATGAATTGTGAACTACCAGGATTTGGTGGACGCTTATGCATATAATAGTACTATTTGGGGACGATCACCCCAGTTCGCGCCTTGACGGTTGATCCCCGTCGTGCCACATTGATTGGCAAGCGAATTTATGTATGAGAAGATTTACACAAGCGTGATTATTGTGACGACACGCTAATTTAGATGGCCAAATGAGTTTCGGGTTAGCTACCCGTTGTTTGTAGTAGTAAGGTAACAATGTCATGCGGCTTGTAATAATCCAAAAATAACAAAAATACTGTTTTATGCATTGAATTACGATATATTGACTGACTAGCAATACAAGGTCTTATTATTGATTTTATGTTTGCGTTTTGATTTTACATAACCATATTCATATAACTGTTTTTATTTAATCTATACAACGTTATAAAACGTATTGTATGATGTTTTTACGACAATGGTTCGTATAATGATTTTGAAGGCGAAAGCCTATATTATGATTTTGATAAGGATTTGTATAAAATGACTTTGGCTATTTTATGTCCTATTACAAAGATTTGTACAAAATGATTTTCGGTAATAATCTTATATCGATGTTATATTGATGGATTTTATTAAACTCTATGAATTCACTCGGCGTTTTCGCTGACCTTTTCTTTTAACATGTTTTATCTCAGGTACTTGAAGGTAATTCTCGGGAAGACAACAAGAATTCATGGCCCGCACTTAAATAATTATTTCCATTCAAATGCTTTGTAAAACTTGTATGAAATACAATGACTTGGGACCTATGTAAATTTGACTTTTATGAATGGAAATGCTTTATTATTAAACGACGCGATTTTTATGTGTTGTCTATGATGTGAGTAATGTGCTATCCCGTAACACCAACGAGTCTTCCGCTGTATTGAATTGTATAAATTTGGGGGTGTTACAGTTTGGTACCAGAGCTCTCGTTATAGAGAACAAAAGATTTTTAAAACCAAGGTTTTGAATAAAACATTTCAAAATCTTTTAACTATAAATATTTTTCTAAAAGTGTCTAAAAATCTTTTGACTATAACGGTGCTGAAGAATTCCCGAGTTACCGACAAGGCCAGACTGAGAAGTGTTATTTTAATATATATATATAACTTGGATTATATATATATGATGTAATTTTATTACATGATTGTTTGATGATTATTTTGATATTTATACGAGGTATTTATACGACGTAGATTGTCATAAAGAACCCTAAAATCCCCTAGTAAATCAATTGAAGCTATTCTCGTAGGAATTCTAGCTATCCTATATCTAAACCAAGTTGTGGATATTTATGATCCCAACAAATGGTTGATATTCGTAGAAATGTTGATATTAGTTGATTGTGATATTAAAGAAGAATTGGCAAGATTAAATCTGATATCGATGTCATGACGATCTTTCCTTATAGAGTGGAGTTTGACAAAACGTTACGACTTGGAAAGGTGTCATCTGATTCGTTGTCACCCAATTCCTAAAATTGAAATCAAAAGGGTGAATGTTGCACTTGAGGCTGTCATTGGAACCATTACCCAAAAGCCTCATGCCAGTAGTACCTTTCCGAGAAGTCTAATTGAATGTGTGAGTCATTTCACACTAGTGACTCATTTTATAACTATTGTTGTAAGAGCTATAGGATTGGAAATTAAGTGTTATTCATATCGAGCTTTATTTCCCTTTTAAGGTTTATGAATAAGGTTGAAAATATTGGAGAATGAGGTAGGATATCGAATTTAGTATAAGTTGATTAAAAACTTGAATGAAGTAAAAATTTAACTCGTATGGAATATGATATTGTTAAGAGGAAGTCGTTAAGTTCTGTGATTGAATTATATGGTTTTAAATGATTGTTGGTTCATCTTAAGGGTTGTTCCTAGGCCTTTGTCCACTAACGAGGATGCCCAGTGTCCAATAAATAAATTGAAGAAATCTTCTTCTGAAATTGGGACCGATGGATCTTTCGGGACAGGTGGAACACCTAATGACTCTTGTAGATTAGTATTCATTGTGGTATCTTTTAAAAATCCCTAACTTAACTGAGACATCAGTTGGTAGGATGAGTTTTTGGAATTCTATGACATAGTGACACGTAATGTGTTACGGTACAATTCTGACTTGTTTGTGATTAATGAAAAGACTACACTTGATTGCTAAATTCTACATGTATCGATGTTATCTATCTTTTATTGCTTCATCCTAATGATCGCATTAGTGATGCAACCATTGAACAAGTACTCATCTCGGTTTGAGTTGTGTTGTGGATTATTCTCTTTGTATTCCTGAGTGCCATCAAGGTCATGAACCTCATGATTATTTGGCTAAAGCTCATTTCCTAGCATATTGTAGTTAGTTCTTGGTGAACAACTTTTCATCACTCTTTTACAGATCGCTCATTGTTTTTATAAGTTAAAACAGTATTCCCTGAGAAACATTGAATTCTCATCACTAAAAGGATTATTCAAAGTGAGATTTATAAGTAATCGTTATCGAAATGAGGTTGTTTATAAAACACCTTGGAAAACTTAATTGTTTTCATAACAAAGAAAATCTTTGTAAATTTATTCTTGATTCTTATTTAAGAATTAAGCATGAAAATGTTTTAATTATAAGCGTGAGGATAAAATTTTGACGAACTAAGTATTGCATCGTTAATCTTGAAATTGTATATAGTTGCGCGCCTACATACAATTTGGAAGTGACCATGCAAGGCTGATTAGTAGTCACCATGAAATTATTAATAAACACAAAATTTTCTTTGAAGATTGTGAAAGATTAAATTTTATGAGATCTGCAAGAAGTAAAAAATAGGGACATATTGATAGGGACACCTACATATGTGCCCGTACTTTTTATACTTCTGAGTCGAATTTACTCATCTGTGGAACTTGTCTTATTTAACAATTGATATTCCCTTCTTGTCCAATTCTCCCGTGGCGAGATTCTTTGGAAAAATATCTGATTACCGAGTGTTGATACCCGACTGATTCTATCGACATTCCTATCATTTCTTTTGATTAAGATTTCATTTGAATGACCTGGGTAACGACCCGAGGAGCTTTCGAATGCGTACTCAAATTATGAAAACATGGGATATATTCATATTCGTTAAATGTTTTCATCTATATCTGATTTGAAATTCTCTCGTGTAGATTATGCGTTGACCTTACTCTTTTAAGGTTAGTTATGCCTCCCAATATCCTTGAATCTGTGAAGGATTATGAGTTATTATTAGTCTTTTGAGAAGTTCACATCTTATCAACGACAATAAAACTGGAAAGTTGATAGTGCCAGTAGAATAGATTGATTGATTATGACATGACGACATTGTCTTAATTGATGGGAACTCGAGTAGAAATCCCCTAAAAGATAAGATGTTGATTATCAAAAGTGATCTAAATAATTCTTTATGGATGACGATATCCTGCTTTTAGACTTGAAATTTATACCATGAACGGTTATGAAATAGTCATAGACCTTGTAATCTAGAAAGAACTTAAAGTAAATTTATTAAAAGATGTTTCTGTTATCTGAAACTTTAGGAGGTATTTATTGGTGAATTACCTAGACTTTCGCCATTAAGGCAAAGTTGAATTTGGTATTGATTATATTCTCGGTGATGCATCTGTGGCGTGTGCACTGTACGTCAGCACCATCTGAATTAAAGGAATTACCGTACAACATAGAGAGTTGTCGGAGAAAGATTTTAGTCTACCGAGCTCGTCATCATGAAGAGCTATGGTGTTATCATTCCTTATGTTTACTAATTACCATGGACTAGGTAAATTGATGATTAAAAATCTATATCCACTACCCAAGATGATAGATTTGTTCGATCATATACAAGGTTCTAGCGTATGTTCTAAAGATTTGTTCACGGCATGGTTATCATCAACTTCGCGTCCGCGAAAAAGATTATATATTCCAATTACTACATCCAGAACTTGTAATGAACATTATGATTTTCACATGATGTCGTTTGGATTGACTAATACACATGTAGCATCCATAAATTTGGTGAATCACGTGTGTAGGCTGTAATTTGATAAATTCATGCTTGTGATCATTAAGGACCATTTGTTTGTTTATATGTGTAAGAAGGAGTTAATAATTATTTATAAACTGCCCGGAGTTGTCCGAGCAATGAAAAATCTGTACCTTGAATAATTAACATGTGCGTTAAGGCTTAATCCTTTTAATAATTTGACCGTGTTATTAATAGAAAATGGAATATATTGACTCTTCAAAAATTAGAGCCATTTAAGACTTTGGGTTTTACCAAAAAGAAAATGGAAATATGTTTTGATAAATGTTTTAACAAAGGATTTTTAAGGGATTATTCCCTTATACACAAATCATTTAACTAAACTCCTGTTTAAGGGTAAATGTTTGTGCATACCTCAATACAACTTAATATTTATTGTTAATTTACGTGTAATAATTATCGACGCTTTAAAACGTCGTATCAAGCAAAACTGATAAAAACAATAGTTGAGATAGAACTAAGACTTAGAAAATATGAAGGAATAATTTCTGAATAAATACGGTCATGATATTTATTTCATCGAGGAAGGTGAATATAATTACTGACACATTATGTAGAAAAGATAAAGAACCAATTAGGACATGTTTCTTAATAATGAAGGTGCAAAATAAATTACTGAACAATATAAAAATAAACAATGCTTGTAAGAAGGATAATATAGATAATAAAAAGGGGTTCGCGGCTAATATGAACCAATAGAATTGAGAAGCCGATGGCGCTAACTGATTAAAAGGCTGCTTGTGGTTGCCTAAATATAGAGGATTTTGAGATTTAGTCATATTGAAATCTCGTAAGTATAAGTATTCCATTCATGTCATTTCTGACTAAATGTATCTTTATCTGAAAAAGTTATACTGATGGCAAATTATGAAGGCAGACATCGCCTCATACATTAGTAAACGTCTAACCATTGCAAAGGTTATCATCTGAATTTGATTCCATTTGGATCATCGTCGACAGACTGACCAAATCTGCTAATATCATTCCTATTAATGATAGATTCTTGATGAAGAAATTGACTATGTGTATTTAAAGGAGTTGTGTAAACATAGTGTGCATGTATCGATCATCTCTATCAAGATCCTCGCTTCGCATCGAATTTCTAGAGATTTGCTCAGAAGTCATTGAGAACGAATCTTGATGAGAGTACTGTGTACCACCCCAATCGAAGGGACGAGGTAAAGTAACGATACAAAATACTATAAGTGTTGTTTTATGTTTGAATGATTGACCTTTGGTAATAAATCATATAATCGTTTTCCTTTGGAGAGATTATCATTGATAATTATCGTATTAGGATCAAGATCGAATCTTGTGAGGATATATATTAGAGCATCTGTAAGCAGGAGTTGGGATGAAGACACCCGACATACACCCATTCTGAGTTGGATATGTCTTTTAGGTTTAAGGTTTCCTATGATGGCGAACCTAACCTCACAAAATACTCGACCCGCGAGACCTGAAATGATTGTTGAAATTAGGATCTGATTATTGACTGTCGGTAGTGGGCAGGAGGTCATGTGAATATGAAATGTAGATCTTGAAGTGCTAGATGATTAGCGAAGTTATTCCAAAAATTTTAACCATGGAAAAATGAATTGATGATCTGAAAGATCATGGGATATAAGTCCCCATTGTATGGGACCATTGAGATGATGTAAAAGATTGGTTTGAAAGGCATATAAGATGGATCTACCCTAGGACTTCAAGAGCTGCGTGAATTATGTTTCGTATATCGAACTTGATAAAATGTCTATCAAGTGAGAATCTGATTGTTTCTTAGTAAAGTTTAGATCGGCGAAAAGTTACATTCATCAAAAACCCGTGAACATCATGGATAGAGAAAGTAAGTCAACATTAAGCCTGATCTTATTCCCGTAGTTATGTTTGATGAAACTCGCGTATTGTAATGGATTACACTTGTGAGAAAAGACCGAATGTGAAGGAAATACCCAAATGGCTTTAACTCTATAAGAAGAGAGTAGTAAGATAAGATGATCTTTGAGGACAAAGATCCTGTTTAGGGGTAAATGCTGTGACAATCCGTCAATTTATGGTTGATATTTTATTCACAAGTATTATTTAAAAACATTATTTTAATGTTATATTATGAACTCACTTCTTTTTGGGAAGAAATTTGGGTTTACATCTTGAAGTAGCATCGACTACGTCTAAACCGGAGGATTCTACGTTACGTGCTTACGTTTACATACACCGTTTTGGTGACAGTCTGACATTTCATAAAATAAATTTATCCGTGAATATTATTTTGAGATTTTAAATTTGTGTTGGTTCATAAACTCACAAATTTACGAGAAGAGATTAGGACTTACGATTATAATTTAACGTCCTTTACGACTAAACCGGAAACCTTAGGATTACGTATTTACGTTTTTGAACTCCGTTTTTGATGTGACAATTTTTATTAGATTCGTTTTGTGCCGTTGATTCATAATTTATAAAAACGTTTTTCGTAAAACGACCCGAGGACACGCAAATCTAAAAAACTAGAATCGAGGAATACCCATAAATTAGCGGGATGGGACAAAACAAGTTTATCCCAACCCACTAACATGGGACGGCTAAAACAAGCTAACACACCTCAAAGGTGTTAACTTATTAAGCATAGAAATGACACATGTCCTCTCATATTGACCAAAACCAACAATACCACTTAAACTTAAAACTAGTACACCAAAACCATTTCCTTTCATTTTTCACATGCAAACCACCATTTTTCCTCTCCTCTCTCTCTTAAATTCGTCCAACAATCATCAGTAACAACCCTCATTTGATCTATTTTAGCCATAAAATCATGTGTTATTCATACACATGATGATGCTCCTTTGAAACCTTGAAGATTGGAGGTGATTCTAACATCTAAGGAAGTGATTTAGTGATGTCCAAGGGATGATTTCTACATGAATTTTACAAGTATTGGTGGTCTTGAAGATTGGTGTTGATCTATCACAAGTTCTTCCATCAAAATCCAAGCCTTGATCATAAACTACACAACCTTGGTGGTATAGAGATTGTTCTTCCTATCCTCTTGTTATTTTGATTATGTAATCTTGTATTTTCTTTATTTATGTACATGTATATGATGATGAATGATGATTAAAAATATTATGTGGGGATTTGGTGTTGATAGATTTGATAAATATGGTTATAAAGATGGAAAACCACATGTTAAATGGTTAAAATCTTGCTAAAATATGAAGGTTGTATAAAAACAGTAAGTAACCAAAAGCTAAACTGATAAAATGGTGAAGTGTAATCAATATACAGTAAGTATTAGGTGTTATACACATGTGAGAGTTGGCCATACAATGGAATCATAAAAATGAGTGAGATATGATCAAAACAAGTTTAGAGTGCAAATCTGCCTATACTGTTTTGGACGAATTTATTAAAACTACATTATATGTACTTTATTAAAATAAAGCACGTATCATGTAGTTTCTGTGATAAAAATTTGAGGTCCTATCTCTATATAGAACTCTAGATATGGACATTTTAGTGAACTTAAAATTTAGGACTGATTTTGTGAAGTTAAAGTTTAATATTATTATATAAGCACTCAAATAAATATAGTATAAAATGTGAAATAAAAACCCACTAACTTATATATTTCATTTATAAATATGTATAAGGATAAATAAATGGACATTATATAAAACTATAAACATGATTTTTACGTCTTTTCGGCTAATACCGTAAAATTAATGTTTTTAGTCAATTAAAACTTAGACGATCGGACCTGTCTAATGTAAACTTTTTAAAAGTCATATACTGATATATAAGTACTTAATACAAGTAAAAACCGATAAAACCCGAACTATATAACATACGGACATTAACGGGCTAAGTTAGCATTATTGGACTAATAATCCAATAAATGGACTAAACACTTATAAATTTACTTATTGGACTTATCCCACTTGGTCCCAACATGAAAAGTATAATACTGATAATAAAGGTGTAAAATGGACTAATATAAAGTATTGGGCTTATAATAGGCTTATTGGGCCTAAAACCTGTAAATAAGTAAAACTAGTAAAACTAGTATAAAAATGTTACCAACACATAAACACTATAATGAATGAGTAAAAATGTACAATCCCACTTGATCATCATAATATATATAAAATCATCATATGTATTCATAATTGTTATTTTTATAAAGTCATTGGACAATAGTCTAAGACAAGTATTATTTGTCTAGGTTTCCGTGATTGAAGCACGTACCGTACATCCGAATTGCCGATAACCCGCTTTCCCACATCAACATGAGTTTATAGCCTCACACTCTTTTAAATGTTTTTATGAAATATTTTATAAACCCGCGAGGGAGATAACATGTTAGATTTACTAAAATAGGACACTATTTGTCCCGATTGTTTGTTTATTAATTTGGACCCGAATGATTGTATGACCCGATGAATGATTATATGACCCGATGTGTTGAAATGAAATGGATTATTAAAGTTAGGTTATGTCACTAAAAGTCCCATTAGCATGAATTGTGAACTACCGGGATTTGGTAGACGCTTATGCATATAATAGTACTATTTGGGGACGATCACCACAGTTCGCGCCTTGACGGTTGATCCCCGTCGTGCCACATTGATTGGTAAGCGAATTTATGTATGAGAAGATTTACACAAGCGTGATTATTGTGACGACACGCTAATTTAGATGGCCAAATGAGTTTCGGGTTATCTACCCGTTGTTTGTAGTAGTAAGGTAACAATGTCATTCGGCTTGTAATAATCCAAAAATAACGAAAATACTGCTTTATGCATTGAATTACGATATATTGCCTGACTAGCAATACAAGGTCTTATTATTGATTTTATGTTTGCGTTTTGGTTTTACATAACCATATTCATAACGGTTTTTATTTAATCTATACAACGTTATAAAACGTATTGTATGATGTTTTTACGACAATGGTTCGTATAATGATTTTGAAGGCGAAAGCCTATATTATGATTTTGATAAGGATTTGTATAAAATGACTTTGGCTATTTTATGGCCTATTACAAAGATTTGTACAAAATGATTTTCGGTAATAATCTTATACCGATGTTATATTGATGGATTTTATTAAACTCTATGAATTCACTCGGCGTTTTCGCTGACCTTTTCTTTTAACATGTTTTATCTCAGGTACTTGAAGGTAATTCTCGGGAAGACAACAAGAATTCATGGCCCGTACTTAAATAATTATTTCCATTCAAATGCTTTGTAAAACTTGTATGAAATACAATGACTTGGGACCTATGTAAATTTGACTTTTATGAATGGAAATGCTTTATTATTAAACGACGCAATTTTTATGCGTTTTCTATGATGTGAGTAATGTGGTATCCCGTAACACCAACGAGTCTTCCGCTGTATTGAATTGTATAAATTTGGGGGTGTTACACTCATTGAAGGCTTCAACAAGTTCACCATAAGGCAAGATCCAAATGGTCAAAACAAAAATGCTTGCGCCCACTAGCTTCGCCCACTTATCGAAACAGGTATTGGTGGAGATCCTTAAAGACAAGTTAATCACAGAAAAGGAGGTCTCTACGATCGTGGATGAAGAGGGACCTACGTGGGTGACCCTGATCATCGAGAACTTGACTAACGAGACCCTCCCTGACGATGAAATGGAACCACGACGCATTCGAAGAAAATCACACCAATTTGAGGTTCGTGATGGAATCCTCTACAAGAGGTCATTTTTACAGCCCTGTTTGCGATGCGTTGGATCACATCAAGTGAGTTACGTGATCAACAAAATTTATGAAGGGCCGTGTAGTATGCAGGACCTAGGTTTGTTGTAGCAAGTGCTTTACGAACAGGGTACTATTGGCCAACTATGCACAGGGAAGCACAAAACCTGATCCTTAAATGAAATGACTGCCAAGTACATAGGCCAGTACCCCGTCACGCACAACCGGTGTTGACACCCATTACGTCCACATGGTCGTTCTGCATGTGGGGAATTGATATTGCAGGCCCCTTTCCCGTAGCGGCCGGAGACGTCAAGTTCTTAATTGTAGCCATGGACTATTTCACTCGGTGGATCAAAGCTAAATTAGTACCAACTATAAAACCTCTGATTTTACCTATTTAACTTTGTCACCATTTGTAATCATTATTTCTGGAACCTATTTATTACCACTTTTGCATGATTAGTTGAAGCATTATTTTCCATTTGATCATACTATCTTTTCATATTTATTTTTAATATATATGAACCTTTAGTTTTTTTCTGACTACTCTGGCAATTATATGGCCACATGATAAACAGGGACTCACCAACTCAGTACGTCAGTTAATAATTATAACAATTTGGAAACATGTCCTCACATACTTAATTTATCAAGTATCTGGACTTGCCATATATGTATTTATATATCTATACATCTTACACTATAAGTGATCATACAACTCCATAAAAACAACATATGTTACATTTTAACCGCACCTTAATATTTTTATTTGTTACAAACAAGTATAATATTTTAATATAACATACACCACACACTTTTACTAAATTTTCCTAAAACCTTAACCAAAGTACCTAGAAACTTCACAAGTTCTTACTATATTTTACCTAGATATCTAGTAACTCCCTAAATTTATATAAATCAAACACATTTCTACCCTAAATGTATATTCTAGCCGAATATACATACACATGTTAACATACACGCCTTTTAAACTTGGAAAAATAATCTATGTTGACAAGTTTCAACTTACACCATACCACCCAATACTAAACACTATTACAAGCCTTACATTGTCCCCCTTTTACCTCCTAGGCCACGACATGTTTGACAAAAGGAAGTATGACCATGTTTTGCCGATTAAGGATAGTACTTCTGTATCTAAACTAAGATCTTGCATATCCTATGTTATCTAGCCAAGATCCCAACTGGTACTTCTAAATCCTCCTATATCTTGCATGTTGGCCAATTATCTCTCTCTCTCTCACAAACACACACATACACTAAAACACATACCTCAAATCTCTCCAAACCCTCTCAACATTTGGCTCACATTTTCCTTGTACCAAGATCTAACAAAAACACAATTACTACCCTAAATCTATGTCTCCAACATCTTAAATACTAAGCATTTACTTCTCATATACAAACTTGATCTTCAAGGAGACTCCAAGAAAGCTACATGAACCATATGGTTCACGGCATGATTTTTAGCTAGGTTTTTTCTATTGTTGATTCATATAAGCTTAAGGGGTTCCTTTGGTTTACTTATCCTCACTCTTGTCATTTAACAAGTAAGTACATACAAACCTATATCTATCTTACTTACATTCATTTTGCATACACTAAATCCTTTTCATGAACACATATCTTCAACTTGTTAAATCTCTAAAACTAGTAAATCTAGGCCATCATAGGCCACGGCTTGATTTATTTCATAAGGGAACTTGTATAAAATTTATCTAGTCACTAACACATAAACATGTACTTGTAAAATGAACCTAG
The DNA here is from genome assembly GCA_025667525.1 of Glebionis coronaria. Lineage (NCBI taxonomy): Eukaryota > Viridiplantae > Streptophyta > Magnoliopsida > Asterales > Asteraceae > Glebionis > Glebionis coronaria. The sequence goes on along the minus strand of CM046877.1, from coordinate 190,241,933 downwards.
TTTAAATCTTGAAAACTCTAAAAGTAAAATGTTGATGTGGGTATGTTTAAGCTTATAGGGTTATAGATGAATTTTATGAACTTACATGCTTGTAGTTAAAAACCTTGGATCTAGAAATCCATTGAATAGTTTTTAACATTGCCTTACTAAATCTAGAAGCCCATAAATCGTTAGGATGAATGGAATATTTAGATTTTTGGGATTCTAACATAATCCAATCTCTTAAGCCTCCAAACTTAGGTATCCACATACGACCTCTTAAGCATTTCACTCCATCAGCTCTAACCTCTAAAGGATCTCCTTCTCCTCGAAACCCTTCATTAACAAAATTTTCATTCTTACAAGCTTCTATTTGCGCATTTCTAATTTGCTCAGGTAAATTATTGTGCACGGTCAAGACTAGAGAACGTACCCTGATAGGCTCTCTATCTTTTCTGCTTAATGCATCGGCAACAACATTTGCTTTTCCCGGGTGATATTTTATATCACAATCATAATCACTTAACAGCTCTATCCGTCTTCGTTGCCTCATATTCAATTCTTTTTGATCGAGAATATACTGTAGGATTTTGTGATCGGTGAATGTCGTACACTTGGTGCCATACAGATAATGTCCCCACAACCTAAGAGCAAAGACTACAGCTCCTAACTCAAGATCATGAGTAGTATAATTCTCTTCATTCTTCCTTAATTCCCTAGAAGCATAACCTATCACCTTTTCTCGCTGCATCAAAACAGCTCCATAACCTCTAAGAGATGCATCACAATATACTACAAAATCTTCACTTCCATCGGGTAATGTTAGAATTGGCGCACTACATAATTTTTGCTTCAATATATGAAATGCTCCATCTTCTTCACTTCCCGAAACGAAAGGTTTATTTTTCTGGGTAAGCTTAGTCAAGGGTTTAGCTATTAAAGAAAATTCTTTAATGAATCGCCAATAATAGCCAGCCAGTCCTAAAAATTGTCGCACTTACGTTGGCGTTGTCGGTGCTGACCAATTCTTAATGGCTTCAACCTTTGCAGGATCAACATGAATTCCATCTTTGTTAATCACATGACCAAGAAATTGTACAGAATCTAACCAAAAATCACATTTTGAAAACTTAGCAAACAACCTTTCATCCTTTAACAAACTCAAGATAATTCTTAAATGTTCTCGATGTTCCTCTTTATTCTTAGAATAGATTAGAATATCGCCGATAAACACGATCACAAATTTGTCCAAGTAGGGCTTACAAACTCGATTCATTAGATCCATAAAAACCACAGGTGTTAGTTCACCCAAATGGCATTACTTGAAATTCAGAGTGTCCATAACGAGTTCTAAATGCAGTTATGGGAATATCTTCTTCACGGATGCGAAGTTGGTGATATCCGGACCGCAAATCTATCTTAGAATACATACTAGATCCTTGTAGTTGATCAAATAAATCATCAATCCTTGGTAAAGGATATCGATTTTTAATCATCAACTTATTCAGTTCCCTATAATCAATGCACATACGGAAAGATCCATCCTTCTTCTTAACGAACAAGACTGGAGCTCCCCAATGTGACGAGCTCGGTCGAATAAAACCTTTATCAGACAACTCCTTAAGTTGTTCAGATAATTCCTTTAATTTAGAAGGTGCTAATCGGTAAGGCACACGTGCCACCGGTGCAGCACCAGGAATTAAATCGATTCGAAACTCAACTTGCCTTATCGGTGGAAGTCCGGGTAAATATTTAGGGAATACCTCAGGAAATTCACTGATAACAGGTACATCTTCCAATCGTTTCTCCTTAGACTCATTCCCGATCACTTGAGTAAAGAATAACTCGCAACCGTTCATGATATACTTTTGGACTTTAATACATGAAACGATTTTCAAACGGGATTCACCTCGATTACCATCAATTACTAACGTCCTATTCCTAAGAGGAATCTTAACCTTATTTTCTCCACATAAAATAGTAGCATTATTTAACGATAACCAATCCATACCAATAATAATATCAAAACTACCTAATTCTATCAACATCAAATCAATCACAAAGAAATAGTTTAAGAGATTTAGAGAGCATCCTTCTAATAGCTTATTAATTTTCACTAATTTACCATCAGCCAATTCCACCTCGTAACTGGTATTTATCTCAACAGGGTCAATGTCAATAAGGGCACTAAATTTAGTGGATACAAAGCTCCTATCAGCACTCGAATCAAATAAAGCAACAACATAATGATTGTTGAGTAATAACGTACCAGTAACGACATTCAGATCCTCTTTCTTAACCTCGACTGTTCGAATTTGATAAGCACCACCATGGGGGTTTCTTCCAGGTACAATCGCTTTCAACTTAGGGTAATCCGATTTCTTATGACCTTCTTCATTACAGTTGAAGCAAATGATTCCCTTCTTACACCTTTCAACTTTATGTCCAAGCTTTCCGCAATTTTGGCACTTCCAGCAGTCGCCATCATGCCTCTTGTTGCCACACTTAGGACATCTTTCGTCATTTCACGGTGTGTTGTTGGTAAGAGCATTTGCATTCCCCTTTCTTTGGTTATGACGGCGATTGAAATTCTTCATATTATCACCTCTATCTACATGATCGCCATCTCCCTTTCTTTTCTCACCAATACGTGCTTCATCTTCCCTATCCTGAGTTATTTGCCCAATGAGTTGGTAAGCCATTCGAACAACATCATCAATGGTCAGTGGTTTTGATGATGTCACGTCCCCCCGGATGTTCTTGGTCAACCCTTTAATATATTGTTCAATTCGGATCTCTTCAGGTTCCACCAATCGAGGACACAACAAGGCCAACTCATGAAATCGGTTTGTGTAGCTATCAATATCCACACCTTTCATTCTCAGATGAATCAACTCTTGTTCTAACCTAATGATCACACTATGGGGACAGAAGTCCAAAGTCATCCACTTCTTAATTTCAGCCCAATGAGTAGCATTAGCAGCATCAATACCCATGAAATCAATTCTCCCGTTCCACCAAGTCAACGCAAGACCTTTAAGAGTAGCCATATCAAAAGTCACCTTATCTTCCTCCTTATACTTACTAATTCGAAACACCGACTCAATCTTCTCAATCTACTGGCTTAATCCTACAGCACCTTCAATTCCATTAAAAGGTAGAGGTTCACACTTCATGAACGTCACATAAGTACAACCACCAACTTCAGGTGCATTAGTTCCAAGTCCTCCTACATTTCCTCCAGCATTATCATTCACATTATTAGCATTCACATTCACATTAGTACCACCAATTCCACTACCGCCAGCTCCACTACCGCCAGCTTTACTACCACCAGCTGCACTACCACCAGCTCCACTACTGCCAGCTACATTTCTAGCATTTGCCATAAATTCAGTCATAGATGTGGTAACTTGCTCCACGATAATCCTACGTACATCATCCTCAGTCACAGCTTTCTTGGGCGGCATGGTTCTATAATTTCACAATTTCAAAATATTAAGCATTCACCCAACAAGGGATTCATATAAGATGGATTGAATTCATAATCAAGATAAAAATAAGGTACAATATGGAATTCAAGACAAGATACATATTTCATTGGATTAGAAACAAACGCATCGTCTTAATTTACATCCCATATCAAGTTTCTAGCACTATACATGCCCAAAATTCGTGCCAGATCTACTAACTAATAAGTCGGTTCAGTCATAGTTACAAAAGGTACAAAAGATACAAAGGTCACTACTAAAGATAGACTAGTCTATTGAGAACCGCCAGATGGTCCATCATCCATCGTCTTCGGTATCTTCGTCGGACGATCACAAGACACATCTTCAGCTGGGCGCTTACGGATCACTCCTCTTTCAACCATCTCATTATAAAACCTATTGTTCCAACCAACAGATATGTTTAACTCTTTCTCAGCTTTCTCACGCATCGCACGAGCTACACTCAACTGAATCTCCATAGTATTCACCTTTTTCTTCATTGCAGCAAACTCACCACTTTCTAACACAGATAACCTCCTAAAAGCCTCATTCAAACCACGCTCTATATCAATCAAATCCAAGTTAAGAAATTCCCGCTCTTTCTCACCAACCTTAGTATTCTACTCCAAATAAGCAACATGAGTCTAAACAACACCTAATCCAACCTCTATCATACTACCCTGAACACGGGAAGCATCTAAATCACGTCTCAAGGCCCAAGGTGCAAGACCATCAATATGAGTAGCCTCTCGAACCCTAGACGACTCTCCTATCACATGTCTACGAGTAGCAATACCATCAGTACCATCAGGTGCATCATCATCCTCATCATCCTCTGATTCAGAATCAGATTCAGACGATTCAGACAGTTCATCTCTAGGTAGCTAAATCTCAGAATCAGACCAATAAACTGGAGGGGGTAAGGGCTCACCCTTCGGTACATCATAATGGTAAATAAGCTCAGCCTCATCATCATCATCATCCTCATCATCTATATCTCCTCCTCGACATCCTCGTCGTCATCCTCATTATCTACATTTTCTATCCCAATCTCATCATCGTTCTTAATACCAACATTATCATTCTCATTCTCTACAACATCATCCTGAGGGGTAATCTAATCTCCTAGTCCTATCTCGGGCTCGGGATCCTCAAATGGTTCCTCCTCGTCATCATCCATATACTCATTTACATCATAATCCACTAAGTCTAAATAAGGGTTATCATCTACATTAGGTTCGGGAATAGCATGGTTCTCTATAGGAATATTAGGGTCAACCATGACAATCTGCATTTATATATATCTCGTATTAGCATAAAATAATTATTAAACAGTTACATACTGAAACCATGATATATATATATATATATATATATATATATATATATATATATATATATATATATATATATATATATATATATATATATATATATATATATATATATATATATAAATTAAATTATATATATCAAAATATATATATTCTCAATAAGGCTTGTTGGTAACGTCGGAGATCTTTGGCACCGTTATAGTCAAAAGATTTTTCAAATATTTTCTCAAAATGTTTATAGTTAAAAGATTTTGAAAAGTTTTGTTCAAAACCTTGATTTTTAAAATCTTTCGTCCTCTATAACGAGAGCTCTGGTACCAAACTGTAACACTCTCAAATTTCATATCGGTACAACGAAAGAGTCTTTAGAGTGTTACGGGATAGCACAACAAATCCAATCATAGACAACACATAAAAATGGTTGTACAAGGTTTAACATACATTCATTCGAAATAAAAGTTTCAAGTGTACAACAGGTCCCAAATTATACAGGTCATTAAGTTTACAAAACATAAATCGAATGAATAGTTTTATTATTATGTGGGCCATCAGAGTCGATCTCCATCCGAGTTACCTTCAAGCACCTGAGATAAAAACATGCAAAAATCATATCAGCTAATACCGAGTGAATTCATAGAGTTTAATAAAACCGTCATATAAAACAATCATTGAAATCAGAACACAAGTATAATATAAGAAGTAAGTCCTCGTATTGCTAGTCAGACAATATATAAATCAAAGCATACATCTTAAACCGTCCATGAGTCCGTAGCCTCAATATTACCATTATATGTAATATTATTATCGTTATTTTCATCGTATCATATCGGATATTTAGATTACATTGGATTATTATTAGCCGCATGACATTGTTACCTTACTATCACAAACAACGGGCCGCGAACCCGACAAACAATTTTCCCATCTAAGTTAGCGTGTAGTCACAAAAATCACGCTATGTAAATTTTCTCATACATAAATTCGCTTACCAATCAATGTGGTAAGACGAGGATCAACCGTCAAGGCGCGAACTGGGGTGATCGTACCAAAATAGTACTATCATATGCATAAGCGTCTACTAAATCCCGGTAGTTCACAATTCATGCTAATGGGACTTTAAGTGACATAACCTAACTACTAATATCCATTTCATCTCATTTATTGGGTCATAGCATCGTTCAGGTCCATATCATTAAGCATACCATCGGGACTACTTGTGTTCTATTTTTATCAAAAACTAGCATGTTATCTCCCTCGCGGGTTTAAAAATCATTTTTTAAAACATTTAAAAGAGTGCGAGGCTATGAACTCACGTTGATAATGAAAGGCGGATTATCGGCTATGGGCTTGCTTCGATCACGGAAACCTATATAAATAATACTCGGTGTTAGACTTTTGTCCAATGAATTTATAAAAATGATAACTATGTATACATATGATGATTTTATAAATATGATGATGATCAAGTGGGATTGTACACCTTTATTTACTCATTATAGTGTTATGTGTTGGTAACTTTTCATACTAGTTTCACTAGTTTATCTTGTTTACATGTTTAGGCCCAATAAGCCCATTATAAGCCCATTACCTTATATTAGTCCATTTTAAACTTTTAACATCAGTCCTATACTTACATGTTGGGCCCAAGTGGTTTAAGCCCAATGAGTAAGTCCATTAGTGTTTAGCCAAATTAGTTGGATTAATAGTCTAATAAGGCTATTTTGGCCCGTTAATGTCCATATGTTATAAAGCTCGGGTTTTGTCGGTTTTTACTTGTAATATGTACTTATATATCAGTATATGAGTTATAAAATTTTTACATTAGACGGGTCCGACCGTCTAAGTTTTAATTGACGAAAACGTTAATTTTACGGTTTTAGCCGAAAAGACGTAAAATTCATGTTTATAGTTTTATAACTTATAAAACTTATCAAATTGCCATTTTTATAAAATGTCTCATTTATTTATTAATGTACATACTTATTATTATGTGATATATAAGTAAGTGGGTTTTAAGTTTACATTTTATATTGTATTTACTTGAGTGCTAATATTATACTATATACTTTTATTTCACAAATCTGATTTTTACTTTCACTTTCACCATTTTTACCATATCTTGAGTTCTACAAGGAGATATAAGATCATTTTTGATGACATAAACTTCATACTCAGTTCTACAATTAACTTAGTTTTAGCTACTGCTCAATCTAACTCTAAGTGTCCTTAAAAGTCCACACAAAACAGACTATTCAGATTGGTACTTCAATTTTGTTTTGATCATATCTCACTCATTATAATGATTCCATTGCATGGCCAACTATCACATGTGTACAAGTCTTAATACTTACTGTATATTAATTTATCTATGCCATTTTATCAGTTTAACATATCGTTGTTTACTATTTTTATACAGCCTACTAATTTAAGTAATATTTACTACTTTTACATGTAGTTTTCCATCTTTTTATCCAAGTTTATCAACACATGATCCCCACACAATATTTTTATCATCATATATCATCATATACATATACATTAGGAAAGAAAATACATTTTAAATTTACAAAAATAACAATGAAAATGAGAAGAATGATCTTTTTTACCAACCAAGATTATAACTTGACTTTTGATGACAATACTTTGAGGTACACCAAAACTATATTCAAGATCACCAATCACCAAGAACTTTTGTGGAAAAATCAGCCCTAGGACACAAGCAAAAGTCAACTTTAAATGACCACCAATCGACAAAGCTTCAAGATTTCTTCATCATATGTGTGTATAACACAAGATTTTATGGTTAAAATTGATCAAATGGGGGTGTTTGTTGATGATTTTGGACTGCAAGGGTGAGAGAGAAAGAGAGAGTATGTGGTGGTTTGCATGAGATGAAATGAGTGAATGGTTTATGTGAAGTGGTTTTATGTTTAACTTGTTTTGATAAGAAAAACAAGACAAGTGTAGTACTTGTTACTACAAGTTGACACCTCATGGGGTGTGGTGTTAGCTAGTTAGCCGTCCCATGAGTGGGTGAGGCAAAACTTGTTTTGTCTCATCCCACTAATTTACGGGTATTACTCGATTCTAGTTTCTTTTATTTGCGTGCCCTTAGGTCGTTTTACGAAAAACGTTTTTTATAAATTATGAATCAACGTCACAAAACGAATCTAATAAAAATTGTCTCATAAAAAACGGAGTTCAAAAACGTAAATATGTAATCCTAAGGTTTCCGGTTTAGTCGTAAAGGACGTTAAATTATCAACGTAAGCCTAAATTTAAATCCGTAAATTGTGAGTTCATCAACCAACACAAAAATAAGTTTCAAAATAATATACGAGAAAATAATTTACTACTTGAAAATGTTTGATTGTTACACCCATAATTATCCCTAGAATATGATCAACCTATATAAACCCTTAACTAAGAATATATAATCCTTAGAAGTCATAAACATACTATATAAGCCCTATAATATGTGTTTATAAAGGTAAAAACACTAATTACCCAAGATAGAAAGTCATTAGGCTTAATAACCTAAAAACCCTTATATTAATAAATCTACATAGAATCACTACTAGTCTTTTAGGACAAGTCTAAAAACACTTGTAGCATTACATTAAGGTTATAAGATTATATTAATACTATTTACAAGTACCTTAAACCACAAGTACAACATTTTAATGCATGGCTTGTAAATTAGGTCAAAATGTGTATTTTCACCCTTTAGACATGTTTACTTAGAATATCTTAGTAAAACAAATGTAGAGACTTCATGAACACATTAAGGACAATGTAGGAGGTATAAAATGAGTTTACATCAGTAGTTAATTGAAGCATAATCACATTTATTAAGACTTAACCATAAATCATTAGAAAACCTAACCCGCCTAGGTTTTCTTCCCAATTTCACATCAAACCTTTGTTAAACTTCAAATCAAAGACCCAAACTTCTTAAATACAATTTAAATACCCTAAATAAACTCTAATCCATCATTAATCACATTCCTAAACCCTTAATCACCAAAATCACAAAGTATAAAGTTACAAGCCCTAATATTGGATCCGGGTAGGTTTTTCGCTCCAAAAACACATTCAAACGACTTCACTCCCTTATTTAAACATTCAAAGCAAAATATATAAGATAGTTACAGCTTATAGAAGCCTAAAAAGTAGGTGAATCACCTAGTTTCTTGGTTTGTTAGAAAGGAATGATTAAAACTTTACAAAATGTTACATTATGTTTCCTAATACCTATCCTTAAGCTCTAAGCTTCTTACACCTTGCATATCTATGTTCCTAGCATCCCTTAGTCACCATAAACATGTAAGGAACCTAGGATATTTGTATTTAAGTTAACTTGGAGGCCAAGTGTTGAAAATAGTATAAATAGAGGTCTTTAGGTTCATTCTCATATTATCCTCCATTTTCACATCTAAAAACCTTCACATTTTGTTCTTACACGACCATTGAAGTTCTAAGAAGTCCCTAAGATCATTAGAAATCTTTGGAAGAAGTTCTAGGAGTTCTTGAAAAGTTATGAAGAAGGTATAGTCCATATACCCCATTAAGAGCCGTTTTGGATCATCCTAGGGAATTTCTATGTTAGCTATGCTTTGATCTTGTTATAATGAATTATTAGAGTTTTTATAATGCCAAAATTATGTTAGAAAGATAATATAAAAGAAACCAAGTCATTTCATGAATTTAAATGGAAGTTATAAGTTAAAGATGTCTTAAATCCCTAGTTTTGTAATTTACATAAAATAATAAGCAAAAACCCATTTCAAAAGATATAATTCAGGTAAAATGATTATAAATATGTTTTGAAACTTTGTTTCCTAGATCATTTGGTCCATTTTTGAGGTTGTTATGTGATTTTTACAAGTATAGGGACTAAAACTGTCACTTTTTAAACTATTTAACATTTTGGGCCAAACGTGTCATTTTGTGAAAGTTAAATATATAAGAATAATTGTTGGAAAGTTTGAGGTCCTAAGGTTAAATATTGAAGGTTTAAAATGCAAATACTATAACTATATACATTAGGGGTTAAAAGTGTAATTATACCGAAGTATAACTAAAAGGGCTATTTTTTGCCAATTTTGAAACTAAAAAAGATTAATTATGAATATGAGGAAGTAATGAAAGTATCATGTTAGTAGGGAGCTTTTTTCAAAGATGTTCCATCTCGATATTACATTTTGACTGACTGGTTGGGTTTACGATTTAAAGTGCCCTCGCTCCTCAAACGTTTATAGAATGGATTTTGAGTATGATGGCCCGAATAATGGTGCTAGAATTGAAAACAAATATTAATAAAAAAGAATATATAACCAACGTAACAATATTAAACTAAAAATCAAACATTTGATACTATACACAATGTATTAATCCAGGTTTGTGTGAGATCAAGCTGTTGTTTATGAGACCAAGTTGTGGTTTGTATGATTTAACACCCCAAAAATACATTACGCAGCGGAAATACACATTTGGGTGCTAAGCTCAAACATCGTTACACAAGACACTTTGAACAATCTCAAAATGATTCATTTGAAATATTAATGGAAATAATTTGACCATTGTCTAAAACCTTTGATCCCAAGTAAAACAAGTTTAAAAATATCAGAGTAGTATTTAGGTCCCCCAAAGATCTCAACCAGTAACCAACCATTTTTACCAAAATACATGACCATACATTATTAATTTTATGCAAAAGGGAAAGAAATATGTTTTATACCCAATCGCCAGAAAAGCAACCCGCAATCCTTCTTCAGCAAGCTCCACCATTCATCAACTTCAATCACTAGAAATACATGCTTAAAATCATCAACACAACGCTTGAGCAAGTCTATAGGTTTATCAAATCATCATTTTAACACAAGAGAAAAATCAATCATGATCATTTAATAGAATTGTCGTGCACACAATCTATTGTTCAGGTATTCTGGCTTATAACAATAGCTATAGAATTGTATTAAGCTCGTGACACCGACCCCTTAACTTAGTCACCCATGCCTAAATCCGGCATGACTATATGAATTCCACTACCCCTACTAGGGTATTAGTTGCAATTTATATACCACTCATTCTCATTCTCGTAAATTATCCTTCCTAGAGGTTACTCAACGTAATGCCCTGGTCTTTGATAGGGGCGTCAACCCAATGGTACTATTATTTGAACAAGCAGTTATTCCCAACCAACAACATCAAGTCAGAACATAGTTAACGGTTCATGAATTTAGGGACTTTTACAACTTAGGTACTTATACAATTCAGGGCAACATTCGGGTCAAAACAATCAATCATGACTTGTGTTCATTTTATTTTCAAATAGCATGTATCCCCCTCGCGGGTTTGAAAATCATACAAAACAAGTACAAAGTGAGGCTATAGACTCACCTTGAGTAATAGTAGTAGCAAGACTGTAGCACCCCCAAATTCACAACGCAATGGAATATCAACTTTGGGTGTTACTTCATAGCACATCACACACAGTCATAGAAAACGACATCAAAAGTGACGTTTGAAAAGTTAATCCATTCGATAATTTAAAATCAGAGTTTCAATAAAAAGAGTTCCCAACAATTGATAAAACCTTAATAAAAATATAAATGTTTGTTAAAGTTATCGAATGGTTATTGTTTGTTTTGCCTTACTTTATCCCGCGCGACTCCTTGCTCTAGCTGCTCTTAACCTACACACCTGAGAATACATGCTAAAATGTCAACACAACGGTTGAGTGAATTCATAGGTTTTGAAAATAAACAATAATGGGATTTTAATTAAACCTTAAAGCTTTTGAACACAAAAATCTCATCCACTGTCGATAGTGCAACACATGCAATACCCAAAGTCCATGCTATTCTGCTAAGCCATGACACCAAAGCCATAAGTATAAATAATGCCCTAGTCAGATATCTTGCCTAATACCCCCTTACTTCTCATATAACACACCTGGCTGAGCCTCCAACCCACAGGTGCGGCCTGCCCAGGTGGGGGCCATCCCCGATGGATCCATCCGTCTATACAAGTGCCTACCCATCATAGGTAGTTAACCGGTTCATGGGTTTTAGGGACTTTCCAAATTTTAGCAATACAACACTTAGCAAATAGCGGTTCCCAATCAATACAATCAAGCTTGTGTTCATCTTTCAAAAGCATTTAATTAAACATCTTACATTCATTTACAACAACTTGTATTCGTTAAAGCATATAGTCAAACCTCGCATGTTTATTCATAACCATGTAGTCTCTTAAAATCATATATATAAACAACGTATACTTTTATACCAAGAGCATGTGTTCCCCTCGCGGGTTTATAAAAACATATAAAGTAGTAAAAGCGAGGCTATGAACTCACCTTATATAGCTATTACACGTAGATCAAGGAACAAATGTCTAATAGTCGATACATGACTTCACGAGATATCAATCGCCCATTAATCGGGATCGAGATGTCCAACCGTCGACATATGATCGAACAAGACCTATAATGACGAGGCGCGTCTTAGGCTCGAGACTATACATAAGTCAAACACAAATGTAAATATTTCACTTTAGTAAGTTTGGACATTGCATAAGTTTTATAAAACTTTTATAAGATTTTTGGTGACAATCTACCATTGTATTGTCTCCTTATGACCATTAAGCCCATTAAGGCCCATTATTAGCTCATTAAATGTTCATATCACTTGGTCCATTTCAATCTCAGGTCCAATAATGAACCAATAGCCATTATAAATGTAATTTGGGCTTTTGTGGCCCAATTCCACTTTATAAGCTTTTCGGGTTCTAAAACGCCTCCAAACAATATTGACTTAATATTTTCTGATAGACGGGTCTCGGGTTTCATATAACTCAGTATATAAATACGTCTCAAATTCTTCGTAAGTGGATCCTACCACTTTGGTTTTTATAAAAATGAACAAGTTACATATTTTATTACAATAGTTTAAATTCGACAGTTTTACTACATGACTAGATATTTAAGCCATTTCTCCTGAACCGTATACCGTGTAATTGATTCCTATATATCAAAATTAACATAAACTAATGTTCTTTACTGATCATATGTCCATATGCCCTCAAATTATATTTATCATATCCTAAATATCCATTTTACCACTTAGAGGTCATGGCTGCGATTCACAACCAACTTCAGTCCGACCATTTTGTTCGCCATTTACAAACCGTTTATCCGTAGAAAACCATCCGATTCGTGTGTGTTCTACATAAGTTTAGATACAACTCATAGTTTTACATTTTTTAATGGTTCTAGGTTCTAAAATGAGTTCTCAGTCTGTTCATTCAGCATGTTCAAAATCGACACTTTTTACAGTTTTTGCCATATCTAATTCATCGGGTATCGTCATGAGACGAGCGACCTGGCAAAACGACCACAAGACATAGGGCTACAACCTGATATCTGATTCTAAGTCCCAAGATCTACTGATATACTTGAACAATTCGTTTTGCTACTGATCAAAATTCATAACCATTACAACTTAATCTACGAGCTTGTTTAAGTTGCACATTTGTCTTACAAAATTATATACAATGTCATACAAAATGAATGTTACAACTTTTAAATACAGTAGGAAATATATAGTTACATGTTTTAGAAACATAAAAATGAAATCGTCAAAATAAATATCATAAACCTTATAAAATGAGTGTGAGAAACACAACATCAAAAGACCTCCATTATCAAATCTTCAACCCATGTTTTATCAATAAACCCAATATAAATCTTTCAAGACTTCTTATAAATCAAGTCATAGACCTCCAAGAATAATAAGTTGGATAATGATTAGTAGAGAACTAAACATATATACTTTTCTATGATCAATAAGCCTTTCATTTTTGCTCCAAAGATTTGCTAGGAAAATCTTTATGATGATGATATTGGTAAACAAATCATACGGCAACAAATTATGAACAAGAGAATTGAATTGTCATCATAGCTAGTAATGAGAACAAGATTGGCATAAGGAGGTCCTTACATGAGAAATGGAGATACACGTGTAATATAGATAGGTGAGTGGATGAGACGTGTGATGTTTTGGTGTGAGGTGGGGTGGGTATTTTATTTGCCCCACAATTTGCTAAAGCGGGTATTATCAAAGTCCGATATTTAATAAGTTTTATGATTTGAAAGATACGCGTTAAACACGAAATATTAACGCTCAATATATAATACAAATATCGGCAATCGGAGAACATTGATATTTTGATAAATAAATGAGGGCTTATAAATTAATAAACGTTAACACGTTATATAAACGGACGACGCCTAAAGGCTAAACGCAAATTAGGAAAATGCTCGTAAAACGAGAAATTAAAATGACGATAATAGAATATATTTCTATGTCATAATGAGAATATTTACGGTCGATGGCGGACATAGACTTTGTCAATAAATAATAACCGACACGTATTCGATACATTAACTCCTTAACCTCGCCGATTAGCCGGGAATCAATATTATTCGTCGATAGAACATGAAAAATAAAAGCCGAGTAACAAATATTAATCCGAATAGTAGAAATAAGATTAAATCTTGGTCTAAATGTTGATTTTAATGTTCGGGTTATTACATCATCTAACCATTTAGGAAGCGACGTCCCGGTGCTTTATTCGTCTCAATAGTCTTCAGTTTAATGGCAATGAGTTGTGGAATAGATAATTCATTGATGGGTTTCTTGCGAAGGTTAACTGAACAAAATTCAAAGCAACGATTATACATAACGGGAAAAAATCAACGGTTTGAATGATGCTTCAATCCTTATAAGGAGAGATGAATACATAACTCGAAGGAGAAGCCACTAAAAGCAGAAAATTAACAAGCCGTCAATTTTTGGAAGTTCCTCAAGGTATATTACTACTAGCTTATCAAGCATGCGGCGATCGATATAAGTTCGAAAAAAAATTCCACATGACAAGTGAAGAGTTGAAAGAAGTAGGCGCATTTGAAAAATCGAAACACATATGGTCCACGGGTTTCATAAAAAAAAGTACATCATAAAAGAAAATCGTATGGGTCACACATAACTATATCGAAAACGTTACAAAATATTCATGACGAGGCAATTATTATGAGTCGCGCAAAATCATCTAGTTGCACGATCTCAAACATGCAAACCGATTTCTTCAAAATCAAATTTATCGACACATAAATCGTTCGGAGTATAAAATACTCTATCGAAGGAACTACGATCCAAATCAAATACAAAAGACATCCCTAGGCACCTATAATCATATTACGACATGCTTGCAGAATAGCCAAGCCATGCCAAATCAATAAGTTCAATCAAGTTAACTCATGCTTTCTAAATAGTCAAGACATGATAAAATGAATATCTTATAGGATTTTTAGATGAGTCCAGTCAAAGGAAAGTTTGCAAGTTAAAAAATGTTCATGATATTGATTCCATAGATGCATCTAGATCAATATTTTCGTCATCAGAGGGTGCTCACACATGGATCCATACCCAAATTACATTGCAGGGTGCTCAGAAATGGATCCATACCCAAAAGATATTGCAGGGTGCTCACAAACGGATCCATACCCAAAATATTTTCTCGTTACATTTGAAAAATTCTTCGATGAACCATCCATAATAACAAGAAAGAATCTCAAAATCTTTTCATTCACGATGAGTTGTGTTGATAACTTAATCCTCAGTCAATCCACAAGTACACAACTAGTGTCGATTAAACAAGTCATCTGTTCTCGGAACATGTAATGGTTCTTAAAAATTAGCTTATAATGCTCGCGATAGTTAGGACACATTAAAATGGTCCATAGAACCAAATTATAATTCGAGAGAAGACTAATAGGGTTACTCGTACATAGACGATAATCAATAATAACCATAATGACGACGAAAACGAACGATTCTTACCAACGAAACATGAGTCGAAGAAATACATCCGTATACACAAATAATCACAAACCAAGTCAAGTACTCTTGAGCCCACTTATTTATAATTTGTTGTTTACATACAAAGGTGTCCCAATCGATGTAAACAAGAATTATAAATTTATGGTTCGGGAACTTATAACTTTCTTGCTCAAATAAAAAGGCGTCCTAATTTATTTCAACAAGACGATTATAAATCATCCTACTCAGTAATATCGTCACAAAACACGATATCATAACCAAATTAAATACCAAGAAAAGTACAGGGTGTCAAACTTACTCCATAATTTCTGTATTCAAACGTCCCATTCTATCTGAATAAAGAAACCATAAACAATCTAAGGTCCAGTGGTTTAAAACTTTCTTATTCAAATGTCCCAATCCATTTCAATAAAAGAACTTTAAACGACACATAGTTGTGTGATTTAATCCTATATCTAAATGTCCCATTCCATTTAGATACAAGGTATTAAGTCACTCAACCGAATGACTACTACGAGCATATCTTTTTTCTACCCAAATATATAGTTGATTGGGTATATATATATTTTAGGTCCAACATTGTCATCCTCCTTTTCACCATAGAACGTAATGAGACACAATTAAATTAAACGTTACATTATGTAGAAAATGTCATGATTCTTCAAAATCATAAGGAGTGCAGAAATATAATAATACGCTTATCAATTACGTTTCAAAAGGAGATGTCCTAAAATGGCACATCACGATACGATGACAACAATCGATCTTAAATAAGTCGATATATGATCTATTACGAAACAATATATATGTTCCCAAAGTATCAAACGAGTTCTATACTCATATTCGGATAATAAATTAATTTATCGAAATCGATGATTGGCGGTGAGGCCAAATTTAATAATAAACCGTATCATAAAATGTACGATAATCATGCAAGGACCATTACTTCACGTGCAATGCCTTTAAATACATGCAAGGACCATTGCTTCACGTGCAAGGCTTTTAAATACCATACTATATAGATACATTTACATACAATCATTCTTACATACACATAGGATCAGACAATCAAACCAAGCATTGGTTTCTAGGAGCCATGAGCGCTGATACATTGTAAGGCAATCAAACAATTTTACGAAAGAGCAGTTATAGTCTAGGTTTTAAAAATGACCTAGTTTGCTACAACTAGTGCTCTGATACCAATCTGTAGCACCCCTAAATTCACAACGCAACGGAATATCAACTTTGGGTGTTACTTCATAGCACATCACACACAGTCATATAAACGACATCAAAAGAGACGTTTGAAAAGTTAATCTATTCGATAATTTAAAATCAGAGTTTCAATAAAAAGAGGTCCCAACAATTGATACAAACCTTAATAAAAATATAAATGTTTGTTAAAGTTATCGAATGGTAATTGTTTGTTTTGCCTTACTTTATCCCGCGCGACTCCATGCTCCAGCTTCTCTTAACCTACACACCTGAGAATACATGCTAAAATGTCAACACAACGATTGAGTGAATTCATAGGTTTTTAAAATAAACAATAATGGGATTTTAAATAAACCATAAAGCTTTTGAACACAAGAATCTCATCCACTGTCGATAGTGCAACACATGCAATACCCAAAGTCCACGCTATTCTACTAAGCCATCACGCCGAAGCCTTAAGTATAAATAATGCCCTATTCAGGTATCTTGCCTAATACCCCCTTACTTCTCATATAACACACCTGGCTGAGCCTCCAACCCACAGGTGCGACCTGCCCAGGTGGGGGCTGTGACAACCGTGGTTTTGAGATTCGTCACTTGGTCTTATTTTAAGGTTAATTTATGTGTGATTATGTGATTTGCGTGTTTACATGTTATTTTGCGTGAACGAGGTTGGTGTGGATATCATTTATGGGTATGAAGTACTCATAAGTAGATCAAGGAACGGTTATTTCATGTTCATGAGCTCACAAATTAGTGACTATGAAATGAAATGGTGTTATTTTGGTGTTTTACGTATACATATAAGTATTATTGTAAATCATATTTTTACGATTTAGGGTTTAGCGTTTAGAGGTCTCGGATGAGGTAATTGAGTTGGCTTTGAAATGCAAGAAACGAGAATTAAATTGGAGGTCGGGAAGTGGGTCAAAAACAGTTTACAATAGTCGGAGGTCAAAACAGTTTTGAAATCAGTCGGGTTTAATTTAACGTTTTAAGGTGATTGGGGTACTTAGGAGTACACTTGAGCCCTATAATGAGCATGGGTGTTGGTTTATATATTACATAAGAGACCTGAAGGGTGGCTAAGCAAATGAGTTAGGGTAAGACCCCCTAATCATAACAAACTTTTTGTATATTCAAAATCGGTAAAATGCGGATAGGCAGAAGTATATATATATACATATATATATATATATATATATATATATATATATATATATATATATATATATATATATATATATATATATATATATATATATATATATATATATATATATATATATATATATATATATATATATATATATATATATATATATATATATATATATATATATATATATATATATATATATATATATATATATATATATATATATATATATATATATATATATATCGGGGCCTTAACAGTAGCTTTAAGGTTGAGGAAAAAGGGAGGAGTTAGCTAACATATGTAAGGACATAGGGTTTCCTTTACAGAGATCATGGGTATGTTTAGGTGGCCGTTTGGCTTATAGTTTGGAGACCTAAAAACCGGTACTGTTTTGGGTAAAATGTTAACAGGACGGGTTATGAAGTAAACTAAGTTAAGGGCTTTATAGATGGGTGTAATGAGATGATTAGAGAATATAAATGAGGTATATATATGGGAGAAGGTTAGATGTCCATCATAGGTTGATGATCCATCTTAGTGTTTGGTTCATGTTTTGATTTTGTGCTTTTGTTTGTTAGCTTTTTGCTAGTGCGCGGACTTTTGGAGAAGCTCAATCAGGTGAGTTTCATAGTCCCATATCTTTTAATGATTTTGACTTCCAGATGGGATGGAAGAGACACTGTTTGGTTTTATAACTTATACTGTGAATGTTTTATGATTGGTAATGGACTTGTGTGTACACTTATGTGATTAATTGCTATATGATTCTTGATTGTGTTTATGATTTGGATCGGGGGACACGTACCGTCTCAGTTATTGTGGTTTGACTTGGTACCTAGGGGATGTTGACAAGGCGGGGCCTTGGGGAGGTACATAGATGTGTGAGCATCTATGGGACCAATGGATAATGACAATGCGGGGCCTTGGGATTGGTACATAGGTGTATGGGCACCTATGGTACCATGGTGTTTGGTTAGGCTGGGAGCCTTGGATTTGGTTTGGAATGATTGATCTTGAATGTTAGTTGTTAATGCATAATTGTAGCACATTGTCCATATGTTTAGTGGTTTATGGTGGTTCACAGCGTATTTTAATCTGTTTTCGGTTGGAGTCTAAACCTATGACTCTCACCAACATTATGTTGACGTATTTTAGTGTCTCTTTCAGGTGATAAAGTGGTTAAGCGTGAGAACATATGTGGCTAGGATTGGAGTCGCGTAGGAATGCATTTAGAAGGAAATCCCTGTTCCTTCTTAGTTTATTTTTGTGTTTGTTTCAATAAGTGATACTATGAACCTATATGTTGCTTTGTTTGTGTTATTTGTTTGTCTTGGGTAAGAGGTAAGACTGTTACCTACTTACCTAGACTCCTGCATTGATGAGATATTGTCATGACATTTGTGTCACCTTTTATGACATTTTTAATTCATATAGTTCTCTCTATAGACACGCTGTTGTTGTGATGATATCCATACGTCGCGCCCTATATTCTGCCATGGTGGGGTGTGACAGAATGGTATCAGAGACAATGTTTATAGAGAATTAGGTTGCCTAGTCTAGTAACCTAGTCTACAGCTTAAGGGTCCCTACATATAGGCGTCATAGGAGTATGTGTGCATTTTATATTAATTAAAGTTTTCTGGATGTTATTGGTTTTTACTTGCGATGTTTGTTAAGTTTTGACTAGTATGGGTTGAACCATAGTATTTCATACTTAGCCATATGTTATTTTCTTTTTGGGGTGTGACTAGTGCTGGTTGAACCATAATCATCCACGCTAGTCATTGTCATATTTTGCTTAAATTGTACATTATGGTACATAATTTGTTACATGGTAGTTTCTATCTTTTGTTGGGTTATTTTATGTACCTGAGGTATAATATTTTTATTTTGATGTTTAATTCATGTTCCCTAAGAATCATGTGGTGGTTCGAGTTATTAGGATTAGGTGGATATGAAGGATTTTAAGATGTTTCTACTCTTATGGGCGACATGACTTATAACTGATTATGTTTTCATTTTGGATTTAGTCTATGTTGTTTTAGTTAGACTATGGATTTATGTATTTCAAGAGTTTGACTATGTTATTTTAATTGATGGAGTTTTGGATTTTTTTTGGTTATGTGGTTATGAGCTTATGTGAGTAGATGGATATATGTGTTATGTGTTGTATTAATTCTTATAAGTGTCATCGTAGAAATGAGTGCATTGGGAAAGGGTAATTGTATAAGTATGGTGGCCAACATAGTTATACAAGTACCACAACTTCAATGGATTCCTAAGTATGATTGCATGAAAGAGGGTTAGTACATGCTTGTATAGTAGATGTTAGATGGATTTAAGTATATGTATCCCGATATTCCTATATATGTATGATCCCCTACAATTATCGATTGTATCCTTAGGAGGGTGGCTAGCTCGCTTTTTTTTATATTAAACCTCTGTTGTAGCGTATTCTTTGAGTTTCGTATTTCACGTGTACGTTTTAAAATGGTGTTCTTGGTTTTAAGTCTATTGAAATAACTTGGGATTTCTTTTGAGATAATGAAATCTTTTGTGTTGGGTCTTACATTTCTTTTGGTCGGTATATATTGAAAAAAAGGGAATTGGAAATCTACTATAGAGTTAGATAGTTGGTTATATTCGGTAAAATAAGGGTAAGGTGATGGAGTCGTGTTTGAAACAAGATGTAACATAAGATTTTTTTTTAATCAACACTTATTTATTTCAAATTCAAAAAGACTTTCTTTATAATAAAGCGAAATAAAATTTCTTTCTACATAAATAGTTTATATAAGTGAGCTTAATCAATATACGTCATTTATAATTATTTATGCAAGACTAAACAAAGTTCATAAAAATTTCACATACAATTATTTCTTTCGTTTAAAAGGATTGCATTGATCACTAAGTTTATTCTTTAGATTTTAAAACAACTAGTATAAAATTGTTTTGGTCGTAACTTGTTCGTTTTTAAAGCTTTTTGGGTGATTCAAAAGCCTAAAATTATGTACTCGGAACGTACTTTTCAAATATTCAGAATGTATAGTCATGGGAGGTCAGTATCCTGGTCGAAATTATTGTACAAGTGTCGGGTTAAAAGTTGAGTTTTGAATAGTAGTTTATTTTTATGATTTGGGATGCACGGGATACCTAGTCTTTGAGTTGAGTTTTGAGTTCGTCAAGAGGGTTGTTTGTAGATTGTTTAAGTCACATAGATGTGGGGAGGTAAAAAAAATTTCTTTTGGAAAAGTCGATCTTGTGCACGGTTTAAATAATAAGTCGCGGGGCATAAGATGTTTTGGTTGCCATTAAGTGTTTCTTGGATCATTTTTCATTGTCATGAGTCATTTGAATTGGTACACGTTTGAGTTTTCCTTTTGAGTTTTCGTGGTTTTGGTTTGTTTTTACTCGTGCACGTGAAATGTCGTTAGTTATCCGTGGGTTTGATTCGTCGATCGTATCTAGTGGATTCAGGATGTGGTTTTGGTTGCGTATTGATTGGGAGCGTTGAGGTAGTCATAAGAAAGACTTGGTCGCGCATACAGGATTAAGTAGGTGACCATGAGAGAATGGTAGGAATGCCCTTAGTGGGGAGGAAAGAGTTAGAAGTTCGTAGATGAACTAATGTGGTCATGAGGTCTATTAGGAGTGCCAAGGGAGATGAATAGAGATTTGTATAATGTACGGATATTGGCACAAGTAACACGCCATAGAGAGTGATGGAAGGGGATATAATACCTCAAAGGTATTTATGATTGTTCGTAAGGGATGTAAGTTTTCTGAAAATTTCTTGAGATTTAGTAGGTTTGCCTATTACTTTGAGGTAGAACCATGAATAGAGCAAGTAGGAGAAGTGAGAGGAGTTGTAGTTAGTGCCTTTCCAAGGCAATTGTTGATGGAATGATTTAAAAACAGGAGTTTTTAGAAATTGCAAGGAATGCAAGATAAAAGTTGAGTTGCTTAGTAGTAGATTGGATGTGGAAAGCGGTTGAATAGTTTGATAAGAGGAAGTATTGGTCTTTTAGAATGCGTGTAGAATTTTGTGAGTAGAACGAGGTAGAAATTTATTCGTATTGCTTCTAAGAGAGGGTGCAAGGAGGACGTAGTTAAAACTGCTAAGAATGTTGTATGAACGCTTTGGGTTTACGGTTATGATTTTGGCTTCGTCGAGGCGCTAGCAGTTTTCATGGAGTCAATGAAGCGGGGGTGCATGACAATATATAAACGAGTTGTCATCGGGAGCATCGACGACATCTTGATCTACTCAAATCTAAGAAGGAGAGTGAGGCGAATTATGAGTTGGTTTTGGAGTTGTTAGGAAAGGGAATTATACGTGAGATTTTCAAGTGTGAGTTTTAGGATTAAGTTGGCCAGGACGAGTAATCAGAGATGATGGCATATCGTGGAACCAGCAAGGGGAAAAGTGAAGAAGGGTGAGGAAGCGTTTTGGAGGCTGAAGAGGTGGATTGGATAATGAGCAGATCTTGGAATTATCGGAAGGACTGGATGAATTCGCGAAGCATGACGATACGTGGAGCATGGATTTGGATGTATACGAGAACGACAAAGAAAGGCGATTGTTTATATGTTGTGGGAACTAAAGATTTGGAAGAACTAGATAGACTTAGTTAGTAGAGCTGGATTGTTATATCTGCCTAGAATGCTAGAGGCATTTGGGGTAAGAGACGTAGAGAATGATCTATACAGATCATGAACGTCTCCAACACATATTTAATCATCTTGATTGAACATTTGTAAAAGGTGATGGGTGGAGTTAAGTGATGAAAGAAAATTGCAAGGCCAAGTACCATCTGGGAAAGGCAAGCATGGTTGATGAGACATGGAATAAGAAGAATGAAGTAAAGCTGAGACGAACTTGAACTATATGGATGACGTATTAGGGTGGTTTGGATGAAGGATGTAGGTTGCACGAGTTGAGTTGTCTACAGTAGAGAACGCGTCAAGATGTATGTTGCGTGGCTTGGACAATCATATGGAGAAAAGGGACGTAGACTATACTTCCTACATAGATAGGAGTAGCTTAGAAAGGGTGATGTAAGGACGAAGTTGGTGAAAGGGATACATAATGGGGTGGAGGAATAAGTACGACGAGAGTTGGGTGATAGTCGATAGACTGCCTAATTCATCTCATATTTCAAGAGGAATGAGAAGTCACATAGTTGAGAAGTTGGAAGGATTGCGTACGGATGTGATGGAATAGAGGGTTTTGCATAAAAGTTAGCCTAATATGTATGGAATGCCTTATGAAGGATTATGGCAAGGGAAGAAACGATGCGAAGCAAGCGTAGTATCTCGTTGATAGACAATGGTTGGTATGAGCATACTATAGAGGTAATTGAGAAAGACGCCTAGCGCATTGGCGTGAGATTTGGAGATAGTTGGAGAACGCGTTATATTAGGAAGAATTCTCCTACAAAGAGAGAGTCACCGGTGATAGGGGCATGTTCCCCATTGATGAGGATGTAGGGAATAAATGAGGAAACGCCTAAATTATATGCTGAAGACGGGATATAAGATGGTATGGAAATTAAGATTGTGGAAATACAAGCGAAAAGTAGTATGGGGGAAGAATGATTAGAGGGAGCAAGAGGTTGTCAAGATGGTGGGGTGATATTGAAGGGAAAACCGTTATAGCAAGAGGTTAGTAGTCACGAACAATGGAACGTTCACCTAGAGAAAAGGTGTAGCACCTATTAGTATGAAGGATTGTTAGTTACTTGGTTCCGAGCATGGGAAAGCAAGGATGAGGTGGTGGTTATGACATGTTTCATGTGAATGTTATGGGAAGCTTTTGGTTATGCAATCCTGCATATACCATTGGATGTGATAAAGGTTGGGAGAACATCTGAATGATGGAAAATCCATAGAGGATAGAAGCCGTTAGGTCTGGTGATAGGAATTGTAGTAGAAACTATTGGAGTTAATTCATAGGAGATGAGGTGGATCACCGTTATAGTGGGATGAAGTTAGAAGCGGCCAACATATTGGACCAGAGGTGGATCGGAAAACTATGGAGGTGGTGGCAGTGCTTAAGTAGAGGTTGAAAATGGCAAAGAACCGACAAGAGAGCTGTGCGGACGAGAGGCATAAGCCGTTGGGATTTAACATTGGAGGTAAGGTTATGCTAGAGGTTTCAACATGGAAAGGAGTGATGTGGTTTGGAAAGAAAGGGAAGTTAGCACCTAGATTTGTGGGTCCATTTGAAATCCTTGAAAGGATTGGTCTAGTGGCGTATAGGTTGAGATTACCGGAGGAATTAAGTAGTGTGCATGACGTATTTCATGTATCAAACTTGAGGAAATGCTTAGCAAGAACTGACTTGCAAGTACCGTTAGATGATATTAGTATGGATACGAGTCTTCGTTTTATCGAAGGGCCGATAGAGATTTTGGGTCGTGAAGCTAGGAAGTTGGATAAAAAGGGTAATATACCGTAGTTATGGGTAGATGGAATTTGGAACGTGGACTAGAGTTCACGTGGGAACGGGAAGGATTAATGAGGAGCAAGTATCCTCAGCTAATTGATAATGACGATCCTAAGGATTAAATCTCGGGACGAGATTTCTATTAGGAGGGAGTGATGTGACAACCGTGGTTTTGAGGTTCGTCACTTGGTCTTATTTTAAGGTTTATTTATGTGTGACTATGTGATTTGCGTGTTTACATGTTATTTTGCGTGAACGAGGTTGGTGTGGATATCGTTTATGGGTATAAAGTACTCATAAGTAGATCGAGGAACGGTTATTTCATGTTCATGAGCTCACAAATTAGTGACTATGAAATGAAATGGTGTTATTTTGGTGTTTACGTATACGTATAAGTATTATTGTAAATCGTATTTTTACGATTTAGGGTTTAGCGTTTAGAGGTCTCGGATGAGGTATTTAGTCACGGGAATAATTTACGGGATGGTTTTAAGTCATTTAGTACTTAGTTATAAAGTTTATTTCATATTTTAAGAATTTTCATAAAACTGTATATTTTACGTATTTTACGGTAACTGCGTAAAATTGACTAGTTAAAATGTTTAGGTGTAATTAATTAATTAAGGGATTAAAAGAAAAATAAAAAAATAAATAAAAATAAGGAATAAAAAAAACTAAATTTTAAAAAAAATTCATTAAATATTCAGAAAATACTTTTGTAAAGTCGGTTTAAAGAAGGAAAAAAAGAATGGGTAAAAGCCCATTAGAATTTGTATTAAATTAGGAAAAGACTTGTTTAAAGGGTATAAATACATTGCTACTAAAAAACAAAGAACTTTCTCCAAGAAAAAAAGAGGCGACGTGGTTTTTACAAAAAATTAGGGTTCTTCCAAAAATCTTGGTTTCCATTAATCTGAAGGTAAAACCTTCAAATCCCTTTTCAATTTAATTGTTTTTAGTTCTTTCTCAATCATCTTATGATGGATTTAGGTTAGGTTTTAAATTAAAATCTGTATATTAATGATATTATAATGATTAGGTGAATTAGGGTTTGTAATTAGTGGAGTTATGGGTAATTAATTCGACTAATTATGTTAAAATCGTTTTTTAAAAACTGTGCAGAATTTTAGGTCAATTGTTTTGACCATATATAGAGTTCTACAAACTCTTATTTTACAATCCAAGTATCCATGGAAAGGTAATTTAGTTTTCTTTGAAGTGCAAGAAACGAGAACTAAATTGAAGGTCGGGAAGTGGGTCAAAAACAGGTTACAACAGTCAGAGGTCAAAACAGTTTTGAAATTAGTCGGGTTTAATTTAACATTTTAAGGTGATTGGGGTACTTAGAAGTACACTTGAGCCCTCTAATGACCATGGGTGTTGGTTTATATATTAAATAAGAGACGTGAAGGGTGGCTAAGCAAATGGGTTAGGGTAAGACCTCCTAATCATAACAAACTTTTTGTATGTTCAAAATGGGTAAAATGCGGATAGGCAGAAGTATATATATATATATATATATATATATATATATATATATATATATATATATATATATATATATATATATATATATATATATATATATATATATATATATATATATATATATATATATATATATATATATATATATATATATATATATATATATATATATATATATATATATGTATGTATATATATATATATATGTATATATATATATGTATATATATATATATATATATATATATATATATATATATATATATATATATATATATATATATATATATATATATATATATATATATATATATATATATATATATATATATATATATATATATATATATATATATATATATATATATATATATATATGGTGCGAGCAAATGCAATGTTGGTATTTTCTTAAGTTACGGTTGTTCGAAGTGTTGGTAATTACTTGGCGTTATCCTCTAAGGTTGGTAATTCCATTACTAGTAAGATGAGCACTTCGTAGCTCGTTTAGTCCAGCGTTGTTGGTGTTTCCCATTTGCAGCGTTGTGACATTGTGTTGTAGCGCAAGCATTTGAAATTGTTTGAAGTACGACTATCCCACAACGTTGGTGCGAGCGAATGCAAAAATGCAATGTTGTTTTTTTTGTAACTTACTGCTTGTAGTTATACTACCATATATGATGACGAACGTAATTAAAAAACCGTTGGGAAAGATGTTTAAGTGCCGGTATTGTATTGACGGAAAAAAAAACCATCTTGGAATCACAAAGTTGCGATATTGGATAGAAAAAAAGTGGGGGTGCAACACTATATATATATATATATATATATATATATATATATATATATATATATATATATATATATATATATATATATATATATATATATATATATATAATATATATATCGGGGCCTTAACAGTAGCTTTAAGATTGGGGAAAAAGGGAGGATTTAGCTAACATATGTAAGGGCATAGGATTTCCTTTACAGAGAACATGGGTATGTTTAGTTGGGCGTTTGGCTTATAGTTTGGAGACCTAAAAACCGGGACTATTTTGGGTAAAATGTTAACGGGACAAGTTATGAAGTAAACTAAGTTAAAGGCTTTATAGAGGGGTGTAATGAGATGATTAGAGAATATAAATGAGGTATATATATGGGAGAAGGTTAGATGTCCATCATAGGTTGATGAGCCATCTTAGTGTTTGGTTCATGTTTTGATTATGTGCTTTTGTTTGTTAGCTTTTTGCTAGTGCGAGGACTTTTGGAGAAGCTCAATCAGGTGAGTTTCATAGTCCCATGTCTTTTAATGATTTTGACTTCCAGATGGGATGGAAGAGACACTGTTTGGTTTTATAATTTATGATGTGAATATTTTAAGATTGGTAATGGACTTGTGTGTACACTTATTTTATTAATTGCTATGTGATTCTTGATTGTGTTTATGATTTGGATCGGGGGACACGTACCGTCTCAGTTATTGTGGTTTGACTTGGTACCAAGGGGATGTTGACAAGGCGGGGCCTTGGGGAGGTACATAGATGTGTGAGCATCTATGGGACCAATGGATAATGACAAGGCGGGGCCTTGGGATTGGTACATAGGTGTATGGGTGCCTATGGTACCATGGTGTTTGGTAAGGCTGGGAGCCTTGGATTTAGTTTGGAATGATTGATCTTGAATGTTAGTTGTTAATGCATACTTGTAGCACATTGTCCATATGTTTAGTGGTTTATGGTGGTTCACAGCTTATTTTAATCTGTTTTTGGTTGGAGTCTAAACCTATGACTCTCACCAACATTATGTTAACGTGTTTTAGTGTTTCTTTCAGGTGATAAAGTGGTTGAGCATGAGAACATATGTGGCTAGGATTGGAGTCGCGTAGGAATGCATTTAGAAGGAGATCCCTGTTCCTTCTTAGTTTATTTTTGTGTTTGTTTCAATAAGTGATACTATGAACCTATATGTTGCTTTGTTTGTGTTATTTGTTTGTCTTGGGTAAGAGGTAGGGCTGTTACCTACTTATCTAGACTCCAGCATTGATGAGATATTGTCATGACATTTGTGTCACCTTTTATGACATTTTTAATTCATAGTTCTCTCTATAGATACGATGTTGTTGTGATGATATCCATACGTCGCGCCCCATATTCCGCCATGGTGGGGTGTGACAGGGGCCATCCCCGATGGATCCATCCATCTATACAAGCGCCTACCCATCATAGGTAGTTAACCGGTTCATGGGTTTTAGGGACTTTCCAAATTTTGGCAATACATCACTTAGCAAATAGCGGTTCCCAATCAATACAATCAACGCGTAGTATATATAGTGTTGCCAAGAGTATGTGTTCCCATCACGGGTTTATAAAAACATATAATGTAGTAAAAGCGAGGCTATGAACTCACCTGATATAGCTATTACACGTAGATCAAGGAACAAATGTCCAATAGTCGATACATGACTTCACGAGATATCAGTCGCTCATTAATCAGGAGCGAGATGTCCAACCGTCGACATATGATCGAACAAGACCTATAATGACGAGGCGCGTCTTAGGCTCGAGACTATACATAAGTCAAACACAAATGTAAATATTTCACTTTAGTAAATTTGGACATTGCATAAGTTTTATAAAACTTTTATAAGATTTTTGGTGACAATCTACCAGTGTATTGTCTCCTTATAACCATTAAGCCCATTAAGGCCCATTATTAGCTCATTACATGTTCATATCACTTGGTCCATTTTAATCTCAGGTCCAATAATGAACCAATAGTCATTATAAGTGTAATTTGGGCTTTTGTGGCCCAATTCCACTTTATAAGCTTTTCGGGTTCTAAAACGCCTCCAAACAATATTGACTTAATATTTTCCGATGGACGGGTCTCGGGTTTCATATAACTCAGTATATAAATAGGTCTCAAATTCTCGATAAGTGGATCCTACCACTTTGGTTTTTATAAAAATTATCAAGTTACATATTTTATTACAATAGTTTAAATTCGACAGTTTTACAACATGACTAGATATTTAAGCCGTTTCTCCTGAACCGTATACCGTCTAATTGATTCCTATATATCAAAATGAACATAAGCTAATGTTCTTTACTGATCATATGTCCATATGCCCTCAAATTATATTTATCATAGCCTAAATATCCATTTTACCACTTAGAGGTTATGGCTGCGATTCACAACCAACTTCAGTCCCACCGTTTCGTCCGCCATTTACAAACCGTTTATCCGAAGAAAACCATCCGATTCGTGTGTATTCTACATAAGTTTAGATACAACTCATAGTCTTACCTTTTTCAATGGTTCTAGGTTCTAAATGAGTTCTCAGTCTATTCATTCAGCATGTTCAGAATCGACACTTTTTACAGTTTTGGACATATCTAATTCATCGGGTTTCGTCACGAGACGAGCGACATGGCAAAACGACCACAAGACATAGGGCTACAACCTGATATCTGTATTTAAGTCCCAAGATCTACTGATATACTTGAACAATTCGTTTTTCCACTGATCAAAAGACATAACCATTACAACTTAATCTACGAGCTTGTTTAAGTTGCACATTTGTCTTACAAAATTATATACAATGTCCAATAACTACAAAATGAATGTTACAACTTTTAAATACAGTAGGAAATATATAGTTACATGTTTTAGAAACATAAAAATGAAATCGTAAAAATAAATATAATAGACCTTACAAAATGAGTGTGAGAAACACATCAAAAGACCTCCATTATCAAATCTTCAACCCAAGTTTTTTATCAATAAACCCAATATAACTCTTGCAAGACTTCTTATAAATCAAGTCATAGACCTCCAAGAATAATGAGTTGGATAATGATTAGTAGAGAACTAAACATATAGACTTTTCTATGATCAATAAGCCTTTCATTTTTGCTCCAATGATTTGCTAGAAAAATCTTTATGATAATGATATTGGTAAACAAATCATACGGCAACAAATTATGAACAAGGGAATTGAATTGTCATCATAGGTAGTAATGAGAATAAGATTGGCATAAGGATGTCCTTACATGAGAAATGGAGATACACGTGTTATATAGATAGGTGGGTGGATCAGACGTGTGATGTATTGGTGTGAGGTGGGGTGAGTATTTTACTTGCCCCAAAATTTGCTAAAGCGGGTATTATCGAAGTCCGATATTTTATAAGTTTTATGATTAGAAAGATACACTTAAACACGAAAAATTAACGCTCAATATATAATAGAAATATCAGCAATCGGAGAACATTGATATTTTGATAAATGAATGAGGGCTTATAAATTAATAAACGTTAACACGTTATATAAACGGACGACGCCTAAAGGCTAAACGCAAATTATGAAAATGTTCGTAAAACGAGAAATTAAAATGATGATAATAGAATATATTTCTATGTCATAATGAGAATATTTTCGGTCGATGGCAGACATAGACTTTGTCGATAAATAATAAACGACACGTACTCGATACATTAAATACTTAACCTCGCTGATTAGCCGGGAAATCTATATTATTCGTCGAACGAACATGAAAAATAAAAGCCGAGTAACAAATATTGATCCGAATAGTAGAAATAAGATTAGATCTTGGTCTAAATGTTGATTTTAATGTTCGGGTTATTACAAAGACAATCTTCGACGATAGTTGATACCTGATAAACACGAAAATCGTAACCTACCGAATAAGGTGCGTTCGTTAATAAATAGACTCAAGTATAATCCATACTTAGTAACACAAAATTTAAACTTGCAAAACCATGATCAACTCAAAATAAAAACCATACAAGTGACACTATTACTTCATTCTATATGTTTACTCTATTAGTCTATTCTTTCGATAAAAATCAACCGGCACATACCAAATGTACGAGCTCATTTACCCCACTTAAACACGTCAAAAATTTATGATACTACTCAAAGAACTCACTTACTATCCATAGAAATGTTTCCCAAAATTTTGTCAAAGCATTTTACTTTTAAGACTCCATGCCCGACACATCTTTGAACTACAAACCGGACAGTTTTACGTCCTCAACTCATACAACCATTTTGACCATTCTAAACAATTTCATTTAAAAAAAACGGCATTTGAGTTTGAAAATAAACTCACAACCCTAGGATTTACAATTTTACATCAGTTCTTGAACCTTTCTACAACTCATTCTATAGTCCCCGAGATTCGATCCAAATATCGACAACAACTTCGGATTGTGTCGATACTCGTCTCCCGGTACACGAATAATCAAACTAGCATAACTTCGCACTCGTTTGGAGTTAGAAGCTTTTTCTTATATCAAATCGAAGGTAATCAAAATATCAATAACACTATCCTATTAATCAAACAATAATCAAACAATAAGATACCTAAAATCAGCCTTAAACCCACTGATCTAAAACACCTCTCTAAAAGTCACACTAAATCTAACTTTTGATCAATTCTAACCACTTTTCTCATCATACTAATCCCCTAGCATCAACATATATCAATCCTAGCACTAGTATAAATCATAAAAAAAACCCAAAAGTCAAAATCAAGTTTCTTTACAAAAATAACATGATCTAAGCTAGATCATAACTAGATAAACACATGCATACTCACACCAACCCTTGTTCATAACCAAAATCAAAAACATGTTGCATGTGTATAAAAATTATACCATTAGAATCCCCTTTGAAATCTAGAGATGTGTCTTGTGTTTGTTTTGGAAGATCATAGTAAAAATCAAAGAAAAATGATGGTAAAGGGGTGTTGAAGGTCACGGTGGAGAAGAAAAAAAGGGGTGGGAGGTTTTGATTCTTATTAAACAAGTTTCTATGTATATAAAGTTAGGTATGGAGTATTTATATGGTGGGTGGAGAGGTTAGTTTTGCCATTCTTGCATAGTTTTGGACCAAAATGCCATTAAATAGTTTAAAGGGTAGAAAATGTATATTGTCAATTTTGAAAATATTTACGAGACTCGGGTTTCGTAAAAATAATTTTCAAAAATTAAAAACGCACTCAAATATGATATTAATAAAGCCCCGACGCGACTTAATACGCAATTAAAAACAAAAACGTCAAAAATATAAAATCGAAACAACAAATAATAAAACGTAAAATCTCGGGCATCCGTCGATATCGTAATCACTAATAATCCTCGCAATAAGTAAAAAGGTAAAAATAAGACTTCCAACATCTGTTTTAAATTAAACCATCAACCGTCATATCATTCAAGCTCATTAAAAATTTCAAAATTATTCGTAAAATAGTATTAAATAATGACGTTGGGTTCGGGTTATCACATCCTACCCTCATAAAAGAGAGCGACGTCCCAGCGCTCGGCCCCTCTTATACTCACATTCCATACATATAGAACAAAAGAGAACTCTTTTCCTTAAAGAAATCCTCATGCTTCCTTCACAAATTCATATCCACTCCTAGAATTCTTGTATCATCACAATATAAATCTTACTATGCTTCAACCTTTTAAGAACTCTTCACAGTTCTCTCTATGAATTGCAACTTACCTTCAAGGTGACTTCTTTCCTTGTTGTTCCTAAACAAATTTCACCCTTCATAACGACACCTTAAGCATAATCACGTTTCCAATTTTCAAACTCCATCGACTTCCTTCGATTGACAACACAACTCTTCTAACAACTCCTTGTTACTAATAAACGATCCCTATCCTATACAATCTTATCAGTAGATACCAACATTAGTTCTAGTTCAGTCATTTAATCCCACCTATATTTCTGCAATACACCGAAAACCTAACTTACGTCCATAACTCACGATCTTTGCCCTTCACAATTTGAAGTTCTTTATGGACCTTAAACAGTACAGCCTCATTACTAGCATGATAACCATTTTCGTATAAGATTCCAACAATTCCTATGTCAATCATACACGCACAAGTATATCGTCCACTGTTCTAATCGTCCTTTAACTCTGTCCATCAATCTCTATATAACACGTAGTACTGAACTCAACTTTCACTTTTATCCAAACCAGAATGTATCAATTACTTAACTTGTTAGATTCCTTCATCACTAAGTCTCGCACTCCTAACATGTACTTTCCGCAGATGGACATAATGGCAATCAAATCCGATTCTCCAAAATACTTCATCTCAATCGATCTTACTACAAAATCCTTTCCATAAGTTTGACAAAATGTTAAAACGACTTACCTTGACATCCTTATCTATCAGACCATTAGTTTAAAATTTCAATATCCTTTCTATCAAGTCCACACTTCTTGTCATCACCAAAACTCAAACCTTAGAAGCTTTTTCTCTTTTCTTCATGATAAGTGAATCCGCTACCACATTTGCCTTTCCCGGATGGTAGCGAATCTCGTAGTCATAATCACTCACATTCATAACCACCAACATACTCAAGTACTCGAAATTTATAACTGGTGATTCTCTACTCATTTCCTTTGTCTTCCCAAGAAATTAAATATGAAGCAAACTCTTATGATCCTTAATTACTACACACTTGATTCCATACAAGTAATATTTCTTAAATTCTAAAAGCCAACACCACAACTACATAACCCTTATGAAACATATCACAACAAACTATAAATCCTTCAGATCTTTCTAACCATGACAACATCGGTGCAGAAAATAACCTACCCTTTATTGTTCAGAATGTAGCTTCCTCATCTGATAAGGAAAAGATCTCGAAATTTACAAATTTAGATGTATAAGTGGGACTCACACATCCAATTCTTCGAAGTCAACTTAATTAATGGTTTAACAATCAGTGATAACCTTTCGATAAACCTCCGATAATACACAGCTTAGACCAAGGAATTAACAGATTTCCATCAGCGTCGTTGGTACCGACCAATCCTTGATCATTTCTATCTTGACAAGATCTTCACGAATACCTTTGATTTCAATCAACTGCCTTAGAAAACGCAAATATTTCAACCAACACTCACACATAGGGAATGTTACATATAGCTTCTCTTTTTCTAATTATTCAAAAATTATCCTCATATGCTACTTATGTTCCTCCTTTTCCTATTGGAATAAAATATAATATCATCAATAGATACAATGACTAACTCATCCTAGGACAACTAACACACATGATTCACCAAGTTCATGAATACAGCAGACGCGTTCGTCAATTCCAAAAACATCACTTGAAACTTAAAGTACCCACATCAAGTAAAAAAACAACTATAGGAATATCTTCTTCCCTAACTCTTAGTTGATGATAACCAGACCTCAAAGCGATCTTTGAGTACACCCTGGACCCTTAAAATTGTTGAAATAACTCAATATGCCTAGGATTGACATCTTATTTGTTAAGCTCACGATAGTCGATACCCATCCGAAACGATCCATCCTTCTTGACAAACAACACAGGCGATCACCACTTTAATGAAAACTAATCTAATATATTCCTTATTCATCTATTCTCTCAAATGATCGGATAACCCCTTCTACTCTAATGGTGCCAAATGATAAGGCGTACGAATACTACTCGACGAAACGCATGAGCACTACACTTGTTGCTTACAACACTCAATCGACACGAACTCCTCTTCATAAGACGACAGCAACTCTGCAAAACTTCAGGAAAAACCTTAGAATACTCTAAAATCATTATCAGACCTCCCGACTTCTCCTCAACTATCCTATCACTAATTACCTGATCTAGAAATACATCACATCCCTCTTCCACCTACTTCCTCATTTTCCAACAAGACACACTTCCCAAAAGGGATAGTTCACTCATCACCTTTCATAGTCAATACTCAGCTTTTCATCAAAATCTAAACCTACAGCTATCAATTTATGGTGAAGATTGGTTCAATATCAAGCATTAGCACTACGCACAACTAACCAATTTATGCCTATAATCTACATCTAGGAATCCTAACTTTACGAGCATCTAGTCGATACTAAACACCTACTTCCCTAAATTCAAGGAACACTCTTAGTGAGACTCTAGGTTTGCGCGCCCACGACAACAAAATCAAAAATAAAACGCGATCCCATTATTAATCTTATTAATTACTTGTTTTTAATGATTTGTTTTTAATGATCATGAACATAAGAAAATAAATAAAAAGGTTTAGGAGTTAGAGATACCGAATGCGTGAATAGTTTAAGGTTTAGATCACGAACATAATACCCGTATATTAGTTAGATCAAAAGAAAAATCTTCCTTATGTTTTCCTTAGGGTGACGCGGCAAAGATAGGAGAGAAAAAGGAGATTAGGTTTTTTGTAATTTTCTGTAAAGTGTTTTTATGAAACTCCTGGAGAGTTTTCTTTGGTAAATGACTAGGCTTGGTTAACGTGTTGGGTCAAGGCCCCTTTCCTTTTCTTTTTTCCGACCAAACACACACCCCTTTACGTAATTTCGTTTTGTTTTTCGTGCTTAATTATTTATCACGTGTGTTCGTGTTTTAAATGTCGTGTTTTGTTCTTGTTACGTTTTTAAGTATTATACGTAAATACTTATCGTGAGTTAATAATAATATTATTCTACGTAATACTTGTCTTAATTAATTAATATACGTAATATTTACTTTAAATATTCATGACACGTGTCATACATTTATTAATCGTAAAGTTTTAATTTGACCTTGTTTTCATGCATTTCATGTTCTAAGGTATTTTAAAGCGGGTTTTAGGATAAGCTGAAAAGGACATACCCGGATCATAGCTAAAAGTGAGTGTAAGAAGTCCGGATAGACTCCTCCGTCTCTCAAGTGGCTTCCCGCTTGGAATGGTCCCTCCAAAGGATTTTGACGAATGGGATAGTCTTTCTCGTCATGACCCGATCCTGACGATCGAGAACTGCTACGGGTTCCTCAATATAGGATAGGTATTCATGAATCTGGTCGAGAGGATACGAAACTGTGTGCAACGGATGATAATTGTAACCATTGACTAAGGATACGTGGAACACATTATGGACATGAGATAGCTGACTAGGTAACGCTAGACGATACTAAACCTCACCGAAACGTTCGAGGATCCCAAACGGAACGATGAAACGAGGACTGAGGTTGCCCTTAAGTCCAAAACGTGACGCCACGTGCTGGTGACACCTTCAGGAAAACATGTTCACACCAGGTTGAAATTCTAAAGCTCTACGATGTTTATCATCATAACTCTTCTGACGAGCACGAGCTTCCTGAAGCTTCGCCTTGGTGATGGTAACTTTCTCATTGGTCACCTCTATCATCTATGGACCTTCAATGATTCATTCTCCAACCTGATCCTAGCTGATTAGAGCACGACACTTCCGGTCATAGAGCATATTAAAAGGTGCACACTTGATACTCGCATGCCAACTGTTGTTGTAAGCAAACTCAACCAAGAAAATGTAGTCATCCCAAGTCCCTGTCCATTTTAATGCACAAGCTCGCAACATGTCTTCTATGGTCTGAATGGTGCGCTCTGACTGACAATCGGTCTGAGGATTTAAACGTGAATCAGGGATCTCTATCGGATATGATGTCTGATGGAGTACCATGCAGTCGCATGATCTCCTATAAGAGTATATCTACCAATGTGTTAACTGGATAATCATTGAGAATTGGAAGAAAATGAGCTGAGTTGGTTAAACGATCGACTATGACCCATATAGCATCATGCTTCCTCTGAGTCTGCGGAAGTCCGGTGATGAAATCCATGTAGATCTTGTCCCACTTCCATTCGGGAGTCTCTAATGGTTTTTGTAAACCACTAGCTCGCTGATGTTCAATCCTAACCTTCTTGTAGGTTAGACATTTAGAAACGAAAGTAGCAACATCCTGCTTCATGACACTCCACCAAAAATGCTGTTTTAGATCATGGTACATTTTGGTGGATCCTGGATGAATAGAGAATGGAGAGCTGTGATCCTCAGTCAGTAAGGTTTCTCTGAGTGTAATATCGTCCGGACCATATAGCATGGTACCCTGCCATACGATGCCATCTTCGTCTATACGAAACTACGTCTGCTGATCAATATTCTGAATAATAGCCTATATCTCACCATCATCCATCTGAGCTGCCTTGATCCGATAGATTAATTCTTGCTCAACTCTCATATTAGCCCATTACCCATGTTGTCCACGTACTAAAAATTCAATGTCTAAATGCTCTAGGTCACGTATTATCTATTCTTCTATCTTGATGCCAACAATCATGTCTGACTTCCTGCTGAGAGCATCTGCCACAACATTCAGCTTCCCAGGATGGTACTAAAGGTTGATGTAATAGTCCTTGAGTAGCTCTAACCATCTTCTTTGCCTCATATTTAGTCCGCGTTGAGTGAATATTTATTTGAGGCTATTGTGATTAGTGAAGATGTCACATGATTTACCATATAGATAATGCCTCTAGATTTTGAGTGCAAGAACAACCGCTGCTAATTCTAGATCATGGGTAGGATAATTTTCCTCATAAGGCTTAAGCTGCCGTGATGCATAAGCAATCACTTTCCCATGTTGCATGAGTACACAACCAAGTCCTTTACTCAAAGTATCGCTCTAAATCTGAAATATACCAGTACCAGATGGGAAAGTAAGAATAGGTGTTGAAACCAATCGTTGCTTAAGTTCTTCAATGCTCTTCTCCCGCTCATCATTCCAGGCGAATTTTTCTCCCTTACGCATCAGCTTGGTCAAAGGCAAGGCTAACCTTGAATAGTTCTCCACAAATCTGCGATAATAACCAACTAAGCCAAAAAACTACGAACCTTAGTTGTAGATGTCGGTCTTGGCCATTTTGTGATAGCTTCAACCTTCGTAGGATCCATGGTGATCCCTTCTGCGAAGACAATGTGGGCCGGAAATGCCACTGTGTTTAACCAGAATTCAAACTTGGAAAATTTGGCATACAGTTGCTTCTGGCGAAGAATCTGTAGTACGATGCGAAGATGTTCCTCATGTTCTTCCTTGGATTTGGAGAAGATGAGAATGTCATCGATGAACACAATGACAAATTTGTCTAGAAACTCATGGAAGACGCGGTTCATTAAGTCCATGAATACCGCTGGAGCATTAGTGAGTCCAAAAGGCATGACTAGGAACTCATAATGGCAATATCTTTTGCGAAAATCAGTCTTAAGAATGTCATGCCCCTTCACTCGTAGCTGATGATAACCGGATCGTAGATCAATCTTGGAAAAGTGCTTAGCACCTTGCAGTTGGTCGTATAGATCACTAATACGCGGCAATGGATAACGGTTCCTGATCGTGATCTTGTTCAGCTCACGATAGTCGATGCACAAACATATGCTGCCATCCTTCTTCTTGACGAAAAGTATCGGTGTACCCCATGGTGATACACTCGGATGAATGAAACCTCGCTCCAGTAACTCCTGCAGCTGGTCTTTAACTCCTTGAGCTCTATGGGAGCCATGCGATAAGGAGCCTTGGAGATTGGTTCAACTCTTGGAATGAGCTCAATGCCAAACTCCACTTCACGGATAGGTGGTATACCAGGAAGTACTTCTAGAAATACATCAGGGAATTCTAAAACGACTGGCTGATCTTGAATAAATAGAGCTTCTGCGGTAATGTCCTGAATCATAACTAAGAAGCCTTCGCAGCCTTGAGCTAGTAAAGCACGGGCTTGTAACATAGAAATGATCTGTATAGACTTTCCTGGCATGAAACCATTATGAATGTACTCCGGAGCTTGAACATCGCCGAATATAACCCGATGCATATGGCAATCGATAGTGGCATGGTGTTTAGCTAACCAGTCCATGCCTAAGATTAAATCAAATTCGCACATATCGAAAGGAAGTGCGTGTAACACCCCCAAATATTCATACTTTAGTTCAGCGGAAGAGTCGTTGGTGTTACGGCATAGCACATTACTCAAATCATAGACAACGCATAAAAATCGCGTCGTTTAATAATAAAGCATTTTCCATTCATGAATATCAAATTTACAGAGGTCCCAAGTCATAGAATTTCATACAATTTTACAAAACACTTGAATGGAAATTTTATTTAAGTGTGGGCCATAATTTCTGGTAGTCTTCCCGAGAATTACATTCAAGTACCTGAGATAAAACATGTTAAACGAAAAGGTCAGCGAAAACGCCGAGTGAATTTATAGAGTTAAATGAAATCCATTAATATATCATCGGTTTAAAATTATTACCAAAAATCATTTTGTACAATTCTTTGTCTTAGGCCATAAAATAAGCCAAAAACATTTTATAAAAATCTTTGTTGTAAATCATACTATAGGCTTTTGCCTTCAAAACCATTATACGAACCAATGTCGTGAAAAAATCATACAATATGTTTTATAACATTGTATAGAGTTAAATATAAACCTTTATATGAATATGGTTATGTAAAACCAAAACACGAACATAATATCAAAGATAAGACCCCGTATTGCTAGTCAGACAAAATATTGTAATTCAATGCGTATAGCAGTATTTTCGTTATTGGATTATTATAAGCCGCATGACATTGCTACCTTACTATAACAAACAACGGGTAGCTAACCCGAAACTCATTTGCCCATCTAAAACAGCGTGTCGTCACAATAATCACGCTTATATAAATCTTCTCATACATAAATTTGCTTACCAATCAATGTGGGACGACGGGGATCAACCGTCAAGGCGCGAACTGGGTTGATCTTCCCTAAATAGTACTATTATATGCATAAGCGTCTACCAAATCCCGGTAGTTCACAATTCATGCTAATGGGACTTTTAGTGACATAACCTAACTAATAATAATCCATCTCATTTCATTCATCGGGTCATATAATCATTCATCGGTCATATAATCATTCGGGTCCAAATCAATAAGCAAACAATCGGGACATCTGGTGTCCTTTTTTATTAAAAATAACATGTTATCTCCCTCGCGGGTTTATAAAACATTTCATAAAAACATTTAAAAGTGTGCAAGGCTATGAACTCACGTTGATTGGGAAAGGCGGTTATCGGCGATTTGGATGGACGGTACGTGCTTCAATCACGGAAGCCTAGACAAATAATACTCGTCTTAGACTCTTGTCCAATGAATTTATAAAAACAATTGCTATGTATATATATGATGATTTTATGATAATGATGATGATCAAGTGGGTTGGTACATCTTTATTTACTCATTATAGTGTTATGTGTTGGGAACTTTTTATACTAATTTCACTAGTTTATCTTGTTTACATGTTAAGGCCCAATAAGCCCATTATAAGCCTATTACATTATATTAGTCCAATTATCCTTTTAAAATCAGCCCTATACTCACATGTTAGGCCCAAGTGGGTTAAGCCCAATAAATAAGTCCATTAGTGTTTAGCCAAATTAGTTGGGTTAATAGTCCAATAAGGCTAATTTGGCCCGTTAATGTCCATATGTTATAAAGCTCGGGTTTTATCGGTTTTTACTTGTAATATGTACTTATACATCAGTATATGAGTTGTAAAAAGTATACATTAGACGAGTCCGACCGTCTGATTTTTAATTGACGAAAACATTAATTTATCGGTTTTAGCCGAAAAGACGTAAAACTTATGTTTATAGTCTTATAACTTATAAATCTTATTAATTTGCCATTTTTATAAAATGTCCCATTTATTTATTAAAGTACATACTTATTTATATGTAATATATAATTTTGTGGGTTTTAGGTATACATTTTATATTATATTAACTTGAGTGCTAATATTATACTATATACTTATATTTTACAAATCTAATTATTATTTTTACTTTTCACCATTTTTACCATATCTTGAGTTCTACAAGGAGATAGAAGCTCATTTTTGGGTGACACAAACTACATATTATGTTCTACAATTAACTAAAGTTTAGCTACTGCTCAATCAATCTCTAAATGTCCCTAACAGTTCGTCCAAAACAGACTATACAGATTTGAACTTCAATATTGTTTTGATCATATCTCACTCATTTTAGGGATTCCATTGTGTGGCCAACTCTCACATATGTAAAAGTCTCATATCTTACTGTATATTACTTTATCCAAGCCATTTTAACAATTAATCATAAGGTTCTTCACTGTTTTATACAGCCTACATTTTTAGCCATGATTTTAACATCCTTTCAAGTAGATTTTAATCATTTTAATCAAATTTATCAACACAATATCCCCACATAATACTTTTGATCATCATTCATCATCATATATATATACATAAATAAAGAAAATACAAGATTATATATTCAAAATAACAAGATGATAGGAAGAAATAATCTCTATACCACCAAAGTGATGAAAAGATGGGATTGATGATGAACAAGACTTAGTTCCTTGTTACCTAATCTTCAACTTGGAAAATGAACTTCTTGAGATCTTCATATGCATGAATACCTTCATGAAAATCATCCTAGGAACTCCATGGAAACTCCTTGCTAGTTGTTAAAAGCACCTCCAATCTCCATAACTTCAAAGGGTATTCAACTTGTGCAAGTTAAACACATGATTCATGGTTGAATTTTGATCAAATGGGGTGTTTTGGGAGGAGTATGAGACGGACACACAAGGGAGAGAAAGAGATATTTGGTTAACTTGTATGTGTCTGAGAAGTTGTGAAGAAAACTAGTGGTTTTGGTGGTTTTTGATCCATGGTTTAGTCTAAGTTAGGACAAGTGTACATAACTTGACACAATGGGGGGGTTTTAGTGGCTAGTTTAGCCACCCATAGTGAGGGGGTGGGCAAGTGTAAACTTGTCCCATCCCTATTAATTTACGGGTACTCCTCGATTCTAGTTTCCTCGATTTACGTGCCCTCGGGTCGTTTTACGAAAAACGTTTTTATAAATTATGAATCAACGACACAAAACAAATCTAATAAAAATTGTCTCATCAAAAACGGAGTTCAAAAACGTAAATACGTAAACCTAGGGTTTCTGGTTTAATCATAAAAGACGTTAAGTTATTCACGTAAGCTCTAATTTCTTCTCGTAAATTTGTGAGTTTATGAACCAACACAAATTTAATATTCCAAAATAATATTCACAGATAAATTTATTTCCTGAAGTGTCGGACTGTCACAAAAATGGTGTATGTAAACGTAAGCACGTAACTTAGAGTCCTCCGGTTTAGACGTAGTCGATGCTACTTCAAGACGTAAACCTAAATTTCTTCCCAAAAATGAGTGAGTTCATATTATAACATTAAAATAATTTTTTTAAATAATACTTGAGAATAAAATATCGACCATAAATTGACGGATTCTCACAGCATTTACCCCTAAACAGGATCTTTGTCCTTAAAGATCAATTTATCTTACTACTCGCCTCTTATAGAGTTAGAGCCATGTGGGTATTTTCTAACACCCCCAATTTACATTGCGCAGCGGAAATACACAATTTGGTGCTAGACACAAGCATCATCACACAAGGTATATTAAACGACTCAAAATAGAGACGTTTACACATAAATATAAACATGATTTTCATAATAGGTCTAAAACATAAATTTAAACCCAAATTGTACTGACACGACTCCAGAGTAAAGCGTTTTGTCCCCATAGATCTCGACCAACAACCAACAAGTTTAGTACAGTACATCAACATAAAGTAAACTGTTCAACATTAAAAGGTAGAAACAGTTTAGACCAACATTCTTCTAAAAGCCAAGCCACAACCTCCACAACAAAGCTCCATGCTCCATCACTTCCTATTACCTGAAATACATGCATAAAACGAGTCAACAATAATGTTGAGCGAGTCTATAGGTTTATCAAATCACTTTTGAACACAAGAATAAAATCAATCATAATCATTTATAGAATTGTCGTACACACAATCTATATGCAAGGCAGTAATAATAATGATATTATTAAACGAACATTGTATTTAAGCTCATGACACCGACCCCT
This sequence comes from Glebionis coronaria, assembly GCA_025667525.1. Lineage (NCBI taxonomy): Eukaryota > Viridiplantae > Streptophyta > Magnoliopsida > Asterales > Asteraceae > Glebionis > Glebionis coronaria. The sequence continues at coordinate 190,199,059 of CM046877.1, read as the reverse complement.
TAACCAAATAGTCACCCACGCCAAATGCCGGCATGACTAGAATAAAACCATTGACCCTCTAGGGTAATAGTTGCTAGAATACCACAATCTTATTCACGTAAAATTATCCTTCCCAACGGGTTACTCAACGTAATGCCCTGGTCTCAGATAGGGTGGTCAACCCAATAGTACTATTATTAGAATAAGCGGCTATTCCCGACTCACAACATCAAGTCAGAAGATAGTTAACGGCATGAATTTAGGTCTTTAGCAACAAGTTACTCAATACAATGAAATAAACTTTAGGCAACATTCGGGTCCAACAATTACTCATGACTTGTGTTCATTTATTTTCAAATAGCATGTATCCCCCCTCGCGGGTATTAAAATCATTAAAACAAGTAGAAAGCGAGGCTACAGACTCACCTTAGTATAAGAGATCTAGCGAGATGATCGTCGACGATAATGGATGCCTTTCAAATACGAGAACCGCTACTATCAAATAAGGCGCGTTCGTTAATAATGACTCGAGAAATAAATCATACATAACAACATCAAACTCAAACTCATAAAGTCACGATAAACTCGAGAGAAAACGATATAAATAACTTTATCATACTTTACTACACATTTACTTTACCATTTTACACTTTTAACAAAGTCCGTCGGTACATACTACATGTACTAGCTTATTTACCCCTTTTAAACTCGTCAATCGTTTATGAAACGACTCGATAAACTAACTTACTATATATAGAAATTCCTCTTACAAGTTTATCAAATGAAATTACTTTTAAAGTCCTTTACCCGACTCATTTTCAAACTACAAAATCCGGACAGATTTAGGTTAATTTTTTATACAACCGTTTTAACTTATTTAAACGACTCCGTTTACAAAACCGACACTCGGGTTTTAAAGTAAACTCAACCTATAAAATAAACACATCATTATCAGTAGGTTACATATTTCAAAACGTCCATTTAGAGTCCCCGAGATTCGATCCAAATATCGACAACAACTTTATGTAGTGCCGATACTCGTCTCCCGGTACACGATCATTCAAAACATCATAACTTCGCGCTCGTTTGGAGCTAGAAGCTCTACCTTATATCAAATCGAAGCTAATAAAATTATTTAAAACCCTAGGCTATAAGTTAAGCCTTTTTCAAAACATAAAAATTCGGATTTTACACTTTACTTACTGTTATAAAATGAGCATTAAAATCTTGTACAAAATCAACTTTTTGATCAAAACCAACCATAAAAATGATCATTTCTATACCCTAATATCATCATACATCAACCATAACATCTAAATCATCATCAAAATAAAAACCTTTAGATCAAAATGAAGTTTTTAACAAAGATTCTAGCAAGAACCACCATGGATCATCATAAAAATGCCATGCATGATCATAGCTCCTACCTACCAACCTCAAGAAAAAAAAACTTGATTGCATGCAAGAATTTCTTACACCAATGTGATCCTTGATCAATTATAAGAGTGGGTCTATCCTTGGTTTAGCTCAAATCATCCTAAATCTCAAGTAAAATCTAAAAATGTGTGGAATTGGGGTGGTGGTGTGAGTTTCGGCAATTTAGAGAGAGAAAGGAAGAGTGGGTGAAATTTTTAAGTGAAGAAAATGAGTGTGTGTGTGTGTTGATTTGGGTTTTTATATAGTGGAGTAGGGACCTTGGTTGCAATTTGGCAATAGTTGTGGCTAAAAATGTAAATAGTTAGCTAAAAAGCGGGAAATAACTATTGGTAAATTTTCAAAATATTTACGGGGCTCGTGTTTCATAAAGATACTTTTAAAAATTTAAAACGTACCTCAAAAATAATAATATCGACTCTCGACTCGACTTAACACGTCATTTAAAATAAAACCTCAAAAAAGACAAAAATCGAACAACCGACAATAAGACGTAAAATATTTGGCATCCATCGACATCACGCTTGCTAATACTCCTTATACTTAATAAATATTAAATATAGACCTTTCAACATCGGTTTAAACTTAAACCTCCAAAAATAAATATAGTTCAAACTCATCCAAAAATTTCAAAAATAATCGTAAAATAAGATTAAGCAATGACCTCGGTTTTTGGGTTGTCACATCCCCCCCCCCCCCCCCCCCCCGTCTTAAAAGAAGCGACGTCCGCGGCGCTTAATCCTTCCTAAACAAATGAGGATACTTGTCCTTAAAGAAATCCTCACGTTCCCACGTAAAATCTGGCCCACGTCTAGAGTTCCATCTCACCTTCACAATCGGAATTCTACTATGCTTCAACTTCTTAACTTCCCTATCCATTATCTCTACAGGTTCCTCTATAAAATGAAACTTATCATCAAGTTGAATTTCCTCCAATGGAATCACCACATCCCTTTCAGCTAAAGACTTCTTCAGATTAGACACATGAAAAGTATTATGAATAGCCTTAAGCTCATCAGGCAATTCTAACTTATAAGCCACCAATCCAATCCTTTGGATAATCTTAAATGGTCCAATATATCTCGGGCTCAACTTTCCTCTCTTTCCAAAACGAATTACTCCTTTCCATGGAGATACTTTCAACATAACCATGTCTCCTACTTCAAACTCCTACTGTTTCCTTCATGTTATCAGCATAACTCTTTTGTCTACTTCTGGTAGATAACAAACACTTCTTAATTTGCACAATCTTTTCAGTCGTCTCAAATATCATTTCAGGCCCAGTCAATTTACTTTCTCCTACCTCACTCCAACACACTGGTGATTTACACTTACGTCCATACAAAGCTTCAAATGGAGCGGCTTTAATACTTGAATGATAACTATTATTGTACGAAAATTCAACCAATGGCAAATGCTTATCCCAACCATTTCCAAAATCAATCACACATGCACGAAGCATATCCTCTAACGTTTGAATCGTACTTTCACTTTGTCCATCAGTTTTCGGATGATATGCTGTACTTAAACATAACTCCGTTCCCATCGCTTTCTTCAAAGACTTCCAAAATTATGAAGTAAACCTACTATCACTATCAGAAATTATCGACAAAGGCACACCATGTCGACAAACAATCTCCTTCACATACACTGTTGTTAACCTTTCCATACTATCTGTCTTCTTCATTGGCAAAAAGTGAGCAGACTTAGTCAATCTATCTACAATCACCCATATCATATCACTACCACTTGCAGTCCTTGGCAAACCTGTCACAAAATCCATTGTAATCTTCTCCCATTTACACTCAAGAATCTCAGGTTGCACTAATAATCCAGACGGTTTCTTATGTTCAGCCTTCACCTTCGCACAAGTTAAACACTTATTAACATACTGTGTTATATCTGCCTTCATATTCGGCCATGAATAAACTTTCCTAACATCTTGATACATCTTGTCCGATCCAGGATGTATTGAATACTTCGACTTATGAGATCATTCATCACCAAATCTCGCACCCCTAACGAATCGTCCTCGGACGGACACAACGGTAACCAAATCCTATTCTTAAAATATCTCAATCCATTCGACCTTACTTCAAACAATGGTTTCAACATGCTACCCAAATTTTCCGCCCAACATTCTCTTCCTTCAAACCATTAGCTTGGGCTTTCAATATCATTTCTGTCAAATCAACACTTTCCAACATCGTCAAAGCTCTAACTCTTATAGACTTATCTCTTTCCTTTCTACTAAGTGCATCAGCTACCACATTCGCTTTACCAGGATGGTAACGAATCTCGCAGTCATAATCACTCAGCAACTCAACCCATATCCTTTGCCTCAAATTCAATTCCTTTTGATCCAAAATATACTACAAACTCTTATGATCCGTGAAAACCACACACTTGGTTCCATACAAGTAGTGTCTCCACAACTTCAAAGCAAAAATAACAGCCCCAAGTTCTAAATCATGCGTAGTGTAATTCTCTTCATGCTTCCTTAATTGTCTCGATGCATACGCTATTACTTTCTCCCTTTGCATCAATACAACTCCAAATCCTTTATGAGACGCGTCATAGTACACTACAAAATCCTCAGATCCTTCTGGCAAAGACAATATCGCCGCAGAACACAACTTATCCTTCAACATACTAAATGTAGATTCCTCTTCCAATCCCCATTCAAACACTCGATTCTTTTCTGTAAGGTTAGTCAATGGCTTAGCAATTAGCGAAAACTTCTCAATAAACCTTCTATAATACCCAACCAGACCAAGAAATTGGTGAACTTCAGTCGGCGTCTTCGGCACTGACCAATCCTTAATTGCCTCAATCTTAGCAGGATCCACACGAAAACCTTCACTATGAATCACGTACCCCAAAAATGCACTGATTTCAACCAAAATTCACACTTAGAGAATTTCGCATACAACTTCTCTTTCTTCAACAATTCCAAAATTGTTCTCAAATGCTTCTCATGTTCCTCTTCACTCTTGGAGTAAACGAGAATATCATCAATAAATACGATAACAAACTCATCCAAATACGACTTACATACACGATTCTTCAAATCCATAAATACAGCAGGCGCATTAGTTAACCCAAAAGGCATCACTTGAAATTCGAAATGTCCATATCGAGTACGGAAAGCTGTTATAGGAATATCTTCTTCCCTAACTCTCAGTTGATGATACACAGATCTCAAATCGATCTTCGAGTATACACTAGATCCTTGCAACTGATCGAACAAATCATCAATCCTCAGTAGTGGATACCGATTCTTGACAGTCAATTTGTTAAGCTCTCTATAATCAATACACATTCTAAATGAACCATCTTTCTTCCGAACAAACAAAACAGGCGCACCCCACGGCGACGAACTTGGTCTAATAAATCCCTTATCCATCAATTCCTTCAATTGCTCAGATAATTCTTTCATCTCAGATGGAGCTAAAAGATACGGTGCACGAGCAACAGGAGCAGCACCCGGCACTAAATCGATACGAAACTCCACTTCACGATGCGGCGGTAATCCTGGCAATTCCTCAGGGAAAACCTCAGGATACTCTCTAATCACAGGCACATCCTCCATTTTCCTTTCATTCACACCATCATTACTTATTTGTGCAAGAAACACATCACAACCTGCTTCTATATACCTCATCATCTTTAAACAAGAAACAACTCTCAAACGAGAAGTACATTCATCACCTTTCACAGTCAATACCCTATTCCTTAGCGGTATTTGAACTAATCTTTCTCCACAAACAATTACTGCACCATTACCGACTAACCAGTCCATTCCAATAATCATGTCAAAAGATCCTAATTCTATGGGCATCAAATCAATAATAAACACATAATTACCTAACTTCAAGGAACAACCTTTCAGTATAGAACTAGTACTTACAACCTTACCATCAGCTAACTCCACATTATAACTAGTTTTCAATCTCACTGGTTCTCTATCCAATAGCTGACTGAATCTAACATCTACGAAACTTCTATCGGATCCAGAATCAAGTAACACACTAGCATAACAAGCATCAAGTAAGAACATACCAGTCACCACATTCGGCCCTTGAGGTTTGTCAGCATCTCCCACGACATAGGCTAGAGCAGCAATCCTAGCAGCAACAATAACAACATTGCCTCCCTGTCGTATGCCAACCCTCAGACAGTTCCCTTGCTTATGTCCACGGCCTCCACATCCAGAACAGTAAACTACCTTAACAGCATTAGCCCCAGTGGCTACACCCTTGTTTCTACAATCTACCATCTTATGTCCGGCCTTCCCACACTTGTTGCAAGCAGGTGGACAATTTCCAACATGATACAGAGTACACCGACCACACTTTGGATTCACTTTGTTACATTGATTTCCAGTGGCAGCACGAACACCATCATTCCTTCTCAAATTATATTGCTGATTCCTATTCGGTCCTTGGTTATTGTTATTACGATAACCACCTCGATTCTGCCCTTGGCTTGAGTGTGCAGCTTCCCACTTTCTCTTATTCCCTTCACCAATACTATCCTTTCGATCCTTCAGCTTTACATCCATTAAAGCATGAGCCATTTGAACAGCTTCATCAAATGACTTGGGTTTCGACGAAGTAGTTTCTCTCTTGATATTACTAGATAAACCCCTGATATACTGCTTCATCTTCTTACGGTCATCAGCAAATGCATCAGGACACAACAAACATAAATCAGAAAATCTCCTTGTATAAGCTACAATATCATTGTTCCTCAGCACCAAATGCCTCAATTCATCTTCCAACTGACCTAACTCTTCCTCAGGACAAAACTTAGCTGTTAACAGTCCCTTGGTCACAGTCCATGTTCTAGCATTAGCTTCAACCAATCCAACAGTAGCTACTTGACTATTCCACCAACTCAATGCATCATCCTAAAAAGTAGCTGCAACAAATTTTACCTTACTAGCTTCTAAACATCCACTGATTTCAAAAGTACTTTCGATCTTTTCAATCCACCTTTTGAATTCCAATGCACCACCAGTACCACGAAATTGGGTAGGTCCACATTTCATGAAACTAGCATAAGAACAATCCTTTTGAACCTGCTGAACAGCAGCATTACCTCCAACTTGTCCCGCAGCATTTCCTTCTGCTTGCTCATCAGCGTTACCTCCAACCTGGTTTCCAACATTCCCTCCAACCTGACCAGCAGCATTCCTATTCTCAGCTTCTTGGTTCCTCGCAGCACGTTCAGCTTCCAAAGCTCTAGCAATAGCTTGCTCAACCATGGTATTAACAGCAACAGTCATCAATTTAGGCGGTATGTTTACAGGAAACTAACCAAACAATAATTTAGTAAATTCAGAAAAATGCCTCTCAACTCCTTCCTGTATAACTATAACAGAAAAAGAACAAGTAAGTATTCATATCAAGATAAGAAGAAGGATTTCTCTATCAAGATGTAACATGGATACTACATGCACCAACAACACAATTCACAATGAATCATTAACCAATCACACAAAAGAACTAATAAGACAAATCATAAGTCATTAAGGTAATTTTGGATTGCTTTTGAAGATCTCCACAAAATTGTGACAAGTAATGTCACTACAATCCTTCATCACAGCAAACTTAAAGGTCATTAAGTTTCATCACAAACTAGAGTACGAGTCTACATAAGTTCTATTACAACAAGGCTAATAAAAACAACATAAAGAACTAAACATCAAATCCCCGCAGCTTCTTGTACATCGGCTCGTCATCACTGCTGCTATCATCATCATCAGATTCTTCCTCCACTTTTTCCTTCCCCTTACGACTACCTCCTTCACACGGCTTCACCAACACTTGAGCTTCAACCTGATTCGGCACATCACGAATCACAACACCTCGACTAGGAAAAGATCTCATCGGCAAACCCCATGCACTCAACCTTGCATTCCTTTCTTGCTCCCTACGTAACCTTTCAACTTTCCCACTCAAATTCAACACCATAGATCTTAATCTAACAACCTCATCCATTTCCCTTGCCCTAACAAACTCTGATCTCCTCACACTACCAACAAACCTGTCAAACATTTTCTCATTCTGCTCAAACCTCCTAATCACACGAGTCTCAACCAAATACCTTTCAAACAAAGACTTATCAAACTTCTTAAGAAACCAGAATATATCATCATAAGACCTAGGACCTGGAAAATAAACCTTAGGAATACCATAATGAATAGATCGAGCACTAGCAGCCCTACTCGACTCAACAGGAACATCACCCCTAGCAAATTCAATCCCAGGCAAACTACTAATATAAGCATCACAAGTAGGAGTCGAAGAACGAACAACAGGTCGCTGACAATCTGGAACAGTCTGTGGCACAACATTGACCCTTGGAACATAACTACCTTGTATCAACTCAAGCTCTGTCTGACCAACTGCAGTAAGTGGAATCCCATCATCTAAAAACTCAAAAGGCTCCTCATCGTCACTAGCACCAAAGTTATCTACATCCTCACCATCCACTACATTAGTCATATCAATCCGCCCATCCTCACGAGGTAAACTAGCCATTTTCTACAATTATAAGGGTTCAAGAATACTTAAGGTCATCGTTAATAAAATAATAATTAGTATGCAATGCTCATGCAAATTTCATACGTTATCCATGCTATGCAACACAATGCAAATGATGTTTATGCAATGCTCGCAATAAAAATAAATATGATACTGACAAGCACTCAGCGTACTTTCAATAATTCCAATACAATATCGTACTATTTACTTAATAATACTCGGGAAATCATTTCAGTTATGAGGGATACATCTACAATGCAAAACAAAACTAAAACTGATCTTACCGGAGCGTTGCAGAGGAGTTGTGTGCTTTTGAAGAATAAATACTTTCGACACCAAAGTTATAGTTTAGGACAATTTTCAAAATCGACCCAATTCTCTATAACTTGCAGCTCTGATTACCAATCTCTAACACCCCCAATTTACATTGCGCAACAGAAATACACAATTAGGTGCTAGACACAAGCATCATCACACAAGCAAGGTATATTAAACGACTCAAAATAGAGACGTTTACACCTAAATATAAACATGATTTTCATAATCGGTCTAAAACATAACTTACAACCCAAATTGTACTGACACGACACCAAAGTAAAGCGTTTTGTCCCCATAGATCTCGACCAACAACCAACAAGTTTAGTATAGTACATCAACATAAAGTAAATTGTTCAACATTAAAAGGTAGAAACAGTTTAGACCAACATTCTTCCAAAAGCCAAGCCACAACCTCCACAACAAAGCTCCATGCTCCATCACTTCCTATTACCTAAAATACATGCATAAAACGAGTCAACAATAATGTTGAGCGAGTCTATAGGTTTATCAAATCACATTTGAACACAAGAAGAAAATCAATCATAATCATTTATAGAATTGTCGTACACACAATCTATATTCAAGGCGGTAATAATAATGATATTATTAAACGAACATTGTATTTAAGCTCATGACACCGACACAATCTATATTCAAGGCAGTAATAATAATGATATTATTAAACGAACATTGTATTTAAGCTCATGACACCGACCCCTTAACCAAATAGTCACCCACGCCAAATGCCGGCATGACTAGAATAAAACCATTGCCCCTCTAGGGTATTAGTTGCTAGAATACCACAAGCTTATTCACGTAGAATTATCCTTCCCAGCGGGTTACTCAACGTAATGCCCTGGTCTCAGATAGGATGGTCAACCCAATAGTACTATTATTAGAATAAGCGGCTATTCCCGACTCACAACATCAAGTCAGAAGATTGTTAACGGCTCATGAATTTAGGGTCTTTAGCAACAAGTTACTCAATACAATGAAATCAACTTTAGGCAACATTCGGGTCCAACAATTACTCATGACTTGTGTTCATTTATTTTCAAATAGCATGTATCCCCCCTCGCGGGTATTAAAATCATTAAAACAAGTAGAAAGCCAGGCTACAGACTCACCTTAGTATAAGAGATCTAGCAAGATGATCGTCGATGATAATGGATGCCTTTCAAACACGAGAACCGCTACCTATCAAATAAGGCGCGTTCGTTAATAATGACTCGAGAAATAAATCATACATAACAACATCAAACTCAAAATCATAAAGTCACGATAAACTCGAGAGAAAACGATATAAATAACTATCATACTTTACTACACATTTACTTTACCATTTTACACTTTTAACAAAGTCCGTCGGTACATACTACATGTACTAGCTTATTTACCCCTTTTAAACTCGTCAATCGTTTATGAAACGACTCGATAAACTAACTTACTATATATAGAAAGTCCTCTTACAAGTTTATCAAATGAAATTACTTTTAATGTCCTTTACCCGACTCATTTTCAAACTACAAAATCCGGACAGGTTTACGTTAATTTTTCATACAACCGTTTAAATTATTTAAACGACTCCGTTTACAAAACCGACACTCGGGTTTTAAAGTAAACTCAACCTATAAAATAAACACCTCATTCTCAGTAGGTTACATATTCAAAACTTCCAATTAGAGTCCCCGAGATTCGATCCAAATATCGACAACAACTATATGTAGTGCCGATACTCGTCTCTCGGTACACGATCATTCAAAACATCATAACTTCGCGCTCGTTTGGAGCTAGAAGCTCTACCTTATATCAAATCGAAGCTAATAAAATTATCTACAACCCTAGGCTAAAAGTTAAGACATTTCCAAAACATAAAAATTCGGATTTTACACTTTACTTAAAGTTATAAAATGACCATTAAAATCTTGTACAAAATCAATTTTTTTATCAAAACCAACCATAAAAATGATCATTTCTATACCCTAATATCATCATACATCAACCATAACATCTAAATCATCATCAAAATAAAAACCTTTAGATCAAAATGAAGTTTTTAACAAAGATTCTAGCAAGAACCACTATGGATCATCATAAAAATGCCATGCATGATCATAGCTCCTACCTACCAACATCAAGAAAAAAAAACTTGCTTGCATGTAAGAATATTTTACACCAATGTGATCATTGATCAATTATAAGAGTGGTTTTATCCTTGGTTTAGCTCAAATCATCCTAAATCTCAAGTAAAAATTGAAAATGTGTGGAATTGGGTGGTGGTGTGAGTTTCGGCAATTTAGAGAGAGAAAGGAAGAGTGGGTGAAATTTTTAAGTGAATAAAATGAGAGTGTGTGTGTTGATTTGGGTTTTATATAGTGGAGTAGGGACCTTGGTTGCAATTTGGCAATAGTTGTGGCTAAAAATGTAAATAGTTAGCTAAAAAGCGGGAAATAACTATTAGTCAATTTTCAAAATATTTACGGGGCTCGGGTTTCATAAAGATACTTTTAAAAATTTAAAACATACCTCAAAAACAATAATATCGACTCTCGACTCGACTTAACACGTCATTTAAAATAAAACCTCAAAAATGACAAAAATCGAACAACCGACAATAAGACGTAAAATATTTGGCATTCATCGACATCACGCTTGCTAATACTCATTATACTTAATAAATATTAAATATAGACCTTTCAACGTCAGTTTAAACTTAAACCTCCAAAAATAAATATCGTTCAAACTCATCCAAAAATTTCAAAAATAATCGTAAAACAAGATTAAGCAATGACCTCGGTTTTTGGGTTGTCACATATTTCCTCCACATTCGGTCTTTTCTCACAAGTGTAATTCATTACAATACGCGAGTTTCATCAAACATAACTACGGGAATACGATCAGGCTTAAGTTGACTTACTTTCTCTATCCATGATGTTCACGGGTTTTTGATGAATGCAACTTTTCGCTGATCCAAACTTCATCAAGAAGTAATCAGATTTTCACTTGATAGACATTTTATCAAGTTCGATATACGAAACATAATTCACGCAGTCCTTGAAGTCCTAGGGTAGATCCAGCTTATATGTCTTTCAAACCAATCTTTTACATTATCTCAATGGTCCTATACAACGGGGACTTATTTCCCATGATCTTTCAGATCATCAATTCATTTATCCAAGGTGAAAATTTTTCGCATAACTTCGCTACCCATCCTGCACTTCAAGATCTACATTTCATATTCACATAACCTCCTGCTCACTACTGGCAGTCAATAATCAGATCCTAATTTCAACAATCATTTCAGGTATCGCGGGTCGGGTAATTTGTAAGGTTAAGTTTGTCATCATAGGCAACCTTAAACCTAAAAGACATGTCCAACTCACAATGGGTGTATGTCGGGTGTCTTCATCCCAACTCCTGCTTACAGATGCTCTCATATATCCTCACAAGATTCGATCTCAATCCTAATACGATAATTATCAATGATAATCTCTGCAACGGGGAACGATTATACGGTTTATTACAAAAGGTCAATTATTCAAGCATAAAACAACACTTCTAGTGTTTTGTATCATTACTTTACCTCGTCCCTTCGATTCGGGTGGTAAACAGTACTCTCATCAAGGTTCGTTCCCAATGATTTCTGAGCAAATCTCTAGAAATTCGACGTGAAGCGAGGATCTTGATAGAGATGATCGATACGGGCACACCGTGTTTACACAACTCCTTTAAATACAAAAGAGTCAATTTATTCATCGATAATCTATCATTATCGGGAATCATATTAGTAGATTTGGTTAGTCTGTCGACGATGACCCAAATCGAATCAAATTCAGATGATGACCTTTGCAATAGTTAGACGTTTACTAATGTATGAGGCGATGTCTGCCTTTATAATTTGCCATCAGTAAAACTTCTTCAGATAAAGATACATTAAATCAGAAATGGCATGAATAGAATACTTAATCTTATGAGATTCCAACATGACTAAATCTCGAAATCTCCATATTTAGGCAACCACAAGTGGCCTTTAAAACATTTAACACCATCGGCTTCTCAATTCTAATGGTTCACATTAGCCGCGAACCCCTCTTATTATCTATATTATCCTTTTTACAAGCGTCGACTATATTTTAAATTGCTCGGCAATTTATTTTGCACAGTCATTATTAAGGAACACATCCTAATTGGTTCTTTATCCTTTCTATATAATGTTACAGTATCTACATTCACCTTTCCTGGTGAAATAATTATCATGACCACAATACACCCAGAAATTCTTTCTTCATATTTTCTAAGTTTTAGTATCGTCTTAACTATTATTTTTATCAGTTTTGCTTAATCCGACGTTTAAAGTGTCGATTAATATTACAAGTAATTAACTAATAAATATTCAATTTTTATGTAAACGTAAAAAAAATTAAATTCCTTGGTTCGTCCAATTATAGAAAAAGGTTCAAAATAAATTTGAATTTAATTAACAAGATTTTAGTTGATTTATCGAAAGTAATTAATAAGATCCGTAATGTTTGAAAAATCTTTGTTTATACTTTGGTCAAAATTTTCTTAGTTGAAAAGAAAGAATTATCGTTTCAAATTCCAAGTCATGGTTTAAATGGTTTCCTCAATCCCTCTTAGGTTGTCTTGAGGTATACACAAACATTTATACCTAAAGGAGTTTAGTTAAATGATTTGGGTATAAGGGAATGATTCCTTAAAATTTCCTTTGATAAAACATTTGTCAAAACATTTTTTCACTTTTCTTTTTGGTATAACCCAAAGCCTTAATAGCTCTAATCTTTGAAGAGTCAATATAGATTCCACTACCATAAATCGCACGGTCAAATAATGTAAAGGATCAAATCTTTAAATCACATGATAAATACTCAAGGTACAGGTTTTCACTGCTCGGCCTACTCAGGGTAGTTTACAAATGATTACCAACTCCTTCCTATTCTTAGAGACAAACAGATGGTCCTTAATGATCACAAGCATGAATTTATCAAATTACAGCCTACACACGTGATTCACCCAATTTATGGATGTTACATGTGCATCGGTCAATCCAAATGACATAACATGAAACTCATAATGTTCATTACGAGTTCCGAATGTTGTGATTGGAATAGATAATCTGTTTCGCGGACGCGGATTTAATGATAACCATGCCATGGATCAAATCTTTAGAACATACGCTAGAACCTTGTAATTGATCGGACAAATCTATCATCTGGGGTAATTTATATTGATTTTGATCGTGAATTTAATTAGTTCACAATAATTAATAAATATAACGAATGATCACACCATAGCTCTTCATGATGACGAGCTTGGTAGAATAAAAGCTTTCTCCGACAAATCTCTCAGTTGTGCAGTAATTCTTTTAATTCAGATGGTGCTGACGTATAGTGCACATGCCACAGGTGCAGCACTGGGAATATAATCAATACCAAATTTAACTTGCCTTAATGGCAAAAGTCTAGGTAATTTACCAACAAATACCTCCTAAAATTTCAGATAACCGAAACATCTTTTAATACATTTACTTTAAGTTCTTTCTAGATTACAAGATCTATGACTAGTTTTCAATCATTTATGGTAGAATTTTAAGTCTAAATGCAGGATATGGTCATCCATCAAGAATTATTTAGATCAATTTTGATAGTCATCATCTTATCATTTAGGGGAATTCTACTCGAGTTCCCATCAATTAAAACAATGTCGTCATGTCATAATCAATCAATCCATTCTACTGGCACTACCAACTTTCTAGTTTCATTACCGTTGATAAGATGTGAACTTCTCAAAAGACTAATAATAACTCATAATCCTTCACAAATTTAAGGATATATGGAGACATTGTTAACACTACAAGAGTAAGGTCAACGCATAATTTACACGAGAGAATTTCAAATCAGATATAGACGAAAACATTAACGAATATGAGTCTATCCCATGTTTTCATGATTTGAGTACGCATTCGAAAGCTCCTCGGATCGTTACCCAGGTCATTCAAATGAAATCTAACCAAAAGAAATGATAGGAACGTCGATACATCCAGTCAGGTATCAACACTCGGGAATCAGATACTTTTCCAAAGAATCTCACTACGAGAGAATTGGATAAGAAAGGAATATCAATTGTCAAATAATACAATTTCCACAGATGATTAAATTCGATTCAGAAGAATAAATAGTACGGGCACATATGTAGGTGTCCCTAACAATATGTCCTTATTTTTGCACTTCTTGCAGATCTCATAAAAATTCAATCCTTTACAATTACAAAGAAAATGTAATGTTTATTAACAATTTCATGGTGACTACTAATCAGCCTTGCATGGTCCCTTCCAAATTATATGTAGGCGCGCAATTATATACAATTTTAGGATTAACGATGCAATACTCAGTTCGTCGAAACTTTGTCATCATGTTAAAAAAAACTAATCTCATGTTTTAATGCTGGAATAAGAATCAAAATGAATTTACAGAGATGTTCTTTGTTACGAAAACAATTAAGTTTTCCAACGTTTTTCATAAACAACTTTATTTCGATAATGATTACTCATAAATCTCACTTTAAGTAATCCATATGGTGATGAAAATCCAATTTTTCTCAAAGGATACTATTTTAACTTATAAAAACAATGAGTTATCTACAAAAGAGTGATGAATAGTTGTTCACCAAGAACTAACTACAATATATCAGGAAATAAGCTTAGCCAAATAATCATTAGGTTCATGACTTCGATGGCACTCAGGAATACAGAGAGAAGAATCTACAACGCAACTCAAACAGAGATGAGTACTTGTTCAATGGTTGCATCATTAATGCGAACATTAGGATGAAGCAAGAAAAGATAGATAACAATGATACATGTAACATTTAGCAATCAAAGGTAGTCTTTTTATTAATCACAAACAAGTCAAAATTGTACCGTAACACATTAAGTGTCACTATGTCATACAATTCCAAGAACTCATCCTACCAATTGATGTCTCAGTTAAGTTAGGGATTTTTAAAAGATACAACAATGAATACTAATCTAAAAGAGTCATTAGGTGTTCCACATGTCCCGGAAGATCAATCGGTCCTTATTTCAGAAGAAGATTTCTTCAATTTATTTCTTGGACACTGGGCATCCTCGTCATTGGACAATGGCCTAGGAACAACCCTTAACACGAATCAACAATCATTTAAAACCTTATAATTCAATCACAGAACTTAACGACTTCCTCTTAACAATTTCTTATTCCATACTAGTTAAATTTTACTTCATTCAAGTTTCATTTAAATCAAACTCAATGCGATATCCTACCTCATTCTCCAATACTTCCAACCTTATTCTTAGACCTTGAAAGGGAAATAAAAGTTCGATATGAACAACACTAAATTTTCAATCCTATAGCTTCTTACAACAATAGTTATCAAATGAGTCACTAGTATGAAATGACTCAAACATTCAATTAGACTTCTCGGAAAGGTACTAGTGGCATGAGGCTTTTGGGTAATGGTTCCAGTGACAGCCTCAAGTGCAACATTCACCCTTTCGATTTCAAATTTAATAATTGGGTGACACTGAATTAGATGACACGTTTCCAGGTGGTAAGGTTTTATCAAACTCCACTCTATAAGGAAAGATCGTCATGACATCATTATCGGATCTAATTTCGCCAATTCTTCTTCAAGATCATAATCAACTACTATCAACATTTCTACGAATATCAACCATTTTGTTGGGATCATAAATATCCACAACTTGGTTTAGATCTAGAATAGCTAGAATTCCTGCGGGAATAGATTCGGTTGATTTGCTAGGGGAGTTTGGGTTTCTTGTGACAATCTACGTCGTATAAATACCTCGTATAAATACCTCGTTTAAATATTAAAATAATCATCGAAAAATCATGTAATCAAATTATAACATATATATAATCTAAGTTATATATATATTAAAATAACACTACTCAGTCTGGCCTTGTCGGTAACTCGAGAATTCTTCGGCACCATTATAGTCAAAAGATTTTTAGACATTTTGAGAAAATGTTTATGGTTAAAAGATTTTGAAATTTTTTATTCAAAACCTTAGTTTTAAAAATCTTTCGTTCTCTATAACGAGAGCTCTGATACCAAACTGTAACACCCCCAAATATTCATACTTTAGTTCAGCGGAAGAGTCGTTGGTGTTACGGGATAACACATTACTCAAATCATAGACAACGCATAAAAATCGCGTCGTTTAATAATAAAGCATTTTCCATTCATGAATATCAAATTTACAGAGGTCCCAAGTCATAGTATTTCATACAATTTTACAAAACATTTGAATGGAAATTTTATTTAAGTGCGGGCCATAATTTCTTGTAGTCTTCCCGAGAATTACCTTCAAGTACCTGAGATAAAACATGTTAAAAGAAAAGGTCAGCGAAAACGCCGAGTGAATACATAGAGTTTAATGAAATCCATTAATAGATCATCGGTATAAAATTATTACCAAAAATCATTTTGTACAATTCTTTGTCGTAGGCCATAAAATAAGCCAAAAACATTTTATACAAATCTTTGTTGTAAATCATACTATAGGCTTTTGCCTTCAAAACCATTATACGAACTAATGTCGTAAAAACATCATACAATACGTTTTATAACATTGTATAGAGTTAAATATAAACCGTTATATGAATATGGTTATGTAAAATCAAAACACGAACATAATATCAATGATAAGACCCCATATTGCTAGGCAAGCAATATATTGTAATTCAATGCATATAGCAGTATTTTTGTCCGCATGACATTGCTACCTTACTATAACAAACAATGGGTAGCTAACCCGAAACTCATTTTCCCATCTAAAACAGCGTGTCGTCACAATAATCACGCTTATATAAATCTTCTCATACATAAATTCGCTTACCAATCAATGCGGCACGACAGGGATCAACCGTCAAGGCGCGAACTGGGGTGATCTTCCCCAAATAGTACTATTATATGCATAAGCGTCTACCAAATCCCGGTAGTTCACAATTCATGCTAATGAGACTTTTAGTTACATAACCTAACTAATAATAATCCATCTCATTTCATTCATCGGGTCATATAATCATTCATCAGGTCATATAATCATTTGGGTCCAAATCAATAAGCAAGCAATCGGGACAACTGGTGTCCTATTTTATTAAAACTAACATGTTATCTCCGTCGCGGGTTTATAAAACATTCATAAAAACATTAAAAAGAGTGCGAGGCTATGAACTCACGTTGATTGGGAAAGGCGGTTATCGGCGATTTGGATGGACGGTACGTGCTTCAATCACGGAAACCTAGACAAATAATACTCGTCTTAGACTCTTGTTCAATGACTTTATAAAAAATAATGGCTATGTATATATATGATGATTTTATAATTGTTATTATGATCAAGTGGGTTTGTACATCTTTATTTACTCGTTATAGTGTTATGTGTTAGTAACTTTTTATACTAGTTTCACTAGTTTATCTTGTTTACATGTTAAGGCCCAATAAGCCCATTATAAGCCCATTACATTATATTAGTCCAATTATCATTTTAACATCAGCCATATACTTACATGTTGGGCCCATGTGGGTTAAGCCCAATAAGTAAGTCCATTAGTGTTTAGCCAAATTAGTTGGGTTAATAGTCTAATAAGGCTAATTTGGCCCGTTAATGTCCATATGTTATAAAGCTCGGTTTTATCGGTTTTTACTTGTAATATGTACTTATAAATCAGTATATGAGTTGTAAAAATTTACATTAGACGGGTCCGACCGTCTATGTTTTAATTGACGAAAACATTAATTTATCGGTTTTAGCCGAAAAGACGTAAAACTTATGTTTATAGTCTTATAACTTATAAAACTTATTAATTTTCCATTTTTATAAAATGTCCCTTTTATTTATTAAAGTACATCCTTATTTATATGTAATATATAAGTTTGTGGGTTTTAAGTATACATTTTATATAATATTAACTTGAGTGCTAATATTATACTATATACTTTTATTTTACAAATCTGATTATTATTTTCACTTTCACCATTTTTACCATATCTTGAGTTCTACAAGGAGATAGAAGCTCATTTTTGTGTGACACAAACTACATATTATGTGATACAATTAACTCAGTTTTAGCTACTGCTTAATCAATTTTTAAATGTCTCTAACAGTTCGTCAAAAACAGACTATACAGATTTGGACTTCAATATTGTTTTGATCATATCTCACTCATTTTAAGGATTCCATTGTGTAGCCAACTCTCACATATGTACAAGTCTCATATCTTAATGTATATTACTTTATCCAAGCCATTTTAAAATTTTATCATAAGGTTCTTTACTGTTTTATAAAGCCTACATTTTTAGCCATGGTTTTAACATCCTTTCAAGTAGATTTTAATCTTTTTAATCAAATTTATCAACACAAGATCCCCACATAATACTTTTGATCATCATTCATCATCATATACATATACATAAATAAAAAAAATACAAGATTATATATTCAAAATAACTAGATGATAGGAAGAAATAATCTCTATACCACCAAAGTGATGAAAAGATGGGGTTGATGATGAACAAGACTTGGTTCCTTGTTATCAAATCTTCAACTTGGCAAATGAAATTCTTGAGATCTTCATATGCATGAATACCTTCATGAAAATCAGCCTAGGAACTCCATGGAAACTCCTTTCTAGTTGTTAAAATCACCTCCAATCTCCATAACTTCAAAGGGTATTCAACTTGTGCAAGTTAAACACATGATTCATGGTTGAATTTTGATTAAATGGGGTGTTTTGGGAGGAGTATGAGATGGACACAATAGGGAGAGAAAGAGAGATTTGGTTAACTTGCATGTGTGTGAGAAGTTGTGAAGAAAACTAGTGGTCTTGGTGGTTTTTTATCCATGGTTTAGTCTAAGTTAGGACAAGTGTCCATAACTTGACACAATGGGGGGTTTTAGTGGCTAGTTTAGCCGCCCATAGTGAGGGGGTGTGTAACAGCCCCAAATTACCACGCAGCGGAATGTCCACATTGGGCGTTACTCATAGCACATCACACACAATACTAGAAAACAATCCCAAAAGAGACGTTAAAATGTATAAATACAACATTGTCTAAAATATTTTCCATCCCAAAAGATACCATCAGAGTAGCGTTTTAATCCCAAAAACCGTTACCAACACAACGTGTTCCTCAAAATACTTTAATTAAATGGTTAATTTAAAAAAGATGAAAAATAAACAAAATTTAGACAAGTAAGCACCAACTCCCTCCCTGCATGCTCCGCTGCTATCCATCTTGATTACCTGAAATACATGCTTAAAAGGGTCAACACAAAGGTTGAGCGAATCTATAGGTTTTGCAAAACATCATTTGAACACAAGTATATAAAAAGCAATTTCATTTACAGTTCTTTTGTGTGACCCTACGTTGGTATACGAGTCCACACCAATTCATTGTACTCAACGTACCAATCCATTGTACTCAACGTACCAATCCATTTCAATCACAATTCCCTTGTGTGACCCTACGTTGGTATACGAGTCCACACCAATTCATTGTACTCAACTTACCAATCCATTGTACTCAACGTACCAATTCCATTGTACTCAACGTACCAATTCCATTGTACTCAACGTACCAATTCCATTTTACTCAACGTACTTGTTCCATTGTACTCAACGTACTTGTTCCATTGTACTCAACGTACTTGTTACAATCAAAACAACATTTAAGTTTAAGCAATCATTCAAAGACTTGTGTTCTATTTGTTTCAAATAGCATGTATTCCCCCTCGCGGGTTAAAATCATTTAAAACCTGTAACACCCCCAAATTTATACAACTCAGTTCAGCGGAAGACTAGTTGGTGTTACGGGATAGCACATTACTCACATCATAGACAACGCATAAAAATCGCGTCGTTTAATAATAAATCATTTCCATTCATAAACATCAAAGTTACATAGGTCCCAAGTCATTACATTTCATACAAAGTTTTACAAAGTGTTTGAATGGAAAATATTGTTTAAGTGCGGGCCATGAATTCTTGTCGTCTTCCCGAGAATTACCTTCAAGTACCTGAGATAAAACATGTTAAAAGAAAAGGTCAGCGATAACGCCAAGTGAATTCATAGAGTTTAGTAAATTCCATCAATATAACTTTGGTATAAAATTAGTACCAAAACTCAATTCGTACAAATCATTGTAATAGGCCGTAAAATAGCCAAAATCATTTTATACAAATCCTTATCGAAAATCATAATATAGGCATTTGCCTTAAAATCAATATACGAGCCAATGTCGTAAAAACATCATACAATACGTCTTATGACGTTGTATGAAAATAAAAATCGTTATATGAGTATGGTTATGAAAACCAAAATACAAACATAATATCAATAGTATGACCCGGTATTGCTAGTCAGGCAATACCTCGTAATTCGGAGCGTCTAGTAGTATTTTGTTAAGTTTTGGATTATTACAAGCCGCATGACATTGTTACCTTACTAAAACAAAACGGGTAGCTAACCCGATACAAATTTGCCCATCTAAAGTAGCGTGTCGTCACAAAGGTCACGCTATTGGAAATCTTCTCATACATAAATTCGCTTACCAATCAATGTGGCACGACGGGGATCAACCGTCAAGGCGCGAACTGGGGTGATCGTCCCCAAATAGTACTATTAAATGCATAAGCGTCTACCAACTCCCGGTAGTTCACAATTCATGCTAATGGGACTTTTAGTGACATAACCTAACTTTAATAATCCATTTTATTTCATCTATCGGGTCCATTAATCATTTATCGGGTCATACAATCGGGTCATTCAATCATTCGGGTCCAAAATAAATAAACAAACAATCGGGACAAATGGTGTCTTATTTTTAAAAACTAACATGTAATCTCCCTCGCGGGTTTATAAAACATTTATAAAACATTTAAAATAGTGCGAGGCTATGAACTCACGTTGATGTGGGAAGACGATTATCGGCAACTCGGACGTACGGTACGTGCTTCAATCACGGAAACCTAGACAAATAATACTCGGTCTTAGACTCATGTCCAATGACTTTATAAAAATAACAAGTATGTATACATATGATGATTATATATATATGATGATCAAGTGGGTTTACATATTCTCGTTTACTTCTTTTAGTGTTATATGTCGATAACTTTTATATTAGTTTACTAGTTTTACCCGTTTACGTGTCTTAAGTCCAATAAGCTTATTATAAGTTATTTAACTTATTTCAATCCATTTTGTACCTATATTATCAGTATGTATACTTTCCAAGTTGGGCCCAAATGGGTTAAGCCCAATAAGTTCTTTTTACAAGTATTTAACTCATTTAGTCCGATTATTAGCCCAATGTGTTTTGTTACCTCGTTAATGTCCGTTTGTCCTATAGTTCGGGTTTTATCGGTTTTTACTTGTCATACATGTCTATATATCAGTATATAAGTTTTATAAAGTTTTCATTAGACGGGTTCAACCATCTAAGTTTTATTTAAAATAAACGTTAATTTTACGGCGATAGCCGAAAAAGTCGTAAAAATCATGTTTATAGTTTTTATTACTTATAAACATTATTTCACCACCATTTATATAATTTATCCATTTGATTTACCTTTTATATATATTTATATAAATAAGTTTTATAAGTTAGTGGGTTTTTATTTTACATTTTATATATTAAAATGTGAGTGCTTATATAATAGTATTATTCTTTAATTTCCAAAAATCTGATTTTTAACTTCATCTTCACCAAAACTGCCATATCTTGAGTTCTATATGGAGATAGAAGCTCAAATTTTTATCACATAAACTACATGATATGAGCTACATTTAACTCTTTTATAGCTACTGTTGAATCACCTTCTAAATATTTTCTAAAAATCGTCCAAAACAGTAACTTCAGATTTATACCCTAAACTTGTTTTGATCATATCTCACTCATTATTTTGATTCCATTGCATGGCCAACTCTCACATGTGTACAAGACCCATAGCTTACTGTAAATCCATCCTACTTCATCATTTTATCAGTTCATGACCTGTTTACTTACTGTTTTATACAGCCATGTAAATTAATCAAGATTTTAACCTTGTTTCATATGGTTTTTCACCTTTTTAATCATGTTTATCAACAACAAATCCCCACATAACATTTTTATCATCATATAATCATCATAAATATATAAAATAGGAAATAAAATACATGTTTACATAATCAAAATAACAAGAAGTTGAGGAGGACAATCTTTATACCACCATGATGATGTAAGTTGAGATCAAAACATGGATTTTGATGGAGAAACTTGTGGATATCCATGACCATCTTCAAGACCACCATGCTCCATGAACTCCTTGTGGAAAATAAGCCTCATGACACCATAAAAACTCCTCCATGGATGTTATAAGTACCACCAATCAATAGGGTTTCAAAGTGGCTTCAACATATGTGTAAATAACATGGGATTTCATGGTTGAATCAAGATCAAATTGGGGTGTTTTGTGAGAGATATGGGACGGCCAAAATGGCTTAGAGAGAGAGAGTATGTGTTTTGCATGGATGGGAAATGAGGAAGTGGTAGTAGTTTGATGGTTTTAGTTAGATGGTGGCTTAACTTGTAAGCCTTAAGCCATGTGTAAGCTTTGCTTACTTTGTAAGCACAAGTGTAGACTTTGTTTATGAGGTCTTGACACCTCATGGTGTTGGTTAGCTTGGTTAGGCCGGTTTTGATGGGGGTGGGACAAGTGTCCCACTTGTCTCATCCCCATTTATTTACGGGTACTCCTCGATTCTAGTTTCCTCGATTTGCGTGCCCTCGGGTCGTTTTACGAAAAACGTTTTTATAAATTATTAATCAACGTCATAAAACGAATCCAATAAAAATTGTTTCATCAAAAACGGAGTTCGAAAACGTAAATACGTAATCCTAAGGTTTCCGGTTTAGTCGTAAAGGACGTTAAAATAAAATCGTAAGTCCTAATCTCTTCTTGTAAATTTGTGAGTTTATGAACCAATACAAATTTAAAACTCCAAAATAATATTCACGGATAAATTTATTTTCTGAAATGTCGGACTGTCACCAAAGACGGTGTATGTAAACGTAAGCACGTAACGTTGAATCCTCCGGTTTAGACGTACTCGATGCTACTTCAAGACGTAAATCCAAATTTCTTCCCAAAAATAAGTGAGTTCATAAAATAATATTTTCAAATAAATATTGAGAATAAAATATTGACCATAAATTGACGGATTGTCACAGCATTTACCCCTAAACAGGATCTTTGTCCTCAAAGATCATCTTACCTTACTACTCGCTTCTTATAGAGTTAAAGCCATGTGGGTATTTCCTCCACATTCGGTCTTTTCTCACAAGTGCAATTCATTATAATACGCGAGTTTCATCAAACATAACTACAGGAATAAGATCAGGCTTAATGTTGACTTACTTTCTCTATCCATGATGTTCACGGGTTTTTGATGAATGCAACTTTTCGCCGATCTAAGCTTTACTAAGAATAATCAGATTTTCACTTGATAGGTATTCCATCAAGTTCGATTTACGAAACATAATTCACGCAGTCTTTGAAGTCCTAGGGTAGATCCAGCTTATATGCCTTTCAATCCCAACTTTTACATCATTTCAATGGTCCCATACAACGGGGACTTATATCCCATGATTTGTCATATCATGAATTCATTTTTCCAAGGTTAAAATTGTGGCATAACTTCGCTACCCTTTTGGCACTTCAAGATCTATATTTCACATTCACATAACCTCCTGCTCACTATCGGCAGTTAGTAATCAAATCCTAATTTCAACAATCATTTCAGATCTCGCGGGTCGGGTATTTTGCAAGGATAGGTTCGCCATCATAGGAAACCTTAAACCTAAAAGACATGTCCAACTCACAATGGGTGTATGTCGGATGTCTTTATCTCAACTCTTGCTTACAGATGCTCTAAGATTTAGATCCTAACAAGATTCGATCTCAATCCTAATACGATGATTATCAATGGTAATCTCTCCAAAGGAAAACGATTATACGGTCTATTACCAAAGGTCAATCATTCAAACATAAAACAGCACTTCTATTACTCTGTATCGTTACTTTACCTCGTCCCTTCGATTTGGGATGGTACATAGTACTCTCATCAAGGTTCGTTCTCAATGATTTCTGAGCAAATCTCTAGAAATTCGATGCGAAGCGAGGATCTTGATATAGATGATCGATACAGGCACGCTATGTTTACATAACTCTTTTTGAATTTATCATTAACGAGAATGATATTAGCAGATTTGGTCAGTCTGTCGACGATGACCCAAATCGAATCAAATTCAGATGATGACCTTTGCAGTAGCTAGACGTTTACTAATATATGAGGCGATGTCTGCCTTCATAATTTATCATCAGTACAACTTCTTCAGACAAAGATACTTTTAGTCATAAATGAC
Source organism: Glebionis coronaria (assembly GCA_025667525.1). NCBI lineage: Eukaryota > Viridiplantae > Streptophyta > Magnoliopsida > Asterales > Asteraceae > Glebionis > Glebionis coronaria. The sequence goes on along the minus strand of CM046877.1, from coordinate 190,174,285 downwards.
ATAAATAGAATACTTATACTTATAAATTCCAACATAACTATATCTCACAATTTTCATATTTAGACAATCACAAGTGGTCTAAAAAAATTTTTTTTATCGCTATCGGCTTCTCAATTTTTAACGGTTCACATTATCCGCGAATCCCTTTTTATTATTTATATTATCCTTCTTACCAACATCGTTTATTTTTATATTGCTCGGCAATTTATATTACACAATCATTATTAAGAAATATCTTAATTGAATCTTTATCCTTTTTATATAATACGTCAGTATCTATATTCACTTCTCATGATGTTATAATTATCATGTCCACAATTTACTCAGATATTCTTTCTATATTAAGCGTCAGTAATTACGTTCACCTTCATGATGAAATAAATATCATAACTTTATTTAGTCAAAATTCTTTCTTCATATCTTTTATGTTTCAGTTTCGTCTCAACTATCATTTTTATCCGTTTTACTCAATCCGTCGTCTAAAGCGTCGATAATTATTATAATTAATTAAATAATTATTAGTTAATTTTTATGAAGCGTAAACGTAAAAGTTTTAAATTTCTTAGTTCGACCAATAAAATGTTCAAAATTAAATTTGAATTTAATTATCAAGATTTTTGTTGATTTATCGAAAATATTTAATAAGATTTCGTAAATTTTCGAAAAACCTTTATTTATACTTTGGTCAAAGTTTTCTTATTTGAAAAGCAAAAATTGTCGTTCCAAATTTCAAGTTATGGTTTTAATGGGTTTTCTCAATCTCCTTAAGTTGTCTAAAAGTATACACAAACATTTACCCCTAAACAGAAGTTTAGTTAAATGGTTTGTGTATAAGGGAATAATCCCTTTTAAAATCCTTTGTTAAAACAATTGTCAAAACATATTTCCATTTCTTTTTGGTAAAATCCAAAGTCTTAAAAGGGCTCTTAATTTTTGAAGAGTCTATATGCATACATCTTACCATTATTAATCCAACGGTCATTTTATGTAAAGGATTAAGTTTTTAATCCCTAAGCGTTAATGGTTCTAATCTTTGAAAAGTCAATATAGCTTCCATTATCTATTAATCACATGGTTAAATCATGTAAATGATTAAGTCTTAAATCACATATTAAATATTTAAGGTTCAGGTTTTCTCTGTTCGGCCAATTCAGGGCAGTCTATAAATAATTATTATCTCATTCTTATTCGTATATACAAACAAATGGTCCTAAATGATCACAAGCATGAATTTATCAAATTACAGCCTACACACGTGATTCACCAAATTTATGAATACTACATGTGCATTAGTCAATCCAAACGACATCACGTGAAACTCATAAGGTTCATTACAAGCACCGGATGTAGTGATTTGGAATAGATAATCTCTTTCGCAGACGCGAAGTTGATGATAACCATGCTATGGATCAAATTTGCTAGAACCTTGTAAATGATCGAACAATTCTTCCATTTCGAGTTATGGATATCGTTTTCGATTGTCAATTTACTCAGTCGCAGTAATCTATAAATATAAGGAAAGATAACACCATAGCTCTTCAGGATGACAGGCTTGGTATAATAATATCTTTCTCCGACAACTTTCTCAGTTGTACGGTAATTCCTTAAATTCAGATGGTGCTGACGTACAGTGCACAAGCCACAAGTGCAGCACCGGAAATATAATCAATACCAATTTCAATCTTGCCTTAATGGCAAAAGTCTAGTTAATTCACCAACAAATACCTCCTAAAGTTTCAGATAAGATAAACATCTTTTAATAAATACATACTAGGTTCTTTCTAGATTACAATATCTATAACTAGTTCACAACCAATCACAATATAATCTCAAGTCTAAATACAGGATATGATCATCCGTCAAGAATTATTTAGTTCACTTTTGATAATCAACATCTTATCTTTTTAGGGGAATTCTACTCGAGTTCCCATCAATTAAGACAATGTCGTCATGTCATAATCAATCAATCCATTCTACTGGAATTATCAACTTTCCAGTTTCATTGTTGTCGATAAGATGTGAGCTTCTCAAAAGACTAATAATAATTCATAATCCTTCACAAATTCAAGGATATCTGGAGACACAACTACTATCAAAAGAGTAAGGTCAACTCATAATTTACGCGAGAGAATTTCAAATCAGATACAGATGAAAACACTTAACGAACATGAATATATCCCATGTTTTCATAATTTGAGTACGCATTCGAAAGCTCCTCGGATCGTTACCCAGGTCATTCAAATGAAATCAAATAATAAGAAATGATAAGAAAGTCAATACATCCAGTCGGGTATCAACACTCGGTAATCATATACTTTTTCCTAAGAATCTCACTACGGGAGAATTGGGCAAGAACGAATTGTAAATTGTCAAATAAGACAATTTCCACGGATGAGTAAATTCGACTCAGAAGAATAGATGCTACAGGCACATATGTAGGTGTCCCTAACACTATGTCCCTATTTTTCACTTCTTGCAGATCTCATAAAATTTAATCTTTCACAATCTTCAAAGAAAATGTAGTGTTTATTAATCAGTTTTAGGGTGACTACTAATCAGTCTTGCATAGTCCATTCCAAATTGTATGTAGGCGCGCAACTATATACAATTTCAAGATTAACGATGCAATACTCAGTTCGTCAAAATTTTATCATTATGTTTATAATAAAAACATTTTCATGCTTAATTCTTAAATAAGGATCAAGAATAAATTTACAAAGATTTTCTTTGTTATGGAAACAGTTAAGTTTTCCAAAGCGTCTCATAAACAACTTCATTTCAATAACAATCACTTATAAATCTCACTTTTAAATAATCCATATAGTGATGAAAATTCAAATTTTCTCAAGGGATACTGTTTTAACTTTATAAAAACAATGTGTGATCTGCAAAAGAGTGATGGAAAGACGTTCACCAAGAACTAACTTCAATATATATCAGGAAATGAGCTTAGCCAAATAATCATGAGGTTCATGATCTCGATGGTACTCAGGAATACAAAGAGAATAATCTACAACGTAACTCAATTCGAGATGAGTACTTGTTCAATGGTTGCATCACTAATGCGAGCATTAGGATGAAGCAATAAAGGATAGATAACATCGATACGTGTAGAATTTAGCGATCAAAGGTAGTCTTTTCATTAATCACAAACAAGTCAAAATTGTACCGTAACACATTACGCGTCACTATGTCATACAATTCTCAGAACTCATCCTACCAACTGATATCTCAGTTAAGTTAGGGATTTTTTAAAAGATACCACAATGATTACTAATCTACAAGAGTCATTAGGTGTTCCACATGTCTCGAAAGATCCACCGGTCTCAATTCAGAAGAAGATTTCTTCAATTTATTTCTTGGACACTGGGCATCTTCGTTAGTGGACAATGGCCTAGGAACAATACTTATCACAAACTAATCAATCAATTAAAACCTTATAATTCAATCACAGAACTTAACGACTTATATTAACAATCTCATATTCCATACGGGTTAAAATTTAACTTTATTCAAGTTTCAACCAACTTTTACTCAATTCGATATCCTACCTCATTATCCAATACTTACAACCTTATTCTTCGGCCTTGTAAAGGCAATACAATCTCAATATAAATCAACACTTAATTTCCAATCCTATTAGCTCTTACAACAACAATTATCAAATGAGTCATTAATATGAAATGACTTGATCATTCAACTTAGACTTCTCGGAAAGGTATTAGTGGCATGAGGCTTTTGGGTAATGGTTCCAATTACAGCCTCAAGTGCAACATTCACCCTTTCGATTTCAAATTTAAGAATTGGATGACAGCGAATCAGATGACATCTTTCTAGGTGGTAACGTTTTGTCAAACTCCACTCTATAAGGAAAGATCGTCATGACATCGATATCAGATTTAATCTCGCCAATTCTTTTTCAATATCACAATCAACTAATATCTACATTTCTACGAATATCAACCATTTGTCGGGATCATAAATATCCGCAACTTGGTTTAGATCTAGGATAGCTAGAATTCCTACGAGAATAGCTTCGATTAATTTACTAGGGGATTTAGGGTTACTTGTGACAATCGACGTCGTATAAATACCTCGTATAAAAATCAAAATAATCATCAAACAATCATGTAATAAAATTACATCATATATATATATATATAATCCAAGTTATATATATATTAAAATAACACTTCTCAGTCTTGGCCTTGTCGGTAACTCGGGAATTCTTCGGCACCGTTATAGTCAAAAGATTTTTAGACATTTTTAGAAAAATGTTTTTAGTTAAAAGATTTTGAAAAGTTTTATTCAAAACCTTAGTTTTAAAAATCTTTCGTTCTCTATAACGAGAGCTCTGGTACCAAACTGTAACACCCCCAAATTTATACAACTCAGTTCAGCGGAAGACTAGTTGGTGTTACGGGATAGCACATTACTCACATCATAGACAACGCATAAAAATCGCGTCGTTTAATAATAAATCATTTCCATTCATAAACATCAAAGTTACATAGGTCCCAAGTCATTACATTTCATACAAAGTTTTACAAAGTGTTTGAATGGAAAATATTGTTTAAGTGCGGGCCATGAATTCTTGTCGTCTTCCCGAGAATTACCTTCAAGTACCTGAGATAAAACATGTTAAAAGAAAAGGTCAGCGATAACGCCGAGTGAATTCATAGAGTTTAGTAAATTCCATCAATATAACTTTGGTATAAAATTAGTACCAAAAATCAATTCGTACAAATCATTGTAATAGGCCGTAAAATAGCCAAAATCATTTTATACAAATCCTTATCGAAAATCATAATATAGGCATTTGCCTTAAAATCAATATACGAGCCAATGTCGTAAAGACATCATACAATACGTCTTATGACGTTGTATGAAAATAAAAATCGTTATATGAGTATGGTTATGAAAACCAAAATACAAACATAATATCAATAGTATGACCCGGTATTGCTAGTCAGGCAATACCTCGTAATTCGGAGCGTCTAGTAGTATTTTGTTAAGTTTTGGATTATTACAAGCCGCATGACATTGTTACCTTACTAAAACAAAACGGGTAGCTAACCCGATACAAATTTGCCCATCTAAAGTAGCGTGTCGTCACAAAGGTCACGCTATTGGAAATCTTCTCATACATAAATTCGCTTACCAATCAATGTGGCACGACGGGGATCAACCGTCAAGGCGCGAACTGGGGTGATCGTCCCCAAATAGTACTATTAAATGCATAAGCGTCTACCAACTCCCGGTAGTTCACAATTCATGCTAATGGGACTTTTAGTGACATAACCTAACTTTAATAATCCATTTTATTTCATCTATCGGGTCCATTAATCATTTATCGGGTCATACAATCGGGTCATTCAATCATTCGGGTCCAAAATCAATAAACAAACAATCGGGACAAATGGTGTCTTATTTTATAAAAACTAACATGTAATCTCCCTCGCGGGTTTATAAAACATTTATAAAACATTTAAAATAGTGCGAGGCTATGAACTCACGTTGATGTGGGAAGACGATTATCGGCAACTCGGACGTACGGTACGTGCTTCAATCACGGAAACCTAGACAAATAATACTCGGTCTTAGACTCATGTCCAATGACTTTATAAAAATAACAAGTATGTATACATATGATGATTATATATATATGATGATCAAGTGGGTTTACATATTCTCGTTTACTTCTTTTAGTGTTATATGTCGATAACTTTTATATTAGTTTACTAGTTTTACCCGTTTACGTGTCTTAAGTCCAATAAGCTTATTATAAGTTATTTAACTTATTTTAATCCATTTTGTACCTATATTATCAGTATGTATACTTTCCAAGTTGGGCCCAAATGGGTTAAGCCCAATAAGTTCTTTTTACAAGTATTTAACTCATTTAGTCCGATTATTAGCCCAATGTGTTTTGTTAGCTCGTTAATGTCCGTTTGTCCTATAGTTCGGGTTTTATCAGTTTTTACTTGTCATACATGTCTATATATCAGTATATAAGTTTTATAAAGTTTTCATTAGACGGGTTCAACCATCTAAGTTTTATTTAAAAAAACCGTTAATTTTACGGCGATAGCCGAAAAAGTCGTAAAAATCATGTTTATAGTTTTTATTACTTATAAACATTATTTCACCACCATTTATATAATTTATCCATTTGATTTACCTTTTATATATATTTATATAAATAAGTTTTATAAGTTAGTGGGTTTTTATTTTACATTTTATATATTAAAATGTGAGTGCTTATATAATAGTATTATTCTTTAATTTCCAAAAATCTGATTTTTAACTTCATCTTCACCAAAACTGCCATATCTTGAGTTCTATATGGAGATAGAAGCTCAAATTTTTATCACATAAACTACATGATATGAGCTACATTTAACTCTCTTATAGCTACTGTTGAATCACCTTCTAAATATTTTCTAAAAATCGTCCAAAACAGTAACTTCAGATTTATACCCTAAACTTGTTTTGATCATATCTCACTCATTATTTTGATTCCATTGCATGGCCAACTCTCACATGTGTACAAGACCCATAGATTACTGTAAATACATCCTACTTCATCATTTTATCAGTTCATGACCTGTTTACTTACTGTTTTATACAGCCATGTAAATTAATCAAGATTTTAACCTTGTTTCATATGGTTTTTCACCTTTTTAATCATGTTTATCAACAACAAATCCCCACATAACATTTTTATCATCATATAATCATCATAAATATATACAATAGGAAATAAAATACATGTTTACATAATCAAAATAACAAGAAGTTGAGGAGGACAATCTTTATACCACCATGATGATGTAAGTTGAGATCAAAACATGGATTTTGATGGAGAAACTTGTGGATATCCATGACCATCTTCAAGACCACCATGCTCCATGAACTCCTTGTAGAAAATCAGCCTCATGACACCATGAAAACTCCTCCATGGATGTTATAAGTACCACCAATCAATAGGGTTTCAAAGTGGCTTCAACATATGTGTAAATAACATGGGATTTCATGGTTGAATCAAGATCAAATTAGGGTGTTTTGTGAGAGATATGGGACGGCCAAAATGGCTTAGAGAGAGAGAGTATGTGTTTTGCATGGATGGGAAATGAGGAAGTGGTAGTAGTTTGATGGTTTTAGTTAGATGGTGGCTTAACTTGTAAGCCTTAAGCCATGTGTAAGCTTTGCTTACTTTGTAAGCACAAGTGTAGACTTTGTTTATGAGGTCTTGACACCTCATGGTGTTGGTTAGCTTGGTTAGGCCGGTTTTGATGGGGGTGGGACAAGTGTCCCACTTGTTTCATCCCATTTATTTACGGGTACTCCTCGATTCTAGTTTCCTCGATTTGCGTGCCCTCGGGTCGTTTTACGAAAAACGTTTTTATAAATTATGAATCAACGTCATAAAACGAATCCAATAAAAATTGTTTCATCAAAAACGGAGTTCGAAAACGTAAATACGTAATCCTAATGTTTCCGGTTTAGTCGTAAAGGACGTTAAAATAAAATCGTAAGTCCTAATCTCTTCTTGTAAATTTGTGAGTTTATGAACCAACACAAATTTAAAACTCCAAAATAATATTCACGGATAAATTTATTTTCTGAAATGTCGGACTGTCACCAAAGACGGTGTATGTAAACGTAAGCACGTAACGTTGAATCCTCCGGTTTAGACGTACTCGATGCTACTTCAAGACGTAAATCCAAATTTCTTCCCAAAAATAAGTGAGTTCATAAAATAATATTTTCAAATAAATATTGAGAATAAAATATTGACCATAAATTGACGGATTGTCACAAAACCAGTATAAAAGCGAGGCTATAGACTCACCTTAGATGATACACGAAGCTAGTAGTAGTAGTGATCGTCGAAGTGAAGATGCCTCCCAAATATACACGCCAAAAGCCGCCACCTAACAAATAAGGTGCGCTCTTAACAACATACTCAAGTATCTCAAAACATACTTAGCATAATAAAACCAACGATTCAAAATAATATGTACATAGACATGACCAACCAATGCAAGTGAATCCCTTCTAAACCCCACAACACATACTAGCTTTCCAAAACTAGTGCCTTCGATGTTGATCCATCTCAAGATGCCAAATCAACACGGTTCAAATATCCTACATGGGTCTCCAATCTCACACACAATACTTATATCCTTCTAGAACTTTTAGAAACTAATAGATTAGCCTCTCGCCTCAAACTATGACGCGAGGTTAAGTACCTCTCAATAATACTCAGCCGGTACTTACCAAAAGTACACGCTGATTTCCAATACCTAAAAATCTCCGTTTTCGACGAAACTTGGTGACAAACTCAATCAATATCTGTAGAAGACTCAGTTAAAATTTCATCCAATGATTCACATTTTAGACCCACCTGCTCGACACATCTTTCGACCTTAAAAACCGGACTGTTTTACACACTTGACTCGTAAAACCATTTTGATCTTGTTAAACATTCCCATTTACAATATCGCCACTTGACTTTGAAAATAGACTCAAAATGCTAAGTTTAGGGCCTGAGAACAGCCCTTGAACGTTTTTGAAAATCAAGTTATAGTCCCCGGGATTTGACCCAATATCGACAACAATTTCGGATTGCGTCGATACTCGCCTCCCGGTACACGAATATTCAAACCTATGTAACTTTTGACTCGTTATGAGTTAGAAGCTATACCTTATACCGAAATGATCGTCCCGACGACCACTACAACTATATCCAATAATATAAACCTTATCTCAGACATAAAACCACGAAAATAGACTTAGACCTACTGGTCTAAAATGACTCTTTTAAAATCACATCAAAACTCGTTTTGACCCATTTTTAACCTCAACAACACTTCATATATCTTATATCCATCACCCTCAACATCTCCTAACATCTATTTTCACTTGAATGATCACATGCATTCACCAAAAATTCATAAACAATGCATGCACTTAAAAATAAAATGATTATAACAATATTAACAAGTAGTTGGAACCTTACCCACAATAATTTGGATCAAACACTCAAGAACACCAAGAACACCCAAACCCCCCACAAATTTTGTGGGTTTGGGGGCTGAAATCATCAAGAAAATGTTTGCTCCAAGCTCCATTATTTCAATAGTGTGTTCCTAAACACAATTAAACACAAACCAACTAATTTAATTAGATCAAAACATAGTTTTTATCAAAAATTATCAAAATCAAATCTTAAGAAAAATGTTGTTGCATGTTGGATTTTTGTGGTGGGATTTACTTACAACGATGATACAAACATTGGTCTTTGATTAGATTTTCAAGAAATCAAGTTTTGGTGGTGATTTGGTGGTGGTGTTCTTTGGCCGTGGGGTAGAGAGAACAAGGGAGGAGGAGCAAAAATTTTGAATGTTAAAAATGAAGGTGTGTGTTTTATTTTTTGTTTATGTATAGTGGTGGAGGGACCAAATATGCAATATTGGATATCTTTTGGCCTTGTTTTCAAATCTAGTTTTAAAGAGCGGGAATGGTACCTAGTCGGCTTTTATAAATTTACGAGAGTCGGGTTTCGTCCCGGATTCATAAAAATTTAAGTCTCGTTCAATAAAATACTTTTTCAAAGATTTAAACGCACACGAAAAGCAATAGTAAGGTTCCGACTCAACTTAATACGTAATGAAACAAAAATTCCAAAAATCTCCAATATCGAGATAATCAATACTAAAATATAAAATTTGGGCATCCATCGGCATCACGATCACTAGTAGTACTCTTCAACCATCAAAACAATTAAATATATGCACACATTACCGATTTCAACATAAACCGTCAAATACAACAATACTTACCATTACTTAGGAATTCAAAATACGTTACATAGTTGGGGTAAAACGATGACGTTAAGTATGGGATATTACATTCTCACCTCCTTAAAGGAGCGACGTCCCGGCGCTCACCTCGCCTCATACTCGTATCGCGCTCTCCTAGGAAAAACGAGGGCACTTCTTATAAAGAATTCCTCACGTTCCCACGTGAATCTCGTTCCACGTCTCGAAATATATCGCACCTTCGCAATGAGAATCTTACTCGGTCTCAAACGCTTAACCTCTCGATCAAAGATCTCTACTGGTTCTTCTACAAAATGCAACTCGTCGCCAAGTTGTATCTCGCCAAAAGGGGATGAATGAGTCCTTATCCGACAGGAACTTCTTCAAGCTCGACACACGAAAATTTACACAAATTACAAGAAGCTCATCCAACGATTTTAACTTATAAACAACCGGTCCCATCCGCTGGGTGATCTTAAACGGTCCAACGCACCTTGGACTTAACTTTTCTCCATTTCCAAAACGGATTACACCTTTCCAAGGTGATACCTTAATAATTGCCATGTCTCCAACTTCAGATTTCCAACGGCTCCCTACGGTTATTGGCACAGTTCTTCTGACGACTCCTCACGGTTTACAAGCAATTATCAATCCGTACGATCTTTTCGTAGTCTCCCAAATAGTCTCAGTTCCAATTTGTCCTTCATCTACTTTATTCCAACAATCTGGCGATCTAAACCACCGTTCATGATCCTCACAAAAACAATCACTCACGAAAGAGAGTCGCATGGGTCGCATAAAACTCCATCTAAAACATTCTAGAAAAGAATTGAGACGAGGTAATTAGTACTAGTCGTACAAAATCACCCTATTGCGTATTCTCGAACATGCCAACCTACTTCGTCAAACGCGAGTTCATCGATACGGAAATCCTTCGGCGTATACATTACGCTATCAGACGCATTACAGTTTAAACCCAAACACGAAAGCCACCACTAGGCATATAAGGTCAAGTTACGGCATGTTTGCCAAAAAGACAAACCACGCCAAGTCAATAAATTCAATCGAGTTAGCTCATGCTTGCTAAACAGTCAAGCCATGATGAATAAGAATACTTGACAAGACTTTCGGGTAAGTCAGTCAATCGCAAGGTTATAAGTTAAAAGATATCCAATGGCCGGATAGCCGTGGACACATATCAAAAGGAATAACAAGGAAATATTTCGTCATCAGAGGGTGCTCACACGCGGATCCATACCGAAAAGATAATACAAAGACACCATCTCACTTCCGCCCACGCGCATTCAAAGTCTCAATAAGCATCGTTGTTGAAGGTCAAAAAGATACTACAAGGTACGTGTTCTCCATGATCGGACGTCATTGGATAATGCCGCCTCAAGTTCTCACAACTTACGATCACTCAACTCGATCACATACCACATAAGTACCTAAAAACAAAGGTCAAACATAAACATCAAATGTAAATCTCCGTCGTTGATCATCGATAAAACCTTGGACTAGCCCTTGATAATACAACTCGATCTCTAAAGTCTTTCCACTTGCAGTGTCGGCAACAACATACTCTTCGAAGTGAAAACGAATTTGTTAATTCCAGTCATTAAGAAATTCGGTCCATTGGCGAGAATTCACAACATATCGGGCATACCATTAAGTTCTACTCCAGTGTTCAACGTACAAAAGCGTCCCACTAATTTTTGCTTCAGCGTTCATCGTACAAAGGCGTCCCAATAATTTCGACTTCAGTGCTCAAGGTGATGCATCATATTCCTCGTTTTTAGTTCGTCATACTAGCCCCAAGAGTTTCGTCATCAAGAAAAGTCTTCGGTGACCCTTCGATAGTAGCAAGTAAAATTACAAAATCTTCACATCCACGATAAGTTGTCGTTGATAACTTGATCCTCAGTCAATCCGCAAGTACACACATATATCATGGTGACGCTTAAGCGAGTCGCCTATTCTCGGAACGGTCGACGGTTCTTAACAATCTGTTTATAAAGCTCGCGATCATCGAGACACATTAGAAATGGTCCATCAAAACAAATCATAACTAGAGAGAAGTCCAACGGGTTACTTGTACATAGATGATAATCGATGATCATCATAATGACGACAACACCGAACGATTCTTACCAACGAAATACGAGTCGGAGGAAGACGTACGCACACCAAAAATCCACAAATCGAGCCAGACATACTTGGGCCCACTCATTTATAACTCCTTGTCTACATCAAAAGGCGTCCCCCTCCATGTATACAAGAGTTTATAAATTTACGGTTCAGGAACTTATAACTTTCTTGTTCAAATGAAAAGGCGTCCCAATCCATTTCAACAAGACGATTATAAGTCATCCTACTCAAGTATTACTATCTCTCAACACGATATCATATCCAAATACCATAATAAATATAAGGTGTAAAATAAACTTACATCATGATTTCCGTATTCAAATGTCCCATTCCATTTGAATAAGGAGATCATAACGATCTAAGGTCCAGTGGTTTAAAACCTTCTTATTCAAATGTCCCAATCCATTTAAATAAGACAACCTTAAACGACTCATAGTTGAGCGAGTTAAAATCTCTATATCTAAATGTCCCATTCCAATTAGATACAAGGCATTAAGCCACTCAACCGAATGACTACTACGAGCATATCTTTGTTGTACCCAAACTATATATATTTGATTAGGATATATATATCTTAGGTCCAACATTGGCATCCTCCTTTTCGCCAGTAAAACGTAGTCATATAAATTCAAATCACACGTCACATTACGTAGAAGATGTCTCCTTGGATAAATGATTCTTTAGAATCATAAAAAAAAGTAACGGAAATAAAAATATCACGTTAATCAATTACGTTTCAATATGAGATGTCCAAAAATGGCACATCACGATGTGACGACAACGATCGAACTTAAACAAGTAGATATGCGATAGATTACGAAACAACATACACGTACCCAAAGTATCAAACGAGTTTCACACTCGTATTCATAATACATAATTATCAAGATCGGTGATTGGCTATGAGGCCAAATCCTATTCAAAATCGCATTATAAAATGTACAACAATCATTCAAGGACCATTGCTTCGCGTACAATGCCTTTAAATATCATAGTATATTCATACATATACATACTACCATTCCTATATACACATAGGTTCACATAATCATAGTCAAATATAAAGTAATACAAGAATAGCCTTACCGGAGCCATGCGGAGTAGTTGCGTGCTCAAAACTTTTACGACACACCAAAAGTTATAGTTTAGGACATTTTAAAAAAATCGACCTAGTTCTCTATAACTTGTGGCTCTGATTAACAATTTGTAACAGCCCCAAATTACCACGCAGCGGAATGTCCACATTGGGCGTTACTCATAGCACATCACACACAATACTAGAAAACAATCCCAAAAGAGACGTTAAAATGTATAAATACAACATTGTCTAAAATATTTTCCATCCCAAAAGATACCATCAGAGTAGCGTTTTAATCCCAAAAACCGTTACCAACACAACATGTTCCTCAAAATACTTTAATGAAATGGTTAATTTAAAAAAGATGAAAAATAAACAAAATTTAGACAAGTAAGCACCAACTCCCTCCCTGCATGCTCCGCTGCTATCCATCTTGATTACCTGAAATACATGCTTAAAAGGGTCAACACAAAGGTTGAGCGAATCTATAGGTTTTGCAAAACATCATTTGAACACAAGTATATAAAAAGCAATTTCATTTACAGTTCTTTTGTGTGACCCTACGTTGGTATACGAGTCCACACCAATTCATTGTACTCAACGTACCAATCCATTGTACTCAACGTACCAATCCATTTCAATCACAATTCCCTTGTGTGACCCTACGTTGGTATACGAGTCCACACCAATTCATTGTACTCAACGTACCAATCCATTGTACTCAACGTATCAATTCCATTGTACTCAACGTACCAATTCCATTGTACTCAACGTACCAATTCCATTGTACTCAACGTACCAATTCCATTGTACTCAACGTACTTGTTCCATTGTACTCAACGTACTTGTTCCATTGTACTCAACGTACTTGTTACAATCAAAACAACATTTAAGTTTAAGCAATCATTCAAAGACTTATGTTCTATTTGTTTCAAATAGCATGTATTCCCCCTCGCGGGTTAAAATCATTTAAAACCAGTATAAAAGCGAGGCTATAGACTCACCTTAGATGATACACGAAGCTAGTAGTAGTAGTGATCGTCGAAGTGAAGATGCCTCCCAAATATACACGCCAAAAGCCGCCACCTAACAAATAAGGTGCGCTCTTAACAACATACTCAAGTATCTCAAAACATACTTAGCATAATAAAACCAACGATTCAAAATAATATGTACATAGACATGACCAACCAATGCAAGTGAATCCCTTCTAAACCCCACAACACATACTAGCTTTCCAAAACTAGTGCCTTCGATGTTGATCCATCTCAAGATGCCAAATCAACACGGTTCAAGTACCCTACATGGGTCTCCAATCTCAGAATATATACTCACACACAATACTTATATCCTTCTAGAACTTTTAGAAACTAATAGATTAGCCTCTCGCCTCAAACTATGACGCGAGGTTAAGTACCTCTAAATAATACTCAGCCGGTACTTACCAAAAGTACACGCTGATTTCCAAAACCTAAAAATCTCCGTTTTCGACAAAACTTGGTGACAAACTCAATCAATATCTGTAGAAGACTCAGTTAAAATTTCATCCAATGATTCACATTTTAGACCCACCTGCTCGACACATCTTTCGACCTTAAAAACCGGACTGTTTTACACACTTGACTCGTAAAACCATTTTGATCTTGTTAAACATTCCCATTTACAATATCGCCACTTGACTTTAAAAATAGACTCAAAATGCTAAGTTTAGGGCCTGAGAACAGCCCTTGAACGTTTTTGAAACTCAAGTTATAGTCCCCGGGATTTGACCTAATATCGACAACAATTTCGGATTGCGTCGATACTCGCCTCCCGGTACACGAATATTCAAACCTATGTAACTTTTGACTCGTTATGAGTTAGAAGCTCTACCTTATACCGAAACGAGCGTCCCGACGACCACTACAACTATATCCAATAATATAAACCTTATCTCAGACCTAAAACCACGAAAATAGCCTTAGACCTACTGGTCTAAAATGACTCTTTTAAAATCACATCAAAACTCGTTTTGACCCATTTTTAACCTCAACAACACTTCATATATCTTATATCCATCACCCTCAACATCTCCTAACATCTATTTTCACTTGAATGATCACATGCATTCACCAAAAATTCATAAACAATGCATGCACTCAAAAATAAAATGATTATAATAATATTAACAAGTAGTTGGAACCTTACCCACAATAATTTGGATCAAACACTCAAGAACACCAAGAACACCCAAACCCCCCACAAATTTCGTGGGTTTGGGGGCTGAAATCATCAAGAAAATGTTTGCTCCAAGCTCCATTATTTCAATAGTGTGTTCCTAAACACAATTAAACACAAACCCACTAATTTAATTAGATCAAAACATAGTTTTTATCAAAAATTATCAAAATCAAATCTTAAGAAAAATGTTGTTGCATGTTGGATTTTTGTGGTGGAATTTACTTACAATGATGATACAAATATTGGTCTTTGATTAGATTTTCAAGAAATCAAGTTTTGGTGGTGATTTGGTGGTGGTGTTCTTTGGCCGTGGGGTAGAGAGAACAAGGGAGGAGGAGCAAAAATTTTGAATGTTAAAAATGAAGGTGTGTGTTTTATTTTTTGTTTATGTATAGTGGTGGAGGGACCAAATATGCAATATTGGATATCTTTTGGCCTTGTTTTCAAATCTAGTTTTAAAGAGCGGGAATGGTACCTAGTCGGCTTTTATAAATTTACGAGAGTCGGGTTTCGTCCCGGATTCATAAAAATTTAAGTCTCGTTCAATAAAATACTTTTTCAAAGATTTAAACGCACACGAAAAGCAATAGTAAGGTTCCGACTCAACTTAATACGTAATGAAACAAAAATTCCAAAAATCTCCAATATCGAGATAATCAATACTAAAATATAAAATTTGGGCATCCATCGGCATCACGATCACTAGTAGTACTCTTCAGCCATCAAAACAATTAAATATATGCACACATTACCGATTTCAACATAAACCGTCAAATACAACAATACTTACCATTACTTAGGAATTCAAAATACGTTACATAGTTGGGGTAAAACGATGACGTTAAGTATGGGATATTACAGGGTGGGAAAGCGTAAACTTGTCCCATCCCTATTAATTTACGGGTACTCCTCGATTCTAGTTTCATCGATTTACGTGCCCTCGGGTCGTTTTACAAAAAACGTTTTTATAAATTATGAATCAACGACACAAAACAAATCTAATAAAATTTGTCTCATCAAAAACGGAGTTCAAAAACATAAATACGTAAACCTAGGGTTACCGGTTTAATCATAAAAGACGTTAAGTTATTCACGTAAGCTCTAATTTCTTCTCGTAAATTTCTGAGTTTATGAACCAACACAAATTTAATATTCCAAAATAATATTCACAGATAAATTTATTTCCTGAAGTGTCGGACTGTCACCAAAACGGTGTATGTAAACGTAAGCACGTAACGTAGAGTCCTCCGGTTTAGACGTAGTCGATGCTACTTCAAGACGTAAACTCAAATTTGTTCCCAAAAATGAGTGAGTTAATTTATAACATTAAAATAATGTTTTTAAATAATACTTGAGAATAAAATATTGACCTTAAATTGATGGATTGTCACAGTGCGTCTACTGGGCGAACCTTATCATCAAATTCTAGGGGAAGGTCTCTATACACATGGGTAATGCGCATAGAGTCTCTTATTGGCATATATATTTTTATGTTCTCTAGTTATGTAGATGTATTATTAATATGGAAAGCATATGAAATGGATATAACTGAGTGAGTAGCACCCGTATCAAATAAAACTCATGCAGCATGTGCGTACATAAATAGGATGCCAGTAATGGTACGTGTCGACTTATATGCCTAATCTCTGGTGGTAGTGTAGACGCGACATGAAGCTGGTGGTTTCGGAAGATCAGTACCAGTCATACCAACAATCTCTCCCTTCTTGCACTCCTTCAACATATGTCCGCAGGTGGTACAAATAGGATGGGTATACCCTTAAGGGGTGTCCTCGCTACCTATCCTATTTCAAAAGATATGTGTGAGACATGATTATTTAGGGCATAAACATGAATACACTGAAAGTTTAAGTTATATTACCAGATGAATACGAGTTATTGGGCTGTTGACCCTTAGCATTCTGGTCACGCCCACTCGCAGAGTTCCGTTATGATGCTGAAATGTTAGCATTTATGTGATACAACAACTTAACATAGAAGATTTTAAAATTTTAGGGACCTGTTGTTATTGGAGTAATTGGCATTGTTACGGTAGTTGTCACCACCGTTACGCCTATATGTTCAGTATCGGTTATTAGTTTGACCGTGCCCCTTGTTGTTCGTCTACCGAATGGCCGGTTGGGACCGGTCTCCACCCTTTTGCCTGAAAGATACAGTTGGATAGGGCAAGATATAAAATGAACATACTGATTTGAATAAGATGGTAACGCTTGATGACTGAAATTTATAACTCTTCTATGGATGAGCTGCCTCCTCATAGTCATCTCTCTCATGGAGCATCTCCAAGCTACGTGTTGCGTCTGCCACTTGGGACACATTGGTGATAGTGGCACATAGTAGCCGATCAAAGTCGAGGAGTGAAGAGCCCAGCAGAAATGCTTCGCTTGCTCTTCAGATGTACCTGCAACAACGCCTAGAAATCCAGCTAACCTAAGGAATCTCTGCATAAACCCCATGTTGTTCTCACCAATTCTCAAACGAATAGCATGGTAGTCCCTATTTAGTCGTTTCTGCTCAGCCCTTGGGAAGTACTGATTATAGAACAACTCGGTGAACTGAGCCCAAGTCAAAGTAGCCAATCATACATCGCCTCCATTTGTCTGCTTGTACGCTCTCCACCAAGCTAGTGCATCGCTTTCGAACTTGTAGCAAGCCAATCGTGCCTTGTACACTCCATCACATTCCATGGCATCAAATATCTTCTACATGTGTGAGTCCTAGTTTTCAGCATCAGATGGGACCTCGGCCTTCTCAAATGCTCGAGGCTTTTGCTTGTTGAATCTCTCCAGCCAGGTGTGTAGGGTGACAAGTGGAGGAGGAGGAGGATTATTCTAATTCTGAGGATGTGGTCCATTCTAGAATTCAACCCGAATCTCGTTTCAGATCTGAGGGAGAATAGTTTGTAGAGCTGCTATGAAAGCTGCAGCATGTTCTTGAACAGTTCGTGTATTGACCATTGTAACACCCCCATTTTACCTTTACGCAGTGGAACATTGATCTGGGGTATTACTTCATAGAACACAAGTCATAATAATAGAAAAAAACTAAAAAGAGTGATGAAATCAACTTGCTTTATATTTCATTAAAAAATCAGATTTTTACAATATGAGGATCCTAAAATATAGAATAATTTTTGTCTTGTGCCTCTTCATGCCATCCTTGTGCTGCTCCATGCTATCAATCAACAATTCCTGAGATATATCCTTAAAGTCAACACAAAGGTTGAGTGAATTCATAGGTTTAGAATCCAGTTTGAATACGAGATCCTTTTCCTGAGCTACGTTGTTATTTGCTCGTAAGCTTGAATAAAATGATGATTCAATTGCACTAAGCTTATGATACCGCGACTAGACATAGGAACCAACAATTTGCCCTTATGAGGAAGTCTGCCAAACTATCCTTATATTAGCAACATAAAGTATGCCTGTTTGACCACTGAGGTGCTAGCAAGTGTGACTTGCCTATACATGAGATGTCAGTATCCAATAGTATTATTTACGATATTAGCGCTGATTCCGAGAAATGATTAAGCGGTTCACAATTAAAAAGGGACTTTCATAGGCAGCTGCAAACATAGTGTCAATGAATCATATCTAGAAAGCATACCAAGAACACTTGTATTCCATTTTTAGCATATGTCCCCCTTACGGGTTTTTCAAATCATTTTGAAAGCATTTAAAAGTGAGGCTATGAACTCACCTAATGTAGTTAGAATCCGAATTATAATCAAATATATTTCATTCACAGATAAATAGCTTGATCATACAAACCACAACTTGGTCTCATAAACAATAGCTAGATCTCACACAAACCTGGATTAATACATTGTGTATAGTATCAAGTCTTTGATTTTTAGTTCAATATTGTTAAGTATTGGTTATATATTCTTTCATTAATATTTGTTTGTAATTCTAGCACCATTGTTCGGGCCATCATACTCATAATCCATTCTATAAACGTTTGAGGAATGAGAGCACTGTAAATCGTAAACTCAACCACCCAGTCAGAACGTAATATCGAGATGGAACATCTTTGTACAAAGTTCCCTACTAACATTATACTTTCATTACTTCCTCATATTCATAATTAATCTTATTTAGTTTCAAAATTGGCAAAATTAGTCCTTTTGGTTATACTTTGGTATAATTACACTTTTAACCCTTAAAGTATATAGTTTTAGTATTTGCATTTTGAACCCTCAATGTTTAACCTTAGGACCTCAAACTTTCAAAAATTTATTCTTATAGCTTATAATTTCATAAATGACTCTTTTGGCCCAAAATGTTAAATAGTTTCAAAAATGACATTTTTAGTCTCTATACTTGTAAAAATCACATAACAACCTCAATAATGGACCAAATGATCTAGGATTTTAAAGTTTCAAAACAATTTTATAATCATAATAAAAATATTTCTCCAGAATTATAGCTTTTTAAATGGGTTTTTGCTTATTATTTCATGTAAATTACAAAACTAGGGTTTAAGACATCTTTAACTTATAACTTTCATTTAGATTGATGAAATGACTTAGTTTATTTTAGATTATCTTTCTAACATATTATTAACAGTATAACAACTCTAAGAAAGTATTATAACAAGATCAAAGCATATCTAACAAAGTGATTACCTAGGATGCTCCAAAATGGCTCCTAATGAGGTATATGGACTATATCTTCTTCATAACTCTTCAGGAAATCCTAGAACTTCTTCTAAAGCTTGCTAATGATCTTAGGGACTTCTTAGAGCTTCAATGGTGGTATGAGAATAGAATTTATAGGTTTTTAAGATTGAAAGTGAGGGATGAATCTAAAATGAAGCTAAAGACTCCTATTTATACAATTTCTAACCCTTAAGCTCCATGTTTTGCCTCAAAACGTGTAATAACCAGGGAGTGGTGACTAATGAAGCCTAGGAAATATCTATTCAAGTCTAAGAATGAGTCATGAGGTCTAGGATCAAAATATCTAAGTATATGGTTCATATTAAGTCACGGCTAGAAATGATAAGAACAAGTATGTGTCATTGAAAAGTAGGTGAATCACCTACTTGTAAAATATCTCCTAAATATCTATATGATCTGATCCAATGTTTAAATTCAGGATGGAAAGGGTTTTGAATGCATTTTTTGAGGGAAAACATAAATCGGGTCTAAATTAGGGCTTGTAACTTGTAACTTTGTAATTTTGGTGATTAAGGGTATAGGAATGCGATTAGTGATGGATTAGGGTTTATTTAGGGTATTTACATTGTAATTAAGAAGTTTGGGTCTTTGGTTTGATGTTTAACAAAGGTTTGAAGTGAAATTGGGAAGAAAATGTAGGCGGGTTAGGGTTTCTAATGATTTAGGTTTTAATCTTAATAAATGTAATTATCCTTCAACTAGATACTGATGTAAACTCAATTTATACATCCTATATTGTCCTCAATGTGTTCATGAAGTCCCTACATTGGTTTTATTAAGTTATTATAAGTAAACATGTCTAAAGGGTGAAAATACTCATTTTGACCTAATTTACAAGACATGCATTGAAATCTGGTACCTTGTGCATTAGCGTACTTTTACCTTATCTTAACATAATCTTAAAACCTTAGTTAAGTCCTATTAATATTTATATACTTGTCCAAAAAGAACTAGGTAATGATTCCATGTAGATTTCTTAATATAAGGGTTTTAGGTCATTAATCCTAATGAATTTCTATCTTGAGTAATTAGTGTTTGTACCTTTATAAACACTTATTATAGGGCTTGTATAGTATTTTTATGACTTCTAGGGATTCTACATTTTTAGTTTGAGGGTTTATATAGGTTGATCATATTCTAGGGATAATTATTGGAGCTTAAGATCCTATGCTTTGATAACTTGTACCTTATGCTTTACCAACTAATAACTTAACTGGAAATTAATTTATAATCTAATATGATATATAGTTGAGTTTTATAATTTATGGCAAAAGATTAGACTCTAATTCAATGTGAAGTGGATTTTATATGCTAATCTTGGTTACTAGGTCTTAACTTGTAATTAGCTTTAGATTAGAGAATATTAGTATTTTGTGATAAATTAACTTTCCTTTGTTTGATAGATTGTAATTAGTATATTGTTTTTGATAATAGTACATAGATTTTATGTAGTTACATTGCTTGAAATATTGTTTATCAAGGCTTTCTAGGTGGTGATCTAGACGATTATGTACAATTACTTGTACTTAGCTTTGTATGGTTTGTTCTTGCCATTCTTAGGTATTATTAGTTCTTCAAAGTATAGTTTACAATTTGTTTATAATCCTTAATGACTTATTCATATGTATTCTCCATTAATAGTTTACCATTCTTGAGTTGACAACTCATTTATAGGGATTCTAAGGTTTCTAAGGGAATTTAGGGCATCATAGTTATATTTGAGATGTTCTTATCAATATTGAACTTATTAGATTACTTTTAGATCTTAGACTTGATATTGTTGATCCCAAACTTAGATCGATTTAGCTTTGTGTAAACGGGAATGAATCAAGTTAAACACTTAGAGAAACTTTGTTGTATATGAAACAATCTAAGTATTATGCAGAATTAATACTTAGAACAAGAACACACAAACATAATAAACCAAACTTTCACTTTGATTAATGATTTAACTTATGTACAATGAAAGTGTAGAATACGTATATTAAACTAAAACCTAAAGCCTCCTTTTATATAATAAGGAACCTTGTACAAGAGTCTACGTATCAGCTATTTTAGGTAAAGATAAACATAAGAAATACATTGTCGAACATATCATTACTAGAAACATAAAACATGTAGACTAAGTATTCTATCAGTGCTTGACTTCTTCTTATCAGTGCTTGACTTCTTCTTGTCAACGCTTGATCAGACAACGCTCGATTTCTTCTTATCAACGTCCAAATTCCTCTTGTCAACGTCTAAGTGTCTTGGCTCATTTTATTCCCAACAATCCTCCCCTAAACTTGATATCTACTCTAGTAATCAAGTTTCTGAATAAAAACTAAGTACAAGGAGGATTCTTACAAATACACATCACTTGTTAATTAGGAAATAAATAAACCTACTTGTATATTGCCAACATCACATGTGTAATCCATCTCCAGCTGTGTTGACACCATTTTCTTTAAAACTTCCTTGGACATGGGATATTCAGAATCCACAAGAAGATATTCAAAAAAATTTGTAGTACTCAAATGATAAACACCAGCTGCTGAATGTAGACGCCATTGAAGTCCACTTATATCATCAAGATCCAACCATAATAGATCTTCATCACTTGGTGCACACATTCTCTTCAATGTGGTACAAATCTTTTTTCTATTGACTGAAGTAGGTGCTTCAGCCTCATACTTGGTCTTCATTAATCCATAAAGATCTACCAAGTCTTATCTATCTAGGCTTGCAAACAAAGAGATAAGAGTTGTAAAAGTATGTACCTCTTTTCCTTATCTACCAATCATCCAAAACCCACTTGCATCTTCTTCATAATGAACTATAGGGTTTCTAGAATCATGAGGTAATACCTCTACCATATGTGAAGCTTCCAAAGGTGAGAGCTTAATACTCCTTCTAATAACTGCTTCACTAGGATTCACTCTATCCAAATTGTTTGGGAACTCAATTGGAAGTCCCTTCTTCAATGGCCTGGTGTAATTAAAGCCTGGAGGATCTGCATCTCTTCTACAAGTTCTTCCTTTCTTTCATCTGAAAGAAGTTTGATAGTGTTCTACTCTTGAACACTTGCCCATATGTGATAAGCACGAAACTCCAACTCATCAAAAGACAAACCCTACAATTTTGGAAAGTCCAACCTCCTTGATGACATCTGAGTAGCATATAGTAGAGCTCCCTTCTATCCTTCTTAGATTGTGAAAGAACCTTGCTAGCCTTATACTTCAGAATTACCTTGCAATCCATTTGAAATCTTAGTAGAATTTCCAAACCCCAAATTTGATCTGAAATGGTCATGTCTGGATTCTCCATAATCTTATTCTCCCATGCAAAATACATCTAAACTACTTCAGGCATCTCATAATCTACCTGATTTTTCATTTCTACAAGCCTCTCCTTACCCAACTCATCACGATATTCAAGCCTTTCTGGATCTTCAATGATCATCACACTTGAATCAGTACTCTCATTATCACTGCCTCTCTTATCACTCTCAGAAGTAGCCACAAATGGTGACTCAATAGCAGCAATCTTCTTCTCCTTTTCCTCAAGTTGTGCAGCCAACATAGAATCAAACTGCACTTGGGCTGCATCCTTGGGAACTTTTGTTTCTACCATAATCCCTTTACCTTTATCTAATACATCAATAGCAGGTAAAGAAGTTGATGGTACCTGTGTAGACACACCCTTGATGATAGCTGATGACTGGGATACATCAACCATACCTGCAGGTCTATCAACGTCTAAAACCTGAGTGTCAACGCCTAACTTACTCCTATCAACGCTTAAACTCTGAATGTCAGCGACTGGCTTAGAAACCTGTTCCAGCATCTCTATAAATGATATCTTCGTTGGAGTTACCAGTGAAACATCAATAATTGGCCTCTCCTTCAAACTGGTCAAAGCTTCAGCCATCTCCACACCAATAGAACCACCTAAGGCTTTGTCACTAAAATTAAATGGCTCAGTAGCATCTTCCTCCCCTTTGTAAGAATCCTCCCCTAAAGAAAGAACTATCGTCTGTCGTCTCCTAGCCTCAGCAGTTTCCAAAACATCAAGCCTTTCCCTCAATTGGGTGAGTTCATGGTCCTGACCTGTGACAATCTGTACAAGGTCTGCATTTTGCTTTTGCAAGCTAATGCAAACCACCGTTAATTCCAACAATGTGTAAGGTTCCAATCTGCCCTCCTCTAGAATGGTAATTTGACCTCCTAAAGTATATTCATGGGGCATGGATGAGGTCTTTATGATGTTAGGACTGGCTTGGCCTGCTTCTAAGCTAGAACCAATAGTCCTAGCCCCACCTATGTCACCAACCACACTTGTGGTGGTGGTTCTCTCTGCAACATGGCTAGGACCACTAGAGGAGAATACTCCAGTAGCCCTTTGGCATTTTACCAACCTAAATTCTGGTGGAGTAGAAGATGTAGTGGATTGGGTGTCTGTTTGAAGGTTAAGGGGTGTTTGGGTTTATGGGAAAAGAGTGTCAGCGTTTGGATTTGGACTGTCAACGCCAACATTTAACGTGTCTGAGTTGAAAGGTTCTTGGTCTACATCCATTTGCTGGGATGATGGTGGTTGTTCAGGAAATGGTTGTGGTTGAGGGTCTTGTTGTGGTTGTGTTGCTGCAATAACAACAAGCATGGCTTGGGTAAGGGGTTAGTCTCTATGAGGTGGAGAATTCATCTCCCATAAATAGATTTCTTTTGAACAACTTGAAGATGACACTCTTTGGGAGTCACTTGATGGCGTGCACATGCTCACACAGCAAACATAATGTCAGGTCTAGAAGCTTTAAGAAACATCAATGACCCAATCATTAACCTATAATGCCTGACATCCACCTCTTTTCCATCTCTAATTTTTCCCCAAGGGTGTTCCCTATCCATGGGTGTGCTAGCCCGTTTTTCATGTGGTGAAAAACCAAACTTCTTCAAGATCTCTGCTACATATTTATCTTGAGAGATAAAGATACCATCTTCTTTCTGTTGAACTTGTAACCCTAGAAAGAAGTTCATCTCTCCCATTGCACTCATCTTGAATTTGAATGTCATGAGCTTGGAAAAGTCTTCACTCATCTTTGGACTGGAAGAGCCTAAGATGATATCATCCACATAGACCTGAACAAGTAAAAAGTCCTTACCAATCTTCTTGGTAAACAAATCCTGATCTATGGTGCCCCTTTTGAATCCATTTTCCACCAGAGAGGTGGACAATGTGCCATACCATGCTCTTGGGGCTGGATGAAGTCCATATATTGATTTCTTCACTCTATACACCTTGTCTGGATGTTCTGAATCTTCGAAACTAGGAGGCTGCATTACATAAACCTCCTCTAAAATTGTGCCATAAAGAAAAGCACTCTTCACATCCATTTGATAAACTGTGAAGCCCATGCAAGAGGCATAGGCTAGGAAAATCCTTATTGTTTCAATCCTTGCAACAGGTGCAAGAAACCTCTTCATAGTCTATCCCTTCCTCTTGTGTATAGCCTTGAGCAACTAAACGTGCCTTGTTTCTGACCACAATCCCTCTTTCATCCTTATTGTTTCTAAGAACCCATCTTGTCTATATAGGTCTGAAATATCTGGGACAATCTACTAACTCCCAAACTTCTTGAATAGCAAATTGGTGACGCTCATCCTGCATTGCTTCCACCCAACTTGGTTCTTTGAGAGCATCAAAAATATTCTTGGGTTCTTGTTGTGACAGAAAACAAGCATACAAACATGCCTGTACAAGAGGGGTATCAACCTTCTTGTGAATATTTACAATAAAACCTCCTTGATTCTGAAGAGACCTTCTTGTTTGAATAAGAGACATCACATCACCAATGATTAAAAAAGGATGATTTTTGATAGTAGATGTAAGTATTCCTCCTTCAAGAATGGTGTTGTCTTCAATTTAAGACTCCATGTTGCGAATATCATCTTCAAATTCTCTTCCATCATCACCTGAATGAACCTCCTCATGTGCTATTGGAGGCTTACCTTGTTCAAAAACATTGGAAGAGAATAAATGGTCAAAAGAGTTGTCAACACCTAAACTAGGTCTGTCAACGTTTGAGCCATCAACGCCTGAATTTGGCCTGTTAGTGCCAGATTTTCCTTTATCAGCGCTTGAAGATTCATGCATGTTTTCATCAGTTGGCTTTTCTTGTGCACCATTTTTTTCCTTTCCAGAAGCAGCAAATCCATCTGTCCATATAGGAATGGTGACATACTCAAGTATGGGAGCTAATTTAACTGCTTGTGATTCTACTTCCTTTTCAACCTGTATACCTGAAATTTCAACAATTGGTTCTTCGACAACATTTGAATTCACTTTCACAATGTCTGGATTAGTAACAGGCATATAATTCAAGGTTCTAGCTAAATGTTGTAAATCAAAGAACCAATTTGGTCCACTCTTAGGATCAGTAGGTTTACTTTCTAAAAACCTAACATGTACCTTTTCAAGTATACGTTTTCTTAATGTAAACCCTATATCCTCTACTCTATACTGAATAGCCTATAAAGTAGCCTTCATCACCTTTATCACTAAACTTACCTAAGGCATCACTAGTATTAAGAACAACTACATGACATCCAAAGGGTTTAAGAAAACCAATATTAGGTTTCCTACTCCAAAATAGCTCATAAGGTGTCTTATTGTGGATTTTATTGATAAATGCCTTTTATTGATAAATGCCTTTTCTGAACATAGCAGGCTGTATTCACAGCCTCAGCCCAAAAAGCAATGGGAAAATGAGCATCAACCAACATTATCCTAGCTGCTTCTATGAGTGTTCTATTCTTCCTTTCAACCACCCCATTTTGTTGTGGGGTTCTAGGAACACTAAACTTCCTAGTAATCCCTTTCTTAACACAGAAGTCATCTAACAGCTTATTTTTAAACTCACCACCATTATCACTTCTAAGAATTTTAACCTCATTCCCAGTCTTTTTCTCAATTTCGGTAATAAAATTAATCAAAACAGTGGGAATTTCACTTTTCAAAGCCAAAAAGAAAGTCCAAGCTAATCTAGAAAATTCATCAGTTATGACAAAACAAAAAGATTTACCATTTAAGTTTTCTATATTAGTTGGACCAAAAAGGTCCATCTGTAGCAAGTGAAGTGGTTTAGAACTAGAGTGAACAAGTTTAGACTTAAAGGAGACTTTGTGTTGTTTGCCTTTAAGGCATGCAACACAAGAATGATCATCGTGAAAAGCCTTTTCAGGCAAACCATCAACTAAACCATGTCTCACAAGTCTCTTTATGTTCTTAAAATTTATGTGCCCTAACCTTCTGTGCCAAAGATTACTTTCATCAACTGAAGCCTTAGCATATAGACATGACAAATTATTATTCATCCTAATTCCATTAAGATTCACATTATAAATGTCCTTATGCCTAGGTGTTCTATAATCAATAAACTTTTCATTAGGTATTTTAAAGACTTTGCTTAACACCAAGCATTCAGTATTAGTAAAAAGAACCTTATTTTTGTTATCACAAACTTGTGATACACTAAACAGATTATAATCAAGTTCTTTTACCAGAAATACGTTTTCAAAACACAAATTATTGGTGATAAGAGTGCCTTTGCCAGTAATAGTACATATCCTCATCCAAAGTACACTTTGTCACCACCTTTAATGGGGGTAAAGTTGGTCAAATAATCTTCCTTCCCCGTCATGTGCGTAGAGCATCCACTTTCCCAATAGCCATAATCATTTACCTGCTTTTGAATGCCCTGCACATAAAGAAAAAAAATTAGTTTTCTTTGGGAACCCAAGCCTGAACAGACTTGGATTCATTTGGTTGTTCAACAAGAATAGACTTAGTCTTTATAACAACCCTTTGTTCATCCCTTTGAGGGTTGAACACCCAGTTAACCCCAATTGGTTTAGTTATGACCTTTTAAATATAGTGAAATCTGTTACAGGTCATAGAAATCCCATCTAAATTAGGGTTTTGGTCTTGTTTGGGTCTCCATGTCAAGCTAGAAGAAGCTTTAGACCCCTTTCCCTTTGGTTGCAAGTATTTGTCATTACTTGGTCTAACATCGTTGGAAACATTCCTGTCAACGTTAAAATTGTTCTTGATAGTGCTGAAATTACCCTTATCAGCGTCAAACCTAGGGTTTGCTATAGGAACCCATTATCTGTTAGATCATGTATTAGTCTTTTGAAAAGGCCTTTGTCCATAAGTATTAGACCCTTTAGTAAAGAATGGAGTTGGTCTAATGACTTGTGGTGCCTACTTCTAGGCATAATGACTTGGATGGATCACAGATGCATGAGTCCCACAAAAGTTCTACTCATTCTAATGACTTTGTCTCGTGTACTTTCAGTGACAAAGCCAGTGACTCTGCATCAAGTGGTTCAAGTGAAGAGTCGAGACCTACAAGTTTTAAGTCAA
Source organism: Glebionis coronaria (assembly GCA_025667525.1). Taxonomy (NCBI): domain Eukaryota; kingdom Viridiplantae; phylum Streptophyta; class Magnoliopsida; order Asterales; family Asteraceae; genus Glebionis; species Glebionis coronaria. Next base: position 190,145,913 of record CM046877.1, on the reverse strand, counting down.
ATGATCATGCTGCTACTGGTGCTAGGAAGTGTGAAGAGAGAGTTACTTTTAATTCAACAGTGTCTAGTCCTGGTTTATTGAGTCCTAGGAAGATTGATTCTCCTAGAAATGTGTGTAATAAAGTTAGCAGTATGAAACAATGTCATTCTAATAAAAGGTCGATTAAAACATGTTTTGTTTGTGGAAGTCCATTTCATTTGATTAAAGATTGTGATTTTTATGACAAACATTCTTCTGTTCATCAAGCATTTCCTACTCCTGGTCCACCAGGAGTTGTTCCCTATTCTTCTAGAAGACTCAATCCAAGTGCTCAATCGTTTTCTTCTTCTAGAAGGACCTCTCCATTAGCTTCTGATCATTGGAGAAACATTGGATTAACATCAAATAGAACAACCAGTAACTATTTTCAGAATTTTAATCCAATTTATCCACATAATTTTGACCACATGTATTTTGGATTGGGAAATTTGGGAACTGCTGTTAAGCCCTCAGCAAGTTATTCTTGGTCAAACAATAATACCAATATGATGCAAAGGCAACCAAAGAACAACGGTGGATCTCATCAATCTTCTTGGCTATCTACTAAATATCCACAAGGCAGGCTCAAACCTGAAAAGGTTTGGGTCCCCTTAAGACACTAACATTTGCATCTTTATTATCTTGTTGTTGTAGGTTACTCCATACCAACATCCTACTCTAGGAATTGTTGATAGTGGATGCTCTAGGAGCATGACAGGAAATAAAAGTCTTCTATCTAACATTGTACCATTTCAAGGCGGTAAGGTATATTTTTGTTGAGGTGAAGGAAGGATCACTGGCAAAGGAACAATTCAGACGCCCAATCTTAATTTTGAGCAGGTCTACTATCTGGAAGCACTTCAACACTTCAACTTGATATCTGTCTCTCAGATTTGTGACAAGAAGCAGTTTGTTCTCTTTACGGATACTGATGCACTTATGCTATACAAATACTTTAAACTTCCAGATGACTCACAGGTTCTGCTTAGAATCCCTAGAAGACACAATCTCTATAGCATCAAGTTGAATGAAGTCAACCCTACTGGTCAACTAGCATGTTTGGTTGCTAAAGCCTCAGTAGATGAAGCCACTCAATGGCACCAAAGGATGGGACATGTGAACTTCAAGACCATTCACAAACTAGCAAATATGAACCTGGTCTCTGGTTTACCTCCCAAGTCATTTAGAAATGATATTAATTGTATTGCTTGCAGCAAAGGCAAACAACATAAAGCATCCTTCAAGGCCATTACTGCTCTCAGCCTTATAAGTGAACTATTGCAGCTACTACACATGGATTTATTTGGTCCTACCTCTATTAGGAGCATTGACCACAAACAATTCTGTCTGGTGGTAACTGATGGATATAGCAGGTTTACGTGGGTTTTCTTCATGGCTGCCAAGAGTGAGACCTACTCAATTCTTAAAGATTTTATTACCCTTATAGAGAACCAGTTGTACAAGAAGGTTAAAGGTATTCGTTGTGATAATGGAACTGAGTTCAAAAATAAAGACCTCATAGCACTTTGTAATTCTAAAGGCATCAAAAGAGATTATAGTGCAGCAAGAACTCCTCAACAGAATGGCGTGGCAGAAAGAAAGAACAGGACTCTAATAGAAGTAGCAAGAACAATGCTTGCCGATTCCAAGCTTCCAACCATGTTCTGGACAGAAGCTGTTAATACTGCAAGTTATGTTTTGAATAGAGCTTCTATTACAAATCCTCACAAGAAGACTCCTTATGAGCTCCTAACAGCCAAAGTTCCAAATATTGCTCATTTAAAGCCTTTTGGGTGCCTGTCACCATTCTGAATACTAGTGACTATTTAGGGAAGTTTGATGGCAAGGCAGATGAAGGATACATTGTGGGATATTCAGCTCACTCTCGGGCTTATCGTGTCTACAATCTCCAAGCCAAGCGAGTAATTGAAACTATAAATCTCAGGTATTTTGAAGAGAAGTCAAACATCCAAGGCAAGGGTCCTGAATTGTATTTTGATCTTGATTATCTTAGTGATTCATTAGGATATTTTCGTTTCAAAACTAACCATGATGCAGGTCTACAAGTGTTTGCAACTTCTAGTACAGGTGCTCACTCTAGTCTTTCCGACTCAGATGACGAGGATGATATTTTTGTTGTTCCATCCTACTCCACCACAGTCTATCCTACTACTCCTAGTGATGCAACTCCATTGGATGTATTGGATTCACAAGTAGCTCTTGACACTCTACTCAAACAACAACAAGAAGCTACTACAGCAGCTGCTCAAGGTGGCTTTGAGTTTCCTTTGAATACGCCTACTGACAAAGCTGCTCCTAGTACTCCAACTACTACTCCTAGTACTAGTTTAACACCTATTGGTAGTCCGGCCAGTGATTCTGCTTCTCATACTCGATTCTCCAGTCCTTCTGATCTGGGGAAGCATCAAAAGAAGTCTTCTACCAAGCTGGATGATATTCATAAACAACCAATAGATGGCATTTTCAACGCTGCTTCATATGATGATGACTTTGTTGGGGATCTTAATAACTTGGCACCAGAAGTGGAGGTAGCTTCCAATCCAGTGTTGCAATCACACAAAGATCACCCTACTACTCAAATCATTGGAGATCCTGGTTCTATTGTCAAGACACGCAGAATGCATAAGAAGGCCTCGTCTGATCATCATGCTCTTGTGAGCTATATTGAAGATCAAAAGCGTAATAATCATACGGACTTTCAACACTGTTTGTTTGCTTGTTTTCTTTCACAGGTGGAACCTAGATCAGTCACTCATGCTCTTGAGGATCAAAGTTGGGTGGAGGCTATGCAGGAGGAAATGTAGTAATTCTTGTTTCAGAATGTTTGGATTCTAGTTGACTTACCAGATGGAAAGACAGCAATCAATACCAAATGGATTCTCAAGAACAAGAAAGATGCACGGGGAATTGTAGTAAGGAATAAATCTAGGCTTGTCGCACAGGGCCACACTCAAATTGAGGGCATTGACTACACTGAAGTTTTTGCTCCGGTTGCTAGGATTGAGGCTATTCGTCTGTTTTTTGGCTTTTGCTTCTTATGTGGGCTTTACAGTTTTTCAGATGGATGTCAAGAGTGCATTTCTTTATGGCAAGATTGATGAGGAAGTTTATGTCACTCAACCTAAGGGCTTTGTAGATCCACTTCATCCCAAGAAAGTTTACAAGGTGGTCAAGGATCTTTATGGACTACATCAGGCTCCTAGAGCTTGGTATGAGCGTCTCTCAACTTTCTTGTTAAAGAATGGCTATAGAAGAGGTACAATTGATAAAACACTATTTCTTAAGAGGAACACCAAGGACATTATTCTTGTTCAAGTTTATGTGGACGATATTATCTTTGGTTCTACTAAGAAGGAACGGTGTGATGAGTTTGAACAACTAATGAAAGGCGAATTTCAGATGAGTGATATGGGAGAGCTTTCTTTCTTCCTTGGTCTTCAAGTCAAGCAACAGTCGGATGGGATCTTCATAAGTCAAGATAAATATGTTCATGAGATCCTTCAGAAGTTTGACATGGATCCACTTAGACCAGCAGCAACACCTTATGAAGTTGCTAAATTCAAACTCAAGAATGAGCCAGATCCTCGGGTAAATGTTCACATGTACTGGTCTATGATTGGCTCACTCATGTATTTGACTGCATCACGTCCGGATATCATGTTTGCAGTAAGTGCTTGTTCTAGACATCAGGTGGCTCCAACTGTTTCTAACTTGAATGCAGTCAAGAAGATTTTCAAGTACATCAAGGCTCAACCCAAGCTTGGCTTGTGGTATCCTAAAGAATCACCTTTTGTTCTTGAAGCATATAGTGATAGTGACTATGCAGGTGCTAATAATGACAGAAAATCTACTACTGGTGGTTGTCAATTTTTGGGTCGAAGACTTATTTCATGGCAATGCAAGAAACAGACGATCGTAGCTACTTCTTCCACAAAAGCTAAATACGTTGCTGCTGCTAGCTGTTGTGGACAAGTTTTGTGGATCCAAAATCAGATGTTGGATTATGGGTTCAATTTTATGAACACCAAAATTTTCATTGACAATCAAAGCACTATCTACATTGTGAAGAATCCTGTTTTTCATCAACGTACAAAACATATTGAAATTCGGCATCATTTTATACGGGATGCCAATGAGAAGAAGTTGATACAGGTTCTTAAGGTATACGGATGATAATGTTGCTGATCTGTTGACTAAAGCCTTTGATGGTCCTCGGTTCAACCACTTGGTGGTTCACATTGGGATGGTCAATCCTTGAGACCTAGGATTGAGGGGAGGCTAAGCCTAAGGGGAGGCTTAGTGTACATATTTATTTGCACAGACTAACATATTGGTAGATTTTAACAACATATTGAATGGGTTCTGGTGGTGTGTGTTACTCCTGGTGGAGGTTTTTGCTCACTTCTGATGGTTGTATTCATTCATGACTGGCTTCTAGTCCTTATTGGTTAGCTTCTAGTCGTTCTTGGTTGGCTTCTAGTGGATAAAATCCTTCTTTGTCAAGTGATGGTTGACTTCTGGTCTTGGTTTGGGACACTGTTCACTTTGTTGACTTCTGTTGACCACATTATGCTTCTAGTGTTGACCATTGCGCGCTTTGACTTTTAGTCAACGAATGCAAATTCTGGTATATATCCTCTTATTTAACTTTGGTAAATTGGAATTTGCAAATAATGTTAAAAGGGGCAAGTGGTTACTTTGCATTAACTGCCTAATTTGAAAGGGCAACCCCCATTATTAGGGGTCAATGAACATTTACTCCCACCATTATTTATGGTCAATTAACCCCCTTGACTCATTCGTCTCACTCATAACACATACACATCCGCTCCTACTCTCTCAAACCCTAACAAATCATCTTCCATTCCTTCTAATCAACATCCATGGCTGCCTTGGTATACCAACCTGCTCACAATAAGGTCGCTTATCTAGGTAATGGTCCATACCGTGATGAGTTCACTGACATTCTCAAATTCATTGAGGCTTCTAACCTCAGGTATGCTTTTACTATGTGCCCCATTGTGTATGATAGTGTGATTCGTCAGTTTTGGGCTTCTGCTAGACTTGTGGCTGTGGTTGGTCGTCCACGTGAACTCCATGCTACCATAGATGGACGTTCATATGTGGTTAGTGAAGCTTCTATTCGGAGTTCCCTTCATCTTCAAGATGAAGGTGGTATTGTTTCCATCCCCAATACTGAGGTGTTGGAGGGGATGGCTGCTATTGGGTACAATCATGGAGGGAAGTTTAACTTCCAAAAGAATCGGTTTTCCCCCCAATGGAAGCTTCTAGTGGACTTTTTGATTCATTGTTTAAGCCCCAAGTCTGGGAGTTGGGATGTTTTTCCTACTCCTTTGGCTACTGGTCTAATATGCATAGCACAGGTTAGGGTATTTAATTTCTCTCGTTATTTGTTTGATGGGATGGTTAGCAATCTATCTAGTGCTAGTTCTAGGAAGAAATTTCTGATGTATCCTAGGTTTTTACAACAGATACTTGTTTGTCTACCACGTAATAGGAAAGAGTGTGAGCCTTCTAAGCTTACTACTAAAGTATACTATAACATGGCTCATGGGTTTAGCGGGGAGTGGAGGCCCCTTACTGATGCTATGTTGGGCCTTACTCAAGGTCATCCTGATGTTGTCCCTCCGGTTGAACAAGCCGAGGAGGAACCTCAATTAGGTGATGACCCAATGGAGGAGGAGCATCCTACTGGTGGTGCACCTAATGTTGTTGTGGAAGAGCCGGTTGAGGAGGTGGTGGTTGAAAGGCCATCCACTTCCAAGGCTGCTCCTTCTTCAATACCACATTCGTCTCCATTTGTGGATACTCCCCCTCCTAGTCCTGTTCCACACTCTTCTGCTAAGCCTTCTGGTGCTAGTACTCATAATGATGACCCCTTTATTGCTTCTGGTTCCAATGAAGCCTTCCCAGACCCAAGTCTTCTTGGTGGGAAAGCGGAGGAGCCTATTACACTTACTTCTTTACTTGATCTCATGCACATGTACCATGAACGGATTCTTTCCTTAGAAGTAGATTTGAATCAACACCGTAAGCTTACCCGAGAATTTGTTCTTCCCATGGCTGACCGGATTAAAGCCTTGGAGACACAGCAGAGGCGAAGGAAGAAGCATGTGGTTCAATCTGATTCTGATGAGGAGGTTGAAGATCTTGTGGAGGATGGTTTGAATTTGTTGGCGAAGGCTGCCTTTGCTGATAAGTTGTATGATGATCTGCCGATTCCTCCTACTTCCTCCAGCATTCCTTCTCCTGCTACTGTCCCTACACCAAATGAGGATGTTGTTGGTGCTACTGCTGGTTCCACTGCTGGTCCATCTCATGATCCAAAGGGGAAGGCCCCCATGACTGATGCTCCCTCACCCCCTCGCAAGCGTACACGCGGACAACTTGAGGAGGATAGGTTGGGTGAGGAGGCTGCTCAAAGGATGCAAGCAGAAATTGATGAAGCTGCTCGGGCTAAGGAGGAAGCTCTTCAGCAGCAGAGACGTGAACAGGTGCAGCATGATGCTATACATTGGGATGATAGCGATTGGATGCGAGTGTTGACTATTCTTACCACGGATTATTCCCAGTTCACTGATCTTTTGGGTTCTGATGTGAATGAGCATAATTGTATTCCTCGAGAAATGGTGTTCATGCGCAAGCAACAGTTGGCGCTTGCTGCACAACTTCGTGAGAAGCGTAAGAACAGGCCTTTGACGAAAACTGAGGAGTGAAAGCAGATGCAGCGGTATGTGAAGTATCAGTCGGTTGCCTATTTCACTACTGGTTGGACGTGGGAACGGGTTCGCGCATTTCTTTTGATGAGCTTAAGGCGCTCTATGAACGAATTATCATGCATCAGAGCACCCCAATTCCGGAGCGTTTCATTTATCGTCCTCCTCCACGTGTGGTGCCTACTTCTCAACCTGTTGTTGCTACTGGTTCTACATCTGCTCCTCCTCTTGGTTCTGCTGCTATTCCATCGGTTGTGGATGTTTCTACTGTTGGTACCACCCCTACACCTTCGGTTGATCCTCCTGTTTCTTCTCTAGGTCCTACTACCACCACCACCTATGCTACCACTACCACCACCACTGCTACTCCTGCTATGGCATCACCATCACCACCCGTGCCTGGTCCTCAACCTATTCCTTCTTCTGGTGCAGCTCTTGTTAATCCTTTGAATGGGCAACCTATTGATTCTACTTCTACTGATCCCACTCCTGCTGCTCAGGTAAAGGTAAAGGTTGAACCCTCGCCTAGTGCTCCCAACCCTCGTCGTTCCATCCGCAAGCAGTTGGCTAGACGTGCTAGACGCGACAAGTCTGTTCCCTATGAGAAGCGTGCTCCCGAAAATCTTATTGATGCAGCTTACGATAGTGACTCCGACTTGCCATTGGGTAATGGATCTATTACAGGTTGGACGGTTACGCCTTCCACGACTCTACCTAGTACTGTCTCTCATAGGATTACTCTTAGCGGTGGTCCTGTTCGGTTTGCTTCGGGTTTGCAAGGTATTTTGTCCTGGGCGGATCGTAAAGACCTTATGGCTTTATATGGGTTTGTGGATGCTGGTATGCCTGTTCATCCTAATGATGTGCCCTCCTGGTCTGGTCTGCGAGTATGGGCTGATTTGAAGATGATGCTTGATGCCCCTCCCCATGCTCATGTTTCTGGTGTTTGGAAGGATCAGCCACAATGGGTTATTCAGCGATGGAAGTTATATGCTGGCTGTGGTGTGCATGTGTTAGAGTTGGAGTCTGGTCTTATGGTGTTCATGCTCAAGGATTTGGATTACCCGTTGACGATTGCTTCGATGGAGGCCATGCTTGCTTGTCACTTGCAGATTTCTAATACCCCTTCCGGGAATGAGTCTTCTATGGAAACTACACTGGTGGAAGGGATCCAAGCTCGTTTGCAAGCTGATAAGGTGGCTGCTTCTGGTCTGTGATCTGGTAGGTTTGTAAGTTTTTATGTTCGTGTTTTTTTGTTTCTTTGTTAATACTGCAATTCTTTTCACCAATATGTATAGTGATTGGTGACTTTCATTCATTATAGTTAAAAAAAATAAAAAAAAATAATAAAGAAAAATAATAAAAAAAAACAAAAAGCCAAAATAGTTTTTATATAATATCTACTTATTCTTTAAACAAATCATGGATTTTACACTTGTAAATAATATACCATCTGCTGATTCACACTTTGGGTTCCTGTTGCTGATTCACACTTGCGCTGGTTGGTTGTTTCATCTGGTGTTGGACTTGGTCCTCACAACAAATGGTCCTCAACTCACCATGTCTAGCCGACAAGAAAGAGTTGATTCACCTTGAGGGTACGGCTCCTGGTGTGATTCTCAAATCCGTTGATGGTTGCCATGTTACCCAAAACTGGATGGTTTTCACTTGCCATGGTCCTAGACTGAAAAGTGGCTAATCCAAGGGGGTACGGCTCTTGGTAAAGATTTTATCAAATCCGTTGATAGCTGTAATAGCTTGCTTAAAGCTATAGGGTTTTCAACTCACTGATGCTTCATTGCTAAGAGTTGGCGAGTCCAGAGGGGTACGGCTACTGGTAAAGACATATCAAAACCGTTGACGGCTGTGATGGTTTGCCTAAAATCATCAGGGTACTCCCACTCACCATTGATTCACGTTCTAAGAGTTGGGTTGGGTTCTGGTCTCCCAGGGTGATGCTTATTCCACCAGAAAGACTGGCTAGCCCAAGAGCGAGCAGCTACTTGGTAAAGGCTCATCAAATCTGCTCATGTTGCTGTAAAGATTCAACACGATGCTGATTTGTTTCAAGCTTTGGAGAAGCTTCTAGTGTTCCATGTTGCGGCGGTTCTTATGTTTCTTATCTTGCTGATGCTGCTGTTTCTTTTGTTGTTTCAATCGTCATGCTTTATTGAACGTTTTACCAGGAAACTTGAACTCAACATGTCAAATTCAAGTTTAGGGGAGGATTCTTAGGACCATTGGAATAGTTAATTGTAATAGGTAGACTAGGAGGTATGTAGTTCCTCCTGGTCCTAGTAGTAGTAGGAGCAAGTCGTGCTCCTGGTCCTAGTTAAAGTCAAACTTTATTATTTATTTATTATTCTGTTAGGATATGCATGAGATATGTTAGGAAAGGATATGCATATCAGTTTTACACGTTTCGTTTAATGATGTATTAGGGTTTCCTTGTAGTATAAAAGGAACCTTAGGCAGAAGGGTTATACACACCTTCATCAAACGTAATTCTAGTCATTATCAATATTAGAAATCCTTAGAAAGGATCAAGTCTTTATAGTTATTCTGTTCTTCTTTATAGTATTTGTATTCCGCACTTATATTGTGTATAGAGTCTCTCTGTGAATAGACTTGTGATTACAGAAGTCGTTCACCGTTCCTGACAGGCTGCAAGATCCACATCTAGTGGACCTAACATGGACTTTGCTTGACAAAAGTTCTGGGTTTGACCATGGTTGAATTTTTTGCAGCGTTGACTCTTGAAGCACTGCCACACTTATAAGCCAAATGTGAAAAACTCCCACAAGTATAACAAGATTTTCTAGACATAACCCTGGGTCTAGAGGAAAATAACCCTGTTCCATTATCACTAACTTGACTCTTTGGTGACCTAGGTTTTCTATATATTCCTGCATATTTAATACTAGGTTTTTTATCAACGTTTAAGCCAAGGTCAACAGTCTTTCCGGTAGTAGGGTTAGTCACAATTATGGGTGTAGACTCATTTGGGCTTTCATTAAGCATTCCACCTTTAACAAACAAGGTAGGATTGGCTTTCTTCCATTGGTCCAAATTAGTCAATTTCTGCTTATATTCCTCTACTGGAGTAAGAACTCTTGGTGGAGGAATGAATTCCTTTTCTTGGAGTTCTGGTATACCAGTCCAAGACAAATCCTTTCTAAGGACACCATAGAAGTTCCTAGTAGGTGATAGAAAATCAGCATACTCTTTCATCCCAATTCCAGTCATATCCCTAGAGTCTCTTTGTTCACTAACACATTTTTCTAGGGTTTGAGAAGCTTTATCAAATCTTTTAATTTTAAGCCCTACATTATCTTTGTTTTTTATGGCCTCATCTAACTCAGCTTGTATTACACCTTTGGATCTCTCTAAAATATCCCTCAGATCAACACTAACTTTAAGGTCATGTGACAAAATGTTAATTTGTTCTTTTAGGTCAAGCTCCATTTTCTTATATTCGGCCACATCCTTTTCATTTTGAGCAAGTGCAAGTTGATAATTAGATAACTTTCATTTTTCATCAATAACATCTGATTTTAACTTTAAAATTTATTTGTTAAGTTTTTCAGTGTTTAAATGACAACCTTTACTACAAAATGCATCATCATACACCTCATTATCTGATGAAGATGAAGAATGTGCCATGAGAGCATAGTGAACATGATCTTCTTCCACCTTTTCTACAACCAAGGCTTTGTTCTCTTCCACATCTTCGGCCATAAAGCTCCAATACCAGCCAACACCATCAATTTCTTACATGGCAACCATAGCCTTTATGTCTTCAACCTTGATGATTTGGCTTGAAGGTTTTCCAGCATCAGATCTTCTTGGAGATCTGCATTCTCTCATAAAATGACCCATTCTATGGCAATTGTAACACTCAACCTTGGATTTATCAAATCTAGTAGTGTCTTTAGCATTAAATGTCATCTTCTTCTTGAATCTCCTATTCCATCTATTGGCCCTTATGCTTGCATGTGCCATATTCCATTTTATGTCCATCTCCTCCAAATGCTCATCACTGATTTGCTCAAGGTCCTCATATGTAATCACTGAACCATTGGGCAATGCAGCAATGTATGCACACACTGTATCTAGATCAATACCAGCAGGCCTAATCATTGGTGAGTCAACATTGCATGTGTCAGCGTCTGAATGTGGGGCGCTGACAAAGCTTGATCCAACGTTGACACAAGGTGATCCAGTAACGGGGTGCACGTATGACTCCCTTTGATCAATTTGACCTTCACTATGTGAGAAGAAGGCCATGTTACCATTGGTGGATTTTCTTCCTTGATCCAAAAGGATTTCATTCTCTAGAATCTTCAGTTTATTTTAGACGTCATCAAAGGTGGAACTTTTGTGAGAATTGGTAGCAATAATAGACCTTGCCTGAATCTTCCATGCTTCACCAAGACTTTTAAGAAAAATGGTAATGATATCAGCATCATCATACACTGTTCCCATAAAGGACAATTTCCTTGTGATGTCAAGAAGTCTGCTTCTCACCCCACTTAGCTTTTCATTGGGAAGAGCTTTGAACACAACATACTCATGCAAGAGTTGCTTCTTCTTCTCTGAGGCAGTATCATCATTACCACCATAATTGACTTGAAGGGCTGACCAAAGCTCTTTGGTAGACTCAAAACCTCTATACTTGTGCTAATTTGCTGGTCCCAAAGAAAGTTTGAGAATGATTAGAGTCTTCATGTCATTCCTTCTCTTTGCAATGTCTTCAGTTGCAACAGCTCTTCCATCTGAAGGTCTTTCTTTTTGATCCTCTTCAGTTGAGCCTGGAGTTGATCTTACATCAATAGCAGCAGCAATCCTAGCAGCCTTATCGAATGTGTTTCCATATTCAATAATCTCCCATAGAGTGTGATCATGAATTTGAAGATACTGCTCAAAATTCAACTTTCATAACACAAAGTTGTCAGGATCTAGCATGGGGATTTTTAGATTGTCACTAGAGGAGGAAGTCATCTTTGGTGTAGACATTTTGTCTGGTTTTTAGGGTTTCTTGAAAAATAGGGATTTTGGTGATTTAAGGTTTTTAGGGTTTTGTGTTATTTAGATCAAAGTTCCTCAACAAGCTCTGATACCACTTGTTGATCCCAAACTTAGATCGATTTAGCTTTGTGTAAACGAGAACGAATCAAGTTAAACACTTAGAGAAACGTTTTTTTATATGAAACAATCTAAGTATTATGCGGAATTAATACTTTGTTGGGTCCACTAGATGTGGATCTTTCAGCCTGTTAAGGATGGTGAACGACTTCTGTAATCACAAGTCTATTCATAGAGAGACTCTAGATGAATCACACAGTATAAGTGCGAAATAAAAATACTATGAACAAGAAGAACAAAATAACTATAATGACTTGATCCTTTACTAAGGATTTCTAATATTAACATAAACTAGAATAATGTTTGATGAATGTGTCTGTAACCCTTCTGCCTAAGGTTCCTTTTATACTACAAGGAAATCCTAATACATCAATAAACCAAAACGTGTAAAATTGATATGCATATCCTTTCCTAACATATCTCATTCATATCCTAACAGAATACTTAAAATAATAAAGTTTGACTTTCTAAAGACCAGGAGCACGTGTTGCTCCTACTACTACTAGGACCAGGAGGAACTACATACCTCCTAGTATACCTATTACAAATAACTATTCCAAAGGTCCTAACAATCCTCCCCTAAACTTGAATTTGACTTGTTAAGTTCAAGTTTCCTGGTAAATCTTGGAAAACAGCTTAAGGATTGAAACAACAAAACAACCAGCAGCATCATAACCATCAGCATAAACAAGGAACATAAAGACTGCTTCAACAAGTAACACCTAGAAGCTTCTTGAAAGCTTGAAACAAATCTGCATCATGTTGAATCTGCACAGCAACATGAGCAAATTTTATGAGCCTTTACCAAGTAGCTGCTCGATCTTGGGCTAGCCAGTCTTTAGAGTGGAATAACCATCACCCTGGGAGACCAGAACCCAGCCCAACTCTTAGAACGTGAATCAATGGTGAGTGGGGGTACCCTGATGATTTTTGGCAAACCATCACCACCGTTAACGGATTTGATATGTCTTACCAGAAGCCGTAATCTTCCGGACTCGCCAACTCTTAGCAATGAAGCATCGGTGAGCTGAAAACCCTATAGCTTTGAGCAAGCTATTATAGCTATCAACGGATTTGATAAGATCTTTACCAAGAGTCGTACCCTCTTGGACTAGCCACTTCTCAGTCTAGGACCATGGCAAGTGAAAACCATCTAGTTTTGGGTAACCTGGCAACCATCAACGGATTTGACTATCACACCAGATTCGTACCCTCATGATGAATCAACTCTTTCTTGTCTGTGAAACATGGTGAGTTGAGCAGCATTTGTTGTGTGGACTAGGTCTAACACCAAAAGTAACTCCAAAACAGTCCAAGTGTGAAACAGTCAACTGAAAAACAATGTTATGATGGAAAAGTATAAGTAGATATTATATTATGTACAAGTGTGAAATTCCATCATATGCATAAACTATAAGCAGATATTATATAAAAAGTATATGCTTTGTTTTTTTTCTTTTTTTAACTACAATGTAAGTCGCCAATCACTATACAGATCGGTGAAAAGAATGTTAGTATAATCACAAGAATGGAAGAACCATACCAATCGCTTACCAGAAGCTGCAACTTTATCCGCATGCAACCGGGCTTGAATACCTTCCACCAAAGTAGTGGCCATGGTAGACTCATTCCCAGAAGGGGCATTAGATATCTGCAGATGACATTCCAGCATAGCCTCCATAGTAGCAATCGTCAACGGATACTCCATATCCGTAAGCATAAACACTATGGCACCAGTCTCCAACTCCAATACATGAACCCCACAACCAACATATAATTTCCACCTCTTGATCACCCAGCGAGGCTGATCTTTCAAGACACCAGAATGAGGAGCATCAGGAGGGGAATCTAACATAAGCTTCAAATCACCCCAGATTGTCAAACTAGGCCAATTGGGAAACTCACTTGGAGATTGAGGAATCTCAGCATCCACCAGCCCATATAACGACATAAGATCACGACGGTCCACCTATGTCAAAATACTTTGCAGTCCCGAGACATAGCGAACATAACCATCACTGGTTGTAACCTTATGAGTGAATGTACCAGCAACAATAGGGGATGGCGTAACCTCCCAAGCAACAATATAACCCTTACCCATGGGTAACTCTGTCTCACTATCCGAAGCCGCATCAATATGGTTTACAGGATCTCGTTTCTCAAACGGAACAAACTTACCACGCCGAGCCTTCTTCTTTCTAATTGAGCGATGAGGTGAAGGAACACCAGAAGAAGATTCAACCTTTACCTTCCCAGCAGCATTAGTATCAGCATGAGTAGACTCAAAACCTTGACCAACCATATGATCAAATTCTGTTGCACCAGCGGATGAGGTAGGGCGTGGTTCAGTCACCGGTGGTGATGGTTGCTCCACAACAGGAGTAGCAGGGGTAGTAGTAGTGGCAGAAGTGGTAGTAGCTTCAGTGGTGGTGGCGGTACGAACCTGAGATGGAATAGGATGAACAGCCGAAGGTGTGGTAGTAGGAACAACGGTAGAAGTAGCAGCAATAGAGGAAACACCAGAAGCATTATGAGGAACACCAGATGAAGAAGTATGAGCAACATCAGGTTGAGAACTGTGAATAACACGTGGAGTAGGGCGATATATAAAGTGTTCAGGGACCGGTGTGTTTTGACGCTTGATCATCTTCTGGTATAGATCTTTAAGCTCATCAAAGGACAGTCCCCTAATCCGTTCCCAAGTCCAACCAACATTAAAGTAAGCAGCCGACTGATTTTTGACATACTGCTGCATCAACTTCCTCTCCTCTGTTCTTGACATAGGTCTATTACGACGCTTTTCATGAAGCTGAGCAGCAAGAGACAATTGTTGTTGACACATTAAGGCCATTGCCTGTGGGATACAATTATGTTGATTCACATCAGCGCCCAAAATATCAGTGAACTACGAGTAATCAGAAGTAAGAATAGTAAGCACCCGCATCCAATCATTATCATCCCAATGCATGGCATCATGCCTCAACTGCTCACGCCTCTGCTGTTGAAGGGCTTCTTCCTCAGCCCTAGCTTGTTGATCAATCTCTGCTTGCAGTCACTGTGCAGCCTCCTCCACCAAACTTTCTTCCTCGATTTGTCTGCGAGTACGCTTCCTTGAAGGAGAGGGTGCATTAGTCATATGGGATTCCCCTTAGGATCATGAGACGGACCAGCAGATGGACCAACAGAAGTACCAGTAATATCCTCTATTAGTCTAGGATCAGCAGTAGCAGAAGGGATGTTTGATGGACAAGGAGGAACATGCAAATCATCATACATCTTATCATCAAAAGCAGCCCTAGCCAACAAAGTCAAACCATCCTCCTCAAGATCTTCATCAGAATCAGAAAGTACAAGCTTCTTCTTTTGGCGCCTCTGTTGGGACTCCAATGACTTAATCTTGTTCGCCAATGGAAGGACAAAGTCCTGAATAAGCTTTCGGTGCTGATTTAGATCATTCTCCAAAGAAACAACCCTTGCGTAATACCTGTGCATGAGAGCTAGCAAAGAAGTTAGTGAAACAGGTTCCTCCGCTTCCCCACCAAGAGGACTTGGATTGGGGAAAGCATCATTGGGACCAGAAGCAACAAAGGGGTCATTGTCATGATCATGAGAGCTAGATGGCTTCTCAGCAGAATGTGGTGCTGGACTAGAAGGGGGAGTATCAACAAACGGGGACTTATGTGGCAGAGAAGAGGGGGCAACCTTGGAAGTGGATGGCATTTCGACCACCACTTCCTTAGCTGGCTCCTCCAGCTCCACATGAGGCTCACCAGTAGCATGATGCTCCTCCTCCATAGGATCATCCCCTAATGGAAGTTCCTCCTCTGCTTCACCAGCCGGAGGAATAACATTAGGATCCACTTGGGCAAGGCCTAGCATAACATCAGTAAGAGGCCTCCAAACACCCTTAAAACCAAGTGCCATATTCGAATACACCTTAGAACTAAGCTTAGGGGTCTCATATTCCTCCATATATCTAGGTAGGCACATAAGAACCTGCTGCAAGAACCTAGAGTACATCAAAAACTTCTTCCTAGAGCCAGTACTACTAAGATTGCAAACCATTCCATCAAACAAGTAGCGAGAAAAGTTAAACACATGACCCTGTGCAGTGCAAATCAAACCAGTAGCCAAAGGAATGGGAAATGCATCCCAACTCCCAGACTTTGGGCTTAACCAATGAATCAAAAAGTGAACTAGAAGCTTCCATTGGGGGGAAAACCTATTTTTCTGGAAGTTAAACTTCCCCCCATGATTATAACCAAGATCAGCCATCCCATCCAATACCTCAGAATTGGGGATGGAGACAACACCACCTTCATCCTGAAGATGAAGAGCATACCTAATAGAAGCTTCAGACACCACATATGAGCGTCCATCTATGGTAGCTTGGAGCTCTAGTGGGCGTCCCAAAACATCCACAAGGTGGGCAGTTGCCCAGAACTGACGAATAACACTGTCATATACAGTTGGGCAAACCGTAAAAGCATACCTGAGGTTGGAAGCCTCAATAAACTCGATGATGTCTGTGAACTCTTCTTGTTTAGGACCTTCTCTAAGATAAGCCACCTTGTTATGATCAGGTTTGTATTGGAGAGCAGCCATTGTTGATGATTGGAAGGGATGGAAGATGATTGATTGAAGATGAAGAGAGTAGGAGCGTATGTGTGTTTTGGGTGGGATGAATTAGTCAATTGTGAGATTAGACCATAAATAATGCTCATGTAACTGTTCAGTGACCCCTAATTATGTGGGTTGCCCTTTCAAAATTAAGTAATTAATTCAAAGGTAACCACTTGCCCTTTTACCATTATATGCAAATCCCAGTTACCAATGTTAAATAAAAAGATATATACCAGAAGTAACTTGCGTTGACTAAAAGTCAAAATGCATAAGGGTCAACACTAGAAGCACAAAGTGGTCAATGAAAGTCAACGAAGTGAACAGTGACCCAAACCGATACTAGAAGCCAACCACCAATGACATTGAAGGGTTTGTATCCACTAGAAGTTGAACAACCACTAGAAGTGACCAAAATCCTCCACAAGAAGTATCACACACCGCAAATACCCATGAAAGTTTTTGTTAGAAACTACCATATGTTAGACTGTGCAATGAAGTATGTACACTAAGCCTCCCCTTAGGCTTAGCCTCCCCTCAATCCTAGACCTTAAGGATTGACCATTCCAATGTGAACCACCAAGTGGTTGAACCGTGGACCATCAAAGGCTTTAGTCAATAAATCAGCAACATTATCATCCGTATGTACTTTAAGAACCTGTATCAACTTCTTCTCATTGGCATCCCTTATAAAGTGGTGCCTAATTTCAATATGTTTTATTCGTTGATGAAAAACAGGATTCTTCACAATGCAGATAGTGCTTTGATTGTCAATGAAAATTTTTGTATTCATAAAGTTGAACCCATAATCCAACATCTGATTTTGTATCCACAAGACTTGTCCACAACAACTAGCAGCAGCTACGTATTCAACTTCTGTTGAAGAAGTAGCTACTATCGTTTGTTTCTTACATTGCCATGAGATAAGTCTTCGACCCAAAAACTGACAACCATCGGTAATAGACTTCCTGTCATTATTAGCACCTGCATAGTCACTATCACTATAGGCTTCAAGAACAAAAGGTGATTCCCTAGGATACCACAAACCTAGCTTGGGTTGTGCCTTGATGTACTTGAAAATTTTCTTGACAGCATTCAAGTTAGAAACGGTAGGAGCCACCTGATGTCTAGAGCAAGCACTTACTGCAAACATAATATCCAGACGTGATGCAGTCAAATACATGAGTGAGCCAATCATTAACCTGTACATGTGAACATTTACCGGAGGATCTGGCTCATTCTTGAATTTGACTTTTGTAACCTCATAAGGTGTAGCTGCTGGTCTAAGAGGTTCCATGTCAAACTTCTGAAGGATCTCATGAACATACTTGTCTTGACTTATGAAAATTCCATCCGACTGTTCCTTGACTTGAAGACCAAGGAAAAATGTAAGTTCTGCCATAACACTCATCTGGAATTCGCCCTTCATTAGTTGTTCAAACGCATCACACCATTCCTTCTTAGTAGAACCTAAGATAATATCGTCCACATACACTTGAACTAGGATGATGTACTTGGTATTCCTTTTAAGAAATAGTGTTTTGTCAATCGTGCCTCTTCTGTAGCCGTGTTTCAACAAGAAAGTGGAAAGACACTCATACCAAGCTCCAGGAGCCTAATAAAGTCCATATAGATCTTTGACCACCTTGTAAACCTTCTTTGGATGAAGTGGATCCACAAAGCCCTTAGGTTGAGTGACATAAACTTCCTCATCAATCTTTCCATAGAGAAATGCACTCTTGACATCCATCTGAAAAACCATAAAGCCAACATAAGAAGCAAAAGCCAAAAACAGACGAATGGCCTCAATCCTAGCAACAAGAGCAAAAACTTTAGTATAGTCATGCCTTCAAGTTGTGTGTGTCCTTGTGTAACCAACCTAGCCTTATTTCTCACCACAATACCCCTTGCATCTTTCTTGTTTTTGAGAATCCATTTAGGACCAATTGCTGTCTTTCCATCTGGCAAGTCAACAAGGATCCAAACATTCTGAAACAAGAAATGCTGCATCTCCTCCTGCATAGCCTCCACCCAACTTTGATCCTCAAGAGCATGAGAGACTGATCTAGGTTCCACTTGTGAAAGAAAACAAGCAAACAAACAGTGAAGAAAGTCTGTGTGATTATTACGCTTTTGGTCCTTAATATAGCTCACAAGAGCATAATGATCATACGTTGCTTTCTTATGCATTCTGCGAGTCTTGACAGTGGAACCAGGATCTCCAATGATTTGAGTAGTAGGATGGTCTTTATGCGTCTGCTGAACTTGATTAGAAGCTACATCCACTTCTGGTGCCAAGTTATTAAGATCCCTAACAATATCATCATCATATGAAGCAGAGTCGAAAATGCCATCTATTGGTTGCTTATGAATATCATCCAGCTTAGTAGAAGACTTCTTTTGATAGTTTCCCAGGTCAGATGGACCAGAGAATCTAGTTGAGGAAGTGGGATCACTAATAGGACTACCAATAGGTGTTAAACTTACACTAGGAGTAACATTAGGAGTACTAGGAGTATCTTTGACAACAGGGGTACTCAAAGGAAACTCAAAATCTCCTTGAGCAGCTGCTGTAGTAGCATCTTGTTGTTGCTTGAGCAATGTATCAGGAGCTCCTTGTGAGTCTAAAATGTCTGATGGAGAAGCATCACTAGGAGTAGCATTAGCATTTGGAGAGACTATGGTGGAATAGGATGGAACAAAAAAAATATCATCCTCCTTGTTGGGACTTAGAGATCTTGAGTTGATATGACAAAAAAAGATGAAGGACCTAATAGGAAATAGTTAGCTTCTATAGTAAGCTAGGGTTGTGATGTAACCCTAGTACCTCTATTATATAAAGAGGGATAGGCACACATGGTTATTGACTCATTCACAAACAATGTAAACCATAGGTGTGTGTGCCTTCCTCCTAGTGTCAAGCCTATAAGGCACCAGGAGTAATAGTTAGTAGCATTATTGATAGTAATCTTTATTAGTGAAAGCCTTGTTCTTGGTTATGATTGTGTTCTTTATGATTCTGCTATGCATGTTATAATCATAATCATGATATCCCAGATGAGTCTAGATCCTAAGACTCAACAAGTGGTATCAGATCTTGTTGGCTCTCGATCTGGTTGATCTACAAGGTTTTTGTTAGAATTTTCTGTTTTTATATAAATAACATTGCTGATCTAGGGTTTTTCCCAACAAACCCTAGATGATTCGTTGTTCTGGTGTTGCTGATCTATCATGTTGCTACTGGTACTTTGATGTTGCTGCTGATGGTGATCATACTTGTAACACCCCCAAAATTTATACAACTCAGTACAGCGGAAGACTAGTTGGTGT